>OX596356.1:0-2402500 GCA_951394395.1 Colostygia pectinataria
GCTAATTTTCTTGATTTTAGGGTATTTTGAGTGTTTTTAATTTTTGTCGCCAACATCTTCCTGGTTGCTGCACTTCTCGTGGCTGGAACACCTCTGCCCGACGTCCCCGCACGTACCTGCAACATAAAAACATCAAATATTGACAAAAAAATTCAAAAACTGCTCGACCGCCCTACAAAAGTCCACCTTACCCCTGACACATCTCCATACAATCAACCAAAACTCAAAAATTACTTTTAACTTTTAATAGTGTATGATACATCAAATCAAGCGCCTCGGTGCCTGTTGTGCAATAGCATCTCATTAAACCCCACCCTCCATACAAAAATCTAAAATTTTCAACGTTTTACATAATTTTATTAGAATATTACAAAAAAAATTCATTAATTTCGGTTTTAAAAATACATTTTTCAAAATTTATAGATTATAATTAGTGCTAAAACAGTAGTTTGTGGTGCCGGTTGCGCCCCCACCCGCGGAGTTTCCATTTCATTAGCAGAAAATTAGTTGTGGACGTTTTACCGCTAATTTTCTTGATTTTAGGGTATTTTGAGTGTTTTTAATTTTTGTCGCCAACATCTTCCTGGTTGCTGCACTTCTCGTGGCTGGAACACCTCTGCCCGACGTCCCCGCACGTACCTGCAACATAAAAACATCAAATATTGACAAAAAAATTCAAAAACTGCTCGACCGCCCTACAAAAGTCCACCTTACCCCTGACACATCTCCATACAATCAACCAAAACTCAAAAATTACTTTTAACTTTTAATAGTGTATGATACATCAAATCAAGCGCCTCGGTGCCTGTTGTGCAATAGCATCTCATTAAACCCCACCCTCCATACAAAAATCTAAAATTTTCAACGTTTTACATAATTTTATTAGAATATTACAAAAAAAATTCATTAATTTCGGTTTTAAAAATACATTTTTCAAAATTTATAGATTATAATTAGTGCTAAAACAGTAGTTTGTGGTGCCGGTTGCGCCCCCACCCGCGGAGTTTCCATTTCATTAGCAGAAAATTAGTTGTGGACGTTTTACCGCTAATTTTCTTGATTTTAGGGTATTTTGAGTGTTTTTAATTTTTGTCGCCAACATCTTCCTGGTTGCTGCACTTCTCGTGGCTGGAACACCTCTGCCCGACGTCCCCGCACGTACCTGCAACATAAAAACATCAAATATTGACAAAAAAATTCAAAAACTGCTCGACCGCCCTACAAAAGTCCACCTTACCCCTGACACATCTCCATACAATCAACCAAAACTCAAAAATTACTTTTAACTTTTAATAGTGTATGATACATCAAATCAAGCGCCTCGGTGCCTGTTGTGCAATAGCATCTCATTAAACCCCACCCTCCATACAAAAATCTAAAATTTTCAACGTTTTACATAATTTTATTAGAATATTACAAAAAAAATTCATTAATTTCGGTTTTAAAAATACATTTTTCAAAATTTATAGATTATAATTAGTGCTAAAACAGTAGTTTGTGGTGCCGGTTGCGCCCCCACCCGCGGAGTTTCCATTTCATTAGCAGAAAATTAGTTGTGGACGTTTTACCGCTAATTTTCTTGATTTTAGGGTATTTTGAGTGTTTTTAATTTTTGTCGCCAACATCTTCCTGGTTGCTGCACTTCTCGTGGCTGGAACACCTCTGCCCGACGTCCCCGCACGTACCTGCAACATAAAAACATCAAATATTGACAAAAAAATTCAAAAACTGCTCGACCGCCCTACAAAAGTCCACCTTACCCCTGACACATCTCCATACAATCAACCAAAACTCAAAAATTACTTTTAACTTTTAATAGTGTATGATACATCAAATCAAGCGCCTCGGTGCCTGTTGTGCAATAGCATCTCATTAAACCCCACCCTCCATACAAAAATCTAAAATTTTCAACGTTTTACATAATTTTATTAGAATATTACAAAAAAAATTCATTAATTTCGGTTTTAAAAATACATTTTTCAAAATTTATAGATTATAATTAGTGCTAAAACAGTAGTTTGTGGTGCCGGTTGCGCCCCCACCCGCGGAGTTTCCATTTCATTAGCAGAAAATTAGTTGTGGACGTTTTACCGCTAATTTTCTTGATTTTAGGGTATTTTGAGTGTTTTTAATTTTTGTCGCCAACATCTTCCTGGTTGCTGCACTTCTCGTGGCTGGAACACCTCTGCCCGACGTCCCCGCACGTACCTGCAACATAAAAACATCAAATATTGACAAAAAAATTCAAAAACTGCTCGACCGCCCTACAAAAGTCCACCTTACCCCTGACACATCTCCATACAATCAACCAAAACTCAAAAATTACTTTTAACTTTTAATAGTGTATGATACATCAAATCAAGCGCCTCGGTGCCTGTTGTGCAATAGCATCTCATTAAACCCCACCCTCCATACAAAAATCTAAAATTTTCAACGTTTTACATAATTTTATTAGAATATTACAAAAAAAATTCATTAATTTCGGTTTTAAAAATACATTTTTCAAAATTTATAGATTATAATTAGTGCTAAAACAGTAGTTTGTGGTGCCGGTTGCGCCCCCACCCGCGGAGTTTCCATTTCATTAGCAGAAAATTAGTTGTGGACGTTTTACCGCTAATTTTCTTGATTTTAGGGTATTTTGAGTGTTTTTAATTTTTGTCGCCAACATCTTCCTGGTTGCTGCACTTCTCGTGGCTGGAACACCTCTGCCCGACGTCCCCGCACGTACCTGCAACATAAAAACATCAAATATTGACAAAAAAATTCAAAAACTGCTCGACCGCCCTACAAAAGTCCACCTTACCCCTGACACATCTCCATACAATCAACCAAAACTCAAAAATTACTTTTAACTTTTAATAGTGTATGATACATCAAATCAAGCGCCTCGGTGCCTGTTGTGCAATAGCATCTCATTAAACCCCACCCTCCATACAAAAATCTAAAATTTTCAACGTTTTACATAATTTTATTAGAATATTACAAAAAAAATTCATTAATTTCGGTTTTAAAAATACATTTTTCAAAATTTATAGATTATAATTAGTGCTAAAACAGTAGTTTGTGGTGCCGGTTGCGCCCCCACCCGCGGAGTTTCCATTTCATTAGCAGAAAATTAGTTGTGGACGTTTTACCGCTAATTTTCTTGATTTTAGGGTATTTTGAGTGTTTTTAATTTTTGTCGCCAACATCTTCCTGGTTGCTGCACTTCTCGTGGCTGGAACACCTCTGCCCGACGTCCCCGCACGTACCTGCAACATAAAAACATCAAATATTGACAAAAAAATTCAAAAAATCGCCCGCCCACCCACCCTTTGGTCATTCACTGAAGTGAATTTCGGTTCGATATATGTAGGGGGAGAATACTAACTTAATAACTAAGCTGTTTTTGCAGTTTCTTGTTGTTGAAGTTGCTGCAGGGTTGCTAGCAGCATCGTAAAATGCTATCTGCGATACCGCCCTCGGTCCGGGCGGCCCTAGAGGCCGCTTCGGGTAACAATATTACGGACTCTGACAGTGACGACTACTGTGACGCGGATTGCGGCCCCTCACAACCTCGGGGCGTACCGGAGACGCTAGCACGTATACTTGCCGATGCTACCTCTATAATCTCGGCTGTTACAGAAGGCAAAAGTGTTACCAGTGCCAACAAGAAGAGGATAATCGATCTAGCAAAATCCATTATGGATTATACTGGGTCGATTTCTTCTTCTTGGTCAAGTAATGCCGTGCGCTCATCGAAGGAGGTCAGTGTCGACGTCTCTAGCGTACGTGATGAGATAAGCAAGGTTATCAAGGAGGAAATGAGCAAAGCATTTAACGATAGGCCGACACCAGCCACTCCGAAAACCTCATACTCTGATATAGCCAAAGTGACACCTCCTAAGCCGATTGAGCGTCCCGTTAGCAAGCCCGCTCTTATCGTATCTGCAAAGGAAAACTTGAACTCCAAGGAAGAGATGCTCCAGGCTTGGCGTAATAGCATCACCTTTAGGAATTCCAATTATGCTCCGGCCAAAGTCCAACACGTCTCCAACAACAAAATCAGGGTAGAGTTTGACTGTGCCGAACACCAGGCCGACACGCTCAGCCGACTCAGTGAATCCACCAGTAGGGTGACGGCTGAGCCCGCTAAGCGTCTCCGACCAATGGTGGAACTAAAAGGGCTCTACTCGGAAACTTCAACCGACGATCTCATTTCCCTGATTAAACGACAAAATGAGTCCATAAACTTGCTTATCACCAACGAGGATGATGTTGTGTTTAAGTTTCAACGACGCAACAAAAACCCAAAGCTGTACAATGCGGTTTTAATGGTTACGCCGACCATCTGGCACGAGATGTTGCAACTGGGCTCTGTTAACGTTGACCATCAGCGTATTCATGTGGGTGAGTTTGTCCCACTGTTGCAGTGCTTCAAGTGCCTTCAGTTTGGTCACACCCTGAAGAGGTGCACTAATGAACAGACTGCTTGCTCCCACTGTGCAGGCAACAACCACAGTTTCTCCAAATGTGCTCATAGAGAAGCAAAAGCCCCAACCTGCTACAACTGCACCGAACACAATCATAAATACGGAACAAGTAAAAAAGTTGACCACAGTGCTACTTCACATTTCTGCCCAATACATACCACCATGAAAAATAAATTAGTTTCGAGGATTGACTATGGATTATAATATTCATAATCGTCCTAATCCAGTCACTCATGGTCCTCTCAAAATCCTTCAAATCAATTTAGGCAGAGGGCGTAATGCCCAACAAGAATTTTTAGATTATTTTACCTCAAACAAATACGATATAGCTTTAGTGTCCGAGCCCTATGTGGGCAAAAATAACTATGTTAAAAGCACGCCTGGTCTCTCACTATACCAATTTCCTGGTAACGAAAGAACCAAAGCGTGCATCTATTTGAGGGGTGGCTTGGGAGCTTCTCTGGGAATAGCCCAGAACTCAAGTCCGAACTACTGCGTAGTACAACTGACCGTAAAAGGACGTCGCCTTTACATATCATCGGCTTATGTTGAGCCTAATGATGACGAATCAAGCACCTTGAATCTTATCGAAGCCTTTCTACAAGCAAACAAAAACTCGTTCCATATTGTTGGAGGTGACTTCAATGGATGGCATCCTCTGTGGGGTTCTGATCGGACTAACAAAAGAGGTTGTGATGTCATCGCTTTGGTCACTGCCAACGATCTTAGTATTTGCAACATTGGTACCACTCCTACCTTCGAGGCGGTCACCCACGGCGCTGTCAGAACCTCAATTATAGACCTCACCTTGGTATCTGAAAATATTGCTGGTAAAATACATAATTGGCATGTCAATGATGACGTAACCACATCTTCTGAACATAATGCTATAGATTTTGAGCTGTCATTTTCAAGTAAACACATACACAAAAATAAAACTCAAACCACTTATAAATACAACACCAAAAAAGTCAACTGGGAACATTTTAAGACTAAACTAGAAACTAATATGCAAAATAAAAATCTCCATACTAGTAATGTATCATTAATGACCAACGAACAATTAGAAAAATATATCCATGACTTGACGATGACCGTTCAAACCACTTGCGATGAAACCTTATCGGCAAAGCGTTCATTCATAATAAATAAAAATACTTGGTGGAATGACGAGCTCGAAGACCTCAAAAAAGGCGTGATTCGCCTCCATCATCGAATCCGTGACCTGAAAAGGAGAAATCTACCACTGGAGGTCACGATAGCGGAAAGAGATGCACTCAAAAAGAAATATGTTGAGTCCATCAACAAGGCATCAACTGAAAGTTTCCGAGACTTCTGCTCACGTCAGGGTAAGGAGGACGTTTGGTCACTTACCAACAGACTACTCAAGAGCGGCCCTCAACCTCAACCTCCAGCCACTCTACGAATTGATGGCAATCGACACACTAGCTCCAGTAGTGAAACGGCGGCTGCTCTTCTCAAACGATTCTACCCCGATGACACACCAGATGTATCAGAAGCGCAGGCGCAAATAAGGGCTAAGTCGGCTTTGACTCCAGATACAGCCGATGAGCCGCCGTTCACTAAACATGAAGTTCTCGAAACCTTAAAGGCCATGAACTCCAGTCGTGCTCCGGGCCCTGACCACTTAACGGCAGATATCTGTGGTAAATTTGGTGAGTGCTATCCTGAAGTACTGACTGAGATTATGAACAGATGTCTGTCAAATTCTCTTTTTCCTAAGGCTTGGAAAACAGCCTTTGTTAAAACACTCCCAAAACCCAGCAAAGATGATTATAGTGATCTGGCGTCATACCGTCCGATAGGTCTAATTAATGTTCTGGGCAAGCTACTTGAAAAGCTCATTATCAACAGACTCAAATACCACATGTATCTAACTAACAACCACAGCTCACGACAATTTGGTTTTAAGGAACAGACATCGACGGTGGCGGCACTAAAAACTGCTATAGATAAAGTACGGACATTGAAGAATGACGGAAATATGGTTGTTGCTGTTTCCTTGGACATTGCATCGGCTTTCGACAATGCTTGGTGGCCTGCGATACTCTCAAGACTTCAGTCGATGCAATGCCCAAGAAACATCTATCAAATAATCCTCAGCTATCTGCAGGACAGAACCGTCACACTTAACTACTCGGACGCTACAGCGTCCAAAACAACATCTAGAGGCTGTGTACAGGGCTCGGTTTGTGGCCCCACCTTCTGGAACATCATTCTTGATGAGCTACTGGAGTCCAGCTTGCCGGAGGGATGTCATATACAGGCATTCGCCGATGATGTTCTACTTATTGTCGGGGCTAAAGATGTGGCTACCCTTCAGCACACTACTGGTGCGGCTCTCAAGCTGATAACAGAATGGGGCCACAAGGTCAAGTTGAGTTTTGGGCCCTCTAAAACACAACTTATGGCTTTTTCAGCTGGAGCCAAGAAATGCACCATAACTATGGAGGGCAACACACTGACCTTCGTGGATAAAATGAAAATACTTGGAGTCATTATAGACTCTAAGCTCAAGTTTATACAACACGCACAATATGCAATCAACAAAGCATTAAAAATCTACAACAAACTATCCATCTTTGTTCGACCAACATGGGGCGTCAGTAGTGAAAATATTAAAATAATCTATAAACACGTTATAGAGCCAATAGTTTTGTATGCAGCGGGCATCTGGGGCGCCTCCGCAGCGGGTTTTAAATGTGTGCGTGATGCACTAAGATCTTTTCAGCGCAAATTCGCAATCAAGGCTATTCGGGGCTTTAGAACCGTATCTGCCACTGCTGCAATAGCGTTGGCGGATTTCATCCCACTACATTTGAAATTAGAAGAACGCGCTGAAATTGAAAAAACCCGATTAGAAGGACACACGAAATATCTCCCGGACGATGTGGAACTCGAAGCTCCTGCAAAGGTTGCCGACCTGTTACACCCTGCACAAAGAGAGGCCATTATGGTAAATTTTGATCTTTCACAGGAAGACGTTAGTGTGAATGTTGACAGCGGCGCTTTAAACGTTGTTAACATTTACACTGATGGAAGTAAAACCGGGGACAGACACGTAGGAGCGGCATTTGTTGCTTATCTCCCATCAGGGGCAACGATCACAAGAAAATACAAAATGCATGATTCTTGTTCTGTGTTTCAAGCGGAACTTCTCGCTATTCACAAGGCATGTCTTTGGGTGACTACCTTCTCCAAAAACCAAAATGTCTCTGACATAATAATTCATTCTGACTCTATGTCTAGTCTTTACGAAATCAAAAATGCCAATTCAACAAATAAATTTGCTTCTTGCATTCACAAATTCGTAAAAGATCACCCGGGAAACGTTCAATTTGTATGGGTTAAAGCACACGTTGGAGAGGCAGGAAATGAGCAGGCAGATTTGGCAGCTAAAGAAGCTGGTAAATCACACAGAACTCCTGACTATTACAATTTCCCCATAAGCCACGTAAAAGCTAAGGCCAGACTAAACTCTGCGGTAGAGAGCGACCATCTTTACCAAACCAGCCAGCAAGGAGCACAAACTCGCGCGTGGTGTCCGGATCTGACTAGTGTAAGATCTCTTCTCACAAAAGTCAGACCCGGATTTGCACTAACACAAATACTAACTGGGCACGGCTGGCATCGGGAGTACTTACACCGGTTCAAAGTCAGTCAAACCGAATTTTGCCCTTGCGACAACTCAAGCGTTCAAAGTATATCTCATCTACTTAAACATTGCCCACGATTCGGTCGACAAAGACTTGATTACACCATGCTGTGCAACAATCTAAAATTAGATCCATTCAACTTAAACTCTTTACTGAGTAAAGAAAGTACCACAGAAGCTTTTATAAAATTCATCAATTTTATCATTAACAACTTGAAGAAGTTCAATAAGTCTTAAATTTTTTTATCATATTGTGTATATAAATAGAAAATAGATTTTAAGATATATCTGTATAAAATTGAATAGTATTAAGAAAAATGAAGCAGGGCATGTGGAAAGACTAGATCTTACGATCTATATCAGTGTACACATGTACTGTAATAATCTGAACCATAAAAAAGAAAAAAAAAAAAAAAAAAAAAAATTACAAAAAAAACACAAAAAACAAACAAAAAAAAAAAAAATATATATTATATATATAAATATATTATAAACTTTTATTTCTTACATTCTGTATTTATAATTCTGTATATAAAATTGTTATGTGTAAACCAACTACCAAACAAAATTAAACTGGCCAATAACTCTCTACAACCATTAGCTTAATAAAAACTCAATAAAAAAGCCTGTATAAAATCGCGGGCAACATAAACTTGGTAGTTGGCTCAAAAAAAAAAAAAAAAAACCTAACCTAACCTAACCTAACCTAACCTAACCTAACCTAACCTAACCTAACCTAACCTAACCTAACCTAACCTAACCTAACCTAACCTAACCTAACCTAACCTAACCTAACCTAACCTAACCTAACCTAACCTAACCTAACCTAACCTAACCTAACCTAACCTAACCTAACCTAACCTAACCTAACCTAACCTAACCTAACCTAACCTAACCTAACCTAACCTAACCTAACCTAACCTAACCTAACCTAACCTAACCTAACCTAACCTAACCTAACCTAACCTAACCTAACCTAACCTAACCTAACCTAACCTAACCTAACCTAACCTAACCTAACCTAACCTAACCTAACCTAACCTAACCTAACCTAACCTAACCTAACCTAACCTAACCTAACCTAACCTAACCTAACCTAACCTAACCTAACCTAACCTAACCTAACCTAACCTAACCTAACCTAACCTAACCTAACCTAACCTAACCTAACCTAACCTAACCTAACCTAACCTAACCTAACCTAACCTAACCTAACCTAACCTAACCTAACCTAACCTAACCTAACCTAACCTAACCTAACCTAACCTAACCTAACCTAACCTAACCTAACCTAACCTAACCTAACCTAACCTAACCTAACCTAACCTAACCTAACCTAACCTAACCTAACCTAACCTAACCTAACCTAACCTAACCTAACCTAACCTAACCTAACCTAACCTAACCTAACCTAACCTAACCTAACCTAACCTAACCTAACCTAACCTAACCTAACCTAACCTAACCTAACCTAACCTAACCTAACCTAACCTAACCTAACCTAACCTAACCTAACCTAACCTAACCTAACCTAACCTAACCTAACCTAACCTAACCTAACCTAACCTAACCTAACCTAACCTAACCTAACCTAACCTAACCTAACCTAACCTAACCTAACCTAACCTAACCTAACCTAACCCTGGTGGAGTACTTTGCAAACGACAACGGGAACCTGTCATATTTAGGAAGCTGTCTGTTGTTTAAGGCCGCGTGTTTGGCCAGCTCATCTGCTCTCTCATTGCCAACTATTCCACAGTGGGCTCTCACCCAGTATAGTTTAACTATTTTTCCTGTGTCACTTAACTGAGATATCTCGTGCCTTATATCTACTGCTAGAGGGTAGACTGTGTTTGGGTCACCAATCGACTCCAATCCTGATCTTGAGTCACTTGCAATGCTAAAAGTATGCTCCCGCCTTTCTTTAATAATAGTGATGGCCCAGAGAATTGCAGACAACTCTGCCTGGAAAACACTGCAAAAATTCTCGAGGCGAAAGCCAGAATGTCGAACCTCCACCCCTCCAATCCAACAACTAACCGCCGCCCCGACCTTTCCTTCCAGCTTACTGCCATCTGTATAGAGCACTGGCTCATCGGATCCCAGAGCATCGGCGTCCTGCTGAGAGCCGATCAACCCGTACTCCATTCGACTTCTCTCCGCTGGGTGTGGCAGTGAATACAGACTCCTTCTCATCTCACCGCTCCTTCCAGGCAGACAAGTAAGCGGTTCTCCTCTTTTGATCCTGTAGACTTTAGATTGTTCTCTGACTCTCAAGGATAAAGGCAGTATTCGAGCCAATAGTACACCTGACGTAAACGAAACCGTGCGATGAGCTTTGCAAATCTTTATAGCAAAGGATCTCGTAAGTTTATTTAACGCCTTCTCTGCATACACTCGTTCTGACACTTCCGCCCAGCAACTCGCGGCGTACAGAACAGTTGGCTCTACTACGCATATGTAAATGAGTCTTAAGATATCGGAGTTAAGGCCCCATTGCGCTCGCGCTGCTCTCGAAACTGCCTTGTAGAATGTAATAGCTTTCTTGGTTATAGCTTCTAAATGTCGTTGAAAATTGAGCAGCGGGTCCACCGTCAACCCCAATATCTTAAGACTCACCCCGTAACATAACTCTATACCTGCCATCTCTAATCTGGGGGTGTAATAATTTATTTTTTTGGTTATCAAGAGAGCCTGCGTCTTGCCCGGAGCAAACTTGAGTTTTAGCTTCTCTCCCCATTGAACGATCACGTTCAAGGCCCGGTTCACTCTCTCCTCCAACTCGTGCCCGTTCATTGCCGCCGCGATCATGACGATGTCATCCGCAAAGGCTTGCACCCGCACCCCCCCGTACTGCGACTGCTCTAACAGGGGGTCCAGCTGGATGTTCCACAGGATGGGGCCGCAGGTAGACCCCTGGATGCAGCCTCGCTCAGTCTCTCGCTCGACGGTCTCCCCCGCGTAGCGCAGCCTCACCCTCCTCTCCGACAGGTAGTCCGCCACGAGGCGCGCCACGGCCGGGTCGACCTCCTTGGCGTGCAGCTGCTCGATGATGACAGGCCACCACGCAGCGTCGAACGCGCCCTCGATGTCAAGCGACACCATGACCACTAACTTCTTATCCTGCATATGCATTCTGATTTCAGCCATGGCGTCGTACAATGCGTCCTCGGTGCTTCGCTGCGGAGTGAACCCGTACTGAAGCGGACTGAGACGCTGCTCCCTGCCAAGCTGCCACTGCAGTCTGTTGACGAACAGCTTTTCCAGCATCTTCCCCAAAACCGGTAAGAGTCCGATAGGGCGGTATGATTTCGGCAAGAAGTAAGTTTCTCTCGCCGGCTTCGGGATCACCTTAATCGTCGCCACCTTCCACACTCGCGGGAAGCAGCCCCACCTCAGGCACTGCGAGAAAAGTTGCAGCAGCAGGGCCTTATTGCAGACGAAGGCCCGGAGGCAGATGTCCAAGGTGAGGCCGTCCCCCCCAGGTGCCTTCTTCGGGCTCATCGCTCGTATCACCGTCTCTAGCTCGGTAGGTGTGAAGTCCCGGTGTCCCTCCTCCCCTGCAGGTAGTGCCGCCAGCCGGGCGCGGTGTGTAGCGGCTACGGCCCGCGTGTGCGCCTGCGCCGGCGTGTCCGCTGCGGGCGGGTCCGGCGGGTAGAAGGTGTCGGCGAGCAGCCGCGCCGACCCCGCCGCGTCCAGCGCCGAGCCGTCCGCCGCCTGCAGCAGCTTGTCTTGTTGCACCCGGGCGGAGCACGCCTTCATCACCCGGTATCTCCCAGATGGTCTCCTTCTCCTCGCCGGTGCAGAACTCCTTCCAGCTGGCTGTTCGAGCGGACTCGATAGCGTCCCGGTACTCGGCTTTCGCCGTCAGGTACTCGTCCGCCACGAACCGCCTTCGCTGCGGGTTTGCCTTTGCGATCCTCTTCCTGCGCCGCACCATCTCCGCCTTCAACCGCGTGAGCTCCGGCGTCCACCATTTGCACGCCTTGACAACACCTCTGGGTGAAACGCGAGGTATCGCCTTCTCGCACGCTCCCACGATGCACTCAGTGTACAATTCCGCCGCTCGGTTTACCCCCTCCCGGTCCCCTGCGCCCGCCACACATTCCTCCAGGTCAAGTCGATCCAGTTCCCGCTCCAACTCCGCCGAAAACACTGACCAGTTCGCCTTCTTTGTGTTGTAGATCCGGGTGCTATCGCCGCTCTCCAGGGCGGTCTCTCGGCGCCCCAGCCGCAGCGTAAACAGAATCGGGCGGTGGTCAGACAGCGTGCCAAAGTGCTCGTCGACCCTCCAGTCCGCGACCGCGGGCAGCAGGTCACCGGAGCACGCAGTGACGTCGATGATGCTCGTGCACTCCTGGCCCTGGCGCATCGCGACGTAGGTCGGGCTTTCCCCGCGATTGAGCACCTCCAGGCCGAGCTCAGCGAACACCTCCGTCAACGCCAGGCCCCGCGCGTCCTCCGCATCGCACCCCCACCAAGGGCTGCGCGCGTTCACATCGCCGCACACCAGCACACGCTGAACCCGCATCTCCCGCACCACTCCTACGATGTAAGCCAGGTACCTTTCTAAATCAAGTTCTTTATCTAAGTATACACTAATAATGCCTACATTAAAATTACCTACTTTAATTATAACCCCTGAGATATCTTCGGTGATAAACTTAGCGTTCTCAACGTACTTTATGCTAGGATCGGTGATGACGATTGCAGACCGTACAGGCTTGGAAGCGTCCGCGGCGTCTCTCTGGATGACTCTGCACCCGCTCGGAGCCGACATGTGAGCTTGCGCCCCCACATACGGCTCCTGCAGCATCAAAACCTGAATTCCGCGAACGGTTGCCTCCCGCATACATTCGTGCGTCGCGGCCCTACCTCTACCTAAATTGTATTGCACGAATCGTATGTTCTGAAGTGCCGGGGGGGCCGGATTTGTGCCTTCAGCAGTACCGGACGGCCAGTCTCGCTATCCGGTCCCACCTCCTCCACTCCGGGCAGTCGGAGCTGTAGGCCGGGTGCTCGCAGCCCGAGAGCCGCTTGGCCTGACAGTTAGTGCAGTGCGGGGCCACGCTCCTGTTGCGACATTCCCGGGTGTCGTGGCTCTCCGCACAGTGCCCGCATTTCGGCTCCGGAGCCCTACAGTCTACCACTCTATGTGAAAAACCTAGACAGCGGTAACATTGGATAAGGGGAGACTGGTCGATGACCGTGACCATCTGATACCCCACTCTCACCCTCCGGTCCCTAAGAGCCGCCCACACTTCCGGACTCACCTGAACTATAACGTTATTCAGTCCCGCGGTTCTACCTTTGATTCTCCTAACAACTTTTATGTTTCGCTCTGTTTCAGGTACCCGAATGAGAAGGCCGGTATTCTGGCGCAGCAGCGCCTCCTCGACCCTAGCGTCGGCGAGCTCGGCGACGACGCCGACGAGCCGGAGCAGCGGGTCCCGCCCGCGCGGCTCCGTCACGGTGAAGTCGTCCCCGAGCCCCTCGATCGCCTCGCCCATAGCTACTTTCTCGCGCTCCGACTCGAGCGATATTGCGACGCGGCTGTTTTTGCATTTGCGCACCCCGGTGACGCCCACGCCCATACCTATCACGTCAATCCCCTTCTTGATCGTCGAAATAATTTGGTCTCCGGTATGCGTAGGGTTTTTGGATTCCACCATGATGGCATGCCTGGCGGTGGCACGCGCGTACGAGTCGGGCGCTCGCGGCTCGGCGCCGGCGGCGGCGGCAGCGGCGGCGGGGGCGAGGGGGGCGAGGGGGGCGACTCGGCCGCCGCCCGCCTCGCGCCCCCACTCCGCGCGCAGCGCCCGCACCTCCTCCAACACGAGGTCCGCGCCCCCTCCCCCGGCCCCGAGCGCTGTTGGCGTCGGGGGCGGAGGCGCGCGCAGCGTGTCCCGCATTTCCTGCACTAGTTGACGCGTTCGCTCGCACTCCCTTACCGTCTCGGTGCCCGCTCGCCTCAGCTCGTCGAGGTTCGTTTGCACGTACGTATTTATCGCTTCCAGTTTCATCGCGTGTAATTTATGTTGCAGGGTGTTCTGCCTCTCGCCGAGGGCCTTCGCACGCTCTTTCTCGGCGATGTGGCGGCAGCGCGAGTCGGTGAGCCGCAGCACCATCTCGTATAGCCCGCGCAGCCCGGCGAGGATCGACTCCTTGATGTCGCGGTTGAGGTTCCGGGACCTGTCAAGCTCGGCGACCGTCTTTTGTAGCAGGCGACTCGCGATTCGCGGGGCCTCGTGGATTGGACCTCCCTCCCCGGGGGACATCATCGATTGCTCCAGGAACGCGCACGGGCTCTCGGAGGAGCCGCACTCGTCGCCGCCGTCCTCCGGCTCCGGCTCGGGCTCCGGCTGTGGGTCGTTCAGGTCCGCGAGGCGCACGGGGCGCTCCTCGCGGTACGCGGCGGGCGTGCCCTGCGCCAGCTGGAAGCACGACTCCTCGTCGACGTCGTCCAGGAGCCTCTGGGTGGACTCGAGGCGCGAGCGCAGCGTGCTCACGGTGTCCCGGCTCGGCCACTCCTCGTCGCGGCGCGCGTCCCCCCGCGCCCCCGCACCCCCCGCTCCCCCCGCCCCATCGCCCGCAAGCGAGCGGCTCAGCGACTGCGAGAAGAACCCGCAGGGCCCCGGGGGCCCCGGGGGTGCGGGCGGGGGCGAGCGGGGCGCCGAAGGCATCCGGCCGGCTGCTGCCGAATCCGCCTCCTCTCCTGTTCTGGTCAATTTCCTAGTCTTGGGCATATTAGAGGGCCCAGCTCTGAAAGACATATTTTTCACCCACTAGGTAACTAATAAACTATCTATAAACAATAATACCAGACTTTATATATTTACAATAAAATGTTTAATAAATAGTACCTTAGTTATTAAAAAAAAAAAAAAAAAATACCTACCAACTAAATACTATTATAAATAAGCCTACTCTAATGACTATAAATACAACACAATAAATAAATAGTGATAAAATAATCTAATAAATAAATAATAAATAATCTAAATAAAGTTCTAGGTAAATACCTACCGAATTAAATTAATTTACTACCTAACTTATAAATATCCCAATCCCTAAAAGTAGGAATATTTTTATGTATACAGCTCAGTATCTATGTGCAGGTGCCGGCGGCGGTGTAAGTTTAGGCGAGGCAGAAAGCTGAAGGGGAAGTCATTTAATTAATATAAAATTATCCAACTCTTCCACCTATTCCACAAGCCTTTAATAATAATATGGTCTAAATAGGAAGCACCTGGGTACTCTCAACACCAAGCAACTAAACTCAACCTACCCAGTTTAGTATTCAATAGGGGACAAACCAAGCGTGTATCCGCCAATTAGGTACCTATATTACATTAATATTCTGTGCAAAACAATTTCAAAACAATGGTTTGGTCCAAAAACTAGTTAAGTGTTAAATTCACACAAGCACTCAACATGATCTTATCTAATAGATAATGGCTAGACCCACCCTTGCCAATGACCTGTAATGTAGGTTAGGTGTTGCTGACTTATAGAACTTATACCCGGGCGTTCTCATCAGCATGCAGCCAAACTGACCTCAACCAGTTCAAATAGGTACCTATTAGAGGTAAATCGAGCAAGCACCCACAACCCTTAACTACCTACTTAAAAAGAAAATTGTGAGTACGTGCTCGATAAAACCAAACAAAGTCGGAGCCCACACCTACTCTCCGTCAATAGTACAGCGAAACAGTGGCGCGGTGCAAAGACTAAACAATTTTAATATTTCAAGCAAGGCAAGCGCCTAAGCGGAAAGCCTGAGCAGCGTCAAGGAATACTTTGCGGAACAAAAGTGTAAGACGCTGATTTTAGAAAAGTACATTTATTAAAGAAACAAATTAATATGACGATACCAAAATGATATGAAAACAAAGCTCAAATTTTTAATTACCGATTCCCCAAATATTTTTTTGAATTTTACCTACTGGGCCGGCTGTGCGTATATTAATATTCACCAAAAATTTTAGAGTCCAGCCCGCTAATGAGTATTTACCCCAGACCAGACAGTATTGAAACAAATGTACACTAGCAGCTCACAGAGGATTATAATTAAAAGTCTATTTCGATAAAAACAGCGGTGCAGAATGCTTAATTTTCGTATACGCCTTACATCAACTTTGCCGATCACTTAGTAGCGCCTGCCGGAAACACAATAACACTAGCACAGTTGAAACTCGCCACCAATAGGTACGATCTAAGTATAATAATTTGCGCTGCTAAAGCTTCAACCACACTGTCCTCTTCAGTGTTTAGGTGTATCAACCAGAATGCACAGCAGGTACCTACTACCTGTCGTTCTTGCTGTGATGCTAACGAGATCTATATGTAAGTAAATTAAATTTGGTTATGATAAATACTACTATTTAATTCAAACAAATTAAAATTTTTGTGCAAAATCTGGATTTGAACCCCCTACCCTTCCTGGGTCCACCGACAGCCAGCCACCGCACCGCTGTGCCTACGCAGCAGGCAGTCACCCGCCCCGCGCGCGAGCTCCCCGCGCTGCGCTAGAGAAAGAGTCGCCCGCCCGTCTACCACCAAAGATAATAAATCACCCGGAGTGGAGTCCTTGAAGTAGTAAGTAGTATACAGGGCGCTTGGTATGAACAATTATGTATGAACTAGGCAAAACGTGCGGATCTTACTTTTAGAAAATTTAACCAAATCTAAATCTAATCTAGGACCACTCAATTAATCGAGCCAAAACTCCTGCAAAAAATACAATTATAAATTAAAAATACAAAATTCCTGCCCTAACAAAAACAATAGTAATAAATAAGCAATTCCACAGTGACAGAAGGTGAATATATGAAAAAAAAACCAATAATATAGGCTCCAAAATAATGTATCCAGGTACCAGGCATCCCCCAGCAAAGTTTCAGTTCAGTAATCTATACTCGTAATATTACTCCTAGGGCCGTACGCATTCCTAACTGATGGGCCGGACCAAGAACGGAGCGTGGCCAAGCTAATTACTAGATATATGCCTAAAAACGGATCGGAGAATCAAGCAGAAGTGGCTGGTTGACCTCCAAGTCAATCCCCAGCCCGTGGCCTGCTAGAAAAAGCAGATTCTGTCACCATAAAGTGTGTCCCCGCTCCTCGTCCTTACAAAAGTAACGTCCGTCCACCCAGTAAGGAATGTTTTAGAGCATGAAATTAATGGTCAGGAATGCGGGTATAGCGGCCACCGAGCTCGCGCCGGCCGGCGAAAAAACAATTCCTACTGACTTAAAATGCTTATATTTCAGAAAACAATGAACCAATCTTAAAACTTTTTTCAGCAATAAATTGCTGACAAATTTTCCTATTTTATTTTGTCTTTAAATTATGGTTGAACAAATTAGAATCATTAATATATTGAATTTAAATATAAAGTTAGTGATATTTCAGTAAATAAACTATAAACACTATTAACTTAATCAACGCTCAAAAATTTCATATTTTTATAATAACATTCATTAATTACAAATTCTCCTTTATAAATTATTATACTCTAAAGACACGTTTAAAAATGCCCAGACAAGTACTACCAATTTTCTTAAGTCCTGTTTTAAAGAGATATATTTTGATTTAAAATAGATACCGATCTGGATTAAATTTTTATAAAAAGGTATTGAAATTATCTACCAAATAAATAAAAAATCTGTTCAAAAATTTAATTATAATTTTGAAAAACAAATGACTAAAGTTGATGTTAATGTACAATAGCACAGATTTTCTAATTAAAGTGTCTATATCTTTTACAAATATAAAAAAATACTAAATGAATATTTTATTATAAGATAGATAATTTAATTGAGATTACAGTAATCAATATTTGAATATTGTGTCATAATATTTTAATCCTGATTTTTGAGAAACAAAATGAGCTAAGTTTTACTGTAATAAACCGAAATCACTATATATTTCAAACCGTTATCATTTTTTAAATTATTTATTTTCTGTAAAATAGTGTTATATAAAAGCTAAAATGTTAATACAAAATCGGCACCCCTAAACAATTCCTGTCCCTTAATACTTGTCAGGAACGGTTTCCAACTTTCGACCGCGCATAGAAAATGAGTTATAACTTTTCAACTATAATTGCTAATTAAATGAAATAAGTTTTGGCCTGTTGGGGCTGAAATTCTTTATAAAATAATGTAATAAAAATATGGGTTACCGTTAAAAATCTCTCAGCGTTTGCGATAACGTACCGGGGCCGTCTGAATTTAAACAGACGGAAATCTTCCCGGTGTCCTGGTGTCGTCCCAGTCCGTCCTACTGGGTTGGAAATGCTACACAAACTCTAAAACACTGTAACGAAAACACTTTTGAAAATTTCGAATTCAAAAATGCGACTTAAATAATTTAACAAAATTTATTTCGCGGAGACGAGAAGTTAGAGCTGCCGTTAGCGGGGTTAACCGAACCGAACTGTCCACCAGGGCTGACACGTTAGAAGAATGGCAGCACAAATATTGGACAGCGGCTACAGGATCGACCACCAAACTGTTTTACAAAGATGTAGCCAGTGCCTTTAAAGTTTTAGGGAAAATTAAATTAGATAATTATTTTACACAAATTTTTACAGGACATGGTGGCTTCAAAGCTTATTTACATAGATTTAAACTATCAGAGTCTCCACTGTGCTCTTGCGGTGAAGAGGTGCCTCAAAATGTGGAGCATCTATTAGTAGATTGCCCTAGGTTCGGCAAGTTAAGATATGACTGCGAGAGCGCAATGGAGATAGCTATTAACATAGATAATTTAAGTATCATAATAGGTTATGATGATTGCAGGCAAATCTTTCTCGATTTTGCAAAGACCGTTCTTTGCAAAATCGGGAAAGAAAATAACTCAATTGTAGAATTTACATAAATTTAATTTAATGAATTACATATGAAATTGCATGATTTAATTTATTGTATCATTGTTGTCACGACTTTTATCATTTTATTATTTTTCAATGACTTTATTATTTATTTTTATGATTATTTAATATTTATTGTATTATATAGGTAGGTAACTTTTATTTACGCTTTTTATATCATGGTGTATCATTTAGCTATTGCTGGGGTAATAAATCTTCTTTAGATACTCACTGAAAGCAGATTGAATCTGTTGATGCCGTTCCAGTGGGATGCGTCTTGTCCTGGAAAACACAACATTATATTTGCAGTCCAGGTGGTGTTGTCTAGGATGAGGCGGAGCGTCTAGTTGGTTGCGGTATTGAAGACAAACTATAAATATTAATCAATTGTTAACAACGCAAAGAGTATCTGAAGGAATGATTTTTCAAAACATTGTTTACATTTTCATGTGAGAATCAAACAAACAAAGCAAAAGAGTTTGACATCGACATAATATCTGACACATGATGTGACTTGACGTTTAAGCACAGACTATAATTAATTTAGTTTGCAGGCTTGATCGTGAGCACAGAACACAATGATTTTTATGGGGGATTACTATTATACCAATTTTGTTTTATGTTCCTATTTCAACAAAAACACCATTAACTTTCTAATACTAATTGCACTTGTTTTTAATCTTTATTATTACAGAAGTTTACTTAAACACCCATAGATGGCGCTATTATAATTATGGGTCGGGATTCTGATCTTGAATAAATTATTATTGTTAGAATTGTATTAGTTGGTATTATTTTTATGGTATGAATTTTGATATAATCATTCTTATTGTACGATTATTTTATTTTATTTTTATTTTTATTTTTACATAAATAGTAGTAAATGTATAAATGGTAGTGTATATTAATTTCCTAGGATGAACATATTAGTTTTTAAAGTTTAGTTTTAAAGCTTAGAATTGGTAATCATGATAAAAATTGTTAGGAAGTCATGAATAATAATAGTAAGTCTGAATTGTGTTGTTTATGTACTCTATTTTATAATTGGAATTGTAACTAAGTGGGTACCTACTTTTTAATTAATTGCCTTGTTTTATGTCTTTTTAATTACATAGATTAGTCTTAATATTGTAGTAATTTAAATTTTACATATAAATTATTAAGGAAATACCTACTTAGTGTAATAATAATGGTATAGAATTGTTTTAGAAATAAATCATATATATTTATTTTATGGGGGCATAAATAAATGTGTAGGTGGTCCTAATGGTAATGTTAACAATAATAATGTTATTGTTAACATTATTATTAACATATTATGTTACCCTTACTGATTTTTGATTATTTATCTTAGTTCATTTTATTTTATTTACCTAGTGTTAATAGAACTATTTTATTATTGTATAATGATTTGTACTCAAAACAAGTAATTTCTTTTTCTATGCTTTTTTAAATGTCAATATTTTTGTATCAATAAAAACTAATTTTCTAAAAATTGTTTTGGGTACAAGATTGTTAAATTAATGTTTCTTCTTAAAATAATATATTATAGTTAAGAAAATCTCTAAATAAAATTGATTTTGAAATCTTCGGACTGATTGTCTCATACAATCGGTAATGAAGATTTAATTGTGTTTTAATTAATTAATTAATAAATGTTAATAAAATTAATTGATGATGAATGGGTAATGAATGTGATATTTTTGTCGATCCAAATTAACTTCTCTTGTAATTATTCCTTTTTTTTGGATTATTTTATATTTTGTTTTTTATTTTATTTTATTTTATTTAATTTTTAATTTAAAGGGAAAATAATATGTAAAGGTATGAAAGGTATAATGAGTTAAATGTTGTTGCAAAATAATAGCAACAGGTAATTTTAAGTTAGTGCCATTTCGAGATGGCAAAAAAAAAAAAAAAAAAAAAAAAAAAAAAAAAAAAAAAAAAAAAACCTAACCTAACCTAACCTAACCTAACCTAACCTAACCTAACCTAACCTAACCTAACCTAACCTAACCTAACCGTCCACTCACTATGGAATGTTCTAAAACATAAAATGATGCCTAGGAATGCGGGTACAGCGGCCAGCGAGCTCGCGGCGCGCTGGCAAAATATCAATCCCTGTTGACGAAAAATGCTTATATCTAAATAAATACCAGTCCGATTTCAATAATTTTTTCAGCAATATACTGCTGGCAAATTATTCTATATGCTCACTGAATTAAATTTTACTGGACACAACTATAACTGTGAATAAATTGATTTTTAGTATTAAATTATCAATATCTCATAAATAAAATAATTAACACATCTTTTCATCCAAGCACTACAAAATATAATATTTTTATAACAATATGTAATAATGACAATGTCTACTTTATTAATTTTTGTACTCTAAATATAAGTTTTAAAATAACATGACTAGAACTAAAAATTTCCAATAATACTCTATCAATAGAATATCTATTGATTTAATAAATATTAAAATTTAGATTATGCACTGAAAGATGGGTACTGAATTTATAGCTTTAAAAATAACTATATCGATAATAAATTTGATTTGGAATTTGAAATTAAATGGATTACAAATGATGCTTAAGTATAAAATCTCCAGTTTTTTCCAATAAAACTCTCATAAATTTCGCAAATATAAATAAATATATGTGAAACTTTCACTGAACGTTAGATAATTTAATTGAGGATAAATAACTGTATATTTGAATATATTATTCTTATAAATTAATACTGATTTTAAAGAAATTAGTAGTGCTTATTTTATTTGGAAAACGTTAAAGCCCCCTGTATCTTTTATACCATTATGAATTTTAATATAATGTAATTACTGCAAAAAAGTACTATAAATGAGCTATAGGGTTAACACAAAAATAGCACCCCCAAACAATTCCTGTCCCTCATTAATTGACAGGAACGGTTTTTAACTTCCGACCGCGCTTAGAAAAAGAGTTATAACTTGCGAAATAAAAGTCTAATTTAAATGGAAAAAATTTTGACCTGTTGGGGCTGAAATTCTTTATAAAATTATGTAATAATAAATATGGGTTACCGTTAAAAATCTCTCAGCGTTTGCGATAACGTATCGTGGCCGTCTGAATTTAAACAGACGGAAATCTTCCCGGTGTCCTGGTGTCGTCCCAGTCCGTCCTACTGGGTTGGAAAAGCTACTCAAACTCTAAAACATTGTAACGAAAACACTTTTGAATAATTCGAATTAAAAAATGAGACTTAAATAATTTAACAAAATTTATTTCGCGGAGACGAGAAGTTAGAGCTGCCGTTAGTGGGGTTAACCGAACCGAACTTTTGTACACTTTTGTAGGGACGAGGAGCGGGCTTACACATTTTGCACTTAAGATCAGTTCTTTCTAGCAAGCCACTCTCTTGATATTGACTTGGAACACAACCAGGTGCTTTTACTTGGTCTTTCCGATCTGTATCAAGGCAAATATCTCACAGTAAGCTAGCCCACATTCCGTTCTTGATCCGGCCCACTACTTAGGAATGTGAACGGCCCGAGGAGCAATATCGCGAGTATAGCTATACTGAATTGAAACTTTGTTAATGCTTATAGCCTGTAAAAATTTGGACGGGTTTAATTTACATTTCCTTCTTGGTCACCACCTGTAGTCTTACTTAGCATTATTCAGTAGAACATCGAGCGTTTTGTACTTTTTGACATACCATAGAACAAAAACGGTTAAATATTGTGTATATTTTTTTAATTGTATTTTTACAGGACCCGCTGATAGTACCTACCTAATTAAGTTAGCTCTTATTTGCTCGGGTTCCGTCTGCTCGTTTCGCCTTGTTCATACGTAGTGTTCATACCAAGCGCCCTATTGTACTACTTACTACTTCAAGGGCACAATATTGAGCGGAATAATATTGAGTGGCGGTAGACGGGCGGGCGACGCGACGAGTACCTTAGCGCGCGCCGGGCTGCCCGCTGCGCACTGCGCATAGTGGAGCGTTGGCTAGCTGTCGGCTAATTGTGGAAGGGTACGGGGTTCAAACCCAGTTTTTGCACCACAACGTAAAAAGTCTTTTATGAGCCGGGCAGCCTGTTTGGCTTATTTTGGTTATATTTATTGAATAAAAAAAAAAAATATTATAGGCGACACGATAGTCGGTACCTACTTTACTTACCCTCTGTCACAATCTACCGGGTGCTGCAATTCTTAGACAAGAGTTTAAAGAACCTAGACATTGAGGGAACCAGTGTGGTAGAGAGCTTTAGCGGCGCTGGGTGTTGTTGGTCCTATTTTTGCGTACCTAGGTAGGTACCTATATTATACTTGGTTCAGTGAGTGGGATAGTGCTGTTGAGCTTCTGGCAGGCGCTACTGGATGGTCGGTAAAATTTGGGTAGGCATTATAAGAAAATAAGACATTCTGCTTCTTTGTTTTTGTTAAAATAATGTCTTAATATTAATTTAGAGTAAGCTAATCAATATATTTTGTCTCAATAAGGTCTGGTCTGGGGTAAATACTGAATAGCGGGCTGGACTCTGAAATATTTTGCTAACATTAATATACGCACAGCCGACATCATAGGTACATTTTAGAAAATATATACGGGGGGTTTAATTATAAAATTATAACTTGTTTTTGGTTAACATTTAGTATCGTAATATTTATCCTTCGCTCTAATATTTGTAATTTTTATAAAATCAGCGTCTGTCACATTTGTTCCGCAGCGTACTTCTCGTTGGGACGTTGCTAAGGCTCTCCGGTCAGGCGTTTGCCTGAATAGATTTCAGATTACAGGAGTTTATTTGCTTTATTTTCACCGTGCGCTAATCTTAACATTGTAACATAGTATAGCCGAACACAGTTGAGTGTTAGTCGTATGCCTGCTTGACGTGAGCGTATTCCGGGCTCAGCTGGGTGAACGATACCTGCCTTCATAAAACTTACTGCGTAGGTAGATAGGTACTCACCTGCATATGCTCTCGGTGAAGCCACTGGTTGTTGATGTGCTGTCTGTCTGTGTGAGGGTGAGGAGCTCATACATATCAAGCCCTTGGACCACACCATTGTTTTATTGTTGGCGAGTGGGCTGCTGGCTATGTACAAATTTATTTAAATTTATTTAATTTTCTAGAAAATACGAGCTTAGAAATTTCCATCTATTTTGGTAAATGAACTGAATTGGTGTTGAGAGCGCCCTGGTGTTTCCTGTCTAGATAATAATATTATTAGAGGCTTGTGGGAGGTGGTTCGATAATTTTATATAACTAATTCTCCCCCTTCAGCTTTCTGCCTCGCCTACACTTACCTACCGGCGGCGGCACCTGCACATACTGAGCCGTCTACTTTATAGAGTTCCTGCTTTTAGGGATTAGGATATTTAAAAAGATAGGTAGGTAGTAAATTGTTTAATTCTGTAGGTCTTTTCTAGAACTTTATTTAGATTATTTTATAAGTATTTATTTGTTGTGTTGTATTTATAGATATTAGAATAGGCTTATTAAGTAAGAAGTTAGGTATTATTATACATTTTATTATATTTAAGTATCATATAAGTTAGGTAGTATTTAAATTTAGATTGCACTAGGTATACAGTCTGGTTTTATTGTTTTATTAGGTGGGATATTTTTATTAGATAGTAGTAGACAAGGTACCTATGTCTTTTAGAGCTGGGCCCTCCAATATGCCTAAAACTAGGAAACCGACTAGAATAGGAGGAGAGGCGGATTCGGCAGCGGCCAGCCAGCCGCCGTCGGCGCCCCGCTCGCCCCCGCCCGCGCCCCCGGGGCCCCCGGGGCCCTGCGGGTTCTTCTCGCAGTCGCTGAGCCGTTCGCTCGCGGGTGATAGGGTGGGGGGCGCGGGGGCGCGGGGGGGCTCGCGCCGTGACGAGGAGTGGCCGAGCCGGGACACCGTGAGTACGCTGCGCTCGCGCCTCGAGTCCACCCAGAGGCTTCTGGACGACGTCGGCGAGGAGTCGTGCTTCCAGCTGGCGCAGGGCACGCCCGCCGCGGACTACGAGGAGCGCCCCGTGCGCCTCGCGGACCTGAACGACCCACAGCCGGAGCTCGGGCCCGAGCCGGAGCCGGAGGACGGCAGCGAAGAGTGCGGCTCCTCCGAGAGCCCGGGCGCGTTCCTTGAGCAGTCGATGATGTCCCCCGGGGAGGGCGGCCCGATCCACGAGGCTCCACGGATCGCGAGTCGCCTGCTGCAGAAGACGGTCGCCGAGCTCGAGAGGTCCCGGAATCTCAATCGCGACATTAAAGAGTCGATCCTCGCCGGGCTGCGCGGGCTCTACGAGATGGTGCTGCGGCTCACCGACTCGCGCTGCCGCCACATCGCCGAGAAGGAGCGGGCGAAGGCTCTCGGCGAGAGGCAGAACACCCTGCAACATAAATTGCACGCAATGAAACTCGAGGCGATCAATACGTACGTGCAGACGAACCTCGACGAGCTGAGGCGAGCGGGAGCCGAGACGGTGAAGGAGTGCGAGCGGACGCGACAGCTCGTGCAGGAGATGCGGGACACGATGCGCGCGCCCCCTTCCCCCCGCGGTGTGGGCTGCGGGGGGGAGGGGGCGGGCGGGGGCGGGGGCGGGGGCGGAGACTCGGACCGCGTGCTGGAGGAGGTGCGGGCGCTGCGCGCGGAGTGGGGGCGCGAGGCGGGCGGCGGCGGCGGCGCGGTGGAGCGCGAGCCCGTCGCCCGCCTCCTCCGCCCCGCGGCCGAACCGCGTGCGCCTGACTCCTACGCGCGTGCCACCGCCAGGCACGCCATCATGGTGGAGTCTAAAAACCCCACGCACACCGGAGACCAAATCATATCGAAGATCAAAAAGGGCATCGACGTGATAGGTATGGGCGTTGGCGTCACTGCGGTGCGCAAATGTAAAAACAGCCGCGTCGCGATATCACTCGAGTCTGAGCGCGAGAAGGTAGCGATGGGCGAGGCGATCGAGGGGCTCGGGGACGACTTCACCGTGACGGAGCCGCGCGGGCGGGACCCGCTGCTCCGGCTCGTCGGCGTCGTCGCCGAGCTCGCCGACGCCAGGGTCGAGGAGGCGCTGCTGCGCCAGAACGCTGGCCTGCTCCTGCACGTATCTGAGACGGATAGAAAAGTTAAGGTGGTTAGGAGAATTAAGGGTAGGACCGCAGGATTAAACAACATAATAGTTCAGGGGAGCCCGGAGGTGTGGGCGGCTCTTAGGGACCGGAGAGTTCGACTGGGTTACCAGATGGTCACCGCAACCGACCAGTCGCCTCTCATCCAGTGCTATCGATGTCTAGGCTTCTCGCACAGAGTGGTGGATTGCAGGGCTCCGGAGCCAAAATGCGGGCACTGCGCGGAGAGCCACGACACCCGGGAGTGTCGTAACAGAAGCGCGACCCCGCGCTGCACCAATTGCCAGGCCAAGCGGCTCCCGAACTGCGAGCACCCGGCCTACAGCTCCGACTGCCCGGAGTGGAGGAGGTGGGACCGGATAGCGAGACTGGCCGTCCGGTACTGCTGAGGGCACCAATCCCGTCCCTCTTAGGAACATTACGTTTGTGCAATACAACCTGGGTAGGGGTAGGGCCGCGACACACGAGTGCATGCGGGAGGCGACCGTTCGCGGAGTGCACGTTTTGATGCTGCAGGAGCCGTACGTGGGGGCGCAAGCTCACATGTCGGTACCGAGCGGATGCAGAGTCATCCAGAGCGATACCGCGGATGTTTCTAAACCTGTCCGGTCTGCAATTGTCATCACTGACCCTAGAATACAGTATGTGGAGGATGCTAGGTTTATCTCCGAGGATGTCTCGGGGGTTATAATTAGAATAGGTAACTTTAAGGTAGGCATAATCAGTGTATATCTTGATAAGGAGTTAGATATAGGTAGGTACCTGGCGTTCATCAGTGGCGTGGTGCGGGAGATGCAGGTGCAGCGAGTGGTGGTGTGCGGCGACGTTAACGCGCGCAGCCCTTGGTGGGGGTGCGAGGCGGAGGACGCGCGGGGCCTGGCGTTGACGGAGGTGCTCGCCGAGCTCGGCTTGGAGGTGCTCAACCGTGGAGAGAGACCTACCTACGTCGCGCTGCGCCAGGGCCAGGAGTGCACCAGCATCATCGACATCACGGCGTGCTCAGGTGACCTGCTGCCCGCGGTCGCGGACTGGAGGGTCGATGATCGTTTCGGCACACTATCCGACCACCGCCCAATCTTCTTTGTGCTAGGGCTGGGGGCGCAGCGAGAGATCACCTCGGAGAGTAGAAGTAGCACCCGGATCTACAACACAAAAAAAGCGGATTGGTTGGCGTTTTCGGTGGAGCTGGAGCGCGAACTTGTGAGCTTGGGTTTAGAGGATTGTGTCGCTGGGGCGAGTGATCGAGAAGAGGTGAATCGCATCGCGGAACTGTACACCAATACTGTAGTAAAGGCGAGCGAAAAAGCAATTCCCTACGTTTCACCTGGGGGAATCAGCAAGACCTGCAAATGGTGGACACCGGAGCTTATGCAGCTCAAGGCGCAGATGGTGCGATACCGGAAGAGAGTCGCGAAAGCAAACCCACGGCGAAGGCGGTTCGTGGTTGACGAATACCTGACTGCGAGAGCAGAGTACCGGGATGCGATCGAGTCCGCTCGAACCGCCAGCTGGAGGGAGTTCTGCACCGGCGAGCAGAAGGAGACGATCTGGGAGCGCTCGTACCGGGTGATGAAGGCGTGCTACACCAGGGTGCTCCAGGACAAGCTGCTGCAGGCGGCGGACGGCTCGGCGCTGGACGCGGCGGGGTCGGCGCGGCTGCTCGCTGACACCTTCTACCCGCCGGACCCGCCCGCCGCGGACACGCCGGACCAGGCGCACACAAGGGCCGTAGTCGCACAACACCGCGCCCGGCTGGCGGCGCTACCCGCGCAACTAGATGGTCACCGGGACTTCACGCCCACCGAGCTGGAGACGGTGCTGCGAGCGATGAGCCCGAAGAAGGCTCCCGGGGGAGACGGCCTCACCTTGGACATCTGCCTCCGGGCCTTCGTCTGCAACAAGGCCCTGCTGCTGAACCTCTTCTCGCAGTGCCTGAGGTGGGGCTGCTTCCCGCGGGTTTGGAAGGTGGCCACTATAAAGGTGATCCCGAAGCCGGCAAGAGATACTTACACTATCCCGAAATCCTACCGCCCGATCGGACTCTTGCCGGTTTTTGGAAAGATCCTCGAGAAGCTGGTGGTGAATCGGCTGCAGTGGCGGCTCGGCAGGGAGGAGCGTCTTAGTCCGCGACAGTACGGGTTTACTCCGCAGCGTAGCACTGAGGACGCTCTTTTCGACGCCATCTCTGAAATAAGAAAAAACATAACAGATAAGAAGATGGTTGTCATGGTGTCATTGGATATCGAAGGAGCGTTCGATAAAGCGTGGTGGCCGGCTATTCTTGAGCAGCTTCAAATTAAACAGGTGGATTTGGATGTCGTTCGACTCTTCGCGGACTACCTTTCGGAGAGGAGAGTTAGGTTGCGCTACGCGGGAGAAACAGTGGAGCGAGAGACGGAGAGAGGGTGCATACAGGGTTCCACCTGCGGGCCCATTTTATGGAATATCCAACTAGACCCCCTGTTAGAGCAGTCGCAGTACGGGGGGGTGCGGGTGCAGGCCTTCGCTGACGACATCCTCGTGATCGCGACGGCAGTTAGTGGACACGAATTGGAAGAGAAGATGAACAGGGCTCTGGCAAAGATCGTGCAATGGGGCGAACGCTTGAAGATGAAGTTTGCACCGAGTAAAACACAAGCTATCTTAATTACAAAGAAACTCACCTACCATACGCCCAAACTAGAGATGGCTGGAGTAGTGTTGAGCTACGGAACGAGTCTCAGAGTTTTAGGGTTGACGGTCGACCCGCTGCTAAGTTTTCGACAGCATCTGGATTTGACAAATAAGAAGGCGATTAACGTTTATAAAGCGGTATCAAGAGCTGCACGAGCGCAGTGGGGCCTTAACTCTGAGATTCTGAGACTTATTTACATCTGCGTAGTAGAGCCTACCGTTCTTTATGCTGCGAGCTGCTGGGCTGATGTGTCGGGGCGCGTATATGCTGAGACAATGTTGAACAGGCTCACGAGATCATTTGCTATTAAAATTAGCAAAGCTCACCGCACGGTCTCGTTGGTGTCGAGCGTGTTGTTGGCCAGAATAATACCATTATCGTTGAGAGTAAGAGAGCAGGCAAAAATTTATCAGATAAAGAGAGGAGGTCAGCTTGCCTGTTTGCCCGGTCGCGACGTGGAGATGAGGCGTAGTCCGCACTCGCTGCCACATCCGGCGGAAAGAAGGCGTCTGGAGTTCGGGCTTATCGGCTCGCAGGAAGACGCCGATGCTCTGGGAACCGATAGGCCGGTGCTGTACACAGACGGCAGCAAGCTGGAAGGGAAAGTCGGGGCGGCGGTTAGCTGCTGGATTGGAGGAGTTGAGTTTCGGCACGCTGGCTTTCGCCTTGAAAGCTTCTGCAGTGTTTTTCAGGCGGAATTGTCGGCGATACTTCGGGCACTCACTATTATAAACGGAAGACGGGAAACCACATACTGCATCGCGAGTGACTCGAGATCGGGACTGGAGGCGATTAGCGATCCAAACACAATTAACCCACTGGCCGTAGACATAAGAAAAGATATTTCTCGGCTGAGCAATGAGGGCAAAGAGGTCACTCTTTTTTGGGTGAAAGCACACTGTGGCATAGTGGGCAATGAGAGAGCAGACGAATTGGCTAAACACGCGGCACTGAATAATCGGCAGTTACCCAGATATGACAGGTTCCCGTTGTCCTTTGCTAAGCACACCACCAGGGTTGAAACTATTGAAGAATGGCAGCATTATTATGAGTCCGCTGCAACGGGATCTACCACTAGATTATTTTTTCAAAATGTATCAATAGCCTATAAAATAATGAGAAAAATAAAAATAGATAATTATGTAGCGCAAATATTAACTGGACATGGCGGGTTTAAGGATTATCTTTACAGGTTCAAGCTTTCAGGGTCCCCATTGTGCTCTTGTGGTGAGGAAGTTTCTCAGACTGTGCCACATGTCTTAGTAGACTGCTCTAAATTTGGTCAGCTGAGGTACGACTGCGAAAGCGCAATGGGAATGGATATTACACTTGAAACTTTTCATGAAATAATGGTTGATGACAACTGCAGACCGATTTTTCTTGATTTTGCGAAGACCGTTCTTCGCAAAATCGGGAAAGAAAATAATTCATTTGTGGAAGTACTCTAAATTATAATCTAATTGATGTAGTGATGATGTAATTATAAACATAATTATAAACATTGGTTTATAATTACAATAACACTACAATTTTACATCTTTACATTTTACATCTTTTACCAATTTAATCTTATTTTATGTGGAAAGTGCGTTATTTAGCTACTTTTAGAATTTATAGATCATTTAATTCAGTAATTATATAATTGTTTAATTCATTATTATTGTAATTATATAAATGGGTACCTGTGTTCACATATTCTGCTCAGTTTCTCGGTCTTCTTCACACTGGAACCACAGTCAGCACTTGTAGGTATAGTTGTCCTGCTGATTAGAAGTTTGTGGTGTGGTCTGGAACAAGTATTGGGGATTTCTGGGCAGTGTTTTTATTGAGAGCCACAAAGTAATTTCTGTTAGATACTCACTTCACCACTTCACTAGGGATTAAATTTATCTGGTTCTGGGGGTGAGAATTTGTTATCTGAGTAGGGTGTAGTCAATGGTGTACTGTTGCTTTGTCTTGGACAACACAATACTATTATTTGCAGTTCTGGAGGTGGTGTCCGGGATAAAACAGTTACTATGATTGTTGGCGGCACCCGGGGTAACAAGTTTTTATTAAACTTGGACGAGATTATCGGGAACGAGAGGTTATTATTGCGGATAAACATTGTTTGTTTACTTCTTCTTGATTTGACTTCTTGGGCTTCTGTGATGCTTCTTCTTTTTCTTCAGACAAATGTCAATGTCTGTCTGTGCCAAACTGTCAAATCACTTTTGGCACAGACGGATAATTAATTAATACTATCTTGTCGTTTAGGTGGAAATAAAAAGAGGAAGCGCCACATTAGTGGTAGAATATTTGGTTAATAGTGAAGTATCTAGATAATAGTTAGAATGTATTGGTGCATGTGTAGTTTAAAATTTTGTCTTTGAATGTTATAATATTATATAGAATCTTCCATAGAGGGCGCTTTATACTAATGTTATGTACTATGGATATTATTTTATTTTATTTGTGAAATTTTGAGATATATTAAGTTAATGCAAATCAATGACATGCTAATATTACTTGTTACTATGTGCATTGCCCAATATTAGTTATAAGTAGTTGATATCAATGTTATTTTAACAAAAATAATCTATTTGATGGTCATTTTATTGCAAATTGGTTTTTAACTATAAAATAGATTTTATGGCATAATATTCATGATTTATTGTTTATTTTAATGTAATGTAATAGTGATATTTTAGATGGATAAAATTATTGATGTTAGTAATTATATTTTGCGTGGATCCTGGCTGGGCACATCATAATTAGTATGATGTGCCTAGCTAGGACTTATACATATATACATGCCATGTTAATAAATATAAAAAGTAGACTTAAGGTATAAAATCTAGGTGTTATTGTTATTTTGATGTAGTGGTACCTACTGTTATAAATGGATAATTGTATTGATTTTATATGAATATATATATATATATACACGCTAATTAGACTAGAAAGTAGATTTTAAGGTATCAAATTTAGGTATTATAGTTATTTTAGTGTAGTATTATCACAGTTTTAATGATTTTATTAGTTATAATGATGTAGTTAAGATTTTAAAATAAGGTTATTTTTAAAATTTTAAAATAAATTATTTTAATGATAAATACCATGCTAATAAAACATGTTAATGTGCGCATAGTCCAACATCAATGTTAAACGATTTGATATCAATGTTATTTTGTCTTGAAATAATCTATTTGATGGTCGATCTTGTTGTAATTTTGTCTAATTATAGAAAATAGATTTTGTTGTAGGGTTAATAACAATAGCTGGTCAATAAAAATGTTTGTCTTCGGATTGATTGACTTGTCAATCAATCACGAGGACGAAATGTGTTTCAATTATGTACCTTGTAATAGCATAATAAAATATATGAGAGGATAGAACATGATAATAAAAATAGGAAAAAAATACAAGGGGGTTGGCAATAGTCAGATTTATATAAATAGCAGATGTAATAATATTAGATAAAAATGTAAATTTATTTTAAATTTTTTTTGTTATGGGGAAATTTTTTATAGCAGTTAATTATAAAGATAGAAATGTTGTTGCATTTTAATAGCAACAGGTTAATTTAAGTAAAAAAAAAAAAAAAAAAAAAAAAAAAAAAAAAAAAAAAAAAAACCTAACCTAACCTAACCTAACCTAACCTAACCTAACCTAACCTAACCTAACCTAACCTAACCTAACCTAACCTAACCTAACCTAACCTAACCTAACCTAACCTAACCTAACCTAACCTAACCTAACCTAACCTAACCTAACCTAACCTAACCTAACCTAACCTAACCTTTTTTTTTTTTTTTTTTTTTTTTAAGTGAGGAAAATGCATTACGCATCCCCGCCCGGCCGGGGGGCACAGACGGGGTATGTGGGACTCCCCTCTCTAGTCGAGGTATACCCACTAAAAAACTCACTATTCCCGCCACTGTTGAGCAAAGACGAAGCCAGCGGTAACTCAACAGTCCGCCTGGCTTCGCCTGTGGCCCACGTCCGCCCCGGTGGTATGGGCGGACCTCCTTAAATGCGACGAGCGCAGTAGCTCGTCATCTCCTCGGGAGGTCTCGTTATTGGACAACAGGTGCCCCCGCACCTGTCGCCAGAGAACCTCCCGGCGGGTTGTGTTGAGAGCGGGCACCCCGTCTGGCTCGCCCGCCCCGCCCACGATGGAGCCGTTGAGAGAGCGGGTCTCGCTCTCTCTCGCGCTCCGCGGCTTCCTTCTGCGACATCACGTCCTCGCAGAAGGCAAGCATCTCCTTCCAGTTTCTCTCACTGCCGACCATCTTCTCCATGACGGTCGGCAGCGAGAGGTCTCCTCCTCCTAGAGCCGCAGTTAAAACTGCCCGCGGCCCAGCCCATGCAGGGCATACCTCCACCGTGTGCTGTGCGGTATCCTCCATACAGCCACAGTGGTGGCATTCCCGGGTCATCTCTTTTCCGGCTACATTGCACAGGTATCTCCCAAAGCAACCATGCCCTGAGAGAACCTGTGTCAGCCGGAAAGTCATTGACCCCCACTCTCGTCTCACCCATTCCTCCAAAATGGGAAGGACACCCTCCAATACTCGGCGTCGGGACCCCGCACTCGTAGCGCTCAGTCCCTCTAGTTGCCGCCGCCATTCGCCCAGAGCCACTTCCTGGGCGTCCATGCGCCACCGCACCACTTCGTCGGGTGCGGGGCGATCGCCTTCATTCCGAGCATGCGCCCGTCGCCAATAGACCGAGGATTGAACCTCGGCCTCAAGTTCCCACGGAAGGGACCCGGCAAGGGCGCAGGCCACCCCATGGGAGATGGTCCGATAACCCCTTATGATCCGAACCGCCATAACCCTCTGCGCCTGGTGCAGGAGGGCCTTGTGGCGGTTCTTAAGAGACCCCGCCCAGATCGGGGCCCCATAAAGGGCCATCGACCGCACCACCATCATGTACAGACGGCGGCAACTTACGTCTCCTCCTCCCAGATTAGGGAGCAGTCGGCCAAGAGCGCCCGCCGTGCTCACCAACTTTGGGACTAAGCGCTCTAAGTGGACGCCAAAGTCCCACTTGCTGTCAAGGACGACGCCGAGGTACTTCAACGTCGTCCCGACCGGGATTGATGTTCCTCCGACCACAATGCACGTGCCGGCAGGAGGTCTCCGCCGAGGCCCGTGAAAAGAGATGGCCTCTGACTTGTGGAGAGCCACCTCCAGCCCCAGCCGCTTAATCCGCGACACCACCGCTGCGACACCAGCGGTGGCCAACACCAAGGCGGACCGAAGATCGGAACCCCGGGCCGTCACAAGGGTGTCGTCGGCATAGCAGATCACGCCCACGCCTCGCAGGTTTGCGCAGCGTAGGACGTGATCGTAGCCTATGTTCCATAGCAGGGGCCCAAGAACGGACCCCTGGGGAACACCGCGCGACATGCGCCGACGACCACCCGTTCCATCTCTGGTGGGAAACACTACCGCCCTATCCGATAGGTAGCTTCCCACCAGTCTCTTCAAGTATGTAGGCACCCCATGATATCGGAGTGCCTCCATGATAGTCGACCAGGGCAGACTGTTGAAGGCATTCTTGATATCCAACGAGACAGCCAACAACAGCCCACCCCTCGACACCTCCACTTCCGCCATATCCCGCAGGCGGCCGATCGCGTCTATCGTCGACCGGCCCCAGCGAAACCCGAATTGGGCGTCCGACAAATTCGGACCCACAACTCCCATGTGTTCGATGAGGCGGTTGGCTATCACCCTCTCCAGCAGCTTCCCCGCCTCATCTAGCAAGACTATGGGCCGATAACCTGACGGGTCATCGGCCGGCCGTCCCTCTTTACGGAGGAGAACCAAACGGCCCTCCTTCCAACGGTGCGGGAAAACACCTTCCCGCACACACCTACTATAAAGAGCCCTTACTTGGGGCTCTAGAGCACCCTGCTCCCCGCCAAGGGCCAGGACCCAAGCGCGACAAGGAATGCCATCGGGTCCTGGGGCCGTGTTTTTGCCCTTAATGCGTAACACGGCCGCACCCACCTCCGCTACTGAGACCTCGGGCACGTCCTCAGTGCCCGAGTCTCTCACCTCCTGTGCTGGAGGCGCCATGGTAGGAGGCACAAAGTCCGTTCCCATTTCTGGGAACAGTGCCTCGACCACCCTTTGAAGGACCTCTGGCTCGAGACTGCTGGAGATTGGAGGAGTCCAAGGATGGAGCTTTTGCCGTACTAACTTGTACGGCCTACCCCATGGATCCCTCTCCAACGTCTCCAGCAACTCCTCCCACGCCGCTGCCTTGGAACGGCTAATGGCAAGGCGGAGTTCCACCGCCACTTCCCTGTACGTGGCGTACAGCCGATCCTCCTCCTCTTCGTCGCGGTTTCGGCGCCTCCGATACCGCTGGAAGTTGCGGCGCCTCTCAACGCACGAGCGGCGGAGCCGGGCGATCTCCTCGTTCCACCAGTAGACTCCTTGTTTGGACGGAGGGGCTCTAGCGCGAGGCATCGCAGCGTCGCACACCTGCGTCATGGCCTCGCAGATCCGAGCCGCATCTCCGTCTATATCTACCGGTGGTGGTTCCGGCAGCCACGCCTGAACAAGAGCCGCCTCCTGCAGCAATTCTTTGTTCAGTCGCTTTATCGCCCAGCGCGGGCCGTCCAGTCGTGGCTGGCTCGGGGCGCTTGGGGTGGCCGGAGACGATCTGGAGACGCTGAAGGTTATGTACCTGTGATCTGACAGCGTCTCCTCATTCTCCAGAACCTGCCACCCCTGCACACGGCGTGCAATGGACGGGGTCGCGAAAGAAACATCCACGACTGACCCCCCATTACGACGCACGCACGTGTCTACTGTGCCACGGTTGAGGATGGACAGACCGCACTCCACCAGCCACTCCTCCAACACTCTCCCTCTAGGGTCCGTCGTCGCGGAACCCCAAGCCCCAGACTTGGCATTGAGGTCCCCAAGGATGACAACCGGACCGGGAGCACTCTGGCCCACAGCGACCCCCACAAACTCGAGATATCTCTCGAATTCGGCGAGCGGTCGATTGGGGGAGAAATAAACCCCAATCACAACCAGCTCACCGACCTTGACCACTACAAAGCCCCCACCTCTATTTATTATAGTAAGTGGGGCAGCATCCACCGCGCAACGCTGAATGACTGCCACCAAGCCGTCACGGTCCCCGACCCAATCCGAACGGGTCGGGACGCGATACGGCTCGGCGGCAACCGCTAGATGAACCTGCCACTCCGCCATGGCCTGAACCAATAAGTCCTGGGCCGCGGCGGAGTGGTTGAGGTTCCCCTGCAGGAAACGGAGGTCCATAACTATTGGACCTCCATGGAATCCTCCTCGTCACCCGCCTGGGGCGGGTTTGCAGGCGGTGGCTTGGCCTTTTTGGCCTTTGCCGCTGCCTTCTTCGCTGCCTTTTTAGTTGGGGGCTTGGCACAAGCCTTGCCCCCAGCGAGGTGGTCCGCCTTCTTCCCAGCTGCTTCGCAGACGGAGCAGTGGGGCGTGGCGGAGCACTCCCGGGCCTTGTGGCCCTCCTGACCGCAGCGCCTGCAGTTCAGGCTGCGGTCAATTTCCGACGGGCACTGGACCCCAATATGGCCCTGCGCGAAACAACGGAAGCAGCGGAGGGGGAGATTGTCCAGAATCTTGACCCCAACCGCCACCCATCCGACCCGGAAGCGTCCGGCTACAACTTTTTTTGCAGCCGTGACGGGGCACTTTACAACCACCGTGCCTGCGCCACCGGGACCTCTCCTTATTTCGCCGGATTTAACATTGTCCGGCGAACACTCGCCAACTTTGGCGACTGCAGCCACCAGCTCGTCCGGGGTCACCGAGTCGTCCAGACCGGTTACTCGAAGATCAACCGAGGTCACCGGCCTTGAGACCTTCACATCTTCCGCCGCGAAAAGCCCCCGGAGCTTCTCAGCCAGCAAATCAGCTTTGCCTCCACTTGCTGCTCCTGGGACCTCCAGGATGCGAGCCCCGGTTGCCGCTTGTCGAAAGCGAACAGAGGTTATCCCGAGCTCCTCCAAGTCCAATTTTGACTTGGCCTCGGCGATCACCTCTCCGTATGTCCGCCCTTTCTCCTCTGCCCCCCGCTGCAGAGCGAGCACAACCGCAGCTGAGCGGCGGGCACGGAGCTTTGGGGCCTTGGGCTTTTTAGCCGCAGCCGGTTTGGACGCAACGGGCTTGACAGGTGCCGATGGCCTTGGCGCCTTGTCAGCCGGGTCCTTGCGCTGTTTATTGCGGCGAGGGCCCACTTTCTGCCACCCCTCCTCCCTTTCCTGCGTTTCCTGGCTGCTTGCCGGAGCAGGAGCAGGGGCCGGGTTGGGGGCCGCCGGGGCGGGTGCAGGTGCTTTGCCCTTTTTTCCCTTTTTTCCAGAGGCAGCTTTTACCACTGGCGTCTTCTTTGTCGCCCCCGCATACGAAGTGGGGGCAGGCACCGGTGCCTTTCTCGCCGTCGGAGTTGGGACCGGCGTCGCCTCACGCGGCTTATCTGCTGCCAGTGGTGGGCGGTGGCGTTTTTCGGGCAAAAGCCGCCCGTCCACCTCCAGGCTATCAAGCCGAGCATCCATTTTGGCCAGAGAGGCTCTAAGATCACGCCCCAGCTCCTCAAAAGCTGGGGAGGGATCAGAACACTCCCTGTTACTCCTCACTTCGGCCCTAAGCGCAGCCAATTCTCCCCCTAGCTGGTTTAGCTGACCCTTGAGCAGGGCGTTCTCCGCCTGCAGCCTGGCTACTTCCTCGGCAGGTGTTCGAGAGACCAACTCCTCAAACACCTCCCGCAGCACCTCCGCGGACTTTTTAAGGGCACTTTGGAAAGTGCCCTTAAGGTTGCCTGACTTGCTCCCGACCAATTCTATGGCAGTCAGGCTCTCCTTTACTCGAGCAGATAGGGCGACAGCTGAGGCCTCCCTTGTCGAGCCCCAAGAGGCCGCGGCACCCAGAAAGTTGGTCGCAGTATCAGCACGCGCCTTGGGCGTTGCTGCCGCCACCTCCTTCTCCGACTCTAACTCCATTGCCTGACGCTCGGCGGCTAGAAACTCAGCCTTAGCTTTAGCCAGACCTACGTACTTGCCCGTTGACGGGGGCCTGCCGCGACCGCGCTTTGGCAGTGAAATTGTCCTCGACTTCTCCTTGTGAGGACTCCGAGGACGGTCCGAGTCGGAACCACTGCTCCCATTTCTCCTAGTGTTAGGCCTCTTACGCCAAAACCGCCGATTATTGGCAGGACCAGACATAGCGTCCGACTCCGCACTTTCCAAGCTGGTGACCAATGATGGACATCTGGTTCTCTCCAGCATCTCTGCCACTGGGGTCACCACGGCGTCCACTCTCCTCAGGACCACCACAGCTTCCCTAGTGACATCCTTCGACACCGAAGTGTCTTTACAACTCCCTGACGCCGAAGCGTCCACACTCCTCAATGACGCCGAAGCGTCCGCACCAGACACCTTTACAGGCTCTGCAGCAACTCCTACGATGCGGCATTCCAGGCGGCCGCCCTCCTTTTGGTTTTTAATTGTATTCTCCATATAAAATCCCACGAGTACCGGGGGGTAATAATTACGACCAGGACAGAGCCCACGTGTGTCCTGGAAGGGTTAGGTGGACCTAACCAAGGCGCAACGCCTAGATGCAGTAGCGACTGGCTTTACCGGCCAGCCCTCCTCCGAAGAGAAAGGACCTCGTGCTGCACCGCCACTTGTCCTTCGGGATTTTTTATAGAGGTTTACTCCTCGCAGCCCGGGCAATAAAGCCAAGGCCCTCGGTCCTGTTCCAATCACGAGACGTGATCCGCAACTGTTGCAGGATTACGATTTCGAGCTGGCGGCAAGGGAGACATGTCCCCCACTACCTGCCTGGCGGCGGGGTAAGCGCACACCAGGCCCAAACTCTGCTTCATCCGCGCAAAGCGCAGACAAACTACTCCTCCAACCACTTCAAAGTGGTTCGTACCAGGCCTCAATGCCAGAACCGATTTCCGTCCCAGCACCAGCTCCTGGACCTTGCCCCGTCTCACTGCACCCTCTGCTGGAAATCAGAGGGCGCGCGGAGAGGCCTGTCCGACCCGCGTCGCCGCTACTCAGCATAAGGCCGAGACGCCGACCGAGTCCCGCAGCCATTCAAGGCCGCCTACACCCGCAACGCCGCTACCCGGATTATCCAGGGCGCCGTTCGAGCCTCCTCGGGTTCATTTAGCTTCGTCGTATAAACTACGACTACTGAGCCCCCCAGCCACGACAAGGCAGAACCCATCTGGGGGGAACCTAACCTAACCTAACCTAACCTAACCTAACCTAACCTAACCTAACCTAACCTAACCTAACCTAACCTAACCTAACCTAACCTAACCCAACGAAAACACAAATATTTCTTGGTATATAAACTTAAGTGCGATACATTAAAACAAGCGTATCCGTGAGTACTGATCGTTAATATCATACGAAGACACGCGTTCCATACAAAAAAGTTGGTTTTAGGAGGTTTTTATACATTTCATTAAAATATTTCTTAACATTTTTACTAAATTCAATTTTTTAAATTCATTCTTCCAAATTTTAAATTTCTATTTAACTGTAAAGTCGTAGTTTAGCGCGCCGCTGGCGCAGCCTATCACGTAGTTCCGCTTTCATTGATAAAAACTTAACTATTGGCGTTTTACCGCTAATTTTCGCTGTTTTAGGGAATTTTGCAAGTTTTTAATTTTTGTCTTGATTATCTTCCTGGTTGCTGCACATCTCGTGGCTGGAACACCTCTGCCCGACGTCCCCGCACGTACCTGCAACATAAAAACATCAAATATACACAAAAATTTGCAAAAATTGCCTGACCGCCTACAAAAATTCACCTTACCCCTGACACATCTTCATACAAGCAACGAAAACACAAATATTTCTTGGTATATAAACTTAAGTGCGATACATTAAAACAAGCGTATCCGTGAGTACTGATCGTTAATATCATACGAAGACACGCGTTCCATACAAAAAAGTTGGTTTTAGGAGGTTTTTATACATTTCATTAAAATATTTCTTAACATTTTTACTAAATTCAATTTTTTAAATTCATTCTTCCAAATTTTAAATTTCTATTTAACTGTAAAGTCGTAGTTTAGCGCGCCGCTGGCGCAGCCTATCACGTAGTTCCGCTTTCATTGATAAAAACTTAACTATTGGCGTTTTACCGCTAATTTTCGCTGTTTTAGGGAATTTTGCAAGTTTTTAATTTTTGTCTTGATTATCTTCCTGGTTGCTGCACATCTCGTGGCTGGAACACCTCTGCCCGACGTCCCCGCACGTACCTGCAACATAAAAACATCAAATATACACAAAAATTTGCAAAAATTGCCTGACCGCCTACAAAAATTCACCTTACCCCTGACACATCTTCATACAAGCAACGAAAACACAAATATTTCTTGGTATATAAACTTAAGTGCGATACATTAAAACAAGCGTATCCGTGAGTACTGATCGTTAATATCATACGAAGACACGCGTTCCATACAAAAAAGTTGGTTTTAGGAGGTTTTTATACATTTCATTAAAATATTTCTTAACATTTTTACTAAATTCAATTTTTTAAATTCATTCTTCCAAATTTTAAATTTCTATTTAACTGTAAAGTCGTAGTTTAGCGCGCCGCTGGCGCAGCCTATCACGTAGTTCCGCTTTCATTGATAAAAACTTAACTATTGGCGTTTTACCGCTAATTTTCGCTGTTTTAGGGAATTTTGCAAGTTTTTAATTTTTGTCTTGATTATCTTCCTGGTTGCTGCACATCTCGTGGCTGGAACACCTCTGCCCGACGTCCCCGCACGTACCTGCAACATAAAAACATCAAATATACACAAAAATTTGCAAAAATTGCCTGACCGCCTACAAAAATTCACCTTACCCCTGACACATCTTCATACAAGCAACGAAAACACAAATATTTCTTGGTATATAAACTTAAGTGCGATACATTAAAACAAGCGTATCCGTGAGTACTGATCGTTAATATCATACGAAGACACGCGTTCCATACAAAAAAGTTGGTTTTAGGAGGTTTTTATACATTTCATTAAAATATTTCTTAACATTTTTACTAAATTCAATTTTTTAAATTCATTCTTCCAAATTTTAAATTTCTATTTAACTGTAAAGTCGTAGTTTAGCGCGCCGCTGGCGCAGCCTATCACGTAGTTCCGCTTTCATTGATAAAAACTTAACTATTGGCGTTTTACCGCTAATTTTCGCTGTTTTAGGGAATTTTGCAAGTTTTTAATTTTTGTCTTGATTATCTTCCTGGTTGCTGCACATCTCGTGGCTGGAACACCTCTGCCCGACGTCCCCGCACGTACCTGCAACATAAAAACATCAAATATACACAAAAATTTGCAAAAATTGCCTGACCGCCTACAAAAATTCACCTTACCCCTGACACATCTTCATACAAGCAACGAAAACACAAATATTTCTTGGTATATAAACTTAAGTGCGATACATTAAAACAAGCGTATCCGTGAGTACTGATCGTTAATATCATACGAAGACACGCGTTCCATACAAAAAAGTTGGTTTTAGGAGGTTTTTATACATTTCATTAAAATATTTCTTAACATTTTTACTAAATTCAATTTTTTAAATTCATTCTTCCAAATTTTAAATTTCTATTTAACTGTAAAGTCGTAGTTTAGCGCGCCGCTGGCGCAGCCTATCACGTAGTTCCGCTTTCATTGATAAAAACTTAACTATTGGCGTTTTACCGCTAATTTTCGCTGTTTTAGGGAATTTTGCAAGTTTTTAATTTTTGTCTTGATTATCTTCCTGGTTGCTGCACATCTCGTGGCTGGAACACCTCTGCCCGACGTCCCCGCACGTACCTGCAACATAAAAACATCAAATATACACAAAAATTTGCAAAAATTGCCTGACCGCCTACAAAAATTCACCTTACCCCTGACACATCTTCATACAAGCAACGAAAACACAAATATTTCTTGGTATATAAACTTAAGTGCGATACATTAAAACAAGCGTATCCGTGAGTACTGATCGTTAATATCATACGAAGACACGCGTTCCATACAAAAAAGTTGGTTTTAGGAGGTTTTTATACATTTCATTAAAATATTTCTTAACATTTTTACTAAATTCAATTTTTTAAATTCATTCTTCCAAATTTTAAATTTCTATTTAACTGTAAAGTCGTAGTTTAGCGCGCCGCTGGCGCAGCCTATCACGTAGTTCCGCTTTCATTGATAAAAACTTAACTATTGGCGTTTTACCGCTAATTTTCGCTGTTTTAGGGAATTTTGCAAGTTTTTAATTTTTGTCTTGATTATCTTCCTGGTTGCTGCACATCTCGTGGCTGGAACACCTCTGCCCGACGTCCCCGCACGTACCTGCAACATAAAAACATCAAATATACACAAAAATTTGCAAAAATTGCCTGACCGCCTACAAAAATTCACCTTACCCCTGACACATCTTCATACAAGCAACGAAAACACAAATATTTCTTGGTATATAAACTTAAGTGCGATACATTAAAACAAGCGTATCCGTGAGTACTGATCGTTAATATCATACGAAGACACGCGTTCCATACAAAAAAGTTGGTTTTAGGAGGTTTTTATACATTTCATTAAAATATTTCTTAACATTTTTACTAAATTCAATTTTTTAAATTCATTCTTCCAAATTTTAAATTTCTATTTAACTGTAAAGTCGTAGTTTAGCGCGCCGCTGGCGCAGCCTATCACGTAGTTCCGCTTTCATTGATAAAAACTTAACTATTGGCGTTTTACCGCTAATTTTCGCTGTTTTAGGGAATTTTGCAAGTTTTTAATTTTTGTCTTGATTATCTTCCTGGTTGCTGCACATCTCGTGGCTGGAACACCTCTGCCCGACGTCCCCGCACGTACCTGCAACATAAAAACATCAAATATACACAAAAATTTGCAAAAATTGCCTGACCGCCTACAAAAATTCACCTTACCCCTGACACATCTTCATACAAGCAACGAAAACACAAATATTTCTTGGTATATAAACTTAAGTGCGATACATTAAAACAAGCGTATCCGTGAGTACTGATCGTTAATATCATACGAAGACACGCGTTCCATACAAAAAAGTTGGTTTTAGGAGGTTTTTATACATTTCATTAAAATATTTCTTAACATTTTTACTAAATTCAATTTTTTAAATTCATTCTTCCAAATTTTAAATTTCTATTTAACTGTAAAGTCGTAGTTTAGCGCGCCGCTGGCGCAGCCTATCACGTAGTTCCGCTTTCATTGATAAAAACTTAACTATTGGCGTTTTACCGCTAATTTTCGCTGTTTTAGGGAATTTTGCAAGTTTTTAATTTTTGTCTTGATTATCTTCCTGGTTGCTGCACATCTCGTGGCTGGAACACCTCTGCCCGACGTCCCCGCACGTACCTGCAACATAAAAACATCAAATATACACAAAAATTTGCAAAAATTGCCTGACCGCCTACAAAAATTCACCTTACCCCTGACACATCTTCATACAAGCAACGAAAACACAAATATTTCTTGGTATATAAACTTAAGTGCGATACATTAAAACAAGCGTATCCGTGAGTACTGATCGTTAATATCATACGAAGACACGCGTTCCATACAAAAAAGTTGGTTTTAGGAGGTTTTTATACATTTCATTAAAATATTTCTTAACATTTTTACTAAATTCAATTTTTTAAATTCATTCTTCCAAATTTTAAATTTCTATTTAACTGTAAAGTCGTAGTTTAGCGCGCCGCTGGCGCAGCCTATCACGTAGTTCCGCTTTCATTGATAAAAACTTAACTATTGGCGTTTTACCGCTAATTTTCGCTGTTTTAGGGAATTTTGCAAGTTTTTAATTTTTGTCTTGATTATCTTCCTGGTTGCTGCACATCTCGTGGCTGGAACACCTCTGCCCGACGTCCCCGCACGTACCTGCAACATAAAAACATCAAATATACACAAAAATTTGCAAAAATTGCCTGACCGCCTACAAAAATTCACCTTACCCCTGACACATCTTCATACAAGCAACGAAAACACAAATATTTCTTGGTATATAAACTTAAGTGCGATACATTAAAACAAGCGTATCCGTGAGTACTGATCGTTAATATCATACGAAGACACGCGTTCCATACAAAAAAGTTGGTTTTAGGAGGTTTTTATACATTTCATTAAAATATTTCTTAACATTTTTACTAAATTCAATTTTTTAAATTCATTCTTCCAAATTTTAAATTTCTATTTAACTGTAAAGTCGTAGTTTAGCGCGCCGCTGGCGCAGCCTATCACGTAGTTCCGCTTTCATTGATAAAAACTTAACTATTGGCGTTTTACCGCTAATTTTCGCTGTTTTAGGGAATTTTGCAAGTTTTTAATTTTTGTCTTGATTATCTTCCTGGTTGCTGCACATCTCGTGGCTGGAACACCTCTGCCCGACGTCCCCGCACGTACCTGCAACATAAAAACATCAAATATACACAAAAATTTGCAAAAATTGCCTGACCGCCTACAAAAATTCACCTTACCCCTGACACATCTTCATACAAGCAACGAAAACACAAATATTTCTTGGTATATAAACTTAAGTGCGATACATTAAAACAAGCGTATCCGTGAGTACTGATCGTTAATATCATACGAAGACACGCGTTCCATACAAAAAAGTTGGTTTTAGGAGGTTTTTATACATTTCATTAAAATATTTCTTAACATTTTTACTAAATTCAATTTTTTAAATTCATTCTTCCAAATTTTAAATTTCTATTTAACTGTAAAGTCGTAGTTTAGCGCGCCGCTGGCGCAGCCTATCACGTAGTTCCGCTTTCATTGATAAAAACTTAACTATTGGCGTTTTACCGCTAATTTTCGCTGTTTTAGGGAATTTTGCAAGTTTTTAATTTTTGTCTTGATTATCTTCCTGGTTGCTGCACATCTCGTGGCTGGAACACCTCTGCCCGACGTCCCCGCACGTACCTGCAACATAAAAACATCAAATATACACAAAAATTTGCAAAAATTGCCTGACCGCCTACAAAAATTCACCTTACCCCTGACACATCTTCATACAAGCAACGAAAACACAAATATTTCTTGGTATATAAACTTAAGTGCGATACATTAAAACAAGCGTATCCGTGAGTACTGATCGTTAATATCATACGAAGACACGCGTTCCATACAAAAAAGTTGGTTTTAGGAGGTTTTTATACATTTCATTAAAATATTTCTTAACATTTTTACTAAATTCAATTTTTTAAATTCATTCTTCCAAATTTTAAATTTCTATTTAACTGTAAAGTCGTAGTTTAGCGCGCCGCTGGCGCAGCCTATCACGTAGTTCCGCTTTCATTGATAAAAACTTAACTATTGGCGTTTTACCGCTAATTTTCGCTGTTTTAGGGAATTTTGCAAGTTTTTAATTTTTGTCTTGATTATCTTCCTGGTTGCTGCACATCTCGTGGCTGGAACACCTCTGCCCGACGTCCCCGCACGTACCTGCAACATAAAAACATCAAATATACACAAAAATTTGCAAAAATTGCCTGACCGCCTACAAAAATTCACCTTACCCCTGACACATCTTCATACAAGCAACGAAAACACAAATATTTCTTGGTATATAAACTTAAGTGCGATACATTAAAACAAGCGTATCCGTGAGTACTGATCGTTAATATCATACGAAGACACGCGTTCCATACAAAAAAGTTGGTTTTAGGAGGTTTTTATACATTTCATTAAAATATTTCTTAACATTTTTACTAAATTCAATTTTTTAAATTCATTCTTCCAAATTTTAAATTTCTATTTAACTGTAAAGTCGTAGTTTAGCGCGCCGCTGGCGCAGCCTATCACGTAGTTCCGCTTTCATTGATAAAAACTTAACTATTGGCGTTTTACCGCTAATTTTCGCTGTTTTAGGGAATTTTGCAAGTTTTTAATTTTTGTCTTGATTATCTTCCTGGTTGCTGCACATCTCGTGGCTGGAACACCTCTGCCCGACGTCCCCGCACGTACCTGCAACATAAAAACATCAAATATACACAAAAATTTGCAAAAATTGCCTGACCGCCTACAAAAATTCACCTTACCCCTGACACATCTTCATACAAGCAACGAAAACACAAATATTTCTTGGTATATAAACTTAAGTGCGATACATTAAAACAAGCGTATCCGTGAGTACTGATCGTTAATATCATACGAAGACACGCGTTCCATACAAAAAAGTTGGTTTTAGGAGGTTTTTATACATTTCATTAAAATATTTCTTAACATTTTTACTAAATTCAATTTTTTAAATTCATTCTTCCAAATTTTAAATTTCTATTTAACTGTAAAGTCGTAGTTTAGCGCGCCGCTGGCGCAGCCTATCACGTAGTTCCGCTTTCATTGATAAAAACTTAACTATTGGCGTTTTACCGCTAATTTTCGCTGTTTTAGGGAATTTTGCAAGTTTTTAATTTTTGTCTTGATTATCTTCCTGGTTGCTGCACATCTCGTGGCTGGAACACCTCTGCCCGACGTCCCCGCACGTACCTGCAACATAAAAACATCAAATATACACAAAAATTTGCAAAAATTGCCTGACCGCCTACAAAAATTCACCTTACCCCTGACACATCTTCATACAAGCAACGAAAACACAAATATTTCTTGGTATATAAACTTAAGTGCGATACATTAAAACAAGCGTATCCGTGAGTACTGATCGTTAATATCATACGAAGACACGCGTTCCATACAAAAAAGTTGGTTTTAGGAGGTTTTTATACATTTCATTAAAATATTTCTTAACATTTTTACTAAATTCAATTTTTTAAATTCATTCTTCCAAATTTTAAATTTCTATTTAACTGTAAAGTCGTAGTTTAGCGCGCCGCTGGCGCAGCCTATCACGTAGTTCCGCTTTCATTGATAAAAACTTAACTATTGGCGTTTTACCGCTAATTTTCGCTGTTTTAGGGAATTTTGCAAGTTTTTAATTTTTGTCTTGATTATCTTCCTGGTTGCTGCACATCTCGTGGCTGGAACACCTCTGCCCGACGTCCCCGCACGTACCTGCAACATAAAAACATCAAATATACACAAAAATTTGCAAAAATTGCCTGACCGCCTACAAAAATTCACCTTACCCCTGACACATCTTCATACAAGCAACGAAAACACAAATATTTCTTGGTATATAAACTTAAGTGCGATACATTAAAACAAGCGTATCCGTGAGTACTGATCGTTAATATCATACGAAGACACGCGTTCCATACAAAAAAGTTGGTTTTAGGAGGTTTTTATACATTTCATTAAAATATTTCTTAACATTTTTACTAAATTCAATTTTTTAAATTCATTCTTCCAAATTTTAAATTTCTATTTAACTGTAAAGTCGTAGTTTAGCGCGCCGCTGGCGCAGCCTATCACGTAGTTCCGCTTTCATTGATAAAAACTTAACTATTGGCGTTTTACCGCTAATTTTCGCTGTTTTAGGGAATTTTGCAAGTTTTTAATTTTTGTCTTGATTATCTTCCTGGTTGCTGCACATCTCGTGGCTGGAACACCTCTGCCCGACGTCCCCGCACGTACCTGCAACATAAAAACATCAAATATACACAAAAATTTGCAAAAATTGCCTGACCGCCTACAAAAATTCACCTTACCCCTGACACATCTTCATACAAGCAACGAAAACACAAATATTTCTTGGTATATAAACTTAAGTGCGATACATTAAAACAAGCGTATCCGTGAGTACTGATCGTTAATATCATACGAAGACACGCGTTCCATACAAAAAAGTTGGTTTTAGGAGGTTTTTATACATTTCATTAAAATATTTCTTAACATTTTTACTAAATTCAATTTTTTAAATTCATTCTTCCAAATTTTAAATTTCTATTTAACTGTAAAGTCGTAGTTTAGCGCGCCGCTGGCGCAGCCTATCACGTAGTTCCGCTTTCATTGATAAAAACTTAACTATTGGCGTTTTACCGCTAATTTTCGCTGTTTTAGGGAATTTTGCAAGTTTTTAATTTTTGTCTTGATTATCTTCCTGGTTGCTGCACATCTCGTGGCTGGAACACCTCTGCCCGACGTCCCCGCACGTACCTGCAACATAAAAACATCAAATATACACAAAAATTTGCAAAAATTGCCTGACCGCCTACAAAAATTCACCTTACCCCTGACACATCTTCATACAAGCAACGAAAACACAAATATTTCTTGGTATATAAACTTAAGTGCGATACATTAAAACAAGCGTATCCGTGAGTACTGATCGTTAATATCATACGAAGACACGCGTTCCATACAAAAAAGTTGGTTTTAGGAGGTTTTTATACATTTCATTAAAATATTTCTTAACATTTTTACTAAATTCAATTTTTTAAATTCATTCTTCCAAATTTTAAATTTCTATTTAACTGTAAAGTCGTAGTTTAGCGCGCCGCTGGCGCAGCCTATCACGTAGTTCCGCTTTCATTGATAAAAACTTAACTATTGGCGTTTTACCGCTAATTTTCGCTGTTTTAGGGAATTTTGCAAGTTTTTAATTTTTGTCTTGATTATCTTCCTGGTTGCTGCACATCTCGTGGCTGGAACACCTCTGCCCGACGTCCCCGCACGTACCTGCAACATAAAAACATCAAATATACACAAAAATTTGCAAAAATTGCCTGACCGCCTACAAAAATTCACCTTACCCCTGACACATCTTCATACAAGCAACGAAAACACAAATATTTCTTGGTATATAAACTTAAGTGCGATACATTAAAACAAGCGTATCCGTGAGTACTGATCGTTAATATCATACGAAGACACGCGTTCCATACAAAAAAGTTGGTTTTAGGAGGTTTTTATACATTTCATTAAAATATTTCTTAACATTTTTACTAAATTCAATTTTTTAAATTCATTCTTCCAAATTTTAAATTTCTATTTAACTGTAAAGTCGTAGTTTAGCGCGCCGCTGGCGCAGCCTATCACGTAGTTCCGCTTTCATTGATAAAAACTTAACTATTGGCGTTTTACCGCTAATTTTCGCTGTTTTAGGGAATTTTGCAAGTTTTTAATTTTTGTCTTGATTATCTTCCTGGTTGCTGCACATCTCGTGGCTGGAACACCTCTGCCCGACGTCCCCGCACGTACCTGCAACATAAAAACATCAAATATACACAAAAATTTGCAAAAAATCGCCCGCCCACCCACCCTTTTGTCATTTACCAAGGTAAGAATAGTCAATTTAGACTGAAGAGATTTTAGTAAAACCTTAATAACTTCTAAACTACAGTGGTTTTCTCAAAGGGGTTTTTTCTATATTGTTGGTTCTCACACAGGCCTTCTGCTTGGTTAAAAAACAAATTAATTTGTCCATTGGTTTAATAAATATTGGTTCATTTTATTTTGAAAAATATTTAAAAGTTTTAGATTTGGGGTTTTAGTTTTATACGGTGTGTTGTTAGTTAGAAATAGGCTTTTACGGTTTGTTCTGACCTTAAAGGGACTTAAGTAATATAATAAAATAATCTCTTGCCGTTCTATATTGTTATTAAGAGCGAGTAAGTTTTTGAGTAGAAAAAGCACTTACCATGTTCAAAACACCACCGCCAAAGTCGCCAACGGCCGCGAATCAGGAGAGGATGTTGACAGCAGGCCCTTCACACCTTGCAGTAAAGAAGCCAGCCCCAGCTAAAATGGTGGAGCCTTTGAAACCCAGAACAATGGAAAGCATCGCCCCAGTGCAGAGTACGGATACGACAACAACATCGGTAGAAACGTTAAGAGGCACACCAACAAAGGCAAACCATAAGATGAAGGACAGGCTGGCAGAAGCCAAACAGTGTCTTATTAGGGCTAAAACTTGCTTGGGAAACTCAAGGAACATAAAAACGGAGATCAAGACAGAAGTCACAATTGCAGTTGAGAGACTTTACCAACTAGTGAAGGAAGGTGAAAGTGTAAAAGGAAGGACACAATCTAAAGATTCTTACAGTGAGAAAGAACCTGAAAAGGAAAAAGAAGTTCAAAAAGAAAACAAACTCGAAAGGGAGAGAAAAACCGGGAAAGAGGAACGAGAGCTTATAGATAAAATGGAAGAACACGCTAGGCTCATACAAGAAAACAACAATAAGATGGAAAAGCTGAAAGAGACAATTGAAAAGCATCAGGAATTCCAGGAAAGACAGTCATACGCGAGTGTAGCAGCAACGTTCCCCAGAAGACAGCCCAGTGAACATGTGGCACTGCACTCCGTTGTGGTTTCCTCAAAGGACGAAAAGGAGTCTGGTGAAGAAGTCCTCAGCAGGATAAGAAATGCTGTAAACGCTAAAGAAGGCGGAATAAAGGTGGACAGAGTAAGGAAAGCGAGAGATGGGAAAGTCATAGTAGGTTGCCGGACCGAAGAAGAGAGACAGAAGGTCAAAGAAAGACTCAGGAAAGCAGAGACGCACCTGACTGTCGAGGAGATTAAAAACAAAGACCCTCTTCTGATCCTCAGAGACGTCCTACAGTTCCACACTGACGAGGACGTTACAAACGCCTTGAGGAATCAGAACGGAAATGTATTTGAGCACCTCGACAAGCAGGACGACAGAGTGGAAATACGCTACAGAAGGAAGGCCAGAAACCCTCACATGTGCCACATGGTGATCAAGGTGTCCCCTAGAATATGGAACTTAATGGTGGAAGCAGGAGAAGTCCATATCGATCTCCAGAGGGTCAAAGTGGCAGATCAGTCGCCGCTTATTCAATGCTCTCTGTGCCTAGGATATGGCCATGGCCGGAGACAATGTAAAGAGAGCATTGAAAAATGCAGTCATTGCGGTGGCCCGCACATGAAGAACGAGTGTGCAGACTGGCTCAGTGGCGTGGTGCCTTCCTGCTGCAACTGCAGGCACGCAAAACTGGACTCAACGGAACACAATGCGTTCAGCCAAGAATGTGCCGTAAGAAGGAAGTGGGACGCATTGGCGCGGGCCTCTGTAGCGTATTGTTAAAGGCACCTTAAACGGCAACTCAGTAGTCACACACCAGACCAGAGAACAGCCCTACCGCGTCCTCCAAGCCAACCTCCAAAGAATGGAAACCGCCACAAACGAACTCATGATTGAGGCTGAGAAAGGAAAGGTGGCTTTCGCGCTACTCCAGGAACCGTATGTGGGAAGGATAAATAGAATGAAAGGATACAGAGGAGCAAGGATTTACCAGAGCAACGAGCAAGAAGACGGGACCGTCAAAGCAGCAATAGCCGTCTTCGACCAAGACCTGGATGTTATACAGTGCCCGCAACTCACCACGAATAACATCGCAGTGGTGAAAATCCGGACGGGTGCCTGGCAGATCACTGCAATTTCATTCTATTTTGAACCAACCCAACCCATAGAGCCATACCTGGAGCAGATACGGAGAATAGCGGAAGATACCGGACCTAGGAGAATCATCATAGGAGGAGACGCAAACGCAAAGAGCACCTGGTGGGGCAGTACCACAATAGATGATAGGGGCGAGGATATGTCAGGTACTTTGGAGGAACTTGGGCTGCAGGTGCTAAACCAAGGGGATACCCCCACATTTGATACCATCAGAGGGGGTATACACTACGCCAGCCATCCCGACGTAACAGCTTGCTCAATCGACATGCTGGACCTGATAGATGGATGGAGGGTGTTGGATGACCTCACGCACTCGGACCATAACGGCATAACTTTTAACATAGCGCTCAAAAAGGCAAAAGGGGTAAGCGTAAACAGAACTACAAGGCTGTACAATACAAAAAAGGCAAATTGGAGCCAATTTCATGAGAAACTGGCCCAATTATTATCAGAAAACAACATAAATAAAATAGAAATAGAGAAAATAGATAGCAAACTAAAATTAGAACAAGCGATAGATAAATACACAAACATAATAACACAAGCATGCATAAATACGATACCCAAAAAGAAAGCCAAAGAAATACTCACCATGCCGTGGTGGTCCGAAGAACTCGCCGCGCTGAAGAGAAGATCTGTCACCTTGAAGCGTCGAATAAGTTGTGCAGCGCCAGCTCGAAGACCCAGAGTTGTAGAAGAGTACCTGGAAGCAAAAGAAACATTTTTAAATACAGTAAATGCAGCAAAGATTCAAAGTTGGAAGGACTTTTGTGGGAAGCAGGATAGGGAAGGGGTATGGGAAGGGATCTATAGAGTCATAGGAAGAACAGCCAAAAGAGAAGAGGACACACTACTAAAAATGAATGGTAGACAAATTGACCCGAAAGAATCAGTCCAACTACTAGCAGACGTCTTCTACCCGGAAGATAACGAGGCCGATGATAACGCTGACCACCGACAGACAAGGGAAATAGCAAATCAAATAAATGACTCGGGTCATGATGAGCCGCATGACCCGCCATTTACAGCAGAAGAGCTAAAAGCTGCGGTGGATAGCTTTAACCCGAAAAAAGCCCCGGGAGTAGACGGCTTCACTGCAGACATCTGCAGTCATGCAATTAACAACGACCCAGAGATCTTCCTCGCACTGGCAAACAGGTGCCTGGTTCTCTCACACTTCCCTACCATCTGGAAAGAAGCCATAGTCGTGATTTTGAAGAAACCAGGCAAAGATGACTATACAAATCCCAAATCATATAGACCCATTGGACTGTTGCCAGTCATGGGGAAGATCTTTGAGAAGATGACTATAGGGCGAATTAAGTGGCACATCATCCCTAGAATAAGCACACGCCAATATGGCTTCATGCCTAAAAAGAGCACCGAAGACTCCCTCTATGACCTGGTACATTATATAAAAGGCAAGTTGAACCAGAAAAAACTGATAACCATGATATCATTGGACATAGAGGGAGCCTTCGACAGCGCTTGGTGGCCTGCAATTAAAGTAAGACTGGCAGAAGAAAAATGTCCGGTAAATATTAGGCGTTTGGTAGATAGCTACTTGCTAGATAGGAAAGTCAGAGTAAGGTACGCTGGGGAGGAGCATCTCAAGAACACTAGCAAAGGGTGCGTCCAAGGGTCGATTGGAGGTCCGATCATGTGGAATCTCCTTTTGGATTCACTCCTAAAGGGGCTCGAACAGCGTGGGGATTACGGACAAGCTTTCGCGGATGACGTAGTGTTAATTTTCGACGGGGACACAGCTTTGGACGTTCAGCGACGTGCGAACGCCGCCCTCGCCTATGTTGGGGAGTGGGGTGTCAAAAATAAGCTTAAGTTTGCGCCAGGTAAGACTAATGCGATGGTTATAACCCGTAGGCTTAAATTTGATACACCGCTCCTGAATATGGGTGGGGTCGGCGTTGGCCTATCGCAGGAGTTCAAGATCCTGGGGCTCATAGTTGACAATAAGCTGACATTCAATAGCCATGCTGCATACGTCTGCAAAAAGGCATTGAACATTTACAAACAGCTATCTAGAGCCGCCAGGATCAGCTGGGGCCTTAGTCCAGAAATCATCCGGATCATATATATGGCAGCGGTTGAGCCAGTGATAACATATGCGGCCAGCGTCTGGGCACCTGCAACAAAGAAGCTTATGATTCAGAAACAATTGAATGCGGTACAGAGAGGATTTGCCCAGAAACTCACCAGAGCGTACCGTACCGTCTCCCTGAACTCGGGACTGGTTCTAGCCGGGATGCTCCCGCTCGACCTCAGAATACAGGAGGCAGCTGCCCTGTATGAGGCAAAGAAGGGAGTGCCCCGGCTGGAGCTAAGGGACAGGGAGGTGGAACAAATGACACCATACACTCAGACAAGGCATCCCGCGGAGCATAGATGTCTGAAATTTAAAAGCCTGATAGACCAAGAACAGGTAGATATTCACAACACCCAGGCAGTCCGCATCTACACCGATGGCAGCAAGATTGAGGGTGAGGTCGGGGCAGCACTATCCCTGTGGAATGGTGAAGCTGAGACCAAAACCCTAAAACTTAAGCTGCCATCTTACTGCACGGTCTATCAGGCGGAACTCTTGGCAATACACAGAGCTACCCGGGAGGTCCTCCGACGATCGGAACTGTCTTTTGGCATTTATAGCGACTCTAGATCAGCGCTAGAAACGGTAGTCAATTACAACTCTCTCCACCCCCTAGCCGTAGAGGCTCGGGAAAACCTAAGAACGAGCAGACTCCAGAATAAAGAAGTGTCTTTATTCTGGATCAAAGCCCACGCGGGGTTGGAAGGAAATGAGCGTGCAGACCAGTTAGCAAAAGAGGCCGCTAAAAATGCCAAAAGACAGCCTGACTATGACCTCTGTCCGGTCTCATTCGTCAAACGACAGATTCGTCTGGGAACGCTTGATGAATGGAACCGGCGGTATAAGGCAGGAACAACAGCAGGAACCACAAAGGTCTTTTTCCCGGACGCTGTGCAAGCTTTTAAGACTGTGCGTAAGTTTGAACCCACCGGTGTAATTACTCAAGTCCTGACGGGGCACGGTGGCTTCTCCGAATACTTGAACCGGTTCAAGTGTAAGGAGAACCCATCGTGCATCTGTGACCCAGAGATTAGCGAATCTGCGGTGCACGTAATTTTTGAATGCCCTGTTTTCTCCCTAAAAAGATACGAAGCTGAGCAGTATCTCAATATAACACTTTGCCCGGAAAATGCAAATGAGATTATTACTAAACGAGAATATAGGGATTATTTCATGAAATATTGTACCGAAATTGTAAAAAAGGTTCTAATAAGAAATAAATAGGTAATAAAATTATGGTGTTTATATATTTTGAGAATATATATTAATAGCATAACAAAAAACAGCAAATAAGAATTAAAGTAATCAGTAAAATAGAAAAAGATGTAAAGTTGGAGAAATATGAATATTTAAAAAATAAGATAAGATAAAAGTAGTAATATTTTGTTTTCTTTCAAATAGAAAATAAGTTGGCAAAATAATGTTTGGATATGTATAGAATGATAGCATAAGATCCCTTAGACCCAAAGAGGGTACGACAAGAATGTATAACCCACCCGTAAGTAAATATAAATAAAGCAAACAGACTTTGATTCATCACATGTCAAAGGAACGAGAAAAAAAAAAAAAAAAAAAAAAAAAAAAAAACCTAACCTAACCTAACCTAACCTAACCTAACCTAACCTAACCTAACCTAACCTAACCTAACCTAACCTAACCTAACCTAACCTAACCTAACCTAACCTAACCTAACCTAACCTAACCTAACCTAACCTTTTTTTTTTTTTTTTTTTTTTTTTTTAAGTGAGGAAAATGCATTACGCATCCCCGCCCGGCCGGGGGGCACAGACGGGGTATGTGGGACTCCCCTCTCTAGTCGAGGTATACCCACTAAAAAACTCACTATTCCCGCCACTGTTGAGCAAAGACGAAGCCAGCGGTAACTCAACAGTCCGCCTGGCTTCGCCTGTGGCCCACGTCCGCCCCGGTGGTATGGGCGGACCTCCTTAAATGCGACGAGCGCAGTAGCTCGTCATCTCCTCGGGAGGTCTCGTTATTGGACAACAGGTGCCCCCGCACCTGTCGCCAGAGAACCTCCCGGCGGGTTGTGTTGAGAGCGGGCACCCCGTCTGGCTCGCCCGCCCCGCCCACGATGGAGCCGTTGAGAGAGCGGGTCTCGCTCTCTCTCGCGCTCCGCGGCTTCCTTCTGCGACATCACGTCCTCGCACGTTGCCTTCGCAAGCATCTCCTTCCAGTTTCTCTCACTGCCGACCATCTTCTCCATGACGGTCGGCAGCGAGAGGTCTCCTCCTCCTAGAGCCGCAGTTAAAACTGCCCGCAGCCCAGCCCATGCAGGGCATACCTCCACCGTGTGCTGTGCGGTATCCTCCATACAGCCACAGTGGTGGCATTCCCGGGTCATCTCTTTTCCGGCTACATTGCACAGGTATCTCCCAAAGCAACCATGCCCTGAGAGAACCTGTGTCAGCCGGAAAGTCATTGACCCCCACTCTCGTCTCACCCATTCCTCCAAAATGGGAAGGACACCCTCCAATACTCGGCGTCGGGACCCCGCACTCGTAGCGCTCAGTCCCTCTAGTTGCCGCCGCCATTCGCCCAGAGCCACTTCCTGGGCGTCCATGCGCCACCGCACCACTTCGTCGGGTGCGGGGCGATCGCCTTCATTCCGAGCATGCGCCCGTCGCCAATAGACCGAGGATTGAACCTCGGCCTCAAGTTCCCACGGAAGGGACCCGGCAAGGGCGCAGGCCACCCCATGGGAGATGGTCCGATAACCCCTTATGATCCGAACCGCCATAACCCTCTGCGCCTGGTGCAGGAGGGCCTTGTGGCGGTTCTTAAGAGACCCCGCCCAGATCGGGGCCCCATAAAGGGCCATCGACCGCACCACCATCATGTACAGACGGCGGCAACTTACGTCTCCTCCTCCCAGATTAGGGAGCAGTCGGCCAAGAGCGCCCGCCGTGCTCACCAACTTTGGGACTAAGCGCTCTAAGTGGACGCCAAAGTCCCACTTGCTGTCAAGGACGACGCCGAGGTACTTCAACGTCGTCCCGACCGGGATTGATGTTCCTCCGACCACAATGCACGTGCCGGCAGGAGGTCTCCGCCGAGGCCCGTGAAAAGAGATGGCCTCTGACTTGTGGAGAGCCACCTCCAGCCCCAGCCGCTTAATCCGCGACACCACCGCTGCGACACCAGCGGTGGCCAACACCAAGGCGGACCGAAGATCGGAACCCCGGGCCGTCACAAGGGTGTCGTCGGCATAGCAGATCACGCCCACGCCTCGCAGGTTTGCGCAGCGTAGGACGTGATCGTAGCCTATGTTCCATAGCAGGGGCCCAAGAACGGACCCCTGGGGAACACCGCGCGACATGCGCCGACGACCACCCGTTCCATCTCTGGTGGGAAACACTACCGCCCTATCCGATAGGTAGCTTCCCACCAGTCTCTTCAAGTATGTAGGCACCCCATGATATCGGAGTGCCTCCATGATAGTCGACCAGGGCAGACTGTTGAAGGCATTCTTGATATCCAACGAGACAGCCAACAACAGCCCACCCCTCGACACCTCCACTTCCGCCATATCCCGCAGGCGGCCGATCGCGTCTATCGTCGACCGGCCCCAGCGAAACCCGAATTGGGCGTCCGACAAATTCGGACCCACAACTCCCATGTGTTCGATGAGGCGGTTGGCTATCACCCTCTCCAGCAGCTTCCCCGCCTCATCTAGCAAGACTATGGGCCGATAACCTGACGGGTCATCGGCCGGCCGTCCCTCTTTACGGAGGAGAACCAAACGGCCCTCCTTCCAACGGTGCGGGAAAACACCTTCCCGCACACACCTACTATAAAGAGCCCTTACTTGGGGCTCTAGAGCACCCTGCTCCCCGCCAAGGGCCAGGACCCAAGCGCGACAAGGAATGCCATCGGGTCCTGGGGCCGTGTTTTTGCCCTTAATGCGTAACACGGCCGCACCCACCTCCGCTACTGAGACCTCGGGCACGTCCTCAGTGCCCGAGTCTCTCACCTCCTGTGCTGGAGGCGCCATGGTAGGAGGCACAAAGTCCGTTCCCATTTCTGGGAACAGTGCCTCGACCACCCTTTGAAGGACCTCTGGCTCGAGACTGCTGGAGATTGGAGGAGTCCAAGGATGGAGCTTTTGCCGTACTAACTTGTACGGCCTACCCCATGGATCCCTCTCCAACGTCTCCAGCAACTCCTCCCACGCCGCTGCCTTGGAACGGCTAATGGCAAGGCGGAGTTCCACCGCCACTTCCCTGTACGTGGCGTACAGCCGATCCTCCTCCTCTTCGTCGCGGTTTCGGCGCCTCCGATACCGCTGGAAGTTGCGGCGCCTCTCAACGCACGAGCGGCGGAGCCGGGCGATCTCCTCGTTCCACCAGTAGACTCCTTGTTTGGACGGAGGGGCTCTAGCGCGAGGCATCGCAGCGTCGCACACCTGCGTCATGGCCTCGCAGATCCGAGCCGCATCTCCGTCTATATCTACCGGTGGTGGTTCCGGCAGCCACGCCTGAACAAGAGCCGCCTCCTGCAGCAATTCTTTGTTCAGTCGCTTTATCGCCCAGCGCGGGCCGTCCAGTCGTGGCTGGCTCGGGGCGCTTGGGGTGGCCGGAGACGATCTGGAGACGCTGAAGGTTATGTACCTGTGATCTGACAGCGTCTCCTCATTCTCCAGAACCTGCCACCCCTGCACACGGCGTGCAATGGACGGGGTCGCGAAAGAAACATCCACGACTGACCCCCCATTACGACGCACGCACGTGTTCACTGTGCCACGGTTGAGGATGGACAGACCGCACTCCACCAGCCACTCCTCCAACACTCTCCCTCTAGGGTCCGTCGTCGCGGAACCCCAAGCCCCAGACTTGGCATTGAGGTCCCCAAGGATGACAACCGGACCGGGAGCACTCTGGCCCACAGCGACCCCCACAAACTCGAGATATCTCTCGAATTCGGCGAGCGGTCGATTGGGGGAGAAATAAACCCCAATCACAACCAGCTCACCGACCTTGACCACTACAAAGCCCCCACCTCTATTTATTATAGTAAGTGGGGCAGCATCCACCGCGCAACGCTGAATGACTGCCACCAAGCCGTCACGGTCCCCGACCCAATCCGAACGGGTCGGGACGCGATACGGCTCGGCGGCAACCGCTAGATGAACCTGCCACTCCGCCATGGCCTGAACCAATAAGTCCTGGGCCGCGGCGGAGTGGTTGAGGTTCCCCTGCAGGAAACGGAGGTCCATAACTATTGGACCTCCATGGAATCCTCCTCGTCACCCGCCTGGGGCGGGTTTGCAGGCGGTGGCTTGGCCTTTTTGGCCTTTGCCGCTGCCTTCTTCGCTGCCTTTTTAGTTGGGGGCTTGGCACAAGCCTTGCCCCCAGCGAGGTGGTCCGCCTTCTTCCCAGCTGCTTCGCAGACGGAGCAGTGGGGCGTGGCGGAGCACTCCCGGGCCTTGTGGCCCTCCTGACCGCAGCGCCTGCAGTTCAGGCTGCGGTCAATTTCCGACGGGCACTGGACCCCAATATGGCCCTGCGCGAAACAACGGAAGCAGCGGAGGGGGAGATTGTCCAGAATCTTGACCCCAACCGCCACCCATCCGACCCGGAAGCGTCCGGCTACAACTTTTTTTGCAGCCGTGACGGGGCACTTTACAACCACCGTGCCTGCGCCACCGGGACCTCTCCTTATTTCGCCGGATTTAACATTGTCCGGCGAACACTCGCCAACTTTGGCGACTGCAGCCACCAGCTCGTCCGGGGTCACCGAGTCGTCCAGACCGGTTACTCGAAGATCAACCGAGGTCACCGGCCTTGAGACCTTCACATCTTCCGCCGCGAAAAGCCCCCGGAGCTTCTCAGCCAGCAAATCAGCTTTGCCTCCACTTGCTGCTCCTGGGACCTCCAGGATGCGAGCCCCGGTTGCCGCTTGTCGAAAGCGAACAGAGGTTATCCCGAGCTCCTCCAAGTCCAATTTTGACTTGGCCTCGGCGATCACCTCTCCGTATGTCCGCCCTTTCTCCTCTGCCCCCCGCTGCAGAGCGAGCACAACCGCAGCTGAGCGGCGGGCACGGAGCTTTGGGGCCTTGGGCTTTTTAGCCGCAGCCGGTTTGGACGCAACGGGCTTGACAGGTGCCGATGGCCTTGGCGCCTTGTCAGCCGGGTCCTTGCGCTGTTTATTGCGGCGAGGGCCCACTTTCTGCCACCCCTCCTCCCTTTCCTGCGTTTCCTGGCTGCTTGCCGGAGCAGGAGCAGGGGCCGGGTTGGGGGCCGCCGGGGCGGGTGCAGGTGCTTTGCCCTTTTTTCCCTTTTTTCCAGAGGCAGCTTTTACCACTGGCGTCTTCTTTGTCGCCCCCGCATACGAAGTGGGGGCAGGCACCGGTGCCTTTCTCGCCGTCGGAGTTGGGACCGGCGTCGCCTCACGCGGCTTATCTGCTGCCAGTGGTGGGCGGTGGCGTTTTTCGGGCAAAAGCCGCCCGTCCACCTCCAGGCTATCAAGCCGAGCATCCATTTTGGCCAGAGAGGCTCTAAGATCACGCCCCAGCTCCTCAAAAGCTGGGGAGGGATCAGAACACTCCCTGTTACTCCTCACTTCGGCCCTAAGCGCAGCCAATTCTCCCCCTAGCTGGTTTAGCTGACCCTTGAGCAGGGCGTTCTCCGCCTGCAGCCTGGCTACTTCCTCGGCAGGTGTTCGAGAGACCAACTCCTCAAACACCTCCCGCAGCACCTCCGCGGACTTTTTAAGGGCACTTTGGAAAGTGCCCTTAAGGTTGCCTGACTTGCTCCCGACCAATTCTATGGCAGTCAGGCTCTCCTTTACTCGAGCAGATAGGGCGACAGCTGAGGCCTCCCTTGTCGAGCCCCAAGAGGCCGCGGCACCCAGAAAGTTGGTCGCAGTATCAGCACGCGCCTTGGGCGTTGCTGCCGCCACCTCCTTCTCCGACTCTAACTCCATTGCCTGACGCTCGGCGGCTAGAAACTCAGCCTTAGCTTTAGCCAGACCTACGTACTTGCCCGTTGACGGGGGCCTGCCGCGACCGCGCTTTGGCAGTGAAATTGTCCTCGACTTCTCCTTGTGAGGACTCCGAGGACGGTCCGAGTCGGAACCACTGCTCCCATTTCTCCTAGTGTTAGGCCTCTTACGCCAAAACCGCCGATTATTGGCAGGACCAGACATAGCGTCCGACTCCGCACTTTCCAAGCTGGTGACCAATGATGGACATCTGGTTCTCTCCAGCATCTCTGCCACTGGGGTCACCACGGCGTCCACTCTCCTCAGGACCACCACAGCTTCCCTAGTGACATCCTTCGACACCGAAGTGTCTTTACAACTCCCTGACGCCGAAGCGTCCACACTCCTCAATGACGCCGAAGCGTCCGCACCAGACACCTTTACAGGCTCTGCAGCAACTCCTACGATGCGGCATTCCAGGCGGCCGCCCTCCTTTTGGTTTTTAATTGTATTCTCCATATAAAATCCCACGAGTACCGGGGGGTAATAATTACGACCAGGACAGAGCCCACGTGTGTCCTGGAAGGGTTAGGTGGACCTAACCAAGGCGCAACGCCTAGATGCAGTAGCGACTGGCTTTACCGGCCAGCCCTCCTCCGAAGAGAAAGGACCTCGTGCTGCACCGCCACTTGTCCTTCGGGATTTTTTATAGAGGTTTACTCCTCGCAGCCCGGGCAATAAAGCCAAGGCCCTCGGTCCTGTTCCAATCACGAGACGTGATCCGCAACTGTTGCAGGATTACGATTTCGAGCTGGCGGCAAGGGAGACATGTCCCCCACTACCTGCCTGGCGGCGGGGTAAGCGCACGCCAGGCCCAAACTCTGCTTCATCCGCGCAAAGCGCAGACAAACTACTCCTCCAACCACTTCAAAGTGGTTCGTACCAGGCCTCAATGCCAGAACCGATTTCCGTCCCAGCACCAGCTCCTGGACCTTGCCCCGTCTCACTGCACCCTCTGCTGGAAATCAGAGGGCGCGCGGAGAGGCCTGTCCGACCCGCGTCGCCGCTACTCAGCATAAGGCCGAGACGCCGACCGAGTCCCGCAGCCATTCAAGGCCGCCTACACCCGCAACGCCGCTACCCGGATTATCCAGGGCGCCGTTCGAGCCTCCTCGGGTTCATTTAGCTTCGTCGTATAAACTACGACTACTGAGCCCCCCAGCCACGACAAGGCAGAACCCATCTGGGGGGAACCTTTTTTTTTTTTTTTTTTTTTTAAGTGAGGAAAATGCATTACGCATCCCCGCCCGGCCGGGGGGCACAGACGGGGTATGTGGGACTCCCCTCTGTAGTAGAGGTATACCCACTAAAAAACTCACTATTCCCGCCACTTGTTGAGCATAGACGAAGCCGGCGGTAACTCAACAGTCCGCCTGGCTTCGTCTGTGGCCCATGTCCGCCCCGATGGAATGGGCGGACCTCCTCATATGCGATGAGCGCAGAAGCTCATCGTCTCCTCGGGAGGCCTCGCTACTGGACAACAGGTGCCCCCGCACCTGTCGCCCGAGACCCTCCCGGCGGGTTGTGTTGAGAGCGGGCACCCCGTCTGGCTCGCCCGCCCCGCCCACGATGGAGCCGTTGAGAGAGCGGGTCTCGCTCTCTCTCGCGCTCCGCGGCCTCCTTCTGCGACATCACGTCCTCGCAGAAGGCAAGCATCTCCTTCCAGTTACTCTCACTGCCGACCATCTTCTCCATGACGGTCGGCAGCGAGAGGTCTCCTCCTCCTAGAGCCACAGTTAAAACTGCCCGCGGCCCAGCCCATGCAGGGCATACCTCCACCGTGTGCTGTGCGGTATCCTCCACACAGCCACAGTGGTGGCATTCCCGGGTCATCTCTTTTCCGGCTACATTGCACAGGTATCTCCCAAAGCAACCATGCCCTGAGAGAACCTGTGTGAGCCGGAAAGACATTGACCCCCACTCCCGTCTCACCCATTCCTCCAAAATGGGAAGGACACCCTCCAATACTCGGCGTCGGGACCCCGCACTAGTAGCGCTCAGTCCCTCTAATTGCCGCCGCCATTCGCCCAGAGCTACTTCCTGGGCGTCCATGCGCCACCGCACCACTTCGTCGGGTGCGGGGCGCTCACCTTCTATTCGAGCATTTGCCCGTCGCCAATAGACCGAGGATTGAACCTCGGCCTCAAGTTCCCACGGAAGGGACCCCGCAAGGGCGCAGGCCACCCCATGGGAGATGGTCCGATAACCCCTTATGATCCGAACCGCCATAACCCTCTGCGCCTGGTGCAGAAGGGCCTTGTGGCGGTTCTTTAGGGACCCCGCCCAGATCGGGGCCCCATAAAGGGCCATCGATCGAACCACCATCATATACAGACGGCGGCAACTCACATCTCCTCCTCCCAGGTTAGGGAGCAGGCGGCCAAGAGCACCCGCCGTGCTCACCAACTTCGGGACTAGGCGCTCCAGGTGGACGCCGAAGTCCCACCTGCTGTCGAGGACGACGCCGAGGTACTTCAACGTCGTCCCGACTGGGATTGATGTTCCCCCGACCACAATATTTGTGCCGGCAGGTGGTCTCCGCCGAGGCCCGTGAAAAGAGATGGCCTCTGACTTGTGGAGGGCCACCTCCAGCCCTAGCCGCTTAATTCGCGAAACCACCGCTGCGACACCAGCGGTGGCCAACACCAAGGCGGACCGGAGATCAGAACCCCGGGCCGTCACAAGGGTGTCGTCGGCATAGCAGATCACGCCCACGCCTCGCAGGTTTGCGCAGCGTAGGACGTGATCGTATCCTATGTTCCACAGCAGGGGCCCAAGAACGGACCCCTGGGGAACACCACGCGACATGCGCCGGCGACCGCCCGTTCCATCTCTGGTGGGAAACACTACCGCCCTATCCGATAGGTAGCTTCCCACCAGTCTCTTCAAGTATGGGGGCACCCCATGATATCGGAGTGCCTCCATGATAGTCGACCACGGCAGACTGTTGAAGGCATTCTTGATATCCAACGAGACAGCCAACAACAGCCCACCCCTCGACACTTCCACTTCCGCCATATCCCGCAGGCGGCCGATCGCGTCTATCGTCGACCGGCCCCAGCGAAATCCGAATTGGGCGTCCGACAAATTCGGACCCACAACTCCCATGTGTTCGATGAGGCGGTTGGCTATCACCCTCTCCAGCAGCTTCCCCACCTCATCTAACAAGACTATGGGCCGATAACCTGACGGGTCATCGGCCGGCCGTCCCTCTTTACGGATGAGAACCAAACGGCCCTCCTTCCAACGGTGCGGGAAAACACCTTCCCGCACACACCTACTATAAAGAGCCCTTACTTGGGGCTCTAGAGCACCCTGCTCCCCGCCAAGGGCCAGGACCCAAGCGCGACAAGGAATGCCATCGGGTCCTGGGGCCGTGTTTTTGCCCTTAATGCGTAACACGGCCGCACCCACCTCCGCTACTGAGACCTCGGGCACGTCCTCAGTGCCCGAGTCTCTCACCTCCTGCGCTGGAGGCGCCATGGCAGGAGGCACAAAGTCCGTTCCCATTTCTGGGAACAGTGCCTCGACCACCCTTTGAAGGACCTCTGGCTCAAGACTGCTGGAGATTGGAGGAGTCCAAGGACGGAGCTTTTGCCGTACTAACTTGTACGGCCTACCCCATGGATCCCTCTCCAACGTCTCCAGCAACTCCTCCCACGCCGCTGCCTTGGAACGGCTAATAGCAAGGCGGAGTTCCACCGCCACTTCCCTGTACGTGGCGTACAGCCGATCCTCCTCCTCTTCGTCGCGGTTTCGGCGCCTCCGAAACCGCTGGAAGTTGCGGCGCCTCTCAACGCACGAGCGGCGGAGCCGGGCGATCTCCTCGTTCCACCAGTAGAGTCCTTGTTTGGACGGAGGGGCTCTAGCACGAGGCATCGCAGCGTCACACACCTGCGTCATGGCCTCGCAGATCCGAGCCGCATCCCCGTCCACATCCACCGGTGGTGGTTCCGGCAGCCACGCCTGAACAAGAGCCGCCTCTTGCAGCAATTCTTTGTTCAGGCGCTTTATCGCCCAGCGTGGGCCGTCCAGTCGTGGCTGGCTCGGGGCACTTGGGGTGGCCGGAGACGATCTGGAGACGCTGAACGTTATGTAACGGTGGTCTGACAGCGTCTCTTCATTCTCCAGAACCTGCCACCCCTGGACACGGCGTGCAATTAATGGGGTCGCGAAAGAAACATCCACGACTGACCCCCCATTTCGACGCACGCACGTGTCTACTGTGCCGCGGTTGAGGATGGACAAACCGCACTCCACCAGCCACTCTTCCAGCACTCTCCCTCTAGGGTCCGTCGTCGCGGAACCCCAAGCCCCAGACTTGGCATTGAGGTCCCCAAGGACGACAACCGGACCGGAAGCACTCTGGCCCACAGCGACCCCCACCAACTCGAGATATCTCTCGAATTCGGCGAGCGGTCGATTGGGCGAGAAATAAACCCCAATCACGACCAGCTCACCGATCTTGACCACCACAAAGCCCCCACCTCTATTTATTATAGTAAGTGGGGCAGGATCCACCGCGCAACGCTGAATGACTGCCACCAAGCCATCACGGTCCCCGACCCAATCCGAACGGGTCGGGACGCGATACGGCTCGGCGGCAACCGCTAGATGAACCTGCCACTCCGCCATGGCCTGGACCAATAGGTCCTGGGCCGCGGCGGAGTGGTTGAGGTTCCCCTGCAGGAATCGGAGGTCCATAACTATTGGACCTCCATGGAATCCTCCTCGTCACCCACCTGGGGCGGGTTTGCAGGCGGCGGCTTGGCCTTTCTGGCCTTTGCCGCTGCCTTCTTCGCTGCCTTTTTAGTTGGGGGCTTGGCACATGCCTTGCCCCCAGCGAGGTGGTCCGCCTTTTTCCCAGCTGCCTCACAGACGGAGCAGTGGGGCGTGGCGGAGCACTCCCGGACCTTATGGCCCACCTGATCGCAGCACCTGCAGTTAAGACTACGATCAATCTCCGACGAGCACTTGGCCCCGATGTGGCCCAGTGCGAAACACCGGAAGCACCGGAGGGGGAGAGGGTCAAGGATTTTCACCCCAACTGACACCCATCCGACCCGGAAACGTCCAGCTACTACTTTTTTGGCAGCCGCGACGGGGCACTTTACAAGTGCCGTGCCTGCGCCACCAGGACCTCTCCGTATCTCGCCAGACTTAACATTGTCCGGCGAACATTCTCCAGTTTTGGCGACCGCAGCCACCAGCTCCTCTGGGGTGACCGAGTCATCTAGACCGGTTACCCGGAGATCGACCAAAGTCACCGGCCTAGAGACCTTCACTTCTTCCACAGCGAAAAGCCCCCGGAGCTTCTCAGCCAGCAAGTCGGCTTTACCTCCACTTGTTGCTCCTGGGACCTCTAAGATGCGAGCCCCAGTCGCCGCTTGCCGAAAGCGTACGGAGGTGATCCCGAGCTCCTCCAAGTTGAGCTTCGACTTGGCCTCAGCGATCACCTCCCCGTACGTTCGTCCTTTCTCCTCTGCTCCCTGCTGCAGCGCTATAACAACTGCAGCTGAGCGGCGGGCACGCAGCTTTGGAGCCTTGTTTTTTTTAGCCGCAGCCTGTTTGGGTGCCTCTGGCTTGTTAGGTGCCGTTGGCCTTGGCGCCCTGTCAGCCGGGTCCTTCCGCTGCCTATTGCGGCGCGGGCCCACTTTTTGCCATCCTTCCTCCTTGTCCTGCGCCTGGCTATTTGTGCTTGCCGGAGCAGGGGCAGCCGGGGTGGGGGCCGCCGGGGCGGGTGCAGGTGCTTTGCCCCTTCTCCCTTTCTCTCCAGAGGCAGCTTTTGCCACTGGCGTCTTTTTTGTCGCCCCCGCATACGAAGTGGGGGCAGGCTTCTCCACCGGTGCCTTTCTCGCCGTCGGAGTTAGGACTGGCGAGACCTCACGCGGCTTATCTGCTGCCAGTGGTGGGCGGTGGCGTTTTTCGGGCAAAAGCCGCCCGTCCACCTCCAGGCTATCAAGCCGAGCATCCATTTTGGCCAAAGAGGCTCGAAGATCACGCCCCAGCTCTTCAAAGGCTGGGGAAGGAGCAGCGCACTCCCTGCTGCCCCTTACCTCGGCCCTAAGCTCGGCCATCTGTGCACTTATTTGGTCCAGCTGACCCTTGAGCACGGCGTTCTCTGCCTGTAGCCTGGCTACTTCATCGGAAGGTGTTCGAGAGGCCAACTCCTCAAACACCTCCCGCAGCACCTCCGCGGACTTTTTTAGGGCACTTTGGAAAGTGCCCTTAAGGTTGCCCGACTTGTTACCGACCATCTCGATGGTCGTCAGGCTCTCCTTCACCCGAGTAGATAGGGCGACGGCTGAGGCCTCCCTTGACGGGCCCCAAGAGGCCACGGCACCCAAGTAATTGGTGGCAGTATCAGCACGCGCCTTCGGCGTTGCTGCCATCGCTGCCTTCTCCGCCTCTAATTCCATCGCCTGACGCTCGGCGGAAACGAAGTCGGCCTTGGCTTTAGCCATACCGACATACTGGCCCGTTGTTGGTGGCCTGCCGCGACCGCGCTTTGAACGAGTCGTCATTGCTTTTGGGTTCTCATGGTGAGGACTCCGTGGACGGTCCGAGTCGGATTCACTACTTCTAGCTCTTTTAGAAGTAGGAGGCTTCTTCCTCCAGAACCTCACCGGAAGCCGGTTGTCCGGGACAGACATGTAGTCTGATTCCCCACTCTCCAAACTAGTGACCAGGGACGGACACCGCGTTTTCTCCAGCATTTCTGCCACTGGGGTCACCACAGCGTCCATTCTCCTTAGGACCACCACAGCTTCCCTAGCGACAGCTTTTGACACCGAAGCGTCTTCACACCTAACTGACGCCGAAGCGTCAACACTCCTCAATGACGCCGAAGCGTCCGCACCAGATACCTTTTCAGGCTCTGCAGCAACTCCAACAATGCGGCATTCCAGGCGGCCGCCCTCCTTTTGGTTTTGGTTTTTAAGTAAATTATCCATATGAATTCCCACGATTACCGGGGTAAAAAAAATACGACCAAGACAGAGCCCACGTGTGTCCGGGAAGGGTTAGGTGGACCTAACCAAGGCGCAACGCCTAGATGCAGTAGCGACTGACTTTACCGGCCAGCCCTCCTCCGAAGAGAAAGGACCTCGTGCTGCACCGCCACTTGTCCTTCGGGATTTTTTATAGAGGTTTACTCCTCGCAGCCCGGGCAATCAAGCCAAGGCCCTCGGTCCTGTTCCAATCACGAGACGTGATCCGCAACTGTTACAGGATTACGATTTCGAGCTGGCGGCAGGGAAGACAATATGTCACCCACTACCTGCCCGACGGCGGGGTAAGCGCACGCCGAGCCCAAACTCCACTTCATCCGCGCAATGCGCAAACGGACTTCTACTCCTCCTACCACTAATAAAGTGGTTTGCACCAAGTACTTATGCCAGAACGGCTACGTTGTAGGCTACGTTCACCGTCACAGCACAAGCTCCTGGACCTTGCCTCGTCACACTGCACCCTCTGCTAAAACAGAGGGACGCGCGGAGAGGCCTGTCCGACCCGCGTCGCCGCTACTCAGCATAAGGCCGAGACGCCGACCGAGTCCCGCAGCCATTCAAGGCCGCCTACACTCGCAACGCCGCTACCCGGACTCTCCAGGGCGCCGTGCGAGCCTCCTCGGGTTCTTTTGGCTTCGTCGTACCACTACGACTACTGAGCCCCCCAGCCACGACAAGGCAGAACCCATTTGGGGGGATCTGGGGGGAACCTAACCTAACCTAACCTTTTTTTTTTTTTTTTTTTTTTTTTTTGTTAACGGGGAGGAATCTGCATCCAGACATCCCGTCGCATAAGGGTACGACGGGGGTGTGTGAGGTTGTCGGACTCGACGACTCACTAAACCATCCCCGGTGGCCAGCCTCGATGCATGCCAAGGGGCTCCACGGTCCCCTAGGGCTATCAGTGGTGCCCCTCTCGCATCGCGCTCAGAGCACTTCCCGGGGCTAAAAAAAAAAATAGTCAGCCCCAGCACCTCGCAGTGCTGCGGCAACACAGGGCCACCCCTGTGCTACCGCCCTTCCCGGGTTCGCTAAAAACGGACGACCAGAGCCCTTACTCTAGACCGCCCACGAACCCGAAAGTTCCCCTGCTCGGCAGGGGATACCGCTTGGCCCCTTATGGGGCAGGCAGTGCGGGGCGGCCGTTGCCGTCACCCCGCCGCCGCCTTCTCCGAGCGGGATCGGCTCTCTCCCGATCTCGCTCAGCGGCCTCTTTCCGAACCATTACGGTCTCACAGAAAGAGGCCACGGCCCTCCACGCCGTTTCATCTGCCAACATGGCCTCAACCACGCTTGGCAGAGAAAGATCCTGCCCGATCCTGGTGACCAAGATCCCGCGCTCCAGGCACCACGCTGAGCACTGCTCCAGCGTGTGCTGCGCGGAATCTCGGTCCCACCCACAATGGTGACATTGTGGTGTCGACTCGCGACCGATCCTATTCAGGTACTCACCGAAGCATCCATGTCCGGTGAGCACCTGAGTAAGTCGATAGGTGACGTTGCCGTGCTCCCTTCCCAAACCTAACCTAACCTAACCTAACCTAACCTAACCTAACCATACAAAAGTGAAAATATTTTGTTGACATAAAGTCGCGTGCGACCTATCATTTTAAGCGTCTCAGTGCCCATCGTGCGAATCTTTATTAATAGGACCCACGTTATTATACAAAAAACGTGATTTTTTGACTTTTTAAGCAAATTTATTTCGATTTTATACATATTTTGTTAAATTTGGCTATTAAAAATCTATTTTTTCTAAATTTATAGTTTCTGTGTGTACTTAAATTCGCTATTTAACGCGCCGGTTGCGCCCCCTATCGCAAAGTGTCGTTTTTGTGAGCCAAAAGTTAATATTTAACTATTTTGTTTACGAAATCGTGCTTTGGTCGACGGCAAAAACCGAAAAAGATTTTTCTAGACTCTAACTTAAAGTGACTATAGTCGTGTGCTACCTCATAAAACGCGGCTCGGCGCGCTCTATCATCTGTGCGAGCGCACTCGGTCACCCGTCCTAGAAAAACTTTGACAAATTGCGTTTTTCTCTAAATTTTGGTCATTTTAAGGCGATTTTGCGTGTTTTTAATTTTTTGTCGCGAACACCTGACTGTTTCTGCACATCCCGTGGCTGGTTCACCTTTGCCCGACGTCCCCGCACGTACCTGCAACAGAAAAACAACAAATATTAGACAAAAACACAAAAAAAATCGACTTTTTAACATTGACTTTTTGTAAATTGTTACAATTTGACCTTTATTGTTGATTTAACGTAAAACTTACCTTGCTAGTACAATTTAAAGTACTTATTCTTACTGTAAAAGGTTGCAGGCAGCTCTATTGAGTTGAATCTGTAACATAAAAATAAGGGTTAGGTTAGAAAAATATATATTATACTTACGTAAAACTTAATTTTAAAACTTATACAAACTTTTAATTACCTATATTAACGCGTTCCTCTGACCACCTTCCTAATGTTTGGGATCCGGACACCCGTAAAATCGGCAAAAAGTGCCGAGGAGCCCCAAGCAGGACCAAGCAGCAATGAAGGCAGAGCCAGCCTGTCAAGCGTTCGACGAAGTATTGGTGAGTGGGAGTCTGGACAGCCGGACAAAGGTCAAAAACTGAAGAGCCCTACTAAGAAAGTTTTGTCGGCAGAACCCCAGAAGCCTAAAGCTAAAATAACGTCTACACAAGACAGCAAAGCAGCGCCAAAAAGACCACAGGTGGAGGCTTCTGGGAGCCCAAAACTTAAATACATTGACAGGCTGTCAGAAGCAAGAGCTTGTTTAACAAAAGCAAAACTGCACCTGGGGAACTCCAGAAACTTAAAGACGGAAATAAAAACGGAGGTTCTACTTGCCATAGATCGTCTTTACCAATTGGTGAAAGAGTCAGAGTCGGTGAAAGGAAAGAGCAAAGAACAACATACAGAAAAGGAAAAAGAACCAGAGAAGGAAAAAGAACCAGAAAAGGAAAGAGTGCCAGAAGCGGAAAAAGTGGCAGATATAAAATTAGATGACAGTGAGTTGATGAAAGTAATGGAAGAGCATACAAGACTACTAAAGGAAAACGGTGACAAGATAGAAAAGCTCCAAGAAACGTTAGAAAGGAAGACATACGCGAGTGTGGCAGCGGCGCCTACCAAGATCGAGACCTTGGAGCAGACCGCGCTGCACTCGGTTGTGGTGACCTCAAAAGTCGAAATGGAGACAGGAGAAGAAATCCTAAACCGAATCCGGAAAGCAATAAATGCAAAGGAAGGAGACATAGCAATAGAGAAAGTGAGAAAAGCTAAAGATAGAAAAGTTATTATTGGATGCAGAACCGAAGAGGAAAGGGAAAAATTCAAAGACAGATTAAAAGGTGTGGAAGACTTAAATGTAGAAGAGATGAGAAACAAGGACCCCCTAGTTGTCCTTAGGAGCGTGTTGAAATACAACACCGACGAGGAAGTCATCAGCGCCCTAAGGAAGCAAAACAGGGGGATCCTTGAAGGGATAGAGGACCACAAGATCGAAATAAGATACAAGAGGCAGTCTCGAAACCCCTTATCACATGACATTATCATGAGGGTGTCCCCCGCAATATGGCAAAGACTAGTCAGCTCAGGCACCGTTCTAATAGACCTGCAGCGAGTACGAGTGGCAGACCAGTCGCCGCTGGTCCAGTGCTCGCAGTGCCTGGGCTACGGCCACGGGAGGCGCTTTTGCACAGAAGCTCTGCCGAAGTGTAGCCATTGTGGGGGACCCCACATGAAGGCAGACTGCCCAGATTTCGTCCTCGGTACAGCCCCATCCTGCTGCAACTGCACGCAAGCAAAGGCTAACGAAACTAGCCACAATGCGTTTAGTGCAGAGTGCCCCATCCGCAGGAAATGGGACGCATTGGCCAGAACAAAAATAGCGTACTGCTAAAGTGGTATCCAGTGGCGAAATACTGGACCTGGACGAGGAATAAATTGGAATACGGACAACGATAAAATCATCCATAACACAAGTAAATTACAATTAAAACAACCAGTAAATTTTTAAGAGTAAAAAAGATAATTGGATCATGTTTCATAAGTAAACAAGACCAATTTCTAGAAAGAAACCTATACATAAAAATTAAATAATAAATTAAAAGCTAATTTTAAACAATATAAAATACCATTTAAAGTAAAAGTAAAAGTAGAAAATAAATATTATAACGAAAAACATACCGCACTTAGTGTTCAGTTTTGCATGCAACCTCGCCAGGAAAAGTAAAACTCGCAGCGCCGATCTCGAATAACCTGCGAAAAACCAAAATTGTTATTAAACTTACAAAACTTAGAAAACTTAGCATTTTTAAAAACAGGCAATAAAAATAAAAGTAACAAAAATAAATAAAAGTACATGAATTATGGTGGCTATATATTTTAAAAAATATATATGACTAGCATAGGCGAAAAAGAAAAGTAATACAAAAGCAATAAATGTTGATATATAAATAAAATAAGATGTAATAAATTTAAGCAGAAAAACTCAAAACAGAAACGTTTAAACATAAAATAGTAAAACCTAAAATTAAAATCTGTGTAAACGAAACCAAATAGCTGATAATGAAATAAAAGTAGTAAAGAAATAACAAGGAATAATAGGCTAAAAAAATATATTAATCCGAAATGATACCCATATTTAGTAACTTAAGCAGAGTGTGTTGTAAATCAGATAGAAAGAAAAAATAGAAAATCCCAAAAACATGTAAAAAAAAATAAATAAATAATAATAATAAAAAACCAAAAAAAAACTTTAAACTTCCCTTTCCCATCCCAATTTAGATAAAAAGTAAACTTTGTAAAAAGAAGAGTAAAAAAGGTCTCTGATTATGTCAGAGGAACGTCGCGGTGCCGTCAAAAAGACGGTGCTATTAAAAAAAAAAAAAAAAAAAAAAAAACCGAAATGCTAAAAATTGAATTTCAGAAAGATATAAATGAGAATACCTTACATGAATGGATAACAGAAAGTGAATGTAGAACGAAATTCTTGAAGTTCTGTACACACATAACTCTTCAATCAATAAAAAGAAACAAAAATTGATTACCTGTAAATATAAAATAAACAATTATATAAAAAAAAAAAAAAAAAAAAGAATAATAAGGAAAAAATGAAAGAAAAAGGAAAAAAAAAAATAATAATAATAATAATAATATATATATATATATATAATAATATTGATATTCATACGTTGTATATACAAAGCCTTTCAATATAAAGTTCATTATTGCAGTCGCAAACTAATAATAATTATTGTATATAACGTATCTGATTAAAGATAAACAAAATAAAGCGTGGTAAATAAAATATTCTAATAATAAAAACTCTGATTCTGTCAGAGAAGAATTTGCAACCGTTTCAACATTGAAACGGTATTAAAAAAAAAAAAAAAAAAAAACCTAACCTAACCTAACCACTGTTAAGGTGGTCCGAGGCGAAAAAGTCTGCACCTGGTGTGGCAGCCTCAGAAAGAGGATGGCGGAAATTGAGAAGAAAGACGTGCAGGTGACGAGTTCAGACAACACGCTGATGCTAGAATTAGGAAATAAGACTAAAAATATTTGGAAAAAAAGGAAAGACATCTGTAGCCACTTTTATGATGAAAGAGCTCAGATTCGATCAGAAAACCATATATTTAGAACCATTATTGCATACATAAAAACAAAAATAAGAGTAGTAAATAAAATTTTAAAATACAGTATTAAAATCATGCATTTAACAAAACAGGAAAAGAAAATAGAAAACAAACTTACCTTGTCGTCGGTGTTGGAGGAACTCGCCACTCTGCAAAAAGAAACTGGAGCTTATAGAATAAAATTTAGAAGCAGAAAATATAAAAAAGTAGAAAATAATAACAATGTTTGTAATAAGTTTTTAGGAAATAGTATAATAACAATTAAGCAAAAAGTAATAGATAAATAAATTATGTGTGTTTATGTATACTGAGCATTATATATGAACAGCATAGTTCAAAAATAGGTAGATAATTCGAATGTTAAAAAATTAGCTATAAGTAAAAAAAAAAAAAAAAATATATACAGCGTGTAAAAAGACAAGTACCGAAAACGAAAGAGGGTGGTAAAGCACCCCAAGGCCAAGCTAAAAAAAAATCAGTTGTCCAAAAAAAAAATTATTTCCGGAGAAAACAATGTTTCAAGTTTTTTATGTATTTCGGTAGTCAGCAATGTACGCATTCACGTAGGTAAGTTCACAATGCTTACTAACGTAGCGCGTAGCGCGTAGCGTGTAGCGCGTAGCGCGTAGCGCGTACTATTGTGTATTCTGTGGTAGCGCGTAGGTACCTATAATTAGTAGGGAGGTAGGTCTTACCTAGTTGCGCTGTAGCCTCGGTCGAATCAGGAAGGGCTCAAACTGAGCTCCTGCTCGTTCATGGCACAGCTGAGCTCGCTTGATTGTAGACCGATGAATACCATAGCACCATAGCACATAAGCATTTGTCCATACTCTCTCGCACTAAACATTATGAATAGGTAGGTACCTAAAGCACTGTCACTGTTCTATCTAATAAAGCTAACAAAAGGATCTAAGATCTAAAAATAATTTTACACTAACACTTGATTAAATAAATATCACACGCACTAAAAAACTATGTAGGTAGGTACATAATCTAAATAAAACTATGAGAGTCAAAAATTAATTAAACGAAAATAATAAAACTAATTTCTTCCGCGAAAGGTGTTGATAATGCAATTTGTATGCACTCCTCCGCAAGTGTCCAGCCAGTACGAAAAGTGAACACCGACTAACAAAAATAGGTAACTAATTCGAAAAATAAACTCTTTGATAGAAGCCGCTTAAAGAACACCGCGAATCTTACACGTGCCGGCGCTTTTCCGTTATTTATCTTAATTTGTGTTCTTATTTCATAAGCATAAGGTTCAGATTTCTATTTCGCTACAATTTCTTTTGATAAAGCCGCATAGGCAAAAGTGATGCATGCCTACTATTTATTTTGTGTTATTCGCAATACCTACGAGTACTTGTAAAATCTACTACCTACCTACTTAGAAAGTGTTGACCTCAGTGGCTCTGTGGTTTCGGGTTCGATTTCCGCCGTGGGACAAATGTTCATATGAGTTTATCAAGCTTTAGATAAGTATGACTTAAACATTAGACGCAGGAGGATGCGGGTTCGATTCCCGCCGCGGGAGAAATATTTGAATGAACTTCAAATAAGTATGGCTTAGTCGCAGGAGGTTGCTGGTTTGATTCCCGAAGCGGAACAAATATTTGTATGAATTTATCGAGGTTTAGATAAGTATCCCTTAAACATTAGACGCAGGAGGTTATGTGGGTTCGTTTCCCGCCGCGGGACTACAGGTCGGTACCTACCTTATTTTAACTCGCTATTGATAGTAGGTAGGTAGTTAATCTTGTCATTTATAAGCTACCTTACCTAGACAAGTGCTAACAAGTGCAAACTTTATCCAATTACGTACATATCTTGTGTTGGTTCTTATGTACATATCTTGGTTTTTAGGTAGAAACCAAGATACTTGCAATTACTTTAAATGTTGTTTAAGAGGTAGGTAGGTACCTAAGATTCTGTTGTTTGTAGAACTAGTAGGCAGGCTGGCTGCCTAGTTATTAAACGCGGGCGTTTATTGAGACGGGCGGCGCCGGCGGGCGCCGGCGGCGCGTAGCGGGGATCTCGATCGATGACCTCAGGCGAGCTCAGCTGTTCGTGCTATCGTACGGGCGGAATCTGTGTGCTGCGTACAATGCTGTTTATTAATTTTATTTCTGTTTTTGCTTTTATTAATGAGGTAATTAGGTAGATATGTTTACTATGTGTAAGTAACTAGAAAAAAATAATAAACAGGCGTAGTTTGGTCAAAATATTTTATGCTTTTTTTTTTCGTTAAATATGTTCAGTATCATGGTCTGATTACCATCCCCCAGTTTTCGGTAGTAGTCTTTTTACACGCTGTATATATAAAAAACCAAAAAAAAAAAAAAAAAAAAAATGTTATATTAGAATAATAAGGTTTATAGAAATTAAGGAAAAACTAAAATAGAAATAGGAAAAAGGATATCATAAAATTTAAGATATTAAATAAAAAACAGATAAATAATTTAAGTTAATATATATATTGTTGACATATATATATATAAAACTTAAGAAGCAAGAAAAGATGAAAAACAAAAGTGTTGTAGTTTAAATATTTTTGTCGGAAATAGTTTTGTTTGGAGCTCCGTGCTTCCGTCATCATTTAGGGAATACTCGAATGTAAATAAGTGTTTATGGATAAAAAAGGTCTCTGATTAAGTCAGAGGTATGTCGCGGTGCCGTCAAAACGACGGTACATTTAAAAAAAAAAAAAAAAAAAACCTAACCTAACCTAACCTAACCTTTTTTTTTTTTTTTTTTTTGTTAACGTTGGCAAAAATGCATTTACGCATACCCGACTGCGGGGGAAGCAGACGGGCTATGTCGGACTCCCCGTCGCAGAAAAAACTGCGACGTCCTACCGACTAAAAAAGCCCACGATGTTCCATCATCCTCGGTTTATGAACAGAGCTGCGGGACCGTTTGCAAACTCTCCGCGGCTCTGTCCGCCGACGTCCGCCTATAGGCGGACCCACCTCCTGACGACGCGTCGGAACATTAACGCGTCGCCCACTCGCAAGGGCCAAATTTCACCTAATGGTGAGGAGTGGCGGGTGTCCCCACATCCACCACTCCAGGCCCTCCAGTTAAAGACGGAGAGCGAGCCCGCCTGGCTCGCCTCCGTCTTTGCTCCCTCCGGATCGGGAGAGAAAGAGGATCTCTCTCCCTTTCCCGCTCCTCGGCCTCTCTCTGCGACATCACGACCTCGCAGAAAGAGACCATCGCCTTCCAAGACCCCTCGTCGTCGACCATCCTAGCCAGGATGCTCGGTAACGAGAGGTCTCCTCCTACGGTTGCGACCAGAACCAGCCGCGCCTCCTCCGCACCCGGACATACCTGTAGTACGTGCTGCGCCGTCTCCTCCGCGCAGCCACACTGGTGGCACTCCGGTGTCGCCTCCTTCCGCGCCACATTGCACAAGTACCTCCCAAAGCACCCATGCCCCGAGAGGACCTGTGTGAGCCGAAAGGAGAGCCCTCCGTGCTCGCGGCTGACCCACTCGGTAAGAAGGGGCCGAACTGCCTCGATAAATCGAGCAGCTCCGGCACCCCTCCTGTGGTCCTCCGCAATCCGCCGGCTCCAGGACTCCAGAGCGGCGTCATTGGCGTCCTTCCGCCACTGTTCCACCTCCTGTGGGACCGGTCGGAGGTCCTCCGCCCGTGCCTGCGCCCTGCGCCAGTACACGGAGGACAGGACCCCAGCGTCCAGGTCCCACGGGAGGGAACCTGCCAAAAGGCAGGCCACCTCGTGTGAGAGTGTGCGGTAACCTCTGCACACTCTAACCGCCATGACCCTTTGGCTCCCATGGAGCCGGGCGATCTCTCTGGATCCCAGGGTACCAGCCCATATGGGAGCCGCGTAGAGGGCCATGGAGCGAACCACCGCCATGTAAAGGTGGCGGCAGCTCCTCTTCCCTCCACCGAGATTTGGAAGGAGGCGGCTCAACGCAGCCGCCGTCCCTGCAAGCCTCGGTGTTAACTTCTCAAAGTGTTCGCGAAACTTCCACCTGCTGTCGAGTACGACACCGAGGTACTTCAGCGTCGACCCAACAGCGATGGAAGTTCCGCCAACCATTATCCTTGAGCCTGCAGGTGGCGCCCTCCGAGGACCATGAAAGCAGATGGCCTCGGATTTGTGGAGCGCCACCTCCAGCCCCAACCTCCGTATCCGAGCCACAACCGCCGCGACTCCGGCGGTGGCCAGGACAGACGCTTCCCTAAACGTCCGGCCCCGGGCGGTAACCAACGTGTCGTCAGCGTAGCATACTACGTTGACGCCATGAAGGTTAGCGCCTCGCAGGACCCAGTCATACCCGATGTTCCACAGGGTAGGGCCCAGAACGGACCCCTGTGGAACGCCGCGCGTCATTGGGCTACTGCCCTCACCCTCTTTGGTCGGGAAACATACCTCTCTTTCAGAGAGGTAGTCCCCGATGAGGCGTTGGATGTACTGGGGCACCTGGTGGTACCCCAGAGCACCCAAAACAGTGCTCCACGGCAGCGAGTTGAAGGCGTTGGCGATGTCTAACGACACCGCCAACACAACTCCACCATCGCTAATCGGCTGCTCGGAGAGGTCGCGAACGTAAGATATGGCATCTACCGTTGAGCGACCCCTCCGAAACCCGAACTGACTGTTCGCAAGGTCCGGGCCAACAAACTCGAGGTGGTTGACGAGCCGGGCAGCCACCACACGCTCCAGGAGCTTACCTGCCTCGTCCAGCAGGACGATCGGACGATATCCGGCCGGCTCGTCCGCGGGACGCCCTTCCTTTCGCAAAAGAACGAGCCGCCCCGCCTTCCACCTTTTAGGGAAGCGTCCCTCGCGCATACAGCGGTCGAACACTGACCTTACTCGTTCGCCGAGCTCCTTCTGAACGAGAGCCCACGCGCGACCGGGGATCCCATCGGGTCCCGGTGCCGTGTTTCGGGCCCTCATCCGAAGGACCGCCACGCCAAGCTCCACCTCCGAGATCTCGGGCACCTCCTCCTCCGGCTCGTCCTCCAGGACAGGCGCCGCCACGTGGGGAGGGATGAACTCTGCCCCTGGACTAGCAGGGAACAGTCCCTCCACCACCCGCTGGAGAATCACCGGATCCATGTTACCGGTGATTGGGGGGGCCCATGGACGAAGCTTTTGCCTCGCCCACTTGTACGGTCGGCCCCACGGGTCCCTCTCCAGAGACGCCAGTAGCTCCTGCCAGGCATCCGCCTTCGCCTGGCTGATGGCTACTCGAAGAGCACGACTTACCTCTCTATAGGCGGCGTAGAGGTTGTCCTGCTCCTCCTCGTCCCGGCGCCTCCTTCTGCGGTACCGCTGGTAGCAGCGGCGCCTCACCTGGCACTGCCGGCGGAGCTGCCCGATCTCCTCGTTCCACCAGTAAACCTGACGCTTGGCCTGCGGAGGTCTCGCACGCGGCATTGCCGCATCGCACACGTGCGCCATTGCCTCACACAGGTCATCGGCCTCCGCGTCCAGGTCCACTGGCTCCGGGGGTGGGGCGTTCCACGCCTGGATCAAGGCTGCCTCTTTGAGCAGCTCCGAGTCCAGGCGATTAAGCGCCCAACGCCGTCCGACCGCTGTTAGAGCTCGCGTTCCTGAAATCATGGCTGAGACGCTAAACCGAATGTACCGATGATCGGATAGCGTCTCGTCCATCAGCACCTTCCAGTCTCGGACACGCAGTGCGAGTTCGGGGGAGGCGAAAGTGACATCGATCACTGACCCCCCCGAGTGTCGCACGCACGTGTCCACGGAGCCGCGGTTGAGCACGCAGAGCCCCGCACCCACCAGCCAGTCGCTGAGGGCCTCCCCTCTTGCATCGGTCCTTGAAGATCCCCACACCGTGGACTTGGCGTTGAGATCTCCAAGGACTAAGACCGGGCTCGGACGGCTTTGGCCGACCAGGGTCCCCACCTCGCCGAGAAAGCTCTCGAACTCGGCGAGAACCCTGTTGGGGGAGAAATACACCCCCACAACAACCGTCCCACCGATCCGGGCCGCCACAAATCCCCTGCCAGTCACCACCCCCTCGAGGGGTGGGGACTGATTAGGAGACTGGGTCGTGATCGCAACCAAGCCATCCAGGTCCCCGACCCAGTCCGATCTGGGCGGGACCCGGTATGGCTCGGCGATCACGGCCACCTGTATTGACCACTCTGCCAGGCTCTGGAGAAGAATATCCTGAGCTCTGGCAGAGTGGTTGATGTTAGCCTGGAGGTAAGTACGGGTGTGACCCATACTTAAACCTCCATGCTGTCTACCTGCTCCGGTGTGGAGCGGGTTGGCTGCGACTTGGCCTTAGCCTCAGTCGCAGCTTTGCCCCTACGCGCCTCATTCTTGGACGGGGGCTTGGCACACACCGTGCCCCCGGAGAGGTGATTGGCCGCCTTGCCCGCAGCTGCACAAAGCGTGCAGTACGGGGCGGCCGAACATCGGCTGGCCTTATGGCCGTTTTGACCGCAGCGATAACACTCCTCGCTGCGGTCCACCTCTGACTTGCATTGGGCCCTGACATGGCCCAATTCGAGGCAACGGAAACAGCGGCGTGGGCGAGCGTCCAAGACTTTCACCTGCGCCGCTACCCAACCCACCAGGAGCCGGCCACCACTTGCCACAATTTTCCTGGCCGCCGTTGCAGGGCACCGCACAAAAGCGGCGCCCATTTCTGATGCACCCTTTCTAATGTCGCCGACCTTGAGGTCCGACGCAGTGCATCCGCCGGCCCTTGCCAGGCACTCGGTCAGCTCCGCCACGCTGACGGAGTCGTCGAGTCCGGTCACCCTGATGTCAGCAGTGGTGACCGGCCTCGAGACGCGGATCTGGTCCTCCGCCCCCTGGAAGACCTCCCTTAGCTTTTCAGCTAGGGAGTCCGCCTTCTCCGCCTTCTCCGCGCCGGGAATCTCGAGAATGCGGGCGCCGGTGGCTGCGACCCGCATCCTCATGGGTGGCATTCCCATTGCACCGAGGTCCACACTCGCCTTCGCCTTTGAAAGAACGTTAGCGTAGCTGAGCCCTTTCTCCTCTGCCCCCGGCAGCAGCGTGATTACCACGGCTGCGGTGCGCTGGGGGTGGTTTTTAACCACCTTCGGCTTCGGCTTGGGCGGCTGCTGCCTGACCGGCGCCGGCGCTTTCGGGGCCGCAGCTGACCTCGGCTCCCTGGTTTTGGGACGCGCTCCTCGCTTCACCACCTCGGTCCAGGGCTCCTCCAGGACCGAAGATGGTGGGGGGGCAGGCGGGTCCACCTTCTCGCCGCTTTTAGCGGCCGCCGTCTTCTTCCCCTTCCCCTTACCTTTACTGGGCTTGGGTTCCGATGCCCCCGCATCGGACTTTTGGGAAGCTGACTGCTCTCTGCGGACGTCCGCCGCAAGGGGAGGCCTCAATCTCCTCTCGGGAAGGAGCCTCTCCTGCACCCCCTCGAAACGGGCATCGATCATGGTGCCCACCTGCACCATGACCTCCCGCATCATGTCCTGCATCGTGGCCGCGTCCTGAGCGGGCTGCGGTCGAGCGGCCCGGAGCTCCGCCATCTCCCTGCGCATCTCCCGCAGCTCGCCCGTCAGCTTGGCGTTGGCCGCCTCCAGCCTGGCCAACTCATCTGAAACTGTCCGCGACCGCATCTCAGCAACGGAAGTCTTGATGACTTCCGCTGCTTCTTTCAGGGCCTTGACGTAAGTCCCCTTCAAACTCCCCGAGGTCTTGGCGACCTTTACTATGGTCGCCAGAGACTCCTCGACCAGCCTCCCGAGGTCCTGATCTTCGTCTCCGGGCTGAGCCGAAGAGTCTCCGAGACCGCGGAGGACCGCGCTTGCTGCCACCTTTTTGAGTCTGGCCTCGTTGGCCATCTCGACCTCCGCCTCCTGCCTTAGCGCCTCGGCCTGGGCTTTGCTTAGCAAAGCCTTGGCTTGGGCCAGGCCCACGTACTGCCCCGTCGTTGGCGGTCTCCCTCTACCTCGGCTCGCGGTAGCTTGAGCCTTGGGCGACGGACCAACCTCGAAAACAGCATCACCTACTTGTATTCTCTTTCTACACGGCCGGTCCGCGGAAGAGCCCGAGGCCCGGGAGCGCACCGACTGGAGGCTGACGTCCGAGTCAGTCTCCGATAGATTGACGCAGGACCTGTCGAACAGGTCCTCGTCGCTCGACACCCTCACAATTTTGCGCGTGCTACGCCTCACCACCGCCTGACCTTCGCGGTCACTACTCTCACCATCATCAATAGTTTGTTTTATGTTTGACTTATTCATACTAATTCCCACGAGAACCGGGGAATGGGTACGACCCGGACAGAGCCCACGCGTATCCGGGAAGGGTTAGGTGGACCTAACCAAGGCGCAACGCCTAGGTGCAGTAGTGACTGGCTTTACCGGCCAGCCCTCCTCCGAAGAGAAAGGACCTCGCGCTGCACCGCCACTTGTCCTTCGGGATTGTTTTATAGAGGTTTACTCCTCGCGGCCCGGGCAACGAAGCCAAGGCCCTCGGTCCTGTTCCAGTCACGAGACGTGATCCGCAACTGTTGCAGGATTACGATTTGTGAACGTTGACAAACCTGCCTACTGGACGGCAGTGTGAGTGCTCGCCCAGTACGTCCCCAACTCGCGTCACCGCTACTCGGCATAAGGCCGAGACGCCGACCGAGCTCCGCAGCCAATCATGGCCGCCTCGACTCGTACCGCCGCTACCCGGACTATCCAGGACGCCGGCAGAGCCCCTCCCTGAAAGAAAAAGTAATAAAACCAGAACACCAATTTCACCTTGAGCAATGACCCGTTGAACCCTCAAAAGAAAGTTCCACAGGTCATCGCCCAAGATGAATAAACCACACATAATTTTATAAAAAATTTCCACCAGTTTCACCTTGAGCAATGACCCGCTGAGCCCTCAAAAGAAGACTCCACAAGTCATTGCCCAAGATGAATAATTCAATAATAATGCAATGAATACAATGCCGAACTCAAAAATAACCACCACCGTTATCAAAACCCGTTGAGCAATGACCCGCTGAACCCTCAAAAGAGAATTCCGCAGGTCATTGCCCAAGATAAATAATCCGCCCTTAGTTTCACCCTGAGCAATGACCCGCTGAACCCTCAAAAGAGAATTCCGCAGGCCATTGCCCAAGACGAATAATCTGCCCTTAATTTAACCCACCAGTTTCATCTTGAGCAATGACCCGCTGAATCTTCAAAAGAAAATTCCACAGGTCATTGCCCAAGATAAAGTAAAATGCAATGAATGCAAAGCCAGTCTCACTTTGAGCAATGACCCGTTAAACCCTTAAAAAGAAAGTTTCACGGGTCATTGCCCAAGATGAGTAATACACAATTTAAAAATGCAGTGAATGCATAGCCGACAAAACCACAAAAGAAGGAAGCCACCACCGTTATCAATGCGCACACGTCTTGCCCTTGCCAGAGTCTTGCAAAAGACTCTGGCAAAACACAAAGCAGCGCGCCCCTCGCTCGCGTCGCCGCTGAACAGCACATGGCCGAGACGCCGACCGTGTCCCGCAGCCAATATAGGCTGCCTCCGCTCGCAACGGCGCTGCCCGGTCTCTCCGGGGGCGCCGTTCGAGCCTCCTCGGGTTCATTTAGCTTCATCGTACCACCCCTGAGTACGACTACTGAGCCCCCCCGCCGCGACAAGGCAGAACCCATGGGGGGGACGCTAACCTAACCTAACCTAACCTTTTTTTTTTTTTTTTTTTTTTTTTTTTAAGTGAGGAAAATGCATTACGCATCCCCGCCCGGCCGGGGGGCACAGACGGGGTATGTGGGACTCCCCTCTGTAGTAGAGGTATACCCACTAAAAAACTCACTATTCCCGCCACTGTTGAGCAAAGACGAAGCCGGCGGTAACTCAACAGTCCGCCTGGCTTCGCCTGTGGCCCACGTCCGCCCCGATGGAATGGACGGACCTCCTCATATGCGATGAGCGCAGAAGCTCATCGTCTCCTCGGGAGGTCTCGCTACTGGACAACAGGTGCCCCCGCACCTGTTGCCCGAGACCCTCCCGGCGGGTTGTGTTGAGAGCGGGCACCCCGTCTGGCTCGCCCGCCCCGCCCACGATGGAGCCGTTGAGAGAGCGGGTCTCGCTCTCTCTCGCGCTCCGCGGCTTCCTTCTGCGACATCACATCCTCGCAGAAGGCAAGCATCGCCTCCCAGTTTCTTTCACTGCCGACCATCTTCTCCATGACAGTCGGCAGCGAGAGGTCTCCACCTCCTAAGGCCACAGTGAGTTCTGCTCTCAGCCCAGCCCATGCAGGGCATACCTCCATTGTGTGCTGTGCGGTATCCTCCACACAGTCACAATGGTGGCATTCCTGGGTCATCTCCTTTCCAGCTACGACACACAGGTATCTCCCAAAACAGCCATGCCCTGAGAGAACCTGTGTAAGCCGGAAAGAGAGTGACCCCCACTCCCGTCCCACCCATTCCTTTAGAATGGGCAGGATTCCCTCCAATAATCGGCGTCGGGAACCCGCACCCGTAGTGCTCAGCTCCTCGAGCTGCCGCCGCCATTCACCCAGAGCCACTTCCTGGGCGTCCCTTTGCCACCGCACCACTTCATCAGGCGCTGGGCGGTCGCCCTGATTACGAGCGTCTGCCCGTTGCCAGTAGACCGAGGATTGAACCTCGGCCTCGAGCTCCCACGGCAGGGATCCTGCTAGCGCACAGGCCACCCCATGGGAAATGGTCCGATACCCCCTTACGACTCTAACCGCCATGACCCTCTGCGCCTGATGCAGAAGGGCTTTATGGCGGTTTTTCAGCGATCCCGCCCAGATCGGGGCCCCATAAAGGGCCATCGATCGGACCACTCCCATATACAGGCGGCGGCAGCCCACCATTCCACCTCCTATGTTTGGAAGCAGGCGGCTAAGAGCGCCTGCCGTTCCCACCAACTTTGGGACCAAACGTTCCAGGTGAACCCCAAAATCCCACTTGCTGTCGAGGACGACGCCAAGATATTTCAACGTCGTCCCGACTGCAATTGAGGTTCCCCCCACCACTATGCTGGTACTAGCAGGTGGTCTCCGCCGAGGCCCGTGAAAACAAATAGCCTCGGACTTGTGGAGTGCCACCTCTAGCCCCAGCCGTCGAATCCTCGACACCACTGCCGCAACTCCAGCGGTGGCCAACACCAAGGCAGCCCGGAGATCAGAACCCCGGGCTGTCACTAGGGTGTCATCGGCGTAACAGATCACGCCCACGCCTCGCAGGTTAGCGCAGCGTAGGACGTGATCGTAGCCGATGTTCCATAGCAGGGGCCCTAGAACAGACCCCTGGGGAACACCGCGCGACATGCGCCGGCGACCACCCATTCCATCTCTGGTGGGGAACACTACCGCCCTATCCGATAGGTAGCTCCCCACCAATCTCTTCAAGTACGGGGGCACTCCATGATAGCGGAGTGCCTCCATAATAGTCGACCAGGGCAGGCTGTTGAAGGCATTTTTTATGTCTAATGAGACAGCCAACAACTGCCCGCCCTTCATAACTTCCTCCTCTGCCATGTCCCGTAGGCGACCGATCGCGTCTATGGTCGACCGGCCCCAGCGGAACCCAAATTGGGCGTCCGACAAATTCGGACCTACAACGCCCATGTGTTCGATGAGGCGGTTGGCTATCACCCTCTCCAGCAGCTTCCCCGCCTCATCTAGCAATACTATAGGCCGATAACCCGACGGGTCATCGGCCGGCCGTCCCTCCTTTCGGAGGAGGACCAAACGGCCCTCCTTCCAACGGTGCGGGAAAACACCTTCCCGCACACACCTATTAAAGAGAGCCCTTACTCGGGGCTCTAGAGCGCCCTGCTCCCCGCCAAGGGCCAGGACCCAAGCGCGGCAAGGAATGCCATCGGGTCCTGGGGCCGTGTTTTTGCACTTAATGCGCAACACGGCCGCACCCAACTCCGCTACAGAGACCTCGGGCACATCCTCAGTGTCCGAGTTTCCCGCCTCCTGTTCCGGCGGTGCCATATTGGGAGGCACAAAGTCCGTTCCCATTTCTGGGAACAGTGCCTCGACCACTCTTTCGAGGACTTCCGGCTCTAGGCTGCTGGAGATGGGAGGAGTCCAAGGGCGTAGCTTTTGCCTTACAAGCTTGTATGGCCTACCCCAAGGATCCCCCTTCAACGTCTCCAGCAACTCCTCCCACGCCGCGGCCTTGGACCGGCCAATGGCAAGGCGGAGTTCCACCGCCACTTCCCTGTACTTAGCGTACAGCCGATCCTCTTCGCTTTCGTCGCGGTTGCGGCGCCTCCGATACCGCTGAAAATCTCGGCGCCTCTCCACTTACAAGCGTCGGAGCTGGGCGATCTCCTCGTTCCACCAGTAGATTCCTTGTTTGGACGGAGAGGCTCTAGCGCGAGGCATCGCAGCGTCACAAACCTGCGTCATGGCCTCGCAGATCCGAGCCGCATCCCCGTCCACATCTACCGGTGGTGGTTCCGGCAGCCACGCCTGAACAAGAGCCGCCTCCTGCAGCAACTCTTTATTCAGGCGTTTTATCGCCCAGCGCGGGCCATCCAGTCGTGGCTGGCTCGGGGCTCTTGAAGTGGCCGGAGACGGTCTGGAGACGCTGAACGTTATGTAACGGTGGTCTGACAGCGTCTCTTCATTCTCCAAAACTTGCCACCCCTGGACACGGCGTGCAATGGATGGGGTCGCGAAAGAAACATCCACGACTGACCCCCCATTACGACGCACGCACGTGTTCACTGTGCCGCGGTTGAGGATCGACAGATCACACTCCACCAGCCACTCCTCCAAAACTCTCCCCCTAGGGTCCGTCGTCGCGGAACCCCAAGACCCAGACTTGGCATTGAGGTCCCCAAGGACGACAACAGGACAGGGAGAGCTCTGACCTACAGCGACCCCCACTAACGCGAGATAACACTCGAATTCAGCGAGCGGACGATTGGGGGAAAAATATACCCCAATTACGACCAGCTCGCCGACTTTAGCAACCACAAAACCCCTACCTCTGTAAACAAGAGTAAGTGGAGCGGCACTCTCCGCGCAATGCTGTGTAATTGCTACCAAGCCATCACGATCCCCAACCCAGTTAGAACGGGTCGGGATGCGATACGGCTCGGCAGCAACAGCTATATGGACCTGCCACTCCGCCATGGCCTGGATCAATAAATCCTGGGCCGCGGCGGAGTGGTTGAGGTTCCCCTGCAGGAATCGGAGGTCCATAACTATTGGACCTCCATGGAATCCTCCTCGCTACCCGCTTGAGGCGGGTTTGCAGGCTGCGGTTTGGCCTTTCTTGCCTTTGCCGCAGCCTTCTTCGCTGCCTTTTTAGTTGGGGGCTTGGCACAGGCCTTGCCCCCAGCGAGGTGGTCCGCCTTTTTCCCAGCTGCTTCACAGACGGAGCAGTGGGGCGTGGCGGAGCACTCCCGGGCCTTGTGGCCCTCCTGACCGCAGCGCCTGCAATTCAGGCTGCGGTCGATTTCCGACTGGCACTGGACCCCAATGTGGCCCTGCGCGAAACAACGGAAGCAGCGGAGGGGAAGATTGTCAAGAATCTTGACCCCAACTGCCACCCATCCGACCCGGAAGCGTCCGGCTACAACTTTTTTTGCAGCCGTGACGGGGCACTTTACAATAACCGTGCCTGCGCCACCGGGACCCCTCCTTATTTCGCCGGATTTAATATTGTCCGGCGAACACTCGCCCACTTTGGCGACTGCAGCCACCAGCTCGTCCGGGGTCACTGAGTCATCCAGACCGGTTACTCGAAGATCAACTGAGGTCACTGGCCTGGAGACCTTTACATCTTCCGTTGTAAAAAGCCCCCGGAGCTTTTCCGCTAGTAAGTCGGCTTTGCCGCCACTCTCCGCTCCTGGGACTTCTAAGATGCGAGCCCCAGTCGCCGCTTGCCGGAAGCGTACGGAGGTGATCCCGAGCTCTTCCAAGTTCAGTTTAGACTTGGCCTCCGAGATCACTTCTCCGTACGTTCGCCCTCTCTCCACTGCCCCCTGCTGCAGCGCAATCACAACCGCAGCTGAGCGGCGGGCTCGGACCTTTGGGGCCTTGGCTTTTCTAGCCGTAGCCGGTTTGGACGTCTCTGGTTTTTTAGGTGCCGATGTCCTTGGCACCCTGTCAGCCGGTTCCTTGCGCTGCCTATTGCGGCGCGGGCCCACTTTTTGCCAGCCCTCTTCTTGCGTCTGGCTTGCCGGAGCAGGAGCAGCCGGGGTAGGAGCCGTCGGGGCAGGAGCCGCCGGGGCGGTTGCAGGCGCTTTGCTTCTATTCCCCTTTTCTCCAGAGGCAGCTTTTGTCACCGGTGCCTTCTTAGTCGCCCCCGCATACGACGTGGGGGCAGGTTTTTCCACCGGAGCTTTTCTCGCCGTCTGAGTCAGGATCGGCGAGACCTCACGCGGCTTATCCGCTGCCAGAGGCGGGCGGTGGCGCTTCTCAGGCAAAAGCCGCCCGTCTACCTCCAGGCTATCAAGCCGGGCATCCATTTTTGCCAGTGAGGCTCGGAGATCTCGCCCCAGCTCCTCAAAAGCTGGGGAAGGAGCAGCGCACTCTCTGTTGCTCCTTACTTCGGCCCTAAGCGCAGCCAACTCCCCGCCTAGCTGATTAAGCTGACCCTTAAGCAGGGCATTCTCCGCCTGAAGTTTTAATACTTCTTCGGCAGGCGTTCGAGAGGCCAACTCCTCAAACATCTCCCGCAGCACTTCCGCGGACTTTTTCAGGGCACTTTGGAAAGTGCCCTTAAGGTTGCCCGACTTACTCCCAACCAATTCTATGGCCGTCAGGCTCTCCTTTACCCTATCAGATAGGGCGACGGCTGAGGCCTCCCTTGTTGAGCCCCAAGAGGTCGAGGCACCCAGGTAATTGGTGGCAGCATCTGACCGCGCCTTGGGCGTTGCTGCTGCCACCTCCTTCTCCGACTCCAAGTCCATCGCCTGTCGCTCTGCGGCTTTGAGCTCAGCCCTGGCTTTAGCCAGGCCGACGTACTGGCCCGTGATAGGGGGCCTTCCGCGACCGCGCTTCGACCGAGTCATCACCTGTTTAGAGTTCTCTCCGTGAGGACTCCGAGGACGGTCCGAGTCGGATTCACTACTTCTAGCCCTTTTAGAAGTAGGAGGCTTCTTCCTCCAGAACCTCACCGGAAGCCGGCTGACAGTCGGGGACAGACTTGTAGTCCGATTCCCCACTCTCCAAACTGGTGACCAGGGATGGACATCTGGTCCTCTCCAGCATCTCTGCCACAGGGGTCACCACGGCGTCCACTCTCCTCAGGACCACCACAGCTTCCCTAGCGACATTCTTCGACACCGAAGTGTCTTTTCCACTTCGTGACGCCGAAGCGTCCACACTCCTCAATGACGCCGAAGCGTCCGCACCAGACACCTTTACAGGCTCTGCAGCAACTCCTACGATGCGGCATTCCAGGCGGCCGCCCTCCTTTTGGTTTTGGTTTTTATGTAAGTTTTCCATAATAGATCCCACGAGTACCGGGGGGTAAAAAATACGACCAAGACAGAGCCCACGTGTGTCCTGGAAGGGTTAGGTGGACCTAACCAAGGCGCAACGCCTAGATGCAGTAGCGACTGGCTTTACCGGCCAGCCCTCCTCCGAAGAGAAAGGACCTCGTGCTGCACCGCCACTTGTCCTTCGGGATTTTTTATAGAGGTTTACTCCACGCAGCCCGGGCAATAAAGCCAAGGCCCTCGGTCCTGCTCCAATCACGAGACGTGATCCGCAACTGTTACAGGATTACGATTTCGAGCTGGTGGCAGGGAAGACAAGTCCCCCACTACCTGCCTGACGGCGGGGTAAGCGCACGCCAAGCCCAAACTCTGCTTCATCCGCGCAATGCGCAAACAAACAACTCCTCCGACCACCAAGTGGTTCGCACCAGGTATCTATGCCAGAACCGTTACCATCCCAGCACAAACTCCTGGACCTTGCCTCGTCACACTGCACCCTCTGCTGAAACAGAGGGACGCGCGGAGAGGCCTATCCGACCCGCGTCGCCGCTACTCAGCATAAGGCCGAGACGCCGACCGAGTCCCGCAGCCATTCAAGGCCGCCTACACCCGCAACGCCGCTACCCGGACTCTCCAGGGCGCCGTGCGAGCCTCCTCGGGTTCTTTTGGCTTCGTCGTACCACTACGACTACTGAGCCCCCCAGCCACGACAAGGCAGAACCCATTTGGGGGGAACCTTTTTTTTTTTTTTTTTTTTTTTTTTTTTTTTTGTTAACGTTGGCAAAAATGCATTTACGCATACCCGACTGCGGGGGAAGCAGACGGGCTATGTCGGACTCCCCGTCGCAGAAAAAACTGCGACGTCCTACCGACTAAAAAAGCCCACGATGTTCCATCATCCTCGGTTTATGGACAGAGCTGCGGGACCGTTTGCAAACTCTCCGCGGCTCTGTCCGCCGACGTCCGCCTATAGGCGGACCCACCTCCTGACGACGCGTCGGAACATTAACGCGTCGCCCACTCGCAAGGGCCAAATTTCACCTAATGGTGAGGAGTGGCGGGTGTCCCCACATCCACCACTCCAGGCCCTCCAGTTAAAGACGGAGAGCGAGCCCGCCTGGCTCGCCTCCGTCTTTGCTCCCTCCGGATCGGGAGAGAAAGAGGATCTCTCTCCCTATCCCGCTCCTCGGCCTCTCTCTGCGACATCACGACCTCACAGAAAGAGACCATCGCCTTCCAAGACCCCTCGTCGTCAACCATCCTAGCCAGGATGCTCGGTAACGAGAGGTCTCCTCCCACGGATGCGACCAGAACCAGCCGCGCCTCCTCCGCACATTTGGGGGGAACCTTTTTTTTTTTTTTTTTTTTTTAAGTGAGGAAAATGCATTACGCATCCCCGCCCGGCCGGGGGGCACAGACGGGGTATGTGGGACTCCCCTCTCTAGTCGAGGTATACCCACTAAAAAACTCACTATTCCCGCCACTGTTGAGCAAAGACGAAGCCAGCGGTAACTCAACAGTCCGCCTGGCTTCGCCTGTGGCCCACGTCCGCCCCGGTGGTATGGGCGGACCTCCTTAAATGCGACGAGCGCAGTAGCTCGTCATCTCCTCGGGAGGTCTCGTTATTGGACAACAGGTGCCCCCGCACCTGTCGCCAGAGAACCTCCCGGCGGGTTGTGTTGAGAGCGGGCACCCCGTCTGGCTCGCCCGCCCCGCCCACGATGGAGCCGTTGAGAGAGCGGGTCTCGCTCTCTCTCGCGCTCCGCGGCTTCCTTCTGCGACATCACGTCCTCGCAGAAGGCAAGCATCTCCTTCCAGTTTCTCTCACTGCCGACCATCTTCTCCATGACGGTCGGCAGCGAGAGGTCTCCTCCTCCTAGAGCCGCAGTTAAAACTGCCCGCGGCCCAGCCCATGCAGGGCATACCTCCACCGTGTGCTGTGCGGTATCCTCCATACAGCCACAGTGGTGGCATTCCCGGGTCATCTCTTTTCCGGCTACATTGCACAGGTATCTCCCAAAGCAACCATGCCCTGAGAGAACCTGTGTCAGCCGGAAAGTCATTGACCCCCACTCTCGTCTCACCCATTCCTCCAAAATGGGAAGGACACCCTCCAATACTCGGCGTCGGGACCCCGCACTCGTAGCGCTCAGTCCCTCTAGTTGCCGCCGCCATTCGCCCAGAGCCACTTCCTGGGCGTCCATGCGCCACCGCACCACTTCGTCGGGTGCGGGGCGATCGCCTTCATTCCGAGCATGCGCCCGTCGCCAATAGACCGAGGATTGAACCTCGGCCTCAAGTTCCCACGGAAGGGACCCGGCAAGGGCGCAGGCCACCCCATGGGAGATGGTCCGATAACCCCTTATGATCCGAACCGCCATAACCCTCTGCGCCTGGTGCAGGAGGGCCTTGTGGCGGTTCTTAAGAGACCCCGCCCAGATCGGGGCCCCATAAAGGGCCATCGACCGCACCACCATCATGTACAGACGGCGGCAACTTACGTCTCCTCCTCCCAGATTAGGGAGCAGTCGGCCAAGAGCGCCCGCCGTGCTCACCAACTTTGGGACTAAGCGCTCTAAGTGGACGCCAAAGTCCCACTTGCTGTCAAGGACGACGCCGAGGTACTTCAACGTCGTCCCGACCGGGATTGATGTTCCTCCGACCACAATGCACGTGCCGGCAGGAGGTCTCCGCCGAGGCCCGTGAAAAGAGATGGCCTCTGACTTGTGGAGAGCCACCTCCAGCCCCAGCCGCTTAATCCGCGACACCACCGCTGCGACACCAGCGGTGGCCAACACCAAGGCGGACCGAAGATCGGAACCCCGGGCCGTCACAAGGGTGTCGTCGGCATAGCAGATCACGCCCACGCCTCGCAGGTTTGCGCAGCGTAGGACGTGATCGTAGCCTATGTTCCATAGCAGGGGCCCAAGAACGGACCCCTGGGGAACACCGCGCGACATGCGCCGACGACCACCCGTTCCATCTCTGGTGGGAAACACTACCGCCCTATCCGATAGGTAGCTTCCCACCAGTCTCTTCAAGTATGTAGGCACCCCATGATATCGGAGTGCCTCCATGATAGTCGACCAGGGCAGACTGTTGAAGGCATTCTTGATATCCAACGAGACAGCCAACAACAGCCCACCCCTCGACACCTCCACTTCCGCCATATCCCGCAGGCGGCCGATCGCGTCTATCGTCGACCGGCCCCAGCGAAACCCGAATTGGGCGTCCGACAAATTCGGACCCACAACTCCCATGTGTTCGATGAGGCGGTTGGCTATCACCCTCTCCAGCAGCTTCCCCGCCTCATCTAGCAAGACTATGGGCCGATAACCTGACGGGTCATCGGCCGGCCGTCCCTCTTTACGGAGGAGAACCAAACGGCCCTCCTTCCAACGGTGCGGGAAAACACCTTCCCGCACACACCTACTATAAAGAGCCCTTACTTGAGGCTCTAGAGCACCCTGCTCCCCGCCAAGGGCCAGGACCCAAGCGCGACAAGGAATGCCATCGGGTCCTGGGGCCGTGTTTTTGCCCTTAATGCGTAACACGGCCGCACCCACCTCCGCTACTGAGACCTCGGGCACGTCCTCAGTGCCCGAGTCTCTCACCTCCTGTGCTGGAGGCGCCATGGTAGGAGGCACAAAGTCCGTTCCCATTTCTGGGAACAGTGCCTCGACCACCCTTTGAAGGACCTCTGGCTCGAGACTGCTGGAGATTGGAGGAGTCCAAGGATGGAGCTTTTGCCGTACTAACTTGTACGGCCTACCCCATGGATCCCTCTCCAACGTCTCCAGCAACTCCTCCCACGCCGCTGCCTTGGAACGGCTAATGGCAAGGCGGAGTTCCACCGCCACTTCCCTGTACGTGGCGTACAGCCGATCCTCCTCCTCTTCGTCGCGGTTTCGGCGCCTCCGATACCGCTGGAAGTTGCGGCGCCTCTCAACGCACGAGCGGCGGAGCCGGGCGATCTCCTCGTTCCACCAGTAGACTCCTTGTTTGGACGGAGGGGCTCTAGCGCGAGGCATCGCAGCGTCGCACACCTGCGTCATGGCCTCGCAGATCCGAGCCGCATCTCCGTCTATATCTACCGGTGGTGGTTCCGGCAGCCACGCCTGAACAAGAGCCGCCTCCTGCAGCAATTCTTTGTTCAGTCGCTTTATCGCCCAGCGCGGGCCGTCCAGTCGTGGCTGGCTCGGGGCGCTTGGGGTGGCCGGAGACGATCTGGAGACGCTGAAGGTTATGTACCTGTGATCTGACAGCGTCTCCTCATTCTCCAGAACCTGCCACCCCTGCACACGGCGTGCAATGGACGGGGTCGCGAAAGAAACATCCACGACTGACCCCCCATTACGACGCACGCACGTGTTCACTGTGCCACGGTTGAGGATGGACAGACCGCACTCCACCAGCCACTCCTCCAACACTCTCCCTCTAGGGTCCGTCGTCGCGGAACCCCAAGCCCCAGACTTGGCATTGAGGTCCCCAAGGATGACAACCGGACCGGGAGCACTCTGGCCCACAGCGACCCCCACAAACTCGAGATATCTCTCGAATTCGGCGAGCGGTCGATTGGGGGAGAAATAAACCCCAATCACAACCAGCTCACCGACCTTGACCACTACAAAGCCCCCACCTCTATTTATTATAGTAAGTGGGGCAGCATCCACCGCGCAACGCTGAATGACTGCCACCAAGCCGTCACGGTCCCCGACCCAATCCGAACGGGTCGGGACGCGATACGGCTCGGCGGCAACCGCTAGATGAACCTGCCACTCCGCCATGGCCTGAACCAATAAGTCCTGGGCCGCGGCGGAGTGGTTGAGGTTCCCCTGCAGGAAACGGAGGTCCATAACTATTGGACCTCCATGGAATCCTCCTCGTCACCCGCCTGGGGCGGGTTTGCAGGCGGTGGCTTGGCCTTTTTGGCCTTTGCCGCTGCCTTCTTCGCTGCCTTTTTAGTTGGGGGCTTGGCACAAGCCTTGCCCCCAGCGAGGTGGTCCGCCTTCTTCCCAGCTGCTTCGCAGACGGAGCAGTGGGGCGTGGCGGAGCACTCCCGGGCCTTGTGGCCCTCCTGACCGCAGCGCCTGCAGTTCAGGCTGCGGTCAATTTCCGACGGGCACTGGACCCCAATATGGCCCTGCGCGAAACAACGGAAGCAGCGGAGGGGGAGATTGTCCAGAATCTTGACCCCAACCGCCACCCATCCGACCCGGAAGCGTCCGGCTACAACTTTTTTTGCAGCCGTGACGGGGCACTTTACAACCACCGTGCCTGCGCCACCGGGACCTCTCCTTATTTCGCCGGATTTAACATTGTCCGGCGAACACTCGCCAACTTTGGCGACTGCAGCAACCAGCTCGTCCGGGGTCACCGAGTCGTCCAGACCGGTTACTCGAAGATCAACCGAGGTCACCGGCCTTGAGACCTTCACATCTTCCGCCGCGAAAAGCCCCCGGAGCTTCTCAGCCAGCAAATCAGCTTTGCCTCCACTTGCTGCTCCTGGGACCTCCAGGATGCGAGCCCCGGTTGCCGCTTGTCGAAAGCGAACAGAGGTTATCCCGAGCTCCTCCAAGTCCAATTTTGACTTGGCCTCGGCGATCACCTCTCCGTATGTCCGCCCTTTCTCCTCTGCCCCCCGCTGCAGAGCGAGCACAACCGCAGCTGAGCGGCGGGCACGGAGCTTTGGGGCCTTGGGCTTTTTAGCCGCAGCCGGTTTGGACGCAACGGGCTTGACAGGTGCCGATGGCCTTGGCGCCTTGTCAGCCGGGTCCTTGCGCTGTTTATTGCGGCGAGGGCCCACTTTCTGCCACCCCTCCTCCCTTTCCTGCGTTTCCTGGCTGCTTGCCGGAGCAGGAGCAGGGGCCGGGTTGGGGGCCGCCGGGGCGGGTGCAGGTGCTTTGCCCTTTTTTCCCTTTTTTCCAGAGGCAGCTTTTACCACTGGCGTCTTCTTTGTCGCCCCCGCATACGAAGTGGGGGCAGGCACCGGTGCCTTTCTCGCCGTCGGAGTTGGGACCGGCGTCGCCTCACGCAGCTTATCTGCTGCCAGTGGTGGGCGGTGGCGTTTTTCGGGCAAAAGCCGCCCGTCCACCTCCAGGCTATCAAGCCGAGCATCCATTTTGGCCAGAGAGGCTCTAAGATCACGCCCCAGCTCCTCAAAAGCTGGGGAGGGATCAGAACACTCCCTGTTACTCCTCACTTCGGCCCTAAGCGCAGCCAATTCTCCCCCTAGCTGGTTTAGCTGACCCTTGAGCAGGGCGTTCTCCGCCTGCAGCCTGGCTACTTCCTCGGCAGGTGTTCGAGAGACCAACTCCTCAAACACCTCCCGCAGCACCTCCGCGGACTTTTTAAGGGCACTTTGGAAAGTGCCCTTAAGGTTGCCTGACTTGCTCCCGACCAATTCTATGGCAGTCAGGCTCTCCTTTACTCGAGCAGATAGGGCGACAGCTGAGGCCTCCCTTGTCGAGCCCCAAGAGGCCGCGGCACCCAGAAAGTTGGTCGCAGTATCAGCACGCGCCTTGGGCGTTGCTGCCGCCACCTCCTTCTCCGACTCTAACTCCATTGCCTGACGCTCGGCGGCTAGAAACTCAGCCTTAGCTTTAGCCAGACCTACGTACTTGCCCGTTGACGGGGGCCTGCCGCGACCGCGCTTTGGCAGTGAAATTGTCCTCGACTTCTCCTTGTGAGGACTCCGAGGACGGTCCGAGTCGGAACCACTGCTCCCATTTCTCCTAGTGTTAGGCCTCTTACGCCAAAACCGCCGATTATTGGCAGGACCAGACATAGCGTCCGACTCCGCACTTTCCAAGCTGGTGACCAATGATGGACATCTGGTTCTCTCCAGCATCTCTGCCACTGGGGTCACCACGGCGTCCACTCTCCTCAGGACCACCACAGCTTCCCTAGTGACATCCTTCGACACCGAAGTGTCTTTACAACTCCCTGACGCCGAAGCGTCCACACTCCTCAATGACGCCGAAGCGTCCGCACCAGACACCTTTACAGGCTCTGCAGCAACTCCTACGATGCGGCATTCCAGGCGGCCGCCCTCCTTTTGGTTTTTAATTGTATTCTCCATATAAAATCCCACGAGTACCGGGGGGTAATAATTACGACCAGGACAGAGCCCACGTGTGTCCTGGAAGGGTTAGGTGGACCTAACCAAGGCGCAACGCCTAGATGCAGTAGCGACTGGCTTTACCGGCCAGCCCTCCTCCGAAGAGAAAGGACCTCGTGCTGCACCGCCACTTGTCCTTCGGGATTTTTTATAGAGGTTTACTCCTCGCAGCCCGGGCAATAAAGCCAAGGCCCTCGGTCCTGTTCCAATCACGAGACGTGATCCGCAACTGTTGCAGGATTACGATTTCGAGCTGGCGGCAAGGGAGACATGTCCCCCACTACCTGCCTGGCGGCGGGGTAAGCGCACGCCAGGCCCAAACTCTGCTTCATCCGCGCAAAGCGCAGACAAACTACTCCTCCAACCACTTCAAAGTGGTTCGTACCAGGCCTCAATGCCAGAACCGATTTCCGTCCCAGCACCAGCTCCTGGACCTTGCCCCGTCTCACTGCACCCTCTGCTGGAAATCAGAGGGCGCGCGGAGAGGCCTGTCCGACCCGCGTCGCCGCTACTCAGCATAAGGCCGAGACGCCGACCGAGTCCCGCAGCCATTCAAGGCCGCCTACACCCGCAACGCCGCTACCCGGATTATCCAGGGCGCCGTTCGAGCCTCCTCGGGTTCATTTAGCTTCGTCGTATAAACTACGACTACTGAGCCCCCCAGCCACGACAAGGCAGAACCCATCTGGGGGGATTTGGGGGGAACCTAACCTAACCTAACCTTTTTTTTTTTTTTTTTGTTAACGGGGAGGAATCTGCATCCAGACATCCCGTCGCATAAGGGTACGACGGGGGTGTGTGAGGTTGTCGGACTCGACGACTCACTAAACCATCCCCGGTGGCCAGCCTCGATGCATGCCAAGGGGCTCCACGGTCCCCTAGGGCTGTCAGTGGTGCCCCTCTCGCATCGCGCTCCAAGCACTTCCCGGGGCTAACAAAAGTCAGCCCCAGCACCTCGCAGTGCTGCGGCAGCACAGGGCCACCCCTGTACTACCGCCCTTCCCGGGTTCGCTGTAAACGGACGACCAGAGCCCTTACTCTAGACCGCCCACGAACCCGAAAGTTCCCCTGCTCGGCAGGGGATACCGCTTGGCCCCTTATGGGGCAGGCAGTGCGGGGCGGCCGTTGCCGTCACCCCGCCGCCGCCTTCTCCGAGTGGGATCGGCTCTCTCCCGATCTCGCTCAGCGGCCTCTTTCCGAACCATTACGGTCTCACAGAAAGAGGCCACGGCCCTCCACGCCGTTTCATCTGCCAACATGGCCTCAACCACGCTTGGCAGAGAAAGATCCTGCCCGATCCTGGTGACCAAGATCCCGCGCTCCAGGCACCACGCTGAGCACTGCTCCAGCGTGTGCTGCGCGGAATCTCGGTCCCACCCACAATGGTGACATTGTGGTGTCGACTCGCGACCGATCCTACTCAGGTACTCACCGAAGCATCCATGTCCGGTGAGTACCTGAGTAAGTCGATAGGTGACGTTGCCGTGCTCCCTTCCCAGCCAGGCTTCGAGGTTGGGTGCAATTGCGCCGACGATGCGCTGGCGCGAACTCCGCGGCTCCTCGAGCCGTTCGCGCCACCTAACAAACGCACGCCGGCGCTCTTGCACTCGCACTTCACAAGGCGCGATTCCGCTCCCGTCATCATGTCGGAGACGAACGTACACACGCGCGTCAGTCTCCGCCAAGATGTCGAGGGGCGGGAACCGCGCCAGGATTGTTGCCGCCTCTAGGGATATCGTACGATACCCCCGTGCGATCCTGATGGCCATAGGACGCTGCAAGCTGCTATACAGCAACCTGTAGCGCCTAACACCCGCTAGTCTGTGGGACCAGACGGGTGCTCCGTAGAGAGCCATCGATCGCACCACCCCCGCGTACAGGCGGCGAACTCCTTCCCGTGGTCCCCCGAGATTTGGCAGCAGTCTGTGCAGAGCACCCACTACCTTCTGAATCCGGGGGACGGAGCGTTTGAAGTGCTCCCCGAAGTCCCAACGGCTGTCCAAGGTGAGGCCCAGGTACTTGAGGTACCGCCCCACCTGGACATCCACGTCACCTATCCGAATCGACACGCTGGGTGGTTCCCTACTCCTCGGGAGTTTGTGAAACCACAGCGCCTCGGTCTTGTGAGGCGCTGTCCGCAGACCCAGCTCGTGGATCTTGTCCACGACACAAGCCACCCCAAGCTCGGCGAGCTTCTTGGTCCTGTCGAAGGAGTCCCCACCAGCTAACACTAAAGTGTCGTCTGCGTAGCAGACAACGTGTACGCCGGCGGGGAGATCGACACGCAAGACCGCATCGTATGCGAGATTCCACAGCAGCGGTCCCAGAACGGACCCCTGTGGAACCCCGCAATACACTTCCCTCTCGTGCAATGTACCATCCCTGCCTACATACTGCACGCACCTATCCCGCAGGTAAGCATCAACAATGCGCTGCAGGTAGAGGGGCACTCGATGGTAGATGAGCGCCTCCCTGATCGCCCTCCAGGGCAAAGAGTTAAACGCGTTGACGATGTCCAAGGACACCGCCAACATCCTCCCGCCCCGGGACACTACCTGGTCCGACAGTGATCGGACGCGAAGAATCGCGTCCACTGTCGAACGCGCCCGCCGGAAACCATACTGGTCTTCCGACAGGTCGGGACCTTCCTGCACCAGGTGCGTGCATAGACGGACAGCAAGTATTCTTTCGAATAGCTTGCCGGCTTCGTCTAGCAGGCAAATGGGACGGTACGCAGAGGGAGAGTCTGCGGCCCTGCCTTCCTTCTTCAAGAGGACCAACCTTGCCTCCTTCCATTGCTTGGGGAACACACTGAGACTTAAACAGCTGTCAAACAGCCGTCTCAGCCTGTCCCCCAAGCCGGCGGACAGTGCCAGCACCCAGGCCCGACCGGGAATCCCGTCGGGTCCTGGTGCCGTGTTACGGGCCCCGAGACGCTTAACGGCTCGGACCAACTCCTGTTCCGTTACCCCCAGTTCATCGGACCAGATGGTCGGTGCCGATGATGACACGGGGGGCGAGGGACTGTCCTGGACCCTAGGGAAAAGTGTATTAACCACTTCCCCCACAAACTCAGGGTCCAGGGTTTCCGTCACTGGAGGGACCCACGGTCTGAGCTTGCCCAGTACCATCCTGTACGGGCGCCCCCATGGATCCCTATTCAGTCCGTCCAGGAGCTCGCTCCAGGCCCGAGCCTTGGCGTCGGCTATTGCCGACTGGAGCACTTTGGAAGCGTCTCTGTATGCCCTATACGCACTATCCACCTCTTCGGCAAGGGCTCGGCGCCTTCTTCGGGCGCTAGTGTACCGGCGTCGGGAGCGGAAAACTCTGCCTCGCAGCTCCGCTATCTCCTCCGACCACCAGTACACCCCCTTTAGCTTGGTTGGCATGGCTCGGGGCATCGATACGTCGCATATCGACGTCATCGATGCCCGGAACCATGCTGCCTCCCTCTCAGGATCGGGCAGAATCTCTCCGGCGTTTCCATCCGGCCAGGCCGCGACAATGGCGGCGGCTTCGAGCAGATCCCTGTCGAGCCGCTTGAGAGCCCATCGTCGCGGCGGGCTGCCACGACGGCGGGACACACGGTCGGGGGGGCGGAGGGCCACATTGATAACAATGTGGCGATGGTCAGATAACGTGACCATCTCCTCCGCAACTCTCCATCCCGTTACCAGGTGTGTGGCAGAAGGAGTCGCCCATGAAAGGTCCACGATCGACTCCCCCTGCCACCGCACACACGTGCTTACAGACCCCCGATTTAACAATCGAAGGTCCATACCCGCCGTCCATTCCAGCACGGTCTCTCCTCTACGGTTATCTTGAGGACTCCCCCACGCACGAGCGTGAGCGTTGAAGTCACCCAAGACAAGCACAGGACGCGGCGAGCACCTGCGAATGCAGTTGCCCACGGCGTCCAGGTACGCCTCGTATTCTACGAGGGTACAGTTGGGAGAGACGTAGCAGCCCACAACGGCTAAGCGACCCCATTCCGTGGCCACGAAACCCTGTCCCTTCTCGATAAGGGCACAGGGGGGGTCACCTTGGCCACCACCCCAGTAAATAACAACGGAGTCCATGTCGTCCCCGAACCAGCGAGGATGGTTCGGGACGTTGTATGGCTCCGCGACTACGGCAAGTGCAATCGACCACTGCGCGAAGGTTTGCAGGACCAGGTCCTGCGCGCTCCGGCAGTGGTTCAGATTGCACTGGAGGATCTTAATGGTGTGATCCATTAAGAGGCCTCCATGGCCTCCTGAGGCGGCGGGCTTTGGCCCGACTGAGCGGCCCCCTTTGTTGGGGCCGCTTTGCCTTCCGGTGCTGGGGCTGATTGAGGAGGAGCTGGCTTCCTCTTGCCCTTAGGGGGGGAGCATTTCTTGCTCCCCATTCTGTGGTCAGCCTTGCAACCCCTGTCAGAGCACAGCGGACACTTGTGCGGGCTTGTGCACTGGCTAGCCCGATGACCGGACTCGCCGCACCCGTAGCACACGCTGCTAAGGTCCACCTTACTCTGACAAGTACTGCGTACATGCCCGTACTCCAAGCACCGGAAGCACTGGAGTGGTCTCGCGGACAGGTAATCTACCCGCGCTGACACCCAACCAACGACGACATGCTTTGCTGCGACTAGCTTGCGCACGCAAGCTAGTGGACAACGGACCCATACCGTGCCCAAGGCAGTGGGTGAGCGACGTATGTCGCCCACCCGCACATCGTCGGTCGAGCAGCCTCCGGCCTCGGCGACCGCGACCAACACCTCCCGAGGTGTGACGCTGTCGTCGAGGTCCTTAAGCCGCAACTCCCCCGTTTTCACTGGGCGTGCAACACGCACACCCAGATCCGCGAGGGCCACGCGCATGCGTTCGGCCAGGGCGTCTGCTTTGGAGATGCAGTCGGGCCCTTGCACCTCCAAGATGTGACCACCAGTGATCGCTCTCTTTACTTTAACAGTGTCGATCCCCACTTCTGCCAATTTTACCCGTGCCTTTAAGGTAGCCATCACCGCGGCGAGCGTAAGCTCCGATCCTTCCGGAATCGTCAGCGAGATCGCCGCGGAGTTTGGCAGCCGTTCAGGCGTCGGCTTTGTGCTAGCCTTGGCCTTTGGACCAGCCTTTTTACCAGCCTTTGGACTGGCTTTTGGGCTAGCCTTCGGGCCAGCTGTCGGAGCGGGCTTCTCCGGTTGCGGAGCCTTCTCTGACGAAGCCTTTTTCTTCGTCTTCTTCCCGGTCACTGTCGCCCACGTAGACGTAGGTGCCTTCGGCACGTGCGTCTCCGCAAGTCGCGACTGCACTGGTGGCTGGGAAGACACCGGCGTGACTTTCGCCTTTCCCGTTGGCCCCTTCGGCCCTGTCTTGGCAGGAGTTGGACCACTGCCTTGGGAGGAAGAAGAAGGCTGGGCTCTAAGAGCCGTAGCCAACTTCTGGTCCATCATCGCAGCCATGCGCTGCATGAACCGGTCCTCCCAGTCATTCCCTCCAGCGGCAGGTGTTGGCGCCGCTGGTTTGGCCGTGTTGTCCGCACTAGCCTGAGGACGGCCTTGCTGGCGGATGGCTTCCGTCAGTTTCTCCACCTTAGCGGAGAGTTCAGCCATCCCAGCGCGCAGTTCAGCGTTCTCCCGCTCGAGCCGCTCCACGTTGGCATCCGTCGATGCTCGCTGTGCCAGCTCCACCGACACAGCCTCCGCCCTACGAGCCGCCGTACGCAGACCCTTGATAAAATCGCCCTTCAAGTTTTTCGACTTGTCGGCGATCTTCTCCACGGTCTGCATTTCGACCCTAATGCAGGCGCCCAGCTCCTCCGTCGTTCGCGCCTGCATCTCTTTACCCAAGTCGTCTGCCGTGGGCAGCTTGGCCTTTCCCCTAGTTTTATTGGGAGCAACAAGTGGATTAAAGACATCGTCTTCATCCACTTCGTTGTCCCTTAAAAACATGGTGCGCTTAGACCCTTGAGAGTCCGAGCCACCATCAGCTGCCTCTATTGCAAGCAATATTGACCGTTTTCTTCCCGCGCGGGTCTTAGTCGACGTTGTCGACGCCACAGAAGATACGGACGCCATCGACCCGTCCGATTCCCCGCCATCACTCGCCGCTTCGATCGGCAAAGGTTTCCTGAAGAAACCCCTCTTCCTTCCCTTCTCCTCATCCTCATTTTTGTTTTTTAAATTTTCCATAATTAATCCCACGAAAATGGGCCGATATAAAGACCGCTCCGGGTGACGCCCATTCCGGAAAGCGGGGGTACATACTGCGGAGGTCCCCAGGTATCCGCAGGTTTTTACGTGTTTTCTCACGGGTTTTTGTTTCAAGTTTTTCCTTACTCTGGGACCGGCCAACTAAGGCAAATCCCCTTCGGTCCATACTGCCACAACGTGCCCCTTAACGCCAGAAAAGGGGTGATTGAAGTGTACAGCATGGAACCGGATGGAGAGACGGCGTGACTCTCTCCGACGGCACTGGGCAATAGTGTTAGTACTACCCAGTCCGTCCCACTACATCCCGTAATGTAGCGCCCTAGTGGCCGGGTTCCCCCCGACCATACTCAGCGAGTGAACCCGGACCCACACTGTCATTCAGAACAGACCAGGTCCGGGCTCCCAAGCTGAGTACTCCCCTCGGCGAGCGCTAAAACCATATATTGGGATTTGGCCCATCACTGCCGAAATAATCGACAAAAATGGCGAGCTTCAGAAAGCTCGCCCCACTCCCGGCAGAGTAGGAAATCCTTTCCTCTGCTGCCTCATCTACTGCGCCCTCTGCTAAACAGAGAGACGCGTGGAGAGGCCTCTCCAACTCGCGTCGCCGCTACTCAACATAAGGTTGAGACGCCGACCGAGTCCCGCAGCCATTCAAAGCCGCCTACACTCGCAACGCCGCTACCCGGACTCTCCAGGGCGCCGTGCGAGCCTCCTCGGGTTCTTTTGGCTTCGTCGTAATACTACGACTACTGAGCCCCCCAGCCACGACAAGGCAGAACCCATTTGGGGGGACCTAACCTAACCTAACCTAACCTAACCTAACCTAACCTTCTTCTTCTTCTTCTTCTTCTTCTTCTTCTTCTTCTTCTTCTTCTTCTTCTTCTTCTTCTTCTAAATCTTTTAAAAGGGCAACGTGTACGCCCAAGCGACATACACAATTTATCAATTGGCAAATTTAAACAAAATGATAAAAAAGCTTGGGACGAATGTGCTCCAACTCTACTCGGCATCCATAACAATAGCAAGGGTCTTGCCCAAAATGCGACAGGAACCCAGACGGTGTTGTTGCCAGTTCTTTCACGGCATGGGTGCGTTGGAACTGCTGTATATTTTCCTAGCTTGTAAGACGTTTCAAAGTGATCCTTGTGATCTATTGAAATAAAAATTTAATTATTTTTGCTTTTGATTTCTGTAGTACGTACTACGAAGCATGACATTGTAGTACAAATACTACTACTGTAGTACAAATTCCAACCCTGCAACCAAAAAAACTGAGCTTTTTCAATTTTAAACGCGGTAGACATGACTATACAATAGAGTCTTAAGCACCAAAATAAATTTATGATTTAGATCGCTACTTTAAAAAAATTTACTTGCTTTTGTGATAGTTATATATGATCAAACGAACTTCAGCGAAGTTCGATCAATATTATATTGATATAAGCCTTTTTTTTCGTCACAATAGTTAAGTTTTAATTTTTATTGTTATTTTTATTTTTATGTTAATTGTGTGGCGTTAAATAAATATTTTTCTATTCTATTCTATTCTATTCTATATGAGTCGTTTTATTCGAAGATATAATTACATAGTCCCTACTCTTCACACCACTACTCAACTCAAGCCGTCATTCTTTTTTCGTGCGAGGTAGCGACTGCACGTACACTCTGTGTCAGTAAAGTGAATATTCTAAAAATGCCGAAACGTAATCGTGATCAATCTCCCGAGAACGTTGAATATTATCGACGAAAAATCAAAATCAAAATTCGGATAAATTACATTCGGTGTCAGGGTTGAGCTTTCGGGACTCTTCGTCGGCTTCGATATTTTGTTTGGTATTTATATATGATGCGAACAACCAGATATTTCTTGCCTCAGACCACTGCCAAATTTGTCTGGATAAATTGTTTAAATGAGGGAATTGGATTCCACTCATGCGGTTCACATAGCTGATGGCTGTTGTGTTGTCTACGCGCAGTAAAATGGAACAGTCTGCCTTACCGCTGGCAAAATACTTTAATGCTAAGAAAACAGCTAACAACTCCAAGTAGTTTATATGAAACTTAAGTTCACTGTTTTTCCAGGCCCCGCGCGCTCTTTCATCCTTACAAACTGCTCCCCAGCCGGTACGTGAAGCGTCGGTGTAAATTTCTAAGTCATAATTAACGGTTTTTATAGATTTATAGACTGTTAATGCGTTTATTTTCCACCAAATCAAATCATCTAAAATTATGGTATCAGGTTTAAACTGAGTCTCATAATTCGTGCACCTCTGTATTGCTAGAAATTTTTGTCGTTCCAGCATTTTAGTGTACAACCAGCCGTATTTAACTGCCGGACATGCAGCTACCAAGACTCCAATCAATTGGGCAAACTCTCTTATTGTGCATTTTCGCTTATTTGAGAATGAGTCTACCAGATTAACGATTTTATAACGTTTTTCAAATGGTAAGGAGATGGTTTGATTTACTGAATCGAACATAAAACCTAGGAATTTACATGACTGTTTAGGTACGACAGAGCTTTTATCATAATTTACCACGAATCCGAGACATTCAAGAAGGCTTAATGTGGCTTCCACATTACTTTTGCATTCGATATACGTATCTCCAATGCAAAGTATATCGTCCAAATAACAAACGTTTTTATAGCCTTGGACCCGTAGATGAGAGACGACTTCTTTCATAATTTTAGTGAAGGCTCGAGGACCTACCGACAGGCCGTACGGCAAAGCAGTAAATTCGTAAGTAATTACCTCGTTGTTTTCGTTCTCAAATTGAAAACGTAACAATTTGCGATCGGATTCGCAAATCGGTATAAGGAGGTATGCTTCTTTTAAATCGATGGTAGCCATATATCCATTAGCTGGGACTAATTTAGAAGCTGTTCGGTAGTCTTCCATCTTGAAATGTAGCTTAGCAACAAACTTGTTTAGGTTTTTAAGATTTAGTATGAATCGCTTATCTCCATTTGGTTTTAAAGTAAAAAAGGTCCTTGAAATGAACTGATCATCAGAAGGTTTGCAAGAACGGATTGCGCCTAAATCTGATAGTTTTTTAATGGCTATAGCCATGTCCAATTTCTCAGAGGATGACAAGGAAATTTTTGGTACCTGAGTTTGTGTCACCTCCGTTTCAAACGGTATCGAAAACCCGTTGCGTATCCAATTTAAAATAACGTGATTAGATGTAATACAACACCAGCATTTGTAGAAATAAGCAATTCTTCCAGCGTGTGGTACCTGAACTATTGGCGCGACGTGGCAGGTTGTCTTGCTTTGCTCGGACCGGTCGCATTCGATGTCTGCTGCTGCTGCGGCGGAGGCCGGCGGCTCGTCGTAGGGTTGTATGTCCTGCCCGACCCCCTGCGCCCCCCCCTGTTCTGCTGGAAGCGCGAGGGTCCCGCCCAGTTTCCCTGGTATGCGACGGGTTGCCTGTATTGGTATTGAGGCCGTGTACTAGATGGCCCTTGGTCCGACGTCGCAGCGTGTTTAGGAAGTTTTGTAAACTTTTTAATCGATAAGCCTTGTTTCTCGATGGTTTTAGATGCTTTTATTTTTTCCGCCAATTTATTTCCATAGAGCGTCTCATCTCTTTCACCATCTTGCACTATATTCAGAAAAGGTTTGGCAAGCCCATAATTTATAACGCTGATTCGAGACTGTGTTTCCTGGTAATGGAGATCTGTCAGGATCCTGCAACCGTCACTAATTAACCTTATAGCTTCGATTTTATTATCGTTTGTGAGCAATAAGGTCAAAGCCTTATTGACAGCTGACACGCCAACTCCCAATTGTTGTTGGTCAGTTTTTTTTCTCTTATCTCGCTGGCGTGACGCTTCCGATATAGCCGCAGCTACTTCTCTATTTAACTTTGGTGCCTGGAGAAGAGTGCAATTTTCAGTCACAAGATGCTCTTTGAGTAATCTATCTTTAGTCTCTTTAGACAATCCCTTCTTGAGAATGGGTTCCCATCGTTGTGCCAAGCTCCGATGAATTTTTTCACCAAATTTCGGATCATTTCCAGTCTCTTCTCCAAGTGCCCCGAGCAGTTCTGGATCGAGCTCTGGACTGCCATCATTTTCTTCATCGAGTAACGCAGATTCTGTAGCTGGTCTAGAAGCTAGCTCGTCTGGTACGTTGCCAGTGGCTTCGGCGTCAGGCATAGCGTCAGGCAAGGCGTCAGCAGCATCCGAAGATGCATTATCGTCTGAAATACGTGAAATCAGATTGATCATAATCCGTCGTGTTAACTCACGGTTAACCGCCAGGTTTTGGGTAACATGGTGTAATGGATAACCTTACATAATTCGGTGATTAAGTAACCATTTAGATATTTGTAACTTTATACAACCTTCGTGTTAACGCTCGGTTAACCGCCAGGTATTGAGTACATTTTTCTTACTAAATGTACTCCCGTATGGTATTAAGTAAGCACTTTAGTAAAATTGTGCATTTTAAGCCTTCGTGTTAACTCCCGGTTAACCGCCAGACAATATATTACCATAAATTTACAGCAAATAATTTTATTTATTTGAGGGTATGTAAAAAAAAAACTTACCGGAGTCCGACGAGGATTTAATTAAAATCCGTCGGTATTTTCTTTTCTGTTGCTCCTCTAGTCTCTTGATTTTTCGTCGATAATATTCAACGTTCTCGGGAGATTGATCACGATTACCTACGTTTCGGCATTTTTAGAATATTCACTTTACTGACACAGAGTGTACGTGCAGTCGCTACCTCGCACGAAAAAAGAATGACGGCTTGAGTTGAGTAGTGGTGTGAAGAGTAGGGACTATGTAATTATATCTGAAGAATAAAACGAATGAAATATAATTCGTGTTGACAACCTTAATGCGTTGGTAGCAACATTGGTGTTTTCTCCGAGTACCGAGCGAACGACGTCGACGCGACGAAGGGTAGACGAAGCTGAACAAAGCCGGCCGGGGCGGCGCGCGAGAAAGGAAGATGGAGGCGCTGGGACTTTTGGGGATTGCATTTGCAAGCGCGTTAGAGAAGATTTGTTTTATGAGAATATTCTCAACTATATAGTTGTAACATAGGCTTCACAATACTTTGATTATACGGATTAGTTTCATAAACATCCGTAGTTTCATTTAAGTCGTTTACATTCGTAAAAGTGTCTATTTATAGTATGAGTTTTACACCTCTCATTCTCTACATTTTTATGTAGCAAATAATCCAAAATCACGCTAGGTAGGTATTTGTGCCGCTGTCTAAAAAAACCGCTAGATCTAGCACAAAACGTTTCAAGTTGGCAAAACAACAACACCACAGACAACAAAAGCCCCACAGGCTAAAAAAAAACGTATTTATTGCGTCTCGTCCCCTACCTATGAGTAGCAATATAATCAAGAAAATGAACGAACATGGTTACGTTATCTGTGAATTCAACTAAGAATGTCCTAACGGTTTAGTATTTCACACTAATTATGGGGTTTTCGATTCGAGATAAAAAAAAAATAGTTACGATTGCTTTGACAAAGTTAATGTACTACGTAGTACGTATTATGACTTTGACACCAGCCAGAGGTATGACAGACAATGACAGCAGGAGCAACCAATGTTGAATTCCCTACACATTCACCATAGCTCACCAAACGTAGTGCTTACATTCTCTTGGGTTCGCCAGTTGAGCTAACGCCATCTAAAGAGACAGCTTTGATGTTGGTGCTGCAGTGTGGATCCCGTTTACAAATATTAACTTAAGTTTTAAATGTCCCTCTTCAACATCAGTTTTTACGGGTGAAGCTATTGCACTCCTAGAAGCAATCCTCTTTGTAAAATCCCATCATCTGAATAATTCCATCATCTTTTCTGATTCCAAAAGTTGCCTTCAATCTATTCTTTCAAATCCCTTTCGCTCCATATCTCGCTTCCCTTTAATTCTTAAACTTAAAGAAAGCCTTTATGAATGTCATAATCTTGGTATAAATATTGTTCTAGCCTGGATACCAGGTCACTCTGGGATTCCTGGCAATGAGACTGCTGACTCGTTCGCAAAAGATGCTGCACAAATAGGCTGTTCGGATCATTTTAAAACATACTCCCATGACCTATGTTTACTCTCCAAATCAAACCTTCAAGAGTCTTGGACCAATTCCTGGAACACCTCCAAAAACATTAAAGGCAAGTTCCATGCAGACATTCAGCCAGACATTCCTCATTCCCCCTGGTTCTTTAAATTCCGCAATGCAAATAAAGTCACCACCTCTACCGTTTGCCGACTTAGATTAGGTCACTCATGCACCCCGTTTTTTTTGGCAAAGCTTAGGATTAGGAACCACTCAATGTGCGAATGTGGCCTAGACGAAGGAAACGTGGCCCACATATTCTTCAACTGCCCAAAATTGAAACATTCTTTATATGACTTCCTTCCTTCTGATTTCCCTCGTCCTACTTCATTTAAATGTATACTTACTATCCTATACCTTTTCCCCCTTAATTAATATATTATGTAAATTTATCCATTTAAATAACATAAGATTGTCATATACCGTACTTAAACCTATATAACTATTTAGTCTATTAGTGATAATCTATGTAGTGTTGTTGTTATGTTTTGTGTTGTATCGTTTATGTTTAGACAAATCATTCTGGTTTTCAAAATTTTGACCGACCCTCTCAATATCACCGGTCATATTTGTTTTTTCGTTCCACTCTCCATTCCGGTTTTATGAAACTAGCATAACTGAGACACTGACAGAATTGTGACAACTAAGCCACAGAAGCCACATACAAAGAAGTCAAGTCAAGTCAAGAGACAGCTTTTTTTTTAATAATTTGAGACGAAAATCCTCATTAAATGGGGAGGACCTATGTTGTTCTGCAAGATAGCCACCCTGTCGACATTAACATTGGCAAAATTGTGGCAAACTCAAATAAAGACGCCACAAATTAAAAGAAGAAGAAGAAATAATCGTAAGTATTCATTAATTTTAGAAATTTTAGAAACGATGACTTTTCTTTCAAAATTCTCTTGGAAAGTCTTTGACTAAATTACCAACCAACATCACCCCTCCATTTCAATTACTAACGCTTGTGCTAAGTAAACAAGTTAAATTGGAAAAACTGCCACCAAATTTACGCAATAAAACTTAAAATAACACGAGAAAAATAATTAAAATGGAAAGACCCACGTCGTTTTGACAAGATAGCCAAAGACAATCCGTCTTCTTCTTGATAATACGGTGAAATTGATGAAATCTGTCAATGTTTGTTACTGTAACTGTCAATTCACACGTTGTGTATTTGACGTTAATATTGTCTAAGTAGACAGATGCCATAAAAAAAAAACTAGGAAGTCGCTGACACTGAAAAAAAATGTTATTTTCACGTTTCACAGCTGCGGTAGCTCCCTTGCGAGCTTTCGTTTTCGTATTCGTTTCGCGGCAGTCGTGCGCGGCTAGTTCTGTGACCGTTTCTTCGCGAGCTCTCTCCCGTGCAACGTCGGCATCGCCAGAGTTCCCCCAGTCAAACGCAACCAGGAAGATGTACATAGCGGAAGAGCGAGGATCGTTGTACGCGCCCGACTACCGAGTCTATTTTAGTGAGTTTATTTATTTACCGATATGCACCAAGTGATGTATGTACGTATACCGGGCGAGATGCGTGCTGAGCATGCTGCGTATCGTGGCGGTGCCGCTGCTTGTAGCTATCCACGTGCGTGGTATCGCAAGCGGCTACCTACTGTCGTCCTTGACCTTTCACCCGCATTGGCCACGACGACTGCTTTATCTAATCATTTGAAATAAGCGGCATAACCTTTGCAGTAAGGTCAAGCAGGTATTTAATAATATTAAAAATTGACTAAATCAAACTAGTAGTAACGGTCATCCAAACAGAAGACCTTGCAAATAAAAACTTTTTAAAAGTGCATTTTGAGGAGCTAATTCTGCTCATTATGCTGAAGATCCTCATATCTTCACCTGATGAACAAAAGCTTTTTTGGCCAATCTCGAAACTAAGACCCTGCCCTTGCTCACTCAATAATAGCTACATAGACTTGGGCACAGTATCTGAACTAGAGTTAGTACCTACTTACTATCCTATTCATTGTCCTTGGAGTCTGAGCCTACTGTACTGGTCTATGTCATGTAGGTATTTAGGTAAGTAGCAAAAGCTTGATCGAGGGGAAAGGATTTGTATTGAAACACATGTTTGACGTGGAGGACAGGTTCTGGAAACATGTGACATATCTTGAAAAGTAATCCTTTGTCAATTATAGTTTCCGGTTTACAGTAAACATAATTCTCCTCCCTATCCTCCCTATCCCTCTTCTCAGTCTCTCGGTATGGGCATGTTTTTTTTTTAACACAGTCATTATGTCATGCATTGTTTATTTGTAGCACAGGTTAAAGTTTGATGCATGCTTTAAACCTTGGCTTTAGATTGTACTATCAAGGTGATGTGACAATATAATGATAACAAATATTATTGTGAGGATAATGTCAGATCATAATGTCAAGTTACAGTTTGAGTGAGAATTAGAGATATTATTGATGTCCACATTTATGTAGTACTTTTTCCTCAACACAACTTGCTTGTTTTGTCTAGGTTAGGTTAATGTTTTTCACACTTACCAAGTTTCAACGGCTAGTACCTAACATTGTAAGATTTTATACAATCAGTGGAGAGAGGTCCTGGTGACCTGTAATTACAGGTTCTTTTGAACTTTTTCCAGGCACCAGCCCCTCACAAAACAGGTTTATATTAAGATTACCTAGATTAAGTACTTAAATAGTATCTACCTTAGCCAACTAGTTTTTATGAAACCTTTTGTGAAGGGAAAATAAAACATTTTTTTATTTATTATTAGGTATTTATAAATGTTTATAATTTTGCAAACTTTAAATTGTTTTGGCGGTTATGTCCTGCCCATGTCTGTGTAGTGTAAAATAATATTATTTGTCTGCCACACCACACCACGTGTCCTAGCTGACATTCTCAATGCCTGCAGATATGAACCCAGCTTTAGGCTGCGTTTCCAGCAGAGTTAAGCAAGGATGTGTAGTGAGAGATGTGTTTGTTGCAACCAATAGAATCACTTCATTGAAGCTGTCAGATCGAAACTAGGTAAATGAAGTGATTCTATTGGTTCCTAACAAACACATCCCTCGCTACACATCCTCGCGCATCTCTGGTGGAAATGCAGCCTTAACCTCCGTTAGCAATGTCTTTCAAATCTAGCATATTATTATTATTCTTACTTCATAGACATAAGAATGAAAAGGAAAGACAGACAATACCTAGCAAGCTGCTGAAATGACAGTTTTTTCATGAATAAAGGCAAAAGACCTAAAGAGGCATTTCCAAGATTTAGCGATATTATAATTAATGAAGTTCGCCTGAATGTATCGTGAATACACGTCTTTATATAGTACTAGCGACTCGTCCCGGCTTCGCACGGGTGCAAACTTGAGCACCCGTGCGAAGCCGGGGCGGGTCGCTAGTCATTCATAAGGCAGGAGCCGACCTCACGTTTAAGCAGCGCGGCTACCTATTTCATTGTGCACGCACGCCCCTCTCTGGGGCTGGGCACGGGCACGCGGCGCGCGCGCGCCCGTTTTTAGTATTTTGTTTTGAGTGACATTTTTATAATTCGTCTTAACTTTTGAATGGAATGTCTGATTTCAATAATTCAAACAGTTACCTATCTACTGGTATTGAAACAGTCTTGAATACCAAATGATTTATTTAGATAAGGATTAATATAAAAGTATGGAAAACATAGTCTGATATTGGTCGGCATTTCTATCTACTTTTAGAATGTAAAAAAGTAGGTACTTACCTAGTTAAAGTTACATACTCGTAACTATGACAGATCGCATGAATAAGTGCGATCTGTCACCTCGAGGTGACAAAACTAGGTGACAGGTGGAAATAATCCCAATAGTTTGGTATCGCTGACTGTTTTGTAGATATCATTAGCTATGTTCTTTAATATTGTAGACCATTTTTTTGTTCTATCATCAATAGTGGGATTGCAGATGGGTTATTAAAGTTTTAGTAAGGATCCCTATTATTTTCCAGAATAAAATATAGCCTATGTTACTCAGATATAATGTAGCATTCTAATGGTGAAAGAATTTTTGTAATCAGACGAGTAGTTTTTGAGTTTATTCGTAACAAACAAAAATACAAACATACAAATCTTCTCTCTTTATAATATTAGTATAGGAAGATAAGTAATAGCGCGTGCGACGAGGCGATACGTCGATACGTCCTCCCTCCATAAGCGCTCAGCGCGGTTTGAGTCAGTGCTTCGAGCGATGTCATTATGATTATAAGTGCGTTATGGTACGTAGTACTAATATCTGTTCTGTGTAAAGGTGTGATTTAAAAAAAAAAAAAGGTCAATGCTATTAGAGTATTTTTTTTTTGTTGCATTTATTTAATAAAAACTTTAACTTTAATTTAGTAGGTGTATTTTTATTGTAAACCCCTTACTTTAGCAGAAATGTATCTTTTCCCATACCAATAAATTACTATTTGCGCTTTTTAGACCGTCTTTTTTCAAAAATATTGAACTAATATAGGTAAGTATGCTGTATTTCTCTCTGATTATCTAAGTACTTAAATTTTAAAACTCTGATTATTCTAATTACATTTTTGGAAATATGTTTGGAATTTTACGAAACGTGCGTTACTAATTATTTTTTTAATCAGTTGTGTCTTGAGTTAATTAATATTTGTTCTGTTGACTTAAATTTTAAAGGGATAAAGCTTTTATTTGTTTTAATTTTCGTTAAAATATGTTCAACACACGAGCCACAATCGTGTTAGATTCTTCATGGATAGGGCTCTTAAGTTTCTTATTTATTCAATAAATTTCATTATTAATGTTATCACTTTGACTGTAACATTAGTTTAGCTGGGGCTATCTAAAGTGATGTTATCCACGTAAAACGATTTTATTGTATTTCCTGATAGTGTATAGATTGATTATCTATCTATCATGCTTTATACATGTCTATTATTATTAATAGTTTTAATATTTATTTTTATTTATTATTATTATAGAATAACTAGACCAACCTTCCCCGGCTTCGCACGGGTGCAATGAAAACTTAAGCGCCGTGCCAAGCCGGGGCGGGTCGCTAGTAATAAATGTTGCCTATGTCACTTCTTCTTAGTGAAATAATTTTTGAAATCGTTCCAGTAGTTTCGAAGCATATTCAATGCAAACAAACAATCAAATCTTTCCTCTTCAAAATATTATTATAGTAGATTATAGTGTGTTTTGGTAGTAAGTAGGTACATCACAGTCAACATTTTAGAGCCTTATTTATAACCGTACTTGAAACCTCTGTTAGCTAATGTCTCTTTCAAATCTATCTCTATTGTCTGGAGAATTACAATACCTACCTAGCGAGCCGCTAAAATGACAGCTATTTTTATGAAAAGCGTGCAAAACTTTATTTTGATCTTGTCTGTTACGATGAACGACATCGGACAGCCGACAAAACAGTTCCGGATTGCGTCTGACAAAATATAGCCGTCTCGAAAATATACAGTGAAGGAATTATAGTAAGGATGTTGTATTGTATGTAGCCTACAAAAAAGGGTTTGTTCTAATGCATCTCTTTTGGTACTTAAAGATTTGATCAATGATCAATAAGTAAGTTGGTCATAATAACATAACCACCACGCAGACCCAATCCAGTCATATCGAGATTTTAGTCTTTTTTAAACTTTCGCGATCAGAACTCATAGTTTTTTATAATATTTGCGGATTATATCGCGTAATAACCTTTTTATTTCCCCGACGTTTCGGTTGTGTTGCAAAAACCGAAACGTCGCGTCGGGGAAATAAAAAGGTAATTACGCGATACAATCCCGCAAATATTATAAAAAAACTATATCGAGTTTTGAGTTGTTTGACTTGCTGACACCAGTGCAGTGGTGCACAATCAAGTAAAAGTTCAAATTTGGAACCCACGACGACCTTAGAGACTCACATCATTCATTCAGGACAGACAAACACAATTCGTTTATAATGCGCCGGCTCGATCGAACGCACAAGCACAAGTAAGAAACGCTTGTGTGCTGCGAAACATTAGATGAGAAAAAGTAGTTGAAATAGTGTGTGGTTTCGTTCGCAGAAGACGCGTCCGGGCCGATCTCGCCGCTGCACGACATCCCGCTGTGGGCGGACCGCGAGGCGCGGCTCGTCAACATGGTGGTGGAGGTGCCGCGCTGGACCAACGCCAAGATGGAGATCAGCCTCGGCGAGCCGCTCAACCCGATCAAGCAGGACGTGAAGAAGGGCGCGCTGCGCTACGTCGCCAACGTGTTCCCGCACCGAGGCTACATCTGGAACTACGGCGCGCTGCCGCAGACGTGGGAGAACCCGCAGCACGTGGACCCGGGCACGCAGGCGCGCGGGGACAACGACCCCGTGGACGTGCTCGAGATCGGCAGCCGCGTGGCCTCCCGCGGGGACGTGTACCCGGTGCGCGTGCTGGGCGCGTTGGCGCTCGTGGACGAGGGCGAGACGGACTGGAAGCTGATCGCGGTGGACGCTCGGGACGAGCTCGCGGACCGGCTGCGGGACGTGGGGGACGTGGAGCGCCTGTGCCCGGGCCTGCTGCGCGCCACGGTCGAGTGGTTCCGTCTCTACAAGGTGCCGGACGGCAAGCCGGTGAACACCTTCGCCTTCGACGGCGAGGCCAAGAATGCGGAGTTCGCGTACCGCGTCATCGACGAGGTGGGTCTCTCACTCTGCCTCTGCCTGTCCCTGCGCGGTCGCTTGCGCCATTCGAAGGCTAGCTAAGAGCGTGAAACTATTCAAATTAATAGGTACCTAGAACCGTGTCTTTGCTGCGAAGGCTGATTATTTTTGTTAGATTATTTCTTTATCTATCAACTTAGTACCTACCTAGTAATTAGTCGACCATATAAAGTGGTCATTTAACCAGATTTGTTTATGCCTATTACAAGACACTTCTCGCCCATATACCGCACCTATACATATATACAGCGGGATAATACTTTATATTGTTCGCGCAGTGGCTGTCGGGTTATAGAGGAACAAACATAAGTACCTACATCCAAACATACTGTGATGTGATATAGATAGATAACACAACAAATAAACCTATATCTAATAGGTGCGTAGGTAGGTACTAGATGTGAATGACAGGTGTGCGTGTGTGTGTGTTGCGCAGGTGCACGAGTTCTGGCGCGGTCTGGTGGCGGGCGAGGCGCCCGACGCACACGACATCAGCCTGTGAGTACTGACTACCTACCTACCTCTATTGTGTCTGCCGTCTGCCGTCTGCCGACTGCCGTCTGCCGAGCCCCACCACGGCATATATATATCCAGCAACACCCGTGGAATACCCCCCTTCGGACTTATGGGGACATAATAATTATTAATAAGTATACCGATATGAAAAAAATCATTTTATTTTTACGTTTTGTCCCGATCTTAATTTAAATTGGAAATCTAGACCTTTGTATAGGTCGCACAGCGGATCTAGGCTTCCGTGAAGTTAGCCGTTTGTGCTGCGCAAAGACAATTTAGTTTGAAAAAGCTCCATTGCGCATCGAAACGGCTAATTTCACGAGGGCCGAGATCCGTCGTGAGACGTATACAGTGTATAAAACAAAGCCGCTCACAGGCTGTGTATGTGTATGTATATCTACGAGATCTAAGCGTATATACGCTTGGATTTTAACGCGGTTTTCATCGATATTTTGGTAGCACACTACCAAGAGGAAAGTTTATACTTATAAGTGCTATAGCACAGAACAGATATTAGTAGCAATAGTTTAAGCACCCAGGCGATTATTTATTATTATTATTTATTTATTATTAAAACAATGATGATTTGATGGATCAGTAGGTGCTAGCCATGGAACTAATAAGTACTACGTACACAACCAACTGGAATTAACACTTCTTTCAATTCAATGAAAAATAACCTATGTCACAGTCACAGTCACAAAGTTTTAGATATAAAAAAAAGCAATACAAAGTGATACAGCTGTATCGTACCTACCATTTGCCGCAGCTAAATTCGATTGTAAGGGGATTTGTCAACAAAAAGTTCGGAAATCCCCTTCGCAGAAGATTTAGGGGATTTCCGGACCAAGCCACGTCGCTGCCAGCTAATAATGTTTTTTAAATATTTGGTTTTTAGTTGATTTTATGTGCAATACGCAAGAAATACCTTTATGATCGATAAATGTTATTCATAGTCTGAGACTAAAATTTAAAAGAAATTAGGCACTTGTAAATAATAATTAAAGCCTACATCCCTAGTCTTCTTCTTGTCGGTGATACAAACTATCTTTATTTATACGTTGCGCTCCCAGTACCTAGCTACGTCTATGGCATTTGTTGTGGCTGAATACAAATCAACCAGTGTGCAGCTGTTAGGGCACAGTGGGCAGGTTAGGAAGTGCGACATGGCTTGTGGGTCAGCGCCACACTCGCAGCGCAGCCTGTTGTAGTCTCTGCCACGTAGCCTCACTTGCTCAAATTAAGCTTTCAACGGTCCACTTGGGTCCGGAGTCGGTTAAGCGACTTCCAAATGGACCAAGGGAGATCTCCCGACGCGACGGGAGCTCCTCAGCCGGTTTAATATAGTTTGCTGGTGGAGGTTTTCTCTCGAGCTAAAGTTTACGGTTTATACAAACAAACATCCCTAGTTAAAAATAGCTTATTATTTTTTTGTGAGTTATTGCGATGTTTTATTGGTAGTAATTTTGATTGAGTATAAATTAAACTTATCGTACCCTTGTTAGAAAGTAATTCCTCGATGGAAAGCATCGATTATATTCCTCGATGTTAGAAAGTGACAGAAAGTGGGTGGGTAACCTTCCTCTCGGCACAGATTGGCTGACAAGAGGTCATTCCAGTTGTTTAGGTACCTGGGTACTTATAAATTCCTAGGTGCTAGGTGGTGTGCCTGTGAGTGAGACGGAGTGGGGGTGTGTGTGTGTGTGTGTTGCAGGATGAACGTGAGCGTGGCGCGCAGCCCGGGGCTCGCGGAGCGCGCGCAGGCCGCTGCCGTGCTCGCCAAGGCACCGCCGCGCGCCGCCGAGCAGCGCATCCCTCCCGCAGGTGACTCTTACTTACTTACTCGTGTCTCCTCCCTCCCCCCTCCCCCCTCCCCCCTCACCCCTCACCCCGCGACACACCCGCTCATCCCACGCTCTTGTTGCAGTGGACAGGTGTCACTACCTCGCCAGCCTGTAGCCTGCCACTACCACGGGTTTCTACATTTTACAGAAAAACATTATAGGTATATTATGCAATATTGCAGTAGGGTATTATGCGTAAGTATGACTCGTTCGTATCACTATATACCTATGTTTTTTTTAGGTCAGCAAGTGACAGGACAATCAAGGCACCACGCCTGACTATTACAGATGCAGTGCTACCCAAAGCTTAAAGTTTTTAAGTGTTTGCGTGGTACTGCACTGCGCACATCACCCGAGATATTGTCGTTAAGTCTCTTTCGCCCAGTAATTTCACTTGCTACAGTGCCCTTCAAACCTAAACACAGTAATGTTTGCACATTACTGCTTAGAGGTAGAATATCGACACTGTGGTGGTACCCACCAAGACTAACTCTTGCCGAAGAGTCCTACCACCAGGTAAAATGTGAAATGATAGTACTGTTGCACCTATTGAGTGCGACTCCCCGACGTGAATTGTCTCCTCCAGGAGCACGTGCCTTCCGTTTCACTGAAGTCGCGCTTCCGTTCATGAGTGATATGGCTAGCTCGTCCTGCCTGCCTGCTGACTGCGTGAAGTTGGCCGTTTCGATGCGTAATGGAGCTTTTTTCAAGTAAAAAATCTTTGCGCATGACAAACTGCCAACTTCACAACAGCCGATATCCGCTGGCAATAGGTACATAAGTAGATGATACCTGTCGTCGGTACGGTCAGAGGGTGACTGACAGCGCGTTTCCTTGTAGTCGAGCAGATCGAGCAGACCTTCGGATACGGGTACCTACGTGATATTTACTATTGTTGCTAATATTATTACTATCACCGATATTCTTAGTGCTTCCTCGACTTTGCGAAGACAATTCCAGTTGTAAGTTTTTTACCATAAACTTATAAATCGTCTTGAACGTGGAACTTATCGCGCATGAAAGTTGAGATTATTATATTATTGAAACGAGGAAAAGCTAAGGATGTGTGTGAGTGGAAGTAGGTTAGGTACCTTGCCTTGTATTGTACCTACATTTATTTACTTAATTTGTTTATTATACTTATAGGTATAAGCTGCACTGATTTAGTATTCCCTAAATCAATGCTATGCTGACCTACCTAGGATTTTAAGAGAAGTGAGATGTGTTAATTCTGTTGTAGCATTTTCTAAACTTTGCTAACTAAATGTATCGCGGTCCTTTGTATTTTATTATTTTTAATTCATTAGAAAAAGACGGCAACAATAATTTGAGTTAGGTACCTAGTTTAGTTTAAAAAATGTTACAACAGAATCGACACTAGTACCTACTTGGGTAGGTACTTTAAATAAGTAATTTGTATTCTTAATTTATGTGATTAAAAGGTTATCGTTATGTAAATTTGTAGTTTTATTTAGAACATAATAGTTAGGTAGGTAGTAGTAGGTAGTACGTAAATATAAAAAGTAGGTAGGGTGAGTGGGGGGAAGACGAAAAAAGGGGTAAGACAAGAAGTCTTCAATAACACCAGATTTAGCATATTTTTTGCAGTGCTGGCAACATTAACGAGGCCACCATTTTGTTACGTCACACACCTCAGTCATCGTTTGCGGCTAAGAACGTTTGGTTGTGTGCAAAGTGCAATTGTCTGATGCAGTGCTTTTTTCGGAAGCTACTCGAGTGTTTTCATCTTTCCCCGTGTCCCGTAGATTGAACTACAAGGTAGGTACGAGTGTTTCATTGGAACATTTGCTTATTATTTTTCGTTCATATTTATGTAATTACTTCTGAATATGGATATTTCTCGTATTAAAGGAGTTATTTCAACTTTCCGTCTTTACCCATAAGCATTAGACGGGGTAAGACGAACATTATAAAAGTTTCAATCTTAACCCTTTTTCAAATGTCATACTAAAAGCCGGATGTTCTCAAACTGTAGGTACATGACGTGATGTATACATACGCCATAAATATTTTTAATTGACTTATGTTTTATTTTAAGTTTTAAGTCCAAGGGGAATTTAAAGATAAAATGATAAATATACGTGTTGACTTTTCAGTTACTTTCTACCTACTTTATTTATCGATGGTATAGATAGGGAAAACTCATGACCGAAATCAGCTCCGGGTACCACCTTTATAAGCGATTGAGGTTTCAAGTTTGAGAACCCCTACTTCAATCTTCCCCCGGTGGGGTAGTTTCGAAATACAAAATAATAAATATCTGTTTTATATTTGTCAATAACATGTATTTTGACACTACACATCAGTTCTAAATGTTTAAGGTACTAAACGCTATAGACTTGGGACCATCAACATTGTTTAATATACATATTAACGATTTAAGATTTTTTTTCGATCTTACCCCGTCACCATTTTATCTTCCCCCAGTTTTAATTTCGTGATAAAAATATTTTATTTTATATTTTTCTACTTTCGGGACAGCTTTATCAGGCTGTTATCAATATAATATAAAAATATACTATTTGTCCTTTTATGACCACTAATTTATTTTTAGCTAAGGTTAATATGTATTCTTCTACAAGAGTTCAAACACAACACTGATCATCTTATCAAAAAATCGTTCGGTCTTGCCACCACTCACACTACCTACTTACCTATGAAATGAATTAACCTAGTTAAGTAGGTACCTACCTACCTACAAGTTACAATACAACCAGACTAAATAAAATTGGCACTGTGGAGTTTCCAATAAGTACCTACCTAACTATACGATTATGTACTTAGAACAATATAACCACAGAAATGTATGTACTTATTCCGATTTCTGTGAATATAACAGACAACAATAATAGGTAGGTACCTACTTACCTACCTAATGCTTTTTCAAAACCGGCAGGCGGCAACACATTCCTGATTCCGTAGTCAGCGAGGCTTCGAACATAATCTTGCAGCGAGGGTTTGCGGTCATAAAACTAAAATCCTAAAAAGTATTTTTTTAATGCCCATGACTCCTAACATTTTTCCACAAAGAAATCGTCATGGTTCTAATCCAACAGATACCTACTTATAGGTAGGTAGTTCTCCGAACAGAAGACCTCGCAAGCACTTTTAATAGAGCAATTTGCTGCAACTATTCTGCTCATCACGCAGAGTTCCTGAAGATCCTCATCAGATCTTTAAAAAAACCATCGAAATCGGTTCGCATTAAGGCGCAGTAGCCCCGTTCTTGCCCTTTTCTGAAGGACTTATTCTTGCCTTTACTGGAGGAACTCCCCTAATCAAAAATCGCCGACCGAGTCAACGACAAAACAGTCACAGAACGTGTAGGTAAGGTAACTCACATAAACCATGTTTCAACAGATTGGTTAAGAAAAATGCGACCACGGGCGATTACAGACTGACTGACTACAAAATCATTTTTTGGCCAATTTCGAAACTGAGACGCGCCGAGACACTTCGCTCGCTCGTCGGTCAATCAAGTTGGGAAAAATTGAGGCTCGAGAACAACACAAAATAAACAAAGTAAGGCTGACATCGCACGCATCGCATCGCCGACCGACTGATGCGACTATGCGACGCATCCACCACCCCGAGTCCCGAGAGAAAGGAGATAATACACTATTATAATAAGTAGGTAGGTAACTACAATGTAGGAAGGTATGCTTGTGCTTGTGAGCCGGAGTAACGGGAGTGCGCGCGCATGCGCGGGGCTGGAGGCGGCGGCAGTGCGTCCCGTGCCGCCCTGCAGCTCGCGCGCGTCCCTGCTCCTCCTGCTCCTGCTCCTGCTCCTGCTCCTGCTCCTGCTCCCGACGGACGCAACGAGTGCGATGCGGCTCTGCTGGGCGCTGCTGGCGCTGCTGGCGTGCGGGGGCGCGGCCGCGCGCCGCACCGACCAGGACTTCGAGTTTGACGACGACGCGGTGAGTGCGCCCTCTGCGGCTCCCCTCCCCTCCCCATCTCCACGATGCATGCCCGCTCGATACTACCTACCTGCCGCAAGAGCGATTCATCTCGCTCGCTACTGAACGTCACGCACGAGATTTCTTTCTTGCTGATTAAACTCCATTGAGTTGTTCGGGTATAAAATGTTCTCCTAGAAAACTTTGTAAACAATTTCGCCTAATAATCTGATGAAGCTTACAGTGTTAGGTAAGTAGTTCATCTAGGTTGATTTCAAAGATTTCTAATGTCTTATTCTACTTAAATGAATGTGACGCAAACCAACGATCTCCGTTATTCAAGGACTAAAGTGCGATTTACATTGGGTTAGTGATTGACTCCAAATGAAGTCAGTGCTGACTTTCTCTGTTTTCAAAGGGTCTGTAAGTACCTACCTACTACCTACTGACCCGACAGCGTTTACATTAGGGTCAGTAGCGGGTCACCACTGACTGCTCGAATTTGAAGTCAGCAAGTCAGCCCTGCACTATTACTTATCGAGCAGGCTTTAGACTAGGGTAAGGATCTCTGTTCTCGATGTTCTTACGTAATTGGTAAATAACTGCGTAGGTACCTACTGGAAGCAGACACCCAGGTAGGGGTACCTAGGTAGGTACTTACGTAACGCACAAAATATGTTGTTTTGATCAGAGTAAACACCGGCTGGCGTTTTGGTGCCTACCCCAGTAGTTAGTATTTCTTTATGTTGGCAGTAAAAGTCGATGAATCAAAGGAATAAAGCAGTGTCTTCCGTCACGGCCTAAAATGTAATCTAGTGAATGGAAATACCCTTCGCAGGCTACGAATTGTAATTTGTAAATGAATGTAGGTAGATACAAGCAACATTTGCGTGTTGCAGGATAATATGTTGGACAACACGCTGAGCAGCGCGAGCGAGCACGCTCGCCGCCCGCACCGATATGTGTACGACCCCCATAGTAAGTGCCTGTTATTCATCAAGAAGCTAGGTGGCAAGTGTTTGATGCGTCAGTAACGGCAGTGCGGTGCGTGTGCGTGTGTTGCAGACGCGCTGTGCCGCGCGCTGGTGTGCAAGAAGCGCGAGCTGTGCCTCCTGCGCGACGCCTTCACCGCGCTCTGCGCTAACAAGAAGGACATTCTAAGGAAAGGGTAGGTGGTAGGTGACTCCGAGAGCACAGAATATATATTAGTACCCTAGAGTGAGCTCATTAGTTTCCGCGTCAGAAACTAGGTAGTTAGGTACTTCCGAGTAGGTAAGTTCCTAGATATAGATAGGATAGGTACCTACCTATGCATAGCCTTGCCGAGTGAACGCCAATGCCAACGTGTGCTCACTGCACAGCATCACCCGGTGACGCTCGTCGTAGCTGACCGAGTCAAGTCAAGCGTCAATAGATAAGAAGGTATGGTTTGTTTATAGGTAGGTACTTGCCAAACGCGTGGTGTGGACGGTAGGTAGAACTTGTCTTACCTACGCTCGCCTTCACTCGGCCAACACGTAGTGGCTACTTTACACTTGGCTGGTTAAAGGATGAATGTTGCACGCAAACATTTGTAATAGCCCCTAGGGCGCGGGAATGTTCAGTAACGTAGTGTATCGGTGGTGTTCCAGGGACGTGATCGTGCCTGGGGGCGGGGGAGGTGGGGGAGAGGGAGGTGGAGGTGGGGGGGAGGAGGCGGGCGACGTGTTCTACGACGCGGACGCGCCGGAGCCGGGCGTCGGCGCCGACTCCGACGCCGACGCTCCCGATCGGTAATAACTAACTATTAGCTAACTATTAACTTACCTTGCTAGATATAACTACCTACCGTGCCGACAATGGATGGGACGATGTTAGCTAGCACAAACTGAATTTTACGAAGATTATAGAACCTTATTTATTATTTATTCACTTGCCATTAGAATTTTAATCATCAATCAGTCTTCGGTTAGGTTTAGTTTAGACATCGTGTCAATGAAAGTAAAAAGTAAAAAATATATTATGGAATAAATATATCACAAGGACCACATGGACTATTTTGAAACGTCTTAAAACTAGGTGAATTTACGCCAGTTTCACGCGCCCCAGCCTAGAAGAATCTGGCAATAAACTCGGCTGGGTTCCTAGCTTTAAGAAAAAACTGTGGTTGGTTCTTTGACTATATACGAAATCTTTGGGTTGGTTGCAGATGCGTGGGATGCGGCGGCTGGGCCGGGTCGGGCGGCTTCCTGTGCGGCTCCGACAACCGCACCTACTCCTCGCTGTGTCGCCTCGACCTGCACAACTGTGTGCGGCGCCCGGCTGCACCCGTGGCGCTCGCCTGCCGCGGCTTCTGCCCCTGTCGCCCCCGCCCCCGCTCCCGCGCCCGCCCCCGCCCCCGCCCGCACCGCGCCGTGAGTACACTGGACAGCGCCGCTCCCACCTGCCACATCCACTAGGTGACGACACCTTTTCTATTTTCAGGAGTGGCGGCGGCGCAAGTCCGAGGCGTCTCACAACGAAGCGCTTCCGGATAGACCCAATCGGAGGAGACCGTCTCAAGGTTAGAATAGAACGTACCCATTCCTCACTCGTTCGGACGAAGCTTACACATTTTAATCGATCAGCGTCACCCGCTATACCACTCCGGAACGTAAACCGATCCGCCTCCGAGATCAGGCACCGGAATAACAGGGCACGGGACCGTCGGCAGGTGCGGGCGCAAGCGGGTGCGCGCTCGACAAGATGGCGAACCGGCTGCTCGACTGGTTCTCCGTGCTCATGGAGGAGGCGGAGGGGGCGCCCCCCGCGCGCGGCGCCTTCCCCCCCGACTGCAAGCCCGAGGTGCGCTGGATGTTCCAGCACCTCGACGCCGACCGCGACGGGTTGCTGTCCGCCGCCGAGCTGTACGCGCTGCGTGAGTACCTCCTCCCCCTTCCCCTCCCCCCTGCAGCCCGCAACCCGCGCTCACCCTCCGCTCCCCCCGCAGGGCACGACGAGCGCGAGCGCTGCCTGCGACCCTTCCTCGCCGGGTGCGGCGGCGGCGCGGGCGGCGGCGTGGCGCGCGGCGCGTGGTGCGCGTGCCTCGCGCGGGCGGCGCGGCCCTGCACGGCGCTCGCGCGGGCGCATGCGCGGGGCGCGGGTGGCGCGGGGGGGTACGTGCCCGCGTGCGACGCCCGCGGGTACTACCGCGCGCGACAGTGCCACGCGGCGCTCGGCGTGTGCTGGTGCGTGGACGCGCACGGCGCCGAGCTGCCGGGCACGCGCGCGCGCGGGGCGCCCCTGTGCGGCCCCCCCTCGCCCCGCGCCCCCTCCCTAGCCCCCGCCCCCACCCCCGGACCCGGGGACGACGAGGACGACGCGGCCGCCGGCAGCGGGGACGAGGAGCCGCACTACTAGCCGCCGAGGATCCCGCGATTAAACTTTTGAAGGAGGGTTTTCTTTTTCTGGTTATTCTGTCCAAAAATTAGGTGAGAGGGTACCTAGAGGCGGGTAGCGTTATCCGGTAGAACCGCACGGGTTGGACGGGAAGGCCTATTTGAGGCTGAAAGGCTTCTGTTTTAGTTTCTTTGATCTTTTGCAGCAACTGTAGTGTTGTTGTTTTTTTGTTTACATTCCTCCTATTCATACAAAATAATACAAATTAATTGACAACTCTTTAAAAATAACATTCATTATGTTTGTAAAAAGATGATTAAAAAATGAATAAAATGCTTGTAAATAAAAACACCATAAGTTTTTAGCTTCGGGTATTTTGAAACAAGTTTACTTCTCTCTGAAGGAGATTCTTAAAAAGAGATGAGAATAACACGTAGGTAGGTAGCAGTTGACTACCTATGGCTTCATACCTGAAATTATTTGGGTGGCCTAAATGTTGTCTAACTTATTATAGGTATAAGTAGTGCTTAAGATTGTTGAAACTGTTTATTTAATTAAATGTAATGTGTAACCAGAGGTAGTTCTTTGTGAACATACATTGAAATACTGAAATGTTTACTTTTGTCACCATTGTTATCAAATTACCCATAATATTTATTTATCACCACATGTCAAAGTTAGAAAATGTCAATAGAAAAACCATATTCTTGCATACCTTCTTGTTAAATATTAAATCTTATGTAACCTATGCTTTCTAACTACTTCACAGAGAGTGTGAGTGTGATTGCAAGTGTTATTTAGGTAGAACTGAATAATAAAAATAACAAACTATTTAGTAGACTTATTTTAGTAAATAATTTGCACTTTTTAATACATAAGTAGACATACTTTTGTCTAATTTGCAGAAAGTGACAATTTTATAGCAAGTTTTCTAGAGTTATTGCAGGTGTTATGGTAGGACTGAATAATATAAAAATAAGTACTTACATAATAATAATATAAATCTAATTGCACTTTTTTATCCTAAAATCCACGATTGTATGATCTCTACTTAGTAATAAAGTATGTATGTTAAAAATGTTTTTTTTTACTTTCCCTACTTCACTTTCACTTTTTCACTGGAACACAAAGGTATGTTGATCCTAAGACTTGAGCAAGAAGCCTGACCCAGCTTCACACAGTGGCCCCAATGTTTAATGCGGACAAGAGTAATATGGAACCACAAGGCTCTATACCTGGTGGTAGGACTCTTGAGGCAAGAGTTCGCCTTGGTGGGTACCACCGCAGTGTCAGATATTCTACCTCCAAGCAGTAGCGTGCAAGCATTACTGTGTTTAGGTTTGAAGGGTACTGTAGCAAGTGAAATTACTGGGTGAAAGAGACTTAACAACAATGTCTCTCGGGGTGATAAGTGCAGTGCAGTGCCATGCAAATACTTGAAACACACTTTAAGCTTTGGGTGGCACTGCATGTGTAACAGTCAGGCGTGGTGCTTAGCATCAGGTGGGCGCCTTGATTGTCTTTTCACTTATTGACATAAAAAAAACCACAGTGAGTCATGGTGATTACCAGTGGCCATTTAAGCCTTTGCATTGGCACATTTTATATTGTCAGAAGACTCAATATTAAATTAAGTAAATGAAATAAAATGAAAATTTATGTATGAATGCTGATGATCAGATCATCAGACTTGAAGAATAAAGCAATCTTAAGAAGTGAAATACTTACTTATTTACCAGGATGATGTAGATTAGTAGGTACAGCGTTATAGGACTTATAGGGGTACCTTTATAGGCAAGTTATTTTTCAATATTTACTTTTTACAAATAGCCAAATCTACTTTAGGTAGGTAGTTAGTTAAGTATCTACTATTTTTATCATCATCATCATTACAGCCTAGTATCACCCACTGCTGAGTATAGGCCTTTTGCTTTGCCATTCTTCTCGGTCCTGTGCAGTTCTAAGACAGGTTTTTCCAGCGACTTTTTCAATGTCATCGACCCAACACCCTGTTGGACGACTCGGATTTCTTCGGCCTGTCCTTGGTCACCATTCAGTCAAGGTTTTTTTTTACTATCTTTATAAGATAAGAAGGTAATCAATAAGACTAATGACAAGAAGGATGGTGTGGTATTGGTTAAGCTGAGCACAAACACATTCAATTGAATAACTTATAATCACACAGCACTAATAACGTTGTACATATTTTTAGATCAACGGAATAACTAAATATATTCACGAGCTAGGTTCCTCCTCCTTGGGAAACTTGCCGCCGTAGTAAGGCATGTTGGCAACAAACACCTTCCAATCCGTGAAGTAGAGCATCGTGAGGAAGGCAGCACCACCGAAGCCAGCAGCGGAGGTCGCGAACGACGCCGCGATGTCTATATGCTTTTTGCCGATGCGTCCCAGCATTTTGATTCAGTTAGGTATTAGATAAATTGTAATTATTTTCAGTAGGTGCACTATAATTGTTCAGATGTTACGTAAATCGTAAATCCTTTCGTCAAGTATTTTTCTTCTTATTCTTTTAATTTGTGAAAGAAGAAGACTCGTCTCGTCAGTCAGCTTCTGTCACTGTCAGCTCAGCTGTGGCATAGTCCATAAATAAAAGAAGAAGAGATGTTTTCGTCCAAATTAGATTTGTCTGAGTTTTCGTCTCAAATTATTTAAAATAAAAGCTGTCTATTTATATGGCGGTAGCTCAACTGGCGAGCCCAAGAGAATGTAAGCACTACGTTTGGCAAGCTACTCCCTACACATTTTTTTTTTTTTTTAATGGCCTTTGCTACATAGGCAATTAGCCAAATTCAAATTATTGGCAAGTCACAACATTTTAAATATCGTAAACTTTCGATTTTTAATGCCAAAAGATTACACACAAAATCACACATTCTTCTTCTTCTTTTGTTTTATGGCCTCTGTGGCTAGTTTGTCACAATTTTGCCAGTGTCAAGTGTATTAGTTTGACTGTCGCTTAGCAACGTAAACAAACGAAATTTGGAAAGAAACGATGACTTTTCTTTCAAAATTCTCCTGGAAAGTCTTTGACTAAATTACCAACCAACATTACCCCTCCATTTTAATTACTAACACTTGTGCTAAGTAAACAAGTTAAATTGGATAAACTGCCACCAAATTTACGCAATAAAACTTAAAATAACACGAGAAAAATAATTAAAATGGGAAGACCCATGTCGTTTTGACAAGATAGCCAAAGACCTCCAATCACACATTCATGTGTAGGGAATTCAACATTGATTGCTCCTGCTGTCACTGTCTGTCATACCTCTGGCTGATGTCAAAGTCATAGTACGTACTACGTAGTACATAATTAAATTACATTACAAAATATACAAAGTACGTATGAAACAGTTGAGCCATCTAAAGACCGTTACAAACGACCTATAGATAGCTCAACTGATCCAAATCACTACCAGTAGGAAGCGTTCCCAACATGCAGTTGCAGCATGCGTTGAGCAGTATACATAGTACATTATACGTAGTACATTATCTTTGGTCATACTGGAGTGGAAATCAAATACAAACGAAAAGAAAAAAAATCGCTTGACACAAGACGAAACATAAACGGAGTTACCAACTTCTTTTTTGTTTTGATAACCTTTCACAGTATGGCAGTAGGGCAGCTAGCGCCATCTGTCAAAGCAATCAGAACTACTTTTTTTTTTATCTCGAATCGAAAACTTCTCATTGTCACAATCTGTCAGAGCCAAATAAATAGTTAAACGCAAGGATGGCTTTCTTGTCAGAACAACACAACATGGGTCCTCCCTTGATGGGTCCTCCTCAAGTTATTAAAAAAAAAGCTGTCTATTTAGATGGCGGTAGCTCAACTGGCGAGCTATGGTGAATGTTTATGCAATTCAACCTTGGTTGTTAGCTGTATGTCACAGTCTGTCATACATCTGGCTGGTGTCAAAGTCATAGTACGTACGTACTACGTAGTACCTACATTATTTTTGGTCGTACTGGAGCTCCAGTACGACCATATTTCGCCTCAAACAGGACATAAACCCACAACACGCACGAGACGAAACAAAACCGGAGTTACCATCTTTTATATTGTTTTAATAACTTTTCCCAGTATGACTTTCACATTACTTAGCACTATGACAATCATTAACAGACGGACGGGACCACTCGCGCGATCACCTAGCACAACTAGCGCCGTCTGTGAAAGCTTTCCAAAGCAAAGTATACGAGCAAAGAGTATACCACTAATAAATTTTCCTTGCGGTTCCGCTATGTGGCGCTGCTTTCCATACTTCGCGGCCTCCCCAACCAACTCCAACTGTCTGTCTGTCTGTACCCGTCCCCCCAGCAATTTACTCTGTGATGAGATGAAAGATTCTGAAATGTTATTTCTTTATTTAGCATATTTTCATTCAACATAAATTTAACTCCTAATTTACTATTATTATGACGTCGTCGAACGTTGAACATAAACAAAATGCAAATTATTATTCAGTGTAAAAAATAAATTTATACTATTGCATTTTCAAATGCAGAAAATAAAATCCAAAGATTGATCGTCAAAAACAAAATCAATGTTTTACACTGGAGGGATGGATCTGCAATAATCGGCTATATGTGGGAGTCCTCGTTTCTAGGGGCTCTTACGCCTAAGTTCTACGTGGCGCTGACCGGCACCTCCTCCCTCATCTCTGGCCTGATTCTAATATTCGAGTGGTGGTACTTTAGAAAGTATGGCACCTCATTCATTGAACAGGTAATGAATGTGGCAAACAATACCAGTGCAACTATTATTTATTCGGACCATGCATGCACTTTACTTACCTTCCAACCTAAAATAACACTTTTTACAAAATTAGTTTTATTTTATTTTTATTCTTAGAAAAACCAACAGTTGTCACATTATTATTTAAATACTACCTACCATCCTAAAAAAACAGGAAGCCAATAATAAGTTTTACTGAGAATAGTACCTATATAAAATAAATCAGAATTTCCATTTGTGTTTTTAACTTATTTATATACTATGTTTAAAATCCAAATATAAATTCTTATCGAAATCCATTCATCTCCAGCATTCAAAGTAGAAGTAATGTAGCGAGCAAATTTAATCAATTTTACCTATCAACTTTGAAATTAACATTTAATTTTGGGTAGTAAGTAGGTAAGTAGGACAAATGGCTGAATGTGCCAAGCGCCTATATTTATACATAACAACTGTATCATCTACTGTATTCACTGCTAATACCGCTACTAACTGCTTTATCTTATCTTTCATCAGTAAAGAGCTGGTTGAACTCTCAGATCTTAACGCTTCTATCGGTGAATCGTCGCAGGTGTCGCTGGCGCACCTCGGGCCGTGGCTCGGAGGGGGGCGCGCCCCTCCTCTCGCCTCCACCCCCGCCCCCGCCTCCGCCCCCGGGGGGGCGCGGCACGTGAGCCGCAACCCGATGGCACTGCTGCGCGGCGCCGAGTACGCGCGCCTCTGGACCATGGCGCGCCGCGCGCCGCTCACCTACTACGACATGAACCTCACGGCGCAGGAGCACCAGGCGTGGTACGGCGCCGTCGGCGACGTGAGTGTACAGGGGGGAGGGCTAGGTAGACCCGGGGTGGGAAGCTACTGACACGTGCGCATGCGCAGGGCCCCGCGGAGGAGGCGCTCGGGCGCGCGTGGCGCGAGCGCTCCCCGCGCGCGCGCGTGGCGGCCGCGCGGGAGGCGCTGCAGCACGCGCCCGCCTGCGGCGCCGCGCTGCTGCTGCTGGCCGAGGAGGACGCGCCCACCGTCACCGAGGTGAGCCGTCTGCCCGTCTGCCCGTCTGCCCGTCTGCTCGTCTCCATGAGCGTGGAACGGATCGGCGAGCGATCGACAGCGATTCGGTAGCGTTACACTTACTAATAAGATGGTCGGTCTTTTCCGCAGGCGGAGCGCGTGATGCGGCGCGCGTGGCGCGCGGCCGAGGCGTCGCTGCGCGCGGGCGCCGGGACCGCGGGGTGCGAGGGGGGCGCCGGGGGCGCGGGGGGCGCGGCGCGCGCGAGGGACGCCGCCGTGCTCGCGCACGCCAAGCGCCGCGCGGCCGCCTGCCAGCGCCGCCTGGGCCGGCTGCGCGACGCGACGCGCACGCTGCGCGAGCTCGCGCGCGCCTCGCCCGAGCCGGACGAGGCGCTGCTGGAGGTGCTGCTCGAGCAGCGCGCCTTCCCGGAGGCGGCGGCGCTGCTGGCGCGCGCGCCGCACGCGGCCGGGGCGTGCGCGCTCTACACGCGGGCGCTGCTGCTGGCGCGCGCGGGCGGGGGCGGGGGCGGGAGCGGGGGGGACGCGGGCGGGGAGGCGGGCGAGGCGCTGCAAGCGGCGCTGGACGCGAACCCGCACGTGCCGGACTACCTGCTGGAGCGGCGCGCGCTGGCGCTGCCGCCGGAGCACGTGCAGCGCGGGGGGCGCAGCGAGGCACTCGCGTACGCCTTCTGCCACCTGCGGCACTGGCGCGCCTGCCCGCCGGCCCTGCGCGCGCTGCAGGCGGCGGTGGGGGCGAGGGGCGCGGGGGCGAGGGGCGCGGGGGCGAGGGGCGCGGGGGTGGAGCCGGGGGCGGGGGACACGGACGCGGCGCTGCTGGCGGGGGCGGCGCGGCGCGGGGGGGCGCTGGTGCCGCTGGGGGTGGCGCTGCTGGCGGTGGGGGCGCTGGGGGCGCAGGGGGCGCACCGCTGGCCCGGGCGGGCGTGGGCCGCGTGGTGCGGTGCGACCGGCGCTGACCTGGATGCCTGAGCGTGGAGACCGAACACCATCGGATCGCTTTGTTGTTCGTCCTTCTATGCGATTTACATTTGGTCCGTAACTGACTATAAATGAAGTTAATGCTGACTTTGAGAACTGACTTTCTCTATATTTATAGGGTCAGTACGCGAGAATTTGAAGTCATAGTTTTTTATAATGACCCAATGTAAAACTCCTGTAAAACGCACTCCTGTCTGTCGAGAGCGAGTTTTTCTCAAGCCTGGCTGGGTTCGGAAATCTACTAAATAAATACCCTGCGAAGGGGATTTGAAACTGATCCCTTATACAGGGTGTTTCATTATTAGCGCATAATTAATATAATCTACTTCAGCAGGTAGGTACGCAAGTCTCGGATGCGACTGCGAGTCTACTTACTTAGGTATTGCACTTGCCAGTTTGTTTGTAGTACCCACCTACTCCTAATTATAATAGGATAGTAAGGTGTCTGCAGACTTGCAAATGACTTGTGATGATGCGATGAAAGGTTGATCGATTGAAATACCTACTGTATAAGATATGTCCTGAAATATAAACCAGCTAAAAACTAGGAATTTTGTTTTATTTTAAGTCCTTTTTAAAAGTAACCTTTTTATGATCACTCTCTCTCTCTCTTGTGTCTGTCCATCTGTTGGATGGAGCCGATTTATACACTGGACACAGCACTAAATTTATTTCACCATCATAATCTCGAGTAAGCCGTTTTTCCATGCAATGTAAAGTATATCTAGGTACTCTTGGTGTGACGTTCAAATCCTCATTTCAAATGACAGATGTCAAATTGACAGCTGTCATTAAAAATTAAGATCTCAAAAATACCTTTCTTACAAGTCAGTTGCGGCTAGTCGGGGATGAGTAGATCCCGAGATATCGTTTGAGTTTGACAGCCGTCAAACGAAATGAAGATCTCATTGGGTAGGTACCTATCATTTGTCCGAAGACACATCACTAGTCTAACACGTCTAGTTTCCAAGATATCTACGGCTGTTTGAAGTTTGATAGCTGTCAAACGAAATAAAGAGTGTGTCGTGTGTATCGGCTCGAAACGCGTTCATCTGTCGTGACGGCGAGCGGTTGATTCCCATCGTCGATTCGGGCCGTTACTCTAGCTATAACTAAAATAGTCGATAATTATATTCAAATATTATTATTATTGTTATTAACTGGTTCACAAATCAGGGTTTTCGATTCGAGTTTAAAAAATAGTTTCGATTTCTTTGATGATGACGCTAGCTGCCCTATAAGTGAGCGCGTGAGTGGCCCTGTCCGTCTGGTACATGATTGTCATAATGCTATGTAATGTCAAACCATCTTCAAAAGTTTAGAAAATGAAAGAAAATTACAAATGACTGTGTATTCTGTTCTGTTCTTCGTTTAATTTGAATAATATTTAGATTCTAGTACCTACCTACGACCAAATTTAATGTAGTATCCTACGTACTCTAACATTGACACCACTCGGAGATATAACAGACAGTAACAAACATCTAACAACCAAGGTTAAACTCCCCACTCCCCCCGCTCGCCACTTGAGCTACCACCATCTATAAGACAGCTTTTTTTTAATAACTTGAGACGAAAACTTCTCATTGAAATTTCCACATGAGATACATGAACTTACTTATGAAAGTCAAAACACAGTGTAATATCTTAGGCAGTGAACACAGCATGCATTGGTGGACATGATGGTAATAATACCTACCTAAAACAAAAACAAAGTAGGTACCTACTTAATTAATTTAAATATACTAACTAATTAAGTTGTCACATCAGTAACAGATCTAGACATTTTGGCCTTAGCTGAGGCCAGAGAACCTGAGAAGATATCATGTTTTGAACGTATTCCATTAGAAAAACGGAACATTCGGTACAGCGGAGAATGCTGACCTACATTCGTTCGACATTGGGGTAATCTAAAACATTTCCGATTCACTAGGCGGCTACCTGATCGAGGGACATCTAAATTGACGTGTTGTATGATAATTATCTGGACATTCCACAAGACCGTGTAAAAGTTTGTAAAGAAACAAACCATCTGATAACTACCTTACGGCGAACACTAAGAGTCTGCATTTTATAGCATTTCAATCTGTGCTCGTAAGATGGGAGTTTCTTACAGTTATTGTTTACATAAGACGACCGATGTGGAGCAGCGGGCGCAGGTCCGCCTGCGACGCAGAGGTTGCGGGTTCGATTCCCGCCTCGGGACAAATGTTTGTACGATCTACAAATATTTGTTCCGGGTGTTCTGGGTATTTTCTATATATAATAAAAAATATCTATCTAAGTATTGTATTGTATTAAATATATATCAGTCATCTAGTACCCTGTACAGATCAAATCAAATAGGTATGTTCGTAGGTATAAATAAAACAAACGAACTCGGTAGAAGCAAGCATAATATATTCAAATGCACTGAGACCCATACTAAGCGCAAAACGCAACGATAGCGCGTTCTATCATGGTGTACGTTTTAGCAGCGACATCTAGTTTTGACTTACTTAAACATTAAATGTTATTACATTAAACATGCCGCCCACCAAGAACGTATTGAGCGTTCTTTACAATACCGCCCACCATGAGGAGCATTGGGGTTGGCACTTAACTTGACAAACTATAATTAACTAAGAAGTACATAACAATAAACCACAAACTAAAACTAACAAACAACAGTGTATCTAATGTATAACAAGTTAAACTAAATTTCATTAAAAATTACCACAACTAATCAGTCTGTCACCGGCAAAATACATAATTTGGAAGTGGGTCTCTTTATGAGAGATTGGCCACACTTCAAAGTCACTACTCTAACAATCTGGTCTGATCCAGGATGCGTAGCTACCACTCTGCCTAGCATCCATCGAGATGGAGGAAGATTATCCTCCTTGACTAGAACCACATTGCCAATTTTAGGTTCAGGTGTTAATTTGGACCATTTGTACCGTTGTAAACAATGTACCAAATATTCATTGGACCACCTTCGCCAAAAATCTTGCACCACCTTTTGAGTCAACTGCCAGCGTCTCAAAGAACTGACGTTACTGTGTTCGTAGTTATGCTCTGGTACGATCACCAAGGGTTCACCAATTAGAAAGTGTCCTGGCGTCAACGGTGTGGGGTCACCCTGGTCGTTAGGCAACATTGACAGGGGCCTAGAATTGAGGCATGCCTCTACTTGGGTGAGAATAGTGGTCAACTCTTCATATGTGAGAGTAGAGTTACCAATGATGCGTCTCAAATGGAATTTGGTAGCCTTCACCCCCGCTTCCCAAAGCCCTCCAAAGTTTGGAGCATGAGCGGGGATAAAATGCCACGAGACGCTATTGGCACTCAACCATTCTCTTATCCCAAGAGCTACTGAAGACTGCTCAGCGGTGACAAGCTTGAGGAGTTCCTTAGATGCTCCTACAAAGTTTGTCCCGTTGTCGCTCCACATGTCACTAACGTGACCTCTTCGGGCCACAAATCGTTTGAAGCCAGCTATAAATCCTTCAGCAGTAAGGTCGCTGATGACTTCTAAATGTAAGGCCTTTGTCGCCATACAAACAAAAAGACTTATGTAGCCCTTGTAAGACTTGTTGCCTCGTCCCTTGGACATTCGAATATTGATGGGTCCAGCAAAGTCAACACCACTATTAAGAAATGGCCTAGCTGGAGTTACTCTGCTGGATGGCAACTGACCCATGAATGGAGGTTTAGTCTTTGCTGCATGCCTAACACACACAACACATTTGCGCACATGCATCTTGACACGGCTTTTAGCTGAAATAATCCAGTACCTTGTGCGCAAATGGTTCAGCATTAGAGTTGGACCTCCATGCAAAGTCCGTCTGTGTGCTTCATCAATAACCAAGTCCGTGAAATGACTCTTATGGGGAAGAATTATGGGATGCTTAGTGTCCTCGGGAAGGTTGGATTTCTGAATCCTACCACCCACTCTCATAATCTTCTTCTCATCAAGGAACGGGCTTAATGCTTTCAGCTTATGTTGCTCATCTGCTACGCCTGTCTGGCATTGTCGGATACATACATCTAACGCCTCCGTGAGCTCGAGTGTTGTCAAGTAAGGTTCAAACTTCTGACTTCTTTTATACTTTATGAACCTTCTACAATAAGCTACAACACGTACTAACCTGGGCAAAGTTGAATATTTTGTCCACAGATTATGGTCAACTGACGACGCATCTCCAGCTGCCACATGGACCTTAACCTTTCTTTGCTCCAAGTCAGTCGAAGAATTGGGTTTCAAGTAGCTGACATTGGACTCTTGTAGCCACAGCGGTCCCTGCAACCACATGCTGTTTTCAGCAAGTTCTAAGGGCGTGCATCCCCTGGATGCGACATCTGCAGGATTTTGGGCCGATTGAACGTGAGACCATTGGGTGTTGTCTAACTTCGACAGAATATCAGAAGTTCGGTTGCCAATGAATGTAGACCAGCGACTGGGATGACTGCTCAGCCACGCCAAAAACAACAGTAGAGTCGGTCCAACAATGAATGTTGCTGCGTTCAATACCCAACAGGTTAGCTACATCTGAAATTAACTTAGCTAAAAGAACTGCTCCCATCAATTCCAGACGAGGAATTGAAACTTGCATAGTTGGAGCCACCTTTGTCTTAGCCGCAACAAGGTTAACATGAATGTTCCCTTCTACATCAATAGTCCGTAAGTAGACTACTGCAGCGTATGCGGTGATAGACGCGTCACAAAATCCTTGAAGTTCCGTGCAAGCATCGTCATCTCTAGCGTCTAGCCACCTGGGAATACTTACCTCGCGAATATTCTCGAGTTCAGATTGGTAAGTAAGCCATTCCTTAAGCAATTCTTCCGGAAGCTCATCGTCCCAGTCTATTCCTGCCTGCCACAACTTCTGGATCATCACCTTGGCCACGATGACACAAGGAGCAACCCATCCTAATGGATCGAATAGACGTGAGATATTCGAAATAACCTTTCTCTTAGTGATAGGAATCTGCAGATCAGGAAGTTGCACTGTGTAGTGGAAAGCATCAGATGCTTTGTCCCAAGAAAGTCCTAGTACCTTTACCACCTCATCCATCTTTATATCGACCTTTCCTTCCTTAGTACCTTTTCTATCCATCACTACCTCAGCTAAATCCTTGTCATTTGTCACCCATTTCTGCAGTTCAAACCCTGCTTTACTCAACAGTTTCTTCATTTCCTTGTAAATCCGTTTTCCTTCTTCTACTGTCTGGCACCCAGTCAGGAGGTCATCAACGTAAAAATCCTTTTTCACCTTTTCCGCTATGTCTGGACACTCAGCACCTTCATCTATTGCTATCTGTTGCAGAGTCTTGACTGCCAAGTATGGAGCAGGTGCTGTCCCGAATGTAACTCGTACTAATCTATATTCTTCTGTTTCAGCTCCCGGATCGTCTCTCCACACTAGCCTCTGGAAGTCTGCATCTTTATCTGCCACAACCACCTGACGGTACATTTTGATGATGTCTGCGCTGAGACATATAGGATGCATACGCCACCGTATGATAATATGGCGTAAATCCGGTTGCAGTGTCGGACCGACCATCAATGTATCGTTGAGAGATACCCCGTTCATTCCCTTGCAGGAAGCATCGAACACTACTCTGACCTTGGTTGTGGTTTTATCTTCGCGTATGACGGCATGATGCGGTAAATACACCGCGTCTGTTTTGTTGCGATCCTTGCCAGTCATACGAACCATATGTCCAAGGTCCAAGTATTCTTGCATTACTTCGGAATACCTGGCTTTGATTTCTGGATTCTTCTTAAAACGATTTTCAAGAAGATGAAATCTTTTCAGGGCAATTTCTCTGGAATGACCATATTTGCACTGGGGATCATCTTCGCGGAACGGTAGTCGAACAATATACCTTCCCGACGAGTCTCGGAGAGTTGTTTGACCATAAAACTCCTCGCAGCGCTGTTCTTCTTCACTAAGAATTTTACAATTAGGAAAGTCGGATTCAATCTGCCAAAATCGTTTAAGCAGTTCATCGACGCACACATGCATGCTGACGATGTTGTGATAACACAGTTGATCACCATCAGTTTCAATCTGTGACTGATGTGTCGGACCTGATAAGATCCATCCCAATGTAGTACACTGAGCCGTCGGTGTACCATTGGGACCCTTGATCAACCCGTCTTTTATTATCTTACTATAAACATCCGCGCCGAGCAAAATATCGATTTTGCTGGGCGTGTGAAACTGGGGATCAGCGAGAGCGACGTCAGCCAACTCTGGCCAGTCCACGTACTCTACCTTTCCTGATGGAAGGAGACCGGTTATTGTGCCGAGCACATGAGCACGAACCTGCAGTTGAAAGCTCGGGTCGTGGCGCGATTGAATATTCATCACGACGATGTACTTAGAGGCTAACTTGCTATCGTCGCCACCAACACCCGAAATACTAAGCTTACTGGGAACCTTTCGGAGTCCCAGCATCTGGACTGCCGATTCTGTAACAAACGACGCTTGGGAGCCCTGATCGATCAAAGCTCTAAGCAGACGAACGCGTCCATGGTCTGCTTGAGCTCCCACAATCGCAGTAGCTAACAGAATCTGATTTCTACCTCCCTCATATTGAGAGAAATGTGCCTTAAGAGGCCTTTCCAAGATTTAGCGATATAATTCATGAAGTTCGCGTTAATGTATCTTTATATAGTAGAAGTAATAGCGCGCGCGACGAGGAGCGATACGTCCTCCCTCCATAAGCGCTCAGCGCGGTTTGAGAGTCGCTGCTTCGATCGATATGATTATAAGTGCGCTAAGGTGTGATTTTAAAAAATTCGTATTAATAAAAGTCAATGCTATTAGACTATTTTCTTCGTTGTATTTATTTAATTAAAACTTAAACTTTAATTAAGTAGGTGTATTTTTATTGTAAACTCCTTACTTTAGCAGAAATAACAAGCGTAAAATTGGGAAAAGTACGCGTTTTTTAGACCGTCTTTTTTCTAAAATATTGAACTAACATGCTGTATTTTTCTCTATTCACTTAAATTTTAAAACTGTGATTATTATAATTGCATTTTTGGAAATATGTTAGACTTTGTTATTTCATAGAAAAAATGATCGAAAGTTGACTGGAATTGCTCATTTTACGAAACGTGCGTTACTAATTATTTTTTTAATCAGTTATGTATTGAGTTAATTAATATTTGCTCTGTTGGCTTAAATTTTAAGGGATAAAGCTTTTACTTGTTTTTATTTTCGTTAAAATATCTTCAACACACGAGCCACAATAGTGTTCGAAACTTCACGGGCTACAAGAAAATTCAAGGATTGTCAAGGATAGGGCTCTTAACATTCGAAGTTGATTCGTCTAAAGACGTCTTAACATTCGAGACCGCTGACTTGACTTCTACCTCCAAATCTGATTTGGGTAAAGTTGTTGCTTTTGATGAAGTTGATTTTTGGGTTGGGTGAAGCAACGAATGATGCTTATGTTTACATATGTTACACCTTGAGGATGTTCGACACATGTAAGCAGAGTGGTTTCTACCTAGACAATTAAAGCACAGATTGTTCGATTGAACGAAACTGTGCCGTTGATCGTAATCAAACTTACAAAATTCCTTACAGTTTGCAATTTTGTGTTCATTGTTTTTGCAATATGGACACCAAGTCTTTGTCCCAGCATCGGATCCGCCGGATGCCGCGTGCATGGCTTTAGCTTTCTGGCTTGAAGAATTTGAGTTGGCTTTCTGTTTGGGTTCTAAGAATTCAAGAGACCTAAATCGCGATTCAAGAAACTCTCTCAATTGGTCCAAAGTTGGCAGTTCGTCTGAGGTACTTATTTTAAATTCCCATTCTTTACGCGATGTAGAATCCAACTTTGAACAAATTGTGTAGATAACAATAGCGTCCCACGTACTTACATTTATGCCCAAATTTTTTAAACCATTAAGTGTATCATTTGTAATGTCCAACATGTCCTTTATTGCACGACACGACTCGGCTCCGATGATGGGTTGACCCATAAAACGCTTTAGTAGGCAATTGACTAAAAACTTCTTATTATTATATCTGTTATTAAGTGTTAGCCACGCTTCATGATAGTTAGCAGCTGTTATTGGCACGTGCCTCAGCAACTGCTCTGCCTCTCCTGAGAGATAGCCTTTTAAATAATGCATTTTCTGTACATCATCAATGGAAACGTTACTATGGATCAGTGAAACATATAAATCCTTAAAGGTAGTCCATTCAGCATACGAACCCGAAAAGGTAGGTTTAGAGATTATGGGAAGTTTTACATTTATTTCTCCTTTCGGTACCGCTTGAGAGATCGACATAGCGTTAGTGGGTTTGAGCAAACTTAAAGCTTCTCTTAATTCAGATTTATAATCAATATAAATTTCCTCAACACTCTCATAAACACTATCTTCCATGTATTTGGTTTTACTTAACTCATCTTCGGTCATCAAAATCTTTCGGTGTGTTTCCGCAAAAACCTTCCACTTATCTTCCAAAGAATCTAATCGCGTTTGTAAATAAGACTCCTTAGACATGCGATCCTTTGGAGACTTTTTAAAGTTACTATAAGACTTTTCGATTAAAGATTTATAGCCAAACTGGCCTTTAATTGCGGCGGAAGACATGTTACAGTAAACCCAAATACAGTCAAACTAAATGCTCAAAAACCAAAGTTGTATAATTTATAAGTGCAAGAAAAGTTTTTAAAATTTTACAAGTCCCAATCAAAGTAATAATTTCTAAAAATTTTACAAGTCCAAGAAAGTTTATAAAAATTTTACAAGTGTTTGAAACTTGATTAACTCTGACGAAAATCGGGCATAGGTTCCCCGTCGGTTACCTTTTCGCAAAACTATTCTAAGTCCTAACTAGCATGCACTTAAAATTTTAAAGTCCACAAATAAATATCTTCAAATTTTTCTAAGTCTCAAAATCTCTTGATGAACTGAACTGACTGAACGTAATAATTACAAAGTACTCACAGGCAAACCACTCCACTAGACTTCCTTGGTCGTCGCTTACGTCACGCCAATGCGCGCTGCCTGTCACTCCTGTGACAGCTAGGCCGCAGCGTGTCTTCCACACGTTACGGCTGATAATGACGTCGTAATGCGCTGTAGACTCGTACTACGTCACGGTTATGACGTCACGTCGCGCAAAGCACCCCTGCCTTGCCTCAGCTTCCTCCTCGGTTGATGTAGCGGCGCCCACGCACACTCACACTCAACCACCCGACACGGTTCCTTGAACACAGGACCCGAGCGGTGCGCACTGCGCAGCGGAATCGCCACTGCTTTCTAGTGCGTGAAGCTTGGAAAAATATCGGCTAACTTCCGACTCGATAGGACTATGTACAGATCAAATCAAATAGGTATGTTCGTAGGTATAAATAAAACAAACGAACTCGGTAGAAGCAAGCATAATATATTCAAATGCACTGAGACCCATACTAAGCGCAAAACGCAACGATAGCGCGTTCTATCATGGTGTACGTTTTAGCAGCGACATCTAGTTTTGACTTACTTAAACATTAAATGTTATTACATTAAACGCTAGATGATGCTGTGTGGATTGTCCAGCATTATTTATTTATTTATTTATTTAAGACAACTGGTACAGAAACCTCTTTTGGACTCGTTCTAGTCTGTCCGAGTGAATAGCATAACTTGGAGACCACACACAAATGTTAGGTATACCAGTGCTGGATTAAGCCAGCGCGGGGCCCGTAGCAAATGCCCGCGCGGGGCCCCTAGCCAAAGGCCAGTCAGCCTTTGAATCAGGGGTGTAATTGTCAATGTTTTGCCGGGACAGGCTCCAAAATACTATATTTAAACTTCTGGCATTGACGCTCTAAATAATTATGTAGTTTTTTTATAAACTTTTGTACTGAGTTTACTTTAATCGTACGCTATAGATAGATCAATGGCGAGCGTAGCGAGCCGCTAAAAAATATGTTAAATATCTTAAATTTGATGAGCATATCAACTCAACTTACGTTAGTAGTTTTCAATATAATAACGGCGAGCGTAGCGAGCCGCGACAAATTCTTTGTATTGCTTGCTATCTTAATTTTTTATAACTCAATTCAACTAAATTAACTTTAGGGCTTGTTTACAATGCGAATCGGTGCGATGCGAATTCACAACGTAGAAAACTGCGACAAGTGGCGATTTCGTGTGGCGAAAGAATAGTCATCCGAATCGTGCAAGACACCCGAATCGTGGTAGACACCTTCCACGATTCGAGTGACTATTCCTTGCGATGCAAATCGATTTGCAAGTTTTTGCGATGCGTCGCGCGTCGTGCGAGCTTATAGATATTTACGATGTGACGTTGCATCGCAGTTTTGTGTACAAGCCCTTAGTTATTTGTAATAGACAGTTCAACAGCGAGCAGAGCAAGCCGCAAAAAATTTAGCTAGATATCTTAAATTATGAGTTTGTCAACTCAATTTATGTCACTAGCCCTTAGCATACAGTTCAACGGCGAGCGTAGCGAGCCGCAAAAAAATCTGGGTGTTTATCTTGTTCAACCGCGAAATGAGCAAATACTTATATCGGTACACTCAACGCGGCTTGCATTATAATGTATTTGAAGATTGTTTGCGGCACAGGCTACGGAGTACCTATGCTAGGTAGGATATCAGTGTGAAAATTAAAAACAACTCGTAAATTCCTTCTTTTTTATTTGTCTGATCTACCTCTAGAGTTCTCTGTGATAGAGCTCGTCCGGGGAAGGACTACCACCATACCTATTTCTGCCGCAAAGCAGTAATGCTCGCATTGCTGTGTTCCGGTGTGAAGGGTATGGTTTCCGGTGAAATTACTGGCACATGAGGCTTTCGATCTTAGCCTCAAGGTGGCAACCCGCAAGTGATACCTCTGGTATTGCAAGCATCCATAGGCTGCGGTAACCGCTTACCATCTTGTGGGCCGTACGCTTGGTTGCCACTTCAGTTGTATAAAAAAAAAAAAAAAAAAAACCTACATGCAAATTTTCACTTGCTTGGAACCGCTGTTGCCCGTACCAATTTCTATCAAGAAGCCCTTGGCTTGCTTTAGTTCTTACGCATGTGGTTCAAAATTAAAACAGAATTTATACTAACTCAGCAGAAAATTTGTAGTGTGCACTTACTTGTTTAAATATGATAATTGAAAATTTTAAATTATCGTTGTATATAATTATTACTAACATCTTTTCATAGGCCTGTTGTAGCGAATATTCGTGTGTGTATGTCTATTATCTTAATTTTAAAAATAATACCTATCTTAATTTAAAACAATTTTTACGCTTAGGTAGGCGCGGGTTGGCGGAGCCCCCCAATACGCGGGGCCCGTAGCATTTGCTACTTTTGCTACGTTGTTAATCCGGTACTGAGGTATACTCTAAACCACTCCGTATTAGACAATTATAGACAGGTATGACCGCGTTTGGATCTCTAAACGATTTATAATTCGATTCCACAGATCCAGAGGTACCTATCCGAAAATACCCCATATAATGTTCCCCGATTATTCGTATTTTTGGAGTTATGCATCTAAAAAGGTTTTTTTTTGCGAATGTTTGCTTAATTTATGTAGGGCATATACAAATCTATTTATTTTACAGCAAACTTTTTCTACATGAGCTTTCCAATAGGAACGTTTGAAACTGATAGGTAGGTAGGTAGGCAAGTCAAAACATTTTTAAAGGTTTTGTTCTTAGATTTTTTTTGGAAAATAATCTCAATGAGTTATAAAATCACGCATAAAATAATCAACTTCCTAACATTAGTGCAAAGTTTAGATGAAAAGTGACGAATTTGTGTTTGAGGAAGTCAAAGTTGAATTTTCAACATTAAATTATATACCTATCAAAAAACCATAAAATAATTAAAAAAAAACTTTTGAGGACTCTAAGATTTCATAATACCGAAAATAAATTGTAGAACATACACATGCGGTATTTTTGGATACACATGGATTTGAGGAATCTAATTTTTTCTTATTGACATCTAAAGATTTCTCTATTTTGACCATCCTGTATATAGTTGCAACCACTGTTGGTTTTCCTAAGAAAAAAAAATTACCTTATAGCTTAGTGACTTAAACCCATATTCTAAGAAGTTTCCTCGAACTTTCCTCCACTCGACTCAAGGTAGGTTTAGACGTTACGTAGGTACCTTGTGTTTGACAATCATTTCATTTTTATTTTCTCACCTCCGGTAAGAAAAATTTTCGTGTGGAAGTAAATAAATAATGCTAGACAATCCACACAGCATCATCTAGCCCGAAGAAAAGTAAGTGGAGGAGAATTTTTGCAACTATGAATATTTACTATGGATTTATTTGAGTGAGGTTGAGTCGAGTCGAGGAATTCTTGAGGAATCGTCTTAAAATATGGGTGTTAACTTATATGATCTACTGCACCTACTTACTACCTTTATACCTACTGGCACTGCTGCACGTACTGGGTGGGTTGGGTACCTACTGGGTACCTACTGTGTAGTGTAGTGGGTACTGTGCAGTGGGTACTGTGCAGTGGGTACTGTGCAGTGGGCAGTGGGCAGTGGGCAGTGGGCAGTGGGCACGCACGGCGCGGCGCGGCAGACGGCAGTCTCTCCGGCGGCGCGCCGCGGCAGGTCGCGTCCGAGCCCGCGCCGCCGCTCTCCTACAAACTAACCGATAACTTCCCGCGCGCTCCGACCCGGACTCGGGATCGAGCCGCTCTCCCGGAGCGGGAGGCCAAGTTTCGCGCCGATTTCGCTCGAGTTTGAGATAGGTAGGATTTTAGATTTCCTCGAGTTTTTGGCCTCGCAGCTCGAAGATGGCCCCCGATCGGAGCGAGGTGCGATCGCGCCGGGCCGGCATGTGAGACGGCAGCATGGCGGCGCGCCGGCTCGTGCTGAACGGGCTCACGGCCGAGGTGGGCGCGGGGGCCGGGCCCGAGCCCCCCGAGGCCCCCGAGCCCCCCGCGGGCCGCGAGTTCTACCACGAGCTGGAGCTGTACCGCCAGCTGCTGGCGCTGCCGGGCCCGCGCCGCGCGCGCACGCCGGACCCCGCGCCCGCGCCGCGCACAACCGGTGCGTACCTAACTACCTACCTACCTACCACCGGCGCCGGCGCCCGATGCTAACGCGTGTCTGTCTGTCTGTCTGTCTGTGTGTGTGCAGAGCCGCGCCCGCGCCGCAGCCGCACGCCGGCGCCGCGCGCGCCAGCTCCCGCCTCCGCCTCCTCCGCGCCCGTCTCCTCCGCACCCGCTGCGAGAACCGCTCGAGTGAGTATGCTCTCTTCGAATCAAATCATTTATTAATTTTGCGAAACATCACGATAATTTTATAGCATAGCCATGATCAGCTGCTTAGACAGCATGCAAAATTTTGGTTTAGGTACACAGTATTAAATTAATGTAAAAAAATGACAAACAGTTTATTCATAAATAAAATTCATGTAAAATAAATGTAATCAAGTTAAATTAAATTAAATGTAATAAATGTTATACAATCATAATATTAATAAATTACCCTAATTATTTATCTATAGATCAAAAAATTTGTCAGTAATATATTCATTAATACTATTTTATAATAAATACTTTTTAATTTAAATTTAAAAATGTCATTTATATCTGTTTCCAGAATGACTTTCGAACTTGTAAAGTCGGTACACGGTAATACAGTAGGTATAGGTAATTGCAGATCGTTTTGCTATCGTGTGCGGTTGACCATGTGGATGTGTAGAGCCTCCGGCGTAGCTCGTCGATCTAGTGCGTCTCTACGGCGTAGACCACGATACTGCTACGCACGTCTACGCTCGGTTGCTACAATATTCGTTACTCCTCCGACTGTCCTATATTACCGCAGCTTTAGCGCGACGACATCGTTTAAAATACATAATTTACATTGATATTTCTTCTTTTATTATTTTCGTAACTGGCAATATTACGTATGTAATACTTCGTAGCTTATTTAGTATTTTTTGTGCATTTAAAGTAGATTTAGTCTGGGTTGGTACTTCGGTACACAATATATACCATCATGCCAGCCACGCCAGCCGAAGCCGAAGATTGTGAGTGAGAATGATAATTATACTTACACTATCGAGAATGCTCATCTCCTGTCGGAAAATATTGAAATACCAATCTACCTAAGTGTTGCAAATGTCTTATGCGATTCGATTATGGCCGCTTTCCATCAAGCGGCTCGTCTGCTTGTTTGTCACCTTATGATATGACATCATAAAAAACCTATATCTACCAACACAACTGGCCAAAAATTTATAATCACTTATGTACTGATTGGTGTTTTTGATTTACTCATTTATGCTGACGTTTCGAAGCTTTTCTGCATGAGAATGCTCATGAAGTAAATAGCCATTAATAATTTAAAATGATTTCTAACCACTATAGTTTGAACTCTTCTGATAGGTGTTGTTTGCAAACTTCTATTATTGTGTTACTTCACTTAAAATGAGACTTAAACTTAACTTAACACAATGTACACAGAGCTTATTAATAGGTACGAATCGATCGTGGTCGATTGCAATAGCTTACCTACACAGAGCGTACATAAACAGATAGGTACCTAATGGCTCCGGAATATTGACATCCAATGCCTATTAGCGGGCGTCGTCGGCGTCGCGTCGACTCATTTACATCGCTAAAGATAGATCGCTACCGATAGGCGCCGCGAGTGCAGGCACCGAACTCATACCTGCACTCTACCGAAATCTAAGTAATAGGTATATTGATTTAATAATAGTCATCATCATGACAGCCTTATAATGTTCCCACTGCTGGGACACTGGCCTACTCTCAAGTGAGGGGGCTTGAGTCTTAATCCACCACGCGGAACCAATGCGGATTGGTGGATGGCACTTTTAAGTTTTTAGTTCTACACATACCCGATTCCTCACAATGTTTTCCTCCACCTTATGAGAGTACTGGCATTGCGCACATAATTTTTTAGAGTAAAAAAATCTATTGGTGCACGCCTGGATTCCAATCCACGACCTAATGATCGGAAGACGGGGTCACTACCATTAGGCCACAAGTGCTCCAGAATAATAGAAACAGTTTCAAATAAATCAATCAGCATAACAGTGAAGAGTGGAATTGAGTGTAGTGTGCAAGCATTACTGTGTTTAGGTTTCAAGGGCATTGTAGCAAGTGAAATTACTGGGCGAAAGAGACTTAACAACAATGTCTCGGGGAGATAAGTGCAGTGCAGTGCCACGCAAACACTTAAAATTTTAAGCTTTGGGTGGCACTGCATCTGTAATAGTCAGGCGTGGTGCTTAACATCAGGTGGGCGCCTTGATTGTCTTGTCACTTGATGACATAAAAAAGGGTTATTTGCTAGCTTAGAATTACAAATTCTAAGTTGGCTACTTCAAGTCCTGCCAGAGTCGAAAAAAACTAAGAAGGAGCCGCAAAACTTTATTATTCTCATAATGGTACGGCTAAAACTCGGTATAGAGAAAATGTTAATAGATTATCAACAGTTTTGGCACTCTTCTGATAAATTTACACTGTTTGCGTTGGCTGGTCGCCTCATTACCGCCACGCAACTCCCCGGATTTTCCAATAAATTAGTCGCGGGTATTACAATGTCTATTATAATAATTCCATATTAAAATCACACAATCGCACACACACCACGTATTATACAACCTGCCAGCCTAATGTACCGGAACATGATGATGATGTGAGTTTATCAAGTTCCTACATGTGCTACCCACTTCAGCGTGTGAGCTTACTCTGTACTAACGATTTTGAATTAAAATCACTATGAATAAAACTATAGGTTTTTTTTTATGCTAGACTATCCATATATTTATATATTTTTTTTTTCTATGTATGTAGGTATAGTAGGTATTATAATTATATGTAATATATTAAATATAAAATAGTTTTATAGGTTTACGTAGGTTCATTTTAGAGTCATATTTAGATTGATAAGTTAGTTAATTTGTTATTGTTATATAATTCTAAGTTATTTTTTTTTATAGGTATTTGAGTATTTTTAGTTTTTCCATGTTAGTTTTTATGTAACTTAGTTTTAAGCACGCCAACCTCTACTTTTTCACCAGATATGGATGACTGGTAGAAAATGCTGCATAGCATTAAGTCCTCCCTTTGTACAATTTTTGTTTATTGTGCAATAAAGAATTAAATAATAAATAAATAAATAAAATATCCACACAGCATCAACTAGCCCCAAGTCAAGCAGAGCTTGTATTATGGGTACTCGATGACTGATATAATTAAAACAATAAAAGATAGATATTTTTTATTATACATAGAAAATACCCAGAACAAATATTTGCAGATCGTACAAACATTTGTTCGAGGCGGGAATCGAACCCGCCGGGCCCCAGGTTCTTGTTTAGATACATTTATTTCTGTGCGAACAACCTACTTCGATTCGATCGCGCGAATTAATTGAAGCATCCGAGAAGACCATAAAGCACCCGCGCCGCCGCCGAGCCTGTGTCGAGCACATTCGCACTGAATTTAGGGCTCTCTCTCCCATCTCAGCGTGTGCGCTGTATACTATTGTTTCTGAAAGAGAGAGGGCATAGAATCTTGACGCAAACGTTAAATTAGAACGTTATTGCTTTTAGTACGCGCATTTATGTATCTAGTAGGTGCGTATCACGCGTGCACTATTAGGTACTCTGCGAGTTATACTGTACCTACGGATTTCATTGGCTTCTAACGTGTTTAATGAATCGTTTGGTACGTCTATGAACTTAAAATATTTTATACTTATTAAAATAAAAAATGAAATCACCCACTTCCTGCAGTTAGGAGTTGCTAAGAGGCGTAGCGTAGGTATATCTAGTTCTTAAGTATTTAGGTTCGAATGGCACGCGTGCTTTCTTATTCATTTTGAGCAGAGGATGTACCAAATAATTCAAGATTCAAGATATTTATTTGCACAAATAAGTGTTACAAAAGTTAAACTAACAGAGCTAAAGGATATTGTGTCGTTTCATGAGGAAGTACTTGCGCCCGCGTTGCTACCCGTAGTTAAATAGTTAGTAATAATAGTAGTCTAGTACCCATAATACAGCTCTGTTTAACAGCAGCTTACTTTGAGGCTAGATGATGCTGTGTGGATTGTCCAGCATTATTTAAATATTTAAATTTAAATTTAAAGTTATTCATCCGGGAAACAAGAAACAGGTTTCCAAGGAAAAAAGGTAGCATATAAGTTTATCTAGGGCAAAAGCTATCTTTGTGACGATTTTTATCCAACGCGCGACTTACATTGGGTCAGTGACGACTCCAAATGATATCAGTGCTGACTTTAAGAACTGACTTTCTCTGTTTACAAAGGGTCAGTACGCGATAATATGAAGTCAGTACTGGAGGGCGTTTCTCGTCCATAGATAAATGGTTACATGTGATATATATCGTCAAAACTGTCAACATTTCTATACATTTTTGACAGTTTTGACAATTATATCAGATTTATCTATGGCACGAGAATCGCCCCCCGAACCCGACAGCATTTACATGTCATTAGGTCAGTAGCGAGTCAGCACTGAATTATTTGGTTTGGTTGGTAATTTAGTCAAAGACTTTCCAACTTTTCCAAGGGATTTTTGAAAGAAAAGTCACCATTTCTTTTCAAATTTCGTTTATTTACGTTACTAAGCGACAATCAAACTAATACACTTGACACTGGCAAAATTGTGGCAAATAAGCCACAGAGTCCATAAACGAAGAAGTAGAAGAAGGATTGTCTTTGGCTATCTTGTCAAAACGACATGGGTCTTCCCATTTTAATTATTTTTCTCGTGTTATTTTAAGTTTTATTGCGTAAATTTGGTGGCAGTTTATTCAATTTAACTTGTTTACTTAGCACAAGTGTAAGTAATTGAAATGGAGGGGTAATGTTGGTTGGTAATTTAGTCAAAGACTTTCCAGGACAGTTTTGAAAGAAAAGTCATCGTTTCTTTCCAAATTTCGTTTGTTTACGTTGCTAAGCGACAATCAAACTAATACACTTGACACTGGCAAAATTGTGGCAAACTAGCCACAGAGGCCATAAACAAAAGAAGAAGAAGAAGTAGAAGAAGACATTTTGGAAAATTGATATTGTTTACATGGTTTATGGTTAACATCAAGTTTAATTATGACATAACGCGACATACTTACTCAACAGTTAAGACCTACCTACACATGGGTTCCTACATATTTCAGACTCGCGAATATCAGAAACTACACCCGTAACAAATATTTGCTGTTCATTTTGTCTGGATTCAATTTAATTAGGATACAAAATAAAATGGACCGATTATGAGTAATGACATGATGTGTTCGTGCAAATAAATATCTATTACTTACTGGCTGTTGCCTGCGACTTCGTTCGCGTATAAATTGAAATAATAACTAGTAGGTACACGTATAAACTTTCCTGTTAATTTTTTGTAATATTACCAAATTCTAGTATTCCCGTATTAGTTAACAGTATAGAAAATTAATAACCAATTTGATATAACCAAACATATTAAAATTAATTAAGGTCTAATGTAGAAGATGTCCTTACTTACCTAAGTAATTTTTTTAGAACTTTCGTAACTACAAGAAATAGGTATGTTCAGTTATATTTACTCAAAACCATTTACTTATATCCACTTCAATAATCATGCTTAAATATCAATGCTTCATGGTAACTGCTGTCTGTTATGTTGCGCAAGGTAAGTGCAATAGAAGTAAGTAGGGTACTTTAGTTATTTTATATTGCGCTTTTATTCGCAGCATTTGAACCGGGCTCGGGCCGCTATATAATTTTATTGTGTGTACCTTTACGTGCCTATCCCGCGACAGAAATAAACATTTGACAGCTCGTAATGTCACTCGCGACGCGACGCGACACGAAGGAATACCTACGGCCCACCCCGCCCGCCGCCCGCCCTAAATACCTATTGTATTGTCCCGCAGGTACACAAAGTAGTGCTTTTCATTGCCCGGTCACAGTTAAACTTTTAAGTTTAAAATTATAATTACTACTAATTAGTTTTAAAATGCATAATAATAATAGTACATACTTAATAATAATAATGAGAGCGTGGAGCGGAGAGCCTAAACCGCTGAACCTAGAGTTGTAAGACAATAGAAAAAAAAAATATTTAATAAGCACAAACAGAATTCATCTCGAGCCGATTAAAAAAAATTGTGCGTTTTTCTGAAAAGATTTTAGGCATGTTACAAAAGCATGATAGGATTCCTCAGACAATGTAATAACAATGCGGTTTTTTTGAGTATTTTATAATTAAGTACAAAAAAGGCTTCCAAAAAAAACTTATTGGGTATCTGCTGGTAATGTCACTAAAATAGTTTTTAGGTCTTTTGCTATCATTTTGTTTAGTTAGTGCATATTAGTACTTTGTTACCAAGCTCCGATCATGAAGTAGGGTGATGGCTAATGAGACTTTTTAGTGAATGTTATTAGAAATAATATTGTTTGGGTTCTTTATTACAGTTTTTGTACGTTTTTTGATCAACAATGACTAGGACCTGATGATGAAGTGAAGGGAGAGGGAGATATTTGAATGGGAATGTAGTGGCAGCGGCACCTAGGTTCTCTGACTGGGCTATAATATTCCTCGGTCGGGTTCAGTGGCACGCGCGCCGAAACAAGTGGCTTTTTATAAAATATATCGCTCAGCGCGCGTTTATTTGGCGCGACCTTCGTCACGAGCTCGAGGGTCTAGTAGACATGGTTTCTATATTAAAGCGTTGATAACCTATTATTTACTATTTTTTATTTACCTACTTCTTCTGAGTCATAAACGAATTCCGTTCAAGTGTCTAATTATTGGTATTATCCAAAACAGAGTACGGCGATGTTTGAAGGGTGACGTTTGAAGAAGTCCTAGGTATGAAAGTGGCGTGGCCGCTAACAGTAACAACGGCGAACAACACACCAGGCTCAGGCAAGCCCTCCCTGCCTCAATCTATAAACTTACAAACATCTTGAAAGCGCGCACTCATCCGTTGAGCTGTCGATGTCGGTCGAGCCTCTCTTCAACTTGTAACTACGAGTATACCAGGTACAGGTATCAACATTGTTTAGCTCCGCGGACACTTTTGGTCTACATAAAGTACATACATAAAGCGAGCGGTCAAATATTAGGATTGTAGAGCGGTCGCTGCGAGCTGTACAGATTTTAAATTTAACAGGATACTGTATCCTGTCAAATTTGACAGAACCGTATACTAGCAGTACAGGGTCATTCATTATCAACCTGACAAACTTAAGGGATAGGTTCCACACCTAAAAAAAAAAATATATGTACCTATAATTTTTTTTTTTTTTATGTATGTTTTGTCTTAAAAATCACAAGTAAACAAAAAAAAATCGATTACGTTTTTCCGCTCAATTATTATTTATCATTGTTGGGAATCGAGTTAAGCGACGTAATAATGAAATATTAGAGTGTGCGCGCCCCGTAGCGGGTCAAGGACACGCGCAGGTCAAGGACGCGCGGGTTAGTGACCCGCAGTTCATTGACGCGCGGGTCACTAACACGTGCCGAGCGCTGCCTTTTCGATTTCTAACAAGGATAACTAATTATGAAGCAGAATTACGTAATTATTTTTTTAAAATTTTATAAAAAAAAACGTTAAGAAAAAAAAAAAAAAAGTACAAGTATTTTTTTTTTTATGTGTGGAACCTACCCCTTAAGTTTGTCAGGTTGATAATGAATGACCTTATATATCTACTATACTATTTGCACAAAATATTAAAAAACATAGAGTAGGCTTACTGCAGATTCTTGCTGTAATGTAAGTACTGTTAACCCAAGAGCTGCCCAGGTACGACTGTGTTTGTTGGCCTACTGCCACTTCAACTTATTAGTTATTTACTCGATTACCTCTTCAACGATAACATTTCAGGTACCAAGTACTTTAAAGGTAATTTACAATTTAAATAAAAGGAATTGTGTGGTCAATTCACATAGAATAATGCTTAAATTTATTAAATCCTGTAAAAATTATCTATTTACGTTAGTGTTTATTAGTACCGATGTGGCGCGGCGGCCAAAGGTCTGATAAATGAGGTAGCGGGTTCGATTCCCGCCTTGGAAGAAATGTTTGTACGATCTGCAAATATTTGTTGCGGCTGTTCTGGGTAATTTCTATGTATAATAAAAATTGTCTATCTATGTATTGTATTGTATTGTATTGTATTTAAGTATATCATCTAGTACCCATAACACAGGCTCTGCTTAGCTTACCCGGGAAGGGCGGTAGCACAGGGGTGGCCCTGTGCTGCCGCAGCACTGCGAGGTGCTGGGGCTGACTTTTGTTAGCCCCGGGAAGTGCTTTGAGCGCGATGCGAGAGGGGCACCACTGATAGCCCTAGGGGACCGTGGAGCCCCTTGGCATGCATCGAGGCTGGCCACCGGGGATGGTTTAGTGAGTCGTCGAGTCCTACAACCTCACACACCCCCGTCGTACCCTTATGCGACGGGATGTCTGGATGCAGATTCCTCCCCGTTAACAAAAAAAAAAAAGGCTCTGCTTAGCTTGGGGCTAGATGATACTGTGTGAATTATCAAGCATTATTTTTTTATTATTGTTTATTTATTATTTTATTAGACAAAGTAGCGGCTTAATAAAATAAAATTAGAACTTCATACGCCATTATCATAAATGCAAAAATATATGAACTTAAAAAAAAACCTAAACAGATTCCTTAAAATGATGAATGAAACTACTAAAAATTATCCTCGACTTTCTTCTAGCGACAAGCCAATATCAACAAAACAAAATAAAGTAAGTACCTACCTACTTTAGTAAGTATTCAAATCTGCGTAAAACATTTACAATTGTCGGCCTTTTTGGGCACAATGCTAAGAACCAGAATAACAAGAACGGAAAACGTTAAACCACGATCTTACCGCGCCAAGGAGAGCCTTTCTTTGATCAGGTTTTAATAGACTTCTATGGGGTCGGTCACACATTTTGTAAACAAGAGAGGATTGGAGACTGATGTCAAGCAATAGGTAGGTAGCTCACTGTAATTAACTACTCACTATGCACCTATTCTGTGAATTCACCGACTTACTTACGAAATTCATTATGTATTACTTTCTCATTAGCAGGGGACTTTATATCATCATCTGAGTACATAGTTAATGCTTCTGCTGGGTCACAGTTCTCGGAATAAATCAAAAGGGCTTACTTTCCTCGTAATCCACGTAAGAAGGTAACTATGCATTAGGCAGCGGCTGATACTTAACTTTTAGATTGTGTCCTAACTAAAAGGCGACATCGAGTCGATCCTACGCGACTTTGCTTCAATCGTCCGCCGTCGTCAGACATCTCCAGACCCGAGCGGATTAAGGTGCATCGTGCTGCCGGGACCTACGACTAGGTACTACTAGGTACTTGCCGTGAGCCATTGGATCGGAAACGTGCCATGCAATTTTAAGCTTCATTTAGACCTAGAACACCTTTTAGCAAAATGAAGAAATAAACTAGTATAATATTAAGATACAAAACAGATAAAAATCTCTAGTAAATACTATTCCGCTTAACTTTTTAACTAATGAGGTCAAACAGATAAAACGGTTAACTGTGTTATCTGTTTAAAGAAAAAAGAAAAAATATGTACTATATTGACATATATAGTTGCACAGATGCGAGATGTTGGCTCATCTGTATGGATGCACGTTCACAATACGATTGCTTTGCTACAATAAACAGGGCGCGGGCGCCCGGGCGCGGGCGACACTTAGCGCCTTATCAGCCACTTATCAATTAATGGACACTTTAGCCACCGCTCTGAGATTTATTGCAGAGAAGATACCGTCAAGTGGAAGGATTCTCCACACTTCATTAGTGGTTAAGAGAAGATTGTTGACTCTTTAAGGTACATGCCTTGAATTGCTTCCACGGGGACTTCTTTTTGAAAAAAGAGAATCGGATACTTAATTTTAATTTTTAATACAGAATGAATACTTATCTTGAATTACTTAAACAGAAATAAATGCGGTGAATATGTTACCACAGTGACCCAGCTTAGGGTGATAAATATAGGCAAAGGTGCAGGTAGGAAGCGGGAAGGAAGCTGAGGGGTCGGAGGAGGGAGGAGGGTCAGGAAAACAATGATTATTTCTCGGTAGAAAGGGCGGAAGCGCCACGACGCAGACGGATAGCGGTTAGTAGAGCCTTGTGTACCTACCGGCTTCTCTCTAGATCACATGGCCACCCACTCGATTCAATTAAGAATGCGAGTCAGTAAGCAAAGATATTTACCTTTTATTTAAATATACAAGAGCCTTCCACTTACTGATTTGTTCAACTCACAGTCTTTACGTTTTTAATTATTGTCTAACTTAATATCGTGTACGAACACACATACAGAGCAGAGACAGACATACCTGCTATCATTGATGCATCTTCGTTCACAATACAGAGGTATTGTACCTTGTAATAGACGTGCAAATACGTGTGTACATAGCACAGAGGTAATAGTAAGTAACAATCAATCACCGTTCGGGACAGTGAACCGGCGCGAATGATTCAATTAGCCGTGTGCAGAACTGCGCAACTATTCCCTCCACACTCCTGAACTTCGGAAAACTTCGGGGCGAGTTTGGGAGACAACCAGTTAGCAGGCACACTCTGCTAATCCGTTCTTCGTCGTTTCGCTGCCACCAAAACGTATCTATAGAGAAACTAGACATAGTAATTGCTCGAACGAATGCTCTGAACCGGCAACAAGCAAGTTTTTCCTAAGAGAGTTTTACCAAATAATAAAGTTTAAATATTTGAATAGATAAAATACTGATATACATTGGCATCTAAAGTAAATGGACCTAAACAATAGGAACCTTTAATCACAATCAGCGTAAATGTATGACAAAATGAAGAGCGGGCGGGTTCGGTATGAGTTAAGGATCGTTCAAACCAACACGGCGCCGGCGACGCCAAAGCGGAGCGAAAGTGGAGCGGAAGCGTCAGCCGCGCGGCGGACGCTGTAATGGCTTAGCAATGGCACTTTGCACATTAAACGTGACCGCGTTGCGGCAACACAGCGTTCGCAAAGTCTTTCGCGTCGCTGCCTTGGTTTGAACGATACATTACAGATATTTTTTTTTAATTGGAAGAGGCAAGGCATCGCGTGATGTTGCCCTCGCGCCTCGCTGTAAGTGTTTAGACGTGTTATTTCCCGCGAGACCGCGGCCCATTGCAGCGCTGCTTGGCCTCCAGCGCCCTGGACACAGATGGGTGCTTCCACTTCCTCGCGCCTCCACTGCTGATGTCAGCTTTAGTTCACAAAAGAAGAATAATTATTGATTCATGAATGAAAATAACTAATGCAGGTCTCGATAACAATAATTTCAGATGCACCTATGCATTTAGCTCAGGGTAGATAATGGGCACTCAATTCTTGGGTCGGTGGAGCGTCTCGCTGTCGGCGGCGCGTCGGCGCACACCCGGGTGACGACGGGTGACGACGGGTGACGACGACTGCCCACAAGCATACAAACTATAATATACAGAGTACTTGAGCGCGCGGAATGTCACCTCCACCCGCCCCTCTAACTCTACCTGTGACCCGCTATACGCTGAAGTACTTTATGTAAACTACCCTCATCCACCAAAACAAGGAAATTTTGCTTGACATTTTTAAAATTATTACCATCTTTGTTTTTAACATCCTTTTTGATATAAATATTCCTTGCTCATTGCACTAAAACTTAAAACAAACTATTGATTACGAAAAGCTCTTAAACAGTATAAAAAAGAAATAAATGCAGAGCACACACATAAAAGTTATCGTTGTAAGTCAGACTTGGTATACAAATCCCCTTATAGAACCCCTGCTGTACACACGATGTTTTTATTAAATCACCAAAACGACTTTTTTTTATCTAGTATTTCTTGGTAAGGGAATCATTTACGATAGGATTTCAATTTGTTTTTTTTCAAATTTCAATGAAAAGTAAAATTTGAGAGAGCGGCCGCGGCTTAGGTACGAGTATGAGTAGTTGCGCGTGTGGCGAGGCGGTGTCACCCGCTAATTACCGCACCGCGCGCCGGAGGGAGGCTGGACGATGCATAAATTCCAACTCGTTACAAACAGAAGTCGCGTCCTCAGTGGCTGCTTCTCGAGATAATCATATCCTGGGTATCAGGCGCGCTGCGTTTGATCTTCAGAAACGAGTTCCATACGCTCGTAAAATATTAATAATGAGTGGTTGCCGGAAACAAATTGGCGGCCGCTCCGGGCCGGCGTCTTCCGAGGCTTTGTTTCTTAAATTGGCTTCGAGCAAGTTAAAAATGATGTAAAAGACCAGTGCCGGTTCTTTGACGTTACATTTAGTTAATTATTATGCAATGTGGTTTGTGTGTGTTTGCCTCGCTTAGCATTCGCAGCCGGCGCTCCATGGTCCATCGCACGTAGAGGAGAGCACTCGGCATGCGGCGTGCTCGTCCACAAATAGGCAGTAACCCGTGACCGTGACAGATCTCAGAGCTAGGCAAGTCGGGGTGGACGCGCTGCGCTCTCCGCTACGAGCAGCTATTCAATACCGCACAGGTATTACTGCTACATATGCTCTACAATTATAACTCTCATTATTGCGTGACCAATCTGTGGACGTTATGGTTCATTATGGTTATTAACCACTACGTTAGTAAGTTACTGTTTCATTGTTTGATCTTTCTGTGCTTCGAGCATCCAGCAGCCCCTAAAAGTTGTTATGTCGTCGACTCACCCAAAGAGACTTGTTATGCTGCGAGTTGACCCGCGCGGCTTCACACAGGGACTGTTAATTTTTCCGGTATAAAAATTAGCCTATGTGTTATTCCTGGATTTAAACCATCTACATTCCAAATTTAATTACAATCAGTTAAGTTGTCACGGAGATACGTGGTAACAAGCATTCACACACACATGCACAGTGCTGTGTGCATGTGTGTGTGAATGACCACAGACTTTCGCACGTATAATATTTTGTCAGCCAAGATGAACAAAACAGAACTCTTCTCTGTTGGCCTACAGCTTATTTACTCCTTTTAAAATCCATAATAATGCGCAGTGTAATACTCAAGGATTATTTTGACATTATTGAATTTTGTTCCAAACCTAACAATGTGGTGGTTTTATGTTTGTAATGTGCACATTGTTGCCTTGTCACAAACACTATTAATGTCGTGCATGCGCCACAACTTTTAGCACGAGCACTCCCAATCCATTCATTGTTTCACCAACAAACTATAGTTCATCTAGTACCATCTGTTAAAGATGACTTATTACACAAGTTTTATCTTATATTTTTGTGTATCATCTCATCGTTTTAACGTTTTTAGAAGTTACTAGACCATTTCCGGCTTCTGAAAAATATTGTCAAAACTGTAAACCTACAAATAATAGCCCATAGTCGCTGGCTAAGGTCGTGTCGCGGTCGGTAGCTCGAACTACGCGATGTGGACTCCAATAAGCGGGTGGAAGATAAACGATGCTCTACATTGTTGTTGCTTTTGTCTTCATTCTTCACCTAAATGTTTTTGTTTTTCCATTAGAAAAGTCACGAGTTCCGCCGCCGCCGCTCTCTCGCGCGCCGCTCTCTCGCGCGCCACACACTCCCGTCCCACATCACCAGCGGGGAAACTAGCTTAGTGTTACAGCAATCATAAAGTCGGATGATTATCTAAATCCTAGCTAATACCGTGTACAAACATTGTATGATGCTACTGAGTGTATTTAATATATGCTGAGTGATAGAATAGAAAAGAATAGAATATAAAAATATTTATTTAACGCCACACTATAAACATAAAAATAACAAAACAAATGTGTGATGCAGTTGTAGTGGATGAGGCAGTAGAAACGCTCTTTTTACTATGCGCAGTATTGTGTTTAAGTTAAAAAGACACTGTAGCAAGTAAAATTACTGGGCAAAGGAGACTTAATAACTACGTCTAGGGGTGACGAGCGCAGTGCAGTGCCGCAGAACTTACTCTGCAGCTGTGATGGTTAGGTTAAGCGTAGCGCTTTACTTGAGGCAAACGACTTGACCGTTTCGTCATTTTATTTTATATGCATTTTTTAGTTGGTGTTGGTATAATGCCTATTGTTGTTGATGTGTTACGAACGTAATGCTTTTCCAATAAATTTCATATTTTTGTTTTGAAATCATAACATTGCGGTACACTGTTGAATTATCGTAAAAATATTGTCATTATCTTTCGTCGTAAATAAAAGCTCTTACAATCACACTTTTTGTTGAAAATTTCATTTTATCTAAATTCATAAAAGTACTGTTATGGTTTCAACCAATATGAGATTAGAAGACAGCACTTATACCGTAACTACTTTACCTACCTGCTGGTTGACAGGCGTCTTTATAACGAGTGCCTACCTACTGCTGGTACTTATACTCGTTCGTTCGTTCGTTCGTATGAGTCAGTGGCCAACTCTGGTGCCAGAGTTTCTAGGCCACCCGAAGGCCTCTGTCATGGCCTAACAACTTTGAAAAAGCCGGGACCGACTGCTTAACGTGCCCTCCGAAGCACGGGAGCGCTCAGTTGAAATTGCCACTGGCGGTCACCCATCCAAATGATGACCCCGCGGAACAGTGCTTAACTTCGTTGATCTGTTAAGAACAACTTAGCCAGCTACGTCACGAGCGCTCCACTACTATACTACAGCAGCTCGCTCCACGCTCTAAGTAATTATAATAACAATCATTCAGTGGTTCGCGCGGAATGGTGGCCGACTCACAATGCTAGCTTTATGGCCACTATATCTTGTGACGTCACACAAATAAGACCAAGAATGGGACAGGTAATGCGCGTCTTGCCTCTCTTATTCTAAGCAAAATAACAGACTCCACAGTGATAGACCCTCTTTTACAATAAGGGAGAGGTCGTGTGACTGTGTGTAGCGTTCTTTGTGAGCCGACAGGAATTAGTAATAACATTCTTATCTCTGGCACTAAGCAGTAACGCACGCATGAGCAGTGTGGTGCCCGGTGAAGTGAGGTGACAGTTATAGAAGCAACATGAGTTGTCCTACTCTATTGTACAAAGACAGGAGGGCGACGGCTGAGTCGCGCCCCACCAGCTTATTGTTCTCAACAGTTTTATTAACGGCTCAACTTAATCTCTGATGGAGATGCTCATTGTTAGGGATTTCATTTAAACCGTTACTCTAAATTGCCTCATTTTCTCAATTGTTAGAACAATTATTCAACTGTTTATCTACTTCGTCTTTAGTGTGGATTCGATCAAGTTCTGGAATAACTACTCTGGGGAATAAGAAATGTCAAATACAAGTAAAATGACAGTTTACTCACAAAAAACGACTTTTTATTCGGCGAATGGTGTCAATTCGAGTTTGGTCGAATCCAACCTAACAAAAATATACTACCAGACAGTATTTAAGTACTATCTAGTTTAAATTGAACCAGCTATGCAGGTACATTCAAAGTTATCTTTTAGATACTATTGAATAAACTCTTCTAAACTTTGAACTTGAACTACCCGTTCCAGAATGAAATTTGATACTGGTTCGACTAATGGGGATGATAGCAAAGTTCATAATACCTTGTTAGAGTGCAGCACCGACTTTAATAACGCGCGATAAATTTATTGCAGGTTATAAAGCACAAACACTTAGAACGCTACGCCGTAGCACGCTCTACGTCGTAGAACCCCACGATGCGCTACAATCTCTACAGGCAATAGTTTAGTTAGCTAAATATGATTTTCATAGTAGAGAGGGGTAAGAGTAGAGACGGAACACATTGTTGCATCCGATAGCGGTAGCGGATGTACGTACGGCTCGTTGAATCTCTTATTACGTTACTCAATATAATAGAACATGCACAGAGTGGCAGGCTTGACTCTATATCAATCAAAGCAAAATATACCGACGGATTAGCGTTCGAAGATTGCAGGAACACCTGTAGCAGCAGTCCATACGCGTTTCACGTGTGAATGTACCTCCGTGAGTCCTTCATTAGTTTTTTTATGCACTTTCGTATGCGTTGTCTGTCAGATTTAAATGACTTTGTAAATCTTGGTTTGCCGAGAATATATAAAATCGGTCCCCAACCGGCAAATAGCTGAAGTAAGCCTCATAGCGAGTACCGAGCTGCATACAAATGTGCGAGCAGAGCTCCCGCAGCCGGCTCCTCTCGCGCGCGTCGTGCCTCTGCGTTCTGAAGTTGAGTGTCTGGCGAAATTCCACTTTGCGTATATTTTAGTCGCCCCCGAGCTGGCTCTGAAAATGCTAATGTTGCTGGCGAACATACTGTAGGTAGAGAATATGCAGGTATTTATTAAAACTAGCGAGGTATCGAGACTTTAAAGGTGCGGTGCTTAAAAAGGATGATTTGAAAACCTAGGCTAAACATACGTTCTCTAACAACCAGGCAACCTGTAAAAAAAATTTAAACAGAAAAGTCTAGACAAATAGACAGTCGGACAGACAGATAGATAGGTATACACAAAAGGATCAGGCTTGTAGATCTGTACACTGAAAACGCGGAACACTTTATAAGAAAGAAGATGCACAAAACGAATGTAAAAATTGTTCTAAGCATTAAAGTTCATTAAAAGGATGACAAATGATGTCGATATGCAAAAATACAAACTATTTAAGTTTATATTTTTTCCAATTGCCTACTAGTACTTATTTGTACTTATTTGTACTTATTTGTACTTATTTGTACTTATTTGGTTATAGCGATAGCTTTTTAGATAATTGTATCGAACGGCCGCAGCTATTATGCGATATAAAAAAGGCTTCCACGGGGAATTTTATTATCGTACCTTCCATTTAGCAAATTATTATTCTAAGGCTGGATTCGACCAACTTTTGGAACAACCATTCCGCGTAATAAGAAATATCTGTCAGTTTACTCGCGAATAACAATTTATTCGGAGAATAGTGCCTATTCGAGTTTGGTCGAATCCAACCTAAGTGGTTAGTAGTAAAGTCACCGTCGTCGTCACAGTAGCGTCATATTGTTACAATCTGCGGGTTCTATTTGTAATACATGGTGAAATAGGATCACTCGACTGTAATCCTAGTAGGAGGAGGTAGGAGACCAGAGGGTCTACTCTCGAAACCGACAATCGATAATCGTAGCGAATACCGTAGTTCAACTCATGTTAGTGACAACTTAGTTTAGACTAGAGCATACACGGACATAAGCTGAACCACGAAAACTCGATATATCGGATTTGTCTGCAAGAGGAGACCCTAAGGTTAGGACCCCATCGCGGCAGATGGCAGAGGGGACGAGACCAACCATCCCTGGGTTGAGTACAACAAACAGTACGGCGGCGCGTACTTCTCGTCGTTCAGATTCCCCGCGCTATTGCGTACGTGTCGCTCATTGGCTGCAGTGGCCTAGCTGCCGGCTGACGGACGTGCTCTCTCGCACCGCTTTATTGGAATAGCTGAATATTCTTTAGGTGAATACTTGAATATATTGAGGTGGATTCGGTGCAAAGGTACGCAGCTCTCCCACTTTATACGTGACCAACAAACGTGTTGGTGTATAAAGTTTTTACATAATAAGTTCAGAAGAGACTGTATAACGTGTATTAAGTTTAAAAAAAAGGTAGTTTTAGTGAGTGCATAAAAGACGAGACGATCTTATGTTATTTTTATAGGTTCTTAAGTGGCGACCACGCACTGAGTAACAAGGTCTAGGACTGTCTCCCACTCAATTGTAAATGCCGATGAATTATAGTAATCACACAGGAAATGGGTGATGACGGCCCAAGCTCGATCACTGGGGCAAGGAGAGCCTTGTCTAGCAGTGGACTACTACTGGCTAATATGATGATGGTTAAAGTAATTAAGTTCGTATGAGTCAACGTGGCCAACTCTTAAGCTTAGCTCTGTCAACACAGTGCTTTTAAGCCGTCCTGCATCTGTAAAAATGATATTGAAGTTTCTCGAGCTAATTACCTAATAGCAGAGGAAGTAGCCGGCGGAGGCAGCTAGACGGACGCGGTTATCTAATTGAACAAAATGAAACATCTGCTGACGCCGCTATCGGCATCTCGCAGTACATCAAAGTATTCTACCGCTTTTAGGTAATTACTTAATTTTGGATAACCGTTCTGGTGAGACGTGTTAATTAAATTATGCCGACATCTGCTACATCAACTGTACTATGTCAGTCTGGCTTTTTACCTTGTAAAAAAATATCAAATCTAATATAACTTTTTTGCGTTATTTACTGACTAGTGAGTGCCAGTGGGCAATCAACGTACAGCCAAACGGTAAATCCTACAGACTTAAAACTGGTGTGTTTCTTTTGATCTCTAGGTGTGCACTAAGTTTTTTTTTTTAAATACAACGGCTAAAAAACGCAGGTCAGAAACGCTTCCTGTTTGCATGTTTTTATTACGATACAAATACACAATCACTTAAATACGAGTTAATATGCATTCCATGTGACAAAAACAATGCTACTACTAATAATTACAACTTTACTGACCTAGCTCAGTCGGAGTGTGGCATGTCGGCTGACGCCGCGTGTGCCTAATGTGTTCCCGGAACGAAACACAGCCACCAGATTCGGGACAAAACTGTTCCAGATTCGGCTCGATGTGTCACTGTCTCAACGGATGGCATTAACGTGCCAACTATCAGTTATTGCGTGCATTCGCCAACCGCAGCTCGCATGCTCGTGCTGAAGCTTAGTTTAAGCCAAGGTGCATAGACGCTTTACTGTGAATACATACATACACTCGCACTTCACACAGGACAAGCTAGCGAGGCGATGGCCGTTAACTGTACAAAGTGTTTTTCGATACAATTATCATAAAACTGCACGGATTTTTGATCGCTTCATACAATTATACAGTTTGATTTTATGTTCTATCTATTGCAACACAATATAATGTAAGCTGATAACTAGGTACTGGAGAGCTTTGCGTCATTTGATCAAACTGCTGGTTGGTAACGGGTTTCATTCATCTAAAAGTATTTTTTTTATTGAAAAGATTTTGAAAAATATGTAAGTCTAACAGTATTAATACAAAGATTAATAGGAGACAAAAATATTGTACTACGTGGTTGTCAGTAGGTAATCTTCAAATACATAGAAAGAGCTAAACAAAAGTTCCCCAGACCAAACCCGATACTCTCATCGAGAGATGAGATCGCTGAAACTATTTGAGCGTCAAGCCGGCGAACTTTAGCAATATCATTGACACGCGCTAATACCGGCCGCGGCTGGCGATCAGCTTAGCCGACAACTCACACTCCGCGCCGCCCGCGCGCCCCCACCACGCCACCTGTCTTCACTTTACCATACATATACTGTGGAGGATCAAAAACGTTCTGTGAATTTATAAACATCTTATTTATATACAATCCCTTGTCATTTTAAAATGCTTAATCTACTACTGTGATAGTTAATAATCTGGTGTTAATCCAATCCTTCTTAATTTCAATGAACAGAGTAGGTTAAAATTTGAAGGTGTCATCCAAGCCATTTTAGCTAAATTTTCATGACGCTTGTAAAACAGTTATGTGAAACAATGTATTTTTCATGCTAAAAAAACTAACACGAATAAGTTATACTCAAGAGAACGGAAATTTTTAATATTAATATTATAACCATTCGGCAAGACTTATTTACGAAAATAAATATTTTGAATGTAGAACTCTCATCAAGAAAGTTTCTCAGTTTGTGCTAGCTGGTCCAGGTGGCTTCACTGCGTCTTGTCGTTGCGTTGTCTTGAGGCATTAGCGAAGGTTTGATGCCTCTCTCTGCGCCTCTACGTGTTTGTGTCGGCTCGTTATTGCGCGCGCTGTGTGGCAGTGTGCACTGTGCACTGTGCACTGTGCACTGTGCACTGTGCACTGTGCAGTAGGAGGGTAGCAACACGACACGTGTTGCTGATAGCTAGCACGCCTCTCATTGACTCTCGCTCGAGTTCCGCGGAAGTTGCGATGTACAGTCGGAGCTGCTTACGAGTAGATAAGTACCAAGTTTAGTATTTGTGGAAAACTTCAAAGATCCCTACTGGAGTACATGGAATTGCTTGCAAGTTATTTCGATTTCTGTTATTGTTTGTGTTCTTAGGCTTAGAAGTATTGAGGCGAACACAATTGTATACTATAGTAATGCAAGCATTACTGCTTGGCGGCTAAATAATAATGGCTGTCTTTCTTTTACTTCGGACTAGCTCTACCACAAATGGCCCGGGCCAGCACTGACTCGCCTGTAGAACTGGTTTCAGCGCACTGGCTACGTATAAACCATGCCTTAGTCCCGGGTTAGGGGCTCGCGTTGCCATTGTTTCCGCTGAGTGCGGCGACTCAAAGCTTTATAAATGACCGACTATCCCTCGGGAGCATTCAACTGATTTTAATATCCTAGACCTGGATCTAGGAACGCTATGGTTTTGTTCCAGAGTAGGCGACAAAAATATTTAAATTGTCTCTTGAATTTTGGCGAAACAATATTCGTCAGCTATTTTTCTATTTAGTTAGAATTTTTGTGATTAGATATACGTATTCCACGATGGATGGTCAGTTTGGGTTTAGGTGTGACGGTACTATTTTCTTCCTAAAACTCAAGAATATTTTGATAAAAAATATCAGCGATTGAAGTTTATTTAACTTTTTTGCTGTAAATTTTGTTGCTTGAAACTTTTCATTATGTAGATCTTACATCGATTTAAAAAAATATTCTATATCTCTAAATATAATCGGTCGGTAGATGTTAAGTAAAAGTAAGTAAAATCGTTTGAGTCAGTGGCCAACTCTGTTGGCAACCTATTTCCTGGACGCCATTCAGTTAACGCCGTACGAACTTACTGAGTAGTGGCAATAAGATATTGTATTTCTTATAGCTCGCAATATTGTCGTCGATCATAACCGCAGAAAAAGGCGTAGCACCTATTTCCCTCATTACCCACATTACACACAGCCCGTACGAGTGGCTCCGGTGCGGCCAAGTGCGTGTGCCAAAACTGCCAAACTGCCGGCGCACACACACACACCCACACACACCCATACTCTTGCAAGCCTGCATGCATGCACACGCGGCCGGCGGTGTCCGGCGATCGCAAGAAAACAATTAGCTCGATATGAACCGGACGCCGGCGCCGGGCCGGGCGGCCACACGGCACATGTCGCCGGCAGTGGTTTGTATGCGATACTCATATCGCCTGCCGCCAGTGTGGCCATTGTTATTGTGCAGCCTGTTTATTGCGAGCTATAGGCTGGACTCTACTTGGTTATTCGCTTGTAAAAATTACACTAATAATTGCGTTGTACGAGTTTTCCTTTTTTAATTTTACCTATCATTTTGACTTGTCTTTGTTGTTTCGATTATAAAGTGTAAAGCACGTGTTCGTATTATGTAAAAAATCTTATGTAATAATCATGATTACTTGCCTTATTATAATACTTCAATAAAGTTGTGCGCTGTACTAGCATGGATTATTACTATGTGGACAAATTGTGTGCATGTTCATTGTTATGTTCTAATTTCGAACTAATTATCTAACAAACAGCTAATATTCAAATTGATAGCATAGATGGTGATTTGTCATTTCCGGCCGCCATTAATATAGCGAGCGGATGGCAATAATACTAGTAGAATGTCGGGGGAATTACTGCAAACAATGCGTAGCGAGGCGAGCATAGACTTGTCGATCGTCTTGTCGATTACAGGCTTTAGACATCAGCCGTCATAATCATTTTAGATGTAAGTTACATTCACTTCACCATTTTCCAAAATGGTTTTCTAAAAATTTTCAAGTTCTATTTTTATTGTTTAAGTTTCGTTTTATTTTAACGAATATAGTTTGCGTTCTTAGTACAAAAAAAATGGAAAGTAATAATAATTATGTTGATTTGCAATTTGACCAAAAAACGGATAATTTTTTGTTTGTGTTCAAGATAAAATACTTGTTTGATAAAATAGATGAATAAACATGCCTCACTAATGGCAAATTAAATAATGTTCTTATTAAATTAAAAGCTATATTAACGATTAAGATTCGATTCGATACAATTTACAATAATTAATTTGCTATGCAAACCAGTCATATAAATAATAATATTTTTTCTAGACCATTTTAAATCATATTAGTAGTATAATTCAGTAGAATCTATATTTTTATTGTAAAAGTGCTTGTCGCGCACAGCAATTACATATTTTTCGTATAAATATTATCATTTCTAGCTCAATGATTTCTATATAACCCAACTGAGATAAATAATGAACTGCACAGCGTAATGTTGGATCTCGATGCAATCCATTTAATCGGATGCTTGCACAACAAATACAGGAGGCTTTTGCTAAACAAAATGGAGAGGAAAGATGCGTAGATAAGTCGTCCGTTTGCGAGAATTGTAAATTATGCATTTCAATTATGAATGTCCAACACATTTGGTAGATAACGGCGCGGCATAAATCAGGAAGCACAGTAAAGCGCGGCGCGGTGCTGTCGCCGACGCGACGCGACGCCAACGCGACGCCGACGCGACGCCGACGCAACGCCGATGCGACGCCGACGGGAGCGCGCTGAGCCTGACGAACGAGCGAGTGCCATCGCGCCACTCTCTTAGCAAGCCTCACCATTTATATCGTCGATCTCAGCAGTTCTAGCTTACCTCTACCTCTGCTCTATTCAGTAAGGCGGCACGACATGTAGTTACTTATAATAAACTTAACAATTACTTTTATTTCGATCCTAGATAGAAAGCCAGACTAGACCTCAGTCAAACTCCAGCTCAGCAGAGTTATTTATCAGAATAGTTATTCTATAGAGCCACTGAAAATAAATAATCAGTAAATGGTCCACAAAAATAATGAGTCCCAATATTGACCGCTTATCAAAATCGAATGAACGCAATGGCTGTTTAAAGATACACAAACGAGCAATAACAGTATAACGGCACCGCATCGAGCTCGTAAACCTCATAATGATGGCGCGCGGTCGAGTCTGCCCCGGGGCCGATGTAGGACCGGACCGCCGCCGGCGCGTCACTCGGGTACCTCTACGAGTCCGGTCGAGCACTAACAAGCTCCGGGCTGCATCTACCTGCGATGAAAAACCAATATTGCTCCTTTTTTCGTTCTTCCCGGTATCGATATTTCCTGTGACAGTCATTATTGATGTTTCACGGGAATAATGCAGTTTTTGATTGGCAATTTGATGCCAAAAAGTTAATTCTTTATCGAGTTTTAGACTTTGCTTACTTAAGCTGGGTTTATTTTTATGCTTGAAGTCATAGAATGCGTCACGTAAAAAAAGCTCATACGTCTGTTATGTTGGTAGTTAGTTCAGCTTCTGAAACTTACCGACTCTACTCTATCTCTTACTTTATTTGTCAGTCGTCAGGTCTCGCGGCTCTAACACGGTAACTGTGTGAGCACGTGAGCCGGGCCGCCGCGCTCGGGGACTCCCCGGCAGCTCGGGACGCGCTTGTTTGGAAGCCTCTGTGTTGTGTTAGTGTTGTTAACCTGATTGAGCATTCTCACAAATGCTTCGTTAGCTTTTCTATAAACACTCCGCAGAAACAAGAAGAAAACTGTGTCAATAATAAAAATATGAAAAATATTAGAAATAAAAATCAAGCTGTTTAGCGAATAATAAGAAAGCGTTTCTATTGTTTGAAAGTAAACTATCTTGATTGGCTCTACGACGTAGTTGGCTGTGCAGCAGCTGTGGGAACTCGCCCCTTATTCTCCAGAGCTGTTTGTACGAGTAGCTAGCTACTAGTGCACAGTATTGGTATGAACAACGTTACGAGAGCCGTGGAAAGCTGTTCAAATGAAATGATAATTAAAAGCTACAAGAATGCACAGAAATGATTCACATCGGTACCTCCCGCCCGGCCGAGGTGCAGGGGTGCAGGGGTGCAGGGGTGCAGCGGGAGCCGAGTGCGGGACCGGTTTGGCATAGGCACTTGAGGGATAAATTTTCTGTAATATCACACTGAAGTTTTTGTACATATATTAATGTGTGTCATCAATTAAATTATATTCATTTTCTGGAAGCCACAACCATAATACATTTAAAACTACTTTTGTTTGGTTTGGAGCTGAATAGGTTTTTTTTTATTTTGTTAAATAAGTATAATTGTAGGTTTGATTTCGTGATGATAGTGGTAGACGGTGGTAACCAAAACTTTCAAAGTTTTTATTACAATTTCCAAACACCCAGCATTAGTAACACCTATATTCTGTTGGAGTGCAGAAGTCTTGTTTGCCCCTCACCCGGGACATCGTAAATTCCCCCTGACCCTGGCAGGAATACATCACTGCAGCGAGTGTAGCTGGAGCGTTTATTCCAGTTTGCTTGATTTCGAACTAATAAATGTAATTAGTAGTGCGACGGCACTCGCGCCGCCGCCACTCCCTCCGGGACAGCCAGCGACTCGCGCCCTGAGCCGAGAGGCGACACGAACCATTCAATGTTAGACTATTTGTCCCTCGCACAGGACTATTTACATTACGATTTGCTATGAATATAACTTACTTAGATCTTGTCATTTAGTTCTCAAAATGTGAATTGTTGCCACGGCGTAGTTGCTACGGCGTAGCCGCTACGGCGCGTTGACTCAACAAGTGAGCTATTACGTGTAGGTAATGACGTCGGGCCTCACTTTCATTGCATTGCTTGCACTCGTATATTCCGCGCGCCTCGTGCATTTCATTCGTCGTAAATAGAATCAGGATGTGCATTGTGCATAAGTAGTGCAGTTGATTTCAGTCATAGCATAGGCAGTCGATTTATTTATTGATTTGCAAATTCAATTTGAAAGGTCTTTCAAATGTGCGAAAGTTTACATATTTGCACGAGTGTGCATATTTTTTAGTATATTAACTTTTTTTTACGACCCTGTCACCTGAGTTGGCCACTGACTCATCACACGAACTCCCTTACTTATTTCAGTAAAATAATATTATTTGACTATTGTTTTCTCTCAAACTAAACTGAATTGATCCATAAACTCAGAACAATCTAATTGAAACCTATGTTCCTTTCATTTAACATATTACAACTAACCTACCTAGAAACACCGTACTTTAATTAAATAAGTATTTGAACGATGCTTCACAGTACATTCTAAGAAAGAGCAGTTTTTTAACAATTTTAATCTGAATCTAAATATGAAAGTTTTCAGCACGGTTCAGTTAGAATGAAGTTAAACGTTACAAGACGACCTATGTGGCGCAGCGGGTCCGCCTGCGACGCGGAGGTTGCGGGTTCGATTCCCGCCTCGGGTCAAATGTTTGTACGATCTACAAATATTTGTTCCGGGTGTTCTGTGTATTTTCTATATATGTATAACAAAAAATATCTACCTATGTATTGTATTGTATTGTATTAAGTATATATCAGTCATCTAGTACCCATAATACAGCTTTTTTTAACAGCAGCTTACCTTGGGACTAGATAATGCTGTGTGGATTGTCCAGAATTATTTAAATTTAATTTATTTATTTAAATTATTTAGTTTAAGAGTTTAGCAATTAAATTATTCTAGTGATGTGCTCTGCGTGCGCCGAGCGACGAGTAAAGTAAGTAAAGTAAAGCAACGAGCGAGTCAGTAACCAAACGTTACAGTAACAGAGGCGCCGGGGCCGCGGCCGCGCGTAAAAAACCATCATTTTACGACTTACTAGAAAAATTTAACATTCTAAGACACACACAACCGTACTTATATAAATTTGTTTGCAATTAGGGGTTTTCGTCTCAAGTTATTAAAAAAAAAAGCTGTCTATTTAGATGGCGGTAGCTCAACTGGCGAGCCCAAGAGAATGTAAGCACTACGTTTGGCGAGCTATGGTGAATGTGTAGGGAATTCAACATTGGTTGCTCCTGCTGTCACTGTCTGTCATACCTCTGGTTGGTGTCAAAGTCATAGTACGTACTACGTAGTACATTAACTTTGGTCGTACTGGAGTTAAATTTTTGCCTCAAGCAGGACATGAACCCACAACCTTCCGCTTGACACGAGACGAAACAAAAACGGAGTTACCAACTTTTTTCTTGTTTTGATAACCTTTCCCAGTATGGCAGTAGGGCAGATAGCGCCATCTGTCAAAGCAATCGGAACTACTTTTTTTTTAAACCTTGAATCGAAAACAACTCATTACTTTATAATGAACGAATAAAAGTTATAATAGTTCAAAAAGTATGCTCACAAACAGTTGTAAAAGATTTAAAATGGCTTACTTGTCAATTTTCTATGTCATTGGATAGACAACAATTTAGATTTAAACGTAAGTAGAAGTAAGCGTACACATTGAATTTCTTTTAGTCTAGCATTTTTCTTGTTAAGGCTCGCATTCCGTATGAACTAGCAGACAGGAGAAGGGACGGGCCGCGGCATTCCCGGAGCCCCGGAGGAGGTCAGCTGAGATTGTCTCGGGCAGTTTTTCTCGCAGTGACACGGGACGTGGGTCGTGATAGATCGCCAATATTCGCATAATGGGAAGTAGTTTTTGCCGAGAAGCCTTTTTTTAGCCTCTTGAAGTTATTAGATCAAGCCCTTTAATGTAAGGAAAACTTTTGGTTTAAGCAAGTGCACTCACAAAGGAAAGGCATGCGGGACTTAAAATCAGAAATTAGCTTTCTTCTTCACGCTTGACGTGATTTTTTAACTATTAGCTTCTTCAAGGCGTATCGTCCGCGCGGTCTGAATCTCGCAAAGGCTTCGAAATAATGGAAAAGTGAGTGAGTGGCCGCCGCTATTCCTTTGTTGCCTCATTTTGCTTGCCTGTTAACCTGCCGTTATACCTACGTACTTAGTTTTACTAAAATTGTTGCTCCTACCTACTACCAAAAGATTAAATTGTAAAATAAAGTGGCAGAGAGCGTGTAACACTGATCAATATATCATTTTGCACAGCTGTTTATAACAAAATAAACATAAAAATGTATTAGCAAAAGTATTTTCAAAACACAAAGCTTTAATTTTATTTAATTTGTTTGTTGTTTCAACCAGTTGCAAAGCAGTTTCGCGCATTCGGTGTTTATTTGTGTGGTAGGTGGTACATTCGACGGTCTCGTCCTCTAAGTTTTTGTTCGCCCCACTTGTTCGCTTTGTTGCAGCCGCGGCCGCTTCGCTGATGAGAAAGTAATAGCTCCGCTCACTATCCGCCAGCACTCGTCGCATCTACACCTACTCCTTGTTTTAGCGAGAATGCTGCGATAATCTAATGGAAAATGAAAATAACGCGGTTAGAATGCACTTGCCAAATGGAAATGGAATTAAGTTGAGCACTGATAGCCGTTAGGTACCCACTTTACGTACTAGTAGCCGGTTGTATTATGAACCAATTGTAAAAATACTTAGTTACCTCGGGAAGTCTTCAGTTCCAAGATTCTGGATACTTATTCAAGTCAGTGCCAGTCACCATAATATTTAGAACACAGCACCAGATTTTAAGTCACGTTTTTTTGTAGAAATTATAATAATAATATTGTTTTCGACATGATAACAATTTAATTTACACAACCAGTTTACTAACCATAAATAGTTTAGTTAACCGTAATAATTAGATACAGCCTAGCTCACTCACAAAGGTATTCACAACAACAATCGGTACTCACAGAATCCAATTGGTAATGTTATTCATTCACATCATATTAACATTAGGCATGTGTTCCATTATTCAAAGTTTAATAGCAACGTTTCATTTATATTATGGCATGAATAATATACAAGAACATTACACCGCAGGCTGGATTCTACGTGTGGGTGCCGACAACTTGCTGAATTTCTTTAGAATTATTTATGTTCTTTCAAATGCTACATATTTAACTTGTAATGCAACTGTATATTATATTGCAATGTGTTTGTCGACTTTAATCAATTATTGTTAGCCCATGGCCGGTAGATGGCCGGTGATAGGCATTGCACAAATACATTTTTCGAAATATTCGTTTGAGCACGACTGGATTGTGACGGTGGGAAGTCTAATCTGCTAGACCATCAATGCTCTTTCCTACTCTCTATTATTCATCAATTCATCGACTCGCAACCGTGTATTGTATCACAACAAAAATTACAACTTTTGTACATTGCAACAACATTGTAGGTACTTGATAGTACAGATTCTCAAAAAGCTTTCCAAAAAAAGCGTCTCATCTGTGAAATGTCCTCTCACCTGCACACAGTGGAGATTGTATCGCCCTAAGTAATTGGACGGCGAGAGGCGGCGCACTGCGAGCCCATGTTTACAGGGGGCTTATTTAGCTTAACCTTAACGTAACGTTAACAACGCAGACTGCGTGGACTCCGCAGTGTGTAGAGTTTTCATTAGTGTTAGAGCAAAACGCATATTAATTTCAACTGTAATTCAACGACGTCATGTTCGAAATAAAAAAAAACAAGCGTATCAAAACTAAAGTAAAAACAAAACAATTCCGTTCTTAGTAGCGCGACTGACTCCCAGGTGGCGATGTCGGGATGGCGGCGCGGCGGCGGCGTGAATAGACGGGACGGAGCTAGCATGTGCTGCTCTCAAACGGCTTTCAGTTTGAAATGAGTTGTATCACTTATTAGAATGGTGGTCAATTCATTCAGTGTGAGAGTGTAGTATTACCTGCATTCCTCGAATAATACGTTAGAAAAGTACAATGTTAAAAACAGAGGAAAAATCTCTCTCTTCGTCAGTTTTTTATCTTGTAATGGATTTCCGCAAAGTAACGCCTGAATCTATCAATTACAATGTTTTTCTATCATCGAAATAATCATAATAGCTATAAGCCTAGCACTAGTCCGCAGCTCTCGCTACATAAAACACGACCACCTCATAATCATTTTACTAACCTAACCAATCAAATAATAATGTTCAAATAAATCCTATGTACCAACCTAAATTACCATACCTAACAAAAAAAATCCCGCAGCGGGAATCGAACACGCTACCTCTTGCTCTCACCCTACTGCGCCACCGAGGTCGTCACTTGAAGTTTTATTTATTAACAATAGGCTTGCGTTTGATCACTATCTTGTGGTCTATGGTGAAGCACGCTTGCCTAGGAGCAACCTATTCACAAGTCGATAAGTGATTGATACTAAGTTAAAGTGTTCATATGCAGCTCAACGTCGAGCCCCGACAGGTAGTGGCATTCGTACCTACGCTCCGAGCCCAAGTGGAGTCGTCTGTGGAGGGAGAGTGGCAGCGGCTTAGAGCCTCTTCATATCACTACACAATTACCCGTTTACGAGCGAAGCTGTACACGTTACAGCGAGTCTCTACTCGGGTTTATGTAATAACTCGGCGGAGTTACCTTTCTAGGCGTTTTATTGGGAATTAGTTGGTTTATTAGTTTCATTAGCTGGCTCTCCGACCTTCGATAATAAAGTAAGCATTAAACGGAAGCGCGAAACCGCCTCAAATTAATTAGGCAAAAGTACTCGTATAATATAACATTATCTTAGAGTTTCAGGAGATGGGGGGAGGGGGGGAGGGGGGGTAGAGCTCGGGAAAACATTGAATGAAACATTCTTGTTAGATTCATATTCAGTAGTGAGTACCCAGGTAAGTACTCTGTAGTGCTCTTTGTGAGCTAGCGGGAGACGTAGAAAAGATATGCAGTGTCTTTGCACTCAAAATAACAAACACGATTTTGAGTGCAAAGACACAGCACAACAAATTTTCGTGCTTCGAAGGGCACGTTGGCCAGCGCTCTATTTAAATAATCACTGCACTAACAAGTCGTCACTCTACATGCTCACAGTGTTTGTTAATAAAAATATAATGAATGGCTATCGTTTAAAAGTATGTCCGTGTCAGCTGTCGAGTCACGTCATACGGTGCGTCGTAAATGGGCAAACCGCCGAAGACTTACGGTAACCGCTTACCATCAAGTGGTCTGTACGCTTGGTAGCAACTTTAGTGATACCTATATAAAGGCTTCAGTTGTAGTGTGGCGTGGGCGTGGGCGTGGGCGCGATGTTGTCGCACGGCTTGTGTCCTTGTTGACAGTAGTTGGCAGGCGGTGTCGCGGGCGGCGCCCTCTATCTGCAGGCGCAACCGGAGACGTGCTCTCGCCTAATAAATCTCTCGCCATCATTATAATTTCATTAGAGCAGTAAGTACGGCACTTTACATATTTCAACATATTTTCGGGTTGTTCCAACGCACTAATAATTCACAGAAAGTCTTTGGATGTATTTATGTAACATGAACTGTCTGGAACATTCGATAATGAAAGTAAGTTTGTTTGAGTGAATGGCTAGTCTAGTCATTGATAATACAATCCGTTCATTAAATAAAGTTCAGTTCTTTTAAAACTGAACCGATACTTAAAAAAAATAAAACCATTAGCTACAACTGAAAATAAAAGAATTACAGATTTAAAACAAACAAAACAAAGTAAGTGAGTACCCTGAGTAATATTAGAATATTTGCATTATAAACAGGAATAAAATAGTAGCACGGCAGCAATTCTGCTGCGCGCTACGCAAGTTTTCACATACATACACTCGTTGTCAGCTTTGCTTCGTATGAACATGTCTGTAAATAATTAAATAAATATAAATAATAAATAAATCCTGGACAATCCACACAGCATCATCTATAATCTCTGTGCATAGCGTGCGCAGCGTGCGCAGCAGTCAAACCACGGTATTATCATAGATGCCACTAAGGAAATTGTCTCTATAAAAGATCACCGCAGTTATGTGTTCCGATGCAAACTGCTCTGGCGGCTACAACTTGCCCGTGACAAAGTACCGACTGCTATTTTAATATTTCCCACATAAAGAGAGGAGCGGCGGCGCCGGCGAGCGGCTCCCGCAATCACCATCGGATCGCGACATCAGAAGGCTATTAGCATAAAAGGGAATGATTTAGGGTCTCCAGTGAGAGCAGCTCATTTCCGATACGTCACTTTGAAACGTATATTTTAAAGAATTATGAATTTATTTTACGTATTCAGTTAAAAATATTTTGACTTTCTGTTTGGTTTACTGTTTCAGGCGACAAATTACTAGATTACCATGTGGTTTGAATTCGTTGGGACTCTTTTTGCCTAATGGATGTTATGGGTTTAGGTATGAATTTTTAAATTATATACAGGTTTCTGGTTTAAAGGTAAAATTAATAAATAAAGCTTTCTGAGTTAGTTGTGTTGAGGTGATGCGTCGGCGTAGCGTCGCTACCGCCTGAACGAGTTATTTATAGCCGCGGCGCCGCGCTGCATGGGAAATACTTTATCAAAAAGATGACCCACATTTAGCCGGAAGCCTTTCAAATGCGTTTAGATTGAAGTTTTGTCAGAAAGGGGGTATCGTCAATTTCAGAACAAATTTTAGATGATTTATGCATAAAAATATCTATTACAGCTTTGTTGTTGTTGGTCTCGCGGTTTGATCTGTAGGCAGTGGTCCGAAGACATTAGCTTAGAGAGAAACGTGCTTATGAGTTTATCAAACTATTGATTACAATCAGGCTGGTTAGTGGTTTTGAAACTTGCTAACTATTGCCTCATGTTTTATGCACCTAGGAAAGTTTGTGCGTCGGCGGTACAAAGTATACGAGCTGACCCGCGTTTTTGCAATTACCCCACAGGAACAGTACATTTTTTTGGGATAAAAAGTCCGTGTTATTTCAGGATTTAAGCCATATACATTTTAAATTTCATCACAATCGGTGAAGACGTCACGGAGATACGTGGCAACAAACACATTCACACACACAGCGGGGTATCTACTACAACTATTGTTCAAACATGTGAGAACCACTGTTTGTCCGCGAAGAACATACACATCCAGGATTTGTTAATAACTATTTTATGTTTTTTTTTTTTATATAGTTTCAATGAAAGGTTTAATCGCAAGCAGAAGCGAATGAAGTCGAAGTGTAGCGCCGCAACGCGCGACGGGTTCACCGAATAGCTTCTCGACACCCGTCACTTTACATTACGACTCTCTTGCTTCAGATAACCAAGAAACTTTTCACTTCACTAGACTTTATTTAGGTAAGTACTTACAAGGTTTATGATAGAAATAAGTGTGTCGCTTCGTGGCATCTCTAGAGCAGAGTTCGAGTGTTTGGCGAGTGTTTGACGAGGAGGCGAGAGGTGCGAGTTTACCACTGTAGGACAAATAGATACCATACCACATCCCACACTCAACAGTCACATATATAATCCTGATCCCACGCTAGGGTTCCCTGTGCCTTGGGTATCAAAAACGAGTACTATCGTACGACACCCAGACTCAAAAATATTTGCAAACGTTTGTCCTTAGCAACGGGAACCAAACCCGAAACCTCTCTTTTATCCGGGCACTCGCCCACGCTGTGATGTGACAAAAGGCGTTTAACGGTCAGTTTACTAGCTTTTATAGCGTTGCATGCCACTATATCTACTTAGCCTTCCACAACACTCTTTAATTGCACTGTTGGTTTGCCATTTCCATTGTTATCACACACATTATTAAAATTAATAGCATTTCGGTAAATGCGCGCGCCTATCTTTGATAGGCATCTAGTGTTTGTAATGTCGGTTTGCAGCACGCATACATGGGTGACCGTGGCTGCTGATAAAATGTATGTATCTAAATGATGTTTGGTACTTTAATTATTTGCGGGCTAGACTCCCGCCGCGGGTTGTGTTTAATTGCATATTCTGCAAATATTTGTTTCGGGTCTGGGTGAGATTACTCGTATAGTTTGATATCCAGTAGCCCCATTTTTGCCCAATTTTGTAAAAAATTCTACCTCATTTGAAAATTCCTGACAACAAAAAAACTATAAATTCATAGAACTTGTACCTATCCCAAGTTTCATTTAGATTGGTTGAAAAATGCGACCAGTAGGCGCGGGAACAGACAGACTGACTGACAAACGGACAAATGCATATTTTGGCTAATTTTGAAACTGAAACGCTTCGCTCACTCGGTCAATAACCCATTACAAGATTAACGGAACTATTATAGGTTTTCATAAATTGTTGGGTGCTTTTATTCCGATATTGTGCGTAAATAACAGATTATTTGTTTTGTATCTCGACAGGTCTCTACCGACGAGTCACACAGTATATTACTATACAGTGTGTAACACAACAACTTAAATTTTTTCCAAGACAGTAAACCAAATGCGTATTATGCTTGTTTACGATCAAACTTACATTTACTGTTATTTTATTTTATTTTACAGTTTTAGGAAAACTTACAGCTAGGTACAAAAAAACAAATACTAAAACAAATACACGCCATAAGCATGTACGCTGAGGGCCAATTAAAAGATTATCTTATTAATAATGTATTTAAGCTAGCAATATCCAGACTATTAACACGAGTATAACAAAATTACATCCAAAAGTCACAAACTATAGTTCTGACCTTGTTCTGAGCCCAAACTATAGGATCCCTGGTTTCGTGTGTATCAGAAGCTACGAGGACTAATGTACCTCAACACCTAAACCAGGAACATTTATCTGCAGATCATTCAAAAATGATATGCCTCGTGAAAATGTAACCCAAAACCTTAGCTTCTCAACCGGGTAAAACAGCTCGACGCGCCACCGAGGTTGTCAAATCCATAGTCTGTATTAACATTGCATTGAAGCAAAACCATTTATTTAAATATTACTGCTCAAGGTTCTGTCCCGGTCTGTAGCGCAGCTCTCGGTGAGTGGGGCTCCACGTGTCCTCGGAAAAACAAACAAGCCGGACAAATTGGAAACACGTAAACTGTACGATCTCCGAGAGCAGAGAGTCGCCGAAAATATCTCATCATCCTTTAGCGGGCCATAACTGAGCAACACGCATTGTTTTAAATAACAATATTCGATGAATAATTGCAAAAATGCTCAATAAATTTCAATGACGTAACAATAATAAAAAATAAACTAACCCATGTATGAACTTAACTAATTACCTAACTCATAATAAGTGTCGATCGCTAACTGTAAACTCGCCGGCTCACCAACTACTTCGTTGACTGTACGTAAACGATGAGAAACTCTTGTGGCTGAGCATTTTATCCGGTTTAAAACAAATTTTCTCTTAGAATTTAGATTCTGTGCGCCAAAATCAAATAGGTTCTAGGAAAGTTTACTAACCCACTTGCTTAGTTGCAAACCTTTGAACGCTTTTGGAAGCCAACGCGACGAGTGGCAATTTGTTGTGCGGTGTCACGTAGCAATATTGCGTGCTGTGTTGTGTCGTGTTGTGTGAGCAAACATGGCGTGTCGGAGGTGTTTGCAGACACCTTCAAGCCGTTTGTACATAGTTAAAGGTGCGCAATAATAACCATTTGAGCCAGAAAGGTTTGGTTTGCGTTTTGGAAAAACATGAAAATAATAATATTTATCATAAGTATTATTTTATTTAACTTTAATCTTTCAAATAATGCCAATATTTATTTTACAGGTTGTTCTAATATCTTATACTTGAAGACATTTTAGCTAAGTGTGATTTATTGGTGGACCCTTAAATATTTGCGCACCAGGCGCGAGGCAGCAGCGGCGTGGTGAACGCTCTACAATATTACTTCTATCTATTCTTTTTGGTGGTTTTAATTAGAGTACCTAAATATAATTTATTTTCAAGTTATTGGAAATGATGAATAAAATGAGCTATTGACTAATAAGATTGAAGGACAGCGGCTCGATCGGCAACGTGGAACTTATCTTCTGACATCCGCACGTTATGTCACGATACATTATTGGGTTTTGTTACGTTTAGCGCAAAAAAGAAAGTGATAGTGTAATTGGTACTAGTGTTTATTTTAAAGAAAAATAACATCTGAGTATTTTAAATAGTTTGAAGTCCTAACAAAACAATGAATGCGTGAAAAACGAAATGTTTCGCATCGCGTTTTCCTGTAAAACGAATGCAAACATTGTTGATGAAAAAAAAAAAGTAAATACTTAAAGATATAAGAAATAACTGAGATAAACGATTATGAATGGAATATAAAGCGGTCTAAAAATATTGTAGATAAACTGACGCTTAGCTTTAGTTGATGCTATGGCAGTCTGCATACTCAATAATAAGTAAGTTTCATAGTTTTATTTATTGAATAAAAGGATCTTTGTAAGGTGAAAGAGCCGCGAGCACATGCCGAGGCAAGAGAGTGACGCCCGCAGCCTGCTACAACTGTTGCTAATGAAACTTCATTAGACGCGCCCTCTGGCCTTTCTAGTGGAGGCTTTCAATTATTAAGGTTCCGTTAAAGTTTGCGTAAAAACCCTTATAGTGTTTTTTGGTTAAGTAATCAGGAAAATTATTACTGAGTACGTTTAGTAGAAACAATAGCACTAAAAGACAAAGACTTCTTTTTGCCACACTGATTAAATTAATTTTAGCCTTTAATGTTACTTATAAATAATAGTAATAAAAAGCTATTTATTTCCCTATAACTAATTAACATAGTTTAAAAAAAAAAAATATTATGCAATTTTTCTTACTTACTTAGTACATTTGTATAAAGAATCTTTTATTCTGTATGGTTAGGAACCCCTCTTCGGGTATAGGCCTATAATGTTACTTACCAGTGTTCAATAACTCAATACTGGTGCATGTGTATACTCGCACTTGGCAAATTTTAATTTTAATTATAATAATAATCCCGTACTTATCGCATCCTCTCAAGGAAGCTTCATTAGGAGCAATTTCAAAACGCATCTTTTGATAAAGAAAAGAAATGCTGCTATTTTTTTATATTATGCTAGATTCGTGTTCTGCTAGTTTTTGAAACACTCTTGACCGTCTTCTATGAAAATATTTTAAAGTACGATATATCAAAGAAAAGTGGGCATGTCCTTTATAAAGTTTCCAAGTGTCACCTTATCACATGGTCACCATAAGTTTCTTTGTAAACAAAGTAATTGTAAAGTAACAGATGCGCGGAACTTTAGGGTCGGATTCGTGACTCGCAGGTCACTGATACAGCTTTACGCTTCAACCTTAGCTCCTGGTAATAAAGCTTATTATTAGCTGCAGCTATGAAGTTGGCGAGCCATAAGTGAATTTGCTCGAGCCGGCAAGTTACGGAGTCTCTCGAACTTGTCAACTTGCATCTGCCCGCTTTGCTCCGCTAATATGTGGAGTTGTCTGTGTATCTGTCCGGTTTCTCCAACTTTACTTCTGCTTTCTTACGAGTAGCTTCAACTTATAATTGTATAGCACTCAGGAAAAGACTTAGGTACTCTACAAGAGCAAGAGAACGTTGCTACTTTTGGAACCGTTATTTTCTAGATTTTTAGCCGAGTATGCATTCTTTGATGAATTTTTTGTGTACTTACCACGACTCTCCTCGCAGCATTTGTAGCAATAATTAATTAAAAATAATCAAAGTTTAACATTCCACTCTGTACCGCTCTCCTCTCAGCAGGTCTCTATTGAGTTACGCACAGGTTTGCCAAATTAACAAGAGTTGCATCGGACACCGAAATGCACTCCACGAGAGTGTACTGTGTACTAATATGTTTAACCGCACCGTGCGCTTTAGTAGGTACTTTACAGATTAAGTGATAGTATCTTAGGTAAGACAGTTATAATCTTCAACAAAATCACGTCTTTTTCAAAATTATGAAAATTACGCTTTTGAAAGTCTCCATGTGGACGCATGTTAAAAGTAGCATGTTCAGCCGATGCGACGCGATGCAACATGCAGGCTTTACAGAGCTTTCGAGTGGCGGCTACAATCCAATGAGACGGAAATATTGCTTGTACGTGAATACAGACGCAGCAAAACAGCAGGTCCATTCCAGCGAGAGCTTTAGTCCAAGCTTCTCTACTTTGTTTTCTTTTTTCATAAATCTTTCTTGTGTTTGACAAACAAAATTTTATGTGATTTGGCGACCTAACTCGCTCTGGATATAATTTTGAATGTCCAGTACTACGAACACCACAAAGTTATTTACTAAATGCTTTCAGTTATGTTTTTGCTAAACTGTAACGCATAACAAATTACAACTACATAACAAATTCATATAACAAATTAAATATTACTGATCAAAGGTAGAGCTAATATGAAAATTTTTACCTCAATTGAAAAATCTGTTTGCATTTAGAATGGTCTAGAGATGAGATTGTGTCCATATAACGTAATAGGACCGTCCGCCTAGACCCGCCCGGACCCGCCTGGACCCGCCTGGACTCGCTCGGCTCCACACACGTGACACTATAAATGCACTTATAACTGAATCGCGGGCTGGGGAGTACTGGTACTTGTTTAAAGCCAGTAAATGACTTGAGACTTAGAAGACTCATTATTGTAGGAGTGCCTAGAACGATATTGTTCTGTATGCAGTATTTCGCAGCACAGCATGCAGCACTGGCCTGGTGGCTCGTGGTTTCGTTTCGATTCAGACTATAATAACAGCACAGTATGCAATAATAGAGGCTGCCTGCTCTCGCTAACAAGGCAAAGCTACTCGCATATACAAAGAAACAAGCACATAAACTGACAATATTTTTGCATTTCTTTGACTTATATGTAAATACTACATACAGTTCCTTTTAAAAGTCTAAATAATTGAATAGGACCGAAAGCAATTTTATTGTGGATAGATATTTAAAAACTCCATTTTTTTTTTTTTCACTTGGACGTTTTATTGCGATGTTTAAAAACATATTTTTAAAATGTTTTAGTAGGTTCAATGATTTAATAAAAAGTGAAGAGAGGTGCATGTATACATGTATAGTCTACGTATATATTTTCAATTAGCCGCCAGAGCAGAACGGCAGCGCGGCGTAATATCAGCTTTAATCAGAGAAAAATAAGCCAGTTTCCCTTTGGGAACCTATCGGATAGGCAGACTTCCGTTTATTATCTGTCCGTCGAGAGCTGTGCTGCAGTGTTCAAGGCTGCTTTTACAATATTCTCGGTAAGAGTGAAGGCTTTTGGAATTAATCAGTCAGTAAGTAGGTTCCCTTCCTCGTAGGTTGCGATCGGGTGCTATTACACCGCCGTGCAGGAACGCACCAAACCCTTCCTCATCTTGGAGATTATGTCAAGAGCACGTTTTATTTAAGCTTGGATTCAGAAATATTATATTTCTGAATCAAATTACTGTCTCGTTAACTTCAAGAAAATGATAACGTACTGAGGTTATTTCCTTTGCAAAACTCACTTCCACCTGTATTGTATTTTATTTGAACGCTAGAATTACAGAATTACAGTTGTTATTTTACTCGTTGAGAACCTTATAGCTTTATAATCAGAAAACGACATATTTTATTTAAAAAAGGTTTTTCCATGAATATCTTATTAAGTTTATTTAAAAAATGAATTGTAAAATTAAGTTATTATGGAAATAAATGAGGCTTTATTATTATATAATTACAATGTATTGTTATAAATAAAGCTATACCTGCTATTTTTATTAATTACTTAAAACTTTTGTGACCAGACATTCAGCAGTTAGTCAGTCCTGGTTTTTTCAAAGTATAGTAAAGGCCATGACGTAAGTTTTTGGGTGGCACTGCGTCACCAGAGTTGACCACTGACTTATACGAACTAATCCTTATTAAAAACAAATGAAAAGAAAGCTTTTCACATTAAATTATAAAGAAGCTTTGCTTAAGGTGCTTCTCAATGATATCGCAGTACTTGGTTCAAGTGCCCTCCGCGCCCCCGCGCCTCCGCGCCCCCGCACCCTGCGCCTCATCGAACACTGAATGAAATGAAATGTTTCCGGCGGCTGCAGGATATCGCGAGTTAATTCCTTACCTTCTGTCGATTCATATTTTCTGTTTCAAGAAGCGTTGATTAAATTTTGTAGCCGCGCCGAGGCGCTGAGAGCCGCGCCGAGGCGCTGAGAGCCGCGCCGAGGCGCTGAGAGCCGCGCCGAGGCGCTGAGAGCCGCGCCGAGGCGCTGAGAGCCGCGCCGAGGCGCTGAGAGCCGCGCCGAGGCGCTGAGAGCCGCGCCGAGGCGCTGAGAGCCGCGCCGAGGCGCTGAGAGCCGCGCCGAGGCGCTGAGAGCCGCGGCGCGGCGATGCATTTTATATGGGTTTAATTAAGCATTCCTACAGATGGATGACATGTAAGTGTAATGTAACGCGATCGCAATGGACTTCATGAAAGCTCAGATCTCATAGTTACTTAGTGTTTTGTTTACCTTTAGTCGGTCGTTACCTTCGTATTCGTGGTGCATTGTGCACCCTGTAACAACAGGATTTTCTAAACTCTTGGCTTTGCTAGTCACCACGCCCATAAGTCGTTTTGAAATGACACAATGTGTGCACTTACGGAACCTAACCACAGATTGTAAAAACGAACGATAATAATTTGTTTGTGTCAGCCACGGGGAAACATTTCCAAGTACCACTAGCTTGAGCTACTACCTACCTACTTCAAAATGTGTTTTTGGTGGATTTACCTATACCCTTTATTATCACGAATTTGCTACGGCGGCGTAAGCAACAGGATAAACTTTGTGGTGTTTCCGAAGCCATAAATAACGACGATCTTTCTTATTATTTGACAAGTGATCTACGAGTACTAGTACGAGTACCTACTGTGCTTTATGTTGAATAATATTATATATGCCTGATTTGGTAGAATTTTTGTGAAATAATGAATAAAATTATTGTAATATATTATAAGATCTCCCTTACACCTAAGCTAAAATTCTTAAAATGAGTTTCTAAAATTAAAATTGCTAATCTGTTTGAATATCTTCTAAGAGCAGGTTCTTGAATGAAATTGATGACAACAAAAGTACCTATGTAATTAGAGCTTAGTAAAGTCGCGATAGCAGAGGCCAGTGTGGTGCCGGCGAGTGCGACGTGTCCGCGGCCATAGGCATGAGGGAGGCAGAGGGTTGCTAATTTAGTCACATCCTTTTAATATTTAACAACGCTGCAGCCTTCGTTCCAAAAATATATACGAGTAAAACGTAATTGTTTAAAAAAAACCGGAAGCGATGACCGTTTAAGATAATACCTTCTTTTTAGCTTCTATGAGTCTAAAATGAGATTTGTTTTAGGTTTGTTGTTGTTCAGGGCGGCGCGGCTGTGAGCCGGCTCACCGCGGCGACTGCCTCCCTAATCCGGATCGAGTCCTTTATCAGATCATCGCTTTGTTTTAAGACAGTACTTGTGACTTGGGTTACAACTGTCGAGCCTTTCAATCTCTGCTCTTACATTTTATCGTGTCTAGTTTAAAACCGTTACAACAAAGTAAATAATAATGTTACCATCAGGTTAGGTACTATCATCTTGTCCTTCGTATCTCAATAAGTTTTGGTTTCTTCGTATTTTTCGGTCGACTGCCTGATCGATTTGAATTTTTTTGAACAGAAGCAATCTGCCGCCGCAGATAATGTAACAGTGACCAGATAACGGTTTCCTTTTATTAGAACGGGTTTGTATTTTCCCAGCAGTTCGTTAGTGCTGTTGGAAAAATTTAAGACCGTTCATTTACTGTTTTTGGTTGTTAACAGTCAGTCACGCAGTTATGTTAAGACAAAGTCGTGGTTCAAGTCTTTATCCGCACTGACTTTTTACTTTCAATTTCGTTTTAACTGTTGTGTCCTCTAGGAGATGAGTTTTCCTAATTTATTTTCCTTATAACTCTTGAAAATTTCATGCACTACTTTAGTAGGTTGATCGCAGTCAGTCAATAACGCTACGATTTTATATATTTAGATTAGTAGAAAAGTTCTCATCCTTATATTTATGTTAAAGCCACAAAATATGGGAAATCTTAAAATCGATGATGATATTGTATTGAATAATTCAATGTGTGGTTTGAGAAGTCTGGCCACTTCCGTTTGGTCTCGTTGCTATCGACCGAGCTACTCCTACGTATTTTTGGACACAGTCAGGTTGTCGCGTGTCCAAAAAGCTGTACATGATAATCACATTATTTTTATATTATGTTTGATTGAACTGCTGTATTTTAACCTATTATCTAAATTATCAGAACTAATAATATTATAAATGCGAAAGTCTGTGTGTATGTTTGTTACTACGTATCTTCGTGATGACTAAACTGATTGTGAAATAACACATCTGATAGGCTACTACTTTTTATCCCGAAAAAAGTATTGTCCCTGTGGGAAAGCATAAAAACTGGAAAACCGAGAGTAAAACCGAGCGGGTCAGTCCGTAATAAATATTAGTGGACATTTTACACAGCTATCTAATTCAATGGAGCAACTTTATACTTTTCATATATAAACTGATACGTAGTTGAATAGAGCTGGAGCACTTTGTTGGCAGAAGCACGTGTTTGGAACGATTGGAGTCGCAGCGATTAAAAGCAGAGCGCGCGTTCGAGCCGAGCTCGGCGTCTCGTGTGTTTTTATTGCATTTCGCGGATGTTTGCGTCGCTATTGAGGTTCCGTTCTGTTTGAGCAATAACGAAATGTAAATGTTGTGGAGTTGCCTGTTACAAGCTGTTTTTAAAAGATAAGCAAAGTCACAAGTGCGAGTGGGTTACGATCGTTCGGTGTCATGCGAGTCGATATCGACAAAAACCGGTGCTGTAGGCACTAACCGTTTACGACCATTATCTTCCTCTTCCTCCATAAAACGCTCCAGAAAGTTGATAGAAATTAACAGCAAACACAAAGTTCTCACATTTCATACCATTCTCGTTATGTTGAGATTTATTTGAAGGTCGCGGGAATTTATGGAGGAACTTGGGCGGTGATCGCGATTGTGTGTCGTAATACAAAGAAATGATCTCCTTGGTGTCGTGACGCGCGTCGCATGTAAGCGCCGCGGCGGCACTTAGCGTTAGCGCTCATCCGAGACGACTAGACGCGGGGTGATGAAATTAGCGGGTTTTCACTTTGAAATCTACAACTAAATTAGTCTAAGTTTACACTTCGTGGATTGTGCTTTCCATTTTATTTTCCCGGCTATTTTAGCTCCTCACGTGTCCCTGTCACGTCAGTGTGGCTTTGATGCCGTTATATACCTACGAGATGACCCGCGCGGCTTCACTCGCGTATTTTCAATCTTTATGCTACCCCACAGGAACAGTTCATTTTTCCGGGATAAAAATTGCCTATGTGTTATTCCTGGACTTAAACTATCATTTCAAGCACATTCCGAATTTCATGCTAATCGGTTAAGTAGTCACGGAGATACGTGGTAACAAACATACACACACACACACACACACACATACAGACTTTCGCATTTATAATATTAGTAGTAATAGTGTAAATTAACTGGTGATAGGTTGACATCACTCTCAATTGAGAGTAGGCCAGTGTCCCACACAAGTGGGAACATCAAAAGGCTGTTGTGATGATGATGATAAGTTGTCATTTAAGTTTTTGATGGTAACCTGCTTTACGTGTTCGTAGGGGTAGACAGGTTATTAGTTTTTAAAACTATCGTGGTTATTAACATAATTTTCACTAAAAATGGGATATTAACCATGATTTGTGAGTTTTATTGACGCAAAGACTTCTGCTCTCCCGTAATCATGGTGCATGTAACTGCGCCGAAATATCGGGAATCAATAAAACTCACAAATCATAGTATATACACCGTTTTTATTGGAAAAAAAAAAAAAAAAAATAACCAGGTTATTGTTTTGATATTTGGTTATTTAAAACATTATAATTCCATTAAACTGTATAACAACATGCGTGAGTCGTCGCGTCGGCTCATCTGTGTCACCGGTTTATCTTTCATCTTTGTCACAAAAGGTGGTCGGAAGTTACTTCCGAGTAGACAAATTGATCAGCCCGCTCCTCTTCTGGACTTGATTTAACTTTTAGAATAATGAGGCTAAATAACTTTACCGACATTGGTTTTGCTTAACTTTTTGAGTGATTGTTATTAAACTGACTGAAGCAACCTTTAAACCTGCTTTAAATCCTCATTAGCTAAATGATATCTATCTACATCAGTCAATACAATGATATATTAGTCAGGTTTGGTACCTACAGCGTCCGTTGTTGACTTATCTCTGTTGACTCGTCACACGTGTCCCTCCTGGTGGCCGCTCCGCTCCCCTCCGGCTCCGTCGCCTCACCTCCTCACCTGCCGCCATCTCACATTAATCATCCCCCGCGACATGCTCATAAATCACCTCGACCTACTTGGTAATTTTAAAACTATTCTCTACATAAGATACGCGGAAGACAATGCAGGGCTTAAGCGTGTGACAGAATATAAGTTTTAATTTTTTTTTTGGAACATAAAGTTGGCGTTAGTCCAAGTTGCTAATTTGTATAAAGTGTCTTTACTGTATATTATATAATATGACCCTAATAAAATGACACACTAAAATCACTTGACTCTAAACTAATGTTCCCTGTGATGATGCGTGTTTCAAAAACAACTAGTGCTATGGTTTGTATTATTAACAAAATACATTGGCATATGATCTTGCGTCTGAGCTTGCTTACCACACTACGCCACTTAAGTCTTCACTGTACAGCCACAAATAAAGCCAGGGCACAATCGGGACTGCAGGAGCTAGTAGGCACTTGCTCGCCACCGTCCACAACACCATCGAAGATGCTGGAACATTGCTGCCATCAACCACAAGTCCTTCTCCGTTATTTCAAAGAGTTGGGCTGGCTAGGGTCAGGTTAGCATGGGGACAATGCACAATATACCCCAATGACGTCCCGTCAGTGCAGATCTTATTCCCCAACTTAGAATTAAAAATTAGAATTAGGGGCTCTAAAGTCGTCCTTGATTATGGTAGTTCTTTCTTGAACACTATTCGACATTATAAGTAGATGATAGTGTTACAAGCCCGTCTCTTGCATCTGATGCTTCATCTCTCTTCGTCGTTATTTTATTGGCAGTGTAGCTCGCAGGCATCACTCGCTCTGGGAAATTTTACTGCTAATATATTATTGTTAGCTGCTCGAGTAGCCTCATTGTTTCGCTGCTGTTTTCACGAGTCTAGAGATATAGTATGTGTTTATAAAATAATGCTCTAAGTTAGTGGTTAATAAAGCCATCAATTAAATACAAACTTAGTAATTATGTAAACCGAACTCAAATGTTGCAACGCCCTAACAGGGCACATGTACATACCTACTAACGTATTTTAAGACCTAAAAATACTAAATACTCAATGTAAATGAATGAACATGAAGCAATAAATAAATGAAATGAAATGAAATAAAGTTGTTGAAACTACTCGTATAATGATTTGATACAAGGTATCTAAAAACATGTATACAACCTTGAAAAAGGGTACCTACCTACCTAAAACTAAACGTTCGTTCGTGCGTTCGTTCGTTTGTATGAGTCAGTGGCCAACTCTGGTGACAGAGTTTCTAGGCCGACTGAAGCCCTCTGTCATGGCCTAACAACTTTAAAAAAGCCGGTACCGACTGCTTATCGTGCCCTCCGAAGCACGGGAGCGCTCAGTTGAAATTGCCACTGGCGGTCACCCATCCAAATGATGACCCCGCGGAACAGTGCTTAACTTCGTTGATCTGTTAAGAACAACTTAGCCAGCTACGTCACGAGCGCTCTAAAACTAAACAACTTTATATGAGATGAAAATAAATTTCAATATTGAGTCATTATAACATGCTCTAGATATGACATCTCTAGTTATCAGTTGTGGACATTGACTGCAAACGTCCATCATTTTCAGGAAATGCAGAAAATTCCGAATATTTTTCAAAGGGATTTCATTTGGCAGTCCGTGACGTCATAAACGATCAGCCAAATGAATTTTTATAATAGGTACGTGCTTAATACGAGGCTCTGGGCCCGGGGTCCGATGGACCGGCGGCTGATTGGATTCTGCTCGTTTTGAGCCGTTTTATTTATCTCGTTATTGAGATTAATATCGAAATAACACTGAGCGTGGCCGCTACCATTTTTTTAAGCGGATTGATGAATACTGAACTACTGTGGGGTCAGATGAGACAGGGTCTTAGAGCGCTCTAATAAATTAATTTTTTTTCTGTTTCAATAAAATATTTTCAAATAAACCATGTTGCGTGCCAAGTTTTTAAAAAATTACTAACGTGAACTGTGTGACTGATTGCAGTTACCTGATATTCTCATTGTAACTTAAATATCCAACTCGCATTGAGATTACAGTTCGCTAAATGAATTGGGATTTCAGTAAATTTCAGTTCTGCATATTCAGGATGCCTAAATTGCACGTCGCGCGTCATCCGTCACGTCACGTCACGCACATGAATTGTCACGCAACATGTAACACTCGCTGATTTGTCACGCAACATTTAAAAGCCGCTAATTCAACGTGGAAATAGCATGGAAATGTATGCAAAGCCGGGTGATTTAGTTACCCTCAATAACGTCTGGGTTTTATTTAGCTCGTTTGCGTATAACATCTATTTAATGCATGAGGTAAATTATACGTTTTATTACGTTTCTATTAAAAAGTGATTGCTGAGCTTGTACTCATCGCCTCGTGTAGTCATGACGCGACACAATTACAATTACAATGCTTTCTGTTCACAAAACTTCAACTTCATTGGTCTCTGAGCGGAAACTACATCACGTGTTGACTTCTAAAACTATATAAATAAATAAATAAATAAGCATAATCATAATCATAATCATCAAAAACAAAGCAGAGCTTGTGTTATGGGTACTAGATAACTGTTAAACTTAATACAATACATAAATAGATATATATTTTTTATTATATAATAGAAAATACCCAGAACACCCGGATATTTGCAGATTGTACAAATATTTTTCCCAAGGCGGTAAGGTGTCGTCAAATATATAGAAATTTGTCTTCGATTGCTAGAGCTTGACGTTTGAGGCAACACATCGCGGCATCGCTCTGCAACAAATATTATATAATCAGCTAATAGACCTCTACTAGCTCTATGTCACCTATGTCCAGCACATAGGCCTCCCCAAAGAGCGCCACGACGACCGATCTTGAGCCTTCACCATCACCTGCATCATCCTGCGACCGCTTTAATGCATGGATCCATCGAGTGGGGGCGAGGAGGGGGCGAGGAGGGGGCGTCCTTTACATTTTTCAGTTATCAGTCGCCATTCGAGAACATTTGTTCCCCAGCGGTTTTTGGTACTTATTATAATAGAGATTCGATACTCTGATATTTATTTATTTATTCATATAAAACAGATGCTCACAAACTTACAGTTCACACCAAAGCGTTTGATGAGCTATTATTACTGTGTTTAAAACAATATTTTATAGAAAAATACGCATAACTACCAAACTAATGAATGGTCATGTGGAACAGATCTATATAAATAAATTGAGGCAAATTACTTTAATCAAAGCTGACAAAGCCATCTTAACCCAGTCCTACTCGTTAATCAGGTAGTTATTGTATTGTACAGAAATCATCAATGAGCACTTTCATCAAAACTGATGCTTAACACTAGTCAAAACTTAATTAAAGAAAGAACGCAAACATTAAAACATATTAGTAGCTCCACATTAATAGTTTTCTTTATGCTTTGGCCCGAGTTTTGTTAACAAAGTTACACTATTCGACGACAAAGAACTACTGTAGTTATGTAAAAGTGCTCTACGGGCAATTTCAAAGCAATTATTTTCTAACAAAACTGAAGAGGTATGATTATAATAATGAGCATGACATGACAAAAACAAGTGGCAAATAGCCGTTATGTATAAATGATTGAGCTTGTATTATTTGTTCTGTGAATAATTCATAAGAGTAGAATCAATCTATCTATCTATCTACATACCTTGACAATTAAAAATCTAATTCAAAAACGTATTTTCATAATTTTAATTCAAATAAAAATTCAGCTTGTGTAGATTTCTTGATGATTTTTACGATTCAACAAGTAATGAAGAGAGACCATTAAGGTAATTTCAAACGCTTCGTCTGTTGTCCAAAATGAGGCAATTTCAATTGCCCGTGTGAAAACAACTTAATTGCCTCACTGGCCGGTGGGCCGTAATTTTTTAACTTTGTAGTGGATAGCAGAGCCGCCGCGGCGCCGCGCTACAAGTTGGAAAGTAATAACGGCCATGTCCCGAGCTGTGAGACTCCGGCATTGTTGTAGCGACGCTGAAAAAGTGTAAAACAACTAAATGCATTTCAAACAGATTTCATTTATACCTACTCGTAAACTTCCAATAAGTTTTGTGTGAGTGCACTTAGCACTTTTCTCTGACAAATGCATTTATTTTACTTTTTTACGACAGTAAGCGAAGCACTTTTAGTAAAAACCAATTGTAGAGTAGATGACTTGGTGAGAGCACTTGTGGCTTAGTGGTAGCGACCCCGCCTTCCGGATCTGAAGTCTTGGGTTTGAAACCGGTCGTGCACTAAAAGGACGTGCGCCATACCTTTGCTCGCTTTCAAGCGGTGTAAAATATCTTGAAAGAATCGGCATGTCTATTAGAAAAATGTGCCATTCACATCAACATCAGTTCCGCATTTGGATTATGACCCAACTACTCTCGCTTGATAGTAGGCCAGTGTCCAATAGTAAGAACATAGAAGGGTGGGTGACAGTCAAATGATGATGAGTAGCTAGTAATCAAGTTCTTTAAACTACAAGCATAAACTCAATTAGTTCTGGCGTAGAAGAACAAGCGGTCAACTTTGCAAAAACGCAAATTACCACAGATGTTTGTGAGCCTGCTATTAATACAGGCAATTTACCGCGGCAACTTGCACTTCTTGTTTTTGTAATTAGGTCTAAAATTGATTGCAGCATTCTGAAAACATAAGAAGCAGTAAAATGATATTAATTACGCGAAGTAACAATTTATTGTCGCCGAAGTAAAACAAACAGGGGTGTTTCTTTGTCAGTTTGTTCGAGATTCCTTTGAACACTTTTCTCTGAACATTTATTCTTCAAGATATTAAAAGTAAAAGTACCAACATAGATATAATGAATCATATTACAAAGAAATGAAAGTATAGTGAGTGGGTACTTCTGAATGTAGCATTATATTCATTTCACCTCTGTCGCGTAGCAAAAAAACTGGTATTCCAAAATCCGTTTATCGCGTTTTGATCGCGAGAGGCTGTTGAGTGGCCTTCTTAGCTCTCGACTGAGCTCAAGGCCGCTGTGAATACAATACAACACTTTTTTATACCACCTAATTGGCAAACAAGTATACGGCCCACCTGATGACAAGCGGTTACCGTAACCTATGGGCGCTTGCAATAGCAGAGGTTTTAGTCACGCGTTGCTATCCTGATACGTAGAGCAAAAATCTCATGTGCCAGTAACTGTACTATTCGCACCGGAACACAGTAATGCAAGCAATAATGCTTGGTGGCAGAAACAGGTATGTTGTGTCACTTCTCCGGATCAGCTCTATCACATAGAACTTATATATTCATCACCACAATATAATAAGCAATATAAAATCGGTCGTCATGGCGCTCTTTAGTCTATATTCGGCAGTAGACGTCTATCGACTGATATGATGATGGTAATGACATAATAGGCATTGTAGTACTAATTATTGCGATACTCCGGTCACAACAAGGGTCTCAATGATCAATGGTTGCCATCACGTGACCGCTAATGCGTACACAAGCGGATATTAGCTACAATGCGATAAGTACACAATCCGTCACATATTCAGTCCGAAGGTTGTTGGGAGATGGGGGGTGCGAGGGATTCCGGGGGGGGGATGCGGGGGCTGTCCGAGGTATTCTTCGCCGTAATTAATTTATTACCAACTACATCCTGTCTATACATTTCCTGACTTTTGATTCTCACACTGGTATTAAAAAATCTTCATCCTTTCTGACCTCTAGTGTCAGAATCAATTGACAATTTCTACCTGAGATATTACCTTCCTTTTACTAAAGGCAAATCCTCACTTCCCTTTACGGGTTGGATAAGAGGTTGCTAGTTTGAATTCGGAGTTTTAATTCACTGTAACAATCAAAGGCCAAAATTATTCAATTTTAATAAATCACCGGTTATCTTACCCGTTTGAGTAAAATTCACTTTAAAATATATCACCCCAGCTAGCAGAAGCAGTTATTTCAAGTAACAAATAATATTTCGTCGTTGATGCAAGACTTCAAAGGGTATTTTGACCCTGAACAAACCTAGGTCACAGAACAGATATTAGTACTACCCTAGGATAGCCTTTATTATTTTTTGGAGTCGAATAACAGGTACTTATGCATACAAAGAATGAGAAACATCTGAGTTACGATGTTCTAGCATTATTTAACTTTATTGTTGTGACGACCGATGTGGCGCAACGGGCACAGGTCCGCCTGCGACGCAGAGGTTGCGGGTTCGATTCCCGCCTCGGAACATATGTTTGTACGATCTACAAATATTTGTTCTGGGTGTTCTGGGTATTTTCTATATATAATAATAAAAAAAAAATATCTATCTATGTATTGTATTGTATTAAATATATATCAGTCATCTAGTACCCATAATACAGCTCTGTTTAACAGCAGCTTACTTTGGGGCTAGATGATGCTGTGTGGATTGTCCAGCATTATTTATTTATTTATTTATTTATTGTCACTATATTCTACGAAATATACCTAAACGAACACACTAAAATTTAAAAAACTCGAGCACTTTAAATTATGTGTATTATTTATGATTTTAATAATGAGTGATACTGGGAAATCTTTTAAAATTCTTTGGCTTTGTCTTTTGAATAATTCATTACTTTTGTTCTTACTACGTACTTGGCTTTCGCTTTATGAAGCTGCTTCGTGGTCTTCGGTAGAGCAGTTCTATTTAAATGGGTTATGCAAACATGGATATGTTGGCATCGATTCTGTATCCACTCGTATTATTTTGATCGTTTGTACAACTCCCGCTCTGAGACATAAGTTGCGGTCGTCTGAAGAGTCGTCGCGTTCCGAGGACACAAGGACGGTTACGAGATTTAGGACCTTCATCATTATATTACAATAGGAATGTTTCTGAATTTATAAGAAAAAAACTATACTTAGTATTATAGTGTCTTCTCCGCGCTTTGCTGTTTTCCTTTGAAAATTTGACACTGTAAGCGGGGTGCATAGGGTGATTACTTATATTCTATAAGTTGATTTATGTGGTAAAACTTTTAGCAGATTTGAACAGCTCAACTTTAATACTTTTTATTTAAAACTACAGACAGTTAGTAACCAATTAGAATTAGAAATTAGAATTAACCATGAACTAACTGTAACTTAATGCCGATGTAAATTAGCCTTAGAATCAAATCTTTCTAGACTTCCATACTAACCTGCAAGAATCCATATAGTTATGCGTATGTATAATACTTGTAGCGCTCTCTAAAGACTTTAAAGTCCTAAAGATATTCATTAATCTAATAAATAATTACTGTGCTGCGAGTACATTTCTAAAACACCATATTTATGTTCATAATCGTTGCAATAATAACATAGTAAAATATTTTATAAAATATAAGACAAACACATTGCTTTGCAATTCGCACCTCGTTTGTCTTTACGAGTATAACGCCGTCTATTTCATGCATGAGTTGTTTCTGTCAAATAATGGCTGGTATTTGAAAATATGTGCTTTGATACATGGAGGCTTTCTCTCTTCCGATCTGTGTTACTACGTACATTTCAAGAATTTACTATACCTGCCACATTTACTATTTCAAGAATTTACGACCGATGTGGCGCGGGCTAAGGTCCGCCTGCGACGCTGGAGGTTGCGGGTTCGATTCCCGCCTTGGGACAAATGTTTGTACGATCTACAAACATTAGTTCTGGGTATTTTCTAAGCATAAAAAAAACTATGCATTGTATTAAGTACCTATAACAGTCATCTAGTACTTAGGGCTAGATGATGCTGTGTAGATGATTCAGCAAAAAAAAAAACCTAGCCAGATTATCATTACGAAATCATGTTTGCTATAATATTTCTAGACCAAAAAACATTTAAAAATATTTAACCCACCTCACAGTCACATTTATTAATTCTGACCTCACTTAGATTCTCTGTGTAGTCGGTATCAGAAACTACGAGTAGACCAATGATACAGTCAGCAAAAAATGTGGTTGATATTCATTTGAACGTCATAGGTTTCACAGAAACTTTTGTCAAAAGTGATGCACCACTTTCTTCGCTGACTGTACCAAAACACAAACGAGTAACAAAATTTCATGCAAACATTTACCCTGGAGCGGGAATCGAACACGCAACAAGAAGCGAGACCAACCGGACACTCGCCCACCACGCCCCCGACGTATCTATAATGGTATGAGTTCAGTTTCCCATCAACTGCTACATTATTGTAACAAGTAGAGCTTCATTCGCCGGCGGATGTCGGAAGGTTTTCGCAAATAACTTTTAAGTGAAGTTCCCGAATCGTTCGCGCTCCAATTACTGAACCTCAGACAATCAAACACTCAGAAGAAGGATACTTTCTAAAACTTTTATATTTCTTGTCGACACTTTTAATTGATATTCGTTTGGTTACGTCATTTGTCTATCGTTTCTACTTGGCTTATATTATTATGAACCGGGCAAGTTTGATTGCTTCTTTCAATAGCGTTTTGAGTTTTGCTTTTGTATCTTCTCTAAAACGTTATTACTAGATATTACTGTTATTAAGTTTGATGTTTGAAGAGTAGGTAGCAAGTGAAAGAGACTTAATAAGTACGTCTCAATGACGAGCGCAGTCCACGCAGAGCTTTAAAGCTTAAATTTCTTACTCGACTTAAATTCGTAATTGATTGCGTGTCGCTCTATCAGTTGAGTTCAATTAGCACTATTTTAGTGTGGTATAATTACTCTACAGGACTAATAACTAATAGTTAAAATATGGGCGGTCTATTATCTCCGTCACCAGATTTGGCCACTGACTCATATGAGCTTACTTACTTACTCTAGAATATTGGTATATTTTAACACCGCACAAGAGAAACAGCTGGAGAAGCACTAACTGAACATAAATGACAAAGTACTGCGAGCCCTGCCTCATCAGCTTCCGTCAGGAAAATGAGCTTAGTGGCGAATAAAACCGTAGTTGAGTAATGATTTACACTTTGTAGAGCTTATGCCGCAGTGCGGGGAAACAGCTGGTCAACTCAATGCGCTACGCCGTAGCACTGCCCGTAGCAATAATGCTACGAGAAATTCTACATAACTAAATGTATACACATCTTAGAAGATGTAGCTAGTGAAAGAAGCTAAAATAATGAAAATAAGCAGAAATATAAGTGCTTACATTTGTATGAGTCAAAAAACTAACTAACTCAGGAACTACGTGTGATCCAAGAATGCCTCTTAAACTTAAGGGGAAAATTTACAAAACGATCATAAGACCTGTCGTATTGTATGGATCTGAGTGTTGGGCTACCAAGGGAACGGATGAGAAAAGAGTGCATGTGGCGGAGATGCGAATGTTAAGATGGATGTGTGGAGTGACGAGAATGGATAAAATAAGGAATGAATACATTAGAGGAAGTCTGAAAGTGGCACCAGTGACGGAGAAAATGAGGAGTAATAGGTTAGCGTGGTATGGGCATGTTATGAGGAGGGATGAATGTCATCTGACAAGAAGAATGTTAGATATGAATGTGGATGGATATATAGGTAGAGGTAGGCCAAAGAAAAGATGGATGGATTGTGTGAAAGATGACATGAGTAAGAAAGGAGTGAGTACTGAGATGACGGGTGATAGAGAGGAATGGAAGAAAGGAACATGTTGTGCCGACCCCACATAACGTAGGAAAAAGGGCAGGAAAATGATGATGACATTTGTATGAGTCAACCATGTTTTCTATCTTAGCCGCCAATCCGTGATGCTTGCCTTGTTGTATTCCGGTTGAAAATATTAGCACTGAAATTACTATTAGTATTTGATTAATGTATCAGGATAGAGACGCGCGTGATACCTCTGTATTTACAAGAGTCTATATGTGACGGTACTGCTTACCATCAGATGAACCGTATGCTTGTTTACTATTTAAGTGGTATAAAATAAAAATAATACGTGGTGAAATAATGATATATTTGCGTTGTTTGCACAGACTGAAGCAGCTGATGTAAATCCACTGCCTCTCCTTGCCAAAGTTAATTACCCGCCCGCTGTGAAACACGTAGGTAATTGAACCGAAGGCGATTATAAGGAGTGGTTATAAGTAAATTGTATATTATTATAAATTCGTATAACGAAGGCAACGTCTTCGTTATTTGCGAAGGCAATTTGCATAATGAATGGTGTACTTTGTACGCAAGCAGATCAAAGTTGTGTTTGTACAGTACGGCAGAGCTTGCGAACTCTACCGCCCTTTCCCATTCTGTTTGATGGTTTGACATCACTACGTTTTGCGCCAAAATAAGTACGCGATGTGCTTTTCTATATACTTAGTTGCTCCGAGCTGGTGGTCTGCCACACAATCACCGTATTTCATCTGTATTATGCTTGTGTTATTATTTATTTGATAAGACTTTTTTTTTTTAATACATTTCTAATATGACTCTACATAACAGTTTTTTAGATAAATAGAGAGAATAAAATAAAAGCGTAGGTAATTTTTACTGTTGTAAATAAATAAATAAATAATGCTGGACAATCCACACAGCACCATCTAGCCCCAAGGTAAGCTGCTGTTAAACAGAGCTGTGTTTATGGGTACTAGATGACTGATATATACTTAATACAATACAATACATAGATAGATATTTTTTTTTTACATATAGAAAATACCCAGAACACCCGGGACAAATTTGTAGATCGTACAAACATTTGACCCGAGGCGGGAATCGACCCCGCAACCTCCGCGTCGCAGGCGGACCTGCGCCCGCTGCGCCACATCGGTCGTGAAACGTTCAGCGTCTGTGGTGTTCGCGAACTTTTTCGCACATTATGAAATAGCAATAGATCCCTGCGTAAGTTTTGTACAATCAGCCCCAAAGCTATGTCGTACTGTAATGATATTCCGCAGCAGGATCAAAGCGATGTATTGTTATTATGGCTCGGGCGGCGGCTGAATCGGTTATGAAATATCTCATTACGGGAATGCCAAGTAGCAAGACCGCATACCTACAAATTCGACGTTGATAGTATTTGTTTTGCATTGGGCCTTACACACTTGCTGTCGGTCTGTTGTGAGTGCGATGCCAGTCATCAAACTCTAGTTTTGCCAACTCACTTAGCGGATGGTGCAAAGCCGTTATTTTGCAGTTATTTTAAATCTCGGCTGTGTATCAGCACGTATGGATGCTTTGAACAGAGTTCCTGAAATGTGTTAACAGTAATATCTCAGTATGGAGCTATTGAAGGATGCAAATTGTAATTGAACTTAATTATAGGACCTTGGGACACTCCCGCTCGTCCGATTTTTCGCTCGCTCAAGATTTTGAGAGTCCCGGCTCTTGTCATCCTACATGCAGCGCTATATGCTAGAAACCACCTCAATGAATACGCGAGGTTTGGAGACGGCCACAAGTATATGACGCAAAATGCGCAAAAACTTAGGGCCGTGCCGCGGCGCCTTACGAAATCGTCGAAGCTAGTTCATGTGATTTGGCCAGCTGTCTATAACCGTCTTCCTGACACTATTACGAGTGTTGCGTCAACGCAACACTCGTAATAGTGTCCTTTAAGCACAAACTAAAACAGTGGCTTATCGAGCAATCCTATTACAGGATTGACGAATTTTTGAATTAATTATTGACATTTAATGAATAATGACGACCGATGTGGCGCAGCGGACGCAGGTCCGCCTGCGACGCAGAGGTTGCGGGTTCGATTCCCGCCTCGGGACAAATGTTTGTACGATCTACAAATATATGTTCCGGGTGTTCTGGGTATTTACTATATATAATAAAAAATATCTATCTATGTATTGTATTGTATTAAATATATATCAGTCATCTAGTACCCAAAATACAGCTCTGTTTAACAGCAGCTTACCTTGGGCTAGATGATGCTGTGTGGATTGTCCAGCATTATTTATTTTATTTATTTTTAATTATTATCTCTTTTTTTTCTATTCTATTTGTTATTTGTACAATTGACTAAAGTAACTGAATACTGAATGACTTTACTTGAATTTTATATAAGTATTTGAATATTATAGTTACATATTATCAGGACTTTTCCTATATTAGTTATTCCATATAACAGCATTTAAATTAGCTATTTAAGTACAATTTACCTAACTACTTAGACTTATAAATGACATGTAACCTACCTATTGTTACCAATAAATAACTCGAACTTGAACTTGAACTATAATTGACTCTGATACACTTCTTTCTGAATCTTGCTAAATTGTTGTAGAATCATAGAATCTTCTCCAACTATGTACTAGTGTTTCGACGATGGCGCGGTATACGGTACTACATGATTAAGAAGCGAAAGTTAACGGGTTTGGTTCTTCGGGATTCCCGAAGATGAGAAAATTTAACCCCTTAATTATTATTGAGGTCAGGGTGTACTAGTAGGTACTCGTATTTTCTGACACCCACGACACAGTGAGTCCTTAAGTCGGGTCATGACTATGTAAATAACTGTTGGGTGTGTTATGTTAGTGTTCCTTAAGGGTAGTGTAGGTACGTAGTATTAGTAGGCGAGGCCGGCGGCGCGCGGCGCGCGGGAATGAAGTGGGTGCGATGAGCTATCACCTCGCAGAAGCTATTTATGGAGGCTGTTAGCTTGCGAGTCGTTTTGGAGCTAGACCGTTTGCACAAGGACAGTAGCTGACACCAAACATTTTAGCTAAATTTCAAGAAAGTTTATAAAAGTTTAGAGGTAACTGTTTTGACTGTGTTAACAAATTTAAATCGTTTTTTAAGGACAAAGTTACGCTTACTCATTGTGACTTTTGCAAGGAGACAACGCAAGTTCAAAGTTTATTCGCCTTGAGTCATTTACTGCCCTGTTTAGAATATTATCACAGTACTTACTAAAGCATATTTTTAAATTCGTGTGTACAATGAGGACACTAGACTGTGTAGTTACAGATGATCGAGACTCAGGTTTCAAACTCAAAAGAGCTTTATTCAATAGCATCACAAGGATAACTTTGAAACGTCTTACAAACTAGGAAAATTGACGCCAGTTCCAACGCTCGTTGTAATAGAACTGGCAACATCACCAGCTGGGTTCCTATCGCTTTTTTTGCATGACCCTTGCTATTGTTATAGACGCCAAGTTTCGACACCTGTGCCTGTGTGAACGAGGCACCGTCTCGGCAGTTATGTAAGCACTTCATTTCACTCATCCCTCACGCCGCTAACAGGTTAATAAAATTCTATCAAAATACGTGCTGTGTGTCTTTAACGCCGGGTTTGGGAGTTTAGCTCTCAACCTCGCCAGCGCCAGCCTTAATACGGGAATCGTGACATGTCGTAAATTAATGTTATTTACTGGGTGATTTGTTTTCACTATAAACTGTTTTATGAACCTATACTTGTAAATCTTTTCTAATTTTATAAAAGGGTAGGTTTTTATTATCATTGCCTTGGGGGGTGAATACGATAAGGTTCTAGTCCGTTCTTAAGTTATGATATTTAAAATAACTTTGTTTAAAAGAGTGTGAACGACATGATGTCTGTCTGTCTGACGACTTTTGGCGGTCAGCGAGTGCCTGCTTGAGAAACGAGACACTCGGCGTTTGATGCCGCTGCGAACATGTTTGCAAATATCAATTATAGCAAATAATGATCTTCAAATATTTGTTGCGGGTCTGAGTGTGTACCATGATAGTACTCGCACTCGACAAGTTCTTTGTGATAGAGCTCGTCCGGGGAAGAACTACCACCATACATATTTCTGCCTTCAAGCAGTAATGTTTGCATTGCTGTGTTCCGGTTCGAAGGGTATGGTTTCCGGTGAAGTTACAGGCACATGAGACTTTCGGACTACGTCTCAGGGTAGTAACCCGTGAGTGATACCTCTGGTATTGCAAGTGTTCATAAGCTACGGTAACCGCTTACCATCCTGTGGGCCGTACGCTTGGTTGCCAATTTAGTTGTATAAAAAAAAATAATATGGATTTTTACTACCTCTTTTTCAAGACTAACACATACCAGTTATTTGTCGTTATAATATCTTACGCATCAATTATAATTACGACTAATATCACCTAAGTTACAAACACTGTTTGTTACAACCAAAATACGTTAGGTGTAATAAAACACGGTGCCAATCCTCACCGGGAACACTATATTGTAGTTACTTCCCTCTATTATTCAACGTTGAATGTTGTACTTGCGTTCATTACTAAACCGTTAGCTACTGCTACTATTTGAAGCAAATAATCAATGTCAAAGTATATTTATTGCTGAATTCCATGTAGGCACAAAGTAATAAATGAATATTGCACAAAAGCAATACAGTAACCATAGTGCTGCAAACGATTGATAAAAATACCTCGTCTTTTGCAGCCAGTAGGTACTCGTATATCAGGGTATATCAATTCAGCAACGACTTCGAAAGTAAAAGCTTTACTGTCAAACTGTATTCTATCAAATTTAATAACTGCCAAAATCGTTCCTGCGACTTGGACCCGTTTGATCCTTAGCTTTTGAATTGGTCGGTCGGTCAGCCTAGTTTATTTCTGAGAAGTGAAATTGTTTTGTCCTGGTGGGTAACCATAAGCTCGGTAGGCGAGTGATGCCCGGTTGAGAAGCAAGTGATACGTACGACACAGAGATTCTTAGTATGGGCACAGGTATGGGGTCGGGTAGGACTAGGTATGTTACTGTAAGGTGTGTTATTATTATTATGTTATGTTTTGACCAACACTATCAGTGAAATAACTTTGTATAATTACAATAATGGGTAGCTAGTACCTATAGCACGGAACTAATAAAACATGCTTCTTTGCAATCGTCTGAGCTATGTTTGCTACACACATTGTAGCGATCTAGTTCTACTTAAGATATTTTCAGATGAAGCAGAAATTAATCTAAATAAGAAAATAAGCAAAAACATGACGAGAGCAAACACGCGGGATAGAGCGTGTCTTCACACGCTCTATCCCGCGTGTTGCGCGTCCCACTGCGGTACTACTGGCGCTCGGGTCTCGGCGGGCTAATTACTATCGTCCCAGTAAAGCTTTGGTCCAGCGACGAAGACAGTTCTTGCGTGTTCCCAAAGGGAGGATAGTGGCGGGACAGTACTTAAGTAAACATCCGTAGATGAAGGAATTACATGTAGCATTACTTGTAGTCTCGGCTTGAATAACTGCAAGATGTTTTTATTTAATTATTGATTATTATTATGGATACACAGGCATTCACATTTATAAATGACAGAGGTACTCAGGTCAGGTGATCTCTATATTAGAGGTGACAATCATGCACAAAAATGATGTTGGGTTGGGTTGTATGCATCGCTGTACCTTTGAAGCTATTTTTCAATTGAATAAGCGTAACGCAAATATCCGTCTAAATTAATATTGTTGACCAAGCAAATAACGTTTAGAGTTAATTATACGCGCGCAAAACACAGGCGTAATTTCAATTAAGGACCGTTTAAAATGATCCTTGTGATTCTAATGAATAAATATTTTGAGTTTAAATTTTCTATCGTTTGTAGAATCTGGCCAAAGGCGTTTGTCTACAAGGTACTTGTAGGTAAATGTATCTACAAAAACCAAGGACTCACATTCCTTACGTTTAATGAAGCCCATCAGTTCGCGTCACACACACACTAATTTAATGATGAGCTTGATTGAACATAAGGTTTGGCATCGAGTGGACTAAATACGGCAGTTTTATCACGTTTACTGCTTTTAAAGAACCGTAGCTTTGCAGGAAATTTATTAAAAGTCTGCGAATTAATGCGAACAATGTCGCCTTCAAGAACTTCTGCAGAGACTGTAATAATTAATTTCATTATTGCCAGCGCTTCTCTTTCTTTGGAGCCAAACAATTTTACACTATTCAGTTAAACCAAATTTTGGTTATGTCCTTAAAGGATGACTTCTTAACATGAAGACGACGACATAGTGGCGATCATGTTCATTTTTCTTCTATTTGTAGAGGGCTGTGTTTTATGAATGCGATTTATGTTGCTGTTTGGCAATACTGAAGGTATATCACGTCCAGTTCTGCTAGCTAGAGCATAAGCAAGGGGCCGGGTAAGTGACACGTGTTGGAGCTCATTCATCAAGGCGTCGTTAGTGGGCCTGTACGAGTGCCCGCGCCGCCACTAATACGTCGAGTCAGCCCCGTGACGTGGCGCTCGTGAGGTTACGCCTGACCTGACACCTACTTATTCCCCAATTGTACTTATTACATCAAATTGTTGTTGGCTCGGAATTTGATCCTGCGCTAAACTATCTCGCATTGATTTCTAGATTATTATTACATGTTGTGAAAGCTTTTTCAAAACAGTTTTTAACTACTCGTAACTTAAACTTAAAAATCTAATCGGAAATTGCTAGCGCTCGACATTTACGGTTTAGCAAAAATCGCAGAGGACTCAAAGGAGTGGAAGTAACGAAATCTGATTGGTTATTCAAAACACATCTCTTTTTGTATCCTCTCTGCTTTGGTGGAAACTGAACTTTACTCCAGCTGGCCTAACTTCTCAACAAGGAATTGTTCAGAATCAGGATCGGACTTCTGATGCACGTAAGCACTGAAATGCTCCTCACGGTCAGTCTGCCCGGCTTTTACAAGCGTTAAGCCATTAGCTTTTGGAGCAGCCTAAAAACTTCGTCCATAGAGTTGGCCGTCAGCTCGCACTAACATAGTTTAGCAACATTTTATTGTATTGATCTAGACGTCGGCCGCACTCCGAGGTTGCTTTCAAAATAGCCAATCGGTCGAAATGGGCCGAGCGGCTCTTTCACCGAGGATGAGCGCTGCCGACGCCGCCGCCTGTCGCCGTAACTAACGTATATCGATGTCGGCTGGCTGCAATCTCGCCTCCAACACTACCAGTACTGATTTATCGGTACACTGAATAAAGTACAGCGTTTAATATAAGTCTACTGTTTGAACAAGGGTTGGACTATTAGGAACGTGTGGAATGCGAACAGGTTTCCGTAAAAGAGGTCGCTGCTCGTGCGTGAGATACCGGAATCCGCTCATTACCATACTTGGGTTAGCGTATGGCGAGAACGCAATTACTGATCAAATGCCTACGGCGGCTGATAATGTTAATTTCTATAATAATATCTAGTGATTAAGCACACTAATTTTAACCTCATTTTAGGTGCAGGAAGTAACAATTTCAACACACGAAATTACAATAAAGTTCCAAAATCAACTCTGGCTTGAAAGCGTGCCGGGGAGCTGGTGGGGTCTGGTCTGGTTTACGGTCGTGCACCAATGTATTTTTTTATTCGGAAAACTTTTGCGCATTGCTAGTGCTTTCAAACGGTGAAAGAAAACGTCATGAAAAACCCGGCATGTCCAAAAAAATTTAAAAGACATGACTGTGCTGCTATCCACTTATCCGCATTGATTCTAAGTGGTAGGTAGACCCAGCAGTGGATAAAAAAGTCAACCTTTTGGCTGGTAACTGATCATTATGAAACAAGATTTACTGGCTCCGAATGTCAACCTAGTTCTATTCCTGAATTTACGTGAGCTCAGCAAACAAGAGATGACCTAGCACACACACACACGCACACATGCAGTACCCTCTCATACACGGACATTAGCACATGTACATGCGATGTGCATGCACTGCGAGGAGGCCCGCGCCTCGCCGCCGCAGCCCGCGTCCGTCGTCGGCACAAACAGACAAACAACGGCACATGACGTGTATCTATTGCCTGTTTTTTGCGGCGTAGTTTAATCGGTTTCCCAGCATGCCCGGACAGCGGCGACGGCAGATTGTTGTTGCAGATAGCTTTTATTTGGCGCAAGTTTACAGCTCGAATATTTTTGACTCGCAATAAAACATTTTCTTTTTTTCGCCAAATTTTACTGGACAATTTTATTTCTGTTCCATCCCTTTATTTCTATTTTGTGATATTTGATATGAAGTGTGACACTTTATCAATGTTGAAAGCGCTTCAGTCACGTTACAGCTCATTTTATTTTTACGATTTCTATTTTTTTCATAACATAAATAATATTTTGAAAATCACTCGTGATTGGTATACGAACGACTAAATGGAAAGTTATTACCCGTGTAAAAACTTAAAGACAAATAAAGTGAACCCGGTTTAATACAAGTGGGTTGAACTACCAGTAAAGTTAAGAAAACGAGCACGAAATTAGCGCTTTAAGTTTAGTTCAAGAGACTGCAAATATCCGGTTATAAGAAGTACAAAGTGCCACTGGGAGGCTAAGTGCTGGAGCCACAATAACAAGTGTAAACATGTCCAAGTCAGAGCATGACGTCATTGCACTGCTAAAAAAAAAACATTTGATTAAGTAAATATTTGTATTAAAAAGTCAGCATGGACATAGACGGGAGAGGTTCCACTAATAGTGTTGAAATTAATGAACAAACAAGTAGGCCGGAAGGCGGGTTATTCGCGTTCAAATAAAAACAACTGAATTCCCGTGGAAGTACAAGCCAATCTTTATTGCAATACACGGCCCTAGGCACATAATCTTTAAAACGCATCGATAGCGCGATCTAGAAACCTTCTGCAATTACTAGCGCCATCTAGTTACAAAATATAGAACTAATGTTCTCATTGGACATACCGCCCACCAAGGACATAACTGAATGTCCTTAATCAATTTACAAATTTCCGCCCACCATGAGGTGAGACCATACTTCAAACACTTAGATTGATAGCGCTTTACACATTTTTTAGTTTTCTTACAAAGTGGACTGTATAACATAATAAACTTAACTTATCTACATCATTATAATTTTAAACTCAAATTAACAGGAACTTCTCATAATATGGCACACTGGTGAAGTAAAGAGTAAACTAAACATAAACTTACTTATTTTAACAACTTAAACATTTGTTTTTCAATCGGACACAGGTAAAATACACAATTTTGACACCGGACGTTTAATTAACGAACCGTTACATTTGAGCGTTACTACGCGACAAATTTTGTCCAAACCAGGATGCTTTTCGGTGACCTTTCCCAAAAGCCATCGAGCTGGAGGCAAATTGTCCTCCTTTATCAAAACGATATCACCAATATTTGGCTCTGGAATGTTTTTAGTCCACTTATAGCGTTGCAGTAAATGGACTAAATATTCCTGCGACCATTTCCGCCAAAATTCTTGCAGCATGCGCTGCATAATCTGCCAACGTTTCAAACTCCCCATATTAAAATCCTCAAAATTACGATCAGGTACTGTGATCAATGGTTCCCCGATTAAAAAGTGACCCGGTGTAAGAGGGATGGGATCGTTCAGACCGTCTGGCATCATTGATAATGGTCGAGAATTAAGGCATGCTTCTACTTGACACAAAACCGTGGAGAGCTCTTCGTAAGTGAGTGTTGATGTCCCGATCACTCGCCTCAAGTGGAATTTCGTGGATTTAACACCAGCCTCCCATAGGCCACCAAAGTTAGGGGCGTGAGCTGGAATAAAATGCCAGGAAATACTGTTATTGCCTAACCATTCTTTAATTTCAGTAGCTACTGACGACCTTTCTACCTCGACGAGATGACGGAGCTCTTTAGCAGCGCCAACAAAATTTGTACCATTGTCGCTCCAGATGTCGGTGATTACTCCTCTTCGGGCAACAAATCTTTTCAACCCTGCTATGAAGCCCTGCGAAGACAGGTCACTTATAGCTTCCAAGTGAATTGCCTTGGAAACCATGCAGATGAACAAACAAATGTACCCTTTGTAGGATTGATGTCCTCGGCCCTTGGAAGTGCGGATACTAATTGGTCCTGCGAAATCAACACCGCTGTGTCGAAACGCCTTTGCTGGAGTCACTCTACTGGCCGGCAGCTGACCCATCAACTGAGTTTGAGTGGCTGCGGAGTATCTCTTGCACTTGACACATTTGCGTACATACATCTTCACGAGGGTTTTGGCCGATATAATCCAAAACTTGCTACGCAAATGATGCAACATTAAGGTAGGACCTCCGTGCAATGTTGTTTTATGGGCTTCCGCAATCAAAAGATTTGAAAAATGGTTGTTGTGTGGCATGATGATGGGATGCTTTAGATTTTCATCTAAATCAGCATTTTGAAGACGACCACTGACGCGTAAAATCCCATCATCGTCAATAACTGGGCAGAGACATTTCAATTTTCCTTTAATGTTTACTCCTCCTGTTTTTCTGATATCCTCTATTTCTTCACTGAACTCTTGCTTCTGGACCTTCCTTATGCAAACTTTCATTGCATCTGCTATCTCTTCCTTTGTCAGACACACTTCGTATCCTTTCCTATCTCCTCTCTTCCATTTTAAAACTCTTCTGCAATAGGCAATAACTCGCACCAGTTTCTGCAATGACGAAAACTTCGTCCAAATGGGATCTTCTCCTATCTCCTCGGTACCAACGTGAGCCTTGATGCTTCTTTGCTCTACACTTGTGGCAATCGATTTCGGTCTCGTGTAATCGATTGTTTCGTTTCGCAGCCACGATGGTCCCTGTGCCCACAACTCACTGTAGGCAAGTTCTTGTGGAGTTAATCCTCTGGATGCTATGTCTGCGGGATTTTGAGCCGACTGGACATGAGCCCAATGCGAATTTTCTAGATGAGTGAGGATGGTAGAAACTCTATTTCCGACAAAGGTGGACCAGCGGCTTGGATGGCTGCTGAGCCAAGCCAAAACCACTGTTGAATCGGTCCATGCATGAATATGAGCTTGTGAAACTCTCATGACTTCAGCTACTTCTATTATCAACTCGGATAACAACACTGCGCCCATCAATTCAAGCCTGGGAATGGATTGCTGCTTCACTGGTGAAACTCTTGTGCGAGCCGTGATGAGACCGGTCTTGATGTTATCCTGTAAGTCTACAACTCGAATGTACACGACAGCAGCATAAGCCGCCAAGGATGCGTCACAAAACCCATGCAACTCAACCAATAAATCATCGGCTCGTGTGTTGACCCATCTTGGTATGCTAAACTTACTTGTCTCTAAAAGATTATCTCTGTATGTGTGCCATTCAGTTGACAGCTCTGGCGTTAACTCTTCGTCCCATTCCAACCCGGACAGCCAAAGCTTCTGGATGAATATTTTTGAAGTGACAACACAAGGTGCTGCCCAACCTAGCGGATCAAACAGACGGGAAATATCTGATATGACCCGTCTCTTCGTGATCGGAGTCTGCTGTGGCGGGAGCTTTACAGAGTACTTAAATTCATCACCCTCGCGATCCCAGCTTATTCCTAAAATTTTCACTATCTCATCCATTTTGATATCCTTATTTCCTCCTTCTTCTCCACCTTTCTCTTCCATCTGAATCACCCTATCTGAAATTTTCTTATCTAACTCCCTACAGCTGCTCACCCATTTCTGTAAATGAAACCCTCCTTTGGTAAGTACCTTTTCTATATTCTGGTGTAATGTCAACCCTTCTTCAACCGATTGACACCCTGTCATGAGGTCATCAACATAAAAATCGTTTTTTATGATTTCAGATACTTCGGGATGCTGCGCGCCTTCGTCGACTGCAATCTGCTGCAAGGACTTCACTGCAAGGTAAGGAGCTGATGCTGTACCAAAAGTAACTCTTAGTAATTTGTACTCTTCTATTTCAGACGCGGGTTCATCGCGCCACACTACCCTCTGAAAATCAACGTGCGCCGGAGAAATCTTCACCTGCCTGTACATCTTGATGACGTCAGCACAAAGACTGATAGGATGCAATCTCCATCGCATGATGATGTGACGTAACGGGGGCTGCAACGTGGGACCTACCATAAGATCATCATTTAACGATACTCCGTTTGTCCCTTTCATAGACGCGTCGAATACTATTCGCACCTTGGTCGTGGTCTTGTCATTGCGTATGACAGCATGATGTGCCAGGTAAACCGCTGATGGTTTGCCCGAATCGTCTGCTGGTACGCGCTCCATATGACCAAGGTTCAAATAGTCATGAAACACATCGGAGTACTGCCTTTTGATTTCAGGATCCTTATCGAACTTCCGTTCAAGATGATGAAATCTTCTTATGGCGAGATCTCTGGACCCTCCATGTTGACATGTCGGACTGTCGGTTCGAAATGGAAGATGGACTATGTACCGACCACTTTCATCTCTGTCAGTGGTTTGCGTGTAAATTTCTTCACACCGCTGCTCTTCTGAAGTGAGGATCTTCTTCTCAGGGACAATGGACTCGATCTCCCAAAACCTTTTCAGGAGTGCGTTCTCATCGGTGCTCACAATGACACTGTGATGACACTGTGGCGAAGTGATCTGATTACCATCTGATTGATGTGTGGGACCGGAAATGATCCATCCCAAAGCTGTGCATTGCGCGGTGGGCATGCCTTTAGGACCCTTAATCAGACCTTCTCTTATTAGCTGGCCATACACGTCTGCTCCGAGCAAGATGTCTATTTTGCTCGGCGTGTGGAATTGAGGATCGGCGAGCGTGATCTCAGCCAATTCTGGCCATTCCACATGGTTAATCTTCTCCGATGGCAGAAGATTAGTTATGGCACTCAACACATGCGCACGCACTTGGATTTGAAAATCAGGATCATGACGCGACTGAATTTTTATCATAATAACATACTTCGAAGCTAATGAGCTTTTGTCGCCGCCTACTCCTGAAATACTACTCCTACTGGGTATTTTCTTCAGACCAAGTAACTGTGCTGCTGACTCTGTGATGAAAGACGCCTCAGAGCCTTGATCTAATAGAGCTCGGAGAGTGTACGCATTACTGTCTCTTGCTTCAACTTTAACAAGAGCGGTTGCCAACAGAATTGGTCTCGATGAAGTCCGTTTCGAAAAGTGTGCTGTAACTTTAGATGTTGACTCAGGCTTTTCTAACGATGCCTTAACCTTCGACACAGTATCGTCAACCTCGACTTCTAACTCAGACTTTACCGATCCTGCATTACTGGATTCTGATGGTTTCGGATGAAGCAACGAATGGTGTTTTCTCCGACAAATACGACACCTGACTGCTGATCGACAAATGTTGGCGGAGTGGTTGATGCCTAGACAATTGAAGCAAAGCCTGCTGGTTTGGACATAATTGTGCCGCTTATCATAATCTTCACTCGAAAATTGTTTGCAGTTGGACAACTTGTGTTCACCTTGACAATATGAACACTTTACTTGAGCGTTTGAACCGGTTGCCACAGCATGCAATACTTGTTTCTTTTGGGTTGGAACATTTGGCTTTGAAACCTTTTTCGTATCTATAAATTCGAGGGATCGGAACCGCGTTTCCAAGAACTCTTGTAGTTGTTTCAAAGTTGGTAGCTCATCGGATGATCCGATTTTTGATTCCCACGTTTTGCGCGTCTCAGAATCCAACTTTGAACTAACTAGATAGATTATGATCGTATCCCAGGAACTCACGTTAATGCCCAAATTTTTCAACCCATTCAAAGTATCGTTGGTGACATCTAATAAATTCTTTAAAGAACTGCTTGACTCGGATCCATGGCTCGGTTGGTTCACAAAACGCTTCAGTAAACAATTCGCGAGATATCTTTTATTATTATACCTTTTCTTAAGCGTTGACCATGATTCCTGATAATTAGCAGTTGTGATAGGAACATGTCTCAACAGCTGTTCGGCCTCTCCCGACAGATGACCTTTCAAATAATGCATCTTTTGAACGTCGTCTATAGAAGAGTTATTGTGAACCAATGATTCGTACAGATCTTTGAATGTTGTCCACTCAGCGTAGGATCCCGTAAAGGTAGGGATTGATATTTTAGGCAATTTAATGTTACAATTTTCCGTTTTTGAGTGAGAAACTAAATTTGAATCAGTTTCTTTGCTAGACTTGAGTTTTGACAAGTATTCCCTAATTTCGGTCTTACAGTCTATGTACGTTTCTTCAACAGACTCATATATGTTTTTAGTAATGTACACAGATTCTGCTAACTGATCAGTAGACGCTTCGGATATTAATTGCATATGAGTAGTTGAGAAAACACTCCATTTTTCTTCTAAGGATTCCAATCTCGTAAGTAAATACGACTCTTTAAGAAGCCTATCCTTAGGAGACTTTTTGAAGTTCTCATACGCCCTTTCTATCATCGACTTACAGCCTAACTGAGCCTTTAGCAGTGATGACAAAGACATTGTGATAAATTTCTAAAGCAAGCTTCTTACAATATCCTTTGCTCCAAGTTCCAAACACAAGATCACTGATTTTTTACAAGTTCCAATTAACTCTGAAATTTTCTAAGTCCAAAATATTTTGTTAAAATTTTACAAGTGTTTGAAACTTAGTAAACTCTGACCAAAATCGGGCATAGGTTCCCCGTCTGTTCACTTTTGGGAAAACTATTCTAAGTCTACAAACTAGCACACAAAATTTTACAAGTCCAAATAATCTTGAAATTTTATAAGTTGAAACTTTAAACTGAACTTCACTGATCACGAAAAAAAATGCCAATGTACTCACGATTTTTTCTCGTATACCACTTGCCGTCGATTCCACTCACTGAGAATGCTGTTTCCTCCAACGTCACTGCTGTGACGTAGGTAGCGCGGTGTACATGTCACTGCCCGTGACGTCTCCGTTCCGTCGCTTGCTCGCAATCTCCCTTGCGTGCTGGCCTTCGTCAGTAGCACCAGCACTGATCAGCAACTACGGCGCCAGCAGTTGGCTCTGCTAGCGCGGGCTTCCTTTCCGGGTTCTTCCTCGGTTGGGGGTGTGCGCGCACACGCACACAGATAAGCACAACACAATGACGAACACTGCACTGCAATCCAACCAATCGTGACAGGTCTCCAAGCCTAGCTAGGCCGAGACTGCCCGATGCGCACCGAGTGGCGATCCACCACTACTACTAGTGCGTTGATGCAAAAACACCCGTGTGTACTGACTGAGTACCACGGTTCATTCAAGTCCGGCTCGTTAGGACCATGAACAAACAAGTAGGCCGGAAGGCGGGTTATTCGCGTTCAAATAAAAACAACTGAATTCCCGTGGAAGTACAAGCCAATCTTTATTGCAATACACGGCCCTAGGCACATAATCTTTAAAACGCATCGATAGCGCGATCTAGAAACCTTCTGCAATTACTAGCGCCATCTAGTTACAAAATATAGAACTAATGTTCTCATTGGACAATTAAAATAGTCCAACTATTACCACATAACAATTGATGATGTCCTCCGTGACGTATCCGTCGATAGCGAGCCTTGCTATTTATTTTTTATCTATAAGATTACATAACAATTAGATTAGAGACGAATCTCAAGTAATTCCTTAATCTTCCAAATTTTTTTCTCACTAGACAACAGCAGCTTAAAACTTTCTGTTTCAGTCAGATAATAGTCCTCCTGGGCTATAAAATAGCAGTACTACCACAGTAGCTGAACACATGACTACACTAAGTGTGTTAGCATAGCGCACTCTGACTTGTGCATCTAGTTAGTGGAGCTTAGTTACTGGTTGTGTATTAGTTTACTGTGTCAACACGCTGCTCCCCGCGACTAACTCGGTTTGCAATTTAACCGGTGGCTGCTTGTAGGACTCACACTCATACTTAGTTTGTTCTTTAGAAGAACGTTCAACTTCTAATAACTTAGTGTTTTCGTCAGTTCATTAGTTGCTTATTGGTTTTTTAGTGTCCATATCTACACTTAGGGAATACTAATTAATAGCTAAGCCTATCGACGCTTTGAGTTTAAGACGTCCCAAATTTTTTGACCAGGCGAGATGTGAATCGGTAGCTCAAATTCAAATCCTATTTGAGTCGATAAAAAAATTTTTTCTTTAGTTCATCACCTACACATAGTCAGATTTTACCCATTACTCACAGTCATCCGAATTCAGCCTATATAAAATTGTTCGTGGTTAGTCCTTTTTTGACAATGTTTAGTACAGTCATTATTAAGATGGGTGCCTTGACCGTTTGTGGTAATTAAAACAGAAAAAATTTTTCAGAGAGCAAACTCTCTATCCCGACTAAAATAGTTAAACCTGCTGGCACAGGTCATCAAACTTCAACACCCGTTGTCTGGATCGTGTCACGCATACCCAGGGCTGCCGCCCACACAGCGGTCCTGTTGTAGGCACCGGCTTTGGTGCAATGCCCTCACGATTAACGATAATAGCCACTAGTTTCATACTTTTCTGTGCAAATAATTGCAATGTTGTTGTACAAATTGTAGAGTTGGCTCCCTTGTAACAAGTGCAAATAGTCTTGGCATTTAAGTGTCTTACAAAAGCCCGCGTTGTGAATAAAACGCGCTCGTATAATAATTTCGACACAACGGTATGGCGCTGTGGGATATGTATCTGGCAATGAATATGAAAAAAATAGGACCGTATATAAATACGCGTGTACCGGAGAAATTCTTTGCCTCACTCAGCTTTTATTCTGGGCTTTATAAAAAGCTTTGGAGTTTACGTGACTGTAATTGAAGTGGTTATTAGGTTTACAAAGGAATGCTTAGAAATGTTGACATTTAACTGGGACAGTCATGATTTCTCTAAATGTTACACACCACTTTTAGAAACAATAATAAAATAAGCTGTTTAGAAGATGCTATGGGTTTTTTGAAAACGACCTTCGTAATTTTCAGTTCCATCTTGTAGACAGATTTGGTAGCTAGCTACAAAATGAGAAATGTGCTTTGCCGTCTTGCAGCTAGCTACTAAATGGGAACGATTTTCCCATCTCGTAGCCAGATTTGGTTGCTGGCTTCTACATGGGTAATGTGACTTCCTGTCTCGTAGACAATTGAAAATATATTCTATGAATTGTGATCATGATCTATAATTCCAATTATTATTCGATGACTCTAAAATGAGCTTTATAGATTTAGCGAGGCATGACTCAGTCCCCTAACTTGTAGAGTACTCGTTCAGTTCAATCTGAGTTGATTTTTTATGGTATATTATAAAACATAGCTAGTATGTCAAAAGGGTTCAAAACATTTTACAATAAAAAGATATGAAATAATGATTTATTATAACATTAATTTTATTTCATGCAACATTACAAAAAGTTACATCGTAAATTATTTTACTGCCGATAAAATGTATAATAAGAGAACTTCCTAGAATGTGGGTATTGATCTAAACACTTCGTTTTTGTTCACTCGAATAAAATTACGGCTGTTACGATGACGGTCAACAATACTTTGAAACTGTAGTTTAAAATGCATCCGCGGGGAGTTTTGTATCGGGACGGGACGAGATCCGGAGTAGCATGTTCGAAGTTCTGTCAACTCGCGACAAGTAACGCAGTGGAAGCAATTTCATTACGCCGCCACAGAGCGGGTGCGCTCTGTGTTTTGTTTAGCGGAACTTAAAGCAACGATAAAGAGCTAAGTTTTAATATTATTCAAACTGCGTCAACTTTCAGCTACTTTGGTTGAGTTCGCGAGCTTGTTTTCGATAAGATACTTTAACAATGAAAAGCTGCTGAGCTGGTTACTTGCTCAGCTGGTCCACTCCATCAGTGCACAGTGTGACTACTCAATGTTAGGAACTTGGGACACACTATTATGTTACGCAGAGGTACTTGAAAAAAAAAAAGAAAAAGAAAAAATATTCTCTTAACTAATCCCTTTTTTTCTCTTTCTTAAATACAGTTTAGCAATGTATTTAATAATATTACGATCTATCCTTATGTTTAGGCTAATGAGTAATTTAATGTTGACTTAGTTTTATAGAAAAAACTATTTGCTAAGAATGTGTCCACTGTGTCTCTATATATGGGTCGCGACTCATGGTCCCACTAATTTGACCCACTGGTGGGACAGTGTGTCGATTTAATGGGCTCGTGGTCCCACTGTTTGGTGGGACCATCAGTCAACGTAATATTAAGGGGAAGTCACTATGTTCATGTGTTTTTTTAAGTAGTTTTACACTTTCACTACGTTAGCTACTACATAATATAATGTTTTTTTGTGTAAAACATACTCCTAGACCAGGAATAAATATTTGAAGATCACACATTTGTTACGCAGCGAGGATCGAACCCGCAACCTCTCGACCTCGTCCACCGCAAGATCTAGTTTGACCGAGGTCGTCAAACTAGATGTAAGTTAATAACTAATATCGCGGTAAGCTACCGACACCGAGCAGATATGAAAGCACCTGAACTGCTAAGTACGATAACCCCATTAAAGTTGAATCTCTTTGTAAACTCTTTCGGTCCATCCGCTTAGCTTGCTGGTCGCACCCAGGCGAGCGACGAGTATAGCATTGTGTGTACGTGCCTCGCTTCACCAAGGTACTATCATTCGTTCTGTGGCCGGTCATTCCGAGCACGCGCCGCTTTGTTCACTTGTTGCCTTTATCTGCTTCTTTATAAACGTTATAGATGTGGCTATAAGTTAAGTTTCTACAATTGTAAAGAAAAATCTAAATCTAAAATAAATCTAATCATTATAGTCCCACTTTGTTGAACGTCTGTCTGTCAATATCCTGCTAAAGACTCTGCATTTTTTCGAAACAACTCTACATTTAAAAAAAAAACTAACGATTTTAAAATAATTTGTCTCGACATCATAAATTATTTTAAAATCGTTAGTTTTTTTTGCGGCTAAGCTGTATCTATCATATTGTTATTGATGCTATTAGCATAATCTAGCCGTGTTTATCATCTGCGCATAACTCGTTGAGTTTTTCTACTAGTTGAAAACCTATTTAAAATAAATAAATAAATAAATAAAATATAAGAAAATAGTGAATATACTAAATGTGAACTTTCAAACTAGCAAGAGGTTATCTACGAGTAGTCATTAGACTCTAGTGAACAGCTAGCTTTCCATGGTGCCTGACGCAGCGGGAAATAGAGCACGTGTCGCGCCCGTCTCCGTGCCGCGCCGCTGCCGCAAGCCACCCGCCTCCGCATCGCTGCCGGCTTGCAGTGCGGGACACTTACGAGCGGGACGCGCTTTCATTGCGGCGCTCGTGCGTTTACCCGCTAGTGTGCACTTTGCTTTACGATAAGCTTTATGGAACTTCATGACTATATATTGCGCGTTTCTATTATTGTAGTGAAGGCAGTTGCATTAACAAATACATTTTATTACATTTATTGAGCTCTTATGTGAAATACGTCTACTATTGGATATAGCCCCCTCAAATAGCGCCATGGTGACCGATAGCCTTTATTACCATCCACCAACATTTGACTGCTTTATTGTGTTCGGTTTATCATACTTTGTTTTCTAGTTTGCGGTCGCTATTCGAGAACTTTTATTCCCGGTTTATCATTCGGTCATCGGTTATAGGCAATTTAATATTACTATACATTCATGTGATAAATATATATATATATATAATATATATAGGTTATTCCGGATGACCCCATGTCTCGCGCCCACTGGGGACCAGCGGGAAGTTTATTTTCCGATCACCCCCATCGGGGTCAGCGGGAAGTTCTTCAGTAACGCTCGTCCTCGAGGGGACGAGTGGGAAGTTGTATAGAAGCTTAATTGTAATATTTAAAGTTGCAAGTTTTATTTTAGATTTCTATTGCGAATATTAGGTATTTTTTATCTGAAGGTTCGTTCGTTCGTATGAGTCAGTGGTCAACTCTGGTGACAGAGTTTCTAGGCCGCCCAAAGGCCTCTGTCATGGCCTAACAACTTTGAAAAAGCCGGAACCGACTGCTTAACGTGCCCTCCGAAGCACGGGAGCGCTCAGTTGAAATTGCCACTGGCGGTCACCCATCCAAATGATGACCCAGCGGAACAGTGCTTAACTTCGTTGATCTGTTAAGAACAACTTAGCCAGCTACGTCACGAGCGTTCTGTAGGTAAAAGTAGATAAAGTTCCTGATTATTTTTGAATTATCCAAAAGATTTTTTTTAAATATAATTTTCTGCATACAGAACCAAAACTAAAACAGAGAAGAGATATTAGTGCGAGAGTTGCGGACCTAGAGGTTAACTTCACTTGTGGCTGAATCTGCCAACCGTAGAGTAATTAACTGGTGCCAGTGTGTCAGTGTCGTGTCGTGTCGTGTCGCGGCAACGGCAGGAAGCGCCATCCGTCAGTGGTGTTATTTGCCTACACCCAATACTGCGCTAGCCTGAATCATTGCACTTTGAATCTTATACCATTCACATAATATCACCAGCCAAACATTCGTGAAATTAAATAGCTACGAATAGTCCTTACTGATCCACGGCATCTACACGGAACTTACCTGCTAATATTATAAGGAGAGAAAATTTATATTTTTGTTTGTTACTAATAAACTTTGAGTTACTACAAAACTTAATAAACTTTGAGTTAAACTTTGAGTTAAAACTACTGGTCCGATTTCAAAAATTCTCACCATTAGAATGCTGCTTATATCTGAGTTTCGCTAAATTTATTACTAGCGACCCGCCCCGGCTTGCAGCCCCCGGCTTGCCGTGCAGATCGCCTAGTAAAATATAAAAACCCAACAAATAATTCTAAAAGCTTTTCATAACGCTTTGGATTATTTCGTTCTATAAATCTGAATTATGTATCTTTAGGCGTAAGCCGATTAACTCAATTCCGAAGCGTATTGTGAAACTTCATTCACGTAAGCCTGATAGGACGCTCACGTGACGTAGCTTATACTCGTTCCCAGGAATCCTTCCAACGGGAAAAATATACAGAAAACTACGTTTCTCGTATTGCAATAAAATAATTGAGTTGGTAGCTTTTGTTTCCGCGGATTTGGAACATAATGGAAGTCAAGTGCCTACGCGTTCCTGCACAATGGGACCGCGGGGGCTCCGCTATGCCACACACACATACACACACACATAAGTCACATAATAATAGACAAAAAATCCCGAGAGTTCCTCCACATTCAGTTTTGACTTATTGGAGTAGATCCGTGCTTTGTGTCGGATACCTTGTAACTGGTTGTTCAATAGGATTGCTGTTGAATCGGAATGTGACCCAGTTTGGTATTCAACATTCTGCGCGATTCAATTTGTCGGTAACCAAACCTCTAGTTTTACAAAATTTCGTTAGCGCCGTGTTCCGTGCTCTGGCAGCTCACATCCATCACTGAACCAAACGTAGTCATCGATTTTGAGCTTCCGGCTGACAGATTAATTTTCTACAACATTCTTTCCGTCGGCTACAGTGTGTGGCCGCCGCCGTGGCACTGCAGTGCCCGACCGCCACCATGGCACCGCACAGGAAACGTGATGTCTGCAATCCGCCCATAACCTGCGATGTCAAGGAAACACGCCTTTCCTTGATAAAGGATGCTTTATTTTAATAAATAATACATTTTCCGTATTCGAGTAAAAATCCGCCATCCCTTGGTAAGCTCTTGTAGGTTTTGCAACATTATTTGGGGTAACTAAGTTTGACAAAGCTACTGGTATAGGTAATATAAAAAAATGTTATCTGGCAAAACTAAGCTAGAGCAATTTTCATAAACAATTTAACCAAGCTGCAGATATAATCTGAGCTCGTAAATCGCTACACGAAACCTTTTGTCAGTACGCGAGTACAACTGTACGCGACATTTATTTCCCTTTTAGAGTAAAGGCGTATCTTTTACAGAAAAACCGGCTCTTGGAGCAAACCTCGGCATTGTACCGCCTTTATACAACCTGGGCTTGAACGTGGAACTTGAAGAATAGGGATGGGATGTCTAGCTCCGTTAGGAATCTGTAGCACTCGTCTACGAGAGCCGCTACGCGCTACGGGCTGCTACGAGCGAGCTACGGGCCCGGCGGAGCGCGTAACTGGGTGCTACGAACCGTATGCTCTACTTTTACAATACCTACATTGTAAAGAGTTTTATGTTTATTATTTTTACTCAGGATCTTTTGTATTTACTTTTGTAAGTTTATTTTGAGCAAGTTTAAGATTGAACTTTAAATTTTAATGAAAGTATTTAAATGCATTTATTATAATTTATTATTCCATCGCTATGAGCTCAGCAAAGTATAAACATAAAATAAAGCTCCAAAGTTTTAATTAAACAAGTTTCAGTTGGTGTTTAGCATTGCAAAGAGGCTGCAGTTATCTAATGTTGCAGAGTAGGTGCAGCGTACTATTACACCGTACCACTGACTCATGTCCGTCCGACTGTCTATCCGCGGTCCGCTGCTAATCTATTAACATTTGCATGTGCCTCGTTAGAGCGGATGGATCGGACAATACACGAAATTACACATTTGTACGAAAAGTTTTCCGTACAAATTGTCACATAAATAGTAAGTGAATCCGAGTGGATTGGAGTGCGCTCGAGAACGTGTGAACAGAAATAAATCTAGGACAAGCTTTTGAGGATTTCCACGAGGTCGATACAAACGAGTAAATAAGACGAATTCTCGTGATATTGATATCTTCTCGGAAGACAGAAGCAAATAAAGTATTTTGTTTTTCCAATAATGTGCGAGTAATCCGGAAGTAAACATTACGAATGGGATACTTGAGTGTTGTGATCACCCGTCCCTCCGAGCACGTAGGTACATGATTAACAAACAAACAAACAAGCGGTAATATGCGTGAACTGTGACGCTCCGCCGCCCTGTGAGTGGCCGCTTGACTTGCGGACATCTTTTTATTACTAAAAATAGTTGAATAAGCATTTGTCTCCGCGACTTCGTGTTCTTCAGTTAATTTTAATATTTAAAGCGTTACTAAAAAGAAAGTTTTTTTTAACTGACTTTACTTTACTGACTGACAAGCAATGCACAGCAAAACAATCATTATAGACCTTAAATTATCAGAGTTCGTTTTTTTTATGCTCAGGGTTGCGATAAAAACTAGCTATGTCTTATTTTAAGACAAAGGCATCTCTAAAACGTCTCTAATGTTTATTTTTAGTAGTATAATCCGCCCTTTGTCTGGCCACAAGGGGTGCTTGTCCAAACTTATAACAGTGCGGACAGAAACACAATTAAACGTCGTGCATGTTACACAAGGTAGCAGGGTGAGGGGGGGAGGAGGACAGGACAGGAGTCTCACACACACTCACACAAAGCGCCACAAAATGTGCTCGAGGTTTAGCTGACTAAGTATCACTTGGGTTAGTTCGTATTCCAGAACAAAACTTATACTCAAACGATTCTCAACCAATTCCTTTTTCTTTTAAAGTTATTCATAATAAAATTGTCACAAACTAGATTAACACCGAAGTAACAGGGAATACCAGATTGGCCACTGATTCGTACTAACTTACTTACTTTGCCCTGTTTAGATACATTTTTGTATGGAAAAAAAAATAATTTAACTACTGTGACCATGATTTTGTAAACATTTTCGTAAAAGAGCTAGCAACTAACTACAGTCCGTAAAATCTCTGAAAGTAAGCATCCTGATTTGACTGATCTGACAACGATTTTAACTTTATGAATGGATGATACTAAAGTTTGAAAAACAAAACCGCTGCAGACTTTAACAAAAACTTTGTTTAAACACATCCCAAGTTTTATACTTCATCAGATTAGAGTAGGTAGATCAAAGTATTATCACACTCGATCTCGCCCCCGCTCCCTCGGTCCCCCCCTCCATCGCCCCCCCCCCCCCCCCACACCCCGCTACAAGGAATATCAATTAGCACAATCCAAAACGTCTTCCAAACTTTACGTGTAAGGATTCGTAGCATGGATGCGAACATTTCATTTTGTGAACTTCGATGTAAACTTTCGGAACAGTAGGTACTTTAATTTTTGTAAAATTATAATCTACAGACTGTTAAAAGTTAGGAGTTGGTAAATAGGAGGAAGTTAATACCTAATGAAGTAAAATTATAATCTACAGACTGTTAAAAGTTAGGAATTGGTAAATAGGAGGAAGTTAATACCTAATGAAGTAAAATTAAGAGTATTGTCACCGGTCACTTGTGTCTGTAAAGCTGTAACAACCAGGGCATCGAGTTGCCTTGATTTACCGCAACAGTTGTTGTCAAATATTTCCTCAGCCATGAAAGCGTTATAATTTAAATTTCCGACCCGCGTGAAGCCCCGATGGGCGATTCTATTACCCGCTCTCCATCAAACAAAGCGGGTACATCATTTTCATTCCACTCAAATCTGCTCGTCCCCGACAAATTACATCGTCTGGCCACAGTGAGGAACGATCAACTGAGTCACTTCGTCTTTATGGCGGTCTCGCGTCCTACCTAAATAATTATCTAGATGATGTAAACTTTTTAACTACGATGTGTATTTTATAGTTTTTAATAGTATGTAGTATGAGAGCATTAGTGTTTTTAGTAGTGACTCCGGGTTTCAGTCCTGAGCTTATAGATTCAAATCTGTTCGTGTAGTTACCAATAGGTTATAAAAAAAAACCATCTCCAGTTAAAGAAAACACTGACATACCAAAAACTATGAAATTTCTTAAAATCCTCTAAAAGAGGATTTTCAAAGGATGTTTTGACCCAAAAGATCAAAGACTGAGCTATCTACCGACCCGCATTAATCGCCGTTAAAAGACAGTCGTGATGATTATGATGATGAAAACCTTATCCAAGTTCCGACGTACTTCCGTATGGTGTATTCTGAAGAGTTTAATTAACTCTGGCTTTCTGTTATCTCGAAACAAAAGTTCTAATTTCTCGAGTAAGCCATCTGTTCACTTCGGCCTATGTCCGAGTTCAGAGGTCAGTAGTTCTCAAACTATTTTAATTTCCCCTCGCGCCGGGTCGCCGCTGGACCTTATACTAGCCGAGAGCTCTTGTCTTCAACTGTGACCTCCATTTGGCGACTTTTAATAAAGATTAGACGAGAACAGAGGCTAGGTGAAATTACACGTACATTGTTATCCTGTTCCTCCGGCTGACTAGAAGTAATTAAACCTTTTTGCTACTTGTATTATTTAATGGGCGGGGCCAGATACGGAGGTAGGCAGGTAGTAGAGATGGCAGACATTGTGCCACACAAAAGGCTAGAGTATGCTGCGGTAACAACTTGTTACAAACAAAAGGACGAATTAATAAAGCAATTTTTCAAAATTTTAATTACCGGAAGTCTCATTGCGGAAGCAAAATGAATATGAAGATCGCAACTATGAACAAATATTTTGTTTATAAAACAAAATTAGGACATAGCTAGTTTGACCTAAGTAATGTTCGGAATACCTTTGCACGAGTGATACTATTGACTGATACTACAAAAAAAGACAACAGCTATTACAGCTACAGTTTAATATAAAAACCTCATCTTTTTTGAAAGTCAGTTAAAACTGTCTCTACACGTGGCTACTTTTAGCAGCTCATTAAAACTGAACATTTTTATGCTTTGTTTGTTTGACATACTTCAACGAAATTTTTAAAGCAATATCTTGTTACAATTACCTCACAGGTTTCGTTTTAAGAAAACGACATGATGGAAGCTGTCTCCTCGTCAATCGGGAACTTCTGAATTTATTAAAATAATATATGTACTTTATTTCATTTTCATGGATGTAAAGGACATCTTTTTTTAGTTTCTTATACAGAATGAAAGCCAAAGAAACCTAATTAAAAGAAAATACCTAATGATTTGAAATTCTCAATAGAGAAGAAAAGCCTCATTTAAGCCTCTTACTGATTCAACTAACCAATGCTAAGTAAAACATTATTGAACGTTAGCCTAAAATAAACCTTGAACAGTCGACATAAGGTCAATATTTTTATAAAACCTATTATCAGATGTCCTTAATCGTGGGTTCTCATTGAAAAACGTTCGTCGATAAGTAGGTGGGATGGCTCCGCAATCGGCGTCGGTTTAATTTCCCTGGGGACGGGATTCGAACCCGCGCCATGCCGTGACCGACGGTAACGATGCCCGACGCGACATTGTTGTAATGTTCTCTTTTTGATGGCGAGAATTGGCATCAAATTGCGCACAATAATTGTCGATATTTATTCGATCACGGATTTTATGGTGGCAATTACGCATGCCCTATTTTCAAATTTGACATATTTTTATGTGTGGGTTAAAATGTTGTGCTGTGATGTTGTGAAGCCGACGACGAACACGGATCCGTTTTTCACAGAAATATAGCTTTGTTTAAAAAGTTAAAATATTTATTCTGGCAATTTATCAACGTTCCAATTTGTGCATTCCACGTTACATCAAAGTGTTTCAGAAATACAGGATCGAAACACGTGAATTTTTTTAATATTTTTTAGTATTTTTCCTTTGAATATTTATTATGTGATTCATTAAAAGTGATATAATATTATGTTACAATGCAAAATATTGGTTAGTAACTAACACCAGAAGGAATGATCCTATTTGTTGGCTTTGACGGATAACTGCCAGATAGGCTCTTAGGCCTTGAATCCATTAGGCGTGTAGTTTGGATTTCATCTTCTATGTTATAAACCAAGGCTTGTGCTACGTCACAACCACTTTTTTTTTATGTCAGCAAGTGACAAAACAATCAAGGCGCCCAGCTGATGTTAAGCACCACGTCTGACTATTACAGATGCAGTGCCACCCAAAGCTTTGAGTTTTTAAATGTTTGCGTGACACTGCACTGCGCTTATCACCTCGAGACATTATGGTTAAGACTCTTTCGCCCTGTAATTTCACTTGCTACAGTGCCCTTCAAACCTAAACACAGTAATACTTGCACACTGCTGCTTGGAGGTAGAATATCTGACATTGCGGTGGTACCCACCAAGACGGACGCTTGCTGAAGAGTCCTACCACTTGTTGTGAACCAAAGCATAAGTTCTAACTTTAATTGTTACCTATGATACAGACATTAAAACGCATACTGTTACCCTGTGTGTGTGACAAAGGATCTATTTTCAGACCTTAGTGTAGTAACTCAAGTAAAATCTTTAACATCTTGTAAATCTGATTTTTTACAGCGTCGTCTGTATGTTTGTCAATGCATGCCAAGGTACCTGAATACCTAAACCTGGATTGGATATTATGTTCTCAAACTAGCTGCTGCTCGCGACTTTGCTCATGTGGTAGGAGAGGGTACGAGGGTACTCGTAGGTAGGTTCAAATATACTGTTGAACATAGGATAGGTCATAAATTATTAACGCGTTTATTTTTGTTTAACAACACACAACGATAAACAAAATATTTATTACCCAATTTTACTCCTTGGTACGCAGCAACACTAGACGCCATTATTGATAAAATCTTAATATTTTATGTTTCCGATCCTAAACCTGGACCCAAAAGTTTTCTAAAAAGCGGTGCACTTTTTAAAACGGCAGTAATACGTACGTCAAAGATTTTGGTATTAGGAAAATTGCAGTTACCGCTATTACATTGTGTAAAATATCAGCCAACATTAAAGTGAAAAGCCAGATTTTCAGACGCCTCGAAGCCTTAGTCGAAATAAGCTTCTTGGCATCGGCTTTAAGAATATTTCATTTGAACTTAACTTTAATTTCCAACACTACACAGGCATCACTACTCGTCGACTGCGTCTGAAAATATAGATTTTGATGCATAACAGACCTTCATTTCTTGCTTGGAGGCATCCAAGCAAAAAATACTTTCAAAAACCATTAACTTTTGTTTATGATATCTTGTTGCGCTCACGCTTTCCGAACTTTACAACCCTTATCTTTTACGATCGCATACCCCGTTATATTCACCTGGAATTCTAAACTAACTCCATAAAACATCATCTTATTAGGCAAGTTGCGGGATGAGTTATTGCAATTAGTTTGAGTTAGATGACACTAAAGCGCGACCACAGTACACACCTGTTACGGGTGTTACGGGTATAAAGGTGATCGCGCACTCGGCAGCGCGGGTGACGTTCATCTATGGGAACACTTTGTCCCGCTCGAGTGAGTCCGCGCGCGCATGTATGTGCATCGCTTAATGCATGGCTCGCGTCCACCACACTCACTCTATAAACTACCCTTACTTGGACTCCAAAACGTTCTAAAAGTTCTTTTAGTGAATTTAAGTTTATCACAAACTTGGATTTACTAAAATAACTTGTATTCAGGAACGTTTCAGAACAATAGTGACTACAGAAATACGGTAGGTATCTTTGCTATCACTGTTTTCACGAATGTTTGGAGACGTTGAGATACTCTCGTGCAAAAGTGAATAATTATTTTTCATATTTTTTTAGTAAAACAGCTGGCATGAAATTGTACTTTCGTAGCTTAAGTAATTAGAATAAAACAAATCTAAAGGGTGCTAGACATTAGACGATTGAGTTAGGTACTTATTTATTCAGAAGGTCAACTTAGAAACAAGGATTTAAGGATGTACTTCTTTTGGACTGCGCGAAACTTCATTACTAATTCAGATAATTTGAAAATTGTTTCTGTGAAGTGTTTTCACAGCGACCGTTACACCTTAGCAAATTTTCACTATGAGGCCCGAGAGATGAGCGGAAAGGAGGTGGTTGGTGCCCTTTATTACACAAACAGAATGGATACAGCTCTCTTATTACACCATTACACCTACTGAGGTTCAACTCCACTTCAACTAATATCGTTAATGAAGTTCTCGATGCTCTACATACCCTGATTTAGCGGAGATTCCACACACGTGGAGTTTATTGCCGCTCAATTACGTGTTATACTTTCCTGATTTACTGACAAAAATTGAGTGAATTAAATACTCTGTAACGTACATAAACGTTTGATCTGACGGGAATGATCCATTAGCTTGTAAACTGTTATCGTGAATATTACTTAATTAATGTCGTTTCCATCGTTAAATTCAACGAAAATTTTAAAATGTTAACTACAAAAACTCAATTTAAAAAAAAGTTCTAAGTGCATTAAAAAACTCTTCTTCTTTTTATCTTTACAACGAAAGGTATTTTTTTATTTTTTCCAAGAACTAAAGCCTGCAGCTGCTCGCAAAGAGCTTTTACTCAAAGATATCAAAAAAATCAAGCGAGCTAAAATAAACACTAAACGCTGAAAATATTCTCATTGTTGCTAGGTCGAACAGCGTCTAGGTAATTGTGGTAAACAACAACTTCATTTAACTTTTTTTATTATAAAGCATAACAAATAATAGATATCAAGATAGCATCCACTATCCAAATGTTTTTCTCTCGAGAACATTGTTGTCGCGTGTTTAGCCGCGAGCGAGACGCGCACAAAGAAACGAACTCAATGTTTATGCCAAATGTTTACGGCTACCCCTATAAAGCGCCCTTCACACGCATCCCATTTTACGATCGAATCTTTACTTTAAACGCCCATAAACGCATATCAAATCGATCTGTCGATTATTACATTATTTCCGATCTTCGTTTTCTATTCGAGATTACGACCAGTAGTTCGGAAGGCATTCTTTTAATTCCATTACTTGCAAAGTACTGATTTATTCACTGGTCGTGCTAACTGGCGCCATTTATTATATGCTGAACGATAATGCTCTTTTGATTCCTTTCTGATTTAAAGGAATAAGTAATGCTTCTTTGCCTGTGAACTTAGAATTTTATTTCACTTCTGCGTAAAGCACATACGTGCTAGTGAACCTACTTTCGTAAGCTTCAATAATCCAGTTGTTATGAAATATTGAAGTAACTGGTGGAACGCCCCACAACTTTGACCAAGTATATTATTTTTCACACAATATTCGCCTTCTCTCTGCTTTCGCTAAGAGTTGAATTTCGGATATTCTTACCTTACTTCGTGCAATTATTGCAAACTCACGGTACAGATAAAGTAAGGTACATAACTAAGTAAGTAACTCTTTAATCATTTGTAATATAATATGTTATAGGGAACTCATAATGATGATGATGATGATAAACAAAGCTCTTACATATAAGTAAAGCAAAAAAAAAACTGATGGAACAATTCCCAAAATTGACTTGGAAGACATCATCATTATATTCTAGTCTCTTAGTGCACCCCTTCGAACATAGATTATTTTTAATGTCTTTCGTGCACTCTTACATATTCTAGTTTCTAAGTGCACCCTTACACATGAAGACAAACCTTTCAAACTTCAGGTTTCTTAAACTTAAGCTTTGCGTTGATTATCAGTCAGTCAGATTATAGATACCTGATGATACAAGGACAAGCTACAGTAATCCATCCTAGTGTACACGTCAGTCACGCACTAGACGAGAAGAAATGCGAGCTAGAGCACGTTTCTCATTATTCTGGTCAGCTGGCGGTAAGTGGTTCTTGTGAATTTCGATAACTGGACCAATTTGGCACCGGCTGGCCAAAAGAACCGCAAACGATCAGATACTGACGAATGCTTGTAAGTGGAGCGACCGCAACGTGTAATCTGTAAAACAATCGAATTCCTGTAACCGCTCATTGCGGACAGAACGCGGTACCCGGAACGCAATGAAGATATAACGTGTTTTTCGGTGTCTACTTTGGAACGCACTCACAGAGGCAGTATCGTGTTGAATATGTACTCAGTTAGCTGCTAAAATAATTAATAAACAAACTTTAATCAGGAAGTGATAAAAAATAATGAATGCAGCTTTATATTAAAAATTTAATTACTTGCACATGAGACTTTCGATCTTAGCCTCAAGGTGGCAACCCGCGAGTGATACCTCTGGTAATACAAGTGTCTATAGGCTAGAGTAACCGCTTACCATCTTGTGGGTACGCTTGGATGCAACTTCAGTTTTATAAAAAAAAAATTGGATGTCCGAAAAAAAAAAAAAAAAATTATTATAGAGTCGTTATTTACTAGTGAAGGCAAATACAATCAGCTTAACGTGAAGTAGGTACCTACGAGTAGTATAAAATTCGTTAATTGTAGGTTTCTGAAATTATTTTTGAGAACTTTTGTAAACCCCCCCTCTACCGTTAATTACTAATCGGAGTGAATAAATAAGTAAAGCACGTATGGGTCGGAGCGCGCGCGCAGACGCCGCGGAGTGCCGCCGCGCGCCGGCCGGTCGGACCGGTCCGGCCTGTCCCGTCTCGCCCCGCGGCAAGAGTTGCCAGCAAGGCGTCGCTTATGCTTAATTTGTCAACTGGTAATGGTAGAATAGATAGCTAGTCATGGTTTTCATTGTAGGTCGCGAGGCAAGAGCATTTGAAATCTTTTTCAATTTAGGCATTAAAAATTATCAGATTTTTCCTAAAAAAGTCTTCAACAACAACAATCAACAGTGATAACCTTAAATACGATAAAGTCATAAACGCGTAACAACTATTGTTTGTGTTTACAAATTAACAAATACTTGACTTCACGATAACTAATTCAAATTTAGTTTATATTTTACGCTGACAGACAAAACTTTGTAAAAACAATTAGACTTGGTGAAACAACAACATTATCTTTGAACGGCACTAGCTTTCAAGTTCAAATAAGATAGAGAACTTTAGCCGACTTCAATAAAGAAGGAACTCATCGGACAAATTTTTTTATTGTAGAAAAACAACAAGGTCGTAAGGCCTAGATAGCAACCCCGTCAGCAACCTGCCGAGCCGGTCATTTGCAAAAACGTCGCTCGCCTGCGCCCGCGCCGCGTATTTGTTTTGGTAATAGTGCGATCAGCTCTCGGAACTCCAGGAGCTGTGCCGGTGCATGTGTGTGTGGAGGCGCTATGTGTGCGTCACGTGTAGTGCGTAGTGCAGTGCAGTGCTAGTCGGGTGCAGTCGGGAGATGCCACGTCGGACATGCTCGCCGCCCGCCACGCTAAGGTACAGGAGACGGGGATAATTTTAATTCTAATTCTAAATGGGGGTATAAGATCTGCACTGACGTCCAGCATTGGGGTGTATTATGTTTTGTCCCCCTGCTAACCTGAACCTAGCCAGCCTACCTCCTTGATATAGCGGAGAAGGACTTAAGGTTGAGGGCAGCAATGTTCTAGCAGAAGACGGGTATAGGGAAACCTGGCGTTTTCTGCTGCCACGTCTCACTTCCATTGATCTAACGGAACTCAGAACTGTTAAAAGTTATCGATAAAATTTTGACTTTATAAATCTATAGGTAGTTAAGAGCCTACTTACAAATCTACATCATCCTGAAGAGTCTGATGACATACTGTCACTTTGTCACGCACCCAAGTTTCAGACTTTTATGAAAGTGGTACCATGCATGAAAAACTTACAAAAAAGGGATGAATCACTTTGACTTTTAAATAGATTTATCTACTACTAAGGGTTAGTAATTTAAAGACTACCTGATGACTTATAAAAAAATACTTACACGATGAACATGATCGTAAGTAGACAGAGTAAAAGTCACGAAGGAGTGCTGAAACGTGTTTACATATGTAGCTAATAAACCACCTGCTGCTAAGTAAAAAGTGTCACCTGCTTCTCAAACCGCTAACAACTTGTCCATACATGTCGTAAATGTGGGTATCGAAAGTGGTGTGACGAGATAGGACTTCAATAAATTGACGCCAGTGACGTCAACTAATTTTTGCGTGTAAAGATGCCTTAATATAAGTAACAGATTTGTTCAATGTAGTTTATTCAAGATAAGTTTTCAACTTATAAAAATTACGCTGCTTTCACACGACTTCTAGGCAAACTCTTCATTATTTTTCTTGCTAACTTTGCAATGACCTGAGCTAATATCATAATTGGTTTTTTGATGAATGGCACTTTAGAGCCGAGGCGATTGATAAAAGAGAGATACCATATATTTAAACGCCGAAAATAAATTAAGAAAACGTGCCTATCTGAAATGAAACCCACATTTTTGCATCTTATCTGTATAGTAAACCTACGGCTTCAAATCAGCATGAAATGACAACCCAGTCGCCAATCAGCGCGAGTCAATAAAGTGGTGCTAACAAAGGAGTGCGGGTTCGGTTTCCGACGCAATGAGCTGAGCTGCGTGATGACGTGGAAACGTCACATACGTCACGATTGGCGGAAGACTCAAATCGAGTGTCTCTTTCTAAACGACAGGCGACGAGTTTATTCTAGTCTCTTGTTACGTTCTTAACGCGGCCATTTAGTATATTAATTTGCTTCATTTTAATACAGTATGACATTTTGGTAATCAGCTACAATTACTGTTCAAGCTTAGATTAGAAGTGTTCAAGTGTATTGAATCATTATGCCACGTTGAATAGCAATGCGATACGTTGAGCCAGATATGAAATATAAAAAAAAAACTATTCACCATTAAGGTAATCCTTCTAAATGTTCTCACTGCTGGGACACTGGGCTACTCTCAATGAGTGGTTGAATTATAATCCACAACTTGGAGCCAATGCGCGTTTAATTTTGAAGATGACATCATGGTCTTTTGAATATTTAGTTCTTGTATCGTGTTATATTATGCGAGTTTCCTCTCGTCTTTCTCTGCACACGTCTCGTTTTTTGTAAAAATATATTGGTACAATTTAGCCAACTTTTAATAATAAGTAAAGTTACGGAAATAATAATAACAGACTGGTATTTACAACAACTTTAAAAGCCATCTACTAACTCTGGCAAGCAGTAAGTCCGCCTCCCCGCATCTCCTCGCGCAAAAAACTTGCATACATTTTCCGAACAATTTGAACTCCACCACATAATGTTTATGTAGTTTGTTTGAGAACAGATTCAGGCCACGCAAATTACCCGTGCTTCGGAAGCCGTTACATAGATTATTTAAAAGTTACTGCGTGACTAAATATTCAAATATACTTACTAAAAATATGACGAAGATAAACATGCCAGGCGTAATTAGTGCCGGGAATTTAAAACAATATCTACGCCTGAATTTTATAAACTTTTGGCAGTTATTTTTGTAGGTACCTCATAAGCTATGTTAATGAAAAATTATCTACCTATCTATGTTTGTACCATGTTATGTAACATGTTTTATTCAAATACAGGCTGGCCTTGTGGTTGATGAGTTTACAATCTCTGAAGATGTTTATATTCTCCAACTCCAACTCTACTATTCTTTCCATAATAATAACAAGGGTCATGCGAAAAACCGACAGGTATTTAGACGGTGTTGACGTCAATTCTTTTACGGCATGTGCGTGTTGGAGTTGGAGTAAATTTTCCGGTTAGTCCCGCTTTCTGCCTAGCTTGTAAGACGTTTCAAAGTAATACTTGTGATACTATTGAACAAAGCACTTTTAATTTTGTCTTTGACATTATTTTTGGTACAGTCTAATTACCTACAAACCAAATAACTCAGACCTGCCTCTGTGAGTTTTATATAAGCGCGGAAAGACGCTTTCATAATTCACGTCCCGCATTTGGCGCTTTTATACGACTTGCGCAGACCACTGAGTTTTTTGGTTTGTTAACTGCCAACGAAATATAAAAAAAAACCATCAAAAGTCAAAAATGTGCTACATTACATTTGGTACCTACGAGTAGGTCTCTGTCGAAGGCAATAAACCCAGCGTGAGTAAAAGATTTATTGTCTCATGAAGAGTTTAAACAAAAATGTGTAATCGACTTCGTTATAAATTACCCTCCCACAGTTTAAAGCTCTCCTTTTTCGTGCTAAAAATTAAAATTGGCCAATACCGTTACATGATCGACCGCGACCCGAATCCACCGCAGTCGTTAAGCACGCGCCGACAGGACAAAGCACACATACCACCACAATACCAGCACAACCAGTTAATAAAGTTGCTTATATTAGCCATTTAATTCAGGGTGGTAAATTAAACGAAAAACTTGAAATACCTTCACAAGAAATGGTTGAATGATTTTAGACTATTTATAAATGACGAGGATTTTCATAAAACGATAGTTTTACTTTTTTGAAAAGAAAAGTTACAAGCAAAATAGAAGGTAAAGTTCAGAAAAGCTAACGAAGTCACAATAGGAAGTATCACAACGTAAAAATACACTGGGTTAGAAGTGCACTAAGCAGGTAGAACATGATTGAATTCAAACTGAAATAATAATAACGTACTTGCCAAAAATCATTAATTATGCAATTTATAAATAGCAAATAATAATAATGATTGACAATCCACAATTTATTTGCATACTTTTTCGGACAAGCTATAAGCATTGTGTATTTTCGCTCTAAGGGCTCTTACTGCTTCATGATGTTGGTGTGGCAGTCGGCAGTACCAGCGATGCACGCGGCCGGCGGATCGGGTGAACGAACCAAGTGATTTGCGACGCGGCGCGGGGAAAGTTGACAGCAAGATGCAATTAAAGAATTTGTTTATTGCATTTCAATGTTGATCTGAGCTGCACAGTTGGGACACTGAAACTCAATAATATACTTTGAGAAAGGTTCAATACGACATTTTTCAAAACGCATCTTTAAAGTAATAGTATTTATTAAACAAAATAAAATATGTACATAATTATATTACATTACAAAATATACAAAATACATATGAAACAGTTGAGCCATCTAAAGACCGTTACAAACGACCTATAGATAGCTCAACTGATCCAAATCACTACCAGTAGGAAGCGTTCCCAACATGCTGGCTGCATTGCCACGTTAATGGCAATGCTGATACGTTGAGCCAGATATGAACCAGCCTTTGGATCACGCGTCGCTTCAACCAGACGCCCGGAAAGAATTTTGATAACGCGGTGAGCCCCGGTACCCCACGGACCCAGGGTCTCCACTCCAAAAGGCTCAAGTAAGTCTTTAAAGTTATACATAAGAGCCTGTTTCGTATGGAAATTTATTTTTTCACGATGTAGAAACAATTAAAAGACTCGCATAACTACGCACTTTTAATAGAAGGCTATAATGTAAGGTAGGGAATTTGATAATAATTGTTTGTCGTGTGGGCACCGGTGGTCTAGTGGTAGTGACCCCGCCTTCCGATCCGAAGGTCGTGGGTTCAAACCCGGTCGTGCACCAATGGATTTTTCTGTTCGAAAAATTTATGTGCGCAATGCCAGTGCTCTCATACGGTGAAGGAAAACATCGTGAGGAAACCGGTATGACCAAGAACTAAAAATTCGAAAGACATGTGCCATCCGCCAATCCGCATTGGGTCCGCGTGGTGGATTAAGACCCAATCACTCTCGCCTGAGAGTAGGCCAGTGACCCAGCAGTGGGAACATTAGAAGGCTGTCATGATGATGATGATGTGGGCACTAAAAATTAAAATATGAATTGCTTGAATTACAAAAAACAAACCAAACGACCGCGCGGTTGGTATGTTGAGAAACGGTTGCGAGTTCGAATACCGCTGCCAGTTCGTTTACCGCTGCCAGAAAAATGTTTATCTTATATAAACTTCACTACTATTTCAGGACTTTGTAGAAAGAAGAACAGCATGATGTTTTAGGTACAGAAATACTTTTTCTTTATTCGACCAACGTAGGTACTTTTCACAATGTTACTTGTTCGACGATCCAAGCCAGAATGCCTCTCCGACCTTTTCGTTCGTTCTTTATTTTTCTATTTCAAAAAAACGGGCTTTTGATTCATTCCTTCTTTAACGTAAGCCAATCACAAAACGAGTCCTCAATCGCAACGATTTGCGGGCAGATACTACTCTGTGATTGGCCAACCTCATCGATCCACCTTTTTTTCATTTGACAGATAAAGAACCAGCGACAACGTCAAAGTTACAAAACAGTTGCTAGCATTAAATAATATCGAGTATATCCATAGATGTCGAGATTTGAGTAATTTATCCAAAAACGAAATACATTTATTTTCAACAAATAAAAAACCCTAACAATCGTCCATTCTGACAACGTGTGCGTCCCTGCACACGACCCCAGGTGGAACCCTAACAATCGGATATTTTATACAAGCCAACATTATCGAAAAAATATTATATGAATCTAGCGTTACTCTTAAGATAGTTTCTAAATACATTAGCTCAGTTCCTTAAATGCCATGGCCACAATTATACCATCTTATACATAATATTCATGTACTTATAAAACATATCTAAATAAGAACATATATTATCAACTTTAGTATTATTTAGTCCTGATCACTAAATTGCTAGTAGGTACATACTTTATCAATAAAAACAATTCAGGCCAGTGGACTACAAGACGGTCGATTTCCTGTGTGTATGATAGCGCTGATAACAAACTCAGACCGATCGACTCGATTCCCCGTGGTCGCTAAAAAACTAAGTAAGAAACAATCGAATTCGTCAAGTTGATACACACAGGATGATCGACTACCTGTGGTAGCACTGTAAAATAAATAACACAGACCGATCAATTCGGTTCCGTATTAAAAACTTAAGTAAAAGACGTCAAGTTAACGCTCACAGAAAGATCGATTCCCTGTGGACGTAACAAACGACGTAGAATAACATAAAAAAAACTGTTTGATTCAGTTTGCACGTTTACTATCGAATCATCATATCAAAAAACGCTCAATTCGTCAAGTAGACACACACAGGACGATCGGTCACCTGTGGTGATCCCTTCATCAATCGATCGATTCCCTGTGGGAAAGCTGTAGAATAACAAACACAGACCGACTTATTCTGTTCTGTGACAGTTAAGTAACGAATTAAGTCAAAATACTATCGATTCATCAAGTCGTCGCTCGCCGGATTAACAGTGGCGGCTTCTTTCATCTGATGCTCACAAGACGATCGATTACGGAGGGTTCTTCTCAGCATGGGCAAATCAAAACACGAACCGATCGATTCTCGTGTTTGATCTGAAACAACGAAATAACTTATCTGTAGTTAAACATGCTCAGTAACACAGTAACATTAAAGTTTAACAGTCGCTAGTTGAAATCAATCAAACAAAATCAAAAAACCTATTACTCTAAGGTTTTCTTATCTACTTTGTTCAGAGTAAAATCCACTTCTGCATTCGTGACGGAACTGAATAACGATTCGAAGGAGTTTAGTTTTTTTTTTTTTAACAACATTAAACACAGAACATTGCCGTCAGTAAGCAAAACTATTTAAAATAACGTTTGAGCAGCTAACCATGACCTTTTATCGAATCGGTGTCCAGTTTGGTTTTTGCTACCCTATTGTACTCACATCACTAGAATTGGCCTATCTTCAACAACTCTCGAAACATCTCGAAACTACTGTATCAGACATTCGATTCAAGCAATAGAAGCAGTCTTTAACAAGTTTTACAACTTAACGCATAACAAACTGATTTGCAAATTTCATCTACTTCTCGAAGATGACTGGTGGATCTGCTATAGCTATAGCGACTAAAAACAGCAAGCCAAAAACTGGGCCTCAACATCAATTGAAGAAAGTCCAAGAACATTGTTACTTTGGATAAAACGCCACAACACGACATGTGTATGCTTGTACTATTCTAAGAGCGTAGAATTAAAAACTTATTTTCGCAATATTGTTGGCCAATAGAGTAACGATCGTTAGCAATGAATGTTAACGGAGAAAAAGACGAATACTTTTTGACGACTTTCTAACATGACGGGACATCGAATACAGTGTTACTCTTTCTTAAACACAAATAGAGATCATAATATATTACGAAGTAATGCGATTTCTAAATCTTTGACTTCCTCGACTTTATCGACTCCCTCGGCTCCCACGGCTCTCTCGACTGTTGATTTCCTCGATTTTCTCTTCTCTTTGACTTCCTACCTCGACTTCCTCGACTCGCTCGACTCGCGACGGCTCCCTTGGCTTTCTCGACTTCCTCTTCTCCTCGACTTCCTCGATTTACTTGGCTTTCACGGCTTCTTTAGCTTCCTCGGCTCTCTCGGCTTCCACGGCTTCCACGTTTTCCACGGCTTCCATGTTTTCCACGGCTTTCATGTTTTTCACGGCTTTCACGTATTCCTCTGCTTCTACGTTTTCATCGGCTTCCACGTTTTCCTCGGCTTCCTTGTTTTTCTCGGCTTTCTTGGCTTCCACGTATTCCTCAGCATTTTTTTGACTTCTACGAATTCTATGACTATTACTTCTGCGACTTCTGCAACTTCTGCGACTTCTGTGATTTCTAAGACACCTACGACTTCTACGACTTCCGTAGCTTCTGCGACGACTTCTTCGATTTCTATGACCTCTTCGACCCGTGACTTCTGCGACTTTTAAGACTTCTATGACTGCTAAGACTTCTACGACTTCAAAGACTTCTAAAACTTCTGCGACGACTTCTTCGATTTCTATGACCTCTTCGACCCGTGACTTCTGCGACTTTTGAGACTTCTATGACTACTAAGACTTCTACAACTTCAACGACTTCTAAAACTTCTGCGACGACTTCTTCGATTTCTATGACCTCTTCGACCCGTGACATCTGCGACTTTTGAGTCTTCTACGACTGCTACGACTTTTACGACTGCTACGACTTCTAAGACCTACGACTTTTTAACCTCTTCGACTTCTTTGACCTCTTCTTTCGACTGATTTGCTGATTCGCCTGACTCGGCTTATTCGACTGATTCGGCTTATTCGGCGTATTAAACTGATTCGGCGTATTTAACTGATTTGGCGTATTCGGTTTATTCAACTTATTCGATTTAAGACTATAACTTATCTATTTGATCCGACTTATCTGACTTATCCAACTGATCCGGCTGTACCGACCGATTTGGTTTATTCGGCGTATGATTCGGCATATTCAACTGAATCGGCGTATTCGGTGTATTCGATTTATTCGATTTATGACTATATACCTTCTGATTAATCCAACTTTTCCAGCTGATCCGGCAGATCCGACTTGTTTTATTCCTTCTCTGACTTATTCGACTCCGACTTGACTTTGACATTGACTTCGACTTTGACTGGACCTCGACTTCGACTTTGACTTTGACTTTGATTTGACTTTGAACTTGACTTTACTTTGGACTTGACTTGACTTCGACTTTGACTTGACTTCGTCTTTGATTTGACCTTGATTTCGACTTGACTTTGACTTTTACTTGACTTCGACTTTGACTTTGACTTGACTTATAATTGACTTGACTTTTCGGCTTGACTTGAATTGACTTCGTCTTACTTCGACTTTGACTTCGACTTTGACTTCGACTTTGACTTCGACTTCGACTTACTTCGACCTTAACTTACTTCGACTTCGACTTACTCGGTCTCGACTTACTTTGACTTTTTTCGACTTCGACTTACTTAGACTTCGACTTACTTAAGGTTCCGACTTACTTCGACATCGACTTATTAAACTTTTGTCTTATTAACCTTCGGCTTATTAAACTAAGACTTATTAAACTTAGACTTATTAAACTTCGACTTATAAAACTTGGACATTATATAAACTTCGACATTATGAACTTCAACTTATTAAACTTCGATTTATTCAAGTTTGATATATTCAACTTCGATTTATTCAACTTCGATTTATTCAACTTCGTTTTATTCAACTTTGATTTATTCAACTTCGATTTATTCAACTTCGATTTATTCAACTTCGATTTATTCAACTTCGATTTATTCAACTTTGATTTATTCAACTTCAATTTATTCAATTTCGATTTATTTAACTTCGATTTATTCAACTTTGATTTATTCAACTTCGATTTATTTTAACTTCAATTTATTCAACTTGATTTATTCAACTTTGACTTATTTAACTTAGTCTTATTTAACTTAGTCTTATTTAACTTTTTTTTTTTCAACTTTGATTTATTTAACTTTAATTTATTCAACTCGCAAATTATTTAATTTCGAATTATTCAACTTCGAATTATTCAACTTCGACTTATTCAACTTCGACTTATTCAACTTCGACTTATTCAACTTCGATATGTTCAACTTAGACTCATTCAACTTTGACTTATTCAACTTCGATCTGTTCAACTGCGACTTACTCAACTGCGAATAATTCAACTGCGACTTATTCAACTGCGACTCATTCAACTGCGAATTATTTAACTGTAACTTAAAACTGCGACTTATTCAACTGCGACTTATTCAACTGCGACTTATTCAACTGCGACTTATTCAACTGCGACTTATTCAACTGCGACTTATTCAACTGCGACTTATTCAACTGCGACTTATTCAACTGTGACTTATTCAACTGTGACTTATTCAACTGCGACTTATTCAACTGCGACTTATTCAACTGCGACTTATTCAATTGAGACTTATTCAACTGAGACTTATTCAACTGAGACTTATTCAACTGCAAATTATTCAACTGCAACTTATTCAACTGAGACATATTCAACTGAGACGTATTCAACCTTCGACTTATTCAACTGCGACCTTGACCACGACCACTACCTATATCGTGACCTCGGCCCTGATCGTGACCTCAACCTTAAGCTCGACATTGACCTCGACCTCGACCAATGTAAGACCATCTGGTAGGTACATCGATAATACTGCAGTTCTTCGTTTTGTAATATAACATAATGGTATAATTAAGAAATACCTGATAGACAGACACTCACGATTTGACATAACGATCTCGATAGAAAATCTGAAATCACTCCATGCAACAATATAAACTAACAGAGCGCGCGAACAAGACACACTTCCAATCTGAGCAACGCCGCGTAAAAGCTTCAAACGTCTATACTATAAACACAATGACTTCGATGGAAGATTACGATCGAGGAAACATTCGATGTTCCGCGCACTAAAGCATTAGAGTATTGGGATGGGTGATCGCTAGCAGCGGGAAAGCTAAACAGTCGGTCCCAGACATTCCTAAGTTGCTAGGCTATAACGGAGGCCTTCGGGCGGCATCGGCCGTCACCAGAGTTAGCCACTGACTTATAGAATTTATTTACTTTATGCATACAGTAGTGTCTCATCGTCCTATCAAACAACACTCGCTTGCCTTCCCAAATTCAAACATTATCAGCCTTGAAAAATCAAACTCTATTTTCGATTCGAAACCGTACATAAATAAGGAAAGACTACGTGACCTTTGCTTTTCCGCGTCGATACGCGGCTCAGAATTGTGGCGTCGCTGCCTGCCCTGACGAAACTCGCCGTCCATGGCTGGTGGCGCACGGCGATGCCGCTCCGATGCACGAAGTCGCCGGCGCAGTCAGCCCTTCCAGCAGCTCGACCAGCTCCTGACTCCGCACCCACTCTTGGTCCCGCTCAGCGCCGCCGGCGCCGGGGCCGCAGACCCGAACACGGCATCGACCTCGAGAAAGCACACGGCGATCCCGACGATTCGGCAGCTGCGTTTCAAATCGACCCTGTGATCTGATTCGTTCATCGTCTGAAAAGGATTGCGTGGCATTGCAATCCCAGAAAAAACACGTTTTAGAATAAAACATTTTGAGGGTAGTTCTAAAATAAAATATATTTTAGAGAATCATTCTACGAAAAACAATATTAGCTAGGTACAGGATAGAATCTAGATAAATTAGCCTTATCTAGGCATCTTACGAATAATAATTTTATGAAAATCGATCATGACAGTAAACCAAACTTACGGTTACCGGTAAAGGTTACTCGAGAAAAATACGAATCTAAATCTAACAGCACAGACTACTAACAAAATTGGTGACTGTTTCAACATCAAAAATTCAAAATCAAAAAAAATTCAAAATTCGAAAAGCTAAACAAAATTTAGTCTTTGCAACGAAATGGGCGTGTACTTACTATTTATTTAAGTTAGTCTCGATCCCGGCTTCTGAAATATAAACTTCACTACTATTTCAGGACTTTGTAGAAAGAAGAACAGCATGATGTTTTAGGTACAGAAATACTTTTTCTTTATTCGACCAACGTAGGTACTTTTCACAATGTTACTTGTTCGACGATCCAAGCCAGAATGCCTCTCCGACCTTTTCGTTCGTTCTTTATTTTTCTATTTCAAAAAAACGGGCTTTTGATTCATTCCTTCTTTAACGTAAGCCAATCACAAAACGAGTCCTCAATCGCAACGATTTGCGGGCAGATACTACTCTGTGATTGGCCAACCTCATCGATCCACCTTTTTTTCATTTGACAGATAAAGAACCAGCGACAACGTCAAAGTTACAAAACAGTTGCTAGCATTAAATAATATCGAGTATATCCATAGATGTCGAGATTTGAGTAATTTATCCAAAAACGAAATACATTTATTTTCAACAAATAAAAAACCCTAACACTTACGCTTAGTTTTCCAGTTCGTGGTCGCCATTTGCCATCATAGCTCGCAAAACCGATAACCACTGAATAAAAGGCGACTTTGAACTAGAAAACGAAGTATAGGACCGCACCCAACTCGATAAACCAATGAAGCGGCCGCAGGAAGTCGTTGGATGGTGAAGGCTTAAAATCTGTCTTCATCGCGCTCTTTAGGGGAGGCCTGTGTCTAGCGTCATCATCAGTCAGTAGACATAATTTTCACTAAAAACGGGATATTTACCATGATTTGTGAGTTTTATAGATTCCCGATATTTCGGCGCAGTTACATGCAGAGCGATGTTAGTTCTCCCGTGATCACGGTATCGGGAATCAATAAAACTCACAAATCATGGTAAACATCCCGTTTTTAATGAAAATTATGTTAATAACCATGATTGTTTTAAAAAAATATAGTCAGTAGACGTATTAGCTGATATTGATGAGGATGATGTTATAGGTTCTACGAATTACACAAGCTCAAGGTAAGTACCGCACACTCGTTGTTCGCGAGTATGTCCATCGTTCCTTTACTTTAGCAGAACTTGAGGTATTGTGGCTAAACTTACAGCAGCAAGTAGAGTTGTCTCCTGTCTCCTCGCTACCTGGGGGGTGGTTAGCACCACTTTATATATTTATCACTATAGAGTTGTTAACGGATTGCAAAATGTCAAAGTTTAATTACAAAAACACGCGTCGACTTGAGAATAGTCTCCGATTTTCGTCGGTTAAAAATAAAATTATTTATTGCTTCTCTATGTGTTCAACAAATAATATTATATTTTATCAGTAATAATAATATTTTGTTTGGTTTAGGGCTGGATAACGCTGTATGTAACGTATAATAATATTATTATGTCCTTTATTAATTAATTGATAGATTCAGGCGTTACTTTGCGGAAATCCATTACAAGATAAAAAACAGACGAAAAATCTCTAGTACTATTCCGCTTAACCTTTTAACTGATGAGGTCACACAGTTACCACAGTTAACCTCAAAAGAAAAATATCGACACGTGTTTCATCCCTCCACGGGACATCCTCAGGACCATCGACGATTTTTAAGCTAGCACATAATAGAACTCATTAAGAAATTTTAAAAACTGTTGTTAACCTTTTTTGGAAATAAATACTATATCTTATTTTATCTTATCTTATATCCTACATTAACTCGTAAAGGTTATTACGAAACACTGAAAACTAGACTAGTGCTAACTCTCATAACAACAAAGTTGTTCGTTGCTCCGTGAAATTAATTTACGTACAAAATTACCGCTTAATTTCATACTTACCTACTTATTATAATAACGTACAGTACAGAGTTCATGAACTTTTACAAATTTAAGCCACTAGTTGAATGCCCCTGTCTTTGTTTGCGTCGGGTCTTCTTGCTGCAGCCTCAAATTTTAATAAACACAGGAACGAAACTAAAACCTTTTTAATACTAACGAGGCTCATTATCATACAGTCATGCAGTAGTGCAACAGTTTGTTTATTAACTAGCTGTTGCCCACGAATTCTTTTGCTTGGAACTGGAAACCATTCTTTTTTTGAGATAAAAATGTACCATGCCTGATTATTATCTATCTATGTTTTAAATTTCAGCTAAATCGCTTGAGTAGTCATAAAGTTAAAGAGAAACAAACATCTAAGCATGCAAATTTTCGCATTTATAATATTAGTGTGATGTGTTTAATGTGAAGTGTGATGACTAGTGTGATGACTAGTGTGATATATAAAAAATCTCAGTACAAGGTTTTTGTTGTTACTATATTTTTGTGCCTGTTTATTTAAATTATCTTTGATAAAGAAGCTAAGAAGCTTTCATTATATTTGAATGTTTCACGTAAATGTTGTTTCAATAGGCATTGGCCTCTTTTGATTTATTTTTTTATAACGACGTCAACTTGCGAACCCTTCAAAATATTACTAGGGTCGTTGAAAATTTTCAAGCAAATGAGAAGAAAAAATCTTGAAACAAACGTGTAAATGATAATTACTCATTTTAATAAAGTCATTGAGTTTATAATGCACGATGATGATGATGATGAATGTATTTGTTTGCGCGACAGTATTCAATTAGAGTAGATTGCAGGTGTTATTGGGATTCATAACTGATTCAATTTATAGTGTCTTATTAGACTGATATTATCTCTTAATGAAGGACACAATTAATTGTATATCAGTAATATAAATAAAATAATATTCATAAGCGAATATATTTTATGTTTACCTAAATATTTGTTATTCGCTTCCTTCCTATTTATAGTGCACGTCACGAAACAGAATTTCATAGTGAACAAGAGAATCTATATTTTACGATCTGGCGCATCCATCAATACCAGCTGGGACCAAAGTGCTACCAGTGAAATGTAAATCCAACCATCCTCGCGCACAATAACTCTATGCCCAGTGCTACTCTGATATTGATGTACTTTTTACCACAACTTTACAACTCTTTTGTGTGATAAACTGATAATACTGCTATTTCGCACAATCAAAATTTTATGTTCATACAAAAACACCATATCACACACACATTGCCGCGTAAAAAGCGTGTTTAGCACGCTTGTAGTTCGCGGCACGCATTGTATCGTAAAACCTTGAATGGTCTGTTAATTTGCGGTTCTTGTTTTTCGCTGTTAACATTGTTGCTGATTTATTTTGTAGCCTGTAGCTACTTGCATACCAAACTAGAATATCTAATAAAAACGAAGCGCTTCATTCATCAAAACAGCTGTGCACAGGCTTCAGGCCTTGCTGATGGTTGGTTAGCCTCTCGCCTGACGATGACGACGACATTGCGTTGCACGACGCGCCGCCGTTGCAATTACTACAATATTATAATTATGCTAGAATAATAATTAAGACGCTCCAAGATTGCATAACATTGTTGTTGTTTGGATAGTTTTCTAAAACAACAGATAACTCTCAACATTAAGTCTCTAAAGTGATTATATTTTGAGCCTTTTCTACAGAAAAACAAAATGTAGGTAAATTTCCGGTAACCCGCAATGAAAATGAAAATTAAGGCAAAAGCGATATCGATTCCGCTGCGATCCCTATCGGTTCTACTGACCCGCTCTAATTATGATTACAATATCGTATCGATGCCTATTAGCCGCGTCAGCCGTGCTGTTTTACTGAAATCGCTTGCACTGTGACCGTGTTAGTATTAGATATGGTGCTTTGATAATCTCGCTACACTGTGCAGTGTAGCGCCACCACAGTATAACCAGCAGTCACTTCGTCGCTGGAGCGATGTGATGATGTGAATCAAAACAGTGTCGTCTTTATTTCTTTTACAATATTTTATTGTGGCGCCTTAATGTGGAGCGGGAAGGCAGAACTAGTACAATTACAAAAACGCTACAAAGTTCTGGTAGTTTGACTCAAAGACGTATAATACGATACGTATAATAATGAATTTGCCAAGAGTTAAGGCAGAAAAGTTTGTTTTGTTTCGTAAATAATATCCACCTACGTAGAAAAACAGGAAAAGAATGTTGAGGATGTTGGATTTTTTCCTTCCAGGGGCAAAAATCGTGTAGAAATAGAGTAGATTATTGAGAATTGTAGAGTTTATAATGTACCTATACCTACAGTTGTTATCGAGAACGCAAAAGACAATTTATAAAGCCTGGTGCTAAAATGAATTGAAGTATTTATTGCTTATAGTATTTATTACTTTATTTGCTAAAACACGCAAACGTAGTATTAAAAAGCACATTTTTTCTTTTGTATTATTATTATTGTGATTTTCAATTTTTATCTACTCGCCTATAGCCGGTAACTATATGATATGCACGGGCCTAAGCCAAGTGCACATCAGTTGGTGGGTGACGAGTTATTCACACCCGAATTTGATGTTGGTGAATCCGTGGAAACCTCTGTTTGCAGAAACTTACGAACTATTATTATTATAAGCCTTTATTTCAGATAATATATGCATGTTTTTCTTATGTTACATTTCATGTTAAGACATCGACGCCGTTATCTGTTTGCCTTTTTTGGCAAAGGCCTTCTCCGACTTTTTCCACTCTTCTCTATCTCTCGCTATCCTTGTGTTCCTTTAGCTCGTCCTCCCATCTTTTAAACTGTCTTCCCCTCGTCCGTTTATTGTGTTTTGGGAACCAATTCATCAATGTTCTACTCCATTTCTCCTTTCCTTACTGTGTGTCCTGTCCATTTTTTCTGTACATTTTTTCTTTACGAAGATGCAAATATTTATTGTATACTAGCTGTTGCCCACGACTTCTCAAGAACAGTTCTTTTTTCCGAGGTAAAAAGTATCCTAAGTCCTATTCCCGGTCAATATCTATTTTTGTTTCAAACAGCCTAATCGGTTCAATGATTGTTGAGTTAGTCAGTGACAAACATCTAAACATTACAATTTTTGCATTTATAATATTAGTGTGATAGTGTGGCATTAGATAAAAGCATTTTTATTGAGCTATGTGTCAGTGATTTTCGTATCACTAACTTTAGTCAACAACTTTGTATTATACATTTTCAATACAAGTCATGTAAATTAATTAAACCACATTAAATTAAAAGGATATTAATAAATAATCAGGTAGGTTGCGCAATAAATTGTAAATGCTATAAAATTATAATTACCTTTAATGATGTTCATTCGTTACCGAGATAACCATCCTATCTTGGTTCTTTGTACGCTTGTATTTTGGTATCTTTTAGGTGAAAATGTCGCATTAAGTTGTTTGAGTTGTGTTCTAAACGTAAAACAGAGGTACTTACTTGTTTTATAAAAACTAACTGAAAAAAAGGGAGCAAACGTTCGCTAAATTATGAGCAGCTTTTATCTATACCTATTTCTGCCTCCAAGCAGTAATGCTCGCATTGCTGTGTTCCGGTGTGAAGGGTCTGGTTTCCGGTGAAATTACTGGCACATGAGGCTTTCGATCTTAGCCTCAAGGTGGCAACCCGCGAGTGATATCTCTGGTATTGCAAGCGTCCATAGGCTGCGGTAACCGCTTACCATCTTGTGGGCCGTACGCTTGGTTGCCACTTCAGTTGTATAAAAAAAAAAAACTTGTTTAACCTCATTACCCGATTTGAAACCTCTAAAATACATTCAGTAGTTTTAATTCCTCAACCTAAAAAACTAACGTAATTAACGTTTAGGTCACTGCAACCAGATTTAGTTGAGATGTTGGCAGCTCAAATTGAACTTTCGAAATGTTGGCAGCACGTAAAAATGCTTCAACATGTCGAGGGTTCTCCCGACGGAACTTCTTTGATTAAAACTTATGCAAATCGGAAGACGAGTCAAGTGGCTTCGGCGACTTACCAAACGATGAGTTTCAGACTGAGCTGCGAATGGAAGCGGCTAGCGGGTAAATAAAGGTATTAATCAAATTAAAAGTTTTTGTCAGCATTGTTTATTAGAACACTACAAGTGGTCTAGTGTTAGTGACCGCCTGTTGCACAATGGATTTTTCATTCGTATAAGTGCGAAAAGTTAGTGCTCTCAATAATGCTTAGGGTTTTAAAAAGGACATACCTGTATCGTATTGCTTGTGTGGATTTGAGTGCCGTGACACACTCCTGCCCCGGCACGCTAGCTCTCGCGCTCCGCCCGACATGCGATGGCGCGTTGACTCGAGTTTGTTTGCTCTTGATATGCATTGTAAGATTTGTTCGAGTGCTTTTAAACACTAACAACTCCATTTTCCCCGGAAATGTTTACTTTAGAAAGCTAAAGTAAAATGTCACACATTGTTTTATCTCAACTTCAACATAACAACGGGAAGATTGTGACAACAATTTATTATTTAAATAAAAAAGGTTTTATCGCGATGTCCTATAAGGACATTCTATTAAAAGAGCTGTGTTTTGTCAGTCGGTCGAACAATGAAAATTGTGCCTTATGGTATAAACTTGTCTTTCGCAGCGGAAATTTGTTATTTAAGTGAGTGATTAAGCGATGAAGTGAAATGACCTTAAGTGACCTTCTTATCCCTTCCATAACTCCTTACTAGTAATCTGTTAGATTACTTAGGTAACAGTCGTTAAACAAAGCTATACATTAATTGCAGTCGTTGATCAATCACAACACTTACGTAGGTTAGTTAAGAGGTTAACTAGGTCCTGGGTTAAATGACTTGACCCGATTGGATGCGAAACTAATGATACAGTTCGGGTTGACCTGTTCATATCTCATTCATTGGCTACTGCAAAGTGTCTAAATTTTGTGATTTTATTGAAAGCAAGTCAAATAAATTTCTTTTGAACTTGAACTAACTTATGGCCTCTTTGACCCACACACAGCAGAAAACTAATTGGCACAGTAGGGCACAGTCCACCAGTTAGTAGGTAATCTTACTTAAATAAATATCATGTTGTCTAACCTATGTACCTACCTATTTTCTTTTCTTTTTATTATCTACTTAAGTCTCTTGTTTTATATTTTTTGTTTTCTTTCTGTGTGTTTGTCGAATAAACCAAATTTCATTTCATTTTCATATGGGACTGCATAGTGTTAAATATCAACACTGTCAATAGAGAAAGAAAAATTAATAATAAGAATTGTTATGAAAAAAATATTACTATTCAGTCTCACCTCACTAAATTGGGTCATTAAAAATATTCATCCTAACGATTTCATTGCAAATATTAGTATGATGAGTATTTGCAAGCTGGCTGTGAACTTTGGCATCGGATGACGTCACACGCTATATTGACGGTGCTAGCATAAGACGTGCTCAAGCCTGTTATCATTCTGCTGTCAATACTTCCACGCCAGATGCTGGCTGCTAAAACTTAAGCTAATGTTTACCAAAGCGATAACGACCTTATCACAAAGCTTTTGAATCTAAACTGCTGAAGTAAGCTCTAGCCACGAAACTTTTGAGCTTCTAGATAGCTGCCAGGCCAAATTGAATTTTATAGCCTCGGTTTAAGGTGAGAAACGGGATGAGTTATGTTTGCACTAAGTTGCAGGCCATTTGTTGCCGCCGCTGTGAATACTTTGATTCATATCTTGAGTTATTGTTTTGTCAGTTATCTAGCGCTATCCAGATTTCGAATATCGCAGCTTTCAAACAAATTGCATGCATTTTATAATGTTTAATGTAGAGTTTTATTTGCAGGTTATGTTATGTAGGTTTCTGTGGCATTTCAATAGCATTTCTAATAGGAGTCGCAGCAATTACAGCTTTAGTTCCTGTTTTATTTATTAGTTGCAAAACTGATTGGTTGTTAAGGTGTGTAGTAAATAGCTAGACACAATACCTTGACTTATAAGGTCATGCCTTCTGTTGTTAAAGAATTAATAAATAAATAAATAAATAATGCTGGACAATCCACACAGCATCATCTAGCCCCAAGGTAAGCTGCTGTTAAACAGAGCTGTATTAAGGGTACTAGATGACTGATATATACTTAATACAATACATAGATAGATATTTTTTATTATATAAAGAAAATACCCAGAACACCCGGAACAAATATTTGTAGATCGTACATCAAACATTTGTCCCGAGGCGGGAATCGATTCCGCAACCTCCGCGTCGCAGGCGGACCTTCACTCGCCGCGTCACATCGGTCGTCTATTATAATTGTTGACTACATTGCAAATACGTCTGCAGTCAAGATTTTGACAGTATTTTGACAGGATTTTGACACTAAAACTACCAAAATCCCCTTCAAAGGGGATTTTCAAAGGGTATTTGGACACTAACCATCTATTTCCGGTCATTATCTATTTATTTTTAAATTTCAGGTCAAATCGGTTTAGTGGTTGTCGAGTTATAGAGGAACAAACATCCAAACTTTCGCATTATAATAATTAGTATGATAACATTGGTGTGATATTGACAGTAACAGCGTGGGATCTGAAGGCCATCGACATGACGCTACTCATAAAGGGAAACGTTTGGTTCCTAGTTGGGTTATCGTATAGACACTTGCATATTTAATTTATTAGACTAACAAAGTTGAATTCAAGTTAAAATTAGAATTCGTTTTGCTGTAGTACTTATGAAGCTCTGCGTAGTTCACGCAGTATGCGTAAACGTTTCCGCGAGATAAGCTTCCACGTTGTCAATATGTGTTAATTATAGTTTCAGTTCAAATTTGATTTACATTCCAAATGAATGTATTCGGTCTTGATTTTATTTAAGTATTTTTCTTTTTATTATTTTATTATTAATTATTTTATCAATCGGATTTTTTTATCTTCTTTTTTATATTACTGTTCGTTAGTCAGGCGAGTGAAACCGTGCGGGTCAGCTAGTGTGATAGTTTGTAACATCTAATGACTATATGAAAAAAAACCTTAGCTAACAAAGTATTTAAAAAGTCGCTGTGAGTTAACTGCACACAATCTACCTCTGTTATTATCTCATACAAACAGACATAACTTACGGTTAATGAACTCCCCAAACATTAAACTAACACTCCTTGTCACCACAATTAAGTAATACAAACCTGTGCGAGACCAACTAGCTCGTTCCTACCACACCGGCTCGTACCTACTACACCGACTACAGAACTCTGGGACACAGATACAAGTAGGTATACTATGTATTATCTAAGTAAAAAGCAAAATTTTTATTCAGTTAACACTTACATCTACCTGGTGGTAGGACTCTTTACATCAGCAAGAGTCCGTCTCTGTGGGACCACCGCAGTGTCAGATATTCTACCTCCAAGCAGAAGTGTGCAAGCATTACTGTTCTTAGGTTTGAAGGGCACTGTAGCAAGTGAAATTACTGGGCGAAAGAGACTTAACAACAATGTCTCGGGGTGATAAGCGCAGTGCAGTGCAAACACTTAAGAACTTTAAGCTTTGGGTGGCTTCATCTGTAATAGTCAGGCGTGGTGCTTTAAATCAGGTGGGCGCCTTGATTGTCCTGTCACTTGCTGACATAAAAAAAACATAGTGTTGATGTATCTTAGTTCCGTTTTATGTATCTGGTAGGTAAGTTGTTTACATAGAGTTACTGCAAGTTGTTTACATAGAGTTACTGCAAGTTGTTTACATAGAGTTACTGCAAGTTTAAGTAAGCGCTGAAAGCAGTGAGCTATGCTTTGAGCGGCTCAGCTCAATGTCTGTGTGTAAGCTTGTTCACAGGGTACAGTGGTTTTATTTCCGTCGTCGAACGTATCTTACTAAGTCCGTACGCTGGCGCTGTGACAGTTGATTTTTTACCTAACATCTTTGAATTTAAGTTAGAATTAGAACGCGTTTCAATATGGTTCAAAGGGGATTTTAGGATTTTTTTGTGTCAATATATCCTAATATTTTTTTTTAGTTTTTGGGTAAACAAACAGTAACACAGTGATAGTTATGTCTAAATAAATAAACTAAATAAGATAATAGTTGTGAAACCAACACCGGTTATCACAGATTATTATAAAGTATTAAATTAAGCTTATGAAAAGTGGGTAGTACTATGATACTAAAATCTTAAGAATCTCACTCATAAAGGTGCCAGGACGCATTACATTTTCACAAAAAATATTTGAGGTTGATTGCCGGGGATGGGATGCGAGAGGTTTCGATTCTCACTGGATTTTTTTTTAAAAAATATCGTATTATGCAAATATTCTCAGTCGCAGTAGCACTTCATCATCTTGTCATTGCCCTTATCCCAATAAGTAGGGTCTAATTGGGGGACTCTAAAGTTTGATAGCCACGAGTTGTAAGGACTAAAATTATGTGACTTTTGGGCGTATATTTTAAGGCTATTTTATGATCTTGGTCTGATTAGTATAAAATTATATATGAAATTCAACAGAAGTATTATCCAAAAAGTCACACGTGGAATAGCATACTTATTCTCAGATTCTCTATTATGCAATCTGCTAATTGAAGCGACGACGCGGCGACGTCAACTTAGATGTAACTCTTGACATGGGAAAGCGGGATAGATAACGATGGATAATCAAAATCCTTAAATGTATTGCACATTTTACTAATATCCTCTGGTGTACCTAAGTACTTTGTTAACTTTGTTTTATAAACAAAGTTTAATATTATCCTAACTAAGTTGATGATACCTACATTGTTGCTTGAAACAAGTTGTAACAAAAATTGTAACATGCAAGGTTCTCTAAATTCAGAATTTAAAGAATCCTGCAAGTTACAACTTTTTGAACAGATTTTTATAACGGAGTAGAGTACTTTATCTCACTTTCTAAAGTACGAGCTAAAGTTTAACCGAATAACTTTTCAAACTTTTTTATAAAATCCAACACACCTACTAGCGCCATCTAGATATAATTTTCCGTAGCACGCGCTGAACCAAAGTGGCTTGGTTTCAACACAGGGGTTTATACCCCCGGGCCCCGAAGTTAAAAGAGACACCTTACCGAGCTTGTGTCTGTTTTAGTACCACCACCACCCAACAGATGGCGCTACGCGTTTGCTATTATAGAGAACAATTTTCTGTATTTAGTTACATTATTTAGAGCACGTCAATTTATTATTTAGAACAATTGAAAAATGTAGGTTTTTAAAAATACTTTAACTATTAAAATCCTTAAAACTAAAATAAACCGGAAGTTAAAGTACTTAGAACAACCGTAAAATGTAATAAGATAACGTTACGAGTGAGTGACCGACGCGACAAGCCTGCGGTCTGTCTTTCCTATGTCTTCATCATACACGTAGAAATATCTAAATAAGTACAGCCAAACAAAAGTTTACTATTGAAATGGATTAAACAAAAACATTTTCAAAAACAAACTCAACCCACAGAATGTAATTAGCTCAACAAACCAGCCGCATTGTGATTGGGACAGGAATGCGCGCGACAGCGACCGCAGCCGCAGTCGTGTCGCCGTGTCGCGCGACTCTAAGACAAGTTAATTAAACATTCACAGCAGATGCAACATTCACTGTACGGTTAATGTAATAATAGTTTCTTTATCAGTTTCTTGTAGAAGCAAGACATAACATAAAAATATTCGTAAGTGAATATGATTCAAATTTTATTAGTACGAGTTGTATTTTTCTTCACATTCTGAGTCTTAAATGTACAGGTGGTTCAAGACGAATTGTCGTGGTAAGTATTAACACGAAGTATTTTGAATTTTATAGCAGTAAGTCTGATAGTAATAATGCTAATAATACTAACGCACAACGTTTTACACGACAGTTTATTATTGTGTGGTGTGCGAGGGTGTGTTAGTCTAGTGCAGTTTGATTTACCATTCAAACTATCGACAGGGCTAATGCTCCCACCATCTGCCGTTTTCTCCACAATCGTTGCATTCGGTGCCCTTGGTACAGTCGGTAACATTAATGAATAATGTTGGCCATCAGAGTTCTTTGTAATTAGCTATCTATTCACCGGAAACTAGAGATGGAGTCTAGTAATCTACAATTCTTAAAACAACTGTTAAATTAATATGCTAATACTATTTTAACCCGGTGGTAGGACTCGTTATCAAGAGTCCGTTTTGGTGGAGTCCTTTCCATCTGTCACCGTTTTGGTGAGTATAACCGCAGTACCTTGGCTAAGGCTTGGGCAGAAAGGGTACTGTAGCAAGTGAAATTACTGGGAAAGATATGCACAAAATGCACAACAGCCAGAGGGTCTACTTTTGCCAGTTTTTGTGATTCAGCTTTATGTTCGTGAATGCTGTATGCTAAGTTGTGACCAACATAGTTAAACAACGATAATTGCCGCGATTATCGATTGTCGCTGTTAAGAGTCGACCCGCCAGTACTCAGTAGGAGTGAGTGCGTAGTTTACGCGGCACTCAGCGCGGTAATTGTTATCGTTATCGAGTAGCATTGTGTCTGCAGGGGAAAGTGGTCGGGGCGGCCGCAAGAGTGCACCGGCTGTAGAGTGCTGCGGTTCCCAGGGGGGTTGTTGCCGAGCATTGTGCGTGCAAGGGCGCGGTAAACTAAATCGTACAAAATAATTAGAAAACACATTCATTATTGGTTTTTCTGCATAATTGTGATGGTTGTTAAAAGGGGCTGAGGCAACGTGGTACTTTCGGACTATGTTATGTAGTCTAATCAGGAGGGATTTAAACAATACGTACTTTACCTGGTTCATGAAGACTGGATTCGACCAACTTTTGGAATAATTATTCTGCGGAATAAACTATCAGTTTACTCGCAAATAACTACGATTTATTCGGAGAATAGTGCTTATTCGAGTTTGGTTGAATCCAACATTAGTCAAATTGAAGAAAATGTAGTTATAGAAAAAAATAAACTTTTAATTGCATACATTTTTCATCCAACTTGTTCGATTGCTTACAGACAGTGCAATGGTTCAACTCTACAGCCAGTCCAATTAATTTATGAGTTGTATTAACGCAGGGACTGTGGTAACATGGTCTATAGTTGAAAGTCTGCATCTTAAACCATAGTAACAAGTCTCTCATTCTATTTTATTATGTAAATTTTTTTAATTTAAGTATATACTTAACCGGATTGTGTGGTTGAAAGTATTGTGTTGTTGCAGTACCTGGGCTCGTTCCCGGTGGGCGGCGGCGAGAGCTCCTCGCGCGCCGCCGTCTCCACGCAACTGCAGCTTATGAAGGTAACACTTGGAGTATCATGATGGATTTTTATCATGACAGTCTTCTGATGTTCCTACTCTGCTAGGACACTGACTTACTCTCGACCGAGAGTGATTGGGTCTTAATCCACCACGCGGATCCAATGCGGATTGGTGGATGATATGATTGTTGGATATTTGGTCCTCGTCAAAGAAATACTCCACGGAAATGATTTTCTTTACGTTTAATTCTGGACCAAACCATACAAGGTGAAATATATGAATCTATGAATCTATTTAACAATTACAATAAATCGACGCGTGCGCCACGCTGTTACAGTCAGCCAGTGTTGCCTGCTGTTTTGTATAAACAACCTCCGCCTCCTTGAAAGTGAAGATGATTGTGTTTTCATTCGGGAAGATCCATGAGAGGGCAAATTCTGTTAAGTGCTCTTCTGATGATTCCCTTGTTGCTGGTCATAATATCTGCTACTCTACAGGCGCCGTCGGATCCTTCATACACGGAAGTGACCCTTCCTAATGGCCACTTCATAGGTGGGCTGCATTCATCTCTGATAAGAACCAATTGATTTGGCTTGATGTTCGGATGTTTGTTCTGCCATTTTGTTCTTTGCTGCAGCGTACATATATACTCGCGGCTCCACCGGCTCCACATGTGCTGCTTTGCTTGTTCTATACGGGCATATCTGTGAAGGCGATTCGGATTAACATCTTGTAGGTCGGGGGCAGGTAGTGACGTGAGCGGTCTTCCTATTAGGAAATGCCCGGGGGTCAATGGACAAAGGTCATTTGGATCGGAGGACATGGGAACTAGCGGTCTCGAGTTCAAAATAGCCTCTATTTGGCAAAATAATGTAGTCAGCTCCTCAAATGTAAAATGCGCATTCCCTGCTACCCGTTTTATATGATATTTCGCTGACTTCACAGCTGCTTCATAAAGCCCACCGAAATGGGGCGAGTAAACGGGTGAAAATTTGAATTTAATGCCCTCACTAGCAAGCTCTGGCATAGCATCTGAACAATTCTTGACAACCGCAGCAATCTCTCGGCTAGCACCGACAAAATTGGTGCCGTTGTCACAAAATATCTCGCGAGGCTTTCCCCGACGAGACATGAAGCGTCGCAAGGCTAACATAAATGCTTCTGTGGTTAAATCACTAACCAACTCGAGGTGAACAGCCTTCACCTTAAAACAAATAAATACACAGAGATAGCATTTTATTAGTTGAGCGCCGCGACCCTTCCTATTGAGAATTAGAAACGGTCCTGCATAATCCGTTCCCGTTATTTCAAATGGAAACCCTGGGGATAATCTTACAGAAGGTAAATTCCCCATTATCTGAGTCGCAACTGCTCCCTTCATGCGCTTGCAAGTTAAACACTTGTTACAAACCTGTCTCGCCAGACATCTGCCTCCGATAGGCCAGTACTGTTCTCTGACGGCTGAAAGAAGCAATTGCGGCCCTGCATGCATTAACTTTCTATGAAAATGTGTTATAATTAGCTCGGTATAATAATGTTTACCGTTCAATAAAATCGGATGCCGTTTATCGAAACTATATTCAGAATTGTCTAACCTCCCACCAACACGAATCAATCCTGTCTCTTCATCAATCATGGGGGTTAAATTATGCAATGCAGGAACGTTTTTAAAGTTATTTTTATAAATAGAAAAACTTTCTAACTGTGAAAACTGAGCCAACTTCAATTCGCTTTGGTTTAACTCTTCAACGGTTAAAGGCCCGATTGTTTTCACTTTATTTTTTGTAATGTGAATAAATCTAAACACATACGCAAGTATTCGACGTAATTTTGTAAATTTAGAATATCGCTCAAAATCAATGATTGACTTCGGATTTGTATCAATATTTGAAAAGTGAACTCTCATTTCCGGTAAGTCTACTGGTGTCTCACTATGCTGTTGGTCCGGCCACTGATCTTGCGCACATTGTAGGTATGTAGGCCCATCCCACCACAACGAAAGGTTTGGTACCTCTTCTGGGTACACTCCGCGTGATGCGAGATCAGCGGGGTTCAGCGCTGAAGGTACGTACCTCCACACGCTCCTATCGTCACATAATTCGTTTACCTCAGCTACACGATGTGAGACGAACGTGCTTAATTTATGTGGGGGTGTATTCAACCAGCCCAATACGACCTTTGAGTCGCACCAAAAATATTTATTATCTACAGAACAACGTAAGGAATTTGTTACCTTTTTACATAACCGTGCAGCTAAAACTGCCCCGCACAGCTCAAGTCGGGGTATAGTTGACGTTTTGAGAGGTGCTACTTTTGATTTCGCACACAAAAGCCGTACCGTTACGTGCCCCAACGCATTACACGACCGTACATAGACGCACGCCGCGTACGCGTTCATTGAAGCATCTGAAAACGTATGTATATCTACTTTGGTAGGATTAGCGCAGACTGCTTGGCGTGGGATTGACAGCTTCTCAATAGCTTTTAAATTATGAACAATTTTATGCCACTTGTCAGCTGTTTCCTGAGGAATCTGTTCATCCCATCCAATTTTCAGCAGCCACAGTTTCTGCAAAATGATTTTACATGTAATAACGCAAAAACATAATAGTCCTAGTGGATCAAATATGGTTGATGACACTGATAAAACTATGCGTTTTGTAATAAACTTATTAGACTGATCATACCTTTTTAATGATTTTTCCACGGCAATGATAATAGAATCAGTATTAGGATTCCATTCAATGCCCAAGGTATTAGTAACTGCTGAAATTTTCAAATTTTCTTGTTTATTTTTCATGACATTATTATCATTATCATTTTTAGATTCGCTTGCTATTAAACTCATTAATGCTGTGGAATTACTTTTAATTTTTCGTAATGTAAAACCTGCTGACGACAGTTGTGCAGTAATGTTTTTGTATATGTTAATTAATTGTTTTTCGTCTAAAAAACCTGTTATGACGTCATCGATATAACAATCATGCTTCAGTATTTCGCTGATCAACGGATCTTTGCATTCGATCGCTAGTTGAACAATACATCTAGTACTCAAAAAAGGGCCAGACGCCGTACCATACGTTACAGTATTCAACTGTAGATACTGAATGGGTTCCCGCTCGTCTTTACGCCATAAAATAGTTTGTAGATTTCTTTGATTTTTTTCTATGTATACCTGTCTATAAAATTTTTCTATATCTCCCGTAAAGATAAAAGCGTGTTGTCTCAACCTGATTAAAATAGAAAAAATGTCATCTTGAAGAGTAGGTCCGACCATCATAATATCATTGAGTGAGAGACCTGTTGTGGTCTTGCATGAAGCATCAAAAACGACCCGACATTTAGTACTTTCACTCTGTTCCTTCAGTACAGGGTGATGCGGTAAAAATACAGCATTAGCTGGTCTGTCAGTCCTTGACAAATGACCGAGAGATTCGTACTCATCTATAAAATCAGAATACTGGGTTTTTATGTCAGGTTGCTTCTGAAATCGCCGTTCTAATGATTCAAACCTTTTACGAGCTATGTAATATGAGTCACCCAAAGTTTCAGGCTTTGCTTTCAAAGGCAACGTGACGCAAAACCGGCCGTCCTCAAGCCGCCGAGTGTGCTGTACGTAATGCCGCTCACACTCCGCCTCCTCTGGAGACATGACGGGCTTTTGAGGCACCTCTTCCAATTCCCAAAATTTATTTAGTTGATTTTGAATTTCGTGGCTGAAATTACACATTATATTATTTGAATGAATATCAGTATTTTTACTACACATGACTGGTCCAGATATTAACCAGCCAAACATGGAATTTTGTAATGTAGGTAAATTTTTACCCAGCTTTATTCTTTCTGAACATATTATGTCCCAGAAGACATCAGCGCCTATCAATAAATCTATTTTTGAAGGCATATGATAGCTAAAATCAGCGAGTGTCAAATTTTCAGGTAACTTAATTTTTGATATATCAACTTCCTGACTGGGAAGTGAACTAGTTATGTCGTTAATAACAAATGCATTGACTGTCGTGCTAAATACATTCGTGCGCGACTGTACTTTAATGTGACAGCGCTGTAAAGCTTCAAACGAGATACTATTTATTCCTGTTACACAAACTGAGTTTACATTTTCGGTTTGAATATTTAATCTATTTTTGAGATCTTGACTTATGAAGGACGACTGGCTTCCGCTATCAAGCAGGCAGCGTGCTTCAATAAACTCATTCGCATTAGTACAAGAAACCTTGACAATAGCTGTTGACAATAAAACTTGATTAGAAATACATGTTGATAAAGAAATTGGACTAGAAACCAATTGTTTGTTTTCTTCAACTGGTTTGTCAAAATGCAAAAGAGAATTATGCTTGTGATTGCATATTTTGCATGGTATAGATTTGCATTGTGGAGCTAAATGTCCGCTACGAAGACAGTTGATACAATTTTTGTTTCTTATGATCAAATTGAACCTATCTATCGGTGACATTGCCAAAAACTGCTTGCAATAGTAGATGACATGATCACCATTACAAACAGAACATGTTTTGGTGCTAGTTTTATTGCTACTCTCAGACGTTGCAGCAACAAACGACCTTTGCTGTTTATTCATGCGCTGAAATTGCGGCTTCTGTTGAGACTGCTGCTGCTCAGTGCCCTGCTTGCTGCTGTCAGCAGCAGTTGCAGCAGCTGTTGCCTCGATAACATCAGCTCTCATACGCAAAAATGTATAAAACATTTCTAAAGTAGGTACTTCAGATATAGTACCTTTGTACTCTTCCCATTTCGCGCTTGTTATGTTGTTCAACTTTGTTGAAAACAAATAAATGATTAGAGTGTCCCAATTCTCAGTTTTTTCACCTAATGAATTTAAAGCTCGTAGATGTTTCGCAATGTGGTCGGCAAGAAAACGCAATGAACTTTCTTCACTGATATTCGGTGTATCGAGTAAGGACCTAAGGTGTGTGCACACTAGCTTACGCTTATCATTAAAACGGTCACACAAGAGTTTCCATGCAACTTCATAGTTACGGCTAGATATTTCTAAAGATGCGATCACAGTGGCAGCGGACCCGGTAAGTGCGCTTTTCAAATATTGATACTTGTTTACGCTTGCAATGGAATCATTGTTATGAATCATAGAAGTATATGTATCGTGAAATTCTAACCATTTCGATATATCACCGTCAAAATTAGGTATTTTAATTTGAGGTAACTTGATGTTCATTTTTTGTATGGTGGTATTTGAACCTGTACTCTGCGCATCAGACTCAATGCTAACATGGTGATTTTCTATAATTTCTTGAGCTTCTGCTATCACTTTATAGAACCTATTTTCACTAGAGTCCCTTTCTACCTGATTTTCCGGATTTTCCTGTTTAATTTCTATGCTAGTTTGAATAAGATCATACTCCTCAAAAATGCTTTCAATTTTTTTCAAACGTGTTTTTGTTTCATGACATTTAAGCTTACTGATAGTAGATAATGACTTTAATTCTTCTAAATATTTTTCAAAAGTAGTTAACCTTCCTTTTAAAGATGAACGTTTAGCTTTTAATTCTTTTAAATCGTCTATGCCAGTCATTGCGATGAAGACAAAAAATATCAAATTTATAAATACCTTTACTCGAAGCAAACCTCAAACAGCTGTGATGTTGAGCGATAACAAATCTTTTAGGTATACTCAGGATATAGGTCACCGACCCGTAGGTATAAGCTCAGTAACTAGGTTTAGGCACTGATTGCACTTGCACTCATTTATCACCTGGAATTGATATGAATTGTGATTAATTTCACTTAAATTACAGTTTATTTTAGAGAAACTGGTACTGCTTTATACGGTTTGTACCTTGATTATTAAACTTTACCTACTTAAATGCAATATTACACTCTGATGGCACAATATTTTTGCATTAAAAACTATAAAAGTTAATCTCGTGCATGTAGTAGGTAGATAAGCTTGCAGTATAGTATAAATGGACAAAAAAACTTAGGTTTGTAATGCTTTAAAGCAGAATATAAATTGTTAATTAGTGCGCTGCAGAAATGGAAAGTTTTTATCAAAAAATGCTTGCAAAAAAAAAAATATGTTACAAAATGCATAAAATCGCTGAAATGCAACAGAACTATATATATTTACGCAATAAATTTATAAATTGCAGCTTGACTTAGCTGAAGAAACGTGGCACAAAGCGTGGACTTGTTGCGAGGCCTTTGTGACAAAAAATAAAAAGGTTATGAAAGTCGAGCACGCAGACGAAGAGAATTGAGGATAGGGATAAGAAAAGGAGCGGGCCAACCTTTCAGAAGCCAACTTCACTATCACACTGCGAAGCAAAATCCTTTCTGCCTTGTTCCAATAGCAATTCAACATGCGCCGTTGCCGTTTCCAAATATTGTCGTCACAATCATTTGCCGTTCCACAAAATGTCCGCCGCCACGCCGTTGCAGATTCTCGTTTTTGTTCACGGTCGCCAAAACTTGTTGGATATTTGGTCCTCGTCAAAGAAATACTCCACGGAAATGATTTTCTTTACGTTTAATTCTGGACCAAACCATACAAGGTGAAATATATGAATCTATGAATCTATTTAACAATTACAATAAATCGACGCGTGCGCCACGCTGTTACAGTCAGCCAGTGTTGCCTGCTGTTTTGTATAAACAATGATGATCCATGATGGATAGACCCTGAGGAAACTGAGGCAAAAATCAGTCCATAATAGCTCATCATAACCGCATTCATTTTAAAAACGGTTGTTTATTCGTATCGATATATCGGTGAAAAGGCTTCATCAGGGTTGAGTGACACGGCGCGCTTTCTCCTCCTAAAGACTCTCGAAATTGAGTCGAAACAGCGTCGGTACCTCTTCACCGATATACCGGTACGTGAAAAGACCCGTTTTTTTTAAATTAATTAATTTACGTATTTATTATTTATTTAACATTTACAATATCATAAGAGTGTTAAACCAAATCGATATTGAAAATTAACAAAACAAACAATTACACATTATGCAATAAGTAACATAATTTATAAGTGCAGCTTATTACCTACTTACATACTTTATAGCCTTTTCTGTGAATTTCGCCAAGGAAATTACAAACAAGTCTAATAAGTTAATGAATGATATAGTTCAAGTTAGACTCATCATAACCATTTCAGCCATAGACGTCTACTTCCAGCAACAGATGTCTACTCCCAGGAGTAGATGCCTATTAATAGATGTCCAGACATAGGCTTCCAGATTTTGCCATGAATACCAACCTTGAGCACTCACCACCTACTTTCAGTGACTGCTATCATCGGTCTATCGAGTGAGGTCTTTTATAGCTTATTTTTCTTTCGTGTCGCGTGTTACTACATACTTATTATATATACTACGACTTATCCTATTAGCTTAAAGCTAAAAAAATGTTTGTTCATTGACATGAAAATGACAAAGACAGATTATTTTGTTCAGCTTTAGAAAAAAATAAAGGATGCTAAATAAATACTTCATTGCTTCAAAATCTGCATCTTGATCTCTGTTGGGTTTTGTGTTCGGCATTCGTGTGATACAATGAAATTCAGCTCACGAGAGTGCATGCAGTGGTGTGAGTTGACAGTGATGAAATGCAAGGTGACCCCGATGCTTAGCCTCTTGCTTTGAGCAGCTCAAATCTGCATCGCAGTGCGAAAAGAACAGTTATGCAACTGCATTTAAGTAAATAACTATTACTAAGTATGTTCTTGCAATTTTTGTTTCGAGTTCCATGGTTTTTTTGATTATAAATGTATCAATTTTTGAGCTTCAGCTTATGGCACAAAACAAACAAAGTACTATCGATGGTCCTGATGATGTCCCGTGGAGAGATGAAACACGTGTCGATATTTTTATTTTGAGGTTAACTGTGTGACCTCATTAGTTAAAAGGTTAAGCGGAGTAGTACTAGAGGTTTTTCGTCTGTTTTTTATCCTGTAATTGATATCTGCAAAGTAACGCCTGAATCTATCAATTATCTTAGGAGTAGTTTTGTGATCATCAGTCGGTTCCTCTCTGCTACATGCTTGCACCTGGCCCAGAGCTTGTGCTAAATGGGTCGCACACAAAGCTCGAGCTTGGGGCACTCGCATGCTAACGAACACTGGTATTGTGTCACATTGTACATCACGCTAAAAGATGCCAGTGTTATGACGGCAGAGTCATCGATTGTTGATTCTATTGACTTAAAATAGTCCGTCATAAATAGTAAGCAAGGCCGTTTTGTAATTGGTTATTTTTTATGTGGTTGTTCAAATCAAAAGTGTGGCAATGAAATACTGCTTTTTGCAGAACGGAAAGCGAATATTTCATCAGTATTTATATATCTCGTAACGGCAACACGCCCAAAATACCACGCGTAATAAATGAACCGTCGCTCATTTGTTTTGCTCTCGAGCTAAATTTGTTTTGCAAAAAGTCCAAAACATTTGCAAGGTCAGCGGCAATCCCTGAATTCCGCAAATTCTTGCTTCGTGTGACCCTCAACCCTCGTAGTTTTACGATTTCCTGAAAACAAATTAACGTCAATATTGTGTTGCAACTAAACAAATTGGAGGAAAACAAAATGATTTCATCTTGGCAGCCTTTTATTGTGCCCACTGCTTGGACTTTGGTTTACTCTCAAACATGAGAGATTGGTCAAAATTCAAAATGCAAACCCAATGCGGATTGAAAATCTGAGAGCATGACTTGTTTTAAACTCAAGGCAGTTAGATCGGCTGGCAAAGTCTTTACCACTAGACTACCAGTGCTCATAGCCAATGTTTTATTTATGAATTATTAAATGTTTAACTTGCAATCTCGGACGCCGCTATATGGCCAGCGTTATCAGACAGTTGCCGTTTCTTGGGTAGCCAGGTTGCTACCTCGCATTGGGACCAGTTAGTGGTGTGAGGCCTCTGATAACAGTGTGGAACTTTAGCTATTCGGACGGATGTGCTTGAGTAAGCTATGAAGTTTCAGGTGGCATTTCTCGAAGTGGCGAGGAAGGTTTACTGCAGAACTTTATAAAGTACAGCATTCTCTTACTTGTGCGTACTCTACGGGTTTGACAGCTGCAAAAACCTTTTTCATTGTGTCGAGCACTTAAGAGTTTGCTGCTTTAAACACCGTTTGCAATTATAAGACTCTAAAATGATGTTAGAAATGTGATGAAACCCGTGTATTCTTAAACAAAAATAAAAAATTTTTTGACTGTCAGTGACCACGACGCGACGCATTCACTTCATAATAAACTAGTAGAGACAATTATAAAAATCATCATCTAAAATTATACAATATTCTTAATTTAGTAACTACAATTTGAATAGTTCGGCTTGTAGCGCATTGCTACGGCGTAGCTGCGACATAATTGAGATAAACGCGCGCGACCGACTTACCCCATTTACGAACTAACGCGCGATGCTGGCCTTGAGGCTTAATGTATAGAAGATTTTGTTATTTAGTGTGCTTTTCCGACCTTCACAAATATAAGTGACGGTGCCAGTTTTTCTGTTATATCGGGACCAAAAATACCGCGTAATCTGTAAAAAAATATGATTCATAATAAGTTTTTTTACATATTACTCGGTATTTCAAAAGCTTCTTCTTATCTTAAGAATTGTTAGAATCAGATTTTTATAAAGTTCAAGTATTCGCTAATAGCATCCGTCAATTAGTTTTTGATCAACTGAAAGAAACAGACACAAAAATGGTTTTAAATTTGGTTGACGACCAAAACATTACATGCTCCAAGCTCTTGAAGCATATCAACGAGGGGAAACTCAAAAATACACATTTTCGAAAACGCTCGTCCCCCAAAACGAGTGTTCTTTGACGCTGAGTTGACGTAAGAGCAATAAGCGCACTTCGCGTTCGAAAGCGCGTGAAATGACGCACAGACAAAGCCGCAGCTCCCCCGTGCCAGTACCCGCCGGTACCCGCGGCTTACTAACCGCACACTCGGAGGTAAAACTAAACGTACGCAAATACTATTCTTATGGTTAGTTTATTTGACTTGTGGAGACATAACTAATGATTCGATTTGTTCGAACCATTTTTTTTTTGTTAAAATTTGCCAATCTGCATGCTTTTGTTATTTGAGTTAACATAAACAAGACTGTTTGCTGTATCGCTGTATTTGCTCAAATAATTGATGTTGTTGTAAATATTGTAAGCACGACGATGGCCAAATTATGAACTGAACTTATGCTTTTTATTTACAAATACCGCAATCACATGCAAACTAAACTACCGGCATCAAAAGTTTGACATAATGTCTAACAACGTCGGAAACTGGTGCTTACTTTATGCACTGATTGCTCCCCATTCTGCGAGCCTAGTATTTGTGCTTCAGCTAGACTTGCCCTCCGTTTCCTTTAGGGACGCTGCTTTCAACCCTCTCGCAGTAAATAATAATGATTTTAATACGGATTTTTTAAATGGAACTTGTCTTTTCGCTTCAACAATCATGAACATCGTTATTAGTTCACAAAATTATAAAAAGGTATTTCTAGGTTTTGAACTATAGAATAGAATAATAGAAATGCTCGTGACGTAGCGAACTAAGTTTCTCGTGCTTTGAAGGGTACGTTAAGAGCCCTTACCAAGATTTAGCGATATAATTCATGAAGTAGTATTTATTACCGTCTCCAGTCCCGGATTGTTCAAGGTATTAGGGCACGACGACGAAGGCCTTCAGGAGGCTTATTAACTTTATCGCCAGAGTTCACCATTGACTCATATGAACTTACTTAAAGCTTTTTTGAACTCAATAAAAGTTTTAGAAACAATAAAAATAAGTTGTTTATTTATCACACAATTTGGATAGCAGTACATCAAATAAACACAATTAATATAGGTCTAACATCAAATTTTACGGTACTCAAACAAAATTTTCTTACCTAGGCAATGTCCAAGCAGTCTTTAACTGAAAGCCGAGCAGTCTAGTGGCTGCACAATGAAGCAAGGCAAGATGAAATGAATGCGCCAGACAAACATCTACCCGGATATCACGTTATAAGTATACTGTAGTGTAAAGAATGAGACGAGACGATTCAGTTTGCGATGTCATACTCGAGGTTATAAGCTAGCTTAAAATATACTCGTTGCAGTGTAGTAAACAAAGTGTACATATTAATACTTAGGTCTTGAGTATTATAGGATTAGTAACAGGTAAAACAAATAGCTGAAACTCCTATCTGTGAATTTACAGCAGCTACTCGTAAAAATCTAATCAGTGGCATGTAGCTTGAAGCGCGGATGATGCGCTGGTTACGCGACGAAAACGCACGTTCCTAAAACAACCTCCCCGTTATTCGCACACAACCCGCGCTCTTCGTAAGGAGACGTCTCAGAGTTCTTTGTGATAGAGCTCGTCTGATGAAGGACTACCAACATACCTATTTCTGCCGCTAAGCAGTAGTGCTCACATTGCTGTGTTGGGTATGGTTTCCGGTACAGCCACATGAGACTTTCATCTAACGTCTCAGGGTGGTAACACGCAAATGATATCTATGATGTTTCAAGCATAGGATATGGTAACCGCTTACCATCAAGTGGGCCGTGCGCTTGGGTGCTACTTAAGTGGTATAAAAAAATTGTAAAAGCTAGTTTTCACATAACCTACTTACATACACCAAGTTTAACATGTAACTGGAATACGCTTTATACTAAGTCGTACCCCAGGTTGAGTCTATTGTCTCTCTCTCTCGTAAGCTCTAGCGCTATAAAAAATATACATTTTGTTCTCGTCTATATTTTTATCACCTTGGCACAACGCGACTCTCGCCTTTTATTCCCGCTATAAAGAACAGATACAAAATTATCGATACACGGCTTCGGAGAGTGAGCGTGTCGTCCCGTGGGGACGTTTTGTTACGAGGCCTCGATAGTGTTCACGCTTAGCTTTATATTGCAGAGCGCAGATTGATACGCGATGCTAAAGTTGATTGATTGTAGACTGCTTTTTATCTCTAAACAAAGTGAAATCAAGGATTTCGATCGATCAATCTATGTTTTTTAGCCTCAAGAACGCTTGGAATACCAAGATAATTACTCAAGTGTTGCTATCCTGAGACGTACTTAGATCAAACGTCTCATGCGCCTGTTAGTGTGCCTTTAGTTAATTTAGCTTGAAGAAAATGTATAATTCCCTGGTAACTATTTTATTGGTAAAAGTAAAGTGCGAACATTCGTATGAGTCTGGCTAACTCTGGTGACAGAGTTTCTAGGCCGCCCGAAGGCCTCCGTCATGGCTTAACAACTTTGAAAAAGCCGGGACCAACTGCTTTACGGGCCCTCCGAAGCACGGGAGCGCTCAGTCGAAATTGACACTCGGTCACCCATCTGAAAAGTGACTACGCGGAACAGTGATTAACTTCGTTGATCTGCTAAGAACATCTTAGTCAGTCGTACTTTTACGTCACTGGTCACACATTACGCATTTTTTTGGTGTGAAGGTAAGATGCTCTCTATATATTTTAGTCTAAACTTTTCATTCCTCATTTGGTACACCTATATCAACCAATAGTTAGTTTTCCTGCTGCTCGCGTCACACATGTTTCGCGCCTCGAATGAATCTTAGAATCTTCAGTTCGATTACCATTCGCTACCTAAAATTATGTAAACTATAGCTTGAGTAGAGGCAGTGGGTTCAATCTCGGCGAACGCGGTTACGGCGCCGCAGAGCGCGACGCGCGGCCGCAGGGGGCGATTCCGCAGATTGGATACTATCCTTCCTTGGGGAGCACAAGGCACCAGCTTCTAACAACTAAGTAATTGAGATTAACAAGTCTTTTTGATCAATCGTTTCTGACCTTTTTAATCATAGTGAAAAAATTTAGTCTTATCGGAAACCCAATGTGTTTAAGAAAAAGACTCAAACTTTAAAGTTTTTACATTCATACGTAAAATCGCGCCTGTCTCTCGTAGGGCTAGGTAGAGATCACAGATTTCTACTTGCTACGATCATGACAAACTACTTTGAAATTTGTCTACCTTTTTTTATTTTAAGCACTTTGTCTAGATTAGATTGGTCTTGTTTAGTTTTTATTGTGTTAATAACTTATCTTTACGAAAATAAAAACCGGCTGCTTGTGGTCCAGGCCTTAATCTCAACATCGCTATCAGAAAACTCAAATTCTAGACCAAGCTATTTCTCTTTCGAACAGTCCTCGATTTCAGAGGCTAGTTTTCAAGATTGAATTGGTTGAATGCCTGTTGAAGATATTGGAAAATTGATAGCACGCAAGTAACGAAAGGTGGTACTACTTTCTAAATTACAAAACATGCCTTTTATTTGTAAAGATAAAATTAATCATATACTTAGCAGATGACCAAATTATTTTTATTATTAAAAGATTGCGCTTTTTTGATACTAATGCCAGATGACTGAATAATAAAACACCAACGTACCCATTTATAATTATTACCCATAAACATAGTAGACTATCTATTAAAAAAAACACATCCTCCGGATTTTCAGTCTTTTTTTTTATACGACTAAAGTGGCAACCAAGCGTACAGCCCATTTGATGGTCAGCGGTTACCGTAGCCTATGTACGCATGCAACATCATATCACTTGCGTGTTACCCTGAGACGTTAGATGGAAAGTCTCATTTGCCTGTAGTTTCACTGGAAACCATACCCTTCGAACCGGAACACAGCAATGCGAGCATTACTGCTTGGTGGCAGAAATAGGTATGATGGTAGTCCTTCCCCGGACGAGCTCTATCACATAGAACTCTACTACTCTTAGTCTCTATAGACTTATCGTTAAGGCTGTGTTAAAATATCGGTCGGTCAACTAAGCAAGTAATGTAAAGTTGTATTTAGGAAATTATCATGTTTTGTGCTCACGAAAGAAAATGAGAAAATACTTTTATTTATGACGAACATGGTAGACTTAAACCTCTGTGCTTAAACTTAGGTACATACATACTACAAAAACACACCTGTTTCTGTAATTATAGTCATTGTAACACATATTTTATGAACTTATCACAATATATTTCAACTTTTAGTATGACAAGTTGTCATACGAACAACCCCATGTTTATACAACGGTATCATGTAATCACATATCATGTTTTAATCATCACAAATTGAGGGAATTGTTGATGTTATGTCAACGCCATAAAGTTCATGGTACCGAGCCGAAATCATGTTTAATTCATCAATCGTCACATCATTATGTTCTAATTTCAACAACCTTCATAAGTTGTGATAAGGTTCAATTTGGTGGAGAAAGTATTGAATGTGTGGGACACATTGGTGATTACTTTAACAATGATGTCCTCGTTTAGTCCGCTCTGCTCACGGTGGACACCAGGCTTTATGGTCAGGTCATCGTTTCTTACTATTGTTTATAGTGATAACAATGCCTTTAAAGGGCTTGGTCCGGAAATCCCACAACACTAGTTTTAAACTCAGTCATCAGATTTTATGTGAACTACTTTATGCAGCAAGTTTTATGCCACGGCCGTCGTAGAAAAATAAACGTGCATTTTCGTAAAAAGCTGTAGCTTTTGAAAATGTCTTCTATCTTATTGGTATGTCCCACGTCTGCTGCATCTGATCGCATCGGGTCTGAAGTCGGACGACTTCGGACCCGATATCAGATGCGATGCTTATCACTGTCCGGGCGGTCGCACTGTTGGCATGGAGGTGCTTAGGTACTACCTATGTATGATGGTACATACAAATTTTTATTTAAACTTACTACCTGGAAGATAATCTTATCCTTAGTCTTAGTATTACTTCGTGAAATAAATAGTTTTGGTATATAAACATGCCCCATGTGAACCACAAAACAAACTCAATAAAACATGTAAACGAGATTACATCAAACATTAATTAATTCGGCAGTTTCATCAGCTCAAGGGGAAGGAGGGGTGAGGGGGTTTAATACACAATATTAACTGTTAAAGATCTGTGACTGGTTTAATACATACTGTTTATTAAGCTGCGGTCTAAGGCTTCGGGTAACGGCCTCGTAAAAAGCTAATCAGAGTTTCATGAGTCACGCGCGTCATATTTATGTTGGCCAACATTATCTACCATTGAGGGTTGCCTCTATGGCATGTTACTCTCATTACGCCTGTAGAGCAGGGGATAGGGCTCTAGTAGGTGTAACCATAAAAATACAAGATAAATAAATGTGTTTTCGACATTATCTAAGTCCAAGTTAGCGATTTTTCTTTATAAGTTAAATAAATATTAGGTTAAAGATTATAATATACCAAAAAAATATTTCAACCACCGCTTGATACGCGGGTGCTCTACCAATTGAACTATCGAGACATATCTCGCTTGAACGAAATAATCATTGGGATGTCTTCGGTTCGAAGCGCCGCGCCGATTATCAAATATTAGGTTGCTGCGTTTCCGTTTTTCTTTAGGAAAAAGTTAGTTAAGAAAGTACGTAAGTACATCATCGCAGCTTTTTAATGTTTCCACTGCTGGGACACTGAGCTACTCTCAAGCGAGATTAGTTAGGAGGCTGTTTTAAATAAAAGACAAGTTTTATTTTATACGACAGCCACCGGCACAGTTTAATCTCCATCCAACTGTTAGTCATCTTAGTTTTAAGCAAGAGATGTTGATTCTAAATGAATTAATTACTATTTTATTGCACACCGAGGTTAGTTAAACTAATTTAAAAAAAAAATTACATATGAACAAAACAGACATCACCAATAGCGATTTCCAAAATAATCTCTCCCAAAATGATATAAAAAACATTTAAATTATCTGCCTCACCTAATTATGAATGTCCCAAGTTTCTATTCATCAAAACCCAAGATCCTACATTTTTTTGCTAAAAAGCCTACTTCAGTCTGTTTGTCACTCACAAATACCTTGCATTCATGGCGATCGATGAAAGCCTACGATATTGGTTCCTTTCAGAGAGATTGGTGCGAGCCTCGGCTCCATTTCAATAGCAAGCAAGCTCCCTCGTGCTTTAACCTATTGTTTCGGAAAGATATCGACGATGCTAATAATAATATAGAACAACTTTACTGCACTGTAAGTGCAAATGGTGAAAAATGTGCAATTTTTTATTGAGACTTTCGATCTACATCTTAGGGTAATAAAACGCAAGTTATATCTCTGATGTAGCAAGCGTACATAGGTTACGGTACCCGCTTACTATCAAGTGGGCCGTACGCTTCGTTGCCACTTTAGTGGTATTGAAAAAATAAAGAACTCAGAAAAACAAACTTAGTCGCCAGACCGAGTCGCGCGAAAAATGCAATTGCGCTTCTGAAAATCGACCAATCATCATAAAATTGAAGTTTATAGTTAGAATCTTGTTATTTTTATCGTTGTTGTTTAAAATAACATAGCACGCTCCTCATTCATATACTTATTATTATTATTTATTTATTTGATAATTAGAACGGCACAAAAAGACCAATTACACTAATTATTAAAAACATCGTACAATGTCAAATTATCAATACTACAATTAATAACAACAATAATAAAAAATTATAAAATGTCAATAAAATTAAAGTTTAACATAAAATAATAGATAATAAATTAGAAAATAGATTAAAACTAAAGAAAATATTATGATTATAACTATACAATTTTAACGAGATAAAGTATCGTCAACTATCTGCCTCACAATATTTAAGGCATACCAACATTAATTTTATCCATTCGTCTGTGAAAATATCGACGTCCGGGTTGGCTTTGATAAGGTGGTTGAGACTGATATGATCTTGACCCCACGCTGGAGTACTATTGGCACTGCAACGTAGACCTGAAAGCAAATATTTGCAAAAAATGTGTAAAAAACGTTTTGGCGTAAATCAAACCCACACCTCTCGCTCTGAACCGGGTTTCTCGCCCACCGCGTCACCAAACTCAAACCCTCATAAATCTGCATCAATTTAACTTTTGACTCTATTCGAAACTCTGCTTCATTATTCAGTGCAATAAGTTATTCCGCGCAATCTGGGGATAATGAGAACAATTAACAGAATACAATTAACGAAATGAGGCTGGAGTTGTTCGCACGTGACGGACGGCCGCGCCTTAATGAGACGGTAGCGACGCGACGATGCACTTAACTAGCTGCAGTACGCCATTTTGTTTGCAATAAAATAATACAAACAAAATGGTAAATTACCCTCAGGATCGGAGGTCTCTACTACTAGGCCACCAGTGCTCAACCTGTAATAATATTGTGTGCCAATTCCAAAAGTTATGATAACGACATATCTCACGAAAAACTATTTACTGAATTAAATTACTTATTTTTCTGTAATGTAAAACAATTTACTGTTGAAATACTGACTGTATCAGCTTTTAATAAATGTTATATTGCTCTGAAGATGGTCTACGCCATCGCCTAAGCACGTCATATTTAAAGAAGTTCATTTCAAGACGCAAGTTAAAAGTTTCCTAGACTCCAGCGGCCCCTAAAAGTGCTGCTATGAGGCACTCAAATGCTTATTAAATCTAGAATGTGCATGATAAAAAAAGTTGGCGTTAAGCTTGCAAAAAATGTTCAGTCGAAAAATATATCGTTCATACCAAAAGAGGAATTTCACACAGTTTTTATGTAAAAACTTTTACGTGGCTTAAGTAGATTGAATAAAATATGTAAAAGGCCGCCAAAGTGTTTTGTACCTAACAGTGATGATACCGACTTTGATAATGATGATGATGTGTAGCGAAGTGCGACTCATTGTTTTTAAGTTACAAAGTCAAAGAAAAGCTTAGCCAATTTAGCTCCGTTCTACGATCACAGTTTTATAATCTTTTGATAACAAAAGTTTTCCAACAAAACTCCGCAAGAATTCAAACGCTTGTCAGAAACGTCCTTCTCAGACTCATCACCGCTCAGCGTAGACCCTCCACTCGCCTGAGACTCTTCATATTTCCTTCAAAAAGTACGTGAGTTATTGCAGGCAGAGATCTTGTGTAACCGGTTCATTTATTTGACGAGTTTACGTACAATGTTACTTATGAAGTTTAGATAGCTAATTATTTATTGAAACAAGTTTATTAGCATTATTACTTTCATTATTATTATATTTTATTGTACCTATTACTAACCTATGGACATTATTGGACATTTGTCTGAAATAAATTGAATAGATTTTTTGATTAACGTCGTTGTTGTTAAAAATAAAATATGAAAATTAAAATAAAATATTTGGCAGATCAGCATACTTTTACTACTTTTTTTAATGTGTTTGAAATTTAATTATTTAGATGTCAGTCGTGGTGGCAAGGACAGACTCTCCATTTGCTAAAATCCTTTCAACAAGGATTTCCCTATACATAAAATCCTACAATCAAAATACACCACAGTGGTATCTCTAGGTAGCTATAGACTTGGATATCCGATATCAGGCTGTAGGGGCCCGCTATCTGAGCCCTTTCGGTCATTGGAGCCGAGGCCTTTATCGAACCCTCGCACTTTATCTATCCGAGACGTTCTCTACTGCTAGGGAATTCCTTTGTGAGGCGGGAAACTGCTAATGAACATTTTCAACGTGACCTTTGCCTATAGTTTCAAGACTTTTGATAGAACTAAGACATGCATACTATTTATTTAGCATGTGTTTTCTATTTTAGCCGTAAGTTAGTTTTTTATCACAGGAAATTCTAATAGTGTGGGGTTGGGATGTATGCGACTATGTAAACTTGTCTTATAGAAAGTGTCAAAAATGTTAAGTTAGGTATGTCGCAATACCTGAAATGATGTTTGCAAGTCCGCTCATTCGAAAACGGCATTCAGTGCTGAGTGTAGCGAGCGCTCGTCTGCATTGCTTACCTGTGAGTACTATTATCTGTTCTGTGTCTGGCTTTCATGTTCAACAGTATGTAGCACCAAGTGACGTGACTCGACAACCGACATAAGAATATCTACTTTAAATCGATACATAGCCGTTAATTCTATTTTTAGTTGCGAGCGTGTAGAAAGTCCAGTGCTCAGTTCAAAATCTTCCTATATCACTTAGATGTCTTAATAGTAATCTAGGGCAATAAATATTTATTCATTGATTATGAACCAGAGGTAATGTCAAACTAAAAATCAGTTATACCTCTCGCAAAACGACTACTCTCCTTTCTCTACTTTACTGTGTAGCATAATTAGGGGAAATAAATTACAAGGTCCATAAAACACTAGAAATTTATTCGAAGCGCTGTTTAAGGCGTCGTCTTCACGCCTACTTTGAGCTACGTTGTGGAGGTAGTGCTGCAGAGTAGGTATAGCTGCTGCAAACAGCGCTCGTTCGAGTGAAGAGCCTTCAGTTGAAGTTTTAAAGAAACTATATAATACACTTTATCAGAGCTTTTACAAAGTTTAGAATTTCAACAGCTGTATTCGTGAACTTACATTATTTGACTAACCGCTAACCGTAGCTTTGCTCGCGTGGTGTATACCAGGATAAAAGTACTTTGTATTGCTATTCAGGTCAGAATGACCTGTGAGTTTTGTCTGTATTTGGTAAACTAAACTACTCTCAACATAGTTGCAGTACAATTTGGTTGATAAAATTAGAGAGCATGATTTTTTTTATAACTTTCAATATTATTTCATTCTACTAGAACAACCAAACAACAAAAAAGCTTATGATAAATCTGACGCTGCTCGTTTTTTTTGTCAGTTCAGTCGGTCAGTCGGTGCGTCAGTTAGTCAGTAACGAAACGATTTTATATATTTAGGCAGTTTGATAAGGTTATACAAAGTTAAGCCCGTAGTTTATAGCAAAAAGTTTAAATTTCCAAGAGCTAACACAGGCTCGACAATATCGTGCCATTAATTTTCATTTAAATGTTTTCTTCGGCGATAAAGAAACTCCTTGAAGCTAATTAGCAAGTTACTGAAGTATAAGCTTTCGACTTTCAAAGAGTCAAGGACAGACGCGGTACTTTACGCTTTGCTATATCATCTCAAGAGGATTGCTGCGCCAGTAGCGGCCGGCCGCTGCTGCGATGTGCGCTTAAACGTTCTATACTGGTCGACCAAGCGGATTTGTAATTCAGTGCGGATTTTTATAACCAATAATGGCATTTAGATTTGCTTTCCTTCTTGGAAGAGTTTACAGTAATATACTAGCATTAAGTTATAAGTTGATTATTGAATTGAATTAATGAAATATTGCCTGAGACTACTAATATTTAAACAGCCTTTCAAAAGATTGTCATCAAATCTGGCAACTGCAGTCCCTGCAATAATTAAATTAGTTGTAGTGTTTTATTTGACCCGCCAACTTATGTGCGTTGATACAAGCTGGTTCTAATAATTTCTCATTTTGAACCAGATTCAAAATTAAATTGGTGACTCCACAATATTCGCCGCACAATGATAACGTCTCCACTTTTCATTTATTTTGGTTTTTCACGCAGTTTAATTAAACCGCCAATGTCCTCGAGACTGAATAATGCATGAGCCTTCAAACAGTATCAGGCACCTAATGTTATTTATATGTAAACGAGACCGAGACGGGACGAGGCGGGACGAGGCGGGACGAGACGGGCCCGCGACTCCCTGACCCACACGATCCTCTGCTTGATTTGATATTGTAATTTAGCTGTTTGTTTTTAAATTAAATATGTCAAATAGATTATCTACACAATGTTCAGTCGGGTTTTAATTGAAATAAGTCGTAACACGTAAAGTCGTCCGTCTTAGTAGGTACCACCGTAGCAGCAGATATTCTGCCTCCCAGCTGATAACAGCACAAACTTAAACACAATGAGCATCATTGTGTTTAAGTTTGAAGGACAATGTGTAGCAAGTAAAATGACTGCGGGAAAGCTTAGTACCAAGCTGACGAGCACAGTTCAGTGTCACGCAGAACTTTTGAACTTAAAACTTTGTGCGACAACTCTTACGGTCAGGCGTGATGTATAACATCAAAAACGACTTGATGTTATTTCACAGAACAGATATTAGTACTGCGTTAAGTTATGTTTCGTCAGATGACATATAAAAAATATAATGAAGATGTTATTTATTGCTAAAACGACTGTAAAAATCTTTGCACTTGAAGGACGCCCTCGCAAAAACTCCCCAACTCTAGATTTGAGCAAACGATGATAAATGCCAGCGCAGGCCCATAGTTCACAGTTATGGCCTGTGCTGACCTTATTGATGGCCTATTGCGTCTGATTCGCGATAAATCCGAGATATATTGAATGGACCGTTTTATGGGCAGTTTTTCTGAAACCCGACTAATCGAATCTGTCTGCGGCATTTGGTTGTACGGTTATTTATTTCGTTGTATTTTTAAAGCTAGGAATTGAACATTTTTGTTAGGAGAAATCCATTTTTTTACATAACTCTAAGTCAATAGGTTATTTTTGTTTTTATAGTGTTAACCATCACACTAGGGGAATACTAAAGATTATAATATCCCAAAAATTATTTTGCCTCAAGCGGGATTTGAACCCGCAACCACCGCTTGATACGCGGGCGCTCTACCAATTGAGCTATCGAGACATATCTCGCTTGGACGAAATAATCATTGGGTTCAAATCCCGCTTGAGGCAAAATAATTTTTGGGATATTATAATCTAAGTCAATAGATAATGAAATCGAAGATAATGTTTACTTATTATATTGATAACTTATTGTTTAAATTTATTGTGCTTATGATACTAGATAATTAAATCAGCAGTGGATATGTAAGGCATTTCGGTGAAATCACTAAATATTCTGAACCTGATATCCACAAAAAAATCTACAAAAATAGACCATTGTTTATTCCACCCAACCAACATTTTATATTTTGTGACATAACCCCCATCACTTAGGCTATGACACGTCCGCCCTGACTTATGGCCGGCGTAGGCTAGGGCGGGCGGCTCGCGGCCAGTCTCCGCTCGCGGCCCGCTCGAGGCAGACGCGCGCTCGGCTCGCATCAGCACGCTTCGGGTAACTTCGTACGAACTGTTTCTACGAATGGCTAAATACTTTTTCAAGCAGATAGTTTAATGACAAGGTAAGGTTATTGGTTAACAATTTTAAGATTCATAAGTTTGTATCAGTGGCCAACTTTGGTGATGGAGTTTATAGGCCGCCCGAAGGCCGCCGTCATAGTCCGACGATTGTTATAGCCAGAACCGACAATTTAACAGGCTTTCCAAAGCATGGAAGCGCTCAGATGAAATTACCACTGTCGGTCACCCATCTAAACGATGATCTCGGGGAATGTATGAAACTTTGCTTGAAGTTTTTTATGTGTTAAGATAAATTAAAGTATAACAACTCACCGCAATAGCATTTATTTTATATTGTTTTGCTTAATTTAAAAATAAACATGAAATGTTTTCATGCTCAGGCTTTTTACTGGTTTACTATTTACATCATTAGATCCTGAAAGGAACCGATTCCAGCTGTGCGTCCACAGCCAGATCGTTTACATGACTTTGCCGAAGATGTAAGAGTAGTAGAGTTCTTTGTGATAGAGCTCGTCCGGGGAAGGACTACCACCATACCTATTTCTGCCGCCAAACAGTAATGCTCGCATTGCTGTGTTCCGGTTCGAAGGGTATGATGGTTTCCGGTGAAATTACAGGCACATGAGACTTACCATCTAACGTCTCAGGGTGGTAACACGCAAGTGATATCTATGATGTTGCATGCGTACATAGGCTACGGTAACCGCTGACCATCAAGTGGGCCGTACGCTTCGTTACCACTTTAGTAGTATAAAAAAAAAAAAAAAAAAAGATGTTCTAAAACAATGCACGAATGTAGTATCATTTTTTCATTTCATAGCCTGTGCTATTACGTACATTTTCTACACAAATCGTACATTTATATATACATTGTGTATTTATGTATACATTGTGTGACAACTGACCTACATAAATTTAAAAACTGCTCTAGATGTATTTATTTTAAAATTTGGGGATAGCAGGAATAATAAGGTCTCTCTGTCTCACTGTTAGTGACGGGGTGACAGAAGTTTTATTTTTTCTCCTTTTACTGACAGGATGACAGATCGCACTTTTGGAAAAAAATAAAAGTTGACACCATAGGCGGATAAAATTGTGTGACAGATAGAAATAATCCGCAAAAAGTTCTACAAAATAAAATTCTAAAAGATAACGCAATAGCAATTTGTAGATAGGGGCAGATGCGGCTGATTGCGCGACATTTGGCGGCACAGCGAGACTGCCGCGTCACGTACCGCGCTTAGATCCTCGCAAGAAACTCACACGTTTTGTTTCACGAAACTACTAAAAAGATAATAAAGTTTAGAATTTTTCGTGGTACCTACTTAGGTATAATAATGTTAAGAAGGTTAAAAAAGAGACAATCCGTAAGTATTGTTTTTTACGAATGTTCTTGAATAGGCACTTCTAAATAAGCCATGTAGTCTATTAACTCCATACTACAATTTCGCCTAAAATAGAATATAGTATATTTAAGACTAAATTAGTTCTAATGTATAGGATATCATCATACATAGGACTTTCTGTGTAGCTCTAACTCAGTTAACAAAAACACTTATAGTTTGAAGGACTACTTTAGATAAGCCAATACAATCATAAAAAAATATTTGAGTAAGCACAACCATAAATCACAGATATGTTAACCATTGGCAAGAATATATAGCTTTTTAATGAACATTCAGTAACTAATTCCAGAAGCCGAGTTAAGAGAATGTGTTCAAAACTAACATTAACTTCAATTACGTTCTAATTTCCGGGATTTGCGCGCCACACGACCCGAATAAACCCATATTTTGTAACATTCCCCAATTTCCTCATTTTACGATTTCTCCGGACTAACAGCCGTTTTGCCACTAACATAAACCGCATAAAACATAACCAAATTCGTGTTTTCACTCGCATAAATCTCGCTAGACTGACGGCCGAAAAAGACGTTCAAATACAAACTTGAATCATCAGCCGTAGAGAGGATGTAGAACTCTATTACGTCGTCTTAAGGGCGAGATTGGAACGTTTCTAAACAGATATAAAGGAATCTTGAAAGTTAGTCATTTATTTGGTAACTTTTCCCATTGTGACGTGTCACTCCCCCCTCTTAACCTGAGGTATAATTAGGCCCTGAAGGGTAGAGTCATTCTTTCTTACTTTGGTAATTTAAGAAAAACAAACCGTCTCCCTCTTGCTTATCTTTGTAGTTCACTTTGTTAACTTTTTGGATACCTAAAACCTTTTTTTTTCAATTTTTTTATAAGATTAGCTTTGTTTACTTTGTTGATCTATTCATTGGTAACATGATCCGTTCAAACAGTTTAGCTGTTTTCTTAGAAGATACGATCATTATTTCTTTCCCAGATTTTTACTATAATGGCGCTTTTACTATGCTAAAAGCAAAGCTTTTAACTTACAGGAAAGTCTATTAGGGTTGTAACAAACTACCCATTTTTGCATGGATGTGAGTTGCATTGTTGATGTGGTTTAGTGTCAAAATCCCCTTTGAAAATCCTCTTTGAAGGGGGTTATAGGAATTTTATTGTCAAAATCCCCTTTGGAGCTTGAAGCTCGGACTGATGTAGCAGGCTTCTCAGAGCAATGTTTTTCGTTTGCAGCAGCATTTATCTGCCAGCGGCAAACTATCGAGCATTAAAAGCATAATAAAAACTGGAGAACTGTAACTATTAGGTACAGGGTGTATACAGAGTATTTCGAAAAAAGGTTGAACTCCTGCCTGAGACAGGTGTTGTAGGTATGCACCTGATTTCAGGTAGGCAGGTTAGCGAATTTGAAGTTTGACAGCGGTCATTACAAATGAAGATAATTAAAAATTACTGCAAATATCAAGTGTTCACATATGTTGCATAACACAATTGTTCATAAGCACATGGGTAAATTAAGTCTACCGTGTAGTGCACATAATTCACATAAGTATCATCTATCATCTGAGTGAATAAAGTCTACTAAATATTGTACGTATGCACCCGGAAATGACCTGGGTGAATTAAGTCATTTAGTGCACCCGGGTGAATTACCCCAAGGTGAATTATACCGCCCCGACCTTTCTGATCCTAAGAAACCGGCATGTTCAAGAATTAGTGTTTTCCACCATCCGCGTGGTGGATTATGAATGACCTGATAGTTCTTGCTCTAGAATAAGCTAGTGTCTCAACAGAAAGGGTTATGATGTCTTGGCCTAGGATACAAACGAAAAGTTACATAATCTTACGCTTTTTAGTCACTCGAGCTTTAACAGGCTTGCGTTTTCGCCACCTTATTTGTACAACCTGTACCCACTCTGTGTCGGAACGTTCAAATACTCGCTGCAACGCTGTTAGCGAAGTGCTGCTACATTTTAAATGACGCCTACTTCTGTCTTCGTCTACTCCACTAGCAACTTCAGGAGTTTGTTCAGATTCTACAGGAATCTGGTATTACGATGCTACGTGAAGCGTTACAAAAAATATTTTCTGCTTGACGAAGCAACACGTCTGACCGAAAAGAGAGTTTTTAATTAACAATGTCAGAAACAAAAATAAAAACTTTTTACATAAACTTAAGTCGACGAAGCATCTACTAGAATATAATCACCTAAATCAGAATACACAGTAATAAGATGACAAAAAAAATATGAACGTGTCGACTCCGTTCTTTGTCGCTTAAAAATTGTACAAAAGATTTGTTTATCATAATATATATTATTTTGTTATGGATTTTCGAAAAACTTGAACCAAATTAACTGTGATGTTATAATGTTATAGATTTATCGACTATTTGTATAAATGCTCGTATGTCATTTGTATCAGGGCTTTCAATATGAAAGTAAACAATCGTTGCACCAGTGCAGTGCTCTGTAATGGCAAGTGGCAGCGGCGCGTGTGTTTGCATGAGATATAGCACATTCAATTACACTCGATAGCGCAAATACTTACGACTCAATATTTACATTACTTTATACTAAAACGTTTTTGAAAAAAGCGGCGACCATTATACATATTGTAGAGACGTCGTCGTCAATCACCTATGATAAAAATGTGACTAATAGAAAGGACTATTAATTAATTAATCTCTTATAAAACTTTTGTTTCGTGATATTTGATAAATAATTAGACATCGACTATCGCGCTCGATAATTAGAGTCTTTAGGAATAAGTGTAAAATCCAGGTGACAAACGGATTGTGACCCACAAACTGACGCATCAGACTGGACGAAAAATTCTAGACGGCCATGAAATAATCACGAAGGTTAAAAAAGTAACCACCGCTATTTTACGACCACCGAATTTTAAGAATTCTTGGTTTAACAAATGGATATTTGTAGAGTTAATATAATTCAATGCACTTTGTCCGTTTGCCGAAGTCATTCCGCTGTCAGTGCGCTCTCGTCTCTCTGCGTCCGTTTATCAATATGACGCTAATTGAGTCGGAATTCAATGACTTTAAAATAGTCACTGCACTGGTAGCAGTAGCACTGGTAGTCTTCTGAGAGCTATGCTAGTCACCTTGGTTCTTCTACGGATTTCCTCGTTGCGGATTCGATCGCGTAGTAATTTATCTTTATCTTATCTTTAGTTGATGTTACAGTATAGATGTCACTGTATTGTAAAAGTAAGTTGTAAAGTATTACAGTTGTTAGGAGTATCACTGGCTCTCGTAAGCCATGAATCGGAAGTGGAGCTGCTGGCTTGCTAATGGATCCAAGTCAGCTCCAGTGCAAGTCACCAGCTCATAGTGATCACCTTACAATGTAGCTTGTGTTTTAGGTGATTGACAATTTCAGTCATAGTACTATATAATACGAGCTGACCTGCTCGGCTTCACCCGCGTTTTTGTTGTTATGCTATCCCACAGGAACAGTTAATTTTCCGGGATAAAGTTAATTAGCCTATGTGCTACTCCAGGACTTAAGCTATCGACATTCCAAATTTCATGCTAATCGGTTAAGTCGTCACGGAGATACGTGGTAACAAGCATTTACACACACACACACACCCAGACTTTCACATTTATAATATTAGTAGAATTATGATCTTTTTTGAGAAGCTGCAAGCATATTAAAAATAATAATATAATTAAAAATAATATTCCCCTATGATAAAGTGGTTTGCTTATTTGAAAAGCACTTTAAGTAACGTGACTTGACAAGCAACACAAGAATACGAGTACCTACAACGCTTTTTTAGAGTGTAGGTACAGTGACAACAAAAACGCACCCACTGCTAAGTATAAAATGAAAGCTTATTTCATGTAAACTTAGAAAATTTCGTGCATCAAAACAGTGTTTCGAAATTCCGTAGTTTACTCTTGCTTGCCTCTTCTCACTTGAGCCAATCAAGATTTTCCACTTTACTTGAGTTTTTAGCGGAGCGTTTGAGAGAGTCCCCAGTTGCGGAGTGTCGTTCACGTGTCATTGCAGTACACGAGCCGATGAGACGAGGCACACTAGTGGAAAGCCCCGCGACTTTGTCCGTGCTCACTTTTCATTGGGTAAGTTCGTGTGAGCCAGTGCGGGTAATTAAATAAAATAAATAAATAATGCTGGACAATCCACACAGCATCATCTAGCCCAAGGTAAGCTGCTGTTAAACAGAGCTGTATTATGGGTACTAGATGAGTGTTATATATTTAATACAATACAATACATAGATAGATATTTTTTTTTATTATACATAGAAAACACCCAGAACACCCGGAACAAATATTTGCAGATCCTACAAACATTTGTCCCAAGGCGGGAATCGAACCCGCAACCTCTGCGTCGCAGGCGGACCTTCGCCCACCGCGCCACATTGGTCGTCAAAATTGCCTTCAAAAATCCCCTATAAAAGGAACCATATTAACTGTTCTGTGATTTTTTTCAATAAAATACCCAGATATGGGCCGTGTAAAATAATCCCGGTGAATATTTTTATATAAACTTCCTAGAGCGTTAAATTTCGGGAATCCCTTTAATCTTTCACCCTTATTGAATGGTACTCAGCTCAGTAGCTACTAACCTTGGTTGTTTCAAAGTTGGCAAGTTTTGTGATTTCCCGTTAAAACTCCGTTCCCCACACAATAACTCAGCGAGTTGGCGTTAAATCACCCGAAACATGCCTCCGGAACTTTGGATGATGAACTCTGTCCCTTCGTGTTTTACCTTTATTATAACTTACGCAACTTGTTTTCAGATACTCACTGATTATATTACAAAAACCTATTTTTCAATTATTTTGCTCCCCGGAGGTCCTCTTTACGTGAGCACGGAAGGTGATGTGATACTATGCTATGTTGCAAAGCATATTAAGAATAGTAGAATTCTCTGTGATAGAGTCGTTCGGGGAAGGACTACCACCATACCTATTTCTGCCGCCAAGCAGTAATGCTCGCATTGCTGTGTCCCGGTGTGAAGGGTATGGTTTCCGGTGAAATTACTGGCACATGAGGTTTTAGATCTTATCCTCAAGGTGGCAACCCGCGAGTCCATAGGCTGTGGTAACCGCTTACCATCTTGTGGGCCGTACGCTTGGTTGCCACTTCAGTTGTATAAAAAATATATATATATTAGTTATTAATGTAACGGCAACGCAACAATTTGTTATATATTTTATTTAGATAGAAAGCAGTAAAATTACGTGAATGCTAAAAACTAGCATCAAAAATAAATAGTCTTTTGTAAGTTAGTCAATAATTCTATCCTATACTATATTATTAAAAGCCCGAAAGTTTTGATGTAAAATTGTATGTTTGTGGTTAAATCATGTTGTAGTGGCTGAACCGGCTTAGATGAAATTTTAAGTAGTAATAGTTCTGAATCTGAAATGGAACATGTTATTTTATTTTCTCTTTCTAGATAATACGCGAGCAAAGCTCCGGGCAGAAGCTAGTACCTACATCATATGAAAAACTAAATACGCTCTAACTTTATTGTATACAGGGTCTGAAGATATTAATGCAAGCATGCCGTTTATATTCGCAGAGAGAAATGGTTATCAAAATAAGTTTTGACCTTGTTTTTTGGTGCGCTTCTAGACAAGTGTAAGACTTCTTCAGCTTTTTACATTGAGTTTTTCAATAATGTTTGATTTTAAGCAGACTGTGGAAAGCGTTTATTAAATTGGTTACATTGTATCAGTTCTAGAAATCTACTAAAGTACTTTTTCAATAAAAATGGAACGAATTTCCCCAACCATAAAAGCTTTCATCGATTCTTCCGCCATACCAAGGTCACAATATCGATACTCGTCCAAACACTCCATTTGCATACGAACTGTGTCTACAAACGGCTTCACGAAACCTCCGCTTACGCATCAACCATTACCTGCCTCAAAGGAATTTATTATCGTTAGTACGTTTTTAAAACTGCAATAGATAACGTTGAACAACTGTCATGAGAGTTGTGGAGTGTGTTTATTCTCAGTTCGCTCATAGTTGCGCTAAACTGCTATGATTTAGTAATTCGAAACAACTGTGCTTTGAGAAGTTTGGAAGTGGTTTCTGCTGTTTTAGTTATTAGAGAATTCAGAGTTCAGGTCATTATTTTAATCTGTGGTTTAGTGCTCAAGTTGAAGTGGTTCCCAGCGCGGCAGTTTTATGTCGGTTAGCGGTCTGTTGAATAAAATGAGATTCATTGGCACAGATTCCTGACATTTGAAAGAGGATTTCAAGCATTGCAGTTATCCGTAGGATGTAACCTTGACTTCAGTGACTCTTGTGATACGTCTTGTGTTAGCTAGTGACTACTAACCGACTGGTTCACCTACTTTAGAATGAAAGAGTAAGAACTTAATACGTTTTAAAAAAGTCGGTAAAAGATCACACGATATTTACAAACAGGCGGTGCGGCGCAGGGCAGGTAACTTAGGGTTGTCGAGGTTCGTTTAATTAAAATGTCCAATGAGTGCTACCCTCTGTCACCCCTGCTCTTTATTTGTTTGTACTGTGCCAAGCGCTTGGTGATCAACTGAGCAATAAAAAAAAGACTGCATTACATTAATTATGTGTAGATCTATGGTAATTGCGTTTCTGTCAATTGATGTTTAGAAACATTCTTTTATCTATCAGACCAAGATATTTCAGTTCTCTACCAAAATAGATTCACCGCTTTTTCTACTTATTCTAAATCTCATACTGTGTATTTTTTTGATGATGATGATGATGATGTTATGTGTAATGCATGAAAAGAGCGCGCGTTGCATGCTAATTCTAAACAATCACTATTTATTTTTAAAATTATCGTTTAATTTGTGTGTAAGTTTACAACATGAAACTTACGCACTGAGTTGACTTTATTCTCTTGAGTAGGTAGTTTTAAACCAATAAATTCTAGAAATGTGCAAGCTTTTTTATTAAATTTAATACTCGCTTGTCGCCCTCTTACTAAACAGTATCCGCTTCTTTATAGAGATGATTAAACCACTGGAGTTTTTTGCTCCGTCCTAAGTACACCGACACAATAAAGTCAGACAATGTACTCTACTCAGGACTTCATCTCTCAATGTAGCGCGGAGCTACAAAATATGTCCAAGAATACACAAAAGATCAGGGATTACTAATTGAATTAGTTCTTGTTATTGTAACCAGTGTTTTATATCTTTAATGCAGTGTTTTTCTTTCTCTACATATTCTAAGAAAAAACAAATGCAGTGTCACACAAACTTTTAAGTTTTAAAGTTCTGTGTAGCACTGCACTGCGCTCGTCTCCCCGAGACGTAGTTATTAAGTCTCTTTTGTCTAGTAATTTTACTTGTAAAGTAAAGTAAAGTAAAAAATATATTTATTCATTCATATCACAAGTATCATTTTGAAACGTAACTTGGTACAGCAAGCCCCATTCAAACTTCACAGTAATGCTTGCACACTACTGCTTCAAGGCAGAATATCTGGCACTGCGGTGTTACCCACCAAAACAGACTCTTGATGAAGATACTCATCATCATCTACAGCCAGATTTAGGTTTTTTTTTAAACTTTTATCAGGCACCAGTCTCTCACAAACTGGTTAACTAAAACTACCTAAACATGACATGACCTCCGTCTTCAGTCTATGTACTACTGTACCTGTACCTACCTCTAATTACTTCCATGTTGTTTTATAAATTGTAACCTGTGTTGAGAGAAAATAAATCTTTATCTTATCTTATCTAATCTTATCTTATCATCTACAGCCTGATTTCACCTACTGTTGGCCTGCTTTAGTTTGTGTCCGAGTGTGGCTAGAAACGTCGCTCCATTGGCGAGATGGGTAGACGACATAGTCAAAAAAAATAACTACCAGTTGTACTACCTAACACCATACCTATTTCTGCCGCAAAGCAGTAATGCTCGCATTGCTGTGTTCCGGTGTGAAGGGTATGGTTTCCGGTGAAATTACTGGCACATGAGGCTTTCGATCTATGCCTCAAGGTGGCAACCTTGACTTGGCGCGAGTGACACCTCTGGTATTGCAAGCGTCCATAGGCTGCGGTAACTGCTTACCATCGTGTGGGCCGTACGCTTGGTTGCCACTTCAGTTGTATATAAAAAAACCATTGTTTATGGTGTGTTCTTTGTTGCAGGAGAACGGGCGCGCGGTCCCGGTACTCGTAGTGGTCGCTCTCTCGGGGGTCAAAGTATGCGACCCCGACGACCAGGTGAGCATCAAAGGGGGTTTTGGGAACTTTTTTGTGTCAAAATCCCTTTCAGTCCGAGCTTCAAGCTCCAAAGGGGATTTTGACACTAAAATTCCCAAAGTCCCCTTTAAAGAGGATTTTGAAAGAGGATTTTGACACTAACCCTTACTGACGACATGATGCTAACAGTATTAGTACGATACTAAAACCTTAATTGGTAAACCAGAAGGTTAGAGAAAACTAATTGGTGAATTTGAAAACTATCTTTGAAAAAAGTTTTTTATGATAAAACTAATAAAACAGATGACAAAAATGCTTGAAACGAAACAAATCAATCAATACAAATATTAAGAATCATGCCTAGAAAACTGATATAAACCCGGCTGATGCTTTTACCAGATTATTTTATGGGCGCGTTAAAAATGCATGTCAAAAAAAATTATTCAATAAAATCATGGATCACATGTGAATTTACGTCAGTTCCAACCAGCCATGCGGTAAAAGAACTGGCAACAACACCGGCTGGGTTCCTGTCGTTTTTAAGCATGACCCTTGCTATTGTTATAGACCTTCACCAGCGCAAGCATCTAAGTTTTTTGTTTTTTTTTATTTCCTAAAGTGGCAACCAAGCGTACAGCCCACTTGATGCGGTAAGCGGTTACCATAGCCTATGTTTTACGTATGTTACCTTCTGTTATTATTAGAGTGTGCGCATGAGCCACGCGACGCGACGGATCCTGTTCGCGACGTGTGAGGCGGCGCGCGCGCTGTTCGCGCTCGTGGCTCGCGAGCCGCGCGCCGACCCGCCCAGGCAGTACTGCCACGCGTTCGAGACTGACTCGCCCGAGGAGGTAACTTCACACTACTAACGCTCCTCTAACTTACTATACATATTTACTGCTCTTTTTAAATGTTACTTTGCTGTTTTTTTTTACCACTCAATACATTATTTTTTAAATAAACTTGTGTTAAACGTGCGCACAATCACTTGTCATTGACGACTGACGAGCCGATTGACCCTCAATAATTATGTGTGAATTTGGTGACAATTTTTTCGGTGACAAGTTCGCAGATAAAGGCATTGCACGCGCGTACTTCGTTTCTCCGTGTTATTATTCTAAGGGGTTTAGTATTTAAAAGCTTTTGTACTGTTTTCTCTAAAATAACATGACTTTTTACAGCAGATAATGTCTAAAATGGTTCTCATTAACATGTTCTTTGAACTCTTGAGCCGAGGCTTATTAACCGTTATGCTAATAGTATTGTAAGTCCTTGTAATAATAAGCTTAGACCACTTATTATATTTATTGTAAAGATTACAACAATAATTCTAGATTTTAAAACGGCCATGCTCAAAGTAAATAAGTCTTTGTGGCCAGGTAATCTGTATTTACAAGAGCCATAAAGTAATGTTAACTAAGGGTGAGTTGCACCATCGACGAAGATTGAGCAATTTGACGTTAACGTTAGATGGTGCAACTCACCCTAAATAATTTCAAATTTAACTCAAAATCATCATCTCGACTAGAGGTGGTTTTTCCCGACGGAGCTATAAATATTTCGGTAATTCGATATTATAATTCAAATATATTTCATTTACTTTTTCCACAATTTAATCGTCATGCTTGCTCTCAAAATGTAAAGCTCGTATATCTATGCATATCCTTTCATTCTGCGGGATTATTTTCTCAGGAAGTACTAATAAAACTTAATTTGAAGATTTAATGTGCATAAAATAAGCCTAAGCTCCGTATATAAATGACTGCTTCTGTTAAAGTCGGCAATGCATGACGTAGGCAAATACAATCAGCTGGCTCTGTCGTACAAACACATATTCGAGTGTGTTTGACGGCATGGCTGTTAGAAGCTTTAGGTGTTTAGGTGGTTTACCCGTCTAATAAGTGCCAAAATTAAATGACGTGATTTGACGACAGCCAACGCAGAAATGTCTACTTTATTACGAGTGAAAAAACTTATTGGTCCACGACCGGTATCAAATCTACGGCTTTAGGATTAGAAGACGTGGTCACTACCGCTAGACATTCGGCGCTCCGGATTGTTTAGTTTTTCAGAAAATGTTTATATGCCATAACCTATTTTTAGTTTTTTATGTTGGTTTTTATGTTACTTAGTTTTTAGAACGCTAACCTCACTGGTACAAAATGCTGCATAGCATTAAGTCCTCTCTTTGTACAATCTTGCTTTTGTGCAGGAATAAAATAATTATAATCGCTATCGCAGATTTTTTTTTTTTTATTCGCTACGGTAGTTTTTGAAACTATCATAATGTTCACTAAAAACGGGATATGTACCATGATTTGTGAGTTTTATTGATTCCCGATATTTCGGCGCAGTTACTCTGCAATGCTCCAGCTGTTCTCTGTAAGCTGTACTGCAGGTTACGATCCAGAGACGATTACTCTATTAACTGAGCTGCAGCATTTGATTGCACATTGTAATGTGGAGCTGCTTTTATTGCGAACTCTTAGAACCACTTTGCACTTTTTGGAGCTATTTCTACTTTTGCCTTTCTGGCAAATAAATATGATCTTGAATCTTTGATTGGTTCCTTTTTGGGTCTTAGGTCAATAACAAGGCTGAGAAGTTGTGAAAAATTAATTATAAATTCTGAATGCTATAATGGGGCCAACGGGAATGTTTTTTATTTTTTTTATTAATTCCTACTGTCCCCATTAACGGGGCCACGGTTAATGGGGACATCAGGAATACACGTAGTTTTGTCAATAATTAAGTAATCTGCCTACATTACTATAAGCCTGGCTTGCAGTGCCAGATATTCTGTTTGCATGCAGTAGTGTCAAAGCATTACTGTGTTTAGGTTTAAAGCAAGTGAACTATCGTCTCGGATTACAAGTGCTGTTCATTGTCACGCAGATTTTTAAATTATAGTTTTAGGTGATAAACTCAAAAATAATAACCGATTTTGTTCTAGTTTTCGATGTCAAACTGTTTTGCATACTCGTACCTGTTACTATGTTGTTGAAAACGGTGTACTTAATAGATAACGGAACTTTTACATGAATAAATTAGATGTATAAAAAGTATGCTCAAAGAAGCAGTTTTGTGTGTAATATTGTAGATTTTAAATTTCAACTTATAGGAGTATTTTACGAGTGTCATTATTGGTTTTCCGGCGTAGCGGTGGTGCCGCCCGGTATCAAAATGTTATCTAGAGCGACATTATTATCGATTTCGGATTACCGTAAGTATAAGTGGTATTCGAAATGACTCGATGGGCTCAAAAATATCACGGGAAGCTGAATTACTTAATCCTGAGTATCGATATCTAAATATATATAATCGTTACGCACTGACAGAGTATTATAGATATAATCAGAAGCGAGAAAAGTTTGCACAAAAAAAAATTAAGCGCGCAACCGCGGACAAAGTTGTGGAGCGTTCCACTTATCTGTCTATAAAAATGTATATAAAGTTTTTCTTCGAAGCTCTCCAGATTTAACGTTTTAACCTAGATTTTGTTAAACTTTTAAACTGCACAATCGGTAGCTTTGTAGCCTAGCGGCAATAGTTCGCAGGCTTACAGCGCACTCCACTCAGTTCTCAGCCGATCTCAATGGAGTCGCGATTGTAGGAAGTCTGTAAACTTCGTCGTCTTCGCCTCCTCAGAGGCAGAGAATTGAAATCTTGAGTATTTCAATTGTGGTGAAGGATATTTTTAATTAATTAAAATCTTTACCTTTTTAACCAGTAGGTAAATAATTCTTATAAATGTATGAAACGGTTTTTTAACGTGTGTTCAATTCGTATAATAACATACTAGAAAAACTTGGCCTACAAAAGTTAGAGTGTAAGTAAGTATTTTTTTTAATGATTTTTAATGAAGTTAGAATTATGTAATCTTTATTGGGTGTGTAAACAATAGTCCTACATTTTCATAGTCCCATCCCTACTTCCGTTTCTATGTAAAAAATACTATTCACTGAATGCTAAAAGTACTTGTTACTACTTGTGCTACTACACCGCTCCTCCCCTCACAACTCAAACCGTGATTGTTTCGATTGGAGGTCCCTTCCCACCGTCAGATATCACGACAGCAATCCAGCCAGTCATTGCTACTCGCATTTAATATCAGCTGATGACTCGATTACACGGCTCATCTCTGGATTACACGGTCTTTATCAAAACCAATTTGTTAAGGACCCAAACATCTTTAGTGTTTTTTGAACAATGGGTGCACGATTCGTCAACTCACACCAGTTGGGACAAGATTCATGGTATGATTTGACAAACGACTCGCAGGTTAACTAGTTTGACAAATGATTAGAATATGTTTTACCAAAGTTTTAAATGCTTGTGATAGTTTTCTTTCAAATTGCATTTTTAATTATTTCTTCGTTATCCCGAATCTAAAGTTTAGTAACAGTAAAGCTTACAAAATACTGTGGCCCGCTCAGTACGCGTAAGAAAAACTCAATCTTTTCCCTGTTTTTGCGAGAACTTGTGGAGTGCTTCTGCACAGTAAGTTCAACAGCACTACATCTAAGTTAGATTAGTTCGCGACGTCTCAAGCCAAACAGCCAAACACGGAAACCAATTGTATTACAAAGCGCTTTCGCGCGCGCTAATAGAATTAGTTGCGCACACACCGCCCACCGCCTTATCTTATTGACGTGGGGGAAATGAACAGCTTCCGGTACAGGGATCAATGTACCAGGAGCACAGAATGTTGTAAGAGCTTGTCTTACTTCGGTCTTATACAGTTTACTTCTAGAATCATCAACATTAGAGAGAAATTATGAAGCAAATTACGCTCTTTTGTCGCAAATGTGGCCAAAGTGTCATTCTGCTGTAGCTCTCATGTGATAGGGTAGGCGTTATTTAGGCTTTTTTTTATGCCAGTAAGTGACATGACAATCCTGAACCACGCCTGACTATTACAGGCTAGCAGCCTGGCGTCCTAAATCTCCACGTTCTTGAATTATTAAAGTGTATACGTTGAACGTTTAGTTGCCGCCTGTAGCTTTGCTCACGTGGTATCAGGATAAAAATTCTATTTTTCAGCAAATTACTAGATGGTCTAATCATTTGTTAACCGAAAATTGAGTAAAATAGTCCTATCCAGTCCAAAATCCATCCTATCTATCATAATTTTCATTTCTAATGACAACCCAAATTCATATCTAAGCACAATTAAAATGTTTGCAGATTTTGCAATAAGTGTTGCAATCCACACAAAAAATAAGTTGATGGTGGAACGAAGTGACAGGTTTCTGACAAAGCATACCTTTGTGGCAGGTCACAAACAGTGAGCGCAGGATACGAACGTGTTCCGGTGAATGCGCTTGTCATCTCAACCGGTCATTATTGGTCGCCGGTTCTATAACTAAGGCATTTTGATTACAGCCGCTCGTTGTTGTAACCGGTAATTGTTTCTACAATAATTTGCAAGTCCTTTTTGTTTAAAACACGTTTGTGGAGCGTTTATGACTAGCTAGAGTTGTCTGAAGTACTTGAACGTGTAAGCAAACCGAAGTTATCGTTTAATGTGAACCCCCAGTACTAAATTAAAATGAAATCTGGATTAAAACTATCATCGCGATAAACGTTAAACATTAAAAAAGTTTGGGGAAATAAAAATATAATGAATTTTTGACACGCGCAAAGAGCACACAAAACTAATTGGAATGAAAGATTAATATTTTTTTACCATTAATAATATCTCATAATATAGAACAAGCGATAATTTTATGACAAATAGTTAATCTTATTTTAACTTAGGGTATGCGGTGTGTCAGGTTTTGCCAGTTGGTAGATTGTAATAATACTATAGCCTCTCTTCTATAAAATATTATGATACAGTATTATAACAGTAAGTTGTAATTAATAACATTCTTGATCAAACAGTAACAAGCTGTATTACGAGCATTCATATCCGTTCAAAGCTAACATTTTCAAATCGTGACCATAACCATAAATTATGTGAACGATATCATAAACTTTGTCATTCATAGTCGCGTTTTGTATACGTCCCGGCGTTTAGTGGCCTACTCCGGCCCGACATAAAGGCTTTATTACCTTCTGAATTGTATTTGGGGACCGAATTAAAAATCGATTACAACCTCACAGGTTCACACACGCGTCTAAAGCACACCGGAATAATATTAACTTTAGCATTCTTTGAAATTGAATTTGCGATGGGTTACGAATGTGTTTGTATAAGACAACATGAACCTAAATTTAATGCTGCAGCATGCTGGTTTGGTTTTTTATCTTTATCTAACTTACTACTTATACATTAAATGAATGAATGAATGAATGGTTTATTCGCAGAATAAGGGTGTATAAAATTAAGTTCTTATAATAAAGTATCAGTCCCACAAATTCAACTATACTAATAGTATGCGAAATATTTTATTTACACAGCAAATATTGAAAGATTGCGTGCACTGGCGTCATTTGCGTTCATCTATCAAAGCATTGAGGGTGAACTTGGTATCAAACAGCTCGCATACCTCATAATGTTCTTCGGTCACGTCTCTTTCGTCTGATCTCCCAATGCCTAGTGCTCTCCACTTTGCCTTGCAAGTTCAACCATGCGTTTTGTGCCATGCAAAAAAGCGATCAGGCAAATCTGCCGTGGGTGGATGATTGTGCTAGAATGACATCAAGTATAGTTCGCACAGCGGATCTAGGCTTCCGTGAAGTTAGCCGTTTGTGATGCGCAAAGACAATTTGATTTGAAAAAGCTCCATTGCGCATCGAAACGGCTAATTTCACGACGGCCGAGATCCGCCGTGAGAACTATAAATGACGAGATATAGTGAGGCGCGTTATCAGGACTTAGCAATAATTCTTCCTGACGACCATCATGCTTATTCATAGTTTATTTTCACAGAACGGCACGTAATACTTTAACACAAAATACACCCGGAGTGCTTAGCACAAAAAATTCTATATAGGATTTTTAACAGCGCCTCTTTAGTGCGCTAAATGAACTACCAAATTTCCATATAAATTGACAGCTGGACGATACGTTTACATTAACGATTGTCAAACAAGTGTTTCCTGCTAAGCACTCTCCTTAGAGCGTAATGGCTAAGGAAAAGAAGATCAAAGCATGGCCAGCGGTCCTTACAATATAATGTTGCCTCGTGAGATATGCGAGGATGCGTATTGGATTAGTTAAGCTTGTCTAAATGGCATGTCTATAATCTTGCTACGCGTTGTTTTCTTGTAGATACACATTTGGGAAAAAAGAAACCTTGGTACTTCTCGCTCAAGCTTATATTTTTAGTTTTTAAACACAGTTTTTAATTGTGTATCTCTACGAGTGTTATCATTTCTTTAGAACAGAATACGTTCTCTCTCTCGCCTAACCTTTGAAAGATCCTTTAATTTCATAATAAAAGAGCCCTATTTAAATCAAATCCACAAGTCACGATGTGATCCCTCAAAGTATTAGCTCGGAGTATTAGTCTGCGCGTGCGCATACCTCAGCGCGCGACCTTGCCAACCGCGACCAACGACCACATTCCTCGCATCTACTAGCTCACTTCCACGAACACTATCTCTTTATGTCACATCTCAACTACACTACAACTTCATTCATAAAACCGCAAAAAATCACTGCTTTCCATTATTTTGGAATTAAAAAAAATATGGTTCCTAGCTCATTACGTTGTTATGCCAGAGGTATAAATTATTTGAGTAGTAAATTTAATTGTCCTCCTTGTCAATAAATTATGTTTCGCTAGGGTCATCAACCGGTCGTATGCAGAAAAGTTCGTCGCCTTTTTAAATTAAAAAAAAAAGAAACGGCACAGGTGCGCAGGCGCTCGCTTTTTCATTGTACGCACCATTTGTGTCATACTAACTGATAATGAATCTATGTCAACAAGGCTCGAGTGCCAAGCTTCCAACTTACAAACGAGTTTGAGTTTTGTGTAAAAGTCAGTCGCGAGAGAGCTTTCGATGTGAGCGGACGTGTGATACGATTCTCAGAAGTTTACTTAAGTAGTCAGTGTGTGATTGATTGTTTGGTTACGGAGTGTTGTGTCCGGTGACGTGTACTGTGATACTTGGATTTGTTCTCCGTGGGAGCTTTACTCTGGTATGCAGTCACGACTACTTGTTACTTTGCTGCTACATAATGTTCCTGGTTGTGTTGCTCTGAGTTTTGCTTGTGAAATCTTGCCGTCGAATGTTATTGTTTTCGAAAGTTTGTTTACCTACTTGTGATAAGTAGCATAAAGTAAGGCTTTATAAGCCTAATTTCTAATACGAACACTCATATCTGTCAAAAGGAACTTAATAAAATGCGGCTTCGTTCCAACTAAATGCGGATTCGATTCCCGCCTCGGGACAAATGTTTGTACGATCTACAAATATTTGTTCCGGGTGTTCTGGGTATTTTCTATATATAATTAATAACTTAACGCCTGTGACTTCGACGCGTAGAGTTTTTCTTTCACACGAACTTTATTTTTCCGCTGCATCCACTAGAAGTTTATTTAATAAGCATCTCTTTCTACACATTTAAAGAAACACATCTTTTAAAGTTCAGGTATCTACACTTCGGTTAACTGTGCGTTGATTCAGTTACACAACAATATTATTATGCGGTACATAAAGGTACATATATTTAACTTAATTTTATCATTAGATACACTCCAATAATTTATATAATGGTATTAAACCTTTAATAGTTAAAACATTGTTGTTGGTACTCGCTACGCAACAATTGTTTGCATTTCCTCTGTTTCTATCAGGTTTGCAGCAAGCAGGCCAGGGGGAGGTCTCGACTCGCGTCCCGACAACACTCGCTACCTGATCTTTTAATTACTGTAGCTTTGTGCTTTTTTCCGCCATCGTTTTGTTTAACAGCTTTTGTTCGCAGCCCTATTGTTGTCGGTCGCCGGACAAATCCATACTGTACAAACGGCTTCGTAATGAAAAGTTTTTTTGAACCACGCTGCAGAAATGATTAAAAAAACTGCATTGTTTCCGCATAGGTATTATACCAACTGTTTTAATAGAGACCTCTATGGTTAAATATAGTTAGAATCGTTTATAGAGTTAGTATGTCCTTATTCCATTGCCAGTGCTCTCATACGGCAAAGGAAAACATCGTGATGGAACCGGCATGTCTAAAAATTCGAAAGATATGTGCCATCCACCAATCTGCATTGGGCCCGCGTGGTGGATTAAGACCCAATCACTCTCGCCCGAGAGTAGGCCAGTGTCCCAGTGGGAACATTAGAAGGCTGTCACGATTATGATGATGTCCTTATTCATAAAAGAAACTGTAATTTCAGTGACTTGCTAAGCATTGTCCATTTCCTGTCTTTCCTAGTCATTCATTAAACAAAGGTGAAAATTTTGTAATACAAATTAACTAACAGAGATTTAAACGTTTATGATTAAAAACCATCAACAATTTAGAAAAAACCGACGTATTCTATCTTATGAAGCAGTTTGCTTCCTCAAAATTAAGACCACATTTATTTTATCCCTTTTTTTACAAGTATTAGAGCGCAAGGAGAGCGCAAGCGCAGGGTGACAAAAATAATAATTATAATCAATCTTCTTTATTATTTACTTATGTGGGACCTTACAATCTTACTAATTTTATTTTTGCTTTAATTATAAAGGGAAGTATTACTGAATGAACCTTTGTATTCAATTATTATTGTTTAGTGTCAAGGGAAACTAAACAATGACATTGTTCTAAACCCGACGGCCTTTCCACAATAATGGAGGCAAACAAAATTACACTGATATAATCTGTGTGCTTCGGAGGGCACGTTAAGCAGTCGGTCCCGACTTTTTCAAAGTTGTTAGGCCATGACAGAGGCCTTCGGGCGGCCTAGAAACTCTGTCACCAGAATTGGCCACTGACTCATACGAACTTACTTACTTACCGATATAATAAATGCAACAGTTTGGATAATTGAATGTTTGTTACTTAATCACATCAACATCTGAAATTTTATCGATGAAACTTGATGAAAACATGAGTTAGTCAAGAAGGTAGAGTAAAAATTTATTTCGACAAGCTTTATACAGACTCACTTTGTACAAGTACAAGTTTTTTTCTTTTTTATACAGCTGAAGTGGCAACCAAGCGTACGGCCCACAGGATGGTAAGCGGTTACCGTAGCCTATGGACGCTTGCAATAATTATGTGATCAACTGGATAAATTATAAACCAGAGGTATCACTCGTGGGTTGCCACCTTGAGGCTAAGATCGAAAGCCTCATGTGCCGGTGCTTCACACCGGAACAAAACAATGCGAGCATTACTGCTTGGCGGCAGAAATAGGTATGGTGGTAGTCCTTCCCCGGACGAGCTCTATCACAGAGAACTCTACTACTCTTGATAAAAAAAGTAGTAGTAAAACTAATTATGTGTACACAGTACGTCATAAAAAATCCATGCTCAGCATGATGCTGCAGTTAACTGCAACGCTGGTTTCCAGCGTGAACCTTGGCTGATAAACAGAATTCAATAGGTACTTTTAATCTAGCACGCGACCGAACCGGGGCAGGCTAAAACCTTATAATAAATAAATAAATAAATAAATAATGCTGGACAATCCACACAGCATCATCTAGCCCAAGGTAAGCTGCTGTTAAACAGAGCTGTGTTATGGGTACTAGATGACTGATATATATTTAATACAATACAATACATAGATAGATATTTTTTATTATATATAGAAAATACCCAGAACACCCGGAACAAATATTTGTAGATCGTACAAACATTTGTCCCGAGGCGGGAATCGAACCCGCAACCTCTGCGTCGCAGGCGGACCTGCGCCCGCTGCGCCACATCGGTCGTATAAAGTAAAAAGTAAGAAAAAGTGTTAAAAACAATGTAGTACGCACGTTAATAAAATTCTTTCACCTTCACAGATCCGATATCAAAGTTTAGTGCGGTGTGTGGTCGTAAAGCCACGGATATAGTGCCTCTGCGATTTGAATAAGAATGTGCTGAGAATATTTAATGCGGACTTTTTGGTGAAAGAATTGATATTATTATTTAATTAAGCGTGAGACTCGACAATTTCACTTGCTTTAGTGCTCTCATCGTATAGAGGCTGGCAAAGACAGTAAGCCGAATTAAAACCTCATAGTTTTGTAGTTTAGTTTAGTTTTGTATTTTGGTTTATTTTTTAAGATATATTTGTTAATATTAGTTTTTTTTACATTACATGGCTAAGATTTCACATTTGTTTCTGTTCACTAGCTTATTATTGTTAATTTAATTGAGGAAACTTCACAGGTTGCTAAGATGTTAAAATAACTGTGTAAAGTACTGTTTGTTTTCCAAATAAAATAAAATAAAAAAATAAAAAAACATTCTAAAGAGTTAGAAGAATTTTTAAACTTATTTAATTTTTATTTAACTGCGAGTGACATGACAAGAATAAAGTAGTTCACTTACCGGGTTTTGGAAATGTCTGTTTTGCGATTACTTCGGTGGCGTAGCGGTGTTTGTTTGTAGGTTTGTATGATTTTCAAACATTTAAAGCTGTTTCATATCACAAGTTGAGTTGGGATATGAGGTTTTTGCATCATTTACATATTAACGCAACGCCAGTTGCATGAGCACCCAAATTTTTAAAGTTCTGCGTGACACTGCACTCATTTGCTCAGTAATTTCACTTGCTTTAAGTGCTCTTCAAACCTATATACCATAACCTATAACCTATAACCAATAACGATTGTAATGCGTGTACAGTGTACGTACACTGCTGCTTGGAGGCAGATAATACGGCACTCCGGTGGTATGCGTTCTGAATTTGTGACTAACTCTTATAAAGAGAGTCGTTCTTCAACTGGTACTGAAAGAACTGGTACCGAATGGTGCGAGTTGAGAAACACAAAACTAATATTAATCCTTTCTACAACAGCTGGTACCATTTGTACAAGTAGGTGTTTTAGTACAGTCAAAGATCAAAAAATCTGAAGTTTTAAAAGTCCTACCACCAGGTAATCAGTATCATCATCAATTGGTATTTACCTGTATACAAACGTAAAAGTAGATAATCAAGACTTTCTTAACTTTCTTGTAAAGCTGATTTTGTCTTTGCAGTTTTTATGTTATATCCGATTTAATAACAGTAATTACAGATTTCTTTTTATGCAAGTTATTCGGGAAAGGTAAGTTTTAACTTTCACTGATCTGGTTCAGAACTGGTAGAACATCTTCTCTGCACGTTATGCTTAAAGGTCATTCATTATTTCCAACAAAATTATCGCTTCCCGTTCATTAGATCCCAAATACCCAATATAAATATTTTGAACAGTTAAATCAAACTGCCTAATTCTCGAAGTCAATTCCATTGCAGTGCTATCAAACTGCGAAAGAATAAAACAGGCAAAAGACATGATGCTATCCACTTACCCGCTTTGGGTCCGCGTTGAGGTTAAGTTAAAAACCAATCATTCCTTCGAGAGAGTAGGCCAGTGTCTAAGCCAGTGGGGAGATTAAAAGGCTGGGTAATAACGATGATGATAGTGATAAAAGTCGTTGGAGGCTGGATACCGCTAGCTTACTGTATTAAGTGCTATTACACGAATCCGTTAATCCAGTAAAATAATTTTAACCTAATTTTAATTATCCACTTTAAGTAAATAAAAATTATCAAGGATCATTTTAAAACGTCGCCAGTTCCACGAGCTCCAGCCTCAGAGAATCTGGCAACAAACTCGGCTGGGTTCCTACCTTTTTTTTGATGAACCCACTTCATCATAAAGCTTCAGTGTGGTGCCAATCGAACTAGGTGAGGCTCATGCCAAGAATTTACGTAGGTATGTAAAAGGGGAAAAAATATAAAGAGCCAAGCCATAAATAAAGCTTTATACAAACTATTTCCAACATATTCTACAATTATAACTTCCAGAAACCTTTAGTTATCGCTTCTCGCACCACTCGCCGACTAATTAAGCCGCAAAAAATATCGTCTGAACATCTATTCCAATAAATTGACATCAGCCTCTTCACCCTAAAAGTTTTAAATATTGAACTTTATTGTAATTACTTTTGGGTGCTTTTTATGTTCATTCAACTTTTACTTGATGACACGGGCTACAGGTTGGACTATTTAAAGATAATATGATGCGGATATCGATGCTAAATAGAGTAGAAATAAATAGAAAAATATTAATTTGCGCCACACAATAAACATAAAAATAACAATACAAATAAATAAATAGAAAAATATTAATTTGCGCCACACAATAAACATAAAAATAACAATACAAATAAATAAATAGAAAAATATTAATTTGCGCCACACAATAAACATAAAAATAACAATACAAATAAATAAATAGAAAAATATTAATTTGCGCCACACAATAAACATAAAAATAACAATACAAATAAATAAATAGAAAAATATTAATTTGCGCCACACAATAAACATAAAAATAACAATACAAATAAATAAATAGAAAAATATTAATTTGCGCCACACAATAAACATAAAAATAACAATACAAATAAATAAATAATAAAGCTAGAGTTTTAAATCCACCACAAAACCTCATTAGATTTGTAATTACAGTTATGCAGTACTGGTGCGTGCGATCTTAAGGTGGCTCGACCATCTGACGTGATTCGACGATTCAACAACCGACATTAGTATACTCGTATCTACTACTTTATTTGATGTCAGTTAGCTCTATTTTCATTTACCTGTAGACTAACTACTTTTTTGTACTGAGTGTTTGATAAATTAATATTAAAGCAAACAGTTATCGGCTTAAAGTAGATATTCCTATGACGTAAGCCACGTCACGTCATTTAGCTTTTCATAGAAGGGCGAACCCCCCTACAATGCATAGTAAAAAACTAATAATAGGCCTTCTAAGTTTCAAATGGAACGAACATTCGTTTTCAAAAAACTATTGGAAGCGGCAATGAATGTTTGCCTTCGAATCTATTAGCTCTCATGTTCGCAGGATGCTGCAAATTGAGTAATGGCTCCATCGAGACTTGAACCGGCACCTACTAATTACTAACCTGTTGATGCATTGCATCCAGTCCGGACCATGGAGTAATATAACCACAGAGTACGAATGGGAAACCGTCACGTTTTATCGTTTCTTTAATAATGTTGGTAAGAATCGTCAGCAAGAAATTGTCTGGGTATATAACCTAGTTAAATAACGCTGCTGTGTTAGATATTCAACCTCCAACCAGCAGTATGCAAACAATGTTGTGCTTAAGTTTGAAAGGCACTGCAGTACCTGCCTAGGTTATTCCCACTATGACTATAAAATAAATATTATCCACGTGGTCATTGTAGGATAAAACTAAATGTTAGAACTAAATATATACATTAAAAATATTGTCGATACTAATAAATTAGGATAATATAAAATTATGTTAATAAATTGTATTATTTTAAAACAAAAATATTATGATGTTAATGACAAGGTAAGATATTAATTATTATTTTATTAACACTTTGTAATGATTCAAAAACTATCTTCTCAGCACTAAAACAACTTAGCACCAATAAATGAATAATATGCAAAACAGCATTCAAGATCAAGAATCGACCAATAAATAACGATTTAAAACATTATCGCTCGTGTTTGTACAAATAAAACACCCGGTTTTTCCTGTAACTAAACATTATTTTATTTTTGTCCTGTTTTCTAAAAAGCTGACAAGAAAAATCCTCGTCGCTGTGAAGACAAATCTGTCGAGTTTAGCCTCTATTAATATCCTGCAGGCTGTAAGTATGTAATTAAGATGAATGGCCGTATTCCTGCAGCGCCAACATCCCGTACAGTTAGCGAGACAAGTCTCTAGTAGAAGAAGCTGCAACCAAAAAATGTTAATGTCGAGAAAACGGTGTAGGTAGACTTTTGATTGTCTAAATACTATAATTATTTTCAATGATTTCTGATTTTTTATTTACCAAATTGCTATTGCCTTGAAACTTTATCGCATTATTACTTTAAAATATTTCCTAAAGATCGTGGTTTGAAGTCTTTTGAACTTATCAGATAGCGTATTAAGGGTTCTTATCATTGTTTTACAATTTAGATGACAAACAATCATACGGCCCACCTAATTAAGCGGTTACCGTAGCCTATTAGGGAGCTTGCAATATCAGAGCTATCACTTGCGCGTTTAAAAGTCTCATGTGCTCTCCTAATCGGAGAACGCATTATTTCTTGGTGGCTTACGTTACTAGCATAGAATTGTTTCTCGGTTTTTAGCATCTTTTGAACAACTTCCGCTATCGACTGTACTGTCGTGTCTCCGCTACGAAGCTACCAGATTATCTCAGTTCATTCTGCCTTGTTTAAAGTGAAACTTTAAGATTACCTACTGAAATAATACATCCAAGTGTTTACTTTCTAATTTACACACGTCAACGTTTACACAAACCTATAAAACGTGCAAAGAAGAGAAACAAAACATACTTCAAAAACAATAAAACACGATAGCACTACGTCCACGCACCACTTAAGTCCCATAAGTCTCCCAACACCATGTTTATGTCCTGTAATAGCAAGCCTGTGGGTGCTATTGAATATTTAGCAGCGTGTAGTAGCCATGCATTCACAGTGCATTCCTTGCTGTAACACAACAACCAACCACAATACTGTTTTATACCTCAAGACAAGACGGAAACTTATACGCGAGTTCGAAACCTGTCTGTCCAAAAACTTGGATCGCCTTAAAATATCTGAAATGGTTATCATTTTATGGTTTGAAAGAATTGTAATTATTTTATAGTCACTAAACAAATACATTGAGTATAATTATGCTCGAAGCCTATAAATAAGTAAATTCGTATGAGTAAGTCCAACTTGTTGACCAGTCAACTCTGATAACGGAGTTAATAGGCCGCTAAAAAGATACCTTTTAGCGTCCTGGCTTAACTATTCTAAAAAAGCCGAGAAAAAAATACACGTTTGTCCTGCAGAGGGAATCGAACCCGAATTTTATCACTTCTCAACTGGGCAATCGTTCTCGAATGAGGTCGTCGAAGCATGAATGTATAAAAGTTCCACAAAATGCATTTCCGTTTCAGTTGGAAACACTTTGGTAAACGTGAGTTCTTACATGGTAACACTAGCCGAGTGTAGCCGAGCTGGTTGCGTCTCGGCGGCGATTGTGAAGTGAAGCGTGCAGAAACGCAAGCATTTCGTGCCAAGCTCCTACTTATTTTATTCCTCGAAGAATTCGCTGCGGCATTATTTGAAAGATGTTTCTAAGGAACCACTGGTATTAAATGTCATGTCTCAAAATGTCTAAGTCTGCGAATTATATATCAGTAACAAGATGATAGCTTATAGATGTCGCATTTAATACAAACTTGTGAGATACGTCTACTAGACTGCTAAGCATTCATTTGAACACGGTCACCAGGTGTTAAAATTAATGTCACTAACTTCTGCAAATCTTTTTCATCAACCAAAAGAAGGTTACAACCAATTTTAATCTCATTGTTTTTATTTAAAGAACTAGTTTCAGTCCAGTTTTAAGAAGTAATAAAACAACAGCGCATCTGGTAAATTTCCTAAATGATGTCATCAAAAAGCTCAACACAGGAAACAACATAATAAACGTCAACATTACAAGATTCTTTCAAAATACATCAAATACAGTTGGAGCTGAAACTAAAATAAAGTTCTAAATCCTTCTTAAAATAGTGAAGGGATATTTCAAAGCTCAGTTTACGAGAAGGAAGTTATCAATAAAGCGACGGATCAAAGAATCACCACTTTAAATATATGGGTATTATCCCTCGATAGAGATTAACTCTGCCTAATAATATTTTTTTTTATACCACTAAAGTGGCAACCAAGCGTACAACTAAAGTTGCCCACTTGATGGTCAGCGGTTACCGTAGTCTATGTACGCATGCAACATAAAAGTTACAACCGGTAAATTAAACTAAGGTACGGACCTTAGTTTAATTTACCGGTTCAAGAACCATACTTGAGAGGGTGAATCGTGACTCTCAAGTATGCATCAATTTGATAAAAGTATTCTATGAAAGACTGTCAAAAATCTATGCTTGAGTTTTAAACTTGAGTTTTGTTCCTAAATAGGGACCTAAGTTAAGATTAAAACACGGTTGCATAGAAACACGTGCCTTCTTCTACCCACCACTACTCAAACTCTTCAGAGCGGTCTGACAGAGTTTTTTTTTGCTGTGACACAATTAAATGTACCTGTTCAAATCACCATAACTATTGAGACTCTTGAACCCACTGCTCAATAAGACCAAGAAAATGATTCCTGGCGTCGAAACATTTTAAGCAATTTTAAATTATCATAATTTTAACTTATTGTAATACTCGTACTTACTTATAGACTCTAAAACAAAATTGAATCTCTCTACAAATATAAATAAGTTGAAAGATAGAACCTCTCTCCATTATTCATAATACATATCGTTCAGCAACGTTACAATATGATACTCTGAAAGCTAAATTATGTAATTGAAAACATCGGACGGTCAGTCACGCATGACCCGAGAGGAGACTCCTTCTCGGAACATCTCCGATTTAAATTTTGATCTTGTCCCGTTACAGTGTGGGCATACTAAACTCTGTGAGGTCAAACTGGGCAAGGGATGGGTTCGGATTCTTAAATGCACAAGAGAAACCTTATTTCACGAATTGTCTGTTACTTAGCAATTAAAATACTGAATTGCAAACGCATCTTTGGTATAGCTTTTTTAGCCATATTAATAAAATCACTCTCGCTCAAGAGTGTACCAGTATCCCAGCAGTGGAAACACTAAAAGGCTGTCATGATTAATAAAATGCAAAACACATGCACCACCCTGCAGATAAAAAGCCATGCAAATCATTTTACAAACTAGATTAACTATTTAAATCAAACAATTTAGAAACTTGTTAGCAACGTTCAACTCGGTTATTTATAAAAAGGGTAATTGCTAGTGACAGTAATATTGCTTGATTTGCGACCGTATTTAGTGGTGCGTTAAAATATCAATACCACACAAAATGCCGTGACAAAAGTATAGGAATATTAGTAGACATTTACACAGCGTCATCTGGTTCGAAACTAAGCTTTAGGTAACTGATAGAATCCACAACAACCTTTTTTATAAAGACACCTATATGTAACATAAATGCTGAGCACACAAAATGTTCGGCAGCAAACCTACTGAGCTATGAGATATAAGTTAGTTTTTGTCACTAGTTATTTACCACAAATTCACCAATTACAGTTTTGGTATTTTGGAAACAATAAGTGGTACTTACTTGATCTGACACCGATTTGACTCATACTGCATCATGCTCTAACTCAGTTATGTATTGTGCAGCATGTGTACGACGTAGATCTCCGTAAATCCCTCCAAGCTGCACTCTGTATGTATGGGCTTAGGGCGCGTCTGCTTCTAATTGAATTTGCAGCGAAATTTGATTGAAAGACGCGATACACTCCCGTTGCAATGCCATCGTCTGGAATAACAATACGCGGTCTGTGTTTGGTAAATTGAAATTCATATCTTGTTTCTGTATATTGATGACATTATTACTTTCGCACAAGCTCGCGTTTAGTGAAATGATGATACCTTTGTGTAATAAAATATTTAATTTCAACAGTTTCCTGAAAGTTACTTTATATTTTACGTGTCCAATTCGTGGTTCACCTGCTCGCGTTGAAATTTTCCCCAGGGGGAAATGCCTGTCGCAAAGCTGATTCTTTTCAGAAATTCCGTCAGCGTCAAGTGGAGATAAAATGTTGTTTAGATAATAATAGCTAATATACCAGAAATTATGGTTTGTATGGATTTTAAAACTATACTACTATAATATAACTCTCTCTACTGCGCTACCTTTATTAAGAACCATTTATCAGCAACGTTTCAAGCCAGAAGCACTCACACATCTCAAATATACACACTCGATCCATTTCTCATGCAAGATCCAAGTGAAGCGTTTGAACTATCACCTTCATACGAACCTACATCATGCTCTATCGTATATCAAACCTTATCACATAGCAACTAAGCTGAATATACATCGGAGATGGATTGTGGTGAACTGTCTAGAGACAGGAAACAGACTGGAGCTTACAATAAATAGGAAACTACACCACACATATAATGTATGTATTCGTACTCCAAGTTAGTTATAATAATTCGTTAATATTCAAGCCCCTTTTTCATAATGAAGTCAAAAAAACTGCATGTTCTACTACAAACAATGCAGTGTTTTAACCTCTTATTTTGGACTAGCGACCTCCGCCCGCTTCTCCACTCGTGTGGTACACATAGCCTCTGGTTATACATAATAATCTTTATATTTAGTAAACTTTAGCACCGTCATTTCATTTCGACGCACATTTTGATTGTAAAAGAAAAAATATATAAAAACGGAGTCCTTTATTCATTACATGGCTCTTCTTAAACCTCCTTCTCCTTTAACCTGATGACTGGTAGGTCAACTGTAACAAACAAACGAATAGTCAGCCACATTACCCCTTCTGTATAACATACAAACTACGAGTATACATACAAGTGTTCAGTAGGATCCACTAGAAGTCAAGTTTACGAGCGGACAGGGGCAATGGTTAGCGGACACTCGGACAGTACCGACTCAGACATAACACAAATAAACCACCGCACTGACAACAAGCACATTCTTGGATATCTTGCAGGAACTTGTGGAATGTTAGGGAACTTGGACGTGTTTATAAATGTGGCCAATAGTAGCAGATCTATGTGCTTAGCTAGCGAAAATAAAGGCTAAGTGATAGTTTTAATCAGTACTTTATTATGTTTTATAATTTAGTAATAATAGCAGTCATTTTTTTACTTCAAATACAGGTTATAATCCTATAGAGCATTTACGTATAAAGCGGAAAGAGTCCCGCCTGAGTTTAGAAAAATATTTTTTTTGTATTCTCTAAAAGTAGTAGAGTCCTCTGTGATAGAGCTCGTCCGGGGAAGGACTACCACCATACCTAATATATTTATGCCGCCAAGCAGTAATGTTCGCATTGCTGTGTTCCGGTGTTAAAGGTATTGTTTCCGGTGAAATTACATGAGACAGTTTATTACATGAGGCTTTCGATCTTAGCCTCAAGGTGGCAACCCGCGAGTGATACCTCTGGTATTGCAAGCGTCCATAGGCTGCGGTTACCGCTTACCATCTTGTAAGCCGTACGCTTGGTTGCCACTTTAGTTGTGTAAAAAAAATGTGCTGGATGGTTCATTATAAAAACTTAATATATCTTTCAAACTTCCTAAGTTATTTATCTAAAACTCTAATCAAACTAGGCACTCGCTAATTTCATAAAAAAGCCTTTGCAGCCAGAGTCAATAACACCATTGAATCATTAGAAGAGTTACTAAACTCATATTACTGGTTTATTTTACAAAGATATCCCAGCTTTTTGCGATTGAGTCTCAATAAATGTAAATATGAGACCAATGTAAGAATCACGTGGGCGAATGACAAATTCTTTTACCAACAGCCAAACTAGTTTTAACAAAGCATCGGCACCACGAATACATTTGCTTTTATTATTATTGGAACACTGAAGTTGTGGTCAATATTTGTTTTCCTTTAATATCAAAATGCGTAGGTGTACAGTTTTTATGCGCAACCAAGCGTACGGCCCACAAGATGGTAAGCGTTTACCGTAGCCTATGGACGCTTGCAATACCAGAGGTATCACTTGTGGGTTGCCACCGAGGCTTAGAGGCTTAGAGCTTAGATCGATAGCCTTCATGTGCCAGTAATTTCACCGGAAACCATACCCTTCACACCGGAACACAGCAATGCGAGCATTACTGCTTGGCGGCAGAAATAGGTATGGTGGTAGTCCTTCCTCGGACGAGCTCTATCATAGAGAACTACTACTCTTATTAAAAGCACTGGTGCTTTAGTGGTAGCGACCCCCGCCTTCCGATTTTTGAAGCCGCGGACGGTAGCTAGTCTTATATAATTTTCCAGGTGCCTAGAACTTGGTCCACAAATATGATACAAGCTCATATTTGTCATGGCAGATGGTATCCGTACGAGCCGCATATCTAATTAAGTAATTAAGATGAGGTTCGGATAGCCGCGCCGGGCCGGGCGGCTGGCTCATATAGCTGCTCAATTTATTATTAGGTTAGGCTTTTTATTTATATTTACGATAAAAACGAGAATCGCAGAATAGCTAATTAGGGTTTTGTCACCGTAGGTGTACCGTCTGTTTTTTATTTAGATTTTCTTTGTTCTTTATTAGAAAAAATTGTTTAGTGCATGGTTTCGATCAACTGTAACTAAGTCTCGGTTTTTGAGTATGAATTTATAAGAAATATAGATATTATGGTCGGAGCTTAAAATAGCTGTGTTACGTTAGGGTTTGATCGACTTGTGTGGGATGAGGCTGTGAGGTCGTAACTTTGTCTAATATTAGATCAAACGGTCTCGACATAATAGATCCGCCAACATATCTGTTACTTCCGAATACACTTAATCTAGTTATAGTATATTGTACTAATCCCTAAGATCCACAGTTAACCTCGGTATTATTGATTTGCGTATTTGAGTAGTCAAGGAATTCCCGAATTTTAACTTCTATAAACTTTTGTTGAAAGAAAATTGCACGAAAACGCTAGCTCGGACAAAGTCATTAAATACCTATGCGTCTTTATTACAAAGTCATTACCCAAAATTCGAAAGTTTGTGTAGTTTTTACATGCCGTATTATTTTATTAGATGTAGTTTCAACATAATATTCAATTTACAGCTTAAGAAATAGTAACCACTAAACTTGGGCTTAGAATAAGGTATAGTTTCTACTGAGCGAGTCGGAGCTTGAAGCAAGGTTTCGGTCGGAACGGATCACGTCCGGATTTTATGTTTTTCGGGAATTAAGAGAAGCACGTTTCATTAGACTGCTCCCGGTTCCGGTAATGAGCTTTGGCAAACTGTAATTGGGGCTCGATTTGCCGGCCGATTGTGAACTCTAATGGTGATTGGCTCCGGGATATCAAACGAACTGGTTATTGGCTGGTTATGATGCCCAAGGTGTGATTTATTGTCAAACAAAAACAGTTTTATTTAATTAAAAATATTGGGCTATGAAGGTCTCGTAATGGTTGGCATAGATTTGAGAGTTGTTCAATGACTTTGGTAGGGAAGTTAGAGGTTTCGGGTTCGATTCCCGTTGCGGGACTAATGTATATTCTAGGCTGGGGCGCGTGAAACTGGCACTAATTTTAGGTGAATTGCGTGCTTTTCGTGATGTGTGTATGAAAAAAATGAATAAATGAATGAGTGAGTGATCCTTGTGATTTTATTGAAATAAACTTTTTTAAATATTGACAGGAATCTATGGATGTCGCCAGATTCGCCAGGTTATGAAATCTGTTATTTATTTTGCTTTAAAAATATATTTTGTAAAAACTTTATTTTATGCAAAACATGTCATGCATGGTCGATGTCTGGATATCGAATAGAATATGTAGCTCTGCTCTGATCTGCTCCAGAAGTAAATATTCATTTTGATTAGGATTACTTTTATTGAGTCTACTTTCAGAAAAAAACTTGCTCAAAACTTTTTGAAAAGCTTTTTATTGGTAGCTGTATAATGTGTATTATTATTATATATATAGAGCTCAATTTTGATTAATAGGGAGAACTCCTAGGTTCTATTATTCATCATAGTACACGTAGGTACTCGTAGGTATATATTTTAATGACTCGATAATATAATGAAATCAACATGACTGAGTCTTACGAAGAACCACACAGAGATAGGCATGACCAAAGCATGGGTTCCGCTTTCACCAACATGGCTTTGGAACCAAAAAATAATAGTTAGAATGAAGAACATAAAAACACGCATCAACATCATTATTATCATAGCGTCTATCATAATAATATTCTCTGTACCTCATGCAATTTTTATTCTAATATCTGGTACCGCGGTTTTACTTAAGTACTTAATTAGGTACATAATTAGGTAAATTAAAAAACAGTATTATTTATTTATAGGCCTTCGAGTCTATAATACTCTGTTATCAGAGTTGGCCACTCATAATTATTACGAACTTACTTACTTACTTAATAAATAGTTACGTAAAGATGAGGCTAGATTCATCCAGACTGACCCACTGCATGCAGCAAGGGTTAGCAAAAATTTTTAAAAAGGAGGAATGACTGTCCAGTATTGGTACAGAATATAGGCTGAAAAATAATAAATAATAGTTTGAGTTTTATTTTGAATTATAAACAAATAAATATTGACGGACATTTTTAAACATCGCCATCTAGCTCCAAACTGAGCAGAATAACTGATAAAATAGTATTATTCATTTAAAATAATAGTTAGTTATTGTCATCATCATGACAGCCTTCTAATGTTCCCACTGCTGGGACACTGGCCTACTCTCAGGCGAGAGTGATTGGGTCTTAATCCACCACGCGGACCCAATGCGAATTGGTGGATAGTTATTGGATAGTTATTGTGTTATGTGTAGTAATCCATTGTTAGGAATTGTCATACTGCTCTGTTACGTAATTTGCATGTAAAGGCACGTCCCGTTAGAAAGCAATAACAATAATAGCCGAATGTTCTCATATTTCTGTCGCTGTGTTCCTGCCTCCATATTGTGTTCACATTCACAAGAAAAGCGATTTATTTTTATTTATAAACCAGCATTTTGGGGAAATCCATCCACCATCCATTTTTCAACGCAATTCCTGCATGCAATTATTGTATGGTGTAAATGGGTCATAAGTCTAAATTATTGATCAATAGTAGATTGTATTGTATCCGATGATGTAAGGGAGCAAAATTAATATATTTACGGCTATGGCGCTTCTTTGAATCCAGAGCGAAGTGAGGGATTCAAAGTACGTCGCCCGAGCCAAAAATATATTTTGAGCCCGAGGATACCCTCCAATTTTCATCAGACTCTATGAGAAAATAAAAGGCGCCTTAAGTTTTTTTTTATTTTTTATTCTGCCGGCGCGGCGCTACTATGGGCCGTCGTACCAGCCAGTCTTAGTCGTATTCAAATAATATTTGCGTTTGGTTTCTATGGTGCTAAACACTAAGATGTTCCTAATTCAAAAATTGCGCGGCAAAGATAATTACGGCGCACTTATAAAGAGGATTTATAAATTTATTACTGCCCTCTAAAGTTTCAGAAAACACCACCTTTGGGTGCACCTTTCAAGTTGTCCTTTTCGAATAGATGAAATGAAAAATGTTATTTTTATAACCCGCCCGCGCTCGTAACCACGCTTTAACCCGCCACTACCGTGGGCGACTGACGCCTGTCTTACACGCGTATCACTCACACCCACCGGTACCACAAACTCACCTTTCCCCAACACAAACACTACTCCTTACCTCAATAGATATAATACCTATATTCGCATGACAAGCGTTGATACTAAGGTTATGGTTTGAAATGATAGGCAATAATGTATGAGGTATGAATAGATTTGACACATTCCTGCCATATTTGTGCTTGTTTGATCTGAGCAGTATTGACTAAATGATTGTTATTCATAGCGTTGTGTCTGTCTTATTTATATGACGTAAGCAGCATAATTTTATAGAAATTACTCGCAAGTGACGTAGCTAGCTAAGCTGTTCCTAACTGATCAACGAAGTTAAGCACTGTTCCGCGTAGTCATCATTTGGATGGGCTCAACTGAGCGCTCCCGTGCTTTGTAATTCACGTTAAGCATTGAGTCCCGGTTTTTTCAAGTCATGACAGAGGCCTTCAGGCGGCCTAAAATCTCTGTCACCAGATTTGGCCACTGACTCATACGAACTTACTTTTTATAGAAATTACTGTGCAAACAGGCGAGTGCGGTGTTAGCGCGGCAGACGCAATTCGCCGGCTAAAAAGTGACAAACATGTGAATTTCCACAGATCAAATCCGTGACCTCTCGCTTCTCAACCAAGCACTCCTTGCCTCCTCAATGTCTCCTTGTCATCTACATAGTTATCATCAGGTCATCTATACACAATCGGCTACCGTGAACTGGAAAACGAAGTGTAGATAGGATGATGACAAAAACAGTCGCAAGAAGTCGTAGGATGGTTCTATTGGCTGTTATGATGATGATCTTTATAAATTTTAGGTGTTTAATCATCATCATCTTTCTTCTAATGTTGTTAGTGCTGAAACAGTGGCCTACTCTTGAGCGAGAGTAATTCGGTCTTAATCCGTCACGTGGATCCATTATACGGCTTGGTAGCTGGCGCATATATTCTCAAATTTTTAGTTCTTGAACTTGTCGGTTTACCTCACAATGTTTTTCTTAACCATAATAGAAGCACAGGGATTGCGCTCATAATTTTTTCGAATATAAAAATCCAATTATAGGATTGTAAGGCGGGGTCAATACCACTAGTCCAGTGCTCTGTTAATAGACTATTGCAATGAAATGTACGTGTTGTTTCAGGCGGAAGAACTGAACACACTTGTGGGAGATGCTTTCCGGATGGCGTTCGCGTCGCAATTGCAACCCTCCGCGCCGCTCTGGGTGAGTCTTGACTTAAGTCGTTCGTCAACTCACACCATGAATCTTGTCCCAACTGGTGCGAGTTGACGAATCGTAAAAAACCTATACTCTTCGTTCTGCAACTCACACCGCTTTGCCACACCAGCTGTGCGAGCTCGCCTATGTGAGACTTGCCGACAATTTTCAATTATTATAATGTTTGTCATGCTATGTTAAAGGTCACCAATATGCGTTGGGTATAATGTGCTGGATTAACCCGGCGAGTGCACCAGTTGGGTCAATATTACCCGTGGTTTTTGAATCGCGTGAACTTTTTAATAATTTAGAGCGACGTTGCTCAAATTAAGACCCAATTGCTCTCGATTAAGCGTACGCCAATGTCCTAATAGTAGGAACCTTAGAAGGCTGACTATGGTGTACGTGCATTGAGCTCATCGTTTGTTTGGTTCAAAACATAACAGTCTTTTTACATACATGTTTTAATAACATAACAATAACACACCCATCAGTCACATTATAAGTCTTACTCACGCACGTACTAACTACGAGCATAACCACACCGGTCACACTCAATAAAATGTATGAAACAAACGCATCGCAACCGTCGCTTGAACCTACACAAAATCGTGCCTTAGGCCTTAGCTCCAGTGCCGGCGAATAGTGCCTTGTGGTGCCGGCAAACTCGCGACCGGGTTGGGGTAAGTATTAAAAAACCGGTGGGAGATAGAGATAGGTGGGAGCTAATAAATCTGTTCTGGCATAACCTCAATGCTAAGAAAATAAAATACAAAATACAATAGGGCTACCTCAGCCTACACAACGTATAACAAAAAATGTCTAACAGAAGTCGCAAACTTTTTATAGATTTATCCACAAAACATGGCATCACTCGGTACATCATAAACTAACAGGTTTAATAGTTCTAATAGCTGCATTCCTGTGTGTCTGTTTGTTGAGTGCGCCCACATTACACTTGATTTAGTGCTAGTTACAGCAGCGTGGTGGCGCCTCTAATAACTAAAACTACGACCAACTAAAGTGATACTATGTTAAGGTGTAGTCTGATAGGAACTTAAGTTTTAGAGACTTTCGTAATAGATTCGTATATGTTTAAGAAAATTAAAGCTGTGGAGAAAAAAACTCTTAATATAGAATAATGGAATTACTTTTATTAATTTTTTTGTGCTACTACAACTTATTGCTAAATACTTTATATAGAGATGACATAATTAAATTTAGATATGCCAACCCTAGGTAATAATCCTTAGTTTTGCCACCTTGTGACGTAGATCAAAAGTCTCATGTGCCTGTAATTTCACCGGCAACCATACCATTCAATCTGGTACAGAGCAATGCGTACATTACTGCTTGGCAGCAGAAATAAAGTAGGTAGGTAGTACCTAGTAACTTCCGGATTGGCTCTATCACAAAGAACTCCACCGCTCTTTACCTACGTCATTCGAATCGAATTTTCTTGAGCAACATGTTACGTAATAACTTTAAAGTACCGCAACCGCACCTTAAATAGTTTATTATAGTAAGCAAGATACTCGGTGTTATAATTAGACGTTTTTACTCTTAGGGGCTTCTAAAGTAGATACATATTTATTTTAATAGCGATAATAATAGCGATAAACAGCTTCTTGCGATTTTTTTATATATCAAGTTATGAATGCATTGGGTTGTTTATTATTGTGTAAAATTATATCTGTCTTAAAACTAGCAGTTACCGATTTGGCTGAAATTTAAAACATGGATAGATAAATGACCGGAAATGAGACATAGATAGGTTACTATTTATCTCGAAAAAATCACGGTTCCCGAATTCCCCGCGAACGAAGTCACGAGCAACAGCTAGTGCGAAATGAAATCTAAAAAAATCTTCGTGCTACTTCTTAAAATAACACTTTTTATATTAAAATACTAGAATGAAATCTAACAACGTAGTAACCGTCAAAAAGCTATGATTAATTTTAATAACCTCCCCATAAATAATCTCACACCGTAATAGTTGTAAATAACTATTATTATCGGAGCCCGTTTCAATAAAAGCAGTTTAGGGCCCTCGTTTCAATAAGAGCCATTTAGGAAGACCCAATTTAAGAGGTGCTCATACGAACAAGAGGAACTACCTGGTCCTTAACCCATCTAAGAAGCACCAAATTATATGACTTGACACCGGATTTTGTACTTTAAATCGAAAGCCCTAAATACTATTTTTATTTTACAAAACTTTGCAAGCTGAATTACGACTTGTCATCAGTATAAAGTGTTTTATAAAAGAATATATAACAAATTGCTATCGATTTAAAGTAGATAGCCAGTTGTAATGTCACGTCTTTTTATTTAGACGCTTCTTAGATGGGCAAACCGCATCAGAAGCTGCGATGGCATTTATCACATTCTTGTTTTTCCTGTCTTGTGTATTTTATGACTGTGTTTTTACATTCCTTTTTAAATTGAATAAGTACTGTTTGTTTGTTTTGTATGTTTACGTTATACTAAATTCGCTAGCTTTCAACTCATTCACTATTTAGTTAATTGTCACTTCTTCTTCACCATAATAAAGTTTAGGAAAAAAAAATAGCGCTACTTGACTGATTTGCCGAGTAATTTCACTTGTTACAGTGCCTTTCAAAGCTAAACACAACAGTTCTTGTATACTAATGCTTGGAGGAAAATACATTTTTAGAATAATCTTGTCTTGGAGGCATGATTAGGCACTGTGTTACCTACCAAAACTTCAACCAGGAAAATTCCTACCAGGTGTTTGGGGTTACTACCTCGTAGTAAACGTAAAGTTCTTTTATTCTTTGAACTAGTAATTTTAACCATTCAACTACAAATAAAAACGTTACAGTAGGTACTTAAAGATACCGAAAACCGTTATTTATATCAATCAGGAAAGTCAGCTCTTCGAAATAAAGTCGTGCTTCCACCGCGCGTCGGCGCACTGTTTAATAACAGCCACTTAACTCGCCGGTTGATTTATACTTTGATGACACACCCACTGCAGTGATGCAACATAAAATATTCCATGATCCATTGTTTTAACATGTAATCTATAAGTAAATATAATATATATAAGAATTACCCTTCAAAAGGGATTTAGGGATTTTTTTTGTTTCAAAATTCCCTTTACACTGAGCTTGAGGCTTCAAAGGGGATTTAACACTAAAACTCCCAAAATCCCCTTCAAAGGGAATTTTCAAAGGGGATTTTGACACTAACCCAACATAATGTATCATTTGTAGGGCGATTTTTGTAATAAAAAATAGTCAAATTAAAATTCAAATCTATAAGGACAAGATTGTATTGTCATGTATTACATACAAAATTGGAACAACAAATATGATATTAAATTGTTTAAATTAAATTATTATTATAATGTGATCAAAAGGTTGAAGCAAAGCTGCTAAATACTATATATTGTAAATTACTCTTCTCTGTTTATACTTTTCGGTGATACGTGACAGCCTTCTAATGTTCCCACTGCTGGGACACTGGCCTACTCTCAGGCGAGAGTGATTGGGTCTTAATCCACCACGCGGACCCAATGCGGATTGGTGGATGGCACATGTCTTTCGAATTTTTAGTATTTTTATTTTTAGTTTTCAGTGATACGAGATTCTATTTTAATTTATAACAAAGAGAAAGTTTATTTGGCTTTGTCACATCACAGTGACAAATAACACTGATAAAATCTTAGGTCACAAAAATATTACTAGATATTTGTAAATGAATACTTACTTATAAAAAAAAATATTAACGGACGTTTCTACACGTGCCGTTTAACCAACTCAAAATCAAATCAAAATCAAAAATTATTTATTTCAGTAGAATCACAAGGATCATTTTGAAACGTCTTACAAGCTAGGAAAATTTACACCAGTTCCAACGCGCCCATGCCGTAAAAGAACTGGCAACAACACCGGCTGGGTTCCTATCGCTATTTTGGCATGAACCGTGCTATTGTTATGGATGCCAAGTAGAGTTGGAGCACATTCGTCCCAAGCTTTTTTATCATGTAGGTAATCGGTTGTTTTATAGTAAGCTTTTTTACTATTTTAGCCCTAAACCATATTTGTTCTGTGCCTAAACTAAGAAAAGCTTGTACTAAGGCATCCAGTTGTTGTAGTTGTGTTTTAAGTTGTTTTTACGGTGGTTTGGTTTAGCTTTAATAGTAATTGCAACATTTTTCACAGTAATTATTAGGTTTCTATTCCAAGTTTTGAATGCTTTGAAGCCATGCTATAAAGTATTTCGAAATCGTAAAGTTATTTGTAGGTAATTAGCTAAATAATTAAACTCGACAAATTGCCGCTAATTGTACGGGCTTTGAACATGAAACTATAATAAGCTGTTCTGAAGGTTGCTATGTAAAAACAAATTCAGGAAGTGCGAGTGAACTCACGCACTGAGGGTTTTGAAACCAAAAAAAATATATATTGTTTTTTTTTTTTTTTTTTATACAACTGAAGTGGCAACCAAGCGTACGGCCCACAAGATGGTAAGCGGTTACCGCAGCCTATGGACGCTTGCAATACCAGAGGTATCACTTGCGGGTTGCCACCTTGAGGCTAAGATCGAAAGCCTCATGTGCCAGTAATTTCACCGGAAACCATACCCTTCGAACCGGAACACAGCAATGCGAGCATTACTGCTTGGCTTTTTTGCTAGGTATGGTGGTAGTCCTTCCCCGGACGAGCTCTATCACAGAGAACTCTACTACTCTTAAAATGTATACGTGATTAATCATGTGACATTACTATTATTTTTCAAGTTTTATTCTAATTCGTTACGATTTTTAACTGAAGAACAAGACAAATTTAAATATTTTCTTTAAAAAATTGTTGATACTACTAACTAAGTTTATTAAGTTGTTTTTTAGTTAGTATCAACAATTTTTTAAAGAAAATATTTAAATTTGCACCATACTGCACGGTATGTCAGGCGGAGCTTGCGGCCATATTAAGGGCCGTTGAAATGTTTACCAAATCTGGTGCACTGGAAGCAAACATCATCAGCGATTCAAGATCCTCACTGGAAACGATGGCTGACCCCAACACAACTCACCCAATTGCTGCTGAATTTCAGGCCTCGATACTTCAGCTGAAGAACGAAAACCGCTACATCCACTTTTACTACCTACCACTCCTAAAAAGTTTTTAATATAAATTAAAAGTAGTCTTAAGGAACGCCGTAAACACTGCGTAGATAAGTATTTAAGAAATATTTAGCGTTTACTTTGTTTATCTATTAGCCCGTTCACACTCTTATTTATGTTTCTTGAAACACTTTCTAAAATTGGACTTTTGTTTTTTTCCGTAGAGTAAATAACTCAGGCATAGAAGCATATTTACCTTCTTGTTCACACTGTGCTAATATTATTATGAATAATAAAATGTTATACTGATCAACATAATGAATACATGGGTCATCTCTCTCTTCATCTAGCCGCTCTCTATGTCAGGTTCCAATAAATTGGAAGTGCTTATACTGGTTAGTAACTTAAAACTGTAAATTATTTTGATATTATCGTACGAGTATCGAGTACATGCGTTGGTAGTAGATGTGAAAAGTTATGATATGTTCTGTCATAAAGGAGTATCACTTCTATGTAGCATTTTTTTCTGCTTTGACTATAATTAAATCCCACCCTAAGCTATGCCTTACTGCCTTCCAGCACGCCAATCCGTCTGACTTATCTTTTGTCTCTCTTTCTCCTACTTCTGAGGATAATGCACTGTCCTTCTCTAAATGAAAGTGACTTTCAGATGGTATGCCCATTATTACTGTTGAAATGGAAATGGACACGCTTGTTTTGTGACTCCGCGAGTTTTTAGGCTTTAATTAAAAGGAAAAGGGTGAAAAACCCTGGTAACGTATTTTAATTAAAACTGAGGGTGGAACCTCTAAATTTATTCGGTCTGGTAAATATATATCTACTGGACCTAACTCATTTATTCATGCGTATTCATAAAATGTCTGTGTACGTATTAATAAAATAACTAATTTGTCTGAGAGTATGATCTAATTTACCTAAAACTATTTATGTAACTTTAAAAAAAGTAAAATTGCTAACCAATAACCATAATAGGATATTTATCATGGGATAATTATCTAATAATTTCTTTTCACATCTTTTCCTTTTTTTTACTAGATAATGTTCAAAATTAATGCAGATAATATAAAAGTCACTGTCTAAGGGCAAGGTCACACCCGAGGTCAAACTGTGCGAACATTGGCAGAAATGAAATAGTCTTGTCGTCAACCTTTATTGTGCCTTCGTGGTGAGCGGTAATAAAACTTGCTGTGAGACAAAATAGCAAAATCAAATAGATAATAAAGCTCTATATATATTTTATTTTACTATTTTATTTACCTAATAATGTAGCAAAGATATTGTAAGCAAGTGCCGGTAAAATTACAGGCAAGCAGTGACAGTCTCTAGGTGGCATCCCGCGAATAGTTCGTTTGTATAAGTGGCTTTCGGAAAGGCGTATTGAACCGCACTTACCATTACCATCAGATTTGTGATAAGTTGTTTGCCGTTAAGCGTTTATGTTGCCGTTGATGTTGAGCGCTCCGTTTAATCTTTTAACCGTTTAAACCGTTGCAGTGACACTTCAAGTTTTAAAGTTCTGCGTGCCATCGATCTGCGCTAGTCTAAGACATAGTTATTTTATATGTCTCGATAGCTCAATTGGTAGAGCGCCCGCGTATCAAGCGGTGGTTGCGGGTTCAAATCCCGCTTGAGGCAAAATAATTTTTGGGATATTATAATCTTTAGTATTCCCTTAGTGTGATGGTTAACACTATAAAAACAAAAATAACTAGTTATTTTATGTTTTTTTTTTTTTATACAACTGAAGTGGCAACCAAGCGTACGGCCCACAAGATGGTAAGTGGTTACCGCAGCCTATGGACGCTTGCAATACCAGAGGTATCACTCGCGGGTTGCCACCTTGAGGCTAAGATCGAAAGCCTCACGTGCCAGTAATTTCACCGGAAACCATACCCTTCACACCGGAACACAGCAATGCGAGCATTACTGCTTGGCGGCAGAAATAGGTATGGTGGTAGTCCTTCCCCGGACGAGCTCTATCACAAAGAACTCTACTACTCTTATATATTATGTTCTGCAGTATCTTTCTAAACTAAACACAGTAATGCTTGAACACTACTGCTTGAAGGCAGAGTATTTAGTGTCATATTTAAAACCAGGTTTTAGATAGTTTTAGTAATACATAATTACTGTGTTCTGATCCATGTATTTTTGCTCAAATAAATTACACTTATTCCTTTATTCTATGTCGGACTGTTGCTTAAGAGTCCTACTAAGTAAGTTCGTATGAGTACTGACTCATGCCAACTCTGCCAACTCTGGTGACAGAGTTTCTAGGCCGCCCGAAGGCCTCTGTCATGGCCTAACAACTTTTAAAAAGCCGGTACCCACTGCTTAACGTGCCCTCCGAAGCACGGAAGCGAACGGCTAACTTCGTTGATCTGTTACGAACAACTTAGCCAGCTACGTCACGATCGCTTCAAAGAGTTCTACTACCAGGTATGCTTATTTATCACCTTATGGACGTCACGCTACGACCATACGATACCGTCAAGTATTAAAAGGTAAGTATCATATCGTCATTATTAAGTGTAAAGAAGGTGATAGAAGGGTAATAGAATATTCAGAGGCATCACAGATCTAAAGATTAACAAGATACACCTGATGCTTGCTAAGTGAACACCTGAGGCAGACGATTGTCATCAGCCCCCCTACCATGAACTCTTAGAGCGATTCAAATGAAGACCTAAACTAAATTATCAAAATGTCTACCATGACATGATTGTTTAATTGATATCATGGTACAAAATTTTTTGACAATTTAGTTTAGGTCTTCATTTGAATCGCTCTAAAAGTTCATGGTAGGGGGGCCAGGAGGCTTTTGATGTTCACATGCTTTTACTGAACCATCAAGTTATTGCAGAACCTTTTCAAATGTGTTACCAAGTACATAATCCTAATAATTCTTACCCTACTATAAGATAATTGAGATGGTAAAAGTTAGTCATCTTACTAATTATAAACGCTGTATTGTGCTGATACACATTGGTTCCAATTAGGACTGTTTTTGCCAAGAGATAATGTTAAAGCAGCTAATTTTAATCTAATAACGTTTTAAGTCTCTATAATAATGTTTAAATGCTTATAGTTAGCTGCTAAACAAATAAAATAAATAAAATAATTTATTGTATTGTCTAGACAAACAGGCTAAAATACTAAATTGAGCCCATCTCATGCACGTAAAAGTTCATTTATAACGCGTTATATATACGATACGAGATATACTACCTACTACTTTCCGTAAACAAAGAAATCAACATTTCTCATAAGACTTTTCACAAGTCTTCTCATTGTAGCGTGAACCGTAGCACCTCATGCACATAAAAGTTCATTTGTAATCGTCATAATACGATACGGATAGGTACAACCTATTACTTTCCGTAAACAAAGAATTCAACATTTCTCAAAATATTCTTGTCATTGTCACAGAGTAATATTGTAGCATGAACCGTAGCTACTAGAGCGAATCGTATTTTCCCTTATCGGCAATAGGCTATTGGACCGCAGGCCGCGGCTTACGGCCTATCAGGTGACCTCCGTCCTAGGCCCCAGGCAATCAGCCTCGAGCACGTTTCCTATCGCCTCAAATGAGCTGAGCCCAAATAGAATGGTGGAATTTGGAAATTTGGGCAACTGTTGCGGTACTGATTACTAGGAGCACAGATGCGAACATCTAGTTTCACTTCACTTTATTTCAATAGCACGTACCTAATCCTATTAGTAAGGTGGTTTGCCCGTATATTAAATAATAATTCGACAGCTGACACTGGATTATACTATCGTTTATTTGCGAGCGTGTAAAGTGATGACTTTATATTATAAGTGCTGGATAAATGAAAATCAATTAACATATCTTAAGATTCCTTTGTCAGTTGTTAAGTCACGTCAGTTAGATGGGGGAATGCCAAAACAAAAGAAATGAAAACAATACTTTAAATGTAACTTCATCCCTTCTGGTTCTGATTGAATCCGATTGATTGAACTCATTTTATCGCCCTTTGGGGAGAGTAATGTAGTGGAAAGGTCCCCCTTGTCTCGAGCTCGCTTCGCCACATCCGCTGAGACTAGAACTGAGGCCAGTTGAGTTGGTTGCCTTTTACTACACTTATATGTCTATCAGTATGTACATTCATCAGCAGAGTATTATAATCGAGTGCTTACCGTTCAACCCATAATTTTTCTACCCAATATTATTTTTACCCGTTCTACCCAAAACATATACTCCGTTCTACCGATTCTAAAAATCTACGCACGTTAACGTTAGCACTGTGCCGTCAACCAAATTAACCCAAAAAACCCGTTTTATTTAGTAACCGAACAATTTATAATCGGCAAACATTTCCACTGTTAAAATCTATTACCACCCGAAACATTCCTATAAATCGCCGTGTAGATTCCATTATAATTTCAATTATGTACGCAAAAAGTCGACTGTGCGTGAGTTTCGCTAATTATTTTACAAAAAAATGTTACCTCTGTACTGTAGTCGGGCCATTGAGCAAAAAAACCTTGCTTATTACAACGCAGGTTATCGGCGCTTGGCTCGGTGGTTACTGGTATAACCTGGACGCAGTACAACCAATGGTTAAGTTTCAGTAAATAATTTTGAAAGTACAAGTTATAAATAACCAAGTTATTATAGTACTCAGATTTTCCGATACACGACAAAGGGAAACTGAGTTGCCGTCGATTCGGACAAAATTGATTGGGACTAACTGACACTTTTGATTTTAATATATTTTTCGATTCGGACACCATCAAATTCGTATGTGACTGTCATGATTTTGTAAAACATGTGATTTGAGTATGTAGTAAAGTTCTCTGAATGCATGTTAATGTTTTCAAAAATAAATAACAAGATGATGCTGTGTGGATTGTCTGAAAAAACAAACTCAGGGAACGAGTTTGTACAGGTAAGCTTCAGTAAACCCGGCTTTATAAACCTGCTTTCACAGTGCAAGCCACTTGTGCCATGAAAGCGTAGTGCGTCCCGATCTGTTATTGCTCAGCGGCACGCAAACATAAATTGAATAATATCGGTCAGAGGATCTATGTTTATGTGTCTGAGCCGTCTTCAAGGCAATGCTGAAACAATTCAAGTTTTGGATTGTAATTAGCATAAAGTTTGGCGGTCTGAGCATTGGTAGAGGAAAAAGTTGGCGTATTTTGTGAATATTTTTAATACTAAAAAATAAAAATAAAATATCATTCGAATGAAAATTCCCATACCCGGTAAATTATGATAATAATATCTAAAAACTCAAGATCTGTCTCTCAAGGCCGTTTATGATGATGTAAAAGAATATATTATCATACTAAAAAGATAACATAGGTAATAATTTTATGTAGGTATGGTAATCAGCAATTGTTTTCTTAGAAACAATCATTCATCATTTGGAAGAGAAGCCAACATCCACTCACTCGGAATAAGTGTTTGCAAAGCATTATCCACTTGTTTAGTAACGCAAATACTTAGCGGGAACTAGAGTAGTCAACTTCGTTATGTCTACTTTGCTGCCGTTAGTTATCTCTGTGTACCTACTTACGTATCGTATTAAATGTTCGATAATAATTATTTATTTGTCAATGGGCCTATTATTTCCGGCACCGTTGCCGACGAGCTCACTTATTTACCCTATTTGTTTTTTTTTATTATTTTACAATCTTAAATCGAACTAGGTAACCAATTATTTAATTATTTAAATATCATAAGCTGAGTTCTCTTCAAAAGCAATAAATCCTTGTCCGTTTCCCAACAATTGGAGACAAGACCAATTTAATATGCTAATCAGCCGGTAAATAATTCAAGGAGGCTCTACATCTGCAATCTACCGTCGATTACGACGGCACTCGTACCTCGCCAGATAGCGTTAGGAGCCTTGGAAACGACTTGAATAGTTAATATTTTGGGAAATAGGTACAAATCAGATCTATTGGATATGAATGTCGTATTGTCTAACATTGACTGGTTGATTTACTTACGATATACATTTTGAATATAAAACACCTACGACCAGTGACACGTTTAGGAAAATAAGTACCTATTTCACTATATTTACGAGAGAACGAGTTATTTGGCTGCTAGCCAATGTAAACTGTCACGCTGATCCGTAATTGACTGACCAGAACAGCTCTAAAGGCTAACCAGCATTATATTAACAAACTTGTAAGAGTCACTAAAATTCTATGCAGTTTGAGTACAATTTGAAGTCCTGAGACTAGAAACGACAGCACAACTTTGCTACTAAGGGTGAGGTTTGATGGATCGTGTCACAATGTTGAAAGCCAAACTTGGCATTACCTTTGTTTGCATCCATAAGGCTTCTCTCCCAAGTGGCACTTTCACCCGTTGACCTGAAAACGCCGTAAAACCTTTGGAGGCTGCGGCGCTGAATATTTCATATTCACAGTTCCATGCAGTGGAGGCTTTACGTGCTGAGGGACTATTTTGGCACGTGATATTGTGTACGGGTAAGCCGGTGTCGGATGATACCTTAGCTGATAGTTTTACATTGTAAGGTACCTACAGTAGGCATAAGGATAGAAATGGATCTGGATAAGTACTTAGCTATTTCCTTCCACACGCACCAAATCTAGAAAAAGAGCTGATAACTATTCATTATTCACAGCCCAACTTCAACCACTGCTGGGGTACTTATTGTATAGGCCTTCCACACTTTAGTAAAGTTCTTTGTGATAAAACTCATCCACGGTATGGCAGAGACGTCGTACTACTACCACCATATATTTCTACCGCCAAGCATTAATCGCAATACTGTGTTACGATTTAAATGGTATGACTTCCAATGAAATTAAAGTGAGACATGAGTCTTTTACGGCTTACTGTGGCTGCGCGCGAGCGATAATTTTAGCTTTAGCTTTAGCTGTTATTTTATTTCAGCCTAAAGCTTACCATCAGGTGAGTTGTAAGCTCAGTTGACACTGGGATATTAAAAAACCTGAAACTGCTAGAAAACTTAAGCAAATTGGTTTAAATTTAATGTAGCGCTCGCAACGTGTGAGCTGGCAACACAGATTGCTCCGGGCTCTACATGCCAGCCGGGGGGCAAGCTTCTCTCGGAACAACGCGGGGTGTGAACCTTCTCGTGTGTGCGAACTTACAGCGATAAAACGGCTTATGCCACGAATATTGTGGATGATAATAATCTTGGAAAGGTTGTATTGTATTTTTAAAAATGGTGGAACGTCCCGCGGCTTGGTCGCGTTGACTTTTTTATATAAATCTACTCTAAGAGATCTTAGAGTTCTAAGAGTAGTAGAGTTCTTTGTAAAAGAGTAGTAGAGTTCTTTGTGATAGAGCTCGTCCGGGGAAGGACTACCACCATACCTATTTCTGCCGCCAAGCAGTAATGCTCGCATTGCTGTGTTCCGGTGTGAAGGGTATGGTTTCCGGTGAAATTACTGGCACGTGAGGCTTTCGATCTTAGCCTCAAGGTGGCAACCCGCGAGTGGTACCTCTGGTATTGCAAGCGTCCATAGGCTGCGGTAACCACTTACCATCTTGTGGGCCGTACGCTTGGTTGCCACTTCAGTTGTATAAACAAAAAAAAAAAAAAAGATGAAGAATATCGGGTATTCCTTATAAATGTGAGCAATATTCAAGTTTCAGGTTTCGTTTAGGCAGGATGTGCGTTGATCTGTCAGTCATTCACGATAACCTTTCTGATTATAATATTTGTAAGTAAGTATTTATAAATAATCGGTAAAAAGCTAAAATGTTTTGTCATTTTGTTGCGTCTTTTAAAAGTGAATTTTGAGATATTATTTTCTTGCGCACACTAGAAAAAACCATTGCTATACGGATTAATTAGTTTCACTACGCGATCGAATCCGCAATGAGGAAATCCGTAGAAGAACCAAGGTCACCGACATAGCTCTTAGAATTAGTAAGTTGAAGTGGCAATGGGCAGGCCATATAGCTCGCAGAACCGATAACCGTTGGGGAATAAAGGTTCTCGAGTGGCGGCCACGAACTGGAAAACGAAGTGTAGGACGGCCCCCCACTCGATGGACCGATGACAATAAAGCGGTCGCAGGAAGTCGGTGGATGGTGAAGGCCCAAAATCGGTCGTCATGGCGCTCTTTGGGGGAGGCCTATGTCCAGCAGTGGACGTCTATCGGCTGATATTATGATGATGATGATACGGATTAAAAAAAAAGCGCACACGAAAGTTTCTAGTCTAATAGGTCTCTGTCAGGCAGGTACCGCAATGATATGATATTAATTCGATAAGTTAAAAATAATTCTGTGAATCGATTGTTATCTCACAACAAATATAAAAACGATGCTTCATCCTCAAAGCTAACAGTTTTGTAAGCAGTTAATATATAACCAAAACTAAATTGAAACAAGATTAGTTCCGCTCGTCAGTTTCAGTGTCACGCGATGTTTATCTAAACTTTCTTTTCCAATCTAATATAACTTTTGTTTCTATACGGCTGAGGTTTATAATATTCATAATATAATACATTTGTTATTGATGTAGTATTGTCGCATTAGCCGCACCATATAATAAAAAAAGGCATTTTTTTTTTTTTTTTTTTATACAACTGAATTGGCAACCAAGCGTACGGCCCACAAGATGGTAAGCGGTTACCGCAGCCTATGGACGCTTGCAATACCAGAGGTATCACTCGCGGGTTGCCAACTTGAGGCTAAGATCGAAAGCCTCATGTGCCAGTAATTTCACCGGAAACCATACCCTTCACACCGGAACACAGCAATGCGAGCATTACTGCTTGGCGGCAGAAATAGGTATGGTGGTAGTCCTTCCCCGGACGAGCTCTATCACAGAGAACTCTACTACTCTTAAAATTTCATTGATTTCTTGTTATTGTTAGGATAATACTTCGGGTCGAATTCCGCACCATTGGAATGTGAATAGATAAATTTAAAGGTATAACAAGATTCGACAGAAGTAGTCGCAACTAGTAACCCGTTGGTTCAGAAAACGGGGCAGTTATGTCACAGAATAGATAGGTATGTTATGTTTATTATATAATATAATAAGTAGATTATTAGGTAGGTGTATGTATGTTTATATGTGTTACCTGTATTGATAAGTAAGTTTAACATTGTTCATCATATAATATTATATTATATTATATATAATATATAAATTGTTCTTTGTTTTGTGTACTACCGACACTTTTTGTTATCCATGATACACCAAAAGTTATCTGGAAGATAATGCTTACTAGCATTAAGTTCGCCTTTGTACTAGTTTTTTAAATACAATAAAGAATTTCATTCATTCATTCATTCATGTTTTATTGGTTTAAAGACAACATAGTCAGCCATCTAGTACCCTTACCACAAGCTATGCCTTTCTTGGGGCTAGATGTGGATTAAAGTCATCATAATTATGATGATGATGACTTTAATCAGAATATTCTTAGACAGTTCGCACATCTTAGAGCAGTCTTATTTTTAATTTATAACTTTGACTAAAATTATATTTTTTTGCAATAAAGAAAATTGTGGCTGTTACTTGCACTGATTCTAATAATTCCAAGAGTAATAGAGTTATTTGTCCCGGGAAGTATTACCACCACACCAGTTTTTGCCGCCAAACAGGAATGCTCTCTCTGATACCTATTGCAAACGTACGTAAACTGCGGTGACCGCTTACCATCAGCTGGCCTGTACGCTTAGTTGCCATTATAGTAGTTTAAAAAAAACGGTTATTATTTTATTTAGTAATAAAAAAAATCCTGTGTTATATTTTTTGCCAGTGCTCTCATACGGTGAAGGAAAACATCGTGAGGAAACCGGCATGTCCAAAAACTAAAAATTCGAATGACATGTGCCATCCACCAATCCGCATTGGGTCCGCGTGGTGGATTAAGACCCAATCACTCTCGCTTGAGAGTAGGCCAGCAAGAAGAACATTAAGAACATTAGAAGGCTATCATGATGATGATGATATTTTTAATTTCCAGTGCAAGGAGCTGAGCAGTGAGTGTAGCAGCATGGGCGTGCGCGCGCCTGACTCCCTGCCCGGCCTCACGCACCACTACCCTCACCGCGGAGACAGGTATACATCTTCTCTTTACATGAGTAACAAAGTTCTTTGTGATAGAATAGAACACGTCCGGGGAAGTACTGTCACCTTACCTGGTGGTAGGACTTTTCAGCAAGAATCCATCATGATGGGTAACTGGGTACCACCGCAGTGTCAGATATTCTACCTCCAAGCAGTAGTGTGCAAGCTGCACTGTGTTTAGGTTTGAAGGGCACTGTAGCAAGTGAAATTACTGGGCGAAAGAGACTTAACAACAATGTTCCGGGGTGATAAGCGCAGTGCAGTGCCACGCAAACACTTAAAAACTTTAAGCTTTGGGTGGCACTGCATCTGTTAATACAGACAGAGTTGACTAATGTCGTGTGTGACTAGTGTGTCGTAAGTCGTGGTGCTTAACATCAGGCGGGCGTCTTGATTGTCTTGTCCTACCTATCTACTTTGATACGTACTTCAGGTAATCTTTATTCGCTTTAATAACTCAAATGCTTTATTATTATTATTATTATTATTTATTATTTAGCCATCACTGTCCCACTGCAGGGCAAAGGCCTCCCTCCCTTTCTTCCACTCTTCGCGATCTAACGCCGTGACAGGCCATGAGCTTATATGCGAGTCAAGTTCGTCCCGCCATCTCATCCTGGGTCTTCCACGTCGCCGCCTTGCACTATCAGGGATCCATTCTGTGGTTCTTTTTGCCCATAAGTCGTCAGGCATGCGGCAAACGTGTCCGGCCCAGTTCCACTTTAGGCTGGCGGCCTTTTGACCAATGTCAACGATTTGAGTTTGAAAAAAATGCTTTAGACATAAAGAAATCTTTGCTCAAATGTTATGATTACCTTAATAACCTCAGTGGGTAATATTATTCAAATGGTTGCTACAACATCAGTTTAGTAGTTTATATGTATCTTTCTTTGAAACATTGTTGTAAACACTGTAATAATGGCTCATCAAACACTTTGGTGAGAACTGTAAGTTTGTGAGCATCTGTTATAAATAAATAAATAAATAAATAAACAGCAGGACGTACATAATTATTATGATCTGCAAATAAGTCAAATTTATTTGTTTAGGAATAAAGTCAGTGCTCGTTTTTCAATGTGTTCCCGTTATCGTGCGCATTTACGGTTGCGGTAATCCATAATTTTTATTAAAAACGAGCTGACCCGCGCGGCTTCACCCGCGTTTTGGCAGTTTTTATGCTATCCCACAGGAACAGTTCATTTTCTGGGATAAAAAGTAGCCTATGCATTATTCCAGGATTTAAGCTATCTACATTCCAAACATGCCAATCGGTTAAGTCGTCACGGAGATACTTAGTAACAAACATACACACGGGTTAGTGTCAAAATCCCCTTTGAAAATCCCCTTTGAAAGGGATTTTACACACTTACTTACGCATTTAGAATATTAGTAGGATAGTTTTATTTGTTCGATAACTATCGTCCAATATCACTCTTAGGTGCCTTCTCAAAACTATTAGAAAAAGTGGTAAACGATAGATTGGTTAAATTCATTGACGCTAAGAACCTTATCTCAGACAGACAGTTTGGGTTTCGTAGAGGGAAGTCAACAGAAAACACTGTTTCCCTGTTGACATCCATAGTATCATCTCGCTTGGACAATGGGGAATGTATTGTAGGAGTTTTTCTCGATCTGGCCAAGGCTTTTGACACTGTCTCCGCTCCAATTCTACTGCGAAAGTTGGAGTGCATGGGTGTTCAGGGAAGTGCATTGGGTTGGTTCAGCAGTTATTTAAAGGAACGGAGACAGTGTGTAAAGGTAGGCACGACTGTAAGTGGATCACAAACTGTACTTTTTGGGGTACCCCAGGGTAGCATTCTGGGGCCAACACTGTTTATATTATATATAAATGACATTCACGAACTCTCTCTGGATAATGCGGCCACTTTGTGTTACGCTGATGATACTGCTTTGTTGTTTGCTGGGTCTTCATGGGAGGATGCTTTTTCAGCTGCAGAAAGTGGATTATCGCAAGTACAAAAATGGTTACAGAATAATCTCTTAACCTTAAATACCAAAAAGACAATGTACACTTGCTTTCATAAAACATTGGCTTCGGCACCGTCGCCGTCTTTGCCAGCTATAAAGATACACGCGTGTCGGAAAACAGGTTTGGCATGTAATTGTGAAGAACTTACTAGGGTGGGATCTATCAAGTATTTGGGAGTCTTAGTGGATGAAAAGCTTTCATTTAAAATGCAAATTAACGCCCTGTCCGGACGGATTAGAAAAATCATACATGTAGTTAAGCAGCTTCGGGATGTGACTAGCTTTGACACAGTGAGACTAGTGTATTACGCACTTTGTCAGTCGTTAATTATGTACTGCATCACCTGCTAGGGCTCTGCTGGCAAGACTTTCTTACTTCAGGCTGAAAGGGCTCAGCGATCAGTGCTCAAGGTCATGTTAAAAAAGCCACGCAGATACCCAACGGATGATGTGTATAGAGAGAGTGGCGTGCTCAGTGTCCGCCAGCTATTTATTTTGAAAACTTTTTTGTCAACACATAAATCTGTTTTATCTGCCGAAAGCTACAATTTAATGCTGATGCGTAGAGTTTTTAAACTTCCGATTCCCTCTGTCTCTACAAAATTCGCCCAGCGTTTTGGAGAATTCATTAATTCGCACATATACAATGGTGTTGTTAAAAATTGTAATGCAGATCTCAAACATTTAACTGTTCATCAAGCTAAATCATGTGTAAAACAGTGGTTATTGTCTCTTACGTATGCTGAAACTGAGAACTTAATAGAAGTCACCAAATAGCGTTTGTAGATTCAACTTTACTATTATATTGTATATATTTTATTACTAAGTTATATATATATATATATATATTTTTAGATTGTTATAATCTGTTTATTTGATCGTTAATTGGTACCTACTTTTAGTATATATTTGTTTTTCTTTTTGTTTGTCAGCTGAGGTGTATAATGTACTTAATGCTAAATCGTATCCTGGTCTCCACGATTCAGGCTTTGCCTAGTGAGGAGATCGTCAGATAGATCTATTTAGTCATAAGCACATCAACATAAACAGGTTTTATGGTTAATAATTATAATATGTAATAGGTTAAGTGTACTGTTTATGTTGCAAATAAATATTTTTTCATTCATTTTTCATTTTTTTTTCATTGCCCTCTGCCTATCTCCGTTTTTAGCAAATCGAGATAAAAATAAAAATTAAAAATAGTTTTTTGTAAAGCAGTATTTCACGTTTATCATAGATCAAACAATTTCAGGTCTCCAGTGAAATGCAACGGCATGGGAGTGTCCAGGCTAGTGAACGAGCCGAGCCCGAGCAGTTCCGAGGAGTCCAACTCCCCGACCGAGCTGAACTGCTACCGGAGGCTGGGAGACCGGCAGCCGCTGATGAAGAGGCTCGCTATGGGCCTCAGCGGAGCGCTGCTGCAACCTTCAGACGATGACTCTACACCTTTGGTTACTGATACTCCTACTACGTAAGTTTCGGCTAAAAATCAAATAAAAATAAAAAAAAAATTATTCTCTTTCACAAGGTAATTTTAGTGCAGTTTACATTACAGTAGTGCCAGTCTGATAATTATTACCTTGTGAAAGACTGGTGCCAGAATTAGGTTCGTTATGAACCCGTATTACAGGTCACCAGGCCCCACTCCGCGAGAACAGCAGATCTAGGATTATGGTCTTCTTTTCTGCATGTCAGCCCGGCTGAACCAATAATATATGAAAAAGAACAACAAATTCTCTAAGTTAATATTATCTATGTATCTTCAATGACTTTTCAAATCCATAGTTTGCAGAGAATCATCGCAGGGAATTTCTGGATTAAGCCCAACTTTTAACCAGAAACCTTCTTTGCTTCTCTTCTAAGAGCTAAAATGGGATTTTTGATCAAAAAGTCAGAAATTACCTTCGCAGGGGTTCATCGCAGGGGATTTCTGGAATAAGCCAAAAAGTGGACTGTTCTTAAAAGTTGCCATAATAATAACCCTATTAGATATTGTACAATAACCTATCTATTTGTATATTCCAGCCCTACAAACCTCCCTCTCTGTATGAACGGCGGCTACATCAACGAGGCCTCAGAAGCAGAGGCACGCACGCGAGAGTCCAACAGAGAGTCAGCTCCTCACACTCCGCGAAGACATGAAACTCTTCATCACACAGACCACGAAATTGATTTCAGAAAATGTAGTATAAACAAAAACAGGTTGGTGTAAACAAACTACTTCTCTAATTTCTAGCTATAGTGCTAAAGCTAAAAATATCATTATGAAAATGTTGCTACTGTAATAATTATGTTCCCCATCACCATCCCCTCTGCAATATAGTACATAATCATCATTCATAGCAACTTATATGATACTAGCGGCTCGGCCCGGCTTCGCACTTCACACTTCACTTGCGCCGGCGCCGGGGCGGGTCATTCATATTTTTTTTTAACTACTGCAGTTTTAGTAGGGATCCCTATTTTTTATCTAAAATAAAATTATATAGCTTGCTGCTCAAGGATAATGAAAAATTCTAAAGGTGAAATATTTTTTGAAAGAAAGAAAGAAAGAAAATAGATTTATTTGTGACGAGCATAAGTAGATAAAATATACAAATATTAATTCTAATAAATAACAATTAAACTAAAAAAACCAAAAACTAAAATTAAAAACTAAGTAAGTAATGCGGTCGCCACAAAAAGGCTCCAACTCAGCATTTGCTGGGTCGCATAGCTACCCAGCGCTGGTCTTCCGTTGGGGCCTACAAGGAAAGAAGCACGGATGTCAGCCCAGTAAATACAGTACCTAATAAAAATAAAATACTTAAATAAACGTATTCAGTCACACAGTAATTATAGAACAGAACAGAATTTTTCGAATCGGACCAGTAGTTTTTAACTTAATTTGTAACAAACAAAAATACAAGATGTATAACAATTAATTTCAGTAGTCCCTCCGCAAACTGCAGTCGAACCACCTCATCGTCGTCAGGAGCGTCATCTTGCGGCGCCCCAGGCTCTCACGGCTCCGGGAACAACAACGTACCGCGAACGGAGCCTGAGCTGCGGCAGGCGCCGTGGTTCCAACATGGAATACCTAGAGAGGTGTGTTGTAATTCTACACATGCGCCATACAAACTGGCGCAGGTCAGATATCGCGATTTTGGGTTTTTTTGTGTTAAAATCCTCTTGACTAAGCTTGAAGCTTCATACACTCAAATTCCCAAAACCCCTTTTAAATGGGATTTTGACACTAACCCCCAGCTTTAACCATGACTTTTTAATAATGTTTCGTGGTTTTAAAGCTTAAAAAGTATCTATACTAATACAAGAGCCAGCCCAATACTAACTGGCGCAGGCAAATGGATCAGAGAGGTATGTAGTTGCAATCCTACCGCCTGCGCATATTAACTGGCGCAGGTAATTAGATCAGATATCGCCTGCATTTAAAATGACTTTTTTATTACGTTTAGTGGTTTTGAAGCTTGAAAACTATGTAAAAGTAAAGTAAATTCAAATATATATTTATTCAATCATCAAGAATAATTTTAAAACGTCATAAAGCTAGGTGATGCTAAATACAAGTTGTTAACTGATTTCAGATCGCTCTAGAAGTGTTAAGCAGTCAGCAAGTCGGTGCGTTTTTGGTCCGCGGCAGTACAACGCAGACCGGGTGCTACGCGCTGTCTGTGCGAGTGCCGAGAGATTTTCAACCGAGTGGCATCGCACACTACCTTATACTTAGAACACCTAAAGGATACAAAATTAAAGTAAGCATTGGTTTAGCCGCCGCCGATTTAAGTTGTCTGTTCGAAACCAGTCGTGCATCAATGGAGTTTTCAAAATATATATTTAGTTCAACATTATAGCTTTTTAGGTAAGCTCTGCTATACTCTGAAGAGTTATGGTCTTGTATTTCTCACGATGAACCAAAATATAATTTATTTATTTATTTTTATTTATTTATTTATTGTGTTATACAAACTTACCTTATTCTATTTAACATTAACTTAATTTAGTACTTATGTATCTATTGCCTGCTACTTAACTGAAGGGTTCATAGTCTAAAAGAAACAAAACAAAACAAGCAAAAACGGGACATCTAACATTACGATGACAAAAATTATTGAGGTAAGTTTGCAAAGAAGCCATTGTACAGTCAAGCGACTACCCTCCGTACTAGTTTACACTGTATGACGGCAGGGCGTCGTTGCTCTTCCAAACTAGGCTCTGTGCGTTTCACATTACCGGCTAAGATAGTGTAACTGAACCAACAAAGTGTTTTGTGTATAGTGTCACAGGATAGATATTAGTATTAGGTAATAGTGTTGTGACAATCACATTCTTGAGGTCTTGTTCATTTTAAAACATATGTTCGAGTGTAAGTCGTAGGAGTTTAGAAATACAATAGTTCCAGAAATTAGAATATTATACCTACATAATTGGTATGATACCGGTAAAAGCTGTTAACCTATTAACCTATTAACTATTTTATTATTTTAAAGTATCTACTTACTATATAATATAATTAGAAAGTCATATGCCATCCACCAATACATATTGGGTGGTTTATGATTATGACCCAATCACTCCCGCTTGAGAGTAGGCCAGTGACCTAGCAGTAGGACAATTAAAAGGCTAAAACAAGACGGTAGTAATCAGGTGTTTATAGTTTTAAGAGTTAATATTTATTGGAAAGACACTTTTGTTTTTACTAACTAGTTTGATAACTTCATAATAATGTTTCGTGTACCCACCTACCTACTTAAATAGATATTAAATAGAGATTAATATGTTTACCTATGATATTATTATTAAGAGTTTTTCCGTTTCATCATAGCTAAGAAGCTTTAAATAGTTATCTACCTTTTGTTTAAATGTATATTTCGTTAGATTTGCAATATTAAGGTGTTTATTTAATTTATTATAAACAAACGGTCCTAAACAAAATGAAAAATTGTAATCTTAGAATAACAACACGGATAAACAAAGTACGCGCACGCAAATTGTGATCATTTTTAGTGAGTCTAGTTAGTCTGTCTTGGTCAAGCGGCTCGCCATTCATCAATGTGAAGTCTTCGTGCGCACGTCACTCACAATAATAATTTAAAAATGGTGTATTGAGTGGTGAAAGTCTGCTGTAACACCACGTATATAAAATCATTAATCACGTATAACACATAAGCCGCTTACGCAAATATCAATTGTTTCGTGAACACACTTTTGAAAATATTTTTGAGTGAAACTATCATTCTACGTGTTGTTTTCTAAGTGTAATTCGTATTTCAGGGTTTCACGAAAGAGTTCACCTCGCTCTCGGCGCTGGTGACGCACCACAGCGTGATGCCGGAGCTGCTGCCCGTGCCGCTGCTGCTGGCGCGGAGTGCGGGTGGTGCGGGTGGTGCGGGTGGTGCGGGTGGTGCGGGTGGTGCGCGAGGGACGGCACGACGCGAGCACGCCGACATAGACGCGGTGGCGCCGCCGCCTCGCCGCGCGCCGCCGCCGCACCACGTGGCCAGCTTCCTGGCTCAACTAGACGTTTAACGTGACAAGTGAAGTGAGCTTTAGAACATTATAAAACGCTCCTAGGTTGGATTCGACCAAACTCGTATAAAAGAGTCATTCCCGCTTGGTAACACCTCGCTGTCAACACTGAACGAGTGGGAATTTTTATTCTGTTTTATTATATTTTGATGAACGCTACTTTTTATTCCCGCTCGTGCACACCACCTATACAGTACAAGAGTCAGAACATAAAAAGCGGATTTCAATGAAAGATGAAACAAGCGCTAATTGCTAAATAAATCTTATTAGTAGAGTAACTTGACATTTTACTTGTATTTGACATTATTTTATTCCCCAGAATAAGCAAACCTGTTGGTCGAATCCAAACGTGTTGGATTCAACCAAAATTGCATTTTAGGCGCTATTCGCAAAATAAATTTTAGCAGATACAGAGTTACTTGACATTTTACTTGTATGTAACATTATTCTATTTCCAGAATAACTTTATCAGATGTTGGTCGAATCCAAATTTAATAAAAAAATAGGTACTATCAATAGTGAGTAAGTAAAATCTTACTAAACTTTTGTAAAGCTTTTGAAAGTGATTAAGGATTTTGCGAAGTTGATAGGTGAAACAGTGAGTGTTGAAGGTGAAATTATTAAAAATTAGAAGTAGTTTGTACAATAACTACCCACCAGTCTAGTTTGTATAGTTAGTCTGCTGTAGTGCAACGGAAATCAGTAAAACGTAAATAGTTTTTATCTCAAAAATAGTAACTGATGTAGATAATTTTATGCTTGTAAAGATTTAGAAATTTCACTTATAGTTCGCACAGCGGATCTAGGCTTCCGTGAAGTTAGCCGTTTGTGATGCGCAAAGACAATTTAGTTTGAAAAAGCTCCATTGCGCATCGAAACGGCTAATATCACGACGGCCGAGATCCGTTGTGAGAACTATACCTATACTGTTCATACAAGGACAATTTTCAGTGGTTGACTGTTAATATTAATATCCATACTTATAAATAAAATGGTGTATTTTAGAACTGAAACGTATGATTCATAATAACATTTTATCGACAAACACAACACAATGTTACATAATGAAGTACTAAAAAATGTAATAATATCAGATTATAATTATAAAATCGAAATTTTAGTCATTGTTAAGTCATTAAATTATTTGTGTTGTTATTTAAATAATGTTTCTAACGTATAATTGTAAAGATTATTATTAGTGATTATGAATACTTATTGTGATACAATATACATGAAGTGTACGACATAAATAAAATGTATAAAAGTATGAACTATTGTAAAATCAGATGTGAAATTTGTGACCTACCTACTTAGTAAAAGAAATTGTACCTATTTATTTTTAAATTTTAAACTATAAAACACGTTTTTAAACTTTCATTTGAAGCCTTACCAAAGTCAATGAAGCGTTTTGCTAGTTTTTTTTTCTAAAAAGCAAAAATTTTTTTTTGTGAGACACCTACACAATAATTATGTAGTGAGTAGGTACGGTTTAAATATTGTTTTTAATATCTGTTACTTGGGAACTATAAAAAAAATAAATAATTATGGAACTGGTTTTGTGAAAAAGATTGATATGCATGGTTTGTAAACAAGTTGCCTTTTAGCGAGTACACTACACATTGGCTTTGCTGTACCTTTTAGTAAGTAGAGAGTGGATTTAAATTAACACTTTTATTAAAGAAAACTTTGGATTTTTGAAGTTAACTGGCCAACATCACTATGACGCCGCTACTAACTGGTTTTAATGAGGTTATTTTTGTTTACTTACTTTTTGTCTAAAATTATTAATTTTATCATTGTATATCATATGAATAGAAATAGGTAGGTACAGTGAAACTAAATTAGTGTAAATACTTACAAAATTATGATAATAAACGGTTTGAAACTACCTAAAATCTGTTTAAATTATTAATGGCTATTTATTACTTGATTTTGTTGGCGGTGCTCATGAAGAAGAGCTTTGAATTATACCACTGAAGTGGCAACCAAGCATACGGCCCACTTGATGGTCAGCGGTTACCGTAGCCTATGTACGCATGCAGCATCATAGATATCACTTGCGTGTTACCACCCTGAGACGTTAGATGGGAAGTCTCATGTACCTGTAATTTCACCGGAAACCATACCCTTCGAACCGGAACACAGCAATGCGAGCATTGCTGCTTGGCGGCAGAAATAGGTATGGTGGTAGTCTAGTAAAATTAGCTTCGAAAGTCAGCATAAATGACAAAATTAAGTGGTAAATAGCCGTTAATAATTTAAAATAAACGGTTTATTGTATAGTTTTAATATAATTAAAGTCACTGTTATGTTTTACGATGAATCCATTTCTTGCTTGTAAACTAATGTAAATGAACACTGCCTTAGAAATCCCGTGTTAGTATGAAACGTTATCAGTAGAGTTAGCCTGTTGATGTTAAACAATGTTTACTTGCCATTTGAAATGTTCATAGATCGAATGCAACTGGTTTATAAAGAACAGTGCAATCTGCCCCGTTATCAGTCAGCTATCAAGCCCCTGGGGTAGATAGCACTTTTTTTTTATTCTTTCCATCTACCCTCATATCGGGATTAAGATGTGGTAGATGGGAATGACCCAAATAAAATGTATCAAACTCTGAGCTTCGCTTCATATTATAAAACCGTTCGTTTTGAAATGCTTTAAACAAAAAAGTATTTAACCACATTACAAGTAGGTACATAATAATAGGCGATGAAGTACCTAGTGCTATTAGAAGTTCATCTCTAAGGTGAAAAAACATTAAACAGTCAATAAACAAGTCAGCACTAATATTATATCACAATAGAAATATAAAAAATATCATTTTTTGTACCTACTTTTTATGATATTATAAGCATTTCAAGTTATATTAACACCTTCATAAATCTTGTTGAAACACAACAACCAAACTTATTTATTTATGAGGAAAAATAAAATTATTACGGAAAATAAAAGTGTTTTTGTGACGACCTTAGTGGTGCTCTGCAGTAGGCGCGTGTCCGGTTGTGAAACGAGAGGCTATGGGCTCAATGCCTGCTGCGGGACAAGAGCCTCTAATATAGTTATAATAGTCAAGGTGCTATTAGTAGTGCAAAATATTCAAGAAATATGTTCCACTCACAAAAAAAAAATTGACGGTGTGTCAATTGAACTGCGAGAGTTAGCTTTGTAATTAGGGCTGCTATAAAATTGTAATGTATGTACATAAAAGACAAATAAACATTTTTTTAGTTAATTAATTAAGTCAACAACCCGCGCGTCAATGACCTGCGCTGCGCGTCTCCCCGCCCCGCGCGTGCTCGAATATTTCATTATTACGCTGCCCATCTCATTCAGATAATTTTATCTGGTAATATTTAAACAGTTAAACTGACTCGTAATATATTTATATTTTATTTTTCTTGTCTGGAACCCACAGAAGTGGCTAGATCCCATGAATTCTTATGCAATTCCTTGAATAATTATGCATTTTTAATGAATTACCCTGGAAAGATTATCTTAACATAACATTTATTTATTGCTTCAAGTTGGTACATAGTAGGTATCTACATTAATCACTATAGTCGCACGTTGTTGAGTTGTGTCACACCTCAAAAAAAAATGGCGATATGATCTCCAAACCTAGGATAGAGCTTGCCTTTATCTGGTACAAAAAAGAGACGACTGAAGAGATCGAAGGTAGGGACAACCTTTGCTTAGTGTAGTTCTCATTGTAAGTACCTACAGCACAGAACAGAAATACAGTAAAATATCATTCAGCAATAAAAAACTGTCATTTTAGCAGCTTGCTAAGTACTGTCTTTTTGTTTTTGAGATGACGTAAGATACTTGATAAATTACCAAAAAAACACCAAAAAGTTTTTTTACCGGAGTCACAGATAGATATTAAAGACTGGTTTTCCCCGCTTCATAAACAAGCCACGTAGCGCCATCTGTTTTGATTAGATAGAACTTAATATTACCTAACCTGTAAATAGTGGTGGTTCTCAAGTCTCTAGAGAACTTTTTTGCTATTTTGCTTTCAGCAATTTATAATGAATTGGTTGTACAAACCATTCGACAGATGGCGTTTACCATCAAGTAAGTTGTAATCCCACCAAAAACATTTTCATGTAAAATGATGCCAAGACGAGACCATAATTTAACCTAATTTTTATTTATTATTATAATTTTTATATATTTATTATTTATTATTATTATATTGGTTATTACTCGCACTGTCAAATATTTATCAGTTGTTGATCCAAGCTTCTAAATCTACCCGTCCTAACTCTACAAGCCATAACTTCACAAGCTCCGCATCTTAGTCAAATTATGTGACTTGTAGCCCCTAGATTATAAAACTGAAAGGCGATTATGTAATTCAGTTTTAATCGATGTCATTTAGTTTGAATCAAAAACTGACGTTTTTCGTTTAGGCACAGATAACATAATAGTAGTTTAGGTATGTATTTTGACAGTGCGCTGATAAAAATTTGGATTGCAACCGCGTTGCGTAATCGTTCTACATGGTTTTTAGTCAAATACAATCTGTTAATAACCCCTGCCTAACCTAGATCCAATATCTATGTAGGATTTTTTTATGGAAAAAACTGATGTGGAAAAACTGATGTGGAATAAATACAAAATATTCCGATCAGTGAACATCAGTCTTCATCATCCATCATCAATAAATAATGAGTACCTACTTAGTTTTTTAATGCAAGTAGGCGACTCTTGTGGGATAAATTACATTTCTTTTCAGTCTATCCAGTAGGACGTACAATGAGATTGTACTACAAAGCCTTTAGAGTAGCGCTTCAGTTAATATTCAATCTTTCCATAGGAAAAAAATGAATTAGCACCACGATGCTTGCATTTTGTAAATTGGAACGTAACGAGTGTTGTTGAATAAAAGTACTTAGTTGTTGTTAAAATAATGTAGTTGTTGAATGAAAGTTGTTGTTGAATTGAAGTTAAAAATAAAATGCAGTTTACTGTAGCACATTGGCTCATAGAAATGGAAAAGTTGGCATTGAATTTATTTTTGTAGCTTCCAGTTTATTGTGGATGCATTTGTATATGTGAAAGAGCATCATGTCAGACTCAGATCTAAAGATTGTTTTACTTAAGTACCTATTTACTTACTTACTCCTCCTCACGTCAGTATCCTTACTGCTGAGGGTCATGACCAAAGGATACAAGGGGGTCATTCATACTTACATAATAGGTATTTACCTCGTCCAAAATTAAAATCGCACCCGCGCGCGCCACCCGTCGTCTAATGTTCTTCATAAGAAATCAACACGCGAAATGGTCCTGATGAGAGGTATTACAAGCAGCAATAACCAGTTCCCATAACAAAGATGATCCACCACTGCGGGCTGAAATAAAATTGCTAGTTAGAAGAGAAAATCCAAGGGAATCGCTCCGCCAGGCCACACTAAGCCCGCCCCCCGGCTCCGCTGGGCACGTTTTAAAATGTAAAGTGAGTGGCCGGGTCCTCACGATATGAGAAGCAAGCTATAGTGCATTGCTGTATGATCATCACTGATGCTACGCTTATTATTTTTTCAAGTTTTTAACTCAATTATTAACGAGAGTCAAGTTTTGCCACACTACTGCTTGGAGGCAGACGCTAACGGTTTATTTTCATGGTCCCCACTAAGTCTCAGTAGAGATTGTGTTTGCTCAAAAACGCGTGATAGTGCGAGCTTGTAAAAAAATATTTTTGTATAACGACGGCGCCGTGATGTGACGACCGATGTGGCGCAGCGGGCGCAGGTCCGCCTGCGACGCGGAGGTTGCGGGTTCGATTCCCGCCTCGGGTCAAATGTTTGTACGATCTACAAATATTTGTTCCGGGTGTTCTGGGTATTTTCTATATATAATAAAAAATATCTATCTATGTATTGTATTGTATTAAGTATATATCAGTCATCTAGTACCATAACACAGCTCTGTTTAACAGCAGCTTATCCTGGGGCTAGATGATGCTGTGTGGTTTGTCCAGCATTATTTATTTATTATTTATTTATTTAACTGTCAGTCAGTTAGTATGTATTAGGTCAGTTAATATGTATTAGGTATCTACTCATTACAAAAACTATACGGGTAAAATAAACTAAAAAAATAAAAATTCTCACATATTAAAGCTATATCCTATACAACAACGAAAGATTTAACTGCCTTTATGCTTTGCACTGCAATCTATCCAACTTTGAAACTCCGGCCGAAGATTGAGCAAAACTGAAGCGTACCGTACTCCCGGCAGCATGTGGGGTAATAGAATTAGCAAGCAAAGTGTACGGATCCAGTACAACAAGACCATAATAATTAAAAACCACATAAAAGAGTAGTAGAATTCTCTGTGATAAAGCTCGTCCGAGGAAGGACTACCACCATACCTATTTCTGCTGCCAAGCAGTAATGCTCGCATTGCTGTGTTTCTGTGCGAAGGGTATGGTTTCCGGTGAAATTACTGTCACATGAGGCTTTCGATATTAGCTTCAAGGTGGCAACCCGCCAGTGATACCTCTGGTATTGCAAGCGTCCATAGGCTGCGTTTATTATCTTCTGGGCCGTAGTAACGCTTGGTTGCCACTTCAGTTGTATAAAAAAAAAACCTTATTTCGGTTCATCATCATAATAATTGTTCCTGCAGTTGTGATACTGGCCAACTTTTGTGCGATTGGGAAGTGTGAGTTGACGAACGACTCATTAATCCACCACGCGGACCAATGTGGATTGGTGGATGGCAAAGGTCTTTTGAGTTTGTAGTTCTTGGACATGCCGGTTTTCTTACGATGTTTTCCTGAGAGCACTGGCACTGGCGGTCCATTATTAGAATACTGATGTGACAAAAAATAAGCAATTTTATTTAAATAAAAATACATTAAGTACAAAATTTTTCAGTCAAGATTAAATCTTTATTTGGAAGAAAGTTCACAACATTTCCTATCTAAAACATAGTAAAGAAAAACCAAATAACTCAGACGTCTCCGTGCTAGAGGCGCAAGCGCAAAGAGTATAAAGAGCATTATCCCTGACAAGGCTAGCGAGAAATTTTAGCAGCGTTCGTCCCCTCTAAATTGAGAAGTTTTAATTTATCTGTCTATTTACGTGTGTAAATATTCCAAGTAAATCATGCTAGTACATTTATAATGTTCATGTGAGAAAACGACTTGACCTACTGAGCCCCTGACTACCCCAGCTCTGCAAATGAAAGGAGCAAATGTAGTTCCGGCGGCGGGCGGTAATGACGTCATCGCCGGCACCTGCAATAAATACCACTAATGTAGCCCCTTACGGTAAAGACGTGCCTAATTTTATTAGCTGTGTAACCGTACGTTTAACGAAAATAACGCAAGGGATGTGGTTTAACTGGTCCAGTTATTTTTTTTAAAGTAGAGCTCTTGGCTACTTTGGCCAGGCCTATGTAGCTAATAATGCAAGGCTTGTATTGTAGTTTTGAATGGATACATTTTAAACTTGGAGCTGCAATAGAGCTCGTGGTAAAGCCCCAGGATATTATCTTTTCTGTGAGTAAGTTCGTACAAGTCAGTGGCCAAATAAAATGTCGCCTGAAAGCCATTGCGAAGCACGGGAATCTACACTTCTCTTAGGTTAGAATAGTGGTGACTGAATGTAGGATATTTGATGTAGTACATCAGTTTGAGGTGAGTAAACGATATTTATTAAGATTGCGAAGGTGGTGACGCAGTGTAGACGTATTCACGTGATTGATCCACATAATAAGTTTCTGGTTTTGGCGATGCTGAAAAATTCAATGAATCCAATAACGTAAGACGCTCTTGTACCATCACAGACTGTAACTTCTCTTGACATATTAGAGCTCTTTGTATTGGCATCTTCTTTAGCTGAACCGCAAGACTCCTACAGAACAAATCGAATTCATCTTCTTTGTCTTCATCAACTCTGTCGATTGGAATGTCATTGCGTCTTTTTTTTCTTCTCAGAGCTTGAATGTTTCGTTGTTTCCCACGCCGAGCTGCTGGGAAACGTGATCCCCGGGATTGTTCAATGTCCACGTGTGTTGCTTTCTTAACTTTGAGCTCTACGTCATCGTCAGCGTTTCTATTGTCGCCTGATGTTCCGGACTGTTCATTAGAAACGCCATCGTCTGTATTATCTTCGTCTGTTTCTAGAGACCCTTCTATTTTAATGACGTGCTGGAGAAAAAACATGTTCTAGATTAAACAAGAGTAGTAAAGTTCTTTGTGATAAGAACTAGGTACCATTACATCTATTTTTGCCGTCAAACAGTAACTCTTTCAACGCTGTGTTCAGGTTTGAAGAGTACTACTTATAGTTTTCGGTGAAATTACAGGCACATGAGACTTTCAATCTAAACTATTAAGTGATATCTTTCATGTTGCAAGCGTACACAGGTTACGGTAACCGCTTATCATCAAGTAGGCTGTGCGCACTTTAGTGGTATAAAATGACACAAAAAACATGTTTCAAAGTGAATAACGTGTCAATAAAATACGGAATTAAGTTTAAAGTTCAGAGAACATTCATTGAATAATCTTATATTGTGGGATTCACTCATCAAAGAGGCATTCATAGACTGGACATAACATACATTTTATGAATACCTACATACATAACGTTTGTTATAAAAATAGCTTTTATTGGATAAATAAAAAAACTATGCTGTTAGGCTTGTGTAATACGCAAACGAAATATACAAAAAATAAATACAGAAAATGAATCTTTTGTATCTATGTTAAAACAAGATGTGGCAGACCTGGAACAAAATATTTCAGATCGTGCAAAACATTTATCCCGCAGCGAGATCGAACCCACAACTTCCTCTTTACCACTAGGCCACCGAAGCCGAAAGCTCTAATATTAATAGTAATACAATTTTTTTTTGCAAAAAGATGTTGAATTGGTATAAAAAGGTATTTAATAATACTTTTTGATAACAGCCGAATTCGTTTCTACTTCAACAAAGCAACGCTTGTCAAGGATGTTTTTAATTTTTAACCGACGTAAAACGGAAACTGTTCTCAAGTTGACGCGTATTATTTATTTTTTGTATGACCACGCATAACTTTTCAATCTCATGAAGTTGGCGTTGCAATTATAAGTTCGTCGTTTAAGCCGGGATTACATTATTCTGTCGTGGAGTGTCGTGACGCGTCATAAGTAGGTATAACGTTTCCATACATTTACAGAACGCGTCACGACACACTGCGCTTTAGTAATATAATTCTGACCATACAAAATGTATGGATACGATATGATTATGACGCGTCGCGACACGCCACGACAGAATAATGTAAACGTGGCTTTAGTCTAGTTTTACAGACAGAAGCGTGGGGGGGGGGGGGGCGTGAAACGAAAAACGCGGGGTCGCGCGGGGAACAGGCAACTACTTACCGATCGTTCCCCGCGCAACCCACGGTTTGCAAACCATCCCACGTTTTACTTTATTTGAAATACAACCTTTTTAACCCCTTTTAAAGAAACTAGAGCAAAACAGCTAGCGTTGCGCTGGGTTATGGTGTAAGATTGCCCCACATAAAAGTAAGTATCATCAGGTAAGTATTTACTTTTTAATTACTTACTTAACTGCTATATTAAACATGCTGGATCAAAATAAATCAAAGAATAAAAGGCCATGATAATGAACAAACTTTAAACTTTTGTTAACTAATGGTGTTTTTCAAATCAATCATTGTCATTTTTCATTGACCTATAAATGAATGACAATGAATACGATACTTAGCGAGCTGCTAATACCTATTACAATTTCTCTTTTATGTCTTGCAGTTGCACGCAGGTTGTGAATGAATGAATGCAATAAATGATTGACCTTGAACTTGAACTTGAACTTGATCTTGTTTGGTAAGAATAGGTACTTACGAGGTTTGCTGTACTGGATCGTGGAATACAATTTCCTTTTAAAAAGTCGTCCGCTTGATCAAACCAAAATACTCTAGGTTTGTAGACTCGCGAACCACCACATTCTGTAGACCGCCTTATTTTAGCAGCTTCACTCGCGTATTTTGTGCGAATAGTTTTAATTTTTAATTTGATATCTCTTTCACTGACACCGTCTAAATTTAAATCACTTCTCATGGCTTTTAATGCTTTTGTACGCGCAAAGCGATCTTTATAGCTGTGTGATTCGTTGTTCCAGAGGCAATCGTACCTCTTGAAGTGTTTTAAAAACAGTGGCATGTGGACATTTTGCCATTTAAACGACATTATAGCTTCAATATTACCAATTATTTACTGATCTATTGTTTTATCGCCAGCTTGTATGATAGTTATGTAGAAATAAAAGTATAGACAACCTGTCTGCTACGCTGCTGCGAACGGAATGAGCTGTTTGTCTCTGTCTACACGTTTCGCTTCGCCGATGCCAGTGAACGAGGCTGATGAAAGGGAAATAGTGTCCGGTCTCTTTCATCGGTGCGTCTCGCGTCGCGTATCGATTAGCGATAAACGGTTGTACTCTAAAGGCGCGTTAACAAAGTTCATCGAATAAATCCGGACAAAAAAGTTTTAGTGAACGATGGTTCTGATGATTTGACGTTATATAACTGTCAGTTAAAGTAAAATAGGTGTAAAATAAATATGCAGGGAGACACTTGAGTTATTTGGTGATAAAAACATTCTTTGCTTGATTTATTTTCAAGAAATGATTTGTAATAAATAGTTCAGAATTAAGAGCAAAATCTTTAAGTTAATATTAACATATTATTTCAGTGATTTAAAAAATAATAATTTAACGCTACTGTCAAAGTCCGTTTAATAAAGCAGTTATGCAAAGCATACAAACTATAACTCGGCTATAGAGACACGTCACTGAAAAATTCCGCACTTATCAAATTTTCCCAAAGTCGTAATTCCTCTGGAAGATTTTAATTTTCTTCTCGAGGTAATTTCTCCTTTACTGCCGCGAATTTTCGCAATAAACCACGTAATAAGACACGTTTCACAATTTGATGCCTAATTTATGGTAATGAACTGAAAATTAGATAATAACCTTAGATGTTTACGACCTTGCGAGAAGGTATTTGGAAGCTGAGATTGTAACGTGATTTTATTGCGCCTTAACGTTACAAACGGAACCGTTTTATTGTTTTTGAAATAAGCAACGCAATAATTAAACATTTAGCCAGTCAGCAGTATTACCTGATTTAATTAATAAACTATAATCACCACTGCTTTTTTGAAAACAATTTTTTTATAACTCTAACAGCATATAATGCCAAGTTGTTGTTAAAAATAATAACACAATTTTATACTGTGAACAGATATTATAAATCAAATTTATTCTTATTTACTGAAAACAGTAAAAAAAACATTGGGTGATTCAATATCAACAGGTTTTTAAAGATTAATTTCCTTATAATGAAACCAGCATTTATGCTCAAAACGGTAAATCAGCGGCTTGCTAAGTATACTTGTCATTCTTATGTCAATGTTTGAAGAAAATGAGTTGATAGATTAGAAAGACAATGAAATCATATTGCTTAAAAACAAAACCCGTAACGCACGCGCGTTCTACACTTTTAGAATTTACAACCTAAGTTAATTTAAGTTTCTCATAAAAGTGAAAATGTAAATTTCTTGAGAAATAATAAATACTCTCTCACGTAAAATGAACGGTTTAAATTCACCTTTACAGTCGTTCATTCAAGTATGCTGCGCAACGCGACGTTGCCAAACTTGAAGCCAGTGACGCGCCCCGCGCCTCCCCCCGGTGGCACCCGACCTGCGTGCGCGACCGCAAGTTGCCAACATCGCATCGCGCATTCACTAATGAGTTAGTGAAGCATCGAAATTAAATGACCGTTCATTAACAATGTTAAAGTATGATTGTTAAAAATCAAGTAAGTTAACTGTAAGTAGAATCAATGCGTGAAAGCTGATCTTGTAGGTACCTTTGTTATTAAAATAAATAAAATAATATGTATATATATGTTTTTTTTTATGTCATAAAAGTGACAAACAAGCAGCTCATCTGCTTGTTTGTCAATGTCTGTCTGTCTTGTATGTCCGCCTGATGAAAAGCGGTCATGGTCGCCTATAAACATCTGCAACACTATTTTAGATGTTACAGAAGCGTTGCCTACCGGATGAAATTAGGAATATACTTATTCATAATCAAAATATATTATACGTAAACCTCTAGGCTATTATGTCTTTCAAGTCTATCATCATATTTGTTCATTAATTTAAAAATGAAAAGGAAATACAATACATGACTTTGTATAAGTCTGTACTTTATATATGTCTATAGATACGGTTGAGGGTGTACTGCACCCAGTATCTAAATTAAAAGGTTACATTAAAATTAGTTTTTTTTATATCTCGAAAAACTAAACATGCCATACGCTCACAGTGTAATTTTTTCCAAATTTTTATATTAAAAAAGTGTGATGTGTGTGTGATGATTTTAATAATGTGATTTCGAAGTGATCCTTGTGATTTTATTAAATAAATTTCTTTCGGCTTTGTATTTTTTTTTTTAATCGCGTCTTTACCACTTTTAAAACTTCAGTTAAACATTATTAGAGTACTGTGTCACAGTTTGTCACAGTTCAAAACTAAAAATGGCCGAGCATGTTTAATGCAAACCCGAGCCAGTTGCAAAGCCCCGGAGGTGACACTCAAACACAAACTGTTCTAACTGCTTGCCCAAACTAACGCCGGGATACGGTAACTTCGTCTCGGACCGCTGAGCCGACCAGATAGCAGAACCATACTAATTTTATTATGAGTTCAACAAGAGGGATTCATAGCGAGCGCGCTCTTCCTGCATTCGTAACGGGCTGGTATGTGTTTAGACAGCAGGGAAATGTCTACTATACTGAACCTCATTACTGAACACTGGTTGAAAACGACTTGCTATTTGCTTCACTTGTTTTTTTTATGAAGCCACACAGAAAAGACGGTAAGACGAGGATGCATCGCGGACGCGGCGCTACAAAATGTTAGAAAATTCGCGATGCAAAACATAAAGAATAGACGAGGCGTTATTGTGTTTAGGTTTGAAGGGCACTGTAGCAAGTGAAATTACTGGGCAAAAGAGACTTAACAACAATGACACGGGGTGATAAGCGCAGTGCAGTGCCACGCAAACACTTGAAAACTTAAAGTTTTGGGTGGCACTGCATCTGTAATAGTCAGGCGTGGTGCTTAACACTTGCTGACATAAAAAAAAAGATAATAACCTGCAATGCTGCTCAGTCATGCCGTGAACTAACTTTACTATCACAGGACAATTGAGGCTTTCTTTGTCTCCGACTCCATCACTCCGGAGGGCCGCCCTCGGCCGTGGCGAGACGAGTTTTTGCCACTCGTCAAGTCGTCACTGATTAATTGAGCTGTCGTTATTCCCGAGACTCACTCGAAGGTGCTCAGCCGTAATGGCTTTCCGAATCATTTGCTTGAGAACAATGGACGGGTATTGCGACGTTTGGCACCTGAATGGGTACCTTCCTACTGCTAATGAGAATTTGGGTTGATTCTGCCTGTTGTCAGTAGATTTTTTGTTGTCTAAAAGTCTTTTTTTTACCCAATACTCAATACTCAATATATTTATTGCTCTCATATGGTTGGTACATTTACAGTTGTTATATAATTAGGTGGTAGTATCACATATGAACCCTGTCAAAGGGTATGACAACAAGGAGATAGCCCGCAGTTTAAATAAGTAGGAAGTATAAATTAAGTAGATAAATTACCCGACCGGTAAATTACCGAAGGTTGGATTCGACCAAACTCGAATAAGCACTACTTGCATTAGTTATTTGCGAGTAAACTGACAGCTTACTCGTATTTGACATTTCTTATTCCGCGGAATAGTTATTCAAAAATTTTACTAAGTAAATTTTGACAAAATTAACATTGATCTTAATGACATACAATTCCCCATAGGTTTGTAACCCAGCGAGCGATATCTCTGGTATTGCAAGCGTATTCAGGCTACGATAACCATCAGAGCCCGTATCCAGATTAATGCGATTGACAATCGTAAACGAGTCGTTCGTCAACTCACTCCATAAATCTTGTCCCAACTGCCATGAACTCTTAGAGCGGTTCAAATTAGGACCTGTACTGAACTGTCAAAAAATTTTGTACCATGACCTCAATAATTATTTATCATGGTACAACATTTTTGGTATGGGCTGGTGTGAGTTGACGAATTGTAAAAAAGCTATACTCCTCGTTCTGCAACTCACACCGCGTATCATCGAGCTGTCAATTTGTAGTTTGGGATTTATTGCAGCCACTTTGGGTGACTTTGGTGCGTAAATTAGACTGCAAAAATAAAAAATCACTAATGAATGCTTTTAATCATACAAATACGGTAATTTCAGCGGCTTGCTAAGTCTTTCCTTTTCATTGTTCATATCAATTAACAAAGACGACGATAGTTTTGAAAGACACAATAATTAGCTAACAGTGGTTTAAGGTACAGTTATAAATGAGCCTCTAAAATAAGCCGTATTTCAACTAAAAAACGTAGCTACTTTGTATCAGTATCAGTATCAGTATCAGTATCATTTATTGCATCATAATTATTTTGTTCATATTTATTTTAATTGTTTTGTGAACCTGAAAAACTGTGCATGTCCCGAACTATTATAGCAAAACTAAAAACAAAAGCTTTCAAAATGAAATCACGGCGCATTCCCGCGAGGCGGGCGCGGCGGCGCGGGCGGAAGCCAGTTGTCTTTTTGTCAGCTCCCTCGGTGACCGATATTGTTCACCTTAAATACCTTTTGTCTTCGCTGCAATGAAATTTTATTGTGGCATTTTACGAAAATAAAGCTCCTAAGATAGAATGTGCTATTTTATAATCATAATTGTTGTGTTTTGAAATCAGGTTACAAGAACCAACTCAATGCTTGTTTAACGTTTTCTTGTAAAATTAGTTTTGACTTTGCCACTAGATGTCGCCACTCTAAGGTTTACGATGCTGAATCGCGCTATCGTTGCGTTTTGGTGTCTGAAGGTGTTTAACATTGAAACTGCCTAAAACAAGACCAAATTTGTATTATTTGAGAATCCTCAACACAGTGGGTTAATTCAAAACAATGCTAATTTTATATTTAAGCCGCAAGCTTGGCTGCACACTCTAACTTCTCCTATTATTTAGTAATAAGTATCCTTTTGATTTTATTTAATAAAAAATCTTAGGCTTTGAGTCATCATTATGAAAAGTCTGTCGTCTGCCTAGGACAGGTTTAGACATAGTAAGCCACAGCATCTACCATTCTTTCAACTTAGCCAGCCTATAAACACGTGATTAAAAGCTTATAGTAGTGGCTGAGTTTGAACACGACAGGAAGTCAGAGCCCATCCCACTGTCAACACGGCTTTGTTCAACGACTCTGGTAGTTTTATAACACGTGCCGCTATACCAGAGACTTACATTACTAGATAAGGCCATTCATCATCTAGTTAGAAGAACTCGGGCACTCCCCCTAAATCAAACAAACAATACGTTGACAGCTTGCTGTACAGTCGCGGACGTCTGGCGCGCGGCCAGCAGCCGAGAGTACACTGTGTTGCTATTTATTTATTAGATTGACTGCACTAAAAATCATCATCATCATTTTTAGCCTTTTATCCATTTTTGAACGTACTTTCCTAACTTTTCCATGCTTAGCGCCTTTATCAGCCAATCACGATCCCCATATACCTTGACTAGCGCACCGGAGCTATAGAAATGCTATCATCATAACAGCCTTCTAATGTTCCCACTGAAAACTGGCCTAGTCTTTAGCTTTATTTTGTGCCTCAACAGTTGTAGTTGAAGTGGTAAAAAGCGTTTAAGCGGTTAAAAACAAGTTCACACAAAACCGCAAGTCTTGGTTTACAGTACAGTTTCGCTTGTTCAGCACTTACGAAGACAGGCAACTTTGATCATGGATCTTCCGCTAATTATGAACTTGCAACGTCTAATTAAAGTTTGCTTTTACAAAACTTATGGTTAACGAGTTTGAACTTCAAAGAAGTTGCAAGTTCATACTATACTCGTAGAAAGAACGACTGGTCAAGTCAAGGTGTTTAACCACTTTAATGGTTGACAAGTATAAGACCAACCTAAGTGGCTACCGCCCAAGGACACTTGCAATGCCAGAGGTCACTCGCGCGATGCCATCCTGAGACGTAGATCACAAGCTTCGTGTGCCTTTTATTACGTTTAAAGGGGGTTTTTGGAATTTTAGAGTCAAAATCCCCTGTGAAGCTCAGTCTTATGGAGATTTTGACACAAAAAAAAAACCCTTTTCAAGGGTAAATCTCATTTACTAATCTTTGAAATCTGTGTGTGTGTGTGTTGTGTATGTCTATTATAAAATTGTTCCTGTGGCATAGCATAAAAACTGCAAAAACGCGGGTGAAGCCGCGCGGGTCAGCTCGTGTTTCAATAAAATACTTTAGATTATTGAATTACCTGAGTATAATAATTACCTTTTTGAAGATTAAGAACCTTTTGAACCAGAAGAACAGAGGATGCTTAGGGCATGCTTAGAACAGAAATTTTGGTGGTAGTTCCTGGACGAGCTTTATTTAATTATGGTGACAGAGTCTAAGATTGCTAAACTTTGTCAGTAGAGTTGGCAACTGGCTCATACGAATTCACTTACTCTATTATTATGGTGAATTCAGTAGGTTCCTGTTTATTTATGGATTCTTGAGGCCATTGCTTTAGATTACCTTCACCTCTTTTGCAGTTTTAATACAACTTAACTCGTTATTCAAAACTTTGATCAGACCTCACCTAGCAGAAGAACCCCCAGAACTGTTAAGAAATACTTTATAAAGAAGGATACTCATTTTATTTATATTTTTATATATAAGTCTGTTCTCTGATCTAATATCTCATTACTTATTTATTCATTCCAGTATCAAAAGAGAGTTGTAGCAAGTAGCTGCTGCTATACAAAACCAGTTGCAAAAAAAAAAGCTCAACACTGTAACAAATCCTTAATTAAACGAAAGAAAAACTTTCTGTGTTTATTGCTACAACATTGTTTTAGCGTACAAGGCTATAAAGTTCTCCTCGCTACAAGATTGTGAGCGTGCGATTTCAATACGCAACGGTTCAAAGCTCGTCAAATATTGATGCACAGTACGATAAACAGGAAATGTGGACTGTATAGGTAACACTACAAAGTATCTACTTAATGTGAAATTTATGAGGATTTTACTATGGATCAAGTTTTACTGTTACCTATTTTAGGATATCGCAGAACCCAAGCACGAATAAAACTAGCGTTACATTAATGCAGGGTAGCTAAGCTTTCAATGTGTCAGTTCATTTTAGAGATAGTCATGCCATATAAGTGTTCTAACAACTGACACCGAAATACCTACTTTTAAACGATCGCCTTTAATTTAACTTTTGTTCACTTTGCGAGCGTGTAGAATTAGTCGTAGTGTAGAGTGTCAGTGTAAAATGTAGACGGCTGTCAATTTAAAAAGATTTTTGTTTCGATTGTCAAATTTCAACACTGCCTTGCCTGCTTTTAGATAAACCACCGTAAACAAATAGACAGCGTATTTAACATTCCTGAAAATATTTGTAGGTACAAAAGAATAAAACCAACAGCCATGACTTTTTTTTTTAAAGTAAAACCAATGCCCTTAAAAAATAAAAAAATTGTTATACCAGCTGCATATAAAATAATTGTCTTTCCTTCATTTTAAAAACGGGTGTTTTCACGTACCGGTATATCGGTAAAGAGGTACCGACACTGTTTCGACGCACGACGCACGTACGTACGAAGTACGTAAAAACACCTTTTTTTTTAAATGAATGTTATAGTTCACGATAGGATAATTAGTAAAATTGTCTTTCCTTGTCACTAATATCCCAATAAACAGAAACGATGAAAGACACATTAGCAACAAAGGTTTAAATTTCGTTTATGAATAAATAAGGCCCATAGAGTACAGTGATGTTAGCGAAATGTAGTTGCAGCCAGAGGTAGTTCTAATTCAATAGTGAATAGAGGCTGAGCGGATTATAGACAGAATAGGTTCCTAGATTACGAGAGAGTGTGCTTTGGTCTACCTTTATAAATGAAAACCTAAAATTTTAGCCTGCACAGCGCAAATCCGATGCCAAAGTTCACCGCCGACCGGTAATCCTCTAACAATGGCATTGATTACTGGGAAGGTTTTAGTATATAAAACTAGAGCTATAGACTATACACAGGTACCTTTTTTAATTTAGCAACAGTGGAATTTAGAATCACAATTAGTTTTCTGTGGAACAAATAACCATGCGTTCCTAATAGATAGGTACGAGTAGCAAAATATACATTTACAGTTTTTATATGTATCAGACTAGCTAGACTTTTGTAACCGTTAGATATCACCTAATAATAAAAACTGACACTTTTGCAAAATTCCAACCACTGGTAGATAGGTGCAAAATGCCAACCACTGGTAGATAGGTGCAAAACGTCAACCACTGGTAGATAGGTGCAAAATGCCAACCACTGGTAGATAGGTGCAAAATGCCAACCACTGGTAGATAGGTGCAAAACGCCAACCACTGGTAGATAGGTGCAAAATGCCAACCACTGGTAGAAAGGTGCAAAATTTCAACGACACGATGCATAGATGATTGCATAGAAAATAAACATTCATTTTAATTTTTGAGAAGATTAAAGGCTCAAAAACAGCGGTGGCTTTTGATTTTATTTAAGAAAATGAATTAAATATGATGGTACTAGTAGTACTAGTAACTTAGCAGTAAAGTAAAAAACTTGTAAGCTAAAACTATAACAAAGTATGAGCGGCTAGACTTTGTGCTAAAGTGCTTGCGCGTAACCCAATCCTGTTGGTAATTCGCCTGCACTTTATCAATTAATCAGGTCCTTGGTCGGGGCTCGTAGCCGATGGAATAACGTAAGTGTCAAGTTAGATTGTGTTGTGTCCCTAACTTAGATGACGTGGAGGTCCCGACTCCCGAGATGCGAGATTGTATGGGCGATAGCGTTGTGAGAGGCTGAAGCTAGTAAAACACTTTTTAATAAAAAAATAATAATTTAACCTGAATTATGTTACTTAGCACACATAAAGGCGGTATAACTTTTGTTGTTAATACAAATTAATAACACAACATAATAAATATAATGTTGTTAAGTTTTGGGACGTTGAAAACCTCGAGTGAAATAAATATATCAAGGTGAAGATTGAGCTTTCGAGCGATTCGATTTTTTCGACACATTTTCATTTGAGCAAGAATAATTTTCAGCGTTAGTAACTGTGATGTCGTTATCTTTCAAAATCGTATTGAAATACATCAAAAAGTCATCACTTTAGTATTGATTAGTAGACTAGCGTTTCAGTATTCGGGCTTGAGTCTACTGGGGTACTAAGACATTGTAAAAATGCTTAGTTATTTAGAACTTACTGTATAGTTACGAGAACTTACATTAAAAGCAGTAACCTATGTTCTTTCAGACTTAAAACTACCTCCGTGCCAAATTTCATACAAATGATTTCAGCGGTTGAGCCGTAAAAACGTATCAGATAGACAGACAGATAGATCAAAATGAATAGTAACTTCCTATCATCAAACACACTGCTTTATATCATAGCAGTGTGTCAGAATGCAAGTTAGACTGTGCAGAGTTGTAACCGCGACGGGACGCGCCTCCACACAGCTAACCAACTTTTCAATGCAAGCAACACTTTCTGACGGTTTTGGTCAGTTCATCATCATCATCATGACAGCCTTCTAATGTTCCCACTGCTGGGACACTGGCCTACTCTCAGGCGAGAGTGATTGGGTCTTAATCCACCACGCGGACCCAATGCGGATTGGCGGATGGCACATGTCTTTCGAATTTTTAGTTCTTGGACATGCCGGTTTCCTCACGATGTTTTCCTTCACCGTATGAGAGCACTGGCATTGCGCACATAAATTTTTCGAACAGAAAAATCCATTGGTGCACGACCGGGTTTGAACCCACGACCTTCGGATCGGAAGGCGGGGTCACTACCACTAGACCACCGGTGCTCTCAGTTATAAAGTCAGTCAGTTATAAAGATATTATTAATTAAAAAACCGGAGGTTTTCACGTACCGGTATATCAGTAAAGAGTGCATATCACGACGTGGAAGAAAAAGGGCAACGTGTCACTCCACCTTGATGAAGGCCAGTCATCATGACAGCCTTCTAATGTTCCCACTGCTGGGACACTGGCCTACTCTCAAGGGAGAGTGGTTGGGTCTTAATCCACCACGCGGACCCAATGCGGATTGGTGGATGGCACATGTCTTTCGAATTTTTAGTTTTTGAACATGCCGGTTTCCTCACGATGTTTTCCTTCATGAGAGCACTGGCATAATTATTAAAATAAATAAATTTTTCGAACAGAAAAATTCATTGGTGCACGACCGGGTTTGAACCTAATGCGCACATAGTTTTTTGTGAATACATCATTTTAATACAAAAAAACACCCCGACTCGAAACAAATACCTTCTTGCAGATCATGTAAACATTTGTTCCGTTTAAATTTAATTACAACATTTACACACACACACAGACTTTCGCATTTATAATAACTAGTAGGATTGTAATTTAAATTAAATTGGTAAGTATATCGTGTAATTTAGTAAAATTAATAAATAATTTTACACAGCTTAAACTGAGACAGAGCCTCTTTGACCCACACACAGCAGAAAACTAATTGGCACAGTAGGGCACAGTCCACCAGTTAGTCTTGCTTAAAAAATTTCATGTTGTCTAACCTATGTACCTACTTACCTACCTTTTTCTTTTCTTTTTATTACTTAAGTCTCTTGTTTTATACTTTTTTTTTGTTTTCTTTCTGTGTGTTTGTCAAATAAACCAAATTTCATTTCATTTCATTTCAAATACAAAATGATGAGCTAAAAGTTTTACGCGTGGCTAGGCAAATACTCAGCGGTCACAAACCACGGTGTAATATAATATGAACATAAATTAAAATATAATTTTAACATGATTAAATCGGTCACATTCTATAACCACAACAAGTAAGCTTCCGCTCAATAGAGTAGCCCAGATAACAAGCACTTTTTTTTTATACAACTTAAGTGGCAACCAAGTGTACGGCCCACTAGATGGTAAGCGACTGCAGCCTATGGACGCTTGCAATACCAGAGGTATCACTCGCGGGTTGCCACCTTGAGGATAAGATCGAAAGCCTCATGTGCCAGAAATTTCACCGGAAACCATACCCTTCACACCGGAACACAGCAATGCGAGCATTACTACTTGGCGGCTGAAATAGGTATGGTGGTAGTCCTTCCCGGACTAGCTCTAGCACTTGTGTTCTCGGAAACAATTGTGTTTGATACCTTACTAAAGCTACGTAGTACTAATATTATGTTCTGAGCTAAAGCTATGGGGTTTTTTAATGACCGACGTGTGACGCGACCGGGCGATGGTCCATTTGCGACGCAAGAGGTTGCGGGTTTTATTCCCGCCTTGAGACAAAATGTTTGTACGATCTGCAAATATTTGTTACGGGTATTCTGGGTATTTTCTGTGTATAATAAAGATATCTATCTATGTATTGTAATGTATTAAGTATATTTAGTCGTAGACTATGTAAAGACTAAGCATAGATGTAAAAGTGCAGATATCTACACCTTATCTTATCGTACTGAGGTTAAACGTTAGAAATGACGCTTCATACCGTACGTTGCATTCTGTCCGTCTGTGCTCTGCAGTAATGAACTCACTTACGGAGATAGTGTTGACCAAGTTCTTAGGATATTGAGCTCGTGGGAGCAAAGAATAAGACTTTGAAACTTGCGTTGTCGCAGTGAAGGATATTGAAACGTTGGATTTTGCTAGCGTCTGGTTATTATTTCAAATAATTAAATATCGACCTTAATCATTTAAGTTCAAAATTCAAAATCAAAGTTTTAAGTTTTATTCAATAAAATCTCGAGAATCACATTGAAACGCCGCGTCCGTCGTTTCTTTCAATATAGTAATCATCTTTATTAATTGACATAATAATGACAGGGAAATGGCTAAGCTGCTGCTAATATTACAGCAAAGTATTACAGTTTTTTTATGCATAAATGTTTTAACTAAAATAATATTTGTGACTTGTGAAGTGAACCGGAAAAATTGTGCACAAGTTGGCGACGGGACGAGGCGATCGCGAGGTACCTAATAATTGTTTTCAGTCGAACGCGCGCTATCCCAGCGGTCTGAGCCAACTTCAAGTTAAATTGAAAATTTCAACTTGTTCGCAAGTTTCCGTGACGTCACGGGTGTCTTACATGAAACCTGGCAGCCCGAGAGGAAAAACTTACGACATATCGCTTGGTTCAGTCACTTTCTAGTAGATTTGTTGACCCATTTTTTTTTAAATAAAACAGACAAGTGTGGGCTAGACTCGCACCCTGAGGCTTTCGTACTTACATGACGATCACCCATCCATCCAGAGTTTGGTTAACTTTGATAAAAGTTTTGAGAGCTGATGATCCTATGGAAATGCTACACTGATTTTTAGCAAGCAAACACCAGTCTCATGTCTACGGTTCATACCTACAAAGGTATAGTTGTTAGGCCATGACAGAGGCTTATACGCGGTCTATTAATTCCGTTATTAGAGTTGGCCACTGACTCATACGAACTTACTTATGAAGGCATAAACACAATGTAATATTGTGCCTCTTCTCGGCAACTTTGTTTGTAATCAGAGAATGGAAACTACCCCTTAATAAAGTGTAAAATGAGAGGCTAAAGAGATCCAACTTGAAAAGTTTCGATAACTTTAAAGTGTGGCTACCTTTTGCCTTTAACATAATAACAAATGATGTTAGGAATAACATCCACTGATCTGACAAACTTGACGACCTTAAAATATTTTTTTTATTAATAGCTGCCGCCCCTTAGAAAGATGTCTTGGTATTAATCTATATTACAAATACATAGGTGTTATATATTTATTTTAAAACTAGCTGTGGCCCGCGACTTCATTCGCATGGAACTCGAGACCTGTATAGTTCTCTCGGCGGATCTAGGCTTCCGTGAAGTTAGCCGTTTGTGATGCGCAAAGACAATTTAGTTATAAAAAGCTCTATTGCGCATCGAAACGGCTAACATCACTACGGCCGAGATCCGCCGTGCGAACTATACTTTTTTTCGAAATAAAAAAAAACATATGTCCTATTTCCGGTCATTATCTATATATGTTTTAAATTTCAGCCAAATCGGTTTAGTGGTTGTCAAGTTATAGTTATAGTTATACATACAAAGTGTGATTTTACCTGGTGGTAGGTCTTTTGAGCAAGAGCCCGTCTTGGTGGGCACCATCCACCAGCATATGCATAATACTCTGCCTCCAAGCAGCTGCATGTAGCATTGCTGTTTAAGTTTGAAGGGTACTGTAGCAAGTGAAATTACTGAGTGCATTGCAGTGCCACGCAGAGCTTTGGGCACTACAACAACTGTTATGACAAAGCCCTCATATTATGAATAACTAAGTAAGTAAGTTTAATTATGAATAAACAACTTTTATGGTCAGGCGTGGCGCTTAAAATGATATGATGTTCCAAATCTAGTTAGCCGTTACGGAGTTGATTGGAAACAAATAAACACGCCAACTTTCCATGTGAGTGTAATATTTAATTTTAAATCCAAAACTGTTTTAAACCAATTCAGTTATTGAAATCATCATGCAAATTAATTTTATATTATACATGTTTTATTTCACATGATTTCGCAATAATTTGCATTAATTATTGCCTGTCAATTTCGATAGAACTATCCATCTTACCAACTAAAGTACTACTATTATTATTATTTTTTTTTTTATACCACTAAAGTGGCAACCAAGCGTACACTTGCGTACGTAAGCGTACGCGTGGCACTTAACTTAACTATTACAAAGTATTAAAGGTTTGTCTAAGTACTCACTCATTCGTCGTATATAAGGTATGCATATTTATTTTTAACCTTTATCCCTACGACTTTATTATTTATTTTTATGCACATTTTGGTAAATTGACCTATTAAGTGCATGTCAAAAGATAAAAAAAAAAAGAATTATATTCAAAATAATAGAGATTATTTCATCAGCAGTATTCAAACCCACAACTTGAACGGGTCAAGTTCTACTTGAGACGAAGAATTTTGAATCCTACGACTATCTAATAAATATACGAGGAAAAAGAGTTTATCAATTTATCACTTGTTCAGTTCCTGAGAAGTGAAGCCTATTCTGAGGAACCTTCGCAAATGCTGGAGGCGGGTCGCATGTGCCTTATTTACGGATTCCCAACAAAATAGATAAAACTTGGGAAATAATATCGGAGCCCGCACTTTCTCTGTTCGCGGTTATTGAACCGAATACTGACATCTACATATTTTATTTTATCAAAAAAATATGCTTTGTTGGTTCGTGTGTACGCTTTTAACTGTCATGCATAAAGGGAATACCTGAATTAAGAATTGAATAATCATTCCATTTTCATGAGTTAATGCCGCCTGTAGAGATCCGTCGTGTCCTTTGCAAAAGCTGGAACCCACTATTTAACGTGCCCCTAGAGCACGGAAGCGCTTATTAGAAAATTTTGAAATTGCCACTGGCGGTTATCCATCAAAATTGATGACCACGCGGAACCGTGCCTAATTTCATTGATCTGGAACAACTTAGCCAGAAGCCGTTTCACAACCATTGTTTCAGCTGTTAAGATATTAAAGAAACTCAACAGAGTACAAACATCAAAATGCTTATGTACATTGTGCTATTGAAATAATGGCAAAGGATCCAGCGCAGCAAGACCCGTTGCATTGAAAGAAATCTGCATTTTGTTGCACAATTTCCCGTAGGAGTAGAATGACTGGGGGTTTTGTACCGTGGTGCAGTGGAGGCGGGTGAAAGGACCGCCGCCGTTACAAATTCCCAGCGGATATAAAATTGCTAGAATTTTCGACGCGGCGCGGAATAAAGGATAATAATAATATCATAACATTGTTGTACTACAGTACGCTTTTGTAGAAACTTTAAACATGTTAACAAAAAAACACAAACCTTTTGCTTTTCACTGTGACTACATCGTTTCATAATAGATTAGCATAATATCATATAGCGTAACGGTATCAAATTATATTAAGTAAAGGTTTCCTAATAAGTATGTAGAAGGTATAATGTTATCCTTTCAATGTTTTGAATTATCTTGTTCAAGTTTTCATTAGCCATCTTTTAAAACTCTTGTATAAACTCGCCAGAACTTGCTTTAACAAGTTCAGTGAGAAAATTGTATTCAATGAAGTTACATTTCCAAGGAAACGAGCAGATTCGCAAGTTCTAAGATTCAATATGACCTTATTAAATTCCCACCTTACCAATCAAATATGCAGATTGTGGAACGAGCTTCATTTCCGCGCCCAATATAAGAAGTAATGCAGTAAGCTCGAGATTTGAATGGCAAAGAATTAGACTACAGGAGAATTTTGTAGAAAACTTACCGGAGCGATGTCACTACTTGCCAATCTAAATTTACTTTTATTGGATTAAGACTTTGAGTGTGAACTTGTTTTTTTTTTTATGTCAGCAAGTGACTAGCCTGATGTTAAGCACCACGCCTGACTATTAAAAAAGCAGTGCCACCCAAAGCTTATAATTTTTAAATATTTGCGTGGCACTGCACTGCGCTTATCACCCCGAGACATTGTTGTTAAGTCTCTTTCGCCCAGTAATTTCACTTGCTACAGTGCCCTTCAAACCTAAACACAGTGCAGCTTGCACACTACTGCTTGGAGGTAGAGTATCTGACACTGCGGTGGTACCCACCAAAACGGACTCTTGCTGAAGAGTCCTACCACCAGGTAAATCCAGGTTATCGCAACGAATACAATAGAGATACAAGCAACCATTCTTGAATTTTTATTACTTAATTCAAATGAAGTTCTGCGTGTTTTTTTGTAATTTTAGTAAAGGTTTCAGGGTGATGTCTTAGTTAATTGGTTAGCCTATAGCTTCTTAAACGGGTTGGAATGATTTTTTTTATTTAACGCTTTATATATATAGTCTGAGCGTACTCTTTAATATCATTACCAGGTTCGAATCTACTGCCTGGACATAACTAAACCTGATAGTACTGCCAGTGAATCTCTGCTATCGTGTGCTATCAGTTAGCAGTTTCGATGCTCAATGAAGCTTTTTCGAACTAAATTGTCTTTGCGAATCACAAACGGCTAACTTTACGACAGCAGAGATCGGCCGGAGTACTATGTACTTATAACCCGTACCACTCACTCACTCACTCTCATGAAAAATATTTTTTTATTTAGAAGTTTGCATATAAAAAAAAAACTCTTACAGTTGTATTCTCGGCTTTAGGTACCAAATAAAATATCCGCTAAAAATTAATGAGCTTCACTCTACACAATAAAATCAAACTAAACAACTAAAATTAAAAATATCGCTCATTAGCTTCTCTTGAATCTGAATTCCTTACCTCCTTTAAACAAACAACAATTTCAATTCACGAGTCCTATCAAAATACCTGCCCAATTACAGTGATAAGGTAAAACTAAAATAACAGAGTCTAGACCGAACGTTCTAGAACGGTCTAGACTTAATTAAATGATCAGATGCACTTGTAATTTAATCTCGCGTTGACGCTAACGGCCAATACTGAATCTCATTATACAGATTGGCTTAGTTAGGTACTAGTTTTAGAACCGTGTTTCACCTGCACCTGACGTTAGGTCTTGGCATATTTCTTGCTGAATAATATTATAGGAGATGCGGTAGTGCTCCAGCCTTTAAGAAACACTTATCATCATCATCAAGCAGATGTATCATGCTGTTTTTTTAATGTTCTAAGACGTAAGCGTGTGTAGAATAGATAGGGAGCAACCGATACTTAGCAGTATGACGAAATATTATTATTTATTATTATTATGAGCCTGTAGTGTCCCACTGCAGGGCAAAGGCCTCCCTTCCTTCTCTCCAATCATCACGGTTTTGGGCTACTGTGGACCAGTCCTTCAGGTAAGAGTCAATTTCGTCCCTCCATCTTCGCCGTGGTCTGCCGCGAGGTCGTTTTCCATTTAGGGGCGTCCACTCTGTGATGGATTTAGCTAAAAACCTGTTAAAATCCATGACGAAATAGTTAAAAAAAATAGACGTATTTTCAAGAGATTGAGTTAGCTAAACATAGCAGTTGGCCATCGATATTTGCATTGTTAAAATGTAAAAACAGGATGGGATTTTATTTAACTTTTACTTCTAATGTTCCTACGGCTGGGACACTGGCCTACTCTCAGGCGAGAGTGATTGGGTCTTAATCCACCACGCGGACCCAATGCGGATTTGTGGATGGCACATGTCTTTCGATCTTTTAGTTCTTGGACATGCCGGTTTCCTCACGATGTTTTCCTTCACCGTATGAGAGCACTGGCTGTATGTATATTGAAATATATCTGATGATGAAGTAAGAGACATGAACCGGGACTTTCTCAACAAAATATGCACAAGCATTGCAATTGGATGAATTTTCAAAAATGATTTACTTACACTAAAATATCACGACTATTTAATTATTTTGAAGGCAACGCGGCGCTAGCGAAAGAGTAGCGTACTCGTACCGTACCAAGCTGGCAGTCAATGATATTTGAAGACGCTCTGTAACTGTTTTAGTCAAATTATTTTATAAGTTGTATGAAAATATTTCAGAGGTACGAAAATCCCTAAGATTAATCGCATTTCGTGCAAATAAATTGAGATAGACTTGACTAAATTATACCTTAGCTATCGATTGGCAGGCGAAGGCGAAATGGAATCAAGTCTGCTCATGCATAAACCAGTGATTAGCACAAGACCGCACTCAGGTGGAATAGTGTAACTCAAGTACCTACTCCTACTTTATACTGATACCTAAAGCTAGATGTAGTTATCTTTATGTTACCATAACTGTGTTCATCACACTGATCACACTAATATTATAAATGTTGGTTTCTTCGGGTGTTTAGATGAATGTTTGTTCCTCTATAACTACTTAATTGATGAACTGATTTGTTTAAATTTAAAACAATAGATAATGACCGAAATAGGCCATCTTTTTATCCAGAAAAACAGCACGGTTCCCGAGTTCCACGCGAACGTAGTCGCGGGCAACAGCTAGCTTTTTTTTTATATACAACTAAGTGGCAACCAAGCGTACGGCCCACAAGATGGTAAGCGGTTACCGCAACCTATGGACGCTTGCAATACCAGAGGTATCACTCGCGGGTTGCCACCTTGAGGCATAGATCGAAAGCCTCATGTGCCAGTAATTTCACCGGAAACCATACTTTTCACACCGGAACACAGCAATACGAGCGTTACTGCTTGGCGGGAGAAATAGGTATGGTGGTAGACCTTCCCCGGACGAGCTCTATCACAGAGAACTCTATTACTCTTGAAACTAACCCTGAGATGTTTTTTTTTTCTTGAGTCACTATCTAATGATGAAAACTTTTATCAATAAAAATACGTTACGTAGCTTAAAAAATCAAAGCGTACAAACATTAGAGAGACAGACGGCTGGAAGCGACTTTGTTGTGTACGATTACAATGTAAAGGTTACTAAGTTGAGTCAAATAAATTCAATTTTCAATTTTAAAAGTTCAATTTATTTCATAATTTATCTTATCTATTACAAATTCCAGTGTAAATTTAGATCCTAGAATGTAACAATCTTATTATTAAACGTAAATTAAGCTATAGGCGCTTATCAAAACTTATACAATTATATTTTTATTTTACTATTAAGAAACATACAAATTCATGAAATACCTACGTGTTTATGAGACATGCAAACTTTATTCGAGCATTGCAATTATTAACATAAGATTTACCTACTAAAAAAATAAAAAAAAATTGTTAATGTATATTATAGGTTCGTTTGTACCTAACACAAAAATTTCGTAAATGGTGTGAGTTGACGAAATGCGAAAATAATTTCCATACGTTACTTGTGTACAACTTTTTATTTTTTTTATTTTACACGTTAAATAATAAGAGCACTGGTGGTCTAGTGACCCCGCCTTCCGATCCTAAGGTCGTGGGTACGAATCCGGTCATGCACCAATGGATTTTTCGCAACGAAAAATTTACGTGCGCAATGCTAGTGCTCTCAGACGGTGAAAGAAAACATCGCGAGGAAACCGGCATGTCCAAGAACTAACAATGCTAAACATGCGCCAAACGCATTCGGTCCGCGTGGTAGATTAAGAGCCAATCACTCTCATTTGAGAGTAGGCCAGTGTCCCAGCAGTGGGAACATTAGAAGGCTGTAATGATGATGATGATGTGTATATTCAATAGATGAATTTTGTATGATTGTGTTGGTTAAGAATTTAATAAATATATGAGAAACTTTGCCTCCAAAAGCAAAATATTTTTTGTGAAAACATTTAATTTCAATGATCGACATGCCGGTAGAATGGTTGATCTAGAATATAGTGTTCCAGTTATAGTTTTAGTAAGAACACGGTTGGCATGGCTGAGTTATTATAGACTAGGCCACTCGATCGGATCGCACGCTAGTCACGATCGCGCGGTATGCGATCACGTACGACACGCCACGACACTCGAGCCTGGGGGTCTACTGAAAGCGACAAACGATAATCATGGACAATATCGTAGTTCAATTTAATATGTCGGTGACAACTAGTTTCAAAAGTAAAGCAAAAACTAAAGTAGAAAATATACTTATTCAATCATCACAAGGATCATTTTGAAACGTCTTAAAGCTAGGTTAGTTTACACCAGTTCTACGCGCTCCAGCTTAGAAGAAGCATAATTGAAAGATTCAGGCGTTTTTTTGCGGAAATCCATTACAAGATAAAAAACTGACGAAAAATCTCTAGTACCACTCCGCTTAACCTTTTAACCAATGAGGTCACACAGTTAACACAGTTTACCTCAAAAGAAAAACATCGACAAGTGTTTCATCCCTCCACGGGACATAATCAGGACCATCAACTTGTTCTCCGGCAGACGTGTTGCTCCGTCGACCGCTGGAGCCAAAGTTTTGGCTGTCCCGTGAAGGGATGTAAGACGTGTCGATGTTTTTCTTTTGATGTTAACTGTGTGATCTCATTGGTTAAAAAGTTAAGAGGAGTGGTACTAGAGATTTTTGTCTAGTTTTTATATAAAAGAATCATGCAAAGCATTCATGGACTTAAGCTGAACCATGACAACTATTACGACATATCGCTTTGGTCCACGAGAGTAGACCCCCTGGTGTGCCGCCGCCTTTGTAACATACCAAGCGATAATTGGATTAATTTGTTATTTAACTTGTGAATATTGAACGATATTTATACCCTTAAGTCGAGTGGAGGCACGTGATAAACAATGATTAAACTCTAGCAAGAAGTATTCTACAGCTATTTTATGTGTATTCTAGTGGCACTAATGGTATAGTGGTAGTGACCCCGCTTTCCGATCCTAAGGTTGTGGGTTCAAACTAGATTGTATACCAATGGACTTGTCTATCCGGTAAAAATATGAACGCAATGCCACTCTCTTAAGGCGAAGGAAAACATCGTGAGGAAACTGACATGTCCAAGAACAGAAAAACAATATTAAAGATGTGCCATCTACCAATCCGTATTGGGTCCGCGTGGTAGATTAAGATCTCATCACTCTCGCCTGAAAGTAGGCCAGTGTCCCAGCAGTGGGAATATTAGAATGCTGTCATGGTGAAGATGAAGAAGTATTCAGCATATTTATTGCATCATAATGAGAGTTATTAAGGTTTTTAAGATTTCAAGATTTCAAGATATTTATTTGCACAAATAAGTGTTACAAAAGGTTTTTAAAGTAATATGGCACTTAGAACTTATTTTGTTGGTTGGATTCGACCAAACTCGAATAGGCGCTAAACTGACTGTTTCCTTGATTTGACATTTCTTATTCCGCGGAATAGTTATTCCAAAGGTTGGTTGAATCCACCTAAGGTTGGATTCGACCAAACTCGAATAGACGTTATTATCCGAGTAAATCGTAGTTATTCGCGAGTAAACTGATAGTTTCCTTGCATTTGACATTTCTTATTCCGCGGAATAGTTATTCCAAATGTTGGTCGAATCCATCCTTAGGTGGATTATCCGCTATTATCAGAGTAAATCGTAGTTATTCGCGGGTAAACTGACAGTTTCCTTGTATTTGACTTTTCTTATTCCGCGGTATGGTTATTCCAAATGTTGGTCGAATCCATCCTTAGGTGGATTATCCGCTATTATCCGAGTAAATCGTAGTTATTCGCGAGTAAACTGACAGTTTCCTTGTGTCAAATACAATTTCTACATTTCTTATTCCGCGAAATAGATCAGTCAGATAAAGCAGCTAACACATATGACGTATTTTGTGCTCCGTGAGCGCTACCGACCCATGGACCCGGTGGTACAACAGCTTTGTGAGGGTGTTGCACTGTTGAGTAGAAGCGGACCGGTATCGCAATTACCTTGGTAGTATGCGATAACTTTTATAATATTTTAGCAACCCTAAAATCTCGTAGCATTTCTGCCAAATTGCAGTGGTCATAATTTTGAAAAGTTTCTTTAAACGAGCTGAAAATTAATATTCTTACGCGTGCGCTTTTGCTAGAGTTTATGCTTGCGTTGAGTCAAGTGGCACATAATAAAGTTAGTTTATTATGTGCCACTTGACTCAACGCCCAATAATATTATTCTCATGAATAATAAACAAGTATTATATTCATAAGAATATAAAATTATTTCCTATGTGCTATGGCTTTTTATGCAACTTGAGGTTTTTTCAAACTTATCTGTTACGTTTTAGGTATTTTAATAATATTTATTTATCTACTTTATAAAAGTAGCCTCAATGCTATTTTAGATTCAGGATTAATACATTTCTACATTTTTCATCCCAAGTTAGTTTAGCAGCGTGATTGAAACACAAACGTATTAATATCTGAAAGTTTGTTTAGTCATATAGTTTAATAAAGTTTGCTTTTATTTCACAACTACCAGTCGCTCGCGACTTCGTTCGCATGGAACTCGGGAACAGTATTTTTTTCCGGGATAAAAAGTAACCTATGTCCTATTCCCAATAATTATCTATCTATATATTTTAAATTTCAGCCAAATGAGTTCAGTGGTTGTCTATTATATTATATATAGTGTAATATTGTAAGGCCCATTAGCACCGTCATCAGAGGCCTCTGACTGAAGTGGCAACCATGCGTACGGCCCACAAGATGGTAAGCGGTTACCGCAGCCTATGGACGCTTGTAATACCAGAGGTATCACTCGCGGGTTGCCACCTTGAGGCTAAGATCGAAAGCCTCACGTGCCAGTAATTTCACCGGAAACCATACCTTTCACACCGGAACACAGCAATGCGAGCATTACTGCTTGGCGGCAGAAATAGGTACGGTGGTAGTCCTTCCCCGGACGAGCTCTATCACAAAGAATACTACTCTTAATTTTATAGTTTGTCTTTTATTTTAACAATACAACGCCACAATCTTGTTATGTAACTGTATCATAACGATCGTCTCGTTGCGGAGGCTCAGCTTAGCAATGAGTAAAGGCGGCTGATAGCTAAGTAATGCAATAGCCAAACAGTGGGCGTACGCCGCCACAGCGCAACCAAACCAGTGGAGTTCGTACTGCGACATTTTATCTATTGCTTATTGTCATAATATTATCAGCCTGTTTCCTGTACTGCTGGGTATTATAAGGGATTATTCCCATCTGTCACCCTTTTTGCAATAAGATGATTTTTTTTTAAATGTGCGATCTGTCACCATGTCAGTAACGAGATAAGAGATAAAACAATTTCAAAGTCTCCTCCAATTATGAAAAAAACAAATAAAAACGGACATTTTTACATAGCGTCATCTAGCCCTATAATAATCCATACCTTTATCATGGGAACTAAATAGCTGATAGAATACAAAATAATAGGATAGATCCTAGGACTTTTTCTTTGAGCAACTAATACGAGTATTTAAGTTTTAATATAAGTTTATTTATTTAAACAAAAGAATATGTCATTAAACAGATGCCATATCTTATGTTCTGCAGCAAGTCAAACAAATGTCTGTTATTTATAACGTGCAATTTTTGAAAGACTACATCAAACTTCAAGCCGATAGGGACCTTGCTTTATATGAACTTGAAAACATATTGAGGATAATATTTTGACATGTAGTACATTGTTCGGTCCCAGGGGAAATTACTTGTTGCATGTTAACAAGCTTATGTCATGGTTCATTCAATATATTACTGAGTTTTTTCGCCTGATGGGACATCAAGTTTTAATTTCGGGGCTTAACATTTTCACATCCACATATTGAAAATACTTTTTGAATGTTGCTAGACCACTTAAAAATAGGATGTTAATAGCCAATGAGACCATACATGTAGTAAAATACCTACTCATTTTTTTTTTTTTTGTGGGGACTCCCTTTTCCGCATTTGGACTCGATGGTTGGTCCATTATGCGTGGGTACTGGCTACGAGTGTAACCAGCCTAACTCCTCCCAGAAGCACAGAAGCTTCCCGGGATACCTACTCTATTAAGATTCAGTCTGATAGTACTTTGGATCAGCAGCTATCTTTAGATTGTTGTTTGTAACGGTCTCTAGATGACTCAACTCTAAAACATTATGTATTTAAAAAAGGTTCTGTGCGCAAAATATTTTTTAAGTACTTATTATGACACTACTTATAATTAATTATTATTAAGTACATATAATTTGCAACTTGGACATTATTCGAATAATTTACTAATCGTGATAGTCTCGTATCACTAGCGATTCTATTACTTGTTTGAATAGATTCTTATGAAAACGGCACGTGAAGCGGCCGGCCCATACTTTTTAAAGTATTAGGCCATAACGGAGGCTTTTGGGTGGCCTATTAACTCCACCACCAGAGTTGACCACTGACTCATACATACTTACTTTTACTCTAACTTACTTTTAACTTGTTTTTACTACTTGTGTCTGAACTGTGAGTCAGTGAGCATGAATGCGTCTCACGATTGTCGATAAACGGTCACGTGTGTCGTCGTCGTGAGGAGACTCGAGTCCACACTTCGCAGAATGTTACAACCATGGCTACTGGATCTTGGAAATAATAATACCTACCTCTATATATATTTTAATACTTATATAAGAGGCATATAGGCGTACAGTACACCTGATGGTGAGCGGTCACCGTAGCTTATCCATCTCCTAGCTTATAATATCTTATAGCGCGTCACCCTAAGACGTTGATTGAATGTCTCAGCTTTAATTAAAACCATACTCTTTGATCCGGAACACAGCAATACAAGCATTCCTGCCTTGCAAGAGGAATAGGTATGGTGATTTTACTTCCCCGAACGAGCTCTATCACGAAGAAGATCACTCTTAAAAATAATTCTACTGTATGTTTTTGTTTTTAAAAGTTCTTTATTTAACTTAAACACAGTAACATATAACATAATTAAACACAGTTTAGCACATTACGACTCTAGATCGATGTGACTAGCAGGCTGTAGCGTCTATAAGTCTTTTAAATAAACATATTATAACAAATACACCACTTTTTTAAATTGAATTTAAAATGTTTTGCATAATGGCTATAATGCATAAAAATAATTCTACTACTTTGTTTTAAAAAAAACAGAGTCATTAGATGTAAAAAATTTTATTATCTGTATTTTCAGCCTAAGTTATTTCAATGTGTTTTCGTCTTTCCCTACATGTAATTAGTCAGACGCATGCGCGTAAATAAAGTTAATTCAAGTTTAAATAGTTTTTTGTTATACTCCTAATAATTTTTTTAAATGAGCTTAGAAATTATTCAAAGTGGAAGCAACAGTGGCCAGGTGGTACAACTGGTCATACTAAAATATCGTCGTAGGTTTGAAACCAGGCGTGCATACGGAAAGAAAACACCTAAAACTAAATGTCGAGTTGGGGTGATTGGGGTTTGCGGTCGCCTTAGAGTAGGGTGGTGTCCCAATAGTATTGGGCATTAGAAAACTGACAATGGAAACATACAATATCCAAAGTTCCGAAATCCCCTCGCAGGGGATTTATTATTAGGTTTTCCGAACCAAGCCACAATATTCTTGAGATATTAATTTAATTCTTTTAAATGCCTTTGAGAGTAAACCGTATTTTTACAACAACTGTCAAGAAAGAGGTATTTTAATATATATTTATATCAGTTATTCAGTATTTATATACACGTAAAAATAGCTTAATTTACTGGTACAGGTTTGCTTGCTAAATTAATATCTCACGTGCTTTCCCAAGTGGCTAGTTATTTATCAAAACTAGCTCCATTATTTATTACACGTATTTAATAACTGTGTTGCTATCATTTTCATACTCCTAATTTACAAGAGTAATCATCATGACAGCCTTCTAATGTTCCCACTGTTGGGACACTGGCCTACTCTCGGGCGAGAGTGATTGGATCCATATCCACCACGCGGACCCAATGCGGATTGGATAGACTAGAGTAATAACTATTTATAATGTATCTATTTAAAAAAAAGAAATAAAACTTTTTTTGTAAAATAAAGATTTTTAAAAAAATACAAAAAGTTTTTGTACTTATGAGATGTTCTAATAAACATACCAAAATCATCAGGAAACCTGTCGATCCAAATACTTCATCCAAAACCCAGGTTGGCCCGGTTGGCCGTACTTTTTAATTTCACACGGCGAGCGTGGCTGAAGTTGCGCCGTTATGAGAGGAAGAGGAAGAAGATGAGGAAACTTCCAGACTAGTTTCCTATTTACCTGGTTCTTTTAGTTTTTTAATTAAGCTCAAGTGAAATTTCGGTTGCAGGAGTTAGTGAAGGTATAACTGTAAATGAGTTCTGACTTCGACTAGAGCCATATATGGCTGTAATATGGCTGTACTGTTTTTTACTAAACTACTAATATAGGCAGAGGCAAACCTTGGTAACACTGTAAGCGAGTGCCCGGTGAATTGAAAGGTTGCGGGTTCGAACCCCGCTGCGGGAAAAATGTTTGCATGCAAATATTTTTGTTCTGTGTCTAGGTGTTTTTTTATGTATTATAAGTACGAGTCTGTTTGTTTACAATAAAAAAATATAATGTGTGTTATTTCAGTTATCTGGTTCCCATAGTAGGTACAAAGTTTGCTTATTTGGGGCTCAATGGCACTCTGTAAAAATGTCCCGCAACGAATCGAACCATCATTTATTATTTTATTAAATTGGTGCGGTTAATATAACACTGCGGCCATGCAGGCCTATTGTGTTCACCACTTGTGTTGTCGCCCTTAGGGGGCGTTTACAGTTTACCTCCAAGCCATGCCGATACTAAGAACTGGAGGATTTGCTTGGGGGTGATGTCTCTTAGCTCATGCAAAACATTTTTTAAAGTATTTGCTATTAGTATTGTTTATTATTTAAGTTGATTTTGAAAGTATTTTTTCTAATTTTATTCTTGTGCCGTCATCTCACAAGGTTCTGTCAGAATACCAGTGCTGCTCCGCTACCTCCTGCGTACGCGGTGCAGCTTTTGCTGAGACAGGACTTTTTGACCCTTAAGCGCGATTTTCATTATAATATATACCTATATGTACTATCTATATCTATCTATAGTGTGTTTTTTTTATGTATTGGTATGTTTCTTTAAGTATGATCTTGGGGGTCAATAAACATGTTTTCTTTTTTCTTTCTTTCTTTCATCTGGGCTGAGGATGTGCCTACCTAGATATATGCTACGTTTTTGCATTAGTTTTGCATTAATGATCCACACTCTCCTAGGCTAGGAGAGTCCTAGCAGAGTCGTGTCGTCCGCCGAACCATCATCCGGGTACTAGCAACGGAAAGAAAGCCGTCAACGTCTACACGCTCGCATAGTAGGGGATATTGTAATGCAGGTTTTCCTATGTTCGAGTCACTTTGTGTTTTATAAGACAGGTGGACCACCTTAGTTACAAAATACCAACTTTAATAAAAAAAGCCGCTTTTCTAATAGCCTATTTCTGCCGCCAAGCAGTAATGCTCGCATTGCTGTGTTTCGGTGTGAAGGGTATGGTTTCCGGTGAAATTACTGGCACATGAGGCTTTCGATCTTAGCCTCAAGGGTGGCAACCCGCGAGTGATACTTCTGGTATTGCAAGCGTCCATAGGCTGCGGTAACCGCTTACCATCTTGTGGGCCGTACGCTTGATTGCCACTTCAGTTGTATAAAAAAAAAAAAAAAAAAAGATAATTTACTATCTGAGTAATGTGTACTGAAGGGGTAGGTGTCCCCGACTCGCGTCCGGTCCGGGTCCGGAGTCCAATGTGTTTGTTTCGTACTCGTCTCATTTCCTTCCGGGAGCGCCCGGCAAGAGGGTGGCCCATTGTCTATTTCATATGCTAATGCGGTGGCCATAGGTGAAGGTGCTTGTGGAAGTATGGGTTTTAGTTTCATATTTTGAAAATTGAATTAAAAGTTTTATTTTTTTGCGGTAGAAATACTAGTAGATATGGTAGTAGTTCTTCTCCGGCCGAGCTTTCTCATAAAGCTCTATCATATCATACCACCAAAAACATTAAACTTTTTGTTCAAAAATATTTAAATGTATATTTATTGACAGACGAAGAGTAAAGAGAATAATTCTCTATTCTCTATTCTCTATTCTAAGAATAATTCTTAATTCACTATGTTTATTATAAACGCAATGCTTCAGTACTGTCGACGTAACAGAGGTCCTTACTAAAACCGCCTTTGAGCAAAGTAAAAGTAACATTTTGTTTTTAATAAAGGTAACTACTTAAAAGCTTGAATGTTTTGATTTTCGCCATAGTTATACTTTAGAAAATAAACGAGGATTAAATCATTACGCTTTCTTGTCCTTTGGCTATGTAGTCCAAAAGCAATGTAACCCCAACGCGATATAGTCATAATATATCGCGACTTAGTCTTAAAGCGATCTAGTCATATCTGCTGCCTAGTCAAATAGAGATGTAGTCGTAAAGCTCCTAACCCAAAATTTTAATTTGGTTCCATCTTCTGAAAGCATTGTGTGTTGTTCACTCAAAGCGAGGTCGGTTACCAATAAATATTTCAATAAAAGTTTTTGTATTAATAGATTATAGTAATAATAACCATTTATATCGGTTTTTACACCATTTTCCGATGTGGCGCAGCGGGCGCAGGTCCGCCTGCGACGCAAAAGTTACGGGTTCGATTCCCGCCTCGGGACAAATGTTTGTACGATCTACAAATATTTGTTCCGGATGTTCTGGGTATTATCTATATATAATAAAAAATATCTATCTATGTATTGTATTGTATTGTATTAAGTATATATCAGTCATCTAAGTACCCATAATACAGCAGCTTACCTTGGGGCTAGATGATGTTGTGTAGATTGTCCAGCGTTATTATTTATTTATTTATTTTCAGATAGCATAATAGTCAGTACCTAAGTACCTAATTCTTTTTCCTGTCACACAATTTTAAGTATGCGGTCTTTTCCATGGTCTACTTAAGTACTGACCATGGAAAACGTTGTTTTAATTGATTTGTAATTGTACGAGTAGGTAGAGTTCTATGCACAGCTAGTTCGACGAATTACAACATATTTCTGCCGATGTCGACTAGTAATACTAGCATTTCTCTGTAATGTCATTGAAAGCGTTCACATAGGTCGCGGTAATCGCTTAACATCGAGTTAGCCAAATGCCTATTGCGACTAAAGTACTATAAAAGAACTACCAAAATTGTGATCCAAAATCACACGTTAGCAGCATATTATTTAAACAAATTTAGCTCTTCATTGTTTCAAAGAAAGCTATATTTCAGGCACCAGATACTCGACCATCACGCCATCAAAAATATTTGGTGTCTTTAAAGTGAAAACCAAGCGTACGGCCCACTTGATGGTAAGCGTTTACCATAGCCTATGTACGCTTGCAACATCAGAGATATCACTAGCTTGTTACCACCTTGAGAAGTTAGATGGGAAGTTTCATTCGCCCCTAATTTTACCAGAAAACCGGAATACAGCAATGCTCACATCACTACTTGGCGGCAGAAATAGGTGGTAGTCCTTCCCCGGACGAGCTCTATCACAAAGAACTCTACTAAACAGTTTTGCAGTAATCTTTTACAACCTTATGGTATGTATAAAGGAAATAATGGTAGTTGTGCGTTATAAGCAAAAAACGTCATTTCGCCGACCCGGAAACCGGTCAATAGATGATTTATTGAAAATGAAAGGGCGCGTAACGTCTTGGCAGGGTTCAAAGGACGCAATAAAGTAGATTGCATTATTTTTCCAAATTATATCAAGACACATGGGAGAGCCTTTGTTGTTTGTCGAAATTGTAAACCCCCCCCCCCCCCCCCTCATCATGTGTGTTACAAGCCCCGTACCCCTGTAAAACTAGCAAGGAAACGTCTGCATTAATTGGTTAGCTTAATCTTGTAGTTAGCTTTAGTACCTACATCCTGGTCAGCTTAGCCGTAAGTGATGGCATTTGATTTAATCGCAATTTTAGCAATGTTCTTTTTTTTGTCAATAATAAACAAAAATCTTTATCCTTGTCCTAAAACAGCTGTTATTAATAATTACTGACTACTGACCGAGCTAGTAAGTTCAAGAACTAAGATAAGCCTTATCCAGTTCCAAACTCGATTTATCCGAAGCCATAACGCTCTGCATGATTCTCTGCGAAAAATTAATAAAAGTTGCTAATCCCCCACGTGAGGCAAGTTGGTACGGCTTAGCGTCCAACTGACGTCTTGCCTCCGTCGGGGCCACAGCGGAACGAGAGAAGTGGGTTATATTCGCTATATAGCTATAAGCTATTTATGAATATCGAATAAGCGCCGTGCCTTTAGGCCGGTCACAGTGTGAAGCTGACATCGGGCAGGATAGTTATGTTCCTTGCATTGGGCTGTTTCAGTCGCGCGTACTAAATACGAGAACATTCTAATTCACGTCACACTAAGACTGAACTTTTATTTCTTTGCGCGCGCGCCACAGACAAAATAACAGATGAATCTAAATAAAAAAAAACATTTTAGGAATGGGTGTTTTTACGTCAATCGGTGAAGAGGCACGGATACTGTTTTAACCTGATTTCAAGAGTCTTCATCGGGTTGAGTGACACGAAATCTTTCCTCCTTCGCTTTGCGATATACACACAGTATTGAACATTGTACATGCACTACCTGTTTTTTCAATAAATATTCAATCCTAAAAGGTGTTTAAGAAACAACGTACATCAGTTAGAAAGGAGGGAATGACAAACACCCATTTTTGGTAGCTAAAAACGCTTGCAATCCAAGTTGCAACTCTGACACAAAGATATAAAACCGCGATTCTGTAGTTTTATCAAAACCCACACCGTTAGAACCGGAACACAGCCAAGCATGCTGCTTATTAGCTAATAATAGCTCATGTCTTAAGTTGCTAATACATGTTGGCTGAGTAAAGGCGAGCGAAAGAAAATCGATGCAAGAAAAGTGCTACCGTCCACACGTTTGGCAAGTCTAATGAACCCTGTACGTTTTGGTTGGCTTGACTCGCCCAGCCTGGGCGAGTGACAACGAGTGTCACCGAACAATGGCAAGGCAACGCAAATAAGCCGTCCTCACGTTGATAATTGGCGTTCACTCGGCAAGGCTGAACATGTATAGACTACTTTGGAATGCTACGATAAACTTGTCGTACCTTATGTTAGTGCTCTGTGGCATACAGCGCGTGCTGGGATTTGCCGATAGATTTTAATTAATATATTATAGTTCCCCGGAGTTATTCGAGTTGGAAACTAGATCGCGCCGGCGCGGCCTGCGTAATTAGAATTAATGTCACTGCTGTGTGGCACTGCCTTTATTTAAGATGTACTTAGATACTAAACCAGTGCAAGGTGTTTTATTTGTCTTTTAAATATCATAAACAGAACAATATGAAAATGATTTATAAACAGCCTAAAATTAAGATAATGTACAAAATTACATTAACTTACGAGATACATATTTTTATTAACACTAACTTTATATTTAGATGAAAACGTCTTCTAAAAACCGTTGCGTTTAAACATTAAGGGACGAACGGCGGGAAGCGACTTTGTTTTATATCTATTATACTAGCTGCACCCCGCGGCTCACCCGTGGTTTTGCAAATTTTAAGCGCGTTTCGTTTCCCATCTCTTTACTTTTTCGGAATAAAAAGTAACTTATATCTTAATCCAAGGTATAATTTACATTCATACGAAATTTCATTCAAATCTGTCCAGCAGTAACATTCAAACAGTTTTGTTTGTTCGTTTGTTCGTATGAGTCAGTGGCCAACTCTGGTGACAGAGTTTCTAGGCCGCCCGAAGGCCTCTGTCATGGCCTAACAACTTTGAAAAAGCCGCGACCGAACGTGCCCTCCGAAGCATGAGAGTGCGCAGTTGAAATTGCCACTGACGGTCACCCATCCAAATGATGACCTCGCGGAACAGTGCTTAACTTCGTTGATCTGGTAAGAACAACTTAGACAGCTACGTCACGAGGGCTCCGAAGCGATACAAACAGTAAAAAAACAAACAGTAAAGATACAAACAGACAAACTTTCGCATTTGAAATAGTGTGATTGTGAATTTGTGATGTAGAGAAAACAAAAGTGCGGCATGATTTGGTGAGTACTATAACGGTAGAGGCGTTAAATTTTTAATGAGAGGAAATCTTTATTGCTGAACACGGAAGGGACAAAATCCCGATTTCTGTTACAGTGTTTTATGTTCTTTTACAAATTTTATTATTTTTCCAGAACTTCCTTCAACATTCAACTTCAACATTTCTTTGGATTCCAAAAATAATATTGTTAGTGATGGAAAAAGTGCGTTTTGTGATTCGCTCATTTATAAACCAACAGGAATACCTACTATTTATTTGGATAGCGTTAGGTCTATTTTTGATTTATTTATCGCTTTCATTTTTAGACTCTACTTTTAGAACCGTCTTGAATCAATCCATTTCGATTCTTATTTCAACGACATAAAAGTCACCTGACGACGGATCTATGCTGTGTGTGATGCTGTGTGCAATCATCATCAATTATTTTCTGTTTGAAGGCAAAATATTATTGTAATAGAAATAGAATAGATAAGCACTGCGGTAGTTTTTTTTATGTCATAAGGTGACAAGCAGACGAGCCGCCTAATGGAAAGCGGTCATCGTTGCCAATTATATAGACATCTGCAACACTATTAAGTTGTGTTACAGAAACGTTGCCTACCTGTTAGGAACCCGTAACTTTTTTTTTGTGGAGAGATATCAGATGGCACCCAAAAAGACGGAATCTTATTGAAGAGTCCTACCAAGCCCTGACTCGGTCTGCCCAGCTGATGCCTTGATTGTGTGAGCTGCGTATTTGAGTATCGACGCCTGAATCCCGCGTAAGAAACAGATGTAAAGCAGGCGGCCTAGTTTTTTCTTTGTTTTAAAACCTCCCGTAGAGTTGCCAAATGTGGCACGAAACCAGGTCGCGAGCCTTTGTTAAGCTTTTTCTAGTTGGTTTTATAAGGTTGCCGCTTTTGAGTACGTCTATGGCTTTTGACATCACGCCAAATGTATTTTTTAGTAATTTGTTCAAGAGCTCGGAAAATTTTGCAGTAATAACAGGGTTTCAATCGAGCGTGTTGAATGTTAGGTGCGGGGGAATAAAACAGTGGTTTTACAATATTTTTTTATTTATGCTGAAAGCATGCAATGACTTCGTTTTTCTTATTATGCATTCGCACCCGTAAAAATGGATTTTAAATAGAGAGAGTGTGACCTTGCTATGCATATATTTCGTCATCTTGCTGTGCCGCCGCCGCGCCTCGTTTTTTAACTGACTGTACAATGCAGATATTTTTAATGGTGTCCGAATCGATTAAAATTAAAAGTCAGTTGAGACACTGTGTCCTAATAAATTTTGTCCGAATCGACAGCAACTCTATCTTTCTTTACCTCATCATTTGACACTTGTATGTTGATACAGCTCGTTTAGAAGAAGTGTACGGTGAAAACAATTGATAAATTGAATAAATAAAAAAAAAACACTTTTTATACCAGTTAATGGATAATAAACATAGCCCACCCATCTGATAGTATAAGGGATTACCGGAACGCTTGCAATACCAGAGGTATTACGCGTTGTCATCGTTAGATCGTGTGCCAGTGTGCCAGTGTCACTAGTCTCCTTTGAACTGGAACACAGCAATGCAAGCGTTACTGCTTGGCGGTATGACTAGTGGCAGTGTTCTATCACAAAAAACTGAACTACACCTAAATTATCCTAGTACATGCAAGCAACGCCACGGGCAGAAGCTAGTGTCTTTATGGACTCGTGTTTTGATTTATGGTACATAGGTACGTAGAATATCGCATGTCTGACGAGCCCTAGATATCCAGTTAGGCCGATGATAAAGCAGTCCAGCCCTTTCCCAACCGCGACAGTTTGTGACAACCAAATCCCGAAGGGGACTGTTTATTTGATAAATTGTTTTGTTTATGATTTTTGAAAAACCACAACCGTCTTATAAAAACCGTAAAACACGTTCAACACGTTTTTTTACATACAGAACCCTTATTTCGTTGAACATTTACGTAACGGAAACGTTTTGTCTTATGTTTGCGCAGATTTTGTGATTTGTGCAGTGTGCAGTGCTCTGAGATATCATAATCCATAAGTGCTTCTAATTTAGTTTGAACTCAAAAATATTCAGTTCAAAATTATAAAAACATGGGGCTTCATTAGAAACCAAACCAAAAATCAAACTAGAAACAAAACTGTAGATCTAAAACCACACACGCTTTTCTTGCTAAACGCATTCTCTGGGTCTTTATGGAGTAAAAAACCGCCTATGCAGAATTTTACCTTATTTCGTGTAGCGATCATGATGTGGGTAACAAATATAAAAAAAATCATTAATTATATTTTATGTAGGAATAGAAGAATAGAAGGAAGATAAGATCCCTATTTTTCACCAAACCAAGTTCAAAGTTATTACTTTTATCGCCCGTCATAACTGTACCGCTATTCTACAAAACCAAAAAGGTCTACAAAAATAGTTAGGGTTGTTCAAAGGCGTATCAAAAGAAAAAAGAAATAAAATAGGGTAATTTTTTAACAAAAAGTATCATCCAACAAAATGTTGTTTGAGCTTAGTGGCGACCGGTGGATAATAAAGTATATTACAAGTAAATATTCTAGTTATTGTTATAGTATTAACACAAAAAGTTTTGTAAAATGCTTTTTACTCAGACGGGACTGAATCCTGAACTTTCCAATTCAGCCTGCTCAAATCAGTAAAGCAAGCAAGGCATTCTCGTTGGGTTCATAAAAAGTTTGTAACGACTCAACAGTCACAAAGTCATTTAACAGAAAAAGATGGGTCAAGATTTTTATAGCATTTTCTAGAGCTTTAAACTACAAACAACGGTATGTATTCTTTTTTAATTCTTTATAAATAAGGCAACACATTTTGTCAGAGAGCTTTCAGTTTTTGAGATTGTTGTTTTTTGTGGTATTTCTTCATCTGTGTCAATAAATCTGTCGTGGCTTCGCGAGTCATTCACGGGCGACTAAGTCACAACAAAATACGAGTTTATTCTAATCTAATCTAATCGCTTGCGGAACCAATGCCCGCTAGGTAAAGAAGTTTCTCGAAGTACGACTGCGAACTGGAAAACGACTAAGAGACTCTCACATCAATGACAGGAAATCGTTGAATGGTGTAAGCTCAAGATTGCTCGCTAGGGCATTTTTTGTTGGAGGCCTGGATCTGTTATTATAAGATCATTATCATTATCAGAAGTCCTGAACCTATTTTGTATCCATAAATTCTCAGGAACGTCTGAACTACTCGATTCGCCCATAAGTAGTAGGTACTACATTATATGCTGTACATAAATGTTAACAATAACATGGCACAATGCTGAGGCGGTCGTTAAGAGGCACCCACTACCAAGGTGTGGCAAAGCCGGCACTCGCGGCACTCATTAAAGTAGCCGAAACAAAGGAAAAAACTGTCAACTCACTCCAAGTTTAATTGCCTTAATAAATCTGAGGGCGGAGAAGGCGGCCATGAAATCAGCTCAAAGATAAATATTCTTACTAACTATTATTACAGATCTATGTGATGTCTGCCGCCGAGCGGTAATGTCGCATTGCTTTGTTCCGTTCCGAAGGGTATGGTTTCCGGTGAAATTACAGGCACATGTGACTTTCTACTCAACTCGACTCTATAATGGAGACGGATATGCATGAGATTTTGAATAGATAAAATTTATTATAGGTAGGCTAGTACCACGCGACAGAGGCCACGTATGGAGTCGCTAGTAATAAATATTCTCATAATTTGTGATGTCTGTGATTCGTGCATTGAGATCAAGTTGCCAACATTTATAGGTTTATCGTTGTTGGATAAACATTATTTTCTGTAGTACATATATCATACGGAATCCAGCTACATTCCTAGAAAGTCTCACTCCTTCCAGAAGTTACTTATTGCAGCAAAGCTTAAGACCGAGATCATCTATCTCGACGAAGATAATCTGTCAAAGAGATTTCTAGTAGAGTATCTTGTTGGTTTTGCTCTATACCTCCGGCATGCTTTGACCTCGGCAATTCAATCGGCACTCAATAACACATCATTGACGCTTTCAAGTAATACTCAATTACTCTTAGTTCATTGAAGTATTTAACGAACTCGGTAGCGCGAGTGCCTGGTTAAGAAGATAGAGGTTGCAAATTCGGTTCTCGCTGCAAGACCAATGTTTGCATGATCTGCAAATATTTGTTATGGGCCTAGGTTTTTTTAGTTATAGTACATAGTTTTTTTTTTTCTGTGTAAGGACAGTGTCTCTCTGTTTGTCTGAAGGTTCTGCGATGGAAGCGTGAAGGAAAAATCAGGCCATGCAACTCCTTGAGCACAGTACTCAGTGCTAGTTGTGATGTTTGTGGTCTGATTTAATCAGTTGTAAACCCGCCGCCAGTCTCATGGCCTCTCTAGAAGAGATCTCTCTTTCTCAGTCCAGATGCAAATGAAACTCTTTGTAACGAATCTTAAGGGATTTAATCGTGAAAAATTCGTCCGAAACGCGGCTTGTTGCTACAAAGGATATCAAATTTAAGCTTTTATAATCCTGTAGTGTTAGTAGTAGTTTTATATAGACTTACCAAGTTAGTTACAAAATTATTAGATAGTAAACTTTGTATGTATTTAAGTTTAAAAATTATGGCCCTATCCATTTTTTGATTAATCTTTTTATATCATTTCTTGCTTCCACCAACTCATTAGATAAATCAAGACTGTCAGCAAACAGTTCAGTCCAAACACCTACAGTAGGTAAGAATAAAGCAGGTGTATTGGGAGACAAGTTTTTTACAACGCTCAGCTTATACCAGGGGTCCAAACCTCCATTTACAAACACCACTTTTGTAACGTTAGGTTTCATACCACCATATAATTGGTTCGTTTTTTCCACTCCGTCATTGAGTCGTGCTCCATCGAAATCCTTTCCAAATACACTTCTACAAATTTCATAGTCAAGTCCTTTAGGAATACTTGCAGTAAATGGCCGATTTTTTTCAGAAGTTATGATGAAACCAAACTCTGTACATCTTTGGTAAACCCAAAGTAACACTATTTTGTTATTTTTAATACCATTAATATAGGTGCTAAGACGGTAGTCGCAGCATAGATTTTCTTCATCTATATTATTACAAGTTTTTATCATTTCTGATAGTATTTGGCAAGAATCTAAGATATACGAGGGTCCTAATGAAACTGCTATGACCAATTTTAGAGCGTTTGCTTCCATGAACCATTGTCGATTCCTTTTATTGTCCAGGTTTGTGTCGTTGCAAATGTTTAGCTCTTTTTTAAGTACTTCTGTCGACTTCTTTTTCCGTAACATACGTTTGTAATATTTAAATACTTTAGTTATTTCATCAAAGCATCCAGGTGAACCATATACTTTATAGATATCGCCAATCGTTTCCAGGTATTCTGGAAAATCTGCTTTTGCCAAAACAGGAGCGCTGCTTACGATCGCCGCATCAACTAAATCTGGATAGAGTTCCCTCATCCACACCGCTAAGTTTCCTCCATAGAAACCACCAGCAAGCACGACTGGTGAAAACTTAAACTGAGGCGATGATTTGATCTTCTTTATCAGCCCAGCTAGATCGGCCAAAGCCTGCCTTGAACTCAAAAACTTAAGGTTTTCCGATTTTGCTGTGTCAAATGGTTGGTTATCACCGTAATATCTATGCTGAGATGAAAACATAGCTCCTTTGGTCTCTGTAGCTAGCTCAAGCATAACTCCCTGATTCAGAAACTGTGATTCGCTTCCGATATGTTCAACAAACAAGTACACAGGCCCGCCAGACTCCCATTTGTCTAATCTCTGAATGTATTTGATCTTGAACGTGCGACTATCACTGCCGTTGAAGTGATCCATGGGCTGTTCTATCCATTTCGTTTCAAACTGCTCGTAGCCTGATACATTCGTAATAGCAGCGGCGTTGATCTTATTTGGAAAAAAGTTTAATCCGAAACGAAGTTCGCTTGAAAACAAACAGTTGACGTGGTGCAAACTAGCTAGCACTGTGATTAGATTTGCGCTAATCATGGCTGAATCTGACTATGTGCAATCACCAACTGTAGTTTATACAGTAACTTGCAGTTTTTAAATATATTTTTGCGAATTACGAACAAGCTATTGACCGCGAATTTGTTTATCGGTTAGGTTCACGGAACCTGAATCCGTTATTTTCAGTTCTTAAAAGCGCTCGTGACATAGCTGGTTAAGTGGTACATAGCTGATGTGATGGATAGGTGCCACTAGACGGAATTTCTACTAAGCGCTTCCGTGCTTCGGAGGGCACGTTTAACTGTTGGTCCTGCTTTTTTCAGAGTTGTAAATCCATGCGTGGGGCACGTCGGGCGATAAGCAAAGGGTGGTATGAGTTGCAGAACGAAAATAATATTTATTTTACGAATCGTCAACTCAAACCGGTTGGGGCAAGATACATGGTGTGAGTTGACGAACGACTCGACCAATTAACTCTGTTCCCAGAGTTGGCCTGTCACATACGAACTTACATGTCTTGTATTCGTTTTCTCCTTGGTAAATTAATAGTTCAAATGTTTTTTACAACTAAATTAAAGTAGGTATATTACACTAACAGACTGAACCTTTTTTTCTAAACCTGTACATTTTAATTAACTTAAAAAATTATCAAACAAAAATAATTAGCTTGGTTTAGATAATGTTGCCCGAAATGGCCTGTTCTGTCCTCATGAAACCTCATTAGCGTAGTAATAAATTAAAAAGCTATATAAATTAGAATGGTTAAGACTTAAAAAGGCAATAAAGTTTTTATCAGAAAATTTTAATTACCAACGTTACGTACAACGTGACCAATGTGTCATAGTAGGTGGCTAATTCGTTTTTTTAAATGTGTTGTTATGCGTCATTTTAATGCATACTCGTAATTATCAAAATTAGCACAATAATAATTACAAGTAGTTTTCCGAACAAAAGGCAATTTACTGCATTTTGAAGAGCTCATCACGCTGCAGATCCACTACTTTGTATTAAAAAAAATATATATTTAAAAAATGTATTTTTTATTTATTTTGGAACAAAACTTATAGTACAATAACAACACAAGAAGAAGGATAATATCCGCGGAAGCTTAGGATACTGTGTCGCGAACATTAACGCCCACCTCCAAATATTTTAGGATCCAAATAAATAAACAAGAGATAAGTACAATACAAAATTAAAGACGTTAAGCTACAAATAAGTATTATGTGTGCTGGTGTTAATGAGTATGTGTGGTTGTGTGGGTGTGTGGGTGGGTGAGTGTGTGGGAGTTTGTATGTGGATTTCCTTGTTCCTCCTAGTTTTGTAAGAGTCTAGTTATCACAGCGGGAAATCCAACAACGTGTATGTGTGTGTGTGTGTGTGTGTAGGGTATGTGTGAGGATGTGCGATGTATTTTTGAGCATGTATGCATGTAGACTTCCATGTTCCTCCCAGTCTCTAAAGAGTCTGGTTATCACAGAGGGAAATCCACAGCGTGAGAGAGTGACAGAGATGCTAAGTATGTGTGAGAGTATGTGAGTGTGAGAAGAGTGTATGAATGTAGAGGTGTTAAGTCTACCCAAAAGAATACATTAATTAAGCTAAAATCGTAAGAAGGCTTTCAGTGTCCTCATAGGACAGATTTGTAGTAAACCTTTCAATTAAAACCCATCGACATCGGATCTCACGAGTCGAAGATTAGTAGCAGGAGTAGTTTGGAGAAAGTACACCCTCAATCAAAAATACCCGATGATAAACAAATTTTATAAAGTTATAGGATCTGTAACCATGTTTCAACCAGATCGGTTGAAAAATGCAACCTGCAGGCCAGAACAGACTGACTGACTGACGGACAAAACTATTTTTGGCCAATCTCGAAACTGATACGCTTCGCTATGTAGGTAATGGTAGGTTTTATCATAAATTTTGATACATTTTTGGAATCATCTCAATTTTTTATGTTGTCGGTGTAATTGTTTTACATTTCAACACTAACAATATCCATCGACTAAAAGCGGCTTTCTATTTAAAAACTATAGCTATACATATAAATAAATAATAAAAAAACTACATATATAATGAAAACCGCATTAAAATTGTTCCGTATTTCAGAAGATCTAAGCAAACTGCACCAAAGGAGTCACGATCTTCAGCAATGAAGGAACGACGGAGGAGGAGGAGGAGGAAGCATATACAGGGTCATTCATTATCAACCTGACAAACTTAAGGGATAGGTTCCACACATAAAAAAAAATATATGTACCTATAATATTTTTTTTAATGTATGTTTTGTTTTAAAAATTCCAAGTAAACAAAAAAAAAACGATTACGTTTTTCCGCTCAATTATTATTTATCGTTGTTGGGAATCAAGTTAAGCGACGTAATAATAAAATATTCGAGTGTGCGCGCCCCGTAGCAGGTCAAGGACACGCGCAAGTCAAGGACGCGCGGGTTATTGACCCGCGGTTCATTGACGTGCGGGTCACTGACACGTGCCAAACGCTGCCTTTTCGATTTTTAACAAGGATAACTAATTATTAAGCAGAATTACGTAATTTTTTTTTTAAATATAAAAAAAATATTTAGAAAAAAAAAGTACATATATTTTTTTTTTATGTGAGGATTCAAACCCTTAAGTTTGTCAGGTTGATAATGAATGACCTTATATACGACTAAGACGGGATGGCGGGAATGATTTTTATTTTTACTATGTGAAGAAGACACCATCCGCCATCTACTGTATTTGCAAAAGTCTGTCGCATCATCATCTTTTGTTAAGGATTACAATGACTAAATACACACTAAATTTCACCACATGCCACAATGAAACGCTGCTCAGCAATACAATACAACAAACCCAACCTAATGTAAACCATAACCCAACGAGATACAGGTTACAGGAGTATTGAGCGTTGGTAAGGATAACCGTATTTCATCACGGGATATTGAATCCTAAGCTGAAGAGTCAAGGGTCGGAATAGTTTGCGGTTTGGCTAAGTCATTTAACACGCCATGTCTTGCGGTGTGTGAACAGTAAAGTCTTATGAGTATGGAACAGACGTGCGGTGATGAGTTCCGTTGACAATATTAAAGTGTGGTTTATGTGAACTTTGATATGCAGTTTGTGTTACGATGTTTGGAAAAATGTAATGTTGTTCACTTATGATGAACTTAAGCTTAACTTTAATTGTGTTAAATTCTAAATATAATGTAAACTTCATAAGTACTCTTTTGTAATATGTATGTTTTACAGTGAACTATGCGCTGCCCTTGGCTCGTCTTGGCGGATTTTATTTATACTGAGCTACATACTGCTTCCTCAAGACACGGACAACCAGTTTTGTGTCTTGCCTTTCTTCCCACCAATTTTCCACAACATTCATGAACCATGATTAATAATGTCGTACTTTTTATAGTTGCCACTTAATAATAATGCAGATCTTAGAGGTTTTGATGAAATTGAAATTGAAATTGAAATTGAAATAAATTTATTATTAAAAACACCCAAAAACAAGTAACACACAAATACATTTTAAATTAAATAAGGAGCGATTAAAAGTATGGATGATAACTATGTAAAATGAAAATTAGCGGTTTAAATAGTAATTATTTATTTATTTGGTGGCGCAGTGGGCGAGTGGCCAGTTAAAAAGCGAAAGGTAAGAGGGGTTCCTTTATATGACGACCAATGTGGCGCGGCGGGCGAAGGTCGGCCTGCAACGCAGGAGGTTGCGGGTTCGATTTGGCATCTAATCCCAAGCTATGTTTAGCTTGGGACTAGATGATTTTTAGAGCTCGTCCGGGGAAGGACTACCACCATACCTATTTCTGCCGCCTAGCAGTAATGCTCGCATTGCTGTGTTCCGGTTCGAAGGGTATGGTTTCCGGTGAAATTACTGGCACATGAGGCGTTCGATCTTAGCTTCAAGGTGGCAACCCGCGAGTGATACTTCTGGTATTGCAAGCGCCCATAGGCTGCGGTAACCGCTTACCATCTTGTGGGCCGTACGCTTGGTTGCCACTTCAGTTGCAAAAAAAAATGATACTGTGTGAATTGTCAAAAAAAATATATCGACGACACATAGGTTGGGGTTTATAACACCCAACTTAAGTAAAATGTTAAATAATTACATCATTCATGCAGTCCCAGCTTATCCTGTACCCGACCATGCAGCGCTTCCATCAATTTTCTGCGAGTGGCGAGCGCTCTAAAGCGTAATGGAGCGCTCCTGCCACAAGGAGATGCAGCCTAAATGTTCTAGAAATATAATACGCTACTTTAAAATGGTTTCTACTATAGTCTTTTAACAAAAATGATACAGTTAAACGCTAAAGTTTTCTACATAAATTCATTTTTTTAATTGAGGGAACGTTGATTTATTATAGTCGTTATATTTTGGTTAAAAAGTAGTCAGAAATTAACACAATCCAGATTGTAAACCGTGGTTGTGCTTTGGCTATCGACTATAATAAAATTGCTACCATTCAATTCCATTCAAATGGTGACTACGCAAAATAGTTGAATTCGTTGATCTATTAGGAACAAGATAGCTATCTACGTGCGAGCGCTTTCAAAAACAAAACTATGCGACTCTTCTCACAAGTAAAGCATTAAAATTTACCTCAACTGCTCTCTGTTGCTGCCAGCAATACGCAAAGTGCAGTACATTCTGTAAAGTTCCCGCATTACGCGATCAGATCAAGCGTTAGTAATTCATTGCCGGCTTGCTACGCTTTACATCGCCGCTCCCTCGTAAACACGTTTTATTGAGCTGTGTTCACGGCGAGCGATGAATATTAAACTAGAAACAGAGCGGGTGATGCATATTCAATTTCTATATCGAGTTTTGTCAAGCAATAGCATCGATACACGATTTGAATAGTTCCTTGTCAGTTCTTGTTAGCTCTGTGTAATAGTTCTGTTTTATATACCTGCTATCTTTATCACATAGTTTCAAACAAAGTCGCTTCCTACCTATGTATGTATGTGTGTATGTATGGATGTATGTATGTATGTATGTATGTACGCTTGGATATTTTTAACTATATAGGGTTTTAATGCGGTTTTTATCAACAGATAGAGTAATTCAAGAGAAAAATTCATACTTACAGATAAGCACTTGTGCGAAGTCGGGGCCAGTCGCTAGTATTGATATGAAAAATAAAGACAAATATTATAAAAATATAGGTATAAAGTTTAATAGTTTAAGTACCCATGCGAAGCTAGGACGAGTCGATAGTATTGATATAAAAACAAAGGAAAAATTAGTCTCGTTTGACTTTGTGTCATGGAATACGGATTTATTATATATTTTCGAGTAAGTAGCAGAAGTTGAACAACTATAGCGGGAATAATGCTTCAAAGCCTTGCACTTCCGCCAGATACTCGCAGTAGCGGCAAATACCTGAACGCGTCGCTGCGTAATTAACTTTCATATTTGTCTTCAGCGACTGTCAGAGCTGGGTACAGATAGTCCAATAGCACAAAATAAGAAAAATATCACAATAATAGTAAAAAAAGTAAATATATCAACAGTCAATACTGATGACCTTGGTGGCGCGGTAGACAAGTGCTTATTTTGAGAAGCGAGAGGTTGCGCGGTTGACTATTACAGATGCAGTGCCACTCAAAGTTTAAAGTTTTTAAGTGTTTGCGTGGCACTGCACTGCGCTTATCACCCCGAGACATTGTTGTTAAGTCTCTTTCGCCCAGTAATTTCACTTGCTACAGTGCCCTTCAAACCTAAAAACAGTGCAGCTTGCACACTGCTGCTTGGAGGTAGAATATCTGACACTGCGGTGGTACCCACCAAGACGGACTCTTGCTGAAGAGTCCTACCACCAGGTAAAAAAATTACTAACTTACCTTACATAATGATATATGTGAAGCTGTGATTGAGAGTTTGATACTGATGATAGAGTGAGCTCTTTGTTTTCCTGCTTAACTGGACCAAACAACCACTGTTTGGTCCAGTTTTATTGTAGCTAGTTAGCAACTGCAAGAGCTTGACCTGTGAGTCGGTCGCAGGCGCTTTGAGCGTGTTCTACGAGTAGAACTAGAAATGGTGACTTAGCAATGCATAGTCATATTAGTTCTCCCATCTTCATTGCTAATATAATAAATAAATAATGCTGGACAATCCACACAGCATCATCTAGCCCCAAGCTAAGCGGAGCTTGTGTTATGGGTACAAGATGACTGATATTATTAAAACAATACAATACTTATATATATATTTTGTATTATACATAGAAAATTTTAAGAGTAGTAGAGTTCTCTGTGATAGAGCTCGTCCGGGGTAGGACTACCGTCATACCTATTTCTGCCGCCAAGCAGTAATGCTCGCATTTCTGTGTTCCGGTGCGAAGGGTATGGTTTCCGGTGAAATTACTGGCACATGAGGCTTTCGATCTTAGCCTCAAGGTGGCAACCCGCGAGTGATACCTCTGGTATTGCAAGCGTCCATAGGCTGCGGTAACCGCTTACCATCTTGTGGGCCGTACGCTTGGTTGCCACTTCAGTTGCATAAAAAAAAAATACCCAGAACACCCGGAACAAATATTTGCAGATCGTACAAATTGTGTATTGAGTTGTTATGGGAGCAAGTGACAATGCAATGACTGACGCATAATGTAAACTTAAAATCTCCGGTAGTGTATTTGCAAGGTATTCCCATAACTTGGAAACTCTAGGTCATCGCGGGGGCCTTTGAGCGGCCTATTAACTTCGTCACCAGAGTTGCCACTGACTTATACGAGCGTACTTTTTTATTGTATTCTCCGAAAACTTATATTGATCTTAGCAACACTGATTAAGTTAGCAACTTGAGTAAAGAAACAAGTTTTGATGAAGTGTGCAGCTGTCTCCCGCAACCGGAAGCGGTTATGCCTTCGGTTCTTAATAAACGGTCACCGCTTTTTAAAGGTAACATCCAGTAAACAAAAGGTAAACAATGAGCTGTCATGACCATGATCATTAATTATTTTGTCATGCTGTTACGAAGACGCAAGTTTGAATTCTGCCCTAAAAATATTGTAAAACATGTTTAGTACACTGTGAGTAGTTTTTTTTTTTATGTCAGCAAGTGACAAGACAAGTGTTTGCGTGGCACTGCACTGCGCTTATCACCCCGAGACATTGCTGTTAAATCTCTTTCGCCCAGTAACTTCTCTTGCTACAGCGCCTTTCAAACCTAAATACAGTGCAGCTTGCACACTGCTGCTTGGAGGTAGAATATCTGACACTGCGGTGGTACTCAATAAGACGGACTCTTGCTGAAGAGTCCTACCACCAGGTATATTAATAACCACCAGGTAATTAGTATTTAAGAAATAAATTATTTTTATAGAGAATCAGTGGTACGTTGATCACTTTTAGGACACATGAAGACGCTGCTGTGTATAGTTCTCACAACGGATCGCTTTTTCAAACTAAATTGTCTTCGCGCATCACAAACGGCTAACTTCACGAAAGCCTAGATCTGCTGTGCGAACTATACAGATTTACATGAATGAAAAATCAAAGGTTTGCTCAGCATGTACTTACACCATAAAACACACTACAGCGCAGAGCTAACTTAGCCGTGGGTTTTATAGCAATGTCCTTCACCAGGGCTAATTCTAGTACTCTTGAGATTAGACATAATTTAATCAGAGGCTAGAGCTTATCCCATCGAGTCTATGCGGCATAAAACTAACATAATATAATGATGTTTTGCAATTTTACATTTTGACAACGGCTGTGTTTATACGGGCTCCGTTTTTGATAAACCAAGACTTTAGGGAAATATTGCGTGTTCCCACACTCTCCCTTGTTTAGGGCGAAATGAGTTACGTCACTTCCGGGCCATAAAGATTATTCACTCATTCATGAGACCGCGGTCTTGTGTTCAATTGTATTTGAATGATGAATTGGTTCACGTTGGTGTCAGGTGAGCTTCAAGTAGCACAATATTTTGTTTAAATTTAAATAAACATTTATAATAATAATAATAATAAACAATAACTTTATTGAGGACACAATTATCATGATAGATTATCATAACATAAATAATTAGTGTTTTTTTGAATTGTACAAACCCTGCTGAGTTATATTTTGGTAAACAGTTGTTTGGTGCTAAACTGTGTTTAGATTATCAAATTACACTATACCATTGGTTATTAAAAGCTTAGAGGATTTGATAATTAGTGATCGCTTTATTATAGAGTAAATATAACGCAAAATTGTTAATAATTAGATATTTAGTAATAATTGTTTCCTTTACTTAAATGTTCTAGTTTTCACTTTGTTGTTTTCTTTTATACTCAAAGAAATTGAATATGAAATAAATAGTTAGTGTTACTCGTATGTTTACGGTGCTTCATCATTCAAGCACTTGCTTTTATCAGAAAGGGTTATGAATATTTGACGAAAGCGTAAACTCAAATTATAATGTGGCTTAACATTCGTAAACTTTATGTTATTGTGAGCACGAGGATGATTTTTATTTCTCCATCGGCTTTTATTCGAAAAACGTGAGTTTTATTATTCGCTGCGCCATGAATAAATATGTTTTATGATCGATGTAAAAGCGAAATTATTTGCGGGTGCAATAAAATTTACAAGCATGTAAAATATGTTTGGGAATATTCGACCTTGTGTCCTTGAGATCAGGTTTCAGTGTTGCTGTCTCTTTTCTGATTGTTGTTTTTTTTATTGTTAATTTCCTGTATTGCAGCCACACCGGGCAACACAAGCGATATTATAATCAAGAAAACAGAGAGTTAAATGGGCTTTTTATGTTACTAGTTTCCGCCCTCGGCTCTGCTCATGAGTGTTATTAGTGGAACGGCCCAGAGAGTTTGCCTGCACAAATTTAAAAGATGGAGTATTCCCGTTTGAGCACTTGTTTATTTTTGGGTACTTATGCATTTAGCACCAAAAGTATTCTCGTTTGGACACCAATCAATATTTTAAGGGGCTCACATGGGAACAAAAAAAATGATTAAGTATCAAAATTTGAGAGTTCGACACAATTGTTTTAGAATAAATAGACCAAATAATAATTAATGTCTGCCAGACCTGAAATTTTCAAATGGGATGGATAAAATAGTTAAAGCCAACTAGTGAAAGTAAAACCTATTTCTAATCATTTTATTATAAACTAAGAAATAAAATAAAAGCCTTCGTATAGTTTGTAAAATTAATTTATCAAATCAATGCTACAAATTGACTTCGTTTGCGGAAACTTCAATGAAATTTAATAGGTAAGTAGGTACCAAATGTTATTCTCGTTTGACCTACGCAATCCTAATAAACACGACCGTTAGTCCGTGATGGAATCGCCTGTGTTGTGATAAATGAAACGTAATGAAATTTCACTAACAGCCTCTGAAATTCAAACAGCGAAAGCGAATTGCTATAAATCTGAAATGAAACCAATTGCTTGAAACTCAAGGTCGAAAGTTGATTGGAGTTGGTTTTAATTAAAATATGGCGTCTTGTGTACAAAGCAATAACATTCAGATCATCTGTTCTAAATGACTTAATTGTATTGGAAATTATGCTGTAATACGGAAATCTCTTGTCATTAACTTGCTAATGGTTTTGGCAAAATCTTACCTCTGTAAAAGCACGCCTATTACAATACCTGCTCTAAATCAATAAATGTAGCTTCTCTTTTCATTTGGCGTGCTTTCTTCCTTGAGCGTCTTGATGATGATAACACCTCATGGTTCTAGCATAAAACCTCACGTCTCTGACGTGACACTACTAACATGACATGACTAATATGGCTAAACGACATGGCAAGATGATAATGAGCATCTTGTATATCATGACACAAAATACACTGTGTTATATATGACTGAAGCTTTATGATGAATAGGGATCATCAAAAAAAACCTAGGAACCCTGCCGAGTTTGTTGCCAGATTATTCTAGGCTGGGGCGCGTGAAACTGGCGTAAATTCACCTTTAGCTTTAAGACGTGATATTATTGAATATATATATTTCTTTACTTTACTTATGTGTTGACATAGGGTAAAATACATGTGTCGTAAAGCTCTTATGCTTATAATATATTTTTTACATGCATATTTTCTTAAAATGAGCTGAAGCTCATGCTAAAAGTAGGTGAGTCTAGTTCGATTGGCACCACACCGGAGCTTATGAAGAAGGCTCATCGAAAAAAGCAAGAAAAAGGAACTCAGCCGTGTGCGTTTCCAGCCCCCCGATTGCGTAACTCGGTATCAATTTGATTTCAATCAGCGAACTGTCAATGAGCTGTCACATTTATACAAAATACGTCACTTTTTGATTGAAACCAAGAGATATCGATTGCAACCAAATTACGCAATATGGGGGGCAGATCACGTCAGAAAAAGTCACGTAGAAGGCAAGCTTACCAAAAGTCAGACGAATAGTACTACTGGCTCAGCATTTAATTCTGTCTCCTGCCGCAAACATAACAGAAAATACGTTCAGAACCAGAAATTCCACCGAAAACTTCCAGATAAGTATATCTGGAAGACGGCCAGGCGATAGCGTGAAAACTGCACTTTATGCTGAAGTAAAATATTATTACACAAGAATCTTCTGCGGGCCTAGCCTAGGGTTGCCAGATGCCCCTGTTTCCGGATCATAACCGATATTGAACGCGAAATCTAAATAATATTTTACTGGAAAATATTTTTTGGTACGCAAATGTGAGAAATCCAAGTATACATCGGCCATTTACTATCGTAATCAATTTTTTACCGTGTCAATTCGGAAAAAGTGTCCAAAAATATTGTGTCCGAATCAGCAAGCCAAGTTCACTAATTGTCATGAATTTGCAATTAATGGTTTTTCCAAAAGGAAAACTCAGTTCATTGTCAAAAACTTACACCCATAATCATACATTTGAAAGGAACATTAGCTAACAGGTGTTTATTTTTTTTAAATATTAGCGGTCGTTTTTGTACTGCATAGAAACACCTTGACCCGAAACAAATATTGCAGATCTTGCAAACTTTGCAAGCAAGCAAAGCGCAGTGGGGATCGAATCCACAGCCTTTCGTTCCTCAACCAGGTAATTGCTCGCCATGCCACCACGTGATTGTTTTGCAACCCATATTTAGAGTTGTTAATGTCAGTATGGGTCACCCCTATAGTACTGGGGTCGATAGTTTTAGCTATCAGCGGGCGGCGCTTGGTGAGTCACTTTGAACGACTTTGGAACGATGATTTAATTTCAGCGTCAAGAAAAATGTTACTTTGTGTTACAAAACTTGGTTCATTCTGCGCGGGTGTAGTAAAACTGCTATCGTTTTAAAAATAAAATGTACTAATAATATAGCCTGTGTAGCAATATTGTCTGGGTTGAAATTTAATCCGCGTAGCTGAGTAGCTTACGCAGCAATATTGTCTGGGTTGAAATTTAATCCGCGTAGCTGAGTAGCTTACGCAGCAATGTAGCCCACGTAGCAATTCTTACGTAGCAATGCTGCTGCGTAGCAATGTAGCCCACGTAGCATATCTTACGTAGCAATGTAGTTCATAGCAATGCTGCTGCGTAGCAATGTAGCCCGCGTAGCATATCTTACGTAGCAATGTAGTTCATAGCAATGCTGCTGCGTAGCAATGTAGCCCGCGTAGCATATCTTACGTAGCAATGTAGTTCATAGCAATGCTAATGTAGCCTGCGTAGCAATGTTTACGAACCAATCAATGTAGTTCATAGCAATGTAGCTGCGTAGCAGTGTAGTTTACGTAGCAATGTAACCCGCGTAGCAAGCGTAGCATTGTAGCCTGCGTAGCATATCTACCGACTTATGATGATGGTTTTTGGTTTAACAACTTAGTTTGTTATGAAAATCTTATTCCCAAACCGCAATATATCTTTATGAAAGTTGTGCGATACTATAGTTAGGCCTAGCGAGAAACTTTACTAATATCGTGCGGTCCATTGTCGCTTGAGTAATGAAGCTGGGGACATTGAGCCCCCTATTTTCTAAGAAGCCTCTCCAACTAAAATTGCGAGGTTGTTTTTTATACAACTTACAGGGCGATCAAGCGTGCGGCCCACTTGGGAGCTTAAGTTACTAATACAGATATTGAAAGTGTGAAAATGCGATCATGGTTTTGTATTTTGCTTACAAACGTCTTCGGCCATTTGTCAAATATAACATTTTAAATAAATTTGGTTACACTATATTAATATGAATCGTTTTCTTAGAACAGCTGTAGGTTATTTTTTTTTTTTTTTTTTTTTTTTTTTTTTAGGCACACAATACACGATACAAACAACAAAAATCATAATTATAGCTAAAATACAGTTTTGATCTGGTTTATATCATAACTTTTGAGTACACAGAAAATCAAAATGAATAGTGTTGAGAAAACAAAAGACAATATGTTAATAGCTTGCTTGAAGAGCAAATTACACATGAAATAAAGAAAAAGAAACAAAAAACCTAAAATCTATCTACTTAGCTAGTTAATTTTATTTGGGGATCAAGACGCTACTATTTATTGAAATAGAAAGGTGGTGTTGGTTTGTAATATAGTCGAAAACTCTCTTATAATATTTTATAATAAGTTTCATTCCGTCAAAAGTCTCATGACGTTACTTTTGATCAATGTCAACTAAAAATATTTTTCTTATAAAAGCACTTTGGCCTGTTCGCCCGGACTCCCAGCCATATTAAAACTTATAAAATTCTTTGCTCAAAAATTGAAAATACACGTCTCATCTATAAACCAAGAAACTTTTTAAGATATCGATGAAAATGTATGTTCTGAGGTCGGAGCAGTGCATTAGTGGGGCACAGCGGGGCAGGCTTGCGTCACTTTTAATCGTTTTTCATAATAAAAGCTATACCTCACTGCTAAGCCTAACTGGTTTTAGGTATAACATGAACTAAACCTCGCTCTTAATATAAAAGATTAAACATGTATGTCAGCATGTTGGGAACGCTTCCTACTGGTAGTGATTTGGATCAGTTGAGCTATCTATAGGTCGTTTGTAACGGTCTTTAGATGGCTCAACTGTTTCATATGTATTTTGTGTATTTTGTAATGTAATATAATTATGTACATATTTTATTTTGTTTAATAAAGGCATTCATTAACATGTATGTTAATCCTGATTAGAGTGATTAAGTCTGTAAAACCAAAAACTTTAGAATAAAGTAATAAAAACATCTGCAAATGTGTTTGCTAAGACTGAAATTTATTCAAAAGTACCACACAAACAAGTAGTTCAATATTAAAGTAATTAAAATACTGTGTTTAATCGCATCTTTGCTTTGCGTTAGCATAATTTCTATTAGTCCTGAAACTAACGTAATTATTTATTTAGTTAAAAACGACCCTTTTTCCATACCTATTATGGTACACCTCATAACGAGTAAACCTTAAATACTTCTACAGTTATTAGCAAATGGTATTCGGTTATTTATTAAAATAATATCGAATAGTAACAGCATGTCAAGTTAGGCACCTCTGTGTCATTTATTTCATAATATAATTATTTTTATCAATACTCGACAAATCTTTTCAGGACAGACCAAAAGCCACCAAGTCAGAGTGAACGAGAAGTGATCCTTCTATAATCTAATCTTAAATATAGTCTGTGGCATGAGTGCGGGCAAATCGTAGCATGAGGGGGGGGGGGGGAGAGCGTAACATAAAGAGGTTTTACTTGTCCAAAGAACGACGCGACGCGACGTACTGGCGAGTCACTTAGCTCATGCAGTAGATAGATAGTGTACAACGCGCTAAAACCTGAACATTCTTAGGTTCTTCGAAAGCTATTTTTGATGGTACATGGTACGGTAGGCGAATGCTCGGCTGAAAAGTGGAGATTGTGGGTTTGATCCCGCGTTAAAAGATCGAAAAGCCATCCACCAATCCGCAATGGGTTTGCGTGGTGGATTTATGACCCAATCACTCGAGAGGAGGCCAGCGTCCCAGCAGTGGGAACATTGGAAGGCTGCTATGATGATGATGATGATATAAAATCGTTACGTTAAATGAATGAAAGAATTAATTAACACTTTATTGTACACAAAAAAATACTTATTAACTAATATAAAAAAACATTAACAAAGTACAAAGGGCGGCCTTATCACTAAGAGCGATTTCTTCCAGGCAATCATCATCATCATCAGCAATTTCGAGTCATCTCAATCAGTCAATAAAAAATGCACAGCCAAACCGCGTAGTTTAAGAGACCTGACATAAAAATGGTGTGTTATTTGTAAAAAAGTGAAAATTTTTAACAATAAGATACCCGAAATTCACGCAGCACAAAGAAGTTTGCATAAAAAAAGTCAGCTCGTGGTAAAATTGTAAGTTATTATTTCTATTAATCAACACTTAAAACTGTATGTTATGATATTAAGCTAAAATAAGTTAATTGAAATTATATTACTTCAAATAACTCAAAACAGACAAAAAAACTGAACAACAACAATGGCTTCTAACCTTTCTATTATTTATGATTGGGTATTTTGATTATGTAACCCAGGTATTTTATTTTTTATTTACAGAGCAAAAATATAATTTGCGTGGTAAATTATATTTAAATACTAATTACGATTCACAAGTTGAATACAATGTATTTTTTTACAACACTTTTGTTTGCCTCTTTCTGAAAGTAAATTGTACTAATATTACTAAAGTTTATTAGTACAATGTAAAGTAAAGTTTTTTTATACAACTGAAGTGGCAACCAAGCGTACGGCCCACAAGATGGTAAGCGGCTATGGACGCTTGCAATACCAGAGGTATCACTCCCGGGTTGCCACCTTGAGGCTAAGATCGAAAGCCTCATGTGCCAGTAATTTCACCGGAAACCATACCCTTCGCACCGGAACACAGCAATGCGAGCCTTACTGCTTGGCGGCAGACATAGGTATGGTGGTAGTCCTTCCCCGGACGAGCTCTATCACAGAGAACTCTACTACTCTTAATAAGTATTTTCCAGCCTCTACAACTTGCAAACTTGCTTACAAACCACAAAGCTCTACTATAATTGTGTTACTCCTAAAATCCTAGAACCCTAGAACCGAATTATTTGGCTGTAGACAATCGAAACCGCGACGTCAGCAAACCGCTGCCAGTGCGCTTGACGGCTGACGGCGGCGGCGCGTGCCATCGCGGCGCAGAGAGCGCACAATTACTATTAGGAGATTCTATTGTATCGAGATATTCACGTTGTTTATGGTTGATAATTTACAAACTACTACAATAGTACATTATGGTACTAGTGTGTAACATTGGTGAATACCGCTGAGGCGCCATTGAGACCCGAGCCGTAGGCGAGGGTCTTAAGATAGCCGAGGACGGTAATCATCGATACACACGTGTATCATGCGTCGTTTTTCAACACACTTGTGAATAAAGTAACAAAAAAAAACTCATAATAAAATAACAAAAAAAATCTATAACTCACTAATGAGTTATAGCAATGAAAAAGTCATAGTTTGATTATGGGTGTCATTCTGTGCCTAATTGCGATGACCATAAAGCCGCTTTATATGAAAGTGTGTTGAAAATAATCTTATAACTTATCTTCTTATATATAAATGAATATATTTGTTAGCCTTGCTAAAACTCAAAAATGGCTGAACCGATACTAACTGGTAGGTACTAGTTAAAATTGTAATTTTTCAAAACTGAACCAAAATACATGAAATAAAATGAAATGAAATGAAATCAATTTATTTGCTAAAACACGGTAGGGTACATTATAGGTCTTACATAATAATATGGAGTATAACATGTTTTTGCTTCACAAGCACACAAATATTATAGTTCAGGTTGACAGTACAGCAATAAAGGTAAAAAGGATGAAAAATAAAGTCTGTGTCTTATTCATATTCATAATTAATTATAAGCATCTGTTATGTTATTGTCTTTTAAATCTGTCATAGTCTTTGTTCTTTGAATGACAAAAAAAACATTGTTTAACGAGTTGCTAAAATGTATTTGTCCGTTATACAAGGCAAGTCACATATTACAGTATAATCCATTCAATAAAAACATTACAATAAGATTTACATTAAAAAATAATCACATGAAACATAAACAATGATAGTAACTTTTTAAATAAAGGGGTAATTCTACATCAAATCATGCAACCGAATATACTGTTCAAGTACAAACATACTATTAACGTAAAATGACGGACGACGCTATCGGCTTGTGCCTTTACGGCCCGTGTTCCTAAGGATTAGTGGCTCGTCTCAGTTTTAATGGCGCGCAAATTAGTCTTTGTTCCGGAGCAGTTTAGTGCCTGTTTTGTGAGATCCTTCTTTGATTATGTTTTTATGAGTTGCAAGTATTTCCTAGTTCATAATAAGATAAGTTCTATGAGCCTTACCATTTGTTGTCGTAAGTAAGTAAGTTCGTATGAGTCAGTGGCCAACTTTGGTGTTAGAGTTTTTTATTTAGGCCACCCGGAGGCCATGGCCTAACAACTTTGAAAAAGCCGGAACCGAACCCTTTCGAAGCACGAGAGCGCTCACTTGAAATTGCCACTGACGGTCACCCATTCAAATGGTGACTCCGCGGAACAGTGCTTAACTTCTCGTTGATCTGTTAAGAACAACTTAGCCAGCGACGTCACGAGCGAAATTTCAGCCAAGTCGGTTCAGTGGTTGTCAAGTTATAGAGGAACAAATATTCAAACATCCAAACATCTATCAGGCAAAATAAAAAACAGACGAAAAATCTCTAGTACTATTCCGCTTAACCTTTTAACTGATGAGGTCACACAGTTACCACAGTTAACCTCAAAAGGAAAATATCGACACGTGTTTCATCCCTCCACGGGACATCCTCAGGACCATCGACTTGTTTTGGCTCCAGCGCTCGACGGAGCAACACGTCTGCCGGAGAACAAGTCGATGGTCCTGAGGATGTCCCGTGGAGGGATGAAACACGTGTCGATATTTTCCTTTTGAGGTTAACTGTGGTAACTGTGTGACCTCATCAGTTAAAAGGTTAAGCGGAATAGTACAAGAGATTTTTCGTCTGTTTTTTATTTTGTAATGGATTTCCGCAAAGTAACGCCTGAATCTATCAATTACCTATCAGGCACTCTACAAAGAGTTTGAATCCTCTGCTCGTGATGTACTCTATGTCGCGGCACGCTTAAGCTCGCGTTCCAGTCGTTGGCCGCAGCCGTGCGCGATCATCGCTGAATTATGAGGATTTACCACAAAAACTCCTTGATTATATTAAACCGCGGAAAAAAACGTCATGGGGAGAGTCGAGTAGGGCTCGGTTTTTGTTGAAACGTGAATTTGAGATTTCCATGCCATAAGACAATCTTTACATGACTGTGTGATTTACGTTACGATATAATGGGTGCATGCGTACATAGGCTACGGTAACCGCTACTTACTTACTTTTGGTAACCGCTGATCATCAAGTGGGCCGTACGCTTGATTGCTACTTTAGTGGTATAAAAAAATATTCTTAGGTTTAAAATAAAACTTCATTAATTGTCATTTTTTGCGCCACCCAATAAACATAAAAATAACAATACAAAATTAAAACTAAACTATTGTGAAGAAAAAAAGGCAGCCACTCAGCATGTGCTACAGACTTAATGTGTCTGTAGCGCTGGTTTTCAGTGTAGCCTACGAGTATAGCAGCAGTTATCTGCGACACGAGTTTCTCACTATCTAACAATTTACTATATTGATTTATTGGTTTTAGTAAGTTCTCACTGTGTTACAGAAAGCCAGTAGATTCCCTAATAATATGTCTTGCTATATCACATAACTGAAATTCATCATCATCATAATATCAGCTGATAGACGTGCACTGTTGGACATAGGCCTCCACCAAAGAGCACCATGTCGTCCTATATTTTATTTTCCAGTTCACGGTCGCTATTCGAAAACCCTTTTCCCCCAGATTACTGAAAAAAGAAAATTAAAAATTCTAAAATATCTATTACATTTATTATATATTAAACAAAATAAAATATGTACATAATTACATTACATTACAAATACATATGAAACAGTTGAGCCATCTAAAGACCGTTACAAACGACCTATAGATAGCTCAACTGATCCAAATCACTACCAGTAGGAAGCGTTCCCAACATGCTGGCTGCATTGCCACGTTGAATAAAATATATATAAAATAAATTAAAATATCTTGGATTTCCCATTTTAGCTTTTGTTGATTGTCAGTTAGTAACGCAAAAATTTTATAGATAGATAGTTAGATTATCTTATTTTTATTGTACACCTTATAAGAAAAAAAATTACAATGTTATTCTATTCAACAATTTAGGTATTTTATTGAAAGATTTCACAGAATAGTAAACAAGAATTACTCTTCAAAGGGGATTTTGACACTAAAATTCCCAAAATCCCTTTCAAAGAGGATCTTCAAAAGGGATTTTGACACTAACCCATGTTTACAGTGTAATAATGGGCGGTCTTATCACTAAAAGCGATCTTTTCCATACAACCATTGGATGGACAGGATTTGTTGAACAATATGTGTGGGTGGCGCAAATTACACGAATAATAACAGAGAGATTTATTATATAGAGAAGATATCGAAACAGAAGCGTACATAACACTGTATGTATGTACATTACACAGTAGACGACCGATGTGGCGCAGCGGGCGCAGGTCCGCCTGTGACTCAGAGCTTGCGGGTTCGATTCCCGCCTCGGGACAAATGTTTGTACGATCTACAAATATTTGTTCCGGGTGTTCTGGGTATTTTCTATATATAATAAAAAATATCTATCTATGTATTGTATTGTATTAAGTATATATCAGTCATCTTGTACCCATACACACAGCAGCTTACCTTGGGTCTAGATGATGCTGTGTGGATTGTCTAGCATTATATTATATTATAGTATCAGAGAGATTTATATAATATACAGAAGATATCGAAACAGAAACTATAAATTGCGTTAGTGCCATAAAGCGCTATAAAACGTTTAAATGCAGGTAGCGTCTGCCGCGGCACGTTGTCTGGAAGTGCACAAATTGTGGTTACAGCCAAACGTAGCTATCATAATATTGTTATGGAAGGTGCACACTTATACTGAATATCTTTACATAAAGGCGAAAGAGACTTAACAGCATCTCCGGGTGATAAGCGCAGTGCAGTGGCACGCAAAACTTAAAAACTTTAAGCTTTGGGTGGCACTGCATCTGTTATGGTCAGGCGTAGCGCTTAACATCAGGCGGGCGATTTGATAGTCTTGTCACCTGCTGACATAAAAAAAAAAAATATATATATAAAAAAAGTATAAAACAAAGAAGTCGCGCTGCTAAAACGCGCGGTCGGCTTCTACCTTATGAATGACTAGCGACCCGCCCCGGCTTCGCACGGGTGCTTAAGTTTTCATTGCACCCGTGCGAAGCCGGGACGAGCCGCTTGTACTAATATTAAAAAGATATATTTTTTTTTGTTTGTTACTAATAAACTCAGAAACTACTGGTCCGATTTCAATAATTCTTTCACCATTAGAATGCTTCATTATCCCTGAGTAACATAGGCTAAATTTATTACTAGCGACCCGCCCCGGCTTTGCACGGGTGTGGTTTCATTGCACCCGCAGCTGGGACGGACTGCTAGTAAATTATAAGATCACATTGTTGATCTGTTCAGAACAATTTAGCAAGTTTTTAATTTAAAGCTATTAAGAAACCGTCTGTAAGTTTTAAAATTATTTCTAACCATCACAACTTTATTGTACAACTTTTTTTTAAATAAGGAAATGAAGTCAAATTAAATGAAATTGTCTCTTTTTTATGCCACCAAAGTGGCAACCAAGCGTACGGCCCACTTGATGGTTAGCGGCTACCGTAGCCTATGTACGGATGCAACATCATAATATCACTTGCGTGTTACCACCCTGAGACGTTAGATGGAAAGTCTCATGTGCCTGTAATTTCACCGGAAACCATACCCTTCGCACAGGAACACAGTAATGCAAGCATTACTGCTTGGCGGCAGAAATAGGTATGGTGATAGTCCTTCCCCGGACGAGCTCTATCACAAAGAGCTCTATTGTCTTCATTTGCTTGAACACACTTCGTCATTGAACTACATGTAAAAAATAATTTAAAAAAAAGTTACTTATGTGTAACTGCCTTTACAGTAACACAGTAGAGTTTCCCACGTTCGGCACGCTATGAAATACGATCCTCCGGTTAAGTTTATGCATAATGTGGAACAAAACTATCAGTAACAGCATGTTAGTAACGTAAGTAAACTGACGGCTTAATGCACCTGTTTGTAGTGCAGTCGGAGCTTAGTTTCAATTGTATTCTCTACATACATCATCACTGGAAGTACTTAGCTAAAACTTATTAATTTTACGAGAGAAACATTTTAGTAACAGCAAGTCTAATTGATATCATGGTAAATACAAAATTTAATTACAGAATAAATCATCATCATTATGACAGTCTACTGTTCCCACTGCTGGGACACTGGCCTAGTCTCAAGCGAGAGTGATTGGGTCCTAATCCACTACGCGGACCCAATGCGGATTGGTGGATACAGAACAAACAAGGACGACGAATTACGCAGTGAGCAAGTGCCCGATTAAAAAAAGTAAGTTTGTATGAGTCAATGGCCGATTGAGAAGCGAAAGGTAAAAATCGAGGATGTAAATATTATGTATATCTTTAAATATTTGTTTCGAGTCTGGATGCTTCTATGTATTTTATAATTAATTAAAAATTTATTTATTTAATTTAATTTAATTACAAACTTTTACAAAGTATATTTAGGTACATTCCGTGGTCTTATTTTTATATATAAATTGTATACAGTAGTTGAGTAGGTACCTTGGCTAAGCTCTGTCCCTCGCACTAGGTCTCTTTTGAGCCCGTATGGCGAGGTTACTGTGATCCGCTTTCGGCTTAAAGTATAAGTATTATATCAATTATGTTCCGATAGTACAAGATTGGCTTAGTTTAGAGCAATAATGACGTTGTGTAAAATGTTTGCCAATTATTTGCCTCTTATTTACTTTGGTATCTTTAAAATACACACAAATCAGTTGAGCTTTTGGCGCAATATTGTTAATACCTTTTATAGAGTTTTATTTGTAACACAAACATGAATGCTCATTAGCTGGTAAATGGTTTTACATTTTTTTTACATAAAACAGGGATCTCATGTTCCCGTTTCTAAATTTGAGTTTCTATTCATCACAAATTCTTAGCGAAGGTGCCTTTGCCGCGCTCATTTCGCGCAAATCCGCTCAAACGGTACAAACAAAATAACAGCCTCTACTGGGGCACAAAACTCTCGACACGTGAATTTATTTCGTGCACGCGCGAGTGATTTTAAAACTTAAATTCAGCTCTCTGCCCAATTTCCACTAATACCCAGCGCTAGAATGCACCGGAAATGTGCTGTTTTCAATCACATTATTATTATACATAGCGCTCGTGACGTAGCGGGCTAAGTTGTTCTTAACAGATCAACGAAGTTAAGCACTGTTCCGCCGGGTCATCATTTTGATGGGTGACCGCCAGTGGCAATTTCAACTGAGCGCTCCCGTGCTAGCCCGGGCGAGGGCACGTTAAGCAGCCGGTCCCGGCTTTTTCAAAGTTGTTAGGCCATGACAGAAGCCTTCGGGCGGCCTAGAAACTTTGTCACCAGAGTTGGCTACTGACTCATACGAACGAACGATACATACTTTACATTGTTAGTTCCCGGGGTCTGTTCTTCTACTATAATTATGTACGCTTAGATCTTTTAAACTACGGAACTGTTTTTTTTTGCACACCACTACTTGGAGGTAGAACATTTGGCACTGCGTAATTTTTTTTAAATGTTATTAATGTTTTTAGTTTTTATCTATTGATAAAAATTAAATTAAAAACACCTTTACCTATTGGCAAAGTGATTCAAGAAGGTATATAGTTTAAACATCCGTGCGATGTCAAGGCGTGTCGTTAGTTATCAATAAATAATAATTATAAATGTGAAAGCCTAGATGGATAGTTGTTTGTTACTGAATCACGCCAGAACTTAAATGGCACAGAGATATTATAGTCTGGAATGAAACTGTTTATTTTATAATGCTGGTGAAATTATAAAATGCGTTTAGTGTTTATTTGCAAGCATAATTGTTGTTAAAGGTTTTTTAAATTTTCCGAATAAAGACTATTTTTAATCGAAACCTGATTCAAAGTGACGCGTTTGCAGAGCGCGAAATACGAAGCTATACGCCTCTTATTTACAAACATTACACAAACACGTACAAAAAGGAATTGCGAATTATCTCATTGAAAAAAAATTGTGCTAGGAAATTAGTTTTCTTTGCATGTGCGATCACCATCTAGCTATTTGGGCTACGATTTTACAACTTGGTCAAAGAAATATTCTTTTAATGGATCTCAATGCTAAAATTGCTTATATTATTTATTACAAGACCAAGATCCAATCACTCTTTCTTGAGAGTAGGCCAGGGTCCCAGCAGTGGGAACATTAGAAGGCTGTCATGATGATGATGATGATTTATTACAAGCTGACTTGCGCGATTTCACCCGCGGTTTTCCAGTTTTTATGCTATACAGACAGTTTTTCCCGGATAAAATGTCTGTATTATTCCAAAACTTAAGTCATCGACATTCAAAATTACATCACAAACGGTTAAGTCGTAACGGAGATACGTTTCCGGTCTGGTAAAACTGTACGTCATAACAAACATACACACAGACTTTCGCATTTATACTAGTAGGATTAGCAGGATAAAACGGAATAGTGTTTAAAATGTCGAGGCGAATGGAAACCGCAACTCTTTTTACTATTTTATGCTAGTTTTTATCCTGAAGCAATGTACTCTTGCCCTCTATATCTCTATAACCGCAAGTCTACCGAGTAAGAAACGTTGGTCAAACAACCAGTTTCCGAAGAGATGCCTTGCTTCCGGCTAGTTCTGTACAACTAGCTGTACGAGAATACTTCTATTTACACTCGTCATGTTTATCTTGTGATTTAATTCGCGGAAACTTTAAAACGTATAACAAAGTTTGTTTGATGAAAATCATGTACACATTCTTGCTTTAATTTTTTTTTGCGTAAAACCACGGAGCAAATACACTAGAGTTACAGCTCTAGTTTATTTGCTCCGTGTTTTTGTTTGTGTTGAGTTTTTATAAAGGCCGATGATGGTGATGAGGTGTAAGACTTATTTAGCCATGTGCTTAGCCAGCTATGCGAGGATGCGACGTTTTTATGTAACGCAACGATTTTATGATTTTAGAAGATACTACCAAGTACTAGATTTTTCAACCGATTTTATTTGAATAGTAATAAAAGTTATGTTACTTTAGGTTCAAAACTAAAGTAATTTCTTAAAACAAACAGATCAGATTTAACGAAATAACAATCAACAAACAAAAAAATACAAATATCTAGTACCTACTTGCATAAACTGTTAATTTTATATATTATGCAGCATATACATTCATGAAAATACGCACAGTATATTAAAAGCTAAAAAAACTGGAATCCAAAATGTAATATCTTTCAAAACAGTAAAGAACAAACTCGAGTTTCACAACGCTTGAAGCATTCACTATTTATATTCAAATCCACTCTTGTATTAGTTCTAGCGAATAACCGATATAAAGATAGGTGGAAAACTTTGTGAAACGATAAAATACAGCAGCGTTTGGAACTCGATTTAAAATTGAAGTTCAGTATTGTATTGCAGCTTCAGTCTCGATACTTTACTAAAAGTAAATATTGCAGCACATCGAGCTATTTTAGACATTTTTAACTTTGAGTTGTTATATTTTTATAAAACAATTGAAGAAGTTTCGAAGAAGTTGATAGTCACTGTCGTCTGCAATATATTTTTCGCCTACATACCTACCTAATGTAGAAACAAAATAGGTAGTAGTATTACAATATGAACTCTGTATAATGAATCACAACATAGAGATAGGACAGGGGTTTAAATAAGTTGGAGGTAAGCAGATATACAGGTAGGTAAGCCTTTGATAGCTAATGCTAAATCTTTTAAATCTATCATCGTCGTTATGGATAACATAGATAAATAAATAAATAATGCTGGACAATCCACATAGTATCATCTAGCCCCAAGCTAAGAAGAGCTTGTGTTATGGGTATTAGAAGACTGATACACTACCACCACACATTGTGACCACGAGCAAATTAAATTCCTGTTAGTAACACCAGTGTGACAATCTGGTGTGACCACGAGTCCGTAATCAAGTAGTGCGATGGAAAATTTGTCTTTCCCGTCTACTATTATACTCTACTATTCTCATTATGAATAAGAGCATATATCATTAGACAACGCCACACTACGTTTCTAGCATACAAAAAAACCACCTCACTGATAGCTAAAAATAACAGGTGAGAGTCATATCCATATCACTTCTGCAGGTAAAATGACAAGTGAGAGTCATACTCACATCACCTCTGCAGGTAAAATGACAGGTGAGAGTCATACTCACATCACCTCTGCAGGTAAAATGACAGGTGAGAGTCATATCCATATCAATTCTGCTGGTAAAAAAAACAGGCGAGAGTCATATCACCTCTGCAGGTAAAATGACAGGTGAGAGTCATACTCACATCACCTCTGCAGGTAAAATGACAGGTGAGAGTCATATCCATATCAATTCTGCTGGTAAAAAAACAGGCGAGAGTCATATCACCTCTGCAGGTAAAATGACCGGCGACGGTAATGAAACAGGGGCGGTGGAGCAATAACGAAGAAAGTTCAGTACGACGACTATAACTCACGCGGGGGCAGGGCATAAATCATAGCTAGCGAGTTACTCCAAGGTGTAGGCGGAAGCGAAAGCGAGAGCAAAAATTCCGCCGGCGGATCTAGGCAGTCGTGAAGTCAGCCGTTTTTGATGCGCTAATACAATTTTGTTATAAAAAACACATGCATTTCGTTCATTTATGATAATTATTCTGCTTCTAAGCTTTAGAGTGCAAACTGTATGACATAACTGTGAAATTAATTAAAATTATCACTCCTTACAAAGTTATACATTTTAAATTGTATTGTATAATATTGTTCAATCGCTATTTACTCTAACATGCACCAACTTAGCTGTTACAGGGAAAAGAAGAAGACACTTCAACGATAACATTATCATTTTGAAAAACCTCTTTTCATATTTTTTCGCTCGCCATAAAACAGTTGATTCGAAAACTACTTAAGCGTTTTTATCCGGCAGGAGCTTTTTAAGATTTTTTAGCTTTAAGCTGAGCGCCAACAAGCTACTGCTGCCTGGGCTTGTAGCCTCTTGAGCATCTTTTACCAGAAGGAAGTTGTTTAAGAGTAGTAGAGTTCTCTGTGATAGAGCTCGTCCGGGGAAGGACTACCACCATACCTATTTCTGCCGCCAAGCAGTAATGCTTGCATTGCTGTGTTTCCGGTGAAATTACTGGCACATGAGGCTTTCGATCTTAACCTCAAGGTGGCAACCCGCGAGAGATACCTCTAGTATTGTAAGCGTCCATAGGCTGCGGTAACCGCTTACCATCTTGTGGGCCGTACGCTTGGTTGCCACTTCAGTTGTAAAAAAAAAAAAATGTTCGTACGAGTCAGTGGCCAATTCATTTTTTAACGACTTCCAAATGTCGACATTTTGAATGATAGTATTAGACTTATAAATAAGTCACTAAGTATATATTTATATAAGCGTTTTGGTTATACTATTAGTATACTCTGAGCTAACTATCACATCAAATAAATTAATTCTAAAAGCCGTGACTGACAGTGTGGTATTCATAATACCATACGCCTGTTTCCCACGCAACCTCCGCTCGCGACTTTTGGAATTAGAAAATAGCAAAAAAGGTTTGCTCTGTGGTCTAGTATGCACTCTGTGGTATTTTTTTAAAGCAAATGTACAGAATGGAAGTTTATGTTAAAGTTAAACAAAGTGATACAAATAGAAGAATTTATTCTTGTTTATTTAATTGGTGATAACCGTGAGAACTAGTAAAATTTCCCAAACTGTAGTCTCCAAGAAAAACCGTAGCTGCAGAGAGTGCAGAGTCGCTTTTTTTGAGACGATGAGGGATGCTGCTGGTAATCTTCACTCCTACACGTAGCGAGTGCTCCTGCCAGTCACGCTAGCTTTTACCACGCTGCCACTTGCTTTACTGTAAAAGTCGTTTTAAAAGAGCATAGAAATTACGGCAAGAACATACGGTTTTGTTGTCACTGATGTTGATTTATTTCAACATTACAAATCTGAATGCAATTTTAATAATGAAAATACTTAAAAGAGTTCAATCTTCTTTTAAAATTAAATCTTATTCATTGAAAACCTTTTAAGCTATAATATTATTAGAAAACTACATAAATAATAATTGTTTTTTTACTTACCCAGCACTACACTACTCTCTATTACTAGAACTCTACTACTTAAGAGTAGTAGAGTTCTTTGTAATAGAGCTCGTCCGGGGAAGGACTGCCACCATACCAATTTCTGCCGCAAAGCAGTAATGCTCGCATTGCTGTGTTCCGGTTTGAAGGGTATGGTTTACGGTGAAATTACAGGCACATGAGACTTTAGATTTAACGTCCCAGGGTGGTAACACGCAAGTGATATCTATGATGTTGCATGCGTACATAGGCTACGGTAACCACTGACCATCAAGTGGGCCGTACGCTTGGTTGCCACTTTGTGGTATAAAAAAAAACAGCATTAATCACGGCAGCCTTCTAAAGTTCCCACTGCTGGGACACTGGCCTACTCTCTAGCGAGAGTGGTTGGGTCTTAATCCACCACGTGGACCCAATGCGGATTGGTGGATGGCACCATGTCATTCAAATTAATTTTTAATTCTTGGAAATGCCGGTTTTCTGACGATGTTTTCCTTCACCTTAAGAGAGCACTGACATTGGCACATAAATTTTTCATACCGAAAAATCCATTGGTGCTTGACCGGATTCGATCCTAGGATCTTAGGATCGGAAGACGGGGTCACTACCACTAGACCACCAGGCTGTTGCTGGTGGTTGTAGGAACACCAATTATTGTGGGAAAAACGCTGATTAAATCATCAACAATAGAGATGGTAAAAGCCTGAGTGAAAAGTGATACCACACACTATAATTTGTTTAGTTTATTTTAAAGTGTGCCTAACCATGGCGTTAAAATGTGCCCAATAGTTTACGAATTGTAGTAAGTAAGTAAGTAACTTTTTACTTACTTACGAGTTGTAGTTAAAATAATGTATGTATAGTTCGCATAGCGGATCTAAGCTTCCGTGAAGTTAGCCGTTTGTGATGCGCGAAGACAATTTAGTTTAAAAAAGCTTCATTGCGCATCGAAACGGCTAACTTCACGACGGCCGAGATCCGTCGTGAGAACTATACTCACTTGTATGTTAGTTTTTAGGTATGTATAAATAGAGGCATGTCATCTATACTTTTTGTGGCACCTTTTTTTTTTTGTTAACGGGGAGGAATCTGCATCCAGACATCCCGTCGCATAAGGGTACGACGGGGGTGTGTGAGGTTGTCGGACTCGACGACTCACTATACCATCCCCGGTGGCCAGCCTCGATGCATGCCAAGGGGCTCCACGGTCCCCTAGGGCTATCAGTGGTGCCACTCTCGCATCGCGCTCAAAGCACTTCCCGGGGCTAACAAAAGTCAGCCCCAGCACCTCGCAGTGCTGCGGCAGCACAGGGCCACCCCGGTGCTAGCTTTTTGTGGCACCTATGCTAAGTTCCCTTTTTTTTTAGTACCAATAATGACGTAAGTGTAGGCAAGAAATATTATGTTAACATTTCTTTGTACCAACCTATTTTGTCCCACTGCTGGGAAAAGGTCTCACTCAAAGTCATTCATCAAATATTATTATTATAAATTATAATGCGCTGTGTAAAATTTTGTCTGCCTTTAATCGGCCTCCGAACCTCCGAACCGCGACTGCATCCCAGGTGCTGAGAAGTCTTGATTTTGAAACTTCAAACCCGTTTCGAACTAGAATCCGTTGAGTGGTCTATTTCAATCTCAAGCAGAAACAAAATTTCATTACATTTACCGAATTTCTGAAATTAGATTTATCTAGTCCACAGCTTCTGTTTGTTTATTCATAGAGTAAACTGCTTCTACTGCTTTCTACAGTTTCGTTTTACTGAAATGCTTTTAACACGGATTGAATAGTCAAATATTTTATTAGCTTTACAACCCCTGGTATATTTAGGGTAAAGTAAAGTAAAAAATATCTTTATACAATTATTTACTTGACAGATTTCCGGTGAAATTACAGGCACACGAGGCTTTCAAACTACGTCTCAGGGTGGCAACCTTTATGGATTTCCGCAAAGTAAAGCCTGAATCTATCAGTTGTCTTAAAGCTAGTGAATTTACATCAGTTCCACGCGCCCCAGCCTAGAAGAATCTGGCAACAAACTCTGCTGGGTTCCTATTAGGTTTTTTTTTGATGATCCCTCTTTATCATAAAGCTTCAGTGAGGCGCCAATCGAACTAGGTGAGGCTCATGCCAAGAATATAAGTAGATATTTAAAAAAAGGTTTTTTTAATATTATTATTGTATCTCCGCTTACCATCAGGTAGAGTAAGTGACCTCTTATGAGTCAGTGGGAAACTCTAGTGATGAGTTGAAGGCTGGAAACGACAGTCACAGTAAATTTTCCTTTCCTTTTTATTTTTTTAAATAAATACTGTGAACGGCAAAATATAATATTGTGAGGAAAAGGTTCTTGAAATATCTAAGAGTATAATAAATTTAGGGCACAAAAAAAGCCTATGAGGGGCAAACATAATTATTTTGTCACAATGTATTGGCCACTAACGAAGACCATTTATCTTATGAGTCACCATCATACCTGATCATTGATCAATCGCAGGTAAATAAAAATATATTAAACAAATTGCATTCAGAGAGCCTTTAAAGAAAACAAAGACTATTTGCAGCACTCTAATAACCCAATAACAAATGGTTCTGAGCTGGATCAACTTACCACAACATGATTAGGTCTGAGTAGTTCTGCACCGCGCACATTCAGTCTAACAATAAATATCTTGTCGTATTGTCACTTGTGTTTTGATATTCAGGAATAAAAATAAAGATGAGTTTCAAATTGAATACAAACATAATTTTATTGCCAAAATAACAGAATAACATTTCAAAAAGAAAAATTAGTTTTGCGTAGTTCAGTAACTCTCTCTTCCAAATAACCTTTGTTTATTATTTGAACCAGCTGCAAATCTAATAGGTGACCTAAATCCAACAAAAATAATAAAAGTATTTTGCAAATTGCATGCAAATTTTGCGTATTTTTCGTATAAAAAGAGAAGTGTTTAACCAAATTTACTGCAAAACAAGACTGACGAACGAACCAATTTGAAGTGTTCACTCGCCCGCAAAATAATCACTTAAACTAAAAATATTTTGCAAACTCACATTCGCTTGCAAAATAAGGCAATGTGTTCGTTTTCTGCGAGCAACCACTGAAAAAACGAGCATCGGGATATCCCCAGACGGCCCTTGAGCCCCACGCCATTACTTCAACTATCATGCCGTACTTGCCAGTCATTGCTGCATTATCTATCTACATAATGAATCCACTACCACCCTTATTCATCTCTCGGCAGAGTTCAATGTTGCGTAAGTTGCGTGCATGAAAAATCTTGCCACATACGTGTGCCGCAAAACCACGCATGCTGTCTACTACGGCTTTATTGTAATGCCTGTTGGTTTAAAATAGGCACTACAACTCAAAATTATTTTTGTAAGGATCGGGCATAATGCCAAGGCGTCAATAGACCGCGGTGGTGGTAACCGCTTGTTTACATTGTAGTAACAACCATTTTGTGGCTAATATTGTTAGTAAATGCTGTCCATTGGTGGTTACGTATATCGTCTGTGGTCATAGATGTTTATGATTGCGGGCATTAAATCTGAACATGATAATTTTAGTAGTTGGTAATATTGGCACAACCTCGCTCTAGAATAGGCCTTATCCTAACAGTTGGAACCTTAAAAAGTTGACCTTGAAATAAGGTTTCGCAGATAGGTATCGTTTTGATCAAGTGATATCTGAATGTTGGCAAATAGGCTTATTTCAAGATCTTATTATGCATAAATTGTTAAACGCTATTTGTGCATCTGTCTTCATTATTTGCTGCAGCCTACGACCACACAAAGCAGTGTGTTCGTAGGCTGCAATGCTGATTTTTGGTTTCGGTCATTAAATGTAATATTGCACTACAACAAACAATTTTGTTTGTTCGTAGTTGTACAAAAAAAAACGACCTACACTGTATTATTTTGTGGGTTTTCTGACCAACTATCAAAAACAAATAAAACATACACTATTAAACCGCTGTCGTTCTGTACTTTTTACTTCCAAGATAACAATAACTCGCCATTCCCAGCTGTCTGGCGACATTTGTGTGCCTTATTAACGTAAAATAATTTAATATATCAAAAGTTTGCGAAATACGTTTGTTTTCCAAATTAAATTGTATCCTTAAGTTGTAAGTAGATTTGAACCATTCAAATTCCATTAGGATCTCGGTGTGCTCAAGCTATTGAGCAGTCGTTACAAGAAAGGGTTTTTATGGATGCGTCCTGAATATTGCAAAGAGATGAAGTGATAAAAAAATGTTGCCATTTCGTTCGGAGTGCTGCCTTTCCCCGAAAATGAAATTGAGCACTCAACAGTAAAATTTCTAATAAAGACTCCTACATAGATAAAAGTGGTCAAAACTATGTTTTCAGTGGTGTAACTTTCGTAAGTGAATTCTGATGTTAAGAAAAGTGGAATTGGCAGTTTTATTTTATTAAAAAAAAAGCAGTGTCAGTACCTCTTCACCGATATACCGATACGTGAAAAACACGTTTTTAAAATGAAGGAAAAAAATGTTTTTTACACTTTCAACACACTCAGCACTCGCTTGTGTTGGTAACAACGAGTACTGTTGTTACCACAACACGAGTCACGACATTACATCCAGACCAAGAACAATGTGGATCATGCTAACATGTCCCAACCAATAGAATAAATTTCGTTAAATCTCGCTTTTCAACTGGGCATTCACCCACCGCGTTATAATATTAAAATGTATAATAAATTGAAATTTATAATATTTGGCTACCAATATTCCCACTGGTGCTAAAAACTCAAAGGTTTCAGTTTTATTTAAACGCTTGAAGATTTCCGTTTTGCTCAAGTGTAGGTACTTCTCAACTGGTACTATGTCTGTAGCTTTGCATAACAAGATTGTGTTATTGAATCAGATATCACTGAATTATTTTTGCTATAGTATTGAGCAATATCTTTGAGCTATTTTGATATTAAAGTAAACACTCATTCTGCTAACAACTCACTTAGGTTTTGTGTAATACATACATTTTACATAAAAACGCCCAGAGATAAACAAATATTTGTAGATAATGCAAACATTTGTTCTGCAACGTGGATCAAACCCGCAATCTCTTTTTTCAACCGTCACTTGCGCACTGCACCACTTAGGTCCTATTTTAGGTTTATTTAAGTTCATAATTTTATGATTATTATGTAAGTATTAAAAATGAGCACTCGTGGTCTAGTGGTAGTGACCCGGCCTTCCAATCCTAAGATCGTGGGTTCAAACCCGGTCGTGCATCAATGGATTTTTCTGTTGTGCTCTCATTCGGTGAAGCAAAACATCATGAGGAAACTGGCTCAAAAACTAAAAATTCGATCCATCAATCCGCATTGGGTTCGCGTGGTAGATTAAGACCCAATTATTCTCGCTCGATAGTAGGCCAGTGTCCCAACAGTGGGAACATTAGAAGGCTGTCATGATGATGAAGATTAAAAATAAACTAACAGAGCCGTGTCGTTCAACATATCGACAATTTAATAAGCAAAACGAGCTGCGATCCAAATTTATCATCACAGTACAATTACTGGCGAGTAAATGGCTTCGTGAATGATTCAAATTGATTCAATTTCGTGCTAAATGAATGATTTACTTCAATCGTCGCCGTCAGTCGGATGATTACAGGCGGCGTCATACGCCGGGACGAATGCAACCTGACACGAAAATTACTAGCGAATTGGGGATATAAATAGACGAGAAGCGAAAGGTTGGAGGTGTTTCTATGAATAGTATCATCTAGTCCGAAGCTAAGCAGATCTTGTGTTATGGTGGGTATTAGATGACTGCTATATTTAATAAAGTACAATATATAAATAAATAAAATAAATAAATAATGCTGGACAATCCACACAGCATCATCTAGCCCAAGGTAAGCTGCTGTTAAACAGAGCTGTGTTATGGGTACTAGATGACTGATATATATTTAATACAATACAATACATAGATAGATATTTTTTAATATACATAGAAAACACCCAGAAAACCCGGAACAAATATTTGCAGATCCTACAAACATTTGTCCCAAGGCGGGAATCGAACCCGCAAACTCCTGCGCCGCAGTATTAGTTATATGAAATACAAGTGTATTCACAAAAACTTTTCCTATAAATTACTCCTATAGTTTTGCATTGCAAACTACTCGTAAAGAGCTGTGTAAAAAATGTCCACCATTACTTACAATTTATTTAGTTGTCGCACTTTACTGGAAAAGAAAGGCTCAAAAAAACTTTAAACAATTAAAAGTATTGAGTACTTTTGCTCTGGTAGGTAAGTTTATTTGAAGGACTATTCCTATTGTTATTTCTTTCTGGCGGAGTTCCAACCTCGACACGGCGTTACAATTCTCAAGACACTTAACGCGCAGGCACAGACGTTTCAACAAGGTTATATTTTTCTACTTTTCTAGTAATAGACAATAGCACAATGTCACTCGGAACCACTTGAAGCAAGTCTTTGATTGTGTTGTTGGATTGTCTTTGGCTATCTTCTGAAAACGACATGGGTCTTCCCATTTTAATTATTTTTCTCGTGTTATTTTAAGTTTTGTTGCGTAAATTTGGTGGCAGTTTATACAATTTAACTTGTTTACTTAGCACAAGTGTAAGCAATTGAAATGGAGGGGTAATGTTGGTTGGTAATTTAGTCAAATACTTTCCAGGATAATTTTGAAAGAAAAGTCATAGTTTTTTTCCAAATTTCGTTTGTTTACGTTGCTATGCGACAATAAAACTAATACACTTGACACTGGCAAAATTGTGGCAAACTAGCCACAGAGGCCATAAAACAAAAGAAGAAGAAGAAGATTGTGTTGTTGAAACTTGCATTATTATTAGTACCTCACTGGTTTTAGCAATGCACCAATAAAACAATGCACTATTAATTGATTGTGTTTAATATCTTTCTATGTATTATTTTGTTTATTTTCATAAGGTTTGACATTATTTATCATTTTTTGACTTGTTATTTAGCCTTAGTATAGTTCTCACAACGGATCTCGGCCGTCGTAAAATTAGCCGATTCGATGCGCAATGGAGCTTTTTCAAACTAAATTGTCTTTGCGCATCACAAACGGCTAACTTCACGGAAGCCTAGATCTGCTGTGCGAACTATACTTTTTTTTTTTTTTTTTATTATTTCTTTCACAAATTGAAATTTTCACATGAAATACATAATGAGCAATAACTAATAATTTTTAATATTTTTTTAAATAATTATTATTTTTTTCTGTTTTTATTTTAACTTTTTTAAGCAATAATTTAATTGTAACTTGATATTATTTATATCTGTTTCTACTGCTTATTATTATTATAAATTAGAATATTACGTTTCTATTATCTTCGATTAATGTAATTGGAACTTCTGTCCGTGTTAATTAAAGTAAACAAATAAATAAATAAAATTAATAACATTGACATTTACTGCAACAATTTGCGTAAACAATATTCCCAAAAAATCTAATTTAAAAAAAACTTAAAGCTATTTATAAAACGACACAATAATTATTTTATATTAAATTATGAATTATACCAAAAGAGCAGATGTTAAAAATTATGCAAGCTTTTTGAACGTACTTAATCGTATTTTTTTCTGAAACAAGCAAAATACTGTAATATATCTTATACTGGCTCTTATAAATTAAAACTACATTATTTAAAAAATTACGATGACAATAAGGACGGACAAGCATCAAGGTGCTAATCATAAAGTGCTATTAAACAAACCAAGCCAAAAGTTCCAAAACGTTCCCACAGCTAATAAATAATATGAATACTAATTCTAATGTAAGGTGAATCGTATATTTATCCAGTCTTTATTGTTCAAATATTCGTCGTTCCCAAGGTGCAATCATTCCCGCGGTAACTTACCAGTGATACAAACCATTTTATTCTATTTTCTGACACTAATAAATATAAATAAATAAATAAATAATGCTGGAATAAATAAGCTGCTGTATACAGAGCTATTATGGGTACTAGATGACTGATATATACTTAATACAATACAATACATAGATAGATATTTTTTTATTATTATAGAAAATACCCAGAACATCCGGGCTAATATTTGTAGATCGTACAAACATTTGACCCGAGGCGGGAATCGAACCCGCAACCTCCGCGTCGCAGGCGGACCCGCTGCGCCACATCGGTCGTCAAAAAGATGAAACAATTAGGAAACAATTACAATTATTGCAATAAAAGCCTCCATTCACAAAACGTACAACGAGATAAACAATTGGATAGTCTTCCGGAGTTGAACTCTAAGCAAAATGCTCATTGCAAGTCCAAGAGGAAGTTTTTAATAGTGTTGTGTCACCGTGCGCCGGTTAATTACTACGAAGGACTTTCAACCTTATCAACTACGGGAAAGTAGGGACTTAGTTGAAAGTTGAGAACTATAGTTGCTTGAGATTAATCGAGAGCGATCGGTTGATTAGTTGATTGTGTTGTTTTACTGCAGTTGGAATTCCTTTAGGTTCTGTCTTTGTTTGTATGTATTTTGTTAGCGATTTTTTTTTTTTATACAACTGAAGTGGTAACCAAGCGTACGGCCCACAAGATGGTAAGCGGTTACCGCAGCCTATAGACGCTTGCAATTACCAGAGGTATCACTCGCGGGTTGCCACCTTGAGGCTAAGATCGAAAGCCTCATGTGCCAGCAATTTCACCGGAAACCATACCCTTCACACCGGAACACAGCAATGCGAGCATTACTGCTTGGCGGCAGAAATAGGTATGGTGGTAGTCCTTCCCCGGACGAGCTCTATCACAAAGAACTCTATTACTCTTAGTATGCGATGTCACTGGATCATAGTTGAAATCAACTCATTGCACGATAATACTTGTTGTTTTGTTTGTTAGAACGCTCTCTATATATATATATATATATATTTTATGTCAGCAAGTGACAAGACAATCAAGGCGCCCACCTGATGTTAAGCACCACGCCTAACTATTACAGATACAGTGCCACCCAAAGCTTAAAGTTTTTAAGTGTTTGCGTGGCACTGCACTGCGCTTATCACCCCGAGACATTGTTGTAATGACTCTTCTCTTTCGCCCAGTAATTTCACTTGCTACAGTGCCCTTCAAACACTACTGCTTGGAGGTAGAATATCTGATACTGCGGTGGTACCCACCAAGACGGACTCTTGCTGAAGAGTCCTACCACCAGGTATTAGCTTGTAGGGTAACAATGCAAGTTGTGCAAACCTACACACTTGCTTGACTATAGTCGGATCGCGTACAAAGCGGTGACTGTCTATGATGGACGTAATCGTGAACCACTGACAAAATCAAAATCAAAATCAAAATCAAAAATTATTTATTCAGTAGAATCACAAGGATCACTTTGAAACGTCTTACAAGCTAGGAACATTTAAACCAGTTCCAACGCGCCCATGCCGTAAAAGAACTGGCAACAACACCGGCTGGGTTCCTATCGCTTTTTTGGCATGACCCTTGCTATTGTTATGGATTCCAAGTAGAGTTGGAGCACATTCGTCCCAAGCTTTTTTATCATCTAGGTAATCGGTTGTTTTATAGTAAGCTTTTTGAGACAGATTTTGTTTAATTAAGTTTTTAAATTTGACAATTGATAAATTTTGTATGTCGCTTGGGACTTTGTTAAAGAAGCGTACACATTGCCCTTTAAAAGATTTACTGACCTTAGTGAGCCTAACTGTGGGAACAGCGAGTTTATTTTTATTTCTAGTATTAACATTATGATTATCACATTTTTTTTAAACAGATTAATATTTTTGCGAACATACATAAGATTTTCATAAACATTTCTTTAATAGAAAAAAGTCTTGGAATGCGAATGAACCTATAGGACGAGGTAAACATCACTAGACTTGCCCCTTGATCAGATCATTTTGTAAGCGACCAATCTCTATTGATCTTCATTTTAAACTATCTTTTATTGACAGTAGAGCTATGTCAAACTGTCTTAGGAATTCTTGCTGGATTTGACCAACTTTTGGAAAAACTATTCCGCGGAATAAGAAATGTCAAACAAACTGTCAAATTCGAGTTTGGTCGAATCCAAGCTTAGACAGTTTGACAGTTTTGAGATTAATGAAAATTGCTCGCTAACAGAGTTATGTGATCAACTCGCAGCTCCCAGCAGTTATTACAAAAATTAAATATATTATAAAGCTTCTTAATTGTCTGCAACAAGCCATCACAACAAGCTACTTAACTATCTACCAGATTTTCATTTCCATAAAACATACGTTTCATGCCTTATTTTCTTCCTTCTTCTTGTAAATCCACGCTGTACAGGGTGTGTCAACTTACAGCTGCTCCAGAATGTATAATTTATGTACATAATTTGTACAGGAGGCTCGTTTTTGTTAAGACTTTGAAATTAATTGTTCGCGTCCGCTAATATCTGGTTTCAAGACGGAGGCGCGTCGATCAATCTTCAAAATTTTGTCGGATATTGATATTTTGTTCAAAAGAGCACCGGTGGTCTTGTGGTAGTGACCCCGCCTTCCGATCCTAAGGTCGTGGGTTCAAACCCGGTCGTGCACCAATGGATTTTTCTGTTCGAAAAATTTATGTTCGCAATGCCAGTGCTCTCATACGGTGAAGGAAAACATCGTGAGGAAACCGGCATGTCCAAGAACTGAAAATTCGAAAGACATGTGCCATCCACCAATCCGCATTGGGTCCGCGTGGTGGATTTAAGACTCAATCACTCTCGCCTGAGAGTAGGCCAGTGTCCCAGCAGTGGGAACATTAGAAGGCTGTCATGATGATGATATTTTGTTTTGAAGTAGCGGTACAAAGAAACGTCAATAAGAGTTTCTAACTACGGCTCTTACCAAATTGCTTATCATGAATTATTTTTTTACCTAGCCTTCCCACATATAATTGTATGTTATACTAGGCAATTACTCACTTATTGTAAATGATAATTACGATCCAAATAGACAAATAAAAATCAAAATAGTACCAAAATAATGATTTTTTTCTTCAAAAGGGAATTAAATTATATTCAAGTAATTTAAGAATTTAGGTATTTTATTAAAACGTTTTACAGAATAGTAAATGAGATTTACCCTTCAAAGGGGATTTTGGGATTTTTTTTGTGTCAAAATCCCCTTTAGACTGAGCTTAAAGCTTCAAAGGGGATTTTGATACAAGCCCACGGTCGGTACACAGGCAACTCTAGAGCAAGAATGATTGGGTTTCAATCCACCAGACTCAATGCAGGTTTGTGGATTTTTTGGCATGTCGGTTCCTCATAATGTTTTCCTTCTCTGTATAAGAGCACTGGTATATATTCATCATGTCAGCCTTCTAAAGTTCCCACTGCTGGGACACTGGCCTACTCTCAGGCGAGGCGATTAGGTCTTAATCAATCACGCGGACCCAATGCGGATTGGTGGATGGCACATGTCTTTCGAATTTTTTGTTCTTGGCCATGCCGGTTTCCTTACGATGTTTTCCTTCACCGTATGAGAGCACTGGCATTGCGCACATAAATTTTTCGAACTGAAAAATTCATTGGTGCACTAGCGGGTTTGAACCCACGGCCTTAGGATTGGAAGGCGGGGTCACTACCACTAGACCACCGGTTCTCTATTGGTATATATTATTCAAAAGAAAATGATATGTACTTGCATGACGTAGGGTCGTGCCGGTCGATAGCTGGGGAACCAGCGGCACCACCTGTAAAACTCGCCAGTAGATGTTTGAACATTTTTATTTGCTTTACAATTACCTGTATGACTACGAAATTACGAAGATAAACCTCTGGTTTTCTACATAAGTAATATCCAAACTATAGAAGCAGAAACTGAGCTGATCTCAACAAACAAAGTAACTATCGAAGTACTAGCTCGATGCCAGAGATTACCAAACTAAGTTTGCTGGAGCCTGCTCAGAATGGCACTAAGCGCTGTGTCGGGTACAATTGCATCGAAACTAATACAAGTTGTGCTGTGGTCCGCGCGTAATGCGCAATGGACTGCAAACATAGTCATAAAGTCATAAGTGACTGGCAACTTACCGTTATATATCATCCTATCGAGTCACAGTGTTACTTTTAGCAACTTTTTTTTCAGTTACGTTAAATACAAAAAGCTGCCATACATACACCTGCCCCCCGATTGCGTAACTCGGTTTCAATCCGATTTCAACCAGTGAACTGTCAATAAGCTGTCAGATTCATACAAAATACGTCACTTTTTGATTGAAATCAAGTGAAATTGATTGCAACCGAATTACGCAATCGGGGGACAGGTGCCTTACTCTTGAATCCAATGACAATTCCGATCCAATCCCAATTTTTATTTTCTGCTGTCAAATTTTTTTGCTCATGAAAACAAGGTTAAATTTGGCACTAGGTTTGATGTCAAAAGTACGAAATGTCATATACCAATACTTGTCCAATACCGATTGCGTTCAAGAGTAAGGCCCCCAGGATCGTCTGTCACATGACTGATTAGCTCAGGACAATATCAATAAAGTGGGCCCCCAACAATGAAAAACAGCAGCAGATCCAGACTAAGATGGCAGTGTGACCCGATATTATTTAAACCACAGTAACTCGTGTTAGGATATTTTTCCCGATAAGCAGGCCATACCGCCAACTAGCAAGATACGTCAGACAAACTACGTCATGGTATTAGATTCCCGCGTGTTACTTCGCTCGATTGCTCACTTTAGCCAGTGCCATTATAACGTTGCAATACGGGTCATTCACCTTCCCCAAAAATTTTGTCGATTCCCATACTAATTATTACAAAATGACTGTATACATATCGTATTGCGCTATAATACGGCACCAACTATATCTAACGGTGTGGCCTGATCATAAGTGTAATGTTGGGAACTCACCCTTTATTTATTTTACTGTCACATGCATAAACTGTATTGCAGAAAACAGTGCAAGGTGAACTATTTAAAAAGGCAATAGTTCGCACGAGAACATGACTTGCACCAAAATGTGTATTGTTGCAAAACGTTCGTTCAGCGTGACGTGATACGGACGCTTTATCAGCGATGATGGATGTTCACGTTGGTCATCATCTGATACAACTACCAATAAAGCACGTGTGCATGTACAACGTTATTTTTTTTTTTTATACTACTAAAGTGGTAACCAAGCGTACGGCCCACTTAATGGTCAGCGGTTACCGTAGTCTATGTACGCATGCAACATCATAGATATCACTTTATTCGAAAAACATTTTTTTTTATACTTCTAAAGTGACAACTAAGCGTTACCACTGGTTATTTCTGTTTTTATAGTGTTAACCATCACACTAGGGGAATACTAAATATTATAATATCCCAAAAAATATTTTTCCTCCCGCTTGAGGCAAAATATTTTTTGGGATATTATAATCTTAAGCGTTAATACTCTTGCAACGTCGGAGATATCACTTGCGCGCTGCCTTAAGACGTAGATCTGAAGCCTCATGTGTCTGTAATTTCACCGGATACCATACCCTTTGAACCGGAACACAGCAATGCTACTCGTAGCATTACTGGTGGCATAAATAGGTGGTGGTAGTTCTTTCCCGGACGAACTCTGTCATAAAGAACTCTGCTATTTTTAAAACTCTTATTTTTGTTTTTATCATAAATCAGCAACTAATACACTTTCGTAGGTCTTTCCCAATAGAGTCCTTCCATGAAGAATTTCTTACTGTCCAAGAGAGTCTATTTCACCATTCTGCCTAAACCCATGAACGACATTCCAAGTAATCTACCTTTTTACAAAAAAAACTGCTTAATATTCTTTATTGACTGACAAATACAACACAATTTGGAAATAATTTTTAGCTAAATAAAGATATGATTTGAATTAGAGCATCTGTCGAATTCAATTTTGGCGGCTCCTTTGTGTCGGTATGACAAAGGCTACGCCGCTTTTGTCGGGTAATAGGAAAGACAAGGATGTTAAATATGCTGAATTAACCAGCCAAAGGTGAAAGATAGTTAGGCAGTCAGGATTATAGTAACAGTTAGTACACGTACACAGTAGGTACTAAGACAGAACAGATATTATGAGTATTTAGCTTGTAGTCTGGTGGTGACCCACTGGTCTTCCGATCGTCTGGTCATGGTTTCGAAACTGGTCGTGCACCACCTGGTCTCCACTCAATAGTACATTATGGTACTAGTGTGTAACATTGGTGATTACCGCTGAGGCGCCATTGAGACCCGAGCCGTAGGCGAGGGTCTTAAGATAGCCGAGGACGGTAATCATCGATACACACGTGTATCATACGACGTTTTTCAAACACACTTGTGAATAAAATAACAAAAAAAAATCTGTAACTCACTAGTGAGTTAAAGCAATGAAAAAGTCATAGTTTGATTATGGGTGTCATTCTGTGCCTAATTGCGATGACCATAGAGCCATTATAACTCACTAGTGAGTTATAGCAATGAAAAAGTCATAGTTTGATTATGGGTGTCATTCTGTGCCTAATTGCGATGACCATAGAGCCACTATAACTCACTAGTGAGTTATAGCAATGAAAAAGTCATAGTTTGATTATGGGTGTCATTCTGTGCCTAATTGCGATGACCATAGAGCCATTATAACTCACTAGTGAGTTATAGCAATGAAAAAGTCATAGTTTGATTATGGGTGTCATTCTGTGCCTAATTGCGATGACCATAGAGCCATTATAACTCACTAGTGAGTTATAGCAATGAAAAAGTCATAGTTTGATTATGGGTGTCATTCTGTGCCTAATTGCGATGACCATAGAGCCATTATAACTCACTAGTGAGTTATAGCAATGAAAAAGTCATAGTTTGATTATGGGTGTCATTCTGTGCCTAATTGCGATGACCATAGAGCCATTATAACTCACTAGTGAGTTATAGCAATGAAAAAGTCATAGTTTGATTATGGGTGTCATTCTGTGCCTAATTGCGATGACCATAGAGCCATTATAACTCACTAGTGAGTTATAGCAATGAAAAAGTCATAGTTTGATTATGGGTGTCATTCTGTGCCTAATTGCGATGACCATAGAGCCACTATAACTCACTAGTGAGTTATAGCAATGAAAAAGTCATAGTTTGATTATGGGTGTCATTCTGTGCCTAATTGCGATGACCGTAGAGCCATTATAACTCACTAGTGAGTTATAGCAATGAAAAAGTCATAGTTTGATTATGGGTGCAAGTGTGTTGGAAAAATATTTAAACAATGCTTTCAAACGGTAAAGGAAAACATCATGCGGTTGTAAAGCACTATATTATACAACAATCACTAAAAAATCTCACACAGAGCTTACATCTTCATTTCAACATACTGTAATAATTAAAGCAGAAATTCTCAGTATCTTCACGTTTTCTTCCACGGGGGGTTCCGTAATTCAAATTACGAGGCATGGAACCCTAATTTACAATGTACATGCAACAAACAGCGGGCATTACTCGCAACGACCGCGGTAAATTCTGCTAATAACTAAATTAAAAGGGGAATTGTTTAGCATTCTTGCCGCGCTTTAAATATTGCATGTTTCTAGCGGAACTTTACTATCTTGAAAATGGAGACCAGCGTAGAGATTTTATGTTCCTCTTGGGGCTGGCGCTAAGGAAAATGTTTTGAAATCTCTAGCAAGCCGCAGTACCAATGACTTGGGTGTTAAAACGTATTTTGACAAGAACGAATGATTAATTAGGAGTTTTCGTCTCAAATTATTAAAAAAAAAGCTGTCTATTTAAATGGCGATAACTCAACTGGCAAGCCCAAGAGAATGTAATCACTACGTTTGGCGAGCTATGGTGAATGTGTATGGGTTGCTCCTGCTGTCACTGTCTGTCATACCTCTGGCTGGTGTCAAAGTCATAGAACGTTCTACGTAGTAGGTACATTAACTTTGGTCGTACTGGAGTTAAATTATTTTGCCTCAAGCAGGACATGAACTCACAACTTTCCGCTTGACACGAGACGAAACAAAAACGAAGTTAACAACTTTTTTCTTGTTTTAATAACCTTTCCAAGTATGGCAGTAGGGCAGATAGCGCCATCTGTCAAAGCAATCGGAACTACTTTTCTCGAATCGAAAACATGCCGCGCGGCTTCACTCGTGTTTTTTCAGTTTTTATGCTTTTCCTCAGGAAGAGTCAATAATTAAAAAATAAGTCTATGTATTGTATTGTATTAAGTATATATCAGTCATCTAGTACCATAACACAGCTCTGTTTAACAGTAGCTTATCTTGGGGCTAGATGATGCTGTGTGGATTGTCCAGCATTATTTATTTATTTATTAATTTTTTTCGGGTTAAAAAGACTTTAGAGCAAAATCTTTATTATTGTGTATAGCATCGCTGCTAGGCAAACATACGTTTGAAACATAATCTACAATCAACAGGTTTTTTTTTATACAACTGAAGTGGCAATCAAGCGCACGGTCCACAAGGTGGTAAGCGGTTACCGCAGCCTATGAACGCTTGCAATACCAGAGGCATCACTCGCGGGTGCCACCTTGTACATAGATCGAAAGCCTCATGTGCCAGTAATTTCACCGGAAACCATACCCTTCATACCGGAACACAGCAATGCGAGCATTACTGCTTTGCGGCAGAAATAGGTATGGTGGTACAGGTAGCGTAAGGTTTCAACGCTGCTTCAAAGGTATTTCAGTGCACATTTCTATGCTAAAGGACATGAAGATAGCACTGTGTGTATTGGCTGGTGTTTCATCCAGAGGTTGAATGTTCCCGAGGCGAATGAAGTTTCAATTCCGCATGCATGTTTCAATCCGGTTACAAGCTCAGTTAATTAATATTGTTCAGCTTGATTCAGTTCACACATTTTACAAATGAAATGTTTATTTACGAAAATTAGGTTACACCTATCTAGATGTCTGTATCGCTTTGTTTAGGTGCTTTTGAATGAAGTCTTCTTCTCTTAATATAAAAATGAATTTCTGTTTGTTGGTATCGCTAAAACTTGAGAACGGCTTGACTGATTTGCCTTATTTTGATCTTAAATATATATGTGATATAAATATTTCAAACGAAGGTTTAAATTGTGAAAATGATAATGCGAGTATACTGCGCGGGTTAACTATAGCAAACTACTTTAAAAAATGACAGCAGGACTCTAAACTTATAAATAGTTAAAAGCTTCAGTGAAGAAGTTGTTCTTTACGATTAACCTAATGACTGATACATTGATCAGGTGATCCCGTGCTTCGGAGGGCACGTTAAGCAGTCAGTCACGGCTTTTTTAAAGTTGTTAGGTCATGACAGAGGCCTTCGGGCGGCCTAGAAACTCTGTCACCAGAGTTGGCCACTGACTCATACGAACGAACGAACGAACGATTGATCAGGTACATTCTATTTGCACAGAACTAACTAGTAATATAAATGAAACCAATCCTCATAAAACCCAGATTAATAGATACCTAAATTAAGCTTTAAATTACATTATCCATTATTGAGGTACTTTTAAATTAGAATCTAACTGCCAGCCATTATTATAATTAGCATACATTTAAACTGAAAATCCCTAAATATAAGTGCTAATCGCACTATCGCCGCGGTTGTGGGCGAGAGAGGGGTGGGGGGGGGGATATATAATCGCACCTGTGACTGCGATTTATGCTGATTTAGCTCTTAGCTTTTATTGTTTTAAAACTTTTTGTTATATTGTACAGTATTTTTATATGCTTATCGTAGAATTAACATTTAAGCCGCTTGCATTGAAAGTTATCTAACAGCATAGTTTTGACTGTTGTATCGAATAAAAATTGTTAAACCAGAGAAATAAAAAAACAAATTTCAAACGGAGTTTGCCAACTTGCCAAAATAACATAGTTTTTCCACTTTAATTCGTTTTTCTCATGTTTTTTTAAATTTTATTGTGTAAATTCGGTGGCAGTTTATCCAATCACAGGTGTAGGCAATTAAAATGGAAAGGTTTGATATTTAGTCGAAAACTCTCTTCAGAGATAGTTATGTAGATAATATTTTTAAGAAACGCAGCCATTGCCTTCAAAACTTGGTTTTTGCGACATTAAAGAACCTAATATTGTCAATATTGATACGGCCATTCAACAAAAAAAATTACAACCGAAAGATAGCGAATGCAATTCAAAACAATTACTTTTTCACCCAAGTGTTCTGTCAATCAACAGCGATACAGCTGTGGTTTTTGTGTTGCAATACTTTAACAGTAACTGCATCCTTGTGTATACAAATCTGACTCAAAAGTTTTGAAAATAAGGTACTAGAGTACGTAACGTACGTGGCTTTTTTCGTGCGTTATGCTTCAAGTTTCTTATTCCCTAACTTCAACTAAATGCTCAATTACGAACTCAAAGAATTTAACTTGAAGTTTTACAAACAATAAGTTCCTAAAACTCCCCTCAACATGCAAGCCATTATTTCAGAACACTTACCGCAGTTTCGTCTTACCTTGTGTGCCATACCACGTATGTGCGGGAAATACCGCATATATGCGGGAACCACCGCTTATGTGCAGAAAATACCGCGAAAGTGTAGATTTTACCACCCGTATGATTACTACATTAGGCGCTTTTCTTGGACACTTTGCCAGACTTAAAGAAATATTGAGTTCAATGTTTTTAAGGTATGTATGTTTACTATGAGTTTAAGTTTAAAATATCTTGGTACAGCCTCATTTAGTGATATAGATAAAATGCACTGAAACAATAATATTTAAATATTGTATTATTTTTAGTAGAGTGAGGTATTTCAAATGACGAGGTTTTCTTAAATATGCTACTCGATTTTTTTTTTAATTACCGTATGTAAATGCATCTAGAGAGGTCACCTTAAAAATCCATAGCACTTACTATAATAGCGTTTTATTTGCCAAAATGTGTTTTGTCCCTCTAAAATATCTTTGAATTTATTCAATATTGTTGAAGGTTTTATTCGCGATACTATTTCAGATAGATAACAATAATCTGTCACGGTAAGTTTTCATAAGCAGAGCGCACACTACACCGCAATGTGCTGAATAGGCCAGTAATTACGTTTCGTCTCACGTGGATTGTTTGGAAGCGGAGCTCAGACCGCGAGCATTCTTTCAACCGCGGAATGCAATGCGCTTTGAGTGCACTTCCTGCTGAAAATGTGGTTTGAAGCTCTTGACTAAAATTAAAAGACTATGCCTGAAATTGGCGTCTTTTTTTTGCGTCCCTATTCTGTACACGAATAACAAGGTTTGGTTGATGGACGCGAAAAAAAAACCGTGGGTGTGCAATTATTGATGGGTAGGGAGGATGTACTTATGATATTATGTTCGAAAACATTTAACAGCTATCTATTTCATGGTAACTTAACACTTATCGCGCATCTAGGGAAGATATTTGCTTAGAAACGTAATAAATACATACAAACTTCTAACTCTTATATCTCATTTCGGACTGAGGATAGAGACATGCATGCTAAATAAGTTTCGTTTGTTACACTATTCTGTACTAGAAAAACGAGGTTTGGTTGATGGACGCGGAAAAAAAAAAGATGCCACCTTTCCTAGGGAATTCGGCATTGTCTTTTGGTTACTGACACTGCTAAAACTTATACCTTGATTATGAAGTTTATAGATTTGTTTTATTTAGGACTAGCGACTTGGTTTTGTACAGGTGCCTTAACTATGTATAAACTTGAGCCACTTTATTTACTAATTCACCTAGCTTGTAAGATGGGTCATCATTTGGATGGGTGACCGCTAGTGGCAATTTCAACAAACGCTCCCGTGCTTCGGAGCGCACGTTAAGCAGTCGGTCCCGGCTTTTTCAAAGTAGGCCATGACAGAGGCCTTCGGGCGGCCTAGAAACTCTGTCACCAGAGTTGGCCACTGACTCATACGATCGAACGAACGAACGAACCTAGCTTGTAAGACAATTTAAAGTGATCGCTGTGAAATTAACTTGTTTAACTATTTGATAAAAGTTGCATTAAAATTATTCACACAGAGTTACTGTACATACATACAGAGTGACAGAGGGCAGAAAGTGTATGTAGAGATAAGCTTGCATTTAATCACTATCTAAAGCGGCCTATCTAAGCGGCGCTCTTGGCCGTATTGGCTAAGCATTTGACGACATCGGTGGTGCGGTGTGTTAATTGTGTAGTGATGCGCATAAATGTCCCACGATAATATTTACTTCCGTGTGTTTACCATTTGAATATGTGACTGCCAGTGACAATTTTAATTTAATTTCTTTGGAGGGCACGTTAAACTGTTGTTCCTGGATTTTTCAAAGCTGTTAGGCCATGCCGGAGGCCTAGAGGCGGCCTTATAAGTCCATCATTAGTGTTTAAAAGCTTATTGGTATTGGTGATTTTTTAACTTTTAACACCCTAATCATGATGTTAAACGTTGTAATTATGTGCATAAGTACATGCAAATGAGTATTGTTATAAATTTTTAATTGAAATAATTCATTGTAATCAGCTGTGAACTCGCCAACGAGCTATAATGAGGATTAAAATAAATTAATTGTTTATTTCATTATTGCTTTTTCATTAGCTAATAAATTTTTAATGTATTTGAAATTCAGAATGAGTCACAAGTAATTGCTACTTGAGCAAAAAGAAAATAAGAAAAAAATGAATAAATGAAGGAAAAATAGTGACCCCGTTAGAAAAAAAGGCAGGACAGATTTCAACTGCCCTCCTAGAAAGACTGAGCAGGGAGACAGGTGGGAATAATTCAAGCAACAGTTACTTAGTTATAAGTCCTAGTTTTAGTCTTAAACTTAAATATTTGTAAATCGCTGACACCACTCTTTAGGTTTGCAAATATGAAAAATAAAACATGCTGCCAGTAATTTAAGTTTTTTCTAGGCATCATCATCATTGTAAATAACTGTTTTATAATATTTTTTTACTTTGCATTAAAAATTGCAGCGTTCATTACATGAAATAAAACCTAGCGCCTATAAGCTCAGAGTAGGAATCACTGTGTCTGTTTTAAAATAACGTCACTATGGCTGCATCCGACCAACTACTGAAAAAAAGGTTCTTCTGAAGAAATGTTTAGCACAAATAAACTGTCAGTTTACTCACAAATAATTACAATTTACTCAGAGTAGCGCTTATTCGAGTTTGGTCGAATCCAACCTTAGTGTCAGATATGTGTTTTATCCATCTGAGTAGATAGCTAAACCACCTGCTAACATCTGGAGTTTGTAACAGTCTTTTTTTAAATTGCGATCAAGTTTTTTACCTTTTTATTTCTCCCGGCTTTTCGGTTGTGTTGCAACAACCGTGGTCGCGGGCAGACTGCATAAAATCCCGCTAATATTATAAAAAACTATCTAGAGTTATACACAGACATAATTAATATCCATAAATCATAAGAGAATCATCCCATCTACAACTGCCTTTACACAGCCAGTCGATACGTATTACAAATTCATCACCCGGTCTAGACAAAGTGGATCTAATTAGGTGTTCAATCAACATCAAACAGATCTTGTAAGGTTTCAGATTATGTCATTATTTATGCATAAACACAAGAGTACTGTGTTTATTTATACAGTAGTTCTGTGAACAGACGAAGTCGGGAGCAGAAACTTTGAAAATGGAGCAATTACTGCATTTTGAAATAATAATGACCTTAAGTTATTATTTTATTATTTATTTTAGCCCATATCGTCCCACTGCAGGGCAAAGGCCTCCCTCCATTTCTTCCACACTTCTCGATCTTTGGCTACTGTAGGCCAGTCTTTAAGGTGCGTATCGAGATCGTCCCGCCATCTTCTCCGAGGTCTACCGCGACGACGCCTGGTTTGAGGGACCCAATCAGATGTAATTTTGGCCCAAAGATCTTCCGGCTTTCTTCTTCTTCTTAAGTTAGATTTTTTATAAATATTACGATGTATGTACTGTTTAGAATACACTGTGACTTAGATTTTTGGAATAGGTAGAACGGAGCATATGTTTTGGGTTGCACGGGTAAAAATAATATTGGGTAGAAAATTTGTGGGTTGAACGGGTAAGCACTCGAACACAGCAATGCGAACATTACTGCTTTGCGGCAGAAATAGGTGAAAACTTAAAAAGATCATACTGATGACTGCAGAAAAAAACTCTCATGAATTGAATTCACGTGTATCAGTTTCAACATCATTGAATCACTTTGTAAAGCTCACGAACTCTACTCTAAGCCGCAAACTGAATTATTAAGTGCACGACGAAGGGATGTTTTGAGTTATTTAATTTAGTAGTCGCCGGTTCGATTCCCAGGTCAGACAGACATAAAGTGCAGCGGACAAGTCCCGGAACAGTAAACGTGGATAAGGTTTTAAACTTGAATAATATTCTCAGGACAAGACAGGCTACAATGCAGCTTAACACCTAATATTATAAATGAATACGTCTGTATGTATGTACGAAATATCAAAGTCAAAGATGATTTATTTCAATAAAATCACAAGGATCATTTTGAAACATCTTAAAGCAAGGTGAATTTACGCCAGTTCCACGCGCCCCATATGTTTGTTACTTCTTCACGCTCAAATGGCTGGATGGATTTGAATGAAATTTGGTATGAAAGTTCCTGTGCAGGTATGCTTGCTCAGGTAAACCTGTGCAGCTTTTTATAGACCTGTGTAGTTTTTTGAACACTACCGACGTTGACCTGTGCATTCAAACCTGCACAAGTAACCTCTCCGGTAAACCGTAACGTGTATAGCTTACTCAAGCCACTATTCCAATATAACATTGAACAGCGGCCTATTTTATGTAACTACTCTACAAGTCTGCACTTCGTATTTCAGAACAGTTTAGAAAAAAATAATTGACAGCAAAGTGCAGAGGTTACATAAAATAGGCCCCATGAGGCCCCTTGGGACTTGCAGAACAGTTACATCAAAGGCCCCTAATCTCGTTAAGGTCCTAATTCTCATTGTCCTTGACAACCGATGTGGCATGGCGGGCAAAGGTCCGCCTGCGACGCAGGAGGTTGCGGATTTGGTTCCCGCCTTGGGAAAAATGTTTGTACGATCTGCAAAATAAACTTGTGAACACCTGAAGGTGTTCAGAGTATTTTCTGTGTTTAAAAAAAATATCTATCTATGTATTGTATTGTATTAGCTATCAGTCATCTAGTATCAAAAACACAAGCTCGTTGCTTAGCTTGGGGCTAGATGATGCTGTGTTGATTGTCCAGCATTATTTTATTCTGACTTCTCCATACATTTAATGCTCCTCAGCTAAGCACGTCGGCAAGACCGCGTTTCTCTCTGATTCACGTTCTAATACAAATGTTTTACGAGAGCGGCTTAAAGTTTACTAGCGTCTTCTATCGGCTTTGCTTGAGCTGTAAGATTATATGAAATGTAATGCTTATTTGTAAAGACAGGGCACACTGCATACAAAATAATTTATCTAATAGAAAGAAAGACAATAAAGAACCAATTTCATAGTGGCCTAGGTCTTAGTAACACCATAGAGAAATTGGAAAAAAATATAAAACTAACATTATAATACAATTTTATTTTTATGTAGACAAACAAAGTTCTATATGAAAAATGTTTGTTGTGTTGAGTTTCCTAAAACGGGAACACTGGAGGTCCGCCATGGCAGCCAATGATCGTGACGCATCTTGACTTTGACAGTACCTAATAACCCAGTTGTTCGTTAAACCCGCCAAGTTGTTTTGCATTGTGTTGCACTCCTTCACAAAGATAAATTTACATAAGATTGTGAAAGAAGCTAAAATAAATTAAATAAACAGCTTAAAATGGTTTCTTTATTGAATATCTAAATATCTAGACCCCTACAAAGGTCCTAGGTCCGGCTCCATACATTGAGAAACAACTCCTTTATACAACAACTAAAACAGACATGATTTGGAACCTAAAGTGCCTCAGTTACATGCTGAATACTTCATCTTCGTATATTGACATAATCATAATCATTTTTGCATCAACATGGGTTTATAAGATGTAGGTTTTATTGAAATAAAGTGCTACCACATTCTGCTGGCTAAATGCATGCAAATGTTTAAAAAGTATTACTAATCTTATTAAATATTAAATAATGACAAAGCAACACAATGGTTAGCAAGCTGTTAAATTACGGTTCATTTATACTGTTACGATTCAAAACTTTAGCATAAAGCGCAAAACACAGAGAGAGCGGGCGCGTGTCGGTTCGTATCGTCGCCGTCGCGGGCCCGTTGCGGATATATTTTGTTTAATTTGTATGGACGACATGGATGACAACACACTGAACGTGTGCGCGTCGGACTCGGCCTGACACGCGTCCTCTCTTTGTGCGCTTTGATGACAAATAATGGCAAATGTACACTATGCCGGCGGCCAGGCTAGCGGGTGTTTGCCGTGTGGCATGCCACTATGATTTGGGGAAGCTCGGACCCGGTGGCATTGCCAGAATACCCACTGGCTGTACCGCTGAGCTTGTTGGCAACATACCCGCTGTTCTGGCCGCGGGCATAGTCTGTATAAAGCCATAAGAAAACAGACGTTTATTATTATTTATTTAACTAGAACGGCTTATAACAAATTACACTAATTATTAGATTTACATACAAACCGTCTCTCTTTATAATATTAGATAAAATAAATAAAAAATAATTTATAGTTCTCTGAATTTGGCACTTAGTTTATATCCTTGTATGTTTTTGTCGATAAAAACAATAACATATCTATACACTGCTAATCCAAAATGTACATAGCGGACATTACGCCGTCTAACTAACATTTTAAGTTCATATGTTATATCACTTGCTTTTGTGATTTCAAACATAAAATCGTTGAATTTAAGTTTAAATTAGGATACGTTTCGATACAGCAAACTTTATGACAGCGACGAAATAGCTTTTCCGTTCGCTTGCCTCCAGTAAAATGTCCACACCAGTTCATCTCGCTTATTGACGATCGCTTGCTGGATATTTAGCTATTACAGATAAACGATTGAAAATTGCTCTCAACTCACAACTATAGATACAATTTTATTGTATAGTACCGCTAACGGAACTCAGCAGTCACTCGTGAAGTTTATGATGCGCAAAGTCAATTTAGTTTGAAAAATCTCCATTGCGCATCAAACGGCTAACTTCACGGGACGGTCGAGATTTGTTGGCAGTACTATACTATAAGTTTATTAATTTTGATGACATTGATTTGCTAAATTCAGTCGGAGTATGGAGCGCTCATTCATGATGTAGCATTGTATGTTGTACATAGCAGATCAACGAAATTAAGCACTGTTTTGCGTGCATTTGTATGGGTGAACACCAGTGGCAATTTCAACTGAGTGTTTCCGTTCTTCGGAAGGCACGTTAAGTCGATCCCGGCTTTTTCAAAGTTGTTAATCCATGACAAAAGCCTTCGGGCGGCCTAAAATGACAGAATCAGAGTTGGCCACTAACTCATACGAAATTACTTACTAGGCTCAGTCATTGTTAGTTCGATGGGCTCAGTAAACGAAATACGTAGTTGTCAGTGAAGTAAGGCGTTGGAATTGGACACGGGCACGACACATCACAGCACATAGTTAGTATGGGAATTAGTGCAGAATAGATAATAGTTAGTACGAGCATGGTTATATTCTACTCACGCGTACATCGCTCCGTGGCCACTGGAGTTTTAGATGAAGCTTGGCTTAAGTTGCAGAAGGTAAGCTTTGGGTTTACATATAGTTTTTTAGCTCGTGAAGTAGCTAAGGTAGGCTAAGTTGTTGTTAGATCTATGAAGTAAAAATGACGCACGAGTACGCGTACACACTATTTAGATGGATGACCACCAATAACAATTTCAACTTAGCACTTCCGTGCTTCGGAGGGCAAGTGAAGAAGTCGGCTTCGTCATACCTTCGAGCTATATTTAAATCTTAGATCTCGAAATTGCTGGTTATTCAATAGTGATGGTGTTCAAAGGGACTCGTGGTACAACCAGTTCAACTGAGCAGATGTTCATAATACCAGTTGGACAATTGCCCCTCTGTTGTACCACGGGACCCAACAATAAGTTGCAAAAAAAAATTGACAGTTGGACCACGAATAGTTTTACTTACCCGTGGTACAAACTGTTGGACAAAGCTGTTAGACCACGGGTTGGTAGCGGAATAAATGTCTAATTACGAAAAATGACAAGAATAAAAATGTTAATTCATAAAAATGTCTCCGAATGAATATGAGCAAGACCAAACTGATGACCAATGGCACGAAGAGGCGGTTGTACGTTGAAGGCACGGAGATTGTTTATTTAATTTAATTTACATTCAAATACGATTTATAAATTGTTTAATGAATAAATGAAATGAAATGAAATGAAATTGAATATGTCCATGAGTATGTGTATCTCGGCCAGATAGTTTCCTTCCAGGCGCAACAGAATGAAGTTACCCGACGCACTGAAAACGCCCGGCGAAGCTACTGGTCGATAAAACCTCTAATGAAAGGCGAACTTCCACTTCACACACCTAAAACGCAGACTCATGGACATGTGCATCTTCCCAATCCTCACGTACGGTGCGCAGACTTGGTCTCTGACAGCTCAAGAAAGATACCAACTCGAGGTTTGCCAGCGAGCGATGGAGCGTAGCATCTTGGGAGTCAGACTTACAAACCGCATAAGAAACTCGATATTACACTCCAAAACCAAGATTGTCGATGTCACCCATAAAGCGGCACAACTGAAGTGGGATTGGGCACGTGACTCGTATGCCGGAAGATCTTTGGGCCAAAATTACATCTGATTAGGTCCCTCAAACCAGACGTCGTTGCGGTAGACCTCGGAGAAGATGGCGGGAAGATCTCGTTACGCACCTTAAAGACTAACCTATAGTAGCCAAAGATCGAGAAATGTGGAAGAAAGGGAGGGAGGCCTTTGCCCTGCAGTGGGACGATATATGCTAAAATAAATAAAAATAAAAATGTCTAGTCATAACAGCAGCCGATCAGAAAAAGCTTGTGCTTTAGTCCCTGGCGTTAATCAAAAGCGCACCGCATCCACGCTCCCCTGATTAATATCAGTCGCACCGGACGCAATGCGGGACCGACCCGGGACAGAACCGGGAATTGGTTAATACTACTTCAATTGACTTTATTTTAGAACGTTGGTCTATGTATTGGTTTACGTGAAAGTATGCATTGTGTAATGTTTATCTCAGCATGACACGGTCAAGATGTTTGCCTGGTGTTAGCCACGCCTGACCTTAACAATTGCAGCCTCCAGAAGCTTTAAGTTTTAAGTTCTGCGTGGCACTACACTGCGTTTAACACCCTGAGACATGATTATAAAGTCTCATTCGATTAGTAATTTCATGTATAGCAGTGCCCCAGAAATTCAACACTGTGCAGCTTGCACACTACTGCTTGGAGGTAGAACATCTGACACTGCGGTGGTACCCACCAAGACAGACTGTTTCTGAGGATTTACCACTAGTTGTATTTGTATGATGTTTAAATAGAGTGTAAAATAACTTGAAACTGTACAGGCAGGCTAAGTTTATACAAAGTATTATTGAAAAAAGAAAAAGAAAAATTAAAAAAGTTAATTTGGCCATTTTCCCGATTCGTATTGAAGAAAAAACTCACAAGTTCTGTAGCGCGTAGCATAGCTATTGTTTTTTCGTTTCATTTGTAACTCATCATCATCATCACCGGCACTATGGTTTGTGGATGAACGAATGGAGTTTTCAGTTGGCTGAAATGATAGAGAGTATAAATCAATTCTTTAGAACATGCTTTACATTTTATAAAACTACTTGAAGTTTGATTTATTAATAGCCATTTATTTTTATTTACGAGATACCTAAAAATTACTTTTTCCCAATAAAATAATTCTTTAGACACAATTTTTGATTTGCATTATTGACAAAAAAATGATATGTGTAATGTAATTTTTCTATTGAATCCTTTGATAAGTTTTTTTTTTTTTTTATACAACTGAAGTGGCAACCAAGCGTACGGCCCACAAGATGGTAAGCGGTTACCGCAGCCTATGGACGCTTGCAATGCCAGAGTTATCACTCGCGGGTTGCCACCTTGAGGCTAAGATCGATAGCCTCATGTGCCAGTAATTTCACCGGAAACCATACCCTTCACACCGGAACACAGCAATGCGAGCATTACTGCTTGGCGGCAGAAATAGGTATGGTGGTAGTCTTTCCCCGGACGAGCTCTATCACAAAGAACTCTACTACTCTTACAAAAAAAAAAAAAAAGTTTTACAAAAAAGTGTCTAAAAACTCATCATGATGACGAATTATCATCATATTCGCCAATTACAAGTACACCTATCAACATAGTCCCTTCCCAAAGAACAGCATGACCATCATTGATCTTACGAGTTATGTGAAAGCGCATGGATTTAGATCTATTCTGCACGAGTGTAAACTCCGCCAGACAGCGGTTAGGCAGAGAGTTTTTTTGTTGGTGATGATGATTAGGTAATTTAATTTTTATGTTTTCATTATTGTTAAATTTGTAAGCTGTGTTCCACATAACATAACGATTGTTTTTAAGCCAGTAGCTCTTACTTTGTTTCGCTATTGATTTTGGAAATAATGTAAAAAAATATATGTAAAAGTCTAAAAACTATCAATCAAGCAGGAATCTTTCATCTATGGAAGAGGTCTATGACCATTATGGTTGGCCGATAAGTATGATGATGATAGGATATCAAATACACATTTGCGTAATATAATTAGCGTAAACAGGTCCTTTGAGCTATACAAAACAAAGCAATAAGCTTATTATCTACCCTTTATTATGCTGTTTGTGATACATATTACCGCCGGGAGCGGTCGGGCCGTCTGCTCGATGCAATTGGGTAATATCACTCCAATTGCTTTAAGCAGCGCTCGGCGTGGCCTGATGACTCTAGCCGGGCTATTGTTGGTTTTGTTATTCGATTGTTGGTTGGAACTGGTCAATAGTCGCTGGGGAATGGAAAATAGACAGCTGGCTTTTCATTTGGCAAGTGGCATTCCGATGCAATTGATAAACCAACTTTACACATGCAGTTTTAACTATGACTCCGATTAAAGTATAACTAACACCTATATTCTAAGAAATTTCATCGAATCTTTCTCCACTCGACTCAAGGAATAGACGTATCTTGAGTTTGACAATCATTTTCTCACCTCCGGTAAGGTAAACTTTCGAGGAAGTAAGTGGAGAAGAGTTTTATTAAATTGTATTCCCTTACTATTCTAAGGTCGTAGGTTTGAACCCAGTACTTCACTGATTATTTTTGCCAATATACAATGCCAATTCCCTCATACGGCAAAGGAAAACATCGTGAGGAAACCGGCATATTCATGAACTAATAATCCAGAGGTCATGTGCTATCCACCAATACGAAAATCTAAATTGATTCTGCGAGGTGGATCTCTCGTCAATCGATATTGTCTTACTAAACCAAAACTAAAAGTCAATAAAATAAGTTTTCACAAAAGTTCAAACCTTTATTATCGCTTCTAAAACTAAAACCATACGAGTAAAACTTACACCGTCAAAAAATAAATAAAATCATTCAACATTTTTTCCAACTAAAAACAACGTTCAAACTAAAAGCTTGTAACGAAACATAGGCCGGGCTTCCACTGAGAGCTAATAAAAGAGATAACTATCCAGTGCAGCTTGTTTATTCGTCAAACGAACAAAGGCTAGCTATCAAAGAACCACGTAAATAATTCAATTTGCTCGCGGTCACTACGGGTGTATTTTAGAAATGGTCACAGTGGATAACATAATAGAACTTTATAATTATTATAACTATCATGGTTATTAACATAATATTCACTGAAACGGGATATTTACCATGAGAACGTTTTATATTAAAATTTAGTGCCCCAGTGCCCATGAACGAAAAAATTAGGGAAGACATCATAATGTCTTTCGAATATTTAAGTGCTTGTATAGACATGCCAGTTTCCTCACGATGTTTTTTTTGACGTATGAGTGCACTAGCGTTGTGCACATTATGTTTTTAATAGAAAAAAACACTGGTGTACAATCGGATTCAAACCCTTATGAACTCAGGAACCTTACACCACTATTGTCACATTTGCTCCTTATTTCTATAAGCTGTTGCCCGCGATTTCATTTACGTGGAACTCAGGAACCGTTTTTTAAAGTAGGCTATGCCTAAATTTATAATATTCTCAATAATTTTCTATCTATTTTTTAAATTTCAGTCAAATCGGTTAAGTTAGTGGTTGTCGAGTTATAGAGGAACAAACATCCATCTGATCAAACAGACAAACATCTGATTATAAAAATATCCTTTCGCATATATAATTTGTGGGATTTCTATTAATTTTAAGATATCCTACTGTAAGAATTACGCTACGGCACGGTTATCGTTCAACAAAGGCTGCACTCTTCTTTGAGCGCGCTCAATTTTAGCTTTTAGAACTTGTAAATTGCAAAAATGCGTTTAAACCGGAGCCTTTGATACGGGTGTTAGTTGCTTAGATCGTTTCATTACATGGGCATGGCTCTGAATCATTTTAATAAGGTTGTTGTAAAATAAACTAACACAAGTGAAAACTACTCAATGGCACAACTGGTACACTTGCTTATCGAGCAAACGGTAGTGGGTTCAAGTTTTATGTCAAGTGTATGTATGCAAGTGACAAGACGATCATGACGCCTGCCTCATATTAAACACCACGCCTAACTATAACAGATACAGTGCCACCAAAGGCTTAAAGTGTTTAAGTTCTGCGTGGCACTGCGCTCATCACCCCGAGACGGTGTTGTTAAGTCTTTTCGCTCAGTAATTTCAGTGCTACAGTACCCTTCAAACCTAAATTACGACCGATCTCGAGCCGTCACCATCCATCATTCTTTTTTTTTATACAACTGAAGTGGCAACCAAGCGTACGGCCCACAAGATGGTGAGCGGTTACCGCAGCCTACAGACGCTTGCAATACCAGAGGTATCCCTCGCGGGTTGCCACCTTGAGGCTAAGATCGAAAGCCTCATGTGCCAGTAATTTCATAGGAAACCATACCTTTCATACCGTTCTTCTCGACGTGACAGAGTTTCTAGGCCGCCCGAAGGCCTCTGTCATGGCCTAACAACTTTGAAATAGCCGAGACCGACTGCTTAACTTGTCCTCCGAAGCACAGCAGCGCTCAGTCGAAATTGCCACTGGCGGTCACCTATCCAAATTATGACCACGCACAACATTGCTAAACTTCGAAGATCTGTTTGGAACAACTTAGCCAGCTACATCACGAGCGCTCCATCGTGCCGTCATAGTGCCATCGGTCTATCGAGTGTTTTTTTATTCCCTTATTCACTTTTTTTTTTTTAAAGTTGTTAGGCCATAATCGAGGCCTTCGGGCGGCCTAATAGCTAATTCACTAGAGTAAGCCACTGACTCATACTTACTTATCAACGACAGTTAAGTTACACGTTTGGTTACATCAAAAAACATTCAACATTTTCAAGTGGGAAATAAATCAAAATGAAGCGCACTTTCCGAAACACTTGGACTGTAGCGCTGTTTCCGAACGGAATTAATGACGTGGCGAGCAGCGCGCCCTATTTGTGACTCGCAATGCGTTTCCGACCGGATTCCCGTCCGATAGTTAGAGTATAAGAGACCGCGGCTTATGTCCTTATTCATAAAAAACTTTTTTTTATACAACTGAAGTGGCAACCAAGCGTACGGCCCACATGATGGTAAGCGGTTACCGCAGCAGGTGCTTGCAATACCAGAGGTATCACTCACGCGTTGCCACCCTGAGACGTAGACCGAATGACTCATGTGCCTGTAATTTCACCGGAAACTATACCCTTCGGACCGGATCACAGCTATGCAAACATTACTGCTTGACGGCAGAACTATGAATGGTGGTAGTCTTTTATTTATTTATTTATTATTATGAATCACCAACGAAAGATACACAGGCATAAACATTTTTATTTTTTTTAATTACTTCTCCCGGACAAGCTCTATCACAAAGAACTCTACTACTCTTTTTAAAAAACTTTTAAACCTTTTTTTTTAATCTGCAATATTAGCTGCTCAGTATTGTCAAATGTCAATGAACAAAGTCGATGATAGATTTGAAAGGTTCTTTAGTCAACTCATCTTGCTTAAACGTATCCCGCGGGATCAGTTGACTTAATTAATATTTTGTATCGGGCAACTGATAAAATAAATAATATATAAATAAAAAAAAGATTTATTGCCCCAACATGGAAAATAAATAAATAAATAATGCTGGACATTGCACACAGCATCATCTAGCCCCAAGGTAAGCTGCTGTTAAACAGAGCTGTATTATGGGTACTAGATGACTGATATATACTTAATACAATACAATTACATAGATAGATGTTTTTTATTATATTTATAAAATACCCAAAACACCCGGAACAATTATTTGTAGATCGTACAAACATTTAACCCGAGGCGGGAATCGAACCCGCAACCTCTGCGTCGCAGGCGGACCTGCGCCCGCTGCGCCACATCGGTCGTCCGTTACAAAGTTACATAGCTAACATAAAACAGTAAAAGTAGAATAAGGCTTAGGCAAAAGGAGTAAATTCAGCAGATGCTGCGTGCAGTAGGTAGTAGTGTAGGTACACACAGCGCTGATTTTCAATTATTCCCGCTTGGATAGATCGTCACCGAGATTTGAACTAGTGGGTTACATTATAGGTATGTACTCGTAGTATAGGTTTACTCATACAGTACCCAATAGTGAACTTATATGTATACTTTTGTAAGTCAGACTTAAAAGAAGAATCCCATTGATACATTTTATAATTTGTATACATTATATAGCAGAGATATCCGAATATAAATAAGACCCTCGAAGATACACCTGTAATTTTTCTAACTAGCTAACTAACTAACTAACTAGTTAACTGGATAAAGGTAGTCAATAAAAATTTAGTATTTATAAATCGTAGAGGCTACGGTATTTCGCTAGCTCTTATCCTATGCCCCGGCGCGCAGATTCCTACAAAAAAGTGTTTAAAACGCGCCGCGGCAAATGAACTGGAACTCTATTGTTATCGATCGCTCGAGATTAAACATCGACTCGTGATATTGCCACTGCGGCTGAGCCAAAGTTCGGGCCCGATATGAGATTGTCGAGAGATCGGTATGGAAAGCAATAAGCGAGATACGGCTGAGCATGTGTAAGGAGAGGAGAAATATTAGCACTTAGAATCTCTAATTTGCGTGAGACCTTGAATAGAAAGTAGTTGAGCGGTTTGTTAAATCATCATCATCGAAAGCGTATTATAATGTAGTATTTGGTAAGATTTCTATTCAAGAATGCTATAACGGCAAGTTAAAATAAGATCTCTGTTGCTGTGAGGCGCGTTCCAGTTTGGTCTGGGCTAGGGCGACGGCGGTCTGAGCGACTTCTAATTGCTTCTTTTGCAGTTCTCTGCGGGCTTCTAGCTCTGCTCTTCTACTGGATCTTATTGATCTAGTGGCTTATGGCACCAAGGTCTTCGAGAATGTATGCGGTGGAATTGTAGATCTTCCTCCAATATTCCTCAAGAGATATGACTGAGTCCCGAATTTCACTTGCGAGGCTGCGGGTGCGGACGCAGACGCGGTCGCGGTATGCGCGGGCGTTCAAATTCTTAAAACTATTATAATTGTAAAACATCTAAACATTCGCCGACATCTGTGTTCTAACAGCCGAAAATAATGCCATTGAATTCACAAAACTTTACAGCTTTTTACTACACTATTCTGCACACAGAAACAATGCTTCAAACTATTACTATTAAAACTGCGCTATTAAGTCATTCCGTAGTCCGCACAGATGTTTCTAATTCCAAAAATATTTACACGTAAAAAATTTGTTACATTTCTAAAATTAACACGCGTAGGTACTATATATATATATATATATATACATATGTATATGCTATAGATATATATAGTATCTATACTAGTCCCGAGTTTTCGACCCACGCTACTAAAAAGTTTTTATTCGTCTCGCATGATAATATTTTTACACACAAGAAAATATAAGACATTTGAAAATACTGCAAACAAAAATTACCCAAATTCATAAGCAGCGACATTTCCTGTGAAATTGTAACATAAACATAATAATAAACAAAATACAAATGCAATTTACCCGCTTCCGTGAAACAATTGTGTCGTTTGCGCTGCGTGGGGTCACGCGACTTTTTGTCTCGTCATGTTGCGCCGTGTCACGTTATTCGACGCTGTCCGAGCCGAGAGGGCGATGGAAGTCGCGTATTGAAAAGATAATAATAATAACGTTGGAGCAGTTGGCAGGCGCAGCGACAATAAGCTACTGGCTACGTTTTTTTTTGTGAATGGCATAAGTTAGAAGCGTCCACAAAACCTATTTAGACCTTAAGTTACTTAAGTTACCTAGTTTTTAATTTTGATCTACTAACACATTATTTTGAATAATGTTACTAACATAATTTATTTAATAATGTTACTAACATACATTACTAACATAAGTACCTACCTATTTAATACCTTTTAGTTATTCTTTGAATTTAAGTAATGTTAACCCGTCCGAATGTTAGGTATTATAATAAGTTAGGTACTCTTATGTAAGCAGCTTAGCACCCAGCATAGCCTACATATAATTTGCAATGCCTGAAAAGGGCAAATAAGTTCTAAGTGCCATATTACTTTTAAGACCTTTTGTAACACTTATTTGTGCAAATAAATATCTTGAAATCTTGAAATCTTGAAATAATAAGGATTTATACTGTCCGAAATAAAAACTTTTATTTCGTTTTAGTTTATTAACACATCACATTGTAAAAGCATAGCAGTGCTTCATAAATAGTTGGCGTCAACCATTTTTGATGGCTCAACTGTTTCATTACGAATTTTGTATTATTATTATGTTCATATTTGTTTGAATGAATATTTTTACTTATCGAAAACCCAGTGTATTATATAAACAAAGAAACAAACAATCAAATAAAAATACAAATCTTTTATTGTACATATGTTGCTGATAAGTCTTCTTTTATTAGTTTTAAACAAACTCTGTTAGGGCACAGCAATATTCAATCAAATCAAATCTTTCCTCTTTCTAATTACTAGTATAGATTAAATTGCAAAAGCCATGACTTGTCCCAGAGCCCGCCAACCGGCAGAACAAGCGGGCACCTCATAAAATATTATAACATCCAAAAAACGCCACACACACACACACACAGATAATAATAATTGTTATGGCGATTTATGGAAACTTTGTTGTGCCTTTTTGTTCCATCCCGGGGGTCCGCTTGGCCGCCATTGGACACCTTACGTAATGCTAGTGTTTGTGTTTTCAATCAAAAATGCGAGCACCGGTTTGAACTTGCGTGTTCAAATTTAGTTAAATAATATTTTTTCGGGCGTTTGGAATATTTAATTCATCATATATTTAGAAGTCTCGCTCAAACTCAAGAACGGCTGGACCGATTTGGCTAACTTTGGTCTTGAAATGTTTGTAAAAGTTCAGGGAAGGTTTAAACGGTGAATATACAGGGTGTGAAATTTTGCTAAAAAAAATAACGCGAGTGAAACCGCGAAGGGTCTACTAGTAATTCTTATTTTTTTTATTTAGACCAAGCAGTAGTAGAGTTCTCTGTGATAGAGCTCGTCCGGGGAAGGACTACCACCATACCTATTTCTGCCGCCAAGCAGTAATGCTCGCATTGCTGTGTTCCGGTGTGAAGGGTATGGTTTCCGGTGAAATTACTGGCACATGAGGCTTTCGATCTTAGCCTCAAGTTGGCAACCCGCGAGTGATACCTCTGGTATTGCAAGCGTCCATAGGCTGCGGTAACCGCTTACCATCTTGTGGGCCGTACGCTTGGTTGCCAATTCAGTTGTATAAAAAAAAAAAAAAAAACACAATACATTGATAAAATAACATTATGTAGTTTTAAGTGATAGGTATATAGCTTGCGTTCATACATAGGGTTACTTGTAGATACTGCGTATTATATATTTTTTTTCAGTATGATATTTTTGCCTTCAATTTTGCAGTATTTTTATTTTAGTATGTTAGTTTTGATATGACTAGGGAGCCGGTACGACCAATTCGCAGTTTGACTAAATCTCGATTAGGCTGTTTGATGCGCAATGCTTGATCATAAGTTACAGTTTCACCCGAAGCTTTTGAATTTAAAGTGACACTGCACTGCGCTCGTCTCCCCAAGACGTAGGTATGTATGTATCTTTCATCCAGTAATTTCACTAGCAGAATCATTATTATTGTCGAAAACTTGTTCGCGTAAAGTTTGCATGGTTCAAAGTGATTGTAATGCATTTAATTAATGTTATTAATATCCATTTCTCCAGTTTATTTTTGCAAATATATTTAAAACCAGAGACAAGTTATAACTACGATCTGACTTCGCCACGCCACTCACTCACCAATTATCAGTTTACGACCTGAGTGCTTAGCACAAAAAACTCGTTTGAATAAAGTAAATGAAAACGTATCGTCCAGCTGTCAATTTTTATAGGATTTTAAAAAGCGCTTCTTTAGTACGTTATATGAACTACCAAAATTCCATACAAAGTGACAGCTGGACGATACGTTTACGTTTACGATTGTCAAACGAGTTTTTCGTGTTAAGCACTCTGTACGGACTAATAAATAGTCTACGACAAACTTATACTTGAAAATCACCCAAAATACCTCCCATTGATAAAACCCAGTCTTATTTTTCTTTGCACGATAACGAAATCGCGTGAAAAGGAAGAGTTTCGCATAAAAAACTCTTATGGAAATTGATTGCCCATAAAATGTAATTTTAAAGCCTTTGCTTGCGGTATCTTATCTCTAGAACGGTGTAGCTGCGTAGCACTACGTTGCTACGCCGTAGCGCTACACGAGTTTTGTGTGGCAGTATTTTATACGATATCCTTGAAATGGTGTATTAGAATTTATTTAAGTTGCCTAATCATTAGTAATTGTTAAGTAAAAGTGCCTAGCTGTAAGGTTAAACTGTGCTAAGGTATGTAATTTTATAAATTTATCTAAATATACGAAGTATTTTTGTGAATCAAAGGATTTGGTAAGAATAAGAAAGACAAAAAGAAAAATAATTTATTAACACACAACTTGTTTAGTAAAAAATTAAAAGTACAAAGTTACAGTACAAAATGCAGGTAAAGTACAAAAATATCGCAAAAAAAACAAAAGTATGATAAGAAAAACATAGTACCTATGTACTTGTACCTAATTAAAAGGTTTCACGATGCGAGTGGGGGTCAATGATAGAGGTTTTCGGGCAGTTTTCTATAAAAGCCGTTCTGACTCACTCAAACTCTTCTCAAAACTGCTCACCCTTTTCTTGACGTGACAAATTCCCATCATCCACATCTAAAAACCCTATAAAAGAACATTGAATAAATCGTACAGCCGCCATTATTCAGCCAAAATTCTCCGCACCTCAGCGCACGAGGTATCATCGTATTCCAATCTTTCCATAAATCAATTTAAAGCACCGAAACCTTCTGAATAATCCGAAGGTGGAGGTGGCTCCTGAGCATACGTTACGTAACATGATGCATGGCCTGGAGATATATTAGGAGTCTGAATGTATGACCTGCCGTTTAGTCAGATTATGCAAGAGAAAATTGTATGGAATTTGTCCCAGATTGTTTAGTGAGGGTTTGAACGGGTCTGATATTGTAACAGAACAAATATTAGTACTCTGTTATGACAAAATAAATAGATATTCGTTTTAAAAGGAGGGTCCACTTTTGTATTGACATCAGCACTTCCACTCATTTTTGTGGCATAATGCCCGGTTCACACCATCACAGTCAGTAGTTTAGAACCTAAACCAACACTGGATTAGATTGTATCGTTTAGATTATACAGAAGTTTATTTATAAACAAAATTAACATTACACTGTGTTTTTGTACGCCTAAATGTCAGTCTTACATTGTTTAAATATTGCTTTTGAGCTTGTGTTTACACAAGTTATTTTTTTTAAACTAAAGACAACTATGGTAAGGTTTATCTACTACAAACAAATTGCAGCTTGCCGTAAATATTACATCAAATTGTAGAACTAAATTCAATTTTACAATCTGGATTAATCGATTTAATTAATTAGTTACTACTTATCAATTAGTACCGCCAATCGACAGGTAATCCATTCAATCACTACAGCAAATATTGGTAATACGTTTTGCATATTTTATTAATTTATGTATTCATGATTAAACTGACATTACATGTATTAGGCAGTCGTGACAATTTGCTGTCTGCTTTGAAAAGGCTTATTAGAATAACTATTTATATTTATTTATATTATATATTTGTTCCGGGTGTTCTGGGTATTTTCTATATATAATAAAAAATATCTATCTATGTATTGTATTGTATTAAGTATATATCAGTCATCTAGTACCACAACACAGCTCTGTTTAACAGTAGCTTATCTTGGGGCTAGATGATGCTGTGTGGATTGTCCAGCATTATTTATTTATTATTTATTATTTATATATATACATGTAGTATAAAACAAGGTCGCTTTTCGCCGTCTATCTCTCTGTGCTAATTGTTTGTACGCTTAGATCTTTTAAACTACCCAACGAAAAAGTATGTTTAAATTATGTTTTTTTTGTTAATATTATGTTGTGTTGTAGTCTTCGAGAATATAAACAAAAATTATTCTTAATGTTGTAGTATAAATGCGTAAATTTTAGACATTTGATGGATTCTTAGTACCAAATGTATAATTTATAGCTACTTTGTTCCTGATGCTGACTGTACTGTGCTTAGAGAAGAGATACGATTAATATTTAATGGAATTGCTTATGTTTGCACTATAAACTGTGAGCATTATCCTGTTTTAATTATTACTGAAACAGCTCGCAGTGTTACTATATAAAATATATGTATGTAGAAGTTTCGGGGTCCATAATGAAAAACACCAGTCACTTGCACTATTTCTTTAATATTTGAGATGTGACTCTTATGCTAGCTTACAGTCGAATGAATGTTTTTTTTTTTCATAGGACTATATGCTGTTAGACCGTCTGACGGTCCGTGACAGCGTTACACGAACTTTTGGCGAACGCAGAAGGCGCTGCCTGCAAAGATTGACAAGACCCTTGGAGTATTTATAGGCGAATCGACATCGCTTTCAAACAATACAACAACTAGAACTTATTACCGGAAGTTGAATATAAAATTAAAATAATTAATGAACATTACTTTTTAAAATATAAAATGATTTTTAAACAATGTAAATATTTTAATTGTAATACTTAAATCAATTATTATTTTATGACAAATACAACACTCAATTAATATTCTAAAAAATACAAAATGATTTTTAAACAATATAACATCAATCAATTCTTTTAAATAAATATTTTTATTAATGAATTAATTCAAATCAGCATTTAAATCTGATAATATTTAAAACAAATTATGCTAGCATCAATCATAACAATTTTAAAATCATATTTTTGCGCTATCATATATATATATAAATATTCTACGAAGTGTTTACTTTCTCTACTATTTCTTAATATACATTTTTGATATCTTGCTTATTTTTTATAAAAATTTAATAAAGGACTTGGTTTTACACGTCTACACTTTAAAATATTTAGAATATTTTTATTTTAGGTATAACAAGGTAAGTGGTTACCGTAACATAATACAAATGCAATATACAAATAATAATAATAATACGAAGAGTATAATCGGCCGCTGTGTCTAGCGTATGTGGATTACGAAAAAGCCTTTGATTCTGTCGAAACCTGGGCAGTGTTGCGGTCTTTGCAGCGATGCCAAATTGATTATAGGTATATCGAAGTGTTGAAGAATCTGTATAGTAAGGCCACCATGTCTATCCGTCTTCAGGATCAGAACACGAACTTTATCCAATTGCAAAAGGGGGTGAGACAGGGAGACGTTATTTCTCCGAAACTGTTCACCTCTGCATTGGAAGATGTTTTTAAGCTTCTGCACTGGAACGGGTATGGCATCAACATCAATGGCGAACACATCACTCACCTTCGATTTGCCGATGATATAGTCATCATGGCGGAGTCGCTGGAAGACCTTGGCACTATGCTCAGAGACCTCAATACCGTCTCTCAACAGGTGGGTCTCAAAATGAACATGGGCAAGACAAATATCATGTCAAACGCTCATGTTGCACCCGTGCCGGTACATGTTGGGAACGATATCATCGACGTTGTTGACCACTACGTCTATTTAGGACAGGTGATTCAGCTAGGTAGGTCCAACTTCGATAAAGAGGTCAGCCGACGAATCCAACTCGGATGGGCAGCGTTCGGGAAGTTACGGCATATTTTCTCGTCACAGATACCGCAGAGCCTCAAGACGAAAGTCTATAATCAGTGCGTGTTGCCAGTGATGACTTATGGCACTGAAACGTGGTCGCTAACTATAGGACTCGTTCAAAAGCTCAAAGTCGCCCAACGAGCTATGGAAAGAGCTATGCTGGGAGTTTCACTACGCGATCGAAACCGCAATGAGGAAATCCGTAGAAGAACCAAGGTCACCGACATAGCTCTTAGAATTAGTAAGTTGAAGTGGCAATGGGCAGGCCATATAGCTCGCAGAACCGATAACCGTTGGGGAATAAAGGTTCTCGAGTGGCGACCACGAACTGGAAAACGAAGTGTAGGACGGCCCCCCACTCGATGGACCGATGACATTAAAGCGGTCGCAGGAAGTCGGTGGATGGTGAAGGCCCAAAATCGGTCGTCATGGCGCTCTTTGGGGGAGGCCTATGTCCAGCAGTGGACGTCTATCGGCTGATATGATGATGATGATGATGATGAATATACAAATAAAAATATTTTATTAACCACAAATACAAATGTTGACACAGCTACAGACATATATAATAACCCTACGGAATACAGAAATGCAACCATTTATTCTTAGCGATATAAATTAGCAAAGTGGTATTATTACCTAGGTCAAAACGGGTTAGGGCATTAAACGCCTTATCAATGGGTATCATAGTATCAGTATCAAAATGTACAAATTGTTGTTGCCAAAATGTACTCAGGCCCATACGTCTAGTCTAATTCTAAAATGGTCTTTACTTGTAACCCCTCAAATACAATTTGCATTTAATTTATATTTCAAGTATCTTCTAGAACTACTTCACAATCCGATGAATTCCATCTCCATTCCATTAACAATACAAATAAATCAAAAAGCAAACCCAGTAGACTTGGTGGACGATCCTTGCTAAAATATAAATTGTCAGAGCACTAAACATTGGAATTCTCTAAAATTATTTAGCGTTATTACAACGATCGTGTTTTAATAAATCAGTATATAAATTACAACGTAAAAATAAAAAATAAAAGTGCTAAAACGCAATGGCAAGTCTTTTTGCGATCAGTCAACGTGATACGTGGACGTTTTGCAAATACAAAAAAACCACATTTTATGTGAGAATAAACTTTGTACGCCTTTTTGGACAGCATGTTTAAACTTTCGGCTGTCAAAATTATGCAATCTAGACAAATGCATTACATAAAAAAAAGAAGTTTTAAAATGCTGGTCACCGTATTTTAAATACGCAGAGCTTTTAGCGATTGTAATTGAGTATTCCTCGAGATTAACGGCAGTGATTAATTTAGGGCGAGTTTTACGAAGCTTTATTCTATTGACAATGTTCATCGATACAGCTGCTGTTTTGATTTAAATTTAACACCACAGTGATAGGACACAGTTTCGAAAAATATGATTCTGTACATTTCCTCTGCTCATTATAAACCTGTAGTGTCCCACTGCAGGGCAAATGCCTTCCTTCTCTCCGTCCATACCTCTCTGTTACGGGCTAGTTGGCCACTCTTTGAGGTATACGTCAAATTCGTCCTTCCATCTCTTTTTGGTGACCCGGATGGAACCCAATCTCTGCTCTTTATGAATTTTTTTTAGATTAGTATTTTTGTAAAATATCATGTTGAAATTTTATACAAAACATAGTTAATGTATTTGCAACATCGTTATGAAACCAGCTTTTCAAATAAAAAAATTACAAAGATTATCTTCCAGCAATCCGTATCGGGTTTATTCGGTTGCATTAGATTAAATCTACCTAAAAACCACTCTCGCTCGAGAGTAGCCCAATGTTAAAACATGGGAACTTATAGAGCAGTCATGATGATATCTAAATACACTTTGAAAGCCTGTCTATAATCCACATCGAGGGACATTCAAAAATAATTTACAACCATGATAATTGGAACTATACCTTCAGGATATTCAATAACAGTTACCATTCCGAAACCCATTCATAGAATCACTTTGTCAGAGGGTCTAATCTTGAAAGTGATAATCGTGGCAAATATCGTCGATGAGCTAAGAAACATCACCCTTAAGCTAATCTTCCAGTTCTTAGTATCAGCAGGGCTTGGAGATAAACTTTAAAAGCCCATTATGACTCAACAACTTACGTCTTGGGGTGTTGAACGCAGCAGTGCAATAAAACTATAAAACTTAAAGCTTAGGATGGTATTGCGACTGCTATGAATGATTTACATTGGGTCAGTGACTGTCTTCAAACGGAGTCAGTGCTGGCTTCGCGAAATGACTTGCTTTGTTTAACAAATGGTCATTACGCGGGAATATGGTAGTCAGTACTAGCCCGACAGCTCTTTACTGACTCCAAATCAATTTACATTAAGTCAGTAGCAGATTAGCACTGACTTGGCTCAAACTTGGAGTCAGTCACTGACTCCAAATTGTCAAATCCAAATCACAAATCTCAATAATTAACAAATTACAGTTGTTAAGTACAATGCAGCTATTTTTAATGGTGTCCGAATCGAAGAAAAAAAAAATCAAAAATGTCAGTTGACACTGTGTCCTAATAAATTTTGTTCGAATCGGCAGCAACTCGTTAAATGCTGTCATTATCGGTTACGTCAGCACGATATATCGCTTTGTTCGGCAAGAGTATAGTCCCTCAGATTAGTTGGCAACATTAGGTGAACGGTCGCGGGTCGCGTGCTTCAAGCCTCTGATACAGCCTTCCTGTAATTTGGGAAAGGATTACGTGGTCTATCGAGATAACGGTTTTATTGGCTGACCCCGATGTGATTGGATTTTGAGGTGAGCTTCGTATCGGTTGTGTTTTGTACGGTGAAATACGATCTGATTGCATTGCGTGGGAGAGCGGGTTATAGCAGTTTGTATTTAATTGAACCAATTTATAGGTTTATATAGCTAATAAAATTAATCTCAATTATTATTAGTCTATCGCGAGTCGCTTTCCGCCGTTCTTCGTCCCTTTATATGTTTGTACGCATAGATATTTTATGATGCGCAACGGATTTCAAATAATTCATGAGGAAGATTAATGAACAATTTTTAGAAGCGGTGAAACAGGGCGGCTTGTTAGTCGTAAGTAATATATTATTAATTAATATAATTATTATATAATTTATATAAATATGTGTTTTTTTTATATTTAAATGTAGTCCTTAAAGTTAACTATTTTAAACCTGAACTGACCAGCCTGACCATGCAGAAATATTTATGCGTCTCAGCCGCATACTCAGCCACAGTTGCTTCCATAAACCATTTTTTCTCAAAATTCAGTTCACCACACAAACCTCTCACCTTGGTTAATGACACATTAATATAATAACACATTACTTGATCCGGTATATAAATTACGTTTCTTTTCCTCACTCGAGGGTCTAGAGTTGGCTAAGTCGTGCCGGGCGCGGTAATCCCTCACAATAGGGGTGGGAGGGTCCTTGGGGATATCTACGTTGTTTGTCGCAAGATACAGGATATCCATGATCACTATATTCATATTTATTTTGAAGTATGACTGATTACTAACTTAATTAAAAAACCCTAAAATATGCTGAAACCGAGGCTCTAACCCTTTGCAAATCGTATAGGTACCCACAATACAATTTATCTAGTGTGGGAATCATTGTTAACTGGACCTATGTTATATCCATCAGTAAAAATGTATTAGTAATGTAGTAAGTGCTAGCAATAAAGTGCAGTGTTTTTTCCAAATGTTACACTATTATTTTTAATGTAATAAATATTTTTTCATTTTCAACTATTATTCTTACAACTGTCTTTATAGTATTCCGCAACTTATTATTTATTATTAACATGCGCCGTTTCACTGCAAGGCCGTAAGCACCCATGCGTAAGGGTGTTTATCCCGTGTAAGCTGGGGCGGGTCACTAGTACTAAGAAAATTACACAATGTTTTACCAAAAATCTGATATATTTGGTATTAATCACTCTTATTTACTAAAAAATTCACGGCGTTTGGTATAGATCTCTCATAACTTAGACCCGTGTTGTAAGACTTGTAGGTAACCTTCATTCGGCAGTTACGGGATTATCAGTCCCTTCCAAATAATCCGCAAACTATAAACAAGCCTCTTGCCCGTAACTTAATTGATATGACGAGGAAATAACCTCTTAGAGGAAATGTTTTGCACCAAATTGATGGCGTAAAGATCCTTTTATTTTTGTGCACAATCCTACTAATATAATAAATGTTAAAGTTTATAAAGCCATTACAGTTATTTAAACTTACTTATAAATCTGCCTTTTTAAAATGCTTTTCATAGTTTTTAATGAACTGTTTCTAAAAATACACTCGGTCAAAATCGCGGGTTAAAACTAGCATTACCATCACAATAATAATTAGAGTCGTTCGTCAACTCACACCATGAATCTTGTCCCAACATACTACTCGTAAATCAATCGCTATAAAACAGTAACAGTGACATCGTTGCAAGTTCTTACAAGTTTGTATGAGTCAGTGGCCAATAACAACTTTGGTGACGGAGTTAGGCGGCCGCCTAAAAGCCGTCATGGCTTAACATCTTTGACCTTTGAAAATCTAGGACCGGCTGCCTATTGTGATCTTCAAAGAATTGAAGCACTCAGCTGAAATTGCCACTACAGGTCAGCCATTCAAAAGGTGACCACGCGGCACAGTGCTTAACATCGTTGACCTGTTATGAACAACTTAAACCAGCGATGCCACGAGTACTTTGTCATCGTTGCTAAAGTGAACACTTTAAACACTTTTAGTACTCTAACTCTATTGGCTATTACAACAAGCCGATGTTCAATATTTGGGTCTTCGCCAGGCGTAATGAACCGTAGAATGGTCTCAGTAGAATTATTAGCTAATAAAAATCTATTCTAAAGACATTCCGGGAATTTATTTGAAGGTAAATAGGCCGAGAGGTACCTCGATAAAACAGTATTAACACTCTTATTCCTAAAGTAACAATAAAATAGGTACTACTTTTCTGCGTAAAATCTTCATTTTACATGATATAAAATTGTTAACTTTTAAAAATAGCTTACAATTGATTTTAGATTGTCTTAAATAACTATTTTTATTTGCGTAAAATAACTTGTGTTTTGTATTAAAACTGATTTATGTGCTATTTTTATTAATTATTTATCTTTTTTGTGGTATAAAATAAGCAACGTTGATTAGTCGTCAGTTTTCTGTTAGCTACGACCAGATACTGAGCAAAACACAATGGTTTTAATTCAATAATTACATTAATTCATTTCATTTTTTTTTATTTTTTTTTCGACAAGTTACGTGTTCTTAGATATTTACTAATAATAAAGAACACTAGGTAATTCCGTACACCAAACGAAACTACCAACCCAAAAACAATTGTCTAGAAACCAAACCGTATTCAATAGATGTAAGTATAAAAGATATCTGCTAAATTATACTTCAGGGAATGGGCCCGCCTGTCTCGAGGACATTTCGCTCCCTTTATTACGTTTAGTGCCCTTAATCACGTCTTTTACGCCATTTTTACTCGGTAAGAATGCGGTAACAAGGCTAGATGGTCGCTTTAGTGATTGTGGGCAGTGAAATGTCCGATGTGAAGAGATATTGGCCAGTTGACATAGCTATGGACAATGTTACCGAAAATACGATAGTATTTTGCTGGTCACACTGTAAAAAATATAAGAATATAATAGAATTGAATAGAAAAATATTTATTTAACGCCATACAATTAACATAAAATTAAAAATAACAATACAAATTAAAACTTAACTATTGTGACGAAAAAAAGGCAGCCACTCAGCGTGTGCTGCAGAAATAATGTGTCTGTAGCGCTGATTAATAATAATATGCTGTTATTGAAGTAATAATTTTTAATCTGTACCATTGCTTATTAAGAAACATCATGTGACTTGACTTGACAGCTGATTTTTTTTCAATTTATCGAACACTTTAAGCAGGTGTCTCACTGCAGGCGAGTGGCGATGAGCAAGTTGTCGCTGGTAAACAAGAACACGTAAACAAAAGTCAGTCGGCGAATGATTTTGCTTTCACTCATCGCGCCGGTGCCGGTGGTCAGACACCTGCGTAGGTTGCGTTTCCACCAGAAATCTGCGAAGATGGATGGAGGAGGAAAGGGTTTTTAGGAACCAATAGAAACCTTTCATTAAAGCTGTCAGAGCGTGGTTAGGTAAAATCAGTCATCTAGTATCCATTACACAAGCTCTGCTTAGCTTGGGACTAGATGATGCTATATGAATTGTTCAGCAATATTTATTTATTTATTAATAAGACATTTTTATTCCGCAGAATAGTTATTACAGAGTTGATCGAATCCATCCTTGATGTCGACAACAAAATACTAAACTTATCTTTTAACTACCTGCTTAGTAATTATATACATATTTTTATACTAGGTAGCAATTAATCGGTAACAATACAGCCAAGCAGTAATGCTCGCATTGCTGTGTTCCGGTGTGAAGGGTATGGTTTCCGGTGAAATTACTGACACATGAGGATTTCGATCTTAGCCTCAAGGTGGCAACCCGCGAGTGATACCTCTGATATTTGCAAGCGTCCATAGGCTGCGGTAACCACTTACCATCTTGTGGTTCGTACGCTTGGTTGCCACTTCAGTAGTATAAAAAAAAACAATACTTTTCAAACCTAAGCACAACAATGCAAGCACAACTGTTTGGCGGCTAAAATAAGTTTGGTAATACTACTTTTCTGGACGAGTTTTATCACGTTTTATCAACTCTACCACTCATAAAATGCCGATTATACCTAAATACGATTAAATATACTATAGCTTGTTAGTTATAATAACTGAACGGAGTCTGTAACCGCAAGTTTAATACATCCTGAATAGTCAGAACTACCTTCGTAAAAGCGTTCTGGTAGTTAATCTTGCAAGCCTTTTGAACTAAAACTCGCCATCTTGACTCTTAATGAAGCAATCAACCGTGTCTGCGGTTTTATTATTACCATAATTATTAAAAGTGCATTTTATATTAATAAGAATGAATATGAAAATAATAATGTTGGTCTAGTGGTATCAATTCCACCTACTGATCTTAAAGTTATTATTTTGAAACCAGTCGTGCACCAATATTTTTTTCTTTTCGGAAAAATTATGTGTGCATTGCCACTGCACACATAATTTTCTCTCAAACGGTAAGGAAATCTTTGCGAAGAAATTGACATGACTTGTTACTACAAATTCGAAAGAAATTGAGCCATTTTACCAATAGCCAGTGAGTCCACGTTGCAATCACTCTCGTTTTAGAATAGCCCAGTCCTGGCAATGATGATGAATGCATTTTTCAGTTTTCTTATTTGTGCCAGCTGTCGACAAAGGAAGCTCTTCTAGCAATTCAATAAATTCCAAATGTGATATATTCAAGCAATGTAATATATGGTTCTTGCCCTCGCTGTGAAATGACAAAATTTAAAATTATGAATGATATGATTAAAATTGCAACCTTTTATTCGACTGAGGAACAGAAACAGAACACTTAAATATTAAAGGTGAGTTGCACCATCTAACGTTAACGTCAAATTATTCGACGAAGATTGAATATATTAGAATAGGTTAGAATAGAAAAATAATTATTTTGGGCCACACAATAAACATAAAAAAACAATACAAATTAAATCTAAACTATTGTTACAAAAAAGGCAGCCACTCAGCATGTGTCTGTAGCGCTGGTTTTCAATGTAGCCTTCGAGTAGTACTAGCAGCAGTTAACAGTTTATTAGAGTTTTACTTAAAAAAACTTTTCACTATGTGTTGTCTTTCCTTGTAATTTTTATGTCAATGGACCAAGATGATGTCGATGGCGGAATTTTATTATATGATTATAATGAAGGCCCAAATATTTAGTTATTCTTCTGTTTTTTTTTTTTATGTATACATGAATATTGTAACTTTGTTGGCATCTTTATCATTATCATTGTGTTAACAGTCAATGGGCACACTGTCTACTGCTGGGCATCTTAAGAGTTCACCATTCACCATTTATCGCAAATTTACGTAATATCAGTCTGTTGGTATGCATTATTTCACTCAGAAAATAAATATTTTATTCCTCGCAATAAACTATGAACACTTTACGACGAGTAGATTGTATTCTACAAAACTCAACCTGTGATCTCCATACTTTCTAAGCTATAAAAAATCTATTCAATCAAAATATCAGCTAAATGTTTTTGAAATGACGGTGACGTCACAGTCATTTTTTAAAAAAAGCTTATCAAAAAAAAAAAATTGACAATTGTAAGCACTAACGATTCAGTGATTAATTTGTATGAGATTTTGGTAGTTAATTTGACGCATCAAAGAAGCGCTATTTGACAGCTGGACGACATTATGGTAACTTTTATGGATATCAAACGAGTTTTTAAGTTTAGCGTTCAGGATTCTTGTTTTGTTAGACTATAATGTATAGGAAAAGCTTTGGTTTAAGTTTACACTGACTCGTAGCTAACGCAGCGCGCAGAGTTATCATAAGTGCTACAGCGAAACACATTATAATTTCAACTTTAGCTCAATGATGTTTGTTAGAAATTAGAAAAGCAAAATGTCATGACGAAAACTAAAACCAACATGTTTCTGTTCAAGAATGTGGTTCTGCGGTGACTGCCAGGGGTTTATCTCGTTAAATATTTGTGTGTTACGCCGCTTGATAACGTGCTGAGTAGAGCCTTGGGTATGCAGTTACCGTCTTGTAACAGCCATCATTTGATAAATAAAATTTAACAAACACTAAGGGTTCAATGCCCATAAATCTGAAAATGTCAATTCATCATCATCATGATGCATTCTACACGTTACAGGCACTCACTAGCCGCGTTGCCAAGGAAAAGATAATTACTATTGACTCTAATTTATAAACTCTTTTATCTAAGGTTTCTTTATATCGCCAACATTTTAAAACAAGTTATATCACGTTGTTTTGCTTCACCGTTTGAGAGCTAGGCTAGTGCATTACGGACATCATACATTTTTTTCAACAAAAACATTGGTACACGAATTAGATGTAAGCCTATAGAATAAAGCACTGCTTATTACTTACTATCAGTAGTGCTTTTATAATAAAGTTTTGTATTTTTATATTATATATAACGCTTGTAAGTGGAACTGGGCTGGATTCGTTTGCCGAATGCCGGAGGAACTATGGGCAAAAGCTACCACAGTTTGGGTTCCAAACGGGCGACGGCCGCGTGGAAGGCCTAGAAGGAGATGGAGGGACGAACTTGATGTATACCTCAAAGAGTGGTCTCAACTAGCCGGTAACAGAGAGGTATGGAAGGAGAGAAGGGAGGCCTTTGCCCTGCAGTGGGACACTACAGGTTTATAATAATAATAATAACAAATATAACGCTTTAGTGATATAAAAACAGCTTTAAGACTTTTAGTTAGCATTTAGTAAAACATGACGGAGTTCCCCATATAACGGTGGTTCACAATTACGAATACGCAGATAGCGTATCGCGTCCGGATGGCCACTTTTCTCCGTGTTTTATTGCAAAGGTCAGGGAAGGAGGCGGCAGCGCCCGTAAACACACGCGCCAAATTATAGCTCGTAGCGTGACAGAATGTCCAACACATTTTGTTATTCAAATAAAAATAAAGACGTTCTCAGTTTGTAGGAACTCGCTCTTGAAACGGAAATAAAGGGAATGTCACGCGACTGTATTCCTTAGGGAACTTGGAACTTGCCTTCTCCAAGTGAGGTAACTCAACACGAAATCATAACTGACATAGTAATATATTTTTTAGATGGATAGCCGTTGGTTCCATTTTCATTTAGCAAGTTTGGCTTCATATAATAACATTGGAGTTCTGGTTTAGTATGGTGCAATCATCTCTGAAGCAAATAAGACACCACTAAGATCAGTGTGGCACTGCACTGTGCTTATCACCCCAAGACATTGTTATTAAATCTCTTTACTCCAGTAGTTTCACTTGCTACCTAATCACAGTGCAGCTCGCACACCACTGCTTGGAGGTAGAATATCTGCCACTGCGGTGGTGGTATTATTAAGTGCCTTTGTCCCACCTGTATGGCAAAGGCCCCCTTTTAATCTCTCCAATCATCTCTGTTTTGAGCTACTGTAGACCAATCTTCAAGGTGCGCATCGATCACATCTCTCTATCTCCGCGATCTGCCGTTGGTAATGCACTAGCTTTTTTTATTTTTATATCAAAGCGTCAACCAATTTTACAGTCTACTTAATGGTAAGCTGCTACCGTAGCCTGCTACGCTTGCAACATCAGAGATATCACTTGCGCGTCGCCACTTCGAGAGATAGATCTAAAGTCTCAAGTGCTTGCAATGTCACCGGAAATCATACTCTTCGAACTGGAACACAGTAATGCGAGCATGCTATAAGCTTGGTGGTAGAAATATGTAAAGTAATTTTATTTATTACTTTTAATTATAAGTCGTAGGTAAATAAATATATAGCCGAGTTTGTTGCCAGATTCTTCTAGGCTGGGGTGCGTGGAACTGGCGTGAATTCACCTAGCTTTAAGACGTTTCAAAATGATCCTTGAAAAATATATTTTTTACTAAACTTTGCTCTATTTTACTTATTAATCCTAAACAGTTATTTTTAATTTGTGGTAGAAATTCTTTATAATAAGCTTCAGGGCACCAGCCCTTGCCTAAAAAAAATAAACCTAAAAATTATATCCTAAAACCTACGAGCTCCTCGGAAGGGTAGGAAAAGCTTTCTTTTTATATTTTAATAAAACTTGAGCCCCGAGCTTTTGTCTCGCGAGTTCATAATGAGTGCGCGCATGGGGTAACACTGTGGTAGCAAGAGGTAACGGTTTGGTAACTTTTTTACGAGCAAACAGTTTACAAACCAAGCGTAGGGCCCTCAATTTGTATTTGTATTTATTTATTTACTTTAATGAACACGGATAAACCAATAACATCAATTAAAGATAAGTACACACATCAAATTAGGAAAAATAAGAAAATACAGATTTTTACATTATAATCAATAAGAAATAAAAATAAAAACGAATAGAGGTAAAAGTAATTAAATGTCAAAATACAGTAATTAATAACCAGACACGCAGTCATACATTACGCTCACAAAAACTCAAACATACCGACAGAATCTTAGAGCATCCATCCACAAACAAGTCACAATCAGGATTAGCGTCCAAGAGAGCATTGAGCGCGGTGAGGGTACGCGGTATAGGTGATGATGCACGAGCCGAGGTGCGAGAGAACGGCACATCAAATAATTTATGCTTCCGGCCCCGACAATAGTTATCTGGAACAAAAAATCGACACAGCGCATCGCTCAAGTCTGAAGCATCTATTCTACCATGGAAGACCTTGCAAGCAGTAGTGAGTGATGATGAGCGGTAGTGAGCTCAAGATGGTAAGCGGTTGAAATAAGTATGGTGGTAGTCCTCTCCCGGACGAGCTCTATCACAAATAACTCTACTACTAAATAAACACAGTTTAGCAATGTATTTAATAATATTACGATCTAGCCTTAGTAATTCAATGTTGACCTACTTTTATGGAATAAACTTATTTGGAATGTGTCCACTGGCACTTTTTTTAATGTCTCTATTTATTAAGGAGAAGTCTCTATGTTCATTTGTTATTTATAAGTAGGAGAACAAATAGGACAGTTTTTGTTTTAACAGTTCTACCATAGAACTTCTGGGATGAAAATGTTTTAAAAGAAGAATTTATTAGTTAGCGACCGGGTTTAAACCCACGACCTTAGGATCTGAAGGCGGGGTCCCCACTTGACCAGTGCTCTATTTTAATAAAATTAAAGCCCCTACATTAATTTAACGCTAAAACTCTTTCACCGTGTCTCCACCTTGCGGTTTATTGAGTACACTGTAAGCGTATGAAGAGTTCTGTTTCTTGTTAGTAAAACCGTCGGTAGCTTTCCGGATTTTAATGTTTTTACATTTACAGTTTGTTCACACGCTGAAAGCGCTAGAATCTTGTATAGAGGTGTACTGTTACAGGCTTTGCGTAATTATGAGGTGGGGTTTAGTTGTTTCTGTGATGTTGTATTAAACGAGAACAACTGTGGTTTTAGTTTTTGGTAAATAATTAAATTAAAATTGTAGGACTTTATCTACAGGCAAATATTTTGTTTGTTATGTAACTAGATAATTGAACTGTCTAGAAATACGAGCATTACTGCTTGGCGGTAGAAATACGTGGATCTTCCCCGGACGGGGAAGACCGCCACTCTTGTATTATTCAAAGTATTTGTTAAACATTTTTTTCATTTAAGTATTAGTTATTACATCATCATCGTCATCATATCAGCCGATAGACGTCCACTGCTGGACATAGGCCTCTAAAGAGCGCCATGACGACCGATTTTGAGCCTTCACCATCAAAGACCGCTTTAATGTCATCGGTTCATCGTGTGGAGCCCCCACACTTTGTTTTCCAGTTCGTGTAGTTTTTCACATGCAATCTGTGAACTGAGCAAAACTCTTTTGAATTTTAAAGTAACATTCGTTGTCGGCGTCCAATCTTGGAACAAATCGTATCGCGGGTGATAGATCGCTGCACCTTGACGTATCGAGCTCGTTTCTACTAAGTTCCTTTTGTATTGAGGATGTTTAACAGTCTAATTGTGAATTAAAATAAAAACTAATATTATGTTTAATGTTATTTCATTTCATCTTGTAAGTGTCATGTTGTCTGTGTTAAGTAATCTATCAGTTAACTGGTCCCCATAAACATAGCCATAGATGTGCTTAGTTTGTAACTAGTTGGCGCGGTATAAAATTTTTTAAAATATTTTTTTTTTTTTAACCACGCTTTGCATCTGATTATGTTTAGCTCTTACGTTACTGAAAAATTATAATACCCAAAAACATTTTTTGAACTCAACCAGTCTGCTCAAATGATAGTGTTTCTATGTATCAAGCGGAAGGTTACAGGTTTGAGTCCTGCCTCAGTTCATTTATTTTTTGGTTAAATATTAATATCTATAGTATTTCTCAGTGTTGGTTACAAAAACGAAAACTTATTTAACACGTACAAAAAATAATTAAAACACTCAACTCAACATAAGTCGGATACCGGATTCTAGTACACAAATCCTGAGTGGAAACGGATAACGAATCTTCTACAAAAATGTATCTAACCAGCAAATGGAGTAGATCGACAGTAATTTATTCCGTTCTTCACCATTGCCTTTGTCTCTTTCGCACACAATACATTCCTCACGGCTCATTTGCTTGCGCAATCGACGAGAAACTACGATATGAAACGATTAAGTGCTCTCACATAGTACGGAACCTTTCTCTACCAGAGTACAAAATTTCCTACCTTTTCAAAGAGTCATATTGAGATTAGGAAGTAGGTAGCTGATGGTGTACGAGGATTGAAAGGAAGCTTTGTTCAAACGCTGAATTCCTAAAACGTGACAAAATTGTACATTTATTTTAAAGTGTCGTATGACGTGGCTTTTATGCATACTTTTGTATAGAGTATGCAGTGGTTATACCGTAGTACTATTCTGTTTTGTGGCTATGTTTTAGTATTTTGTTTGTTGAACAAGAAGTTAGTACTTTTTACTTTTTAGAAAGGATTTTAATATAACAGTGGTTGATGCGATTTTAAAATTCTGTTTCTTTAATGTTCTTGGCACTTCTGATTCATCTATACGCAACAACACATACTAAACAACAAACACAAAAAACACACATAAAACACATTTAAGCTGCATATTTGATTCTTACGCAGACTTAACTTATAACCCAACCTTCTTTTTTTTTAATTTATTTATTTATTTCAATAACAACTTTACAATTGTGTCATTAAATAATAAGGTTTTTTTTTTTTAAATCAATATTTTTTGGAATCATTCTAATAACATTTATTTAAGAAAATTCAACAGAATCCAACATTATGGTAATGCATTTAGTCGTTTTTATTCGCAAAACGTTTTATGTGCAAGACGTAGGGCTAAAGATTGCCATCATTACACATATTCAACACCCCATAAAGTACCATCAAATAAAAATTACTTCACGATAATAAAAACCTAAGAACGCCTCCACATAACCCAAAACTTTTTAGAGCCCCATAAAAAGCTATGGCATAACGATTCGACCCATTTAATCCATAGCCTCTATGGCCCCCGTCACACCGAATGCGGACCGCGAGCAGCAATTCCGTTTTAGCATTGTTTTATATGGGAACTAGTGGATTACCCTGCAATGTCGAAGATTGTTATTCTCCGAGTTGAATTTAGATTTTTTCCTTCGTGCATGCCTGTACATTAAAGGAATACAAGTACTCGTAGGTACCTTCCTTATTTAAGAGCTACGGTTAATGCTGTGCTAATAGGTACTAAAATAATTATGTTCTGTGGCTTTGCATGTCAATCTGTAACGCAATGTTTTTAAAAATTTAGATGTAAACACACTTTGCTGATCTTGCTTGGGCATCAAGAAGTTTACGTTTTGTTTGAAATAGAACAAGAAGTTTCATGGCGTCAACAGGGAGAAAAGAAACAGGCTGCTAGGAGAACTGACAGCATTTTTACAATAGATGCCTCAGAGAAAGAGGGCACTGCTGGCCATGTAGCCTCTGGTCACGACTTGGAGAGCCGCATTCGTATTATTTTTAATCTTTAGTAATTAGTTGAATATAAATACTCTCTGTCGTATCAGGTTTTTAGCCTGTAAAGATAGAGTTGATAATGATGATGATGATGTATCGGCCCGCAATCAGTGTGCCGAAGCCTTTAATCCGCGCGCCATAAGTTGGCACGTTGGCTCTGGTATAAACATCAATGGTGCCAATAAATAAATTGTATTTTGCATTCAACTATGTCTTCGAGCCAACCGTTGCAGTTACGCAGTAGAATCGAGGTCTTGCTGTTTGGTTTATGCTAGAAACTGAATCAGTTTTTATGTGGTGGTAGGACTCTTCAGCAAAAGTCCGTCTTGCTGGGTACCACCGCAGTGTCAGATATTCTACCTCCAAGCAGCAGTGTGCAAACATTACTGTCTTTAGGTTTGAAGGGCACTGTAGCAAGCGAAGTTACTGGGCGAATGTAACATTTGAACAAATGTTACTATAACAGTTGCAGTGTCAAACGTCGCCACCCTGAAACGTAGTTATTTCTTTATTTAAACCATAACACATTAAAGCTCTTACATAACTGCTTGGAAGCAAAATATCTGGTACTGTGGTGGTGTACATCAAGGCGGATTGTAAGACCACCACCAGAAATAATACATTTTGTACGCTACGAGTTATCATTCCATTCTTAAAATACTGTTATTTTAAGCGTATAAAAGATACTAGCGCGTTGCTATTGACAAAAATCGTTACACCAGTAACAAGTATTTGTTGCTTGTAATTTGTACCAATCTACCAAAAGTTGTGTTCCTTAGCTTAACACAACATGTCTTTTTCTCGTTGAGCAACTGTGTCTGGCAACGCACTGTTACTATTTATTGCTCAATGGCCGGCGACTTGCAGAGACTTGGATAGTCATTTGCAATTTATTTGTTGACGTACCACCGTGATGAATATAACTTGAGTTGGCTGATAAACTTTGTTGGTGTTTTAATTTTGTAATCATCAACATCATAAACAGCTAATAGACCTCTTTGAACATAGACCCAAAGAGTAGCATTACAATCAATCACGACCGCTTTAGTTTTTTGTCGTGTCCATCGAGTTGGGAGTCGTCCTACACTTTTTTTTTCTATGTTAATTTATGAGCCTATTTTTATTCAAAACACACAGGTTTTACAGCAAAAATGGTAAAGCCTGCGATCTAATTTCACTAACTCTATGTCTCGTACGTGTTGTTGACAGTTTGCGTTTGTTATTTATGTGAATAACTATTTCAATTTTTTTTGATGTTTTAAAAATGTTGAAAAGTTTGTCGTATGCTCCAGTTTTCTCAGAATCAGTGATTGTGTTCAAAATGAAATATTCATAATTTATTGTCATTGAGACTAATGTATTTGACAAATATTTAAATGGTTTTTTTTTTTTTTTTTTTTATACAACTGAAGTGGCAACCATGAAATGAAATGAAATGAAATGAAATAAAATGAAATGATGGACGCTTGCAATACCAGAGGTATCACTCGCGGGTTGCCACCTTGAGGCTAAGATCGAAACCTCATGTGCCAGTAATTTCACCGGAAACCATACCCTTCACACCGGAACACAGCAATGCGAGCATTACTGCTTTGCGGCAGAAATAGGTATGGTGGTAGTCCTTCCCCGGACGAGCTCTATCACAGAGAACTCTACTACTCTTACTTCTCTTTACTTCTGTTTGCCGTTGGGTAAGTAATTTGCAAAACGTTTGAGCCACGACGATTACGACTTGTAACAAAATAGACGAACAAACGATAACTGATCAATTTGTAGGTACTCTTTAGGTTTTAGATTCTTTACTTCTTATAAGATTTACATAAATCGATAACTTAGAAGCATAATTATTCTTAAGTAATTAACATTATTATTTTACAGTGAGCCAATACTGCGTTTACCTATTTGCATTTTGGATGTCATACATTAGTAGTTTAAGTCGCCATAAAAACTTTTAAATGTGATGCGTGGTATGACAACAAGAATGTTCCTGTACTTTTAAAATAATCCAAGCCCAAGGAAGATACACAGTAATCTCACTAAAATAATGATGCTTTAAAAGTTGTTTTTCAAATAAAAAGAAGCATTATTTTTAATGAAACGACATTCTCAAGTGGAGCATTTTAAAAATATGCTTAATAAAGAGAGTAACATTTGGCAAGGATCCATGAAACTCGGAGGTTCCGCGAAACCTTATAACAAGCTACTGATGTTAGGTACATTGTCAGTGGATATATTGGCGAAAATATTAAAAATTCTGGGCTTGAAAATCTCATTACAAAAGAATAATGGGTGTGTTGAACGCCCGCGTTTTGGCCTAAGATCCAACGCGTAGAGCCAACAAAGCAATGGCTACAGTAAATAGATGCGAACAATTATACTTCTTTGTGAATATCTGCTGATATTTTTACTGTTCATTATTGTTTAACATTCACAGTTACAATATCTAAGATTGTAAACATTCCACATTTTATTCATGATAAAAAGGTCATCACACAAAATCTTGAAAATGAACTATAAAGTTCTATACTTCTATGTATCTATATCTTAGCTTACTCATAAAATAAATAAATAATGCTGCAGGACATACAGCATCATCTAGCCCCAAGTTAAGCAGATCTTGTGTTATGGGTACTAGACGACTGATATACTTTATACAATACAATACATAGAAAGATATTTTTTATTGTACATAGAAAATACCCTGAACACCCGGAATAAATATTTGCAGATAGTACAAACATTTGTTCCGAGGCGGGAATCAAACCTTCACCCGCCGCGCAACATTGTTCGTAGAATGCTGGTTCTTAAAAATTGTCCTTTATACCATATCCAACCGTCTCTTGAGCAGTTTCCAATTCATTTACTAAGATAAACACCCTCTAATTGTCCCGTTACTTCGCTTTAATTAATTGTTTTCTTAGTTATGCTGCGACGGTCAGAGTATTACAACGGAAAGGGTGAATTATGGAGTTTCAGCTGCCGAATTAACTTAGAAACAAAAAGAAATAATGAGCTGAGTGATGCGGAGGAGTTACTCCTTACAAAGTTTTTTGTTGGTTTTAATATTTGATGTTAGGATACATTTAGAGCCTCTGTGGCATGTTGGGCGATGCGTGGATTAGAAGCTAGAGATCGCTATTCAATTTCTGCTACGGTACAAATGTTTGCATGATCTGCAAATATTTGTTCCAGGTTTGGGCGTTTTTTGTGATATAAGTATGTATTTACAAAAATTCAAGTATTCTATAAATTATCGGGTAGTGATCAGTGTTTCTTCTTTAGTGGAAGAACTGCTGCCTTTAGTGGTACTTGTTTTGAAATTATGAATGATTGCTGAATATTTTTCTTAATTCAAAATAATATATATTTTCGAGACTTTCAAAGCTTGCGCTCAGCATTATACAGTAACTCAGGATTTCTTATTAGTTAGCTTTTGCTACGGTATTTCGTAGCACTCGCTACGAATAGCGTAGCACCTACTACGGATCTCGTAGTTCTTACTTTTAAACATGTAGAGCTTTGGAATGTGTTTTAAAGTTTTATGCACATCATCTTTCGAGCTTTAGTTTTAACTGGATTACAAAGACACATGTTTTTAAGCTAGACGGAAACTTAAATGTGGAGGTTGGGTTATAAACAGATCTAAAGAGATTACATTGGAAGATACACCAATAAATGTGTGTGACTTATTAAATTGCTTATAGTTTGTAATTGATTTCTAAAAAAACTGGCATCCAAATCGATACAAAACTATACCTAATTGGGGATAGACGATGCTGTGTGGATTGTACAGTATGATTTACAGGACTAAATAATTTAAAAAAATATAAATAAACTGTACAAACTAAGGAAAATAACAGGTAACTCTCGAGAGAGAAAAGCAATCACTCAAAAGCAGAAAATAAAAACGAAAAGCGTTAAATCCCAAACGAGTATGATCATCATCATCATCATTACAGCCTTTTTTTTTTTTTTTTATACTACTAAAGTGGTAACCAAGCGTACGGCCCACTTGATGGTCAGCGGTTACCGTAGCCTATGTACGCATGCTTCTACTGTTCACATGTTCCCACTGCTGGGACACTGGCCTACTCTCAAGCGAGAGTGATTGGGTCATAATCCACCACGCTATGATGTACGAGTATGATGCTACAAATTAATTATTTCTTTCGGATTAAGAGTTCCCGGTGGGGTGTCCGAAACAATCTTTAATCTTTGCATCTAGAGGGCTCATTCAAAATTTTTTGATTTTTTGGAGTGCTCGTGACGTAGCTGGTTAAGTTGTTCATAACAGTTCAATGAAGTTAAGCACTGTTTTTTTTTTTTTTATACAACTGAAGTGGCAACCAAGCGTACGGCCCACAAGATCGTAAACGGTTACCGCAGCCTATGGACGCTTGCAATACCAGAGGTATCACTCGCGGGTTGCCACCTTGAGGCTAAGATCGAAAGCCTCATGTGCCAGTAATTTCACCGGAAACCATACCCTTCACACCGGTACACAGCAATGCGAGCTTTACTGCTTGGCGGCAGAAATAGGTATGGTGGTAGTCCTTCCCCGGACGAGCTCTATCACAGAGAACAACTACTCTTAAATTATGTTTCTCTACTGTTCCGCGTAGTCATTTTTTGGATGGGTGACGGCCAGTGTTCAACTAAGCGCTCCCGTGCTTCGGAGGGTACGTTAAGCAGTCGTTTCCTGCTTTAACAAAAATGTTAGGCCATGACAGAGGCCTAGAAACTCTGTCACCAGAGTTGGCCTCTGACTCATACAAACTTACTTTTTATGCAACATTTTAGCTTTTATAATCATTATTAGGCGTGATGACTGATATTGAAAAACTGTTTTATTGTGTTCAGAAGTATTGACCTTATGCAAAAGACACTTTCTTATTCCACAAATCAATAGTCTAGTAGTAAAAAAATAGGATTAAAATTTGAATTTTCTTTTGATTGCGGATTGCTGTATTCTGTAGTTTTATTTTATTAGAAATACTATCCCTTGAATCCTTTTTCTAATGGTGAAGGCGTAATTTTAGTGATTCTTGGTTACTGTCATCATGCCTTTTGTGTTTTACTCATTTATATTTGCTGTTTTTTTCCGGACCACTATAACTAAGTTTAGTTTGTTTATCTGTTACACACCTCTCCTAATAAATCTGCTTTTAATTCCAGTCCATTCAAAGGTTGCCTGGAAGAGATCGCTCTTAGCGATAAGGCCGCCTAATGTACCACCTCAAACTTTTGTTAATTTTAGTTTAATTTTTATTTTTGTTGTTGTACAATAAAGAGTTATCTATCTATCTAACTAAGGAGCCTTCAAGGCTAGAGTGAATAGGTTTTTTCTAAGCAAGCGTGCTCTATTATCGACTAGACCATCACTTACCATCACGTGAGATGGTCAAACGTCTTTAACAAAAAAAAAAAGCTTTCATGCCCTTATACATAAAAAAAAACTGTAATTTTTGCGACTTTAAAGAGTTTTTTTTTATACTACTAAAGTGGTAACCAAGCGTACGGCTCACTTGATGGTCATCGGTTACCGTAGCCTATGTACGCATCCAACATCATAGATATCGCTTGCGTGTTACCACCCTGACACGTTAGAAGGAAAGTCTCATGTGCCTGTAATTTCACCGGAAACCATACCCTAGCAGAGTTGTGATAGAGCTCATCCGGGAAAAAAGATACTTATTTCTACCGCCAAGCAGTAATGCTTGCGTTTCCGGTGAAATTACAGGTCAAATTAGATCTACGTCTTAGGGTTGCAACGCGCAAGTGATTTCTCTGATGTTGCAAGCGTCAACAGCTGACATTTTGATCATCATGACAGTATTCTAATATTCCCACTGCTGGGACACTGGCCTACTCTCGCGCACTGATTGGGTCTTAATCCACCACGCGTCCCAATGCGGAGTGGTGGATGGCACAATGTCTTCTGAATTTTAGTTCTTGAACATGCCGGTTTCTTTACGATGTTTTCCTTCACCGACGTTTGCTGACATTTTACTTACATATATTTTTTAAGAAGGTTTTTCTATATTGCTTGTCTGATCTACGCTGAATTAGTTTTAATCCACCTCAGCACATTAGTATAAATATTATATAAGAACATGTATACATTGGTTACAGTTCCACGAATTTCTTGATTTCTCTCAAACACCAGGTGCCATCAATCGTTAAAATTAACGTATTTTAGTCATAATTCTACAACGGAGACACGTAAGGCTGTGCTACCGTGAGGTAAGTACTTACAGTACAGCATAACTCAAAGGTTTCATCTCGATGATTTCGATAGTCCTATGACATTAAAACGGTCGCAGAAAGTCGGTGTATGGTGTATGGTGAAGGCTAATGGTGATCGTGATTTTGAGCTTACTATAAAACAACCGATTACCTAGATAATAAAAAAGCTTGGGACGAATGTGCTCCAACTCTACTTGGAACCCATAATAATAGCAAGGGTCATGCCAAAAAAGCGATAGGAACCCAGCCGGTGTTGTTGCCAGTTCTTTTACGGCATTAGCGCGTTGGATCTGGTGTAAATTTTCTTAGCTTGTAAGACGTTTCAAAGTGATCTTTGTGATTCTACTGAATAAATAATTTTTGATTTTAATTTTTGTTATCAATAAGGAAGTTATCATAAAATAGTTAATCAGTCGACATGACATTCTTTCCTTGCGGCAGGTCTATTTCCAGCCGTAGACGTACTGTATGGTATGTTGATGATAAATTTTAAAATTAATGTTATCGTATTTTCTTAACCATATCGGTTTCTTTTTGTTACCAACTTGGATTCTCTTGTGGTTTTTTAAATAAAATGTAGGTTTGTTGAATTTAAATATTCTATTTATCTATTCTACTGACTGTATTCTTCTTAATTAATGTATTGGTTTGTTAGTTAATTTTGTACCTAAAATAAATAAATAAAATAAAATAAACAATGATTCAAATTGGTTACAGTCTATTTACATCTATTATTAAAAAGTTACAATTATTATCATTTCATGTGCAATGTAATCTATACATCATTCTAACTAATTTTAAATCTGCAAATTGCTCCTACATTACCTGAAACTAGTAACCTTTGAGTTGGATTGCACTGTGCACGTTATTTCATCTCTTGAACCATCCAAGTTACACTAATGGATGATTTGCATTCATTACCGCGGAGTGACATTCCGACATACTTCTCCACCCTCTGCGTTATACATATATTATTATTACTAGCTGACCCGCGCGGTTTCACTCACGTTACCTGTTTTTCTCGCAATTTTTCTATATTTTTTAACTATATAAACTAGCCAAACGGTTTAGCCGTTCTCGAGTTTTAGAGAGACAAACGCACAGCAATTCATTTATCCACTTGAACATCTCACGTACGCGAGCGCTGCGCACGACATACGTCACACAAATGGCGCGCTTTGTTTATATTTAATTTATCTGTCAACCTCACCTATAATATTTGTATGCTTGTGAAGCAAAAACATGTTGCGCTCCTTATTATTATATTAAGACATTTAGTGTATCCTACCGTGTTTTAGCAAATAAACTGGTTTCATTTTATTTCATATATATAAATAAGAATAGTAGAGAAGAAGATTATCATTATATTATTTTCATCATCATTATTAAATTGTATGAATGTACTTTCATAAAGTATGCTTTCATAAAATTGCAAATAGGTAAATTTTGATTATCAGAAAATAAATTACTAAATTTACTGTAACTATCCAAACATATGTTTTACGATTTTAAATCGTTATCTTATTGCCCTAATTACAATTAAACATTAAAAATTATAATTTGAGAATTCAAAATTATTTCGAACTATTTCAAAGAAACATTAAGTCAAAGTCAAAGTCAAGTCAAAAATGATTTATTTAAATAAAATCACAAGGATCATTTTGAAACGTCTTAAAGCTAGGTGAATTAAAACTTCATCTCTTAGGGCTTGTTTAGTTGAGAAGCTTTTCAGTATTTTATCATTCATCATCATCATCAGCTGATAGATGTCCACTGCTGAACACAGGCCTACCCCAAAGAGCGCCATGACGATCGTTTTTGAGCCTTTAATATCCACCGACTTCCTGCGCCTTTTTTTATCGTTAAGTGTTTAAAAACAAAAGTACTTTCTCATGATATGTAACAAAAACTCTTATTTCCATAAGCTGGAGATTACGCCAGCGACTTTATAGCCGAAAAAATCCAAGCAATTGAGAAACCGCCACCATGTCATTTCCGCCACACATGACGAGCGACGTCACGCGCTGTTATGACGTCATGAGTAACGCGCCGTCATTTATTTTGTTCTTATGTTAAGTGGGTATTTTGAAGGCGGCGGCTATGGAAAAAAATGGATTGGTTTTTTGACTATACGCAACAGCTAGCCTGCGATTCAGTGGAACTCGGGAACCCTATTTTTCCGGAATAAAAAGGAGCTTTTTATTCCCTGTCATGTCTATTTACGTTTTAGATTTCAGCCAAATCGGTTTAGTGGCTATAGATTTATAGAGGAACAAACATCCATCCAAACCTTCATATATGGTAACTGCTGACCATCAAGTGGGCCGTACGCTTGGTTGCCACTTCAGTGGTATAAAAAAAAAATGTAAAACAATACTGTGATGTGATTAAATAAATAAATAATGCTGGTCAATTCACACAGCATCATCCAGCCCCAAGGTTAAACAGCTAAACAGAGCTGTATTATGGGTACTAGATGACTGATATAATATAATTAATACAATACAATACAGATATATTTTTTATTATATATAGAAATACCCAGAACACTCGGAACAAATATTTGTAGATCGTACAAACATTTGACCCGAGGCGGGAATCGAACTCGCAACCTTCGCGTCGCAGACGGACCTGCGCCCGCTGCGCCACATTGGTCGTCATTTGATAAAAAATATTGTAATTTAGATGCATTTATTACAAGAAAAGTAGATTTCTTGATAGAGCTCGTCTGGGGAAGAACTTTACTACCACCATATCTATGGTGTTACTAAGCAAGCTCGCATTGCTGTGTTTTGTGTTTCCGGTATGGTTTCCGGGGAAATGAGACTGACATGAGACTTAGATTTACGACACAGGGTTGCAACGCGCAAATGATCGGGTGTTAAGGTGTTCATATGCTACTGTAACCGCTTACCATCAAGTGGGCCGTACACTTGGCTGCCTCAGAGATATGTGACCGCTACATACAAAGTCATAAAGAGTACTTTCGTACTTCAGACGGCACGTAAGATGTTCGGTCTCGGCTATAACAGTCACTACGACAAAGCTAGGTCAAGGCAGAGGCTTTCGGGTGAGCTATTAAAACAAGGCAAAAAAGATACTTTGAAAGAGTTTTACTTACGGGTAACCAAAGCAAATACGCCGTGCGTTAGTTTTCGCTAATTATAATAATTTTAAGGTACTTTGTAATTATGAACTATAAACTGAAGATGAAAACAGTAAAAAGAATCTGCCGTTATACAGCGATTACCTGGTATTAAATATTAAAAAAAATCAGGGTCTTGAGGTGACAACGCTTTTCCAATCACCAAATATTTTAGGTAAACTATTGATTACTTTACGTAAGATCTCACCATCTGACAACTGAGTTATGAAAAAGTTGAAAAAAGGTCTAATCCTTATTCCATTCATAAATTATTGCTAAACTCGTACGAGTTGGTATAGGCGACTGCAGACAGCAACTGCAGACGACGAGTTGTCGCGTCACGTCATAGCTCACAGTGTCGTCTATGAAGCTATGACGTAACGCGACGGCTCGTCATCTGCGGTTGCTATCTGCACTTCTGCAGTAAAGTAAAGTAAGGTAAAAAATATATTTATTTAATCATCATAAGGATCATTTTGAAACGTCTTAAAGCTGGGTATATTTACGCCAGTTCTTAGAAGAATCTGGCAACAAACTCGGCTGAGTTCCTTGCCTCGTACCTTAGGGGTAGATACGGGCACAGCAGATCATGCAAACACTTTTGAACATTTGTCCCGCAGCGGGAATCGAACCCGCAACCTCTCTTCCCAACCGTGCACTCGTCCAACGCCCCACCGAGGTCGTCAACTGACCATTATGACGATAACATACAAGACTGTTTGTTACAAGACGGTCTCAGTATCTTAAGAACGAGATGCTGAAGCAGTTTTCTCCCGGGGAGAGTTTGTTCTCATTAACCCGAGTGGCTGCTTCAGAGTTGTTAACGGGTGCTTTTGAGACGAGATACACAAGCTGAATGACTTTTATGGTTTCACTGAGCTTAGATATAAAACTGTAGTTTACATGTTATCCAAATAAATAACATTTTCAACACACTTGCTTATAAAGTGGCTCTATGGTCATCGCAATTAGGCACAGAATGACACCCATAATCAAACAATGACTTTTTCTTTGCTATAACTCACTAGTGAGTTATAGTGGCTCTATGGTCATCGCATTTAGGCACAGAATGACACCCATAATCAAACTATTACTTTTTCATTGCTATAATTCACTAGTGAGTTATAGATTTTTTTTTTTGTTATTTTATTATGAGTTTTTTTGTTATTTTATTCACAATTGTATTGAAAATAACATTTAAATACATCACACTTGTTCCATCACACTAATATTACAAACCTACCTACAAAATTTAAATTTTGGTCCTCTAATTTTATTTCTCTTTTTTATTACTAGTAGGTAGGTACTGCTATTCTTCTATGTTTTTTTCTTTTTCTCCTCGTTTATAATTATTTCTAGTGTCTCCTATAGTACATAAAGGAAGTCTTATAAAAGATAATGTTAAAATATGTACACGTGCCGAAAATAAGTACATTATGTAATAATAATGATGGAGTGTCAGAGCGAGTCACTGTGACCCCACTGAACAGGCTCAATAGAGACCTAGTGAGGGGGACAGAGCTCATCTTGGTACTGTATTCATGTATTAGATATAAGTCAACCGGCCATAACATCCACCTATCTACATGTACCCTATCAGACCATTATTTAGTACCAATAAACTTTATTTTATTTATTTTATTTTAAATATTATAAAAGCGAATGTTTTATGTTTGGATGTTTGTTCCATTCTGATTTTATTCCCGAACTGATTTTATAATATAGATAATTATGACCGGGAATAGGGTATAGACTACTTTTTATTTCTGAAAAAAAGTTCCCGAAAAAAAGGTTCCCGAGCTCTCCGCGAACAAAGTTGCGGGCAGCAGCTAATATATAATTATGGCGGATAATGGAGGATATTTTTACACAACGCCTTGATGCCACTGTGTAAAAGTATCCGCCATTATTCTTAGCTAAGCAAATCTTTTACTGTGGGAACTAGATCCCTGATAAACACATTAGCTACCACAATAATTAGACCTATGGATTGAATAGTATGAGGTGTCAAAGTTCTAATAGAAAACACGAGAGTAAGGTCAAAAACTAGTTCAGTCAATAACTAGTTCCCTAATTCTAACCCGTTTAGTGGTTATAGCATGATTGATTAACAAACACAAACAGACCCGCAAAAATCTTTACAAACTTTCGCTCAAAGAAATAAGAAGTATTTTTTTCTTTGATTCTCAAGCGCGCCTGAAAATTTATTTATTTATTACTTATTTCACGATTTAGGACAACCAGCAATTACTATACAATACCCATGCTAAACGTTGCTAAACTTATTCAACTAAACGAATAAGTATACGACAAAATGTGAATGAAATTAGGTACGACTAAGCAGGCTTGCGACCTGTAATTATAGATTTTTTTAATCCTATCTCAGGCACCATTCTCTTTTACAAATACAAAATACAATACAAATATTTAATTAACCACAAATACAAGAGTAGTAGAGTTCTCTGTGATAGAGCTCATCCGGGGAAGGACTACCACCATACCTATTTCTGCCGCCAAGCAGTAATGCTCGCATTGCTGTGTTCCGGTGTGAAGGGTATGGTTTCCGGTGAAATTACTGGCACATGAGACTTTCGATCTTAGCCTCAAGGTGGCAACCCGCGAGTGATACCTCTGGTATAGCAAGCGTCCATAGGCTACGGTAACCGCTTACTATCTTGTGGGCCGTACGCTTGGTTGCCACTTCAGTTGTATAAAAAATACAAATGTTGACACAGTAGTGATTCACTGGTTTCTGAGTTAGGTTTCACTGTGTTTCAGGTAACAAAACAGGTTTACAAATAGTGTTCATAACGTATGAAAAAAACTATAGAAAAAAGTTTGTGAAGAGATTGTATAAATGTTTTATTAATTTTGTAAGTCAAATTCAAAATAGTTTTTTGAATAAAATGATAAGGATCACTTTCAAACGTCATCTGAGTGTATCTTCTCTCTATTTTCGAAAGTTCCACGCGCTCCAGTCTAAAAGAATCTGGCAACAAATTGGCTGGGTTTGTAGCTTTTTTTCGATGTTCCCTTTTCATCGTAAAGCTTCAGTGTGGTGCCAATCGAAATACCTAAGTAAAAAAAGCTGTATCATTCTGTTATAAATGTGTAAAACAAACAAAAACTGAACTACATATTTATTAAAAGGCCAATAACTTGCTAAGAAACAAATCTTAACTATCATTCAGCTTTTTTTTCAGTTGCAGCTAGCTTAGAACTATCCACCCAACTAACAGTAGTTTGACACAGTTCGCAAGATTTCAAGTAAAAGTTTACTGACCGCTAGTAAGATCTTGTTAATTATTGAAAATGCGAACTCCTATCTGCGAGCGGGCTGTTAGCGAGCTTTTGATTAAACTCACTTACAAATTGTAAAACCATTACAAGAACACAGAGAAATGGTTTCAGTTAGCTCATTACGCGTACCGTCACAACCACAGAACTATATTAAAGTAGAATGTAAGAGTTTATTTAATTTAACAATTAAACTTTTTTATGTTTATTGTGTGGCGCTTAATAAATATTTTTTTATATTCTATTCTATTCTATAGTTTATCATTTTGTACGGAAACTAAGCGTGTAACATTTTGCGTATTTGTATTTTACATACAAATATATTTTAATGATGGGAAACATAAACCGCATGAAAATGAATGATTTATAAGCATCGATAAGCACGCGACAAACCAATTCATGACACCGCCACACCACCACACTGCTCCCGGTTGGGAGCAGACTGAGTTTTGCAGCGAGTAAAGAGGTTACTTAGCCCTTATTTAGCCCGTCTTTTCAGCACGCGAGGTACATACACTCACTTATACTACTTAAATATAGTTCTATGGTCACAACCAACGGCATAATTATTATTGTTCAGTATACTAATCTATTCAAATGTAACTTGTTTACACTTTACTTGTATTATAGCTTCCTTTGTTATTATATATCTATATTTATATTATTCAAGCTCTAAATAAGTTAGTAAACCAGTTAGCCATTTCTACTGGCCGTCTCTGTCTGTCTGGGGAATAAATATTCTCGAATAGCGATTGCGAACTGAAAAACAAAGTGTAGGATGGCCTTTCAATGGACGGCCTACACTCGATGGGTCGATGACATTAAAACGGTCGCAGTCTCAAGATCGGTCATCATGGCACTGTTTGGTTTTTATGAGTGTTGGTTTTTTGTGTGTGTCTAGTAGTTTACGTCTATTGGCATCGAAATTTACTTGAAAATCATGAAATAGGTCATAGATAACTTTTAAATTCAGTACCAGGCTTAAAAAAACCTTTGGTGAAGTGAACCGTGTGTTTTAAAGTTAGCTGTCTTCTGAGCCGGCGCTGAATTCAATTACGTTTGTTTATTCTAATGGAAGGGAGCTGTTATTCAACTGAAATATTCAACTTGTAATGTGTTTTTAATAACCAATGAAGACGGCGGAATAAACGTCTACTTCTAATTGGAGGTTCTGTTTGTACAATAGCTTTTTGAGTGCTGGAAATCGTTACGCGATTGTGCGGCAAATATTACTAAAGTATTTAAAAAATTACTGCTGTAGTTTTAATAATAATAACTAAGTCAATAAGTCTGCTATATTTTTTTGTGCACAAAGTTTTATTTATTTAAGGTATAATTTAATTAAGATAATTTGATATCTAATAAATGAAATGATTTGTAAATTTTTTAGGGTAGTAGAATAAAAGGCTTTTTTTTAATTTTTTTATTTATAAATAAGTCTGCTTGTTTTTTATGTATTTTTCAGCAACAGGAGCCAGTCCCTCACGCTTGCCATAATCCTATTATGTAAATACCCATCTCTTTGAAGGTATTCAAGAAGCATATCAATTCATCTCCTTTCATTGGTGTGATCTAAAGCGTTACTCTTATCGGAGGTAGTCGTCAGTTCGCTGATACGCAGTTAGCACATCGGTACGGTACAAATTGTATTTGGGAGTTTGTGCACCCATTTCACGCTTCTGCCGTTGAGAATAACTCCTGTTACGACGTTTAAATTAGACTCGGCGTTATGTGCTTCTTAAATGAGGGTCACTTTAAAAATACTTATTTGCAAAAGTTATGAAAACTTTCAGGATATTAAGTAAAAAAATATAAGTGAAGGTTCATAATTTGTCATGCATAAAGCTTTTAAAACACCTGTCTTCGTGGTTAGTTGCTTTTTAGGTTTAAGAATATTTATTTCTCAATAAGAATAACTTCACTTACATAAGAATTTCTTAAAACTAACGCATAACATTTGCTGGGCTTTTGTAGGTACACTAAATGTAATACAATACTAAAACTAAGATAAAACTACTTATACAAAACAAACACAGATAAAATAAATTGTTAGTAACAAATATGATTATTAAAATAATGACGGTAGGTAGTCTACAAATACTTAGCATAAAATCGAATCTTTTGGTTCTAAGATAATCGAATACAAGGTTATCTCTAATTTGATGTTTTTTGATTTGTTTTAGTTTTGATCTAGGTGTGCGGTATAACTTCTTGAACGTGATTTAAAAAAACGTGACAGCAAAAATTTTTTCATCAGGAAGTACTAAATCTGTGGTCCTTTGTAGGGGTCTAGATCATTAGATAATCATTAAATAAACCATTTATCATTGTTTTTTTTTTTGGCTTCTTTCAAAATCTAAAGTAAGTTTATTTTTGTGAAGGAGTGCAACACAGTGCAAAACAATATGGCGGGTTTAACGAACAACTGGGTTATTAGGTACTGTTTAAGTCTAGATGCGTCACGCACGATCATTGGCTAATAGCTGTCATGGCGGACCTCCAGTGTTCCCGTTTTAAGAAACACAACACAATTAACATTTTTTCTTTAGAACTTTGTTTGTCTACCTAAAAATAAAATTGTTTGTTACTGTTCTTACTGTCTTATATTTTTTTTCCAATTTTTATATGGTGTTACAAAGACCTAGGCCTCTATGAAATTGGTCCTTTGGGCATAACCAAAAACTCTAAAACGGCGGTACACACCTAGTTATTGTATAAATGCTGATACAATCTTTATTATTTCTATCGGTAATGGTTGTACGAGTTAGCAAGACGATTACCACTTTGTTATTTTACAATTAAATCTATTCTTTTTCTATTTTAAAATCACAGAAGACATTTTCTACAAGAATAATTTGCCACAAAGACCTTCTTTGGTGTCATTAGGAACCCAATCCATTACAAGCTGTCAAATAAATGTCGAGTATGTAAATGTGAAAAGGCTTTTAGACTGTGCGTAATCTGGTTTCAGCATCTAGTTATGTATAGATAAATTTGTATATATCCGTATGTTAGCAAAATAATACAATCATTGGTTTTAATCTGCGTTTTAACTGCATCATTGTGACGATTTGTTGTCGCAAGTGCAGTAGGTAGATATATATAAATAACTAGCTTCCCCCGCGTCGTTACTTGCGGTTAAACAGATTTTATCCGACGGAACACGGGATAAGAGCCTATAAATGCTATTTCAGACCTTATCGAAGCATGCCTTTTATATAGATCCGTTCAGTCGTTTGAGCGTAATACTTTTACAAACATACTAACATCCAAACTATCCCTTTTAAAGTATTATTGACCAAGCGAGCGAAGTGAGCGAAGCGTCTCAGTTTCGAGATTGGCCAAAAATGCTTTTGGATGTCAGTTTGTTCAGTTTTTTTTGTGTTTTTTTTTTTATACAACTGAAGTGGCAACCAAGCGTACGGCCCACAAGATGGTAAGCGGTTACCGCAGCCTATGGACGCTTGCAATACCAGAGGTATCACTTGCGGGTTGCCACCTTGAGGCTAAGATCGAAAGCCTCATGTGCCAGTAATTTCACCGGAAACCATACCCTTCACACCGGAACACAGCAATGCGAGCATTACTGATTTGCGGCAGAAATAGGTATGGTGGTAGTCCTTCCCCGGACGAGCTCTATCACAGAGAACTCTACTACTCTTACGTGTTCTCGCAGGTCGCATTTTTCAACCAATCTAGTTGAAACTTGGTAGGTTCTTTGACTTTATAGAATTTGATTGTCGTCGGGGTTTTTTGATAGGAGCGTACTTAGAAAGGGGGCTGATGAATATCTCCGCCTAATGTGATTAGATTTCAATGATTTTTATTTTATATGAAAGTTAAGTATTAACTTTAAATTTGTCTGATATTTGATGAAGATCTGATGAGGATCTTCAGCGTGATGAGTAAAATAGTTCCTCAAAATGCAATATGTTGCTCACTTTCAAAGTTCACTTTACAAGTTTGTGCTTGCGAGGTCTACTGTTCGGAGAACTGCTAGTTAAGATAATATATCAGACTGAAACTATACTATATTATTATAAAGCCTCTTTTTTTGTGACGGCATCACCTCCGTTCACTGTCGTAATCATTGGTTTACATAGTATCTAAAGCACCGTCCATACCGAGATAGTTACCAGTTGAGTTATTAAGGCTGCGCCTCACGTGCGACGTCTCAACTTGAACCGTGCTCTGAACTTGACTATCACACGACGCAAACATACCTAGACGATGAATATAAAACGTAAGTTTTCGAAATTAGTTTAGCGTAAGAACTTAGCATCTTACAAACTAAGTAAATTAAAATTGAGTCTAAAATTACTTAAAAATAATTTGATGAGTAATATTGTTTAACTTTTAAATAGTTTAATATAAATATGAATGAGTTCTAATGAAAATGACTATTTACATATATTGTAACCTTCTATGACTTGACCTCGGATAGTTGTGATTATCTGTAGTTTTTTTTTTTTAATTCATTAGAATCAAAAACCAGAGATGTGTGTTTTTTTTTTCTTCTCGAAACGACACTACGAAGCGCTGCCCTCTGACGTGGTCAAAATCAAAAATCAAAATCAAAAAATATTTATTTCAGTAGAATCACAAGGATCACTTTGAAACGTCTTACAAGCTAGGAAAATTTACACCAGTTCCAACGCGCCCATGCCGTAAAAGAACTGGCAGCAACACCGGCTGGGTTCCTATCGCTTTTTTGGCATGACCCTTGCTATTGTTATGGATTCCAAGTAGAGTTGGAGCACATTCGTCCCAAGCTTTTTTATCATCTTACATTTTCTCATAGTTTTAGTACATGGTATCGGGTTCTTATGTAAGTAGGTATAAGTTTCTTATTTCTATGCTTATGTCTATTATTCATTTTTCAACTTTTACACTAAACCGATGAGTGTGGATTGCAAACAAGAGGTGTTATTATAAGTACCGTATGTTATCCTAACAAGCCATTAACCACAATACATCGTACGCGACGAACGGGCAACTTCCGAGCAACTATGGCGCAAGTTTGTGCCGCAGACATTGTAAATTGATAATAGAGAGTCAAATTCTTTCTAGGTATTCAAAATAAAAGGTCTTTGTTGGTGAAATTGTTAAATGCTACTTCATTCTTGCTACTACCACTACTTTTACTGGTTTCTTGCTTAAAAAATCTTTTTTTTTCAATGTCATAAAATCTTTTTTTTGCTCTATGATAAACTGATAATTTAATAGAATTTACTGTACAAAAACAGGAGATTTACGAGGCGCCAACAACGTTTCGTCTCAACTTCGGGAGTCTACACTCGCCTACACTCTTCCGCGCGCGTAACGTCTCTGTTTCATTATTGGTGTTATAGATAGCTTCAGAAGTAAAAATTTAGTCAAATTTATGTAAGCACAAACCAATTAATAAATGTGTGACTAAATTTTAATATCATTTACTTTGTGATATTATGTTTGTTAAATAAATAAATGAATTATTATCATTGCTTTTAAATCGGTTCAGTAACTAATGTAAATTTTCCTTGTTTCCTTGCATTTCAAAGTGATCCTTGTGATTCAAATGAATAAAGCACTTTTCGATTTTGATGTTAATTTTGATTTACTGTTATCTGTATACCATGGCAAGTGTTGCAGTGCAACACGGACGCAGCGATACATTAGTGGCCGAATTAATCCTTGTTACTTGTTCCGACTTACGAGACTCGCTCGTTACGCTGCAAGTTCTGTCCACGACTAGGGTGACCATTCGCCATGGAACAATAATTACATAACTAAACAAAGCTTGGGCGCGTTGGAACTGACCTAAATTCACCTAGCTTTTGAGACGTTGAAAAGTGGATCCTTGTGACTTATTGAATATATTTTTTTCACTTTGACTTCGATTTCGTATCGTGTCGTTTACCTACACCTTCATCAACATTTTCATTACTCTTTTTTGGCTAAACAGCTGAAACGATTTGAACAAAATTTAGCTCAAAGATAGTTTAAAATCTGACGAAGGACAGATAGTAGACTAATTCTTATGTATGCACCGCGCGAGCAAAACAGCAGGCATGATCTAGTTTTAAAACCAAACATTAAGTGATATAAAAATGAAAAACGGTTTTTTTTAAACTTGTAAGTAACCACATTTTTTAATAAAAATTTTTTATCAGCCAGTATACTCGTACTAGAAAAAAAACAAAAAAGGCGCTCATAGTTTTAAAAAAGTGATAATGTTTACCTCTATCTAGAAAATGTATCTTACAATTACTTAAATCTGTAAAGTAAGCATGGTCTAGAGTTCTTTGTGATAGAGCTCGTCCGGAGAAGGAATACCACCATAACTATTTCTGCCGCCAAGCAATAATGCTCGCATTGCTGTGTTCCGGTTCGAAGGTGTCCGGTGAAATTACAGGCACATCAAACTTTCCATCTAACGTCTCAGGGTGGTAACACGCAAGTGATGTCTATGATTTTGCATGCGTACATAGGCTACGGTAACCGCTGACCATCAAGTGGGCCGTACGCTTGGTTACCACTTAAGTAGTATAAAAAAATATATATATGTGCCTAAAGTAAGTAAATAGTCAAAGGTTTGTTACGCAAGGCTAACGTATGGGGATCGCTGCGTTAGCTCGACCGGTACAATACATCGCGGTCACACGAGGAGCCTCGTCAGCGCGAACGTGGCCGCCTGACGTCAATCGCATGTTTCATGGAAACTGCATTTCGTTTAAGCCGGCATTCTTGGTTCACACTTCGAACTAGATTCATTTTATTAGACTAATTAATTGTAATTCTTTTTATCAAATTAAATTTTAGATTTAAATAAAATCTTTTTTTAAAAGATACCCTAGGCAGCGGCCTACGTATTTGGCGCAGTCTCACGGATTTATTTTAACGAGATTAATCTTCATCTCAAAGTAAAAAAAGAACCTACTAGTGCTGCTGTGTAGGGTAGAATCTAACAATCGATTCAGTGAAGTTCCAGACGACGTGAAATGCTGTAAGTCCTTGAATCTTTCAAGTCCTTATCTTATTCCTATCTTTAATCCTAAATTTTTAGTGTATTTTATATATTTTTGTGTGTGCTTATTTTTTTTTAAAGCGTGTTAATTTAGGCTCCAACATTTTCCATCCGAGAGAATCGCGGAACAATAGGTTAGGTAGTAGATTTAATAGTAGACTTAGTGTTATAGACGAGTTTAGAGACCTAGAAGATAGTATGGCTCAACCAGCTCAAGCTCAGCCCAATGCCATGGTTGATACGATATACAAGTCCCTCAGACTTGTCCCGGATTTTGACGGTAACCCGCATATTCTTACGAGATTTATTAATCTTTGTGACCAGCTCGTATTAACATATTTCTCGACAGCGCCCGGACATGAGTTATCCAATCTAGCTCTTATAAATGGCATTCTTAACAAAATCTCAGGTTCCGCGGCTAGATTAATTAATTCCAATGGTATCCCGGAAACGTGGCATGGTATTAGGAGCGCATTGATTAACAACTTCGCGGACCATCGAGACGAGACCGCTCTTTACAGTGATTTGTCGTTAGAGACCCAAGGGTCAGGCACCCCACAGGAGTTTTATGAGCGGTGCCAAAATTTATTTAGTACCATTATGACTTATGTCTCGCTACACGAGACAGTAGCTACTACCATACAAGCTAAGCGTATTCTGTACCAGAAGTTGACCCTTCAGGCCTTTTGCCGAGGTCTTAGAGACCCACTAGGTTCTAGAGTACGCTGTATGCGTCCTGACTCGATGGAGAAGGCCCTGGAGTTTGTTCAGGAGGAGCTCAATACTCTCTACTTGCAAGAGCGTAGCGGTAGTACGGCCAGTAGAAAGGATTGGAGCTTGAGTGCACCAAGGTTTAACCCTCCGTTAAACAACTTTGTCCCTAGACTAACAAACGGATTAGAACCGATGAGGCAACCCATATTTAGCATGCCTGGTCCCTTAAGGCCAAATCCGATGCAGGCCCAACCTCATCAAGGCTGGAGGCCTACCCCAGTGCTACAAACCCAACCACCACGTGGTCCCTCTCGGACACAGCAAATGTTCCGCGCCCCTCCACAAAATTATAACCCACAGAATAATGCTTTTAGGATGCCTAATAGACCTCAGCAATCATTTAATTTCGGCAACGCTTCGCGTCCTACTCCCATGAGCGGTGTCAGCCATTTTGTTGAGAGACGCTTACCACAGACGATGACCGGACATGACTGGCGAAAGCACGGAAATCCACCTCCGAATAACTATTTTAAGACACGCGAAATTAACTTCAACGAATCGGACGGCTATGATAATTATTACTATGACGATTATAATAGTTACCCAGAGTGTTACCAAGATTACTATTCTTACGAACAGTACCCCGAATACTACGTAATTAGCGATCAGGAGTGTTACTCAGAACAACCTCCAGTAGTAGTAGAAGAAGTAGCTCAGGCCTCTGATGTAAATTTTCAAGAAGAGCCGAAGTTAGAAAAGCCAAAATAGAAGTTAACTTCCACATACAAAGGCAACTAGGTTATATTCAGATTGCAAATCCACCTTTAAAGTTTTTAATTGATACAGGAGCTAATCAGTCTTTTATCAGTCCTGATGCCGTAGAGAAATATTTTCGTCACGTCCCTTTGAACTACGATCCATTCGAAGTTACAAACGTGCACGCGACTAGTAAGAACGATTATTCGATCACGTTGCCTTGCTTTCAGGAATTTAACGACCCAAACGACATGACTTTATACGTATACAAGTTTCATAACTACTTTGACGGACTTTTAGGCTTTGATTTACTAGATGTATGGGACTCTAACATCGATCTGAAAAATAAGTTACTCAAAACTCGCAATACACAGATCCCTATTCAGATGTACGATTCTAGGAACGTCAACCTATACGAAGAGATTATTCCAGCTAACTCTACGAAGATAGTTAGGTTACCGGTGAATACACGAGACGGTGAAGTTCTAGTAGAGAACCAAACTATTTGTAACTGCCTTATTTTAGATTGTTTAACGACGGTCCAGAACAACCGAGGCTGGGTAGAGATTTCTAACCCAACATCAAACGATATCATATTCTCTATGGACCGTCCCGTTGAAGCTGAAATATTTAATTTAGAATGTGACAGTACTGAAATTTTATCAGACCGCGCAAAAGATGTGTTATCTCGGCTTCGAACCGATCATCTTAATCCAGAAGAACTCGCAAACTTACGACGTTTATGTGGTAACTACGCGGACGTGTTTTATCTTGAGGGTGAACCACTTACATTCACCAACAAAATCAAACATAAGATTAGGACTACTGATGAAATTCCAGTACATACTAAGAGTTATCGCTATCCTTATTTTCACCGACAAGAAGTCAGAGATCAAATTAATAAGATGCTTGATCAAGATATTATAAGACCATCAGAATCTGCATGGAGCTCTCCGATTTGGATTGTACCCAAAAAGGCAGACGCTTCCGGTAAAGTTAAATGGCGTCTTGTCGTGGATTTTAGGAAAGTTAACGAGAAAACGATTGATGACAAATACCCTATCCCGAACATTACAGACGTACTAGACAAACTAGGTAAATGCCAATACTTTACGACGCTTGATTTAGCCAGTGGATTTTACCAGGTAGAAATGGATCCTTCTGATATCCATAAGACTGGATTTAACGTAGAAAATGGTCATTACGAATTTTTAAGGATGCCAATGGGCCTAAAGAATTCACCATCAACCTTCCAGCGTGTGATGGATAATGTCCTCAGAGGTCTACAGAATGAAATCTGTCTAGTTTATCTCGATGACATCATTGTTTTTAGTACCTCCCTTCAGGAGCACATTATTAATTTGGACAAGGTATTTAATAGACTGAGAGAATCTAACTTCAAGATTCAAATGGATAAATCTGAATTCTTGAAGCTGGAAACTGAGTTCCTTGGTCATGTCATCTGTAAAGAAGGTGTAAAACCTAACCCTAATAAAATTAAAGCTATAGAAAATTATCCTATTCCTAAGACACCTACTGAAATCAAACGTTTTCTCGGTTTACTCGGCTATTACAGGAAATTTATTCCAGATTTCGCTCGTATAACCAAGCCACTAACTCAGTGCTTGAAAAAAGGTTCTAAAATCAAGTTAGATCAAAACTATACCAACTGTTTCGAACACTGTAAGACACTCTTAACAAACGATCCGATATTGCAATACCCGGACTTTACGCGAGAGTTTATCTTAACAACGGATGCATCAAATGTAGCTATCGGTGCCATTCTATCTCAAGGTACCAAGAGTTCAAATAAACCAATTGCGTACGCATCACGAACTCTTAACTCTAGCGAACTTAATTACAGCACCATTGAGAAAGAGCTTCTAGCCATTGTTTGGGCAACTAAATACTTTAGACCGTACCTTTATGGCCGAAAGTTTCTTATACTTACGGACCATAGGCCATTACAATGGGTAATGAATTTAAAAGACCCCAGCTCGCGGCTTACTAGATGGCGCTTGAAGTTAAGCGAGTACGAATATACAGTCGATTACTTACAGGGTAAGTGCAATACGAATGCCGATGCACTGTCGCGTATAGAAATTAATAACGAAGAGCTTATGTCAATTGCAGTAAATCCATCCGAAACTGACCCCGTGTTAGATGAATCTAGAACCATAACTGCTACAGAAACTGCGGCTGGTTCACGAACCGCCACTGTTCATACAAATAACGAAAGCCCTATATTAGAAGTTCCTATTTCAGATGACCCTTTGAACCGATTTACGAAACAGCTAATTTTTAATGTCGTCGGTGACATTAAGGGAAGACCTATAGTTACTAAACCCTTTGATACGCACACGCGAATATCAGTTCAAATATCTGAGTCTAATATTGAGGAAGACGTTATCAACGCAATTAAGGAGTATGTCCACCCTAGGATAAAAACCGGACTACTGATTAACCCATATTTAGCTTTTTACACCATTGTACCTATTATACAGAAAACCTTTAAAAATTCGGCTATGAACCTTACGTTGACTAAGACAGAATTAGAGAACGTTAGAGAATACTTAAAGCAACAAGAAATCATTAATAAGTACCACGATGGTAAGACTAATCATCGCGGTATTAATGAGTGTTACTTAGCGTTATCTAATAGGTATTACTGGCCTAAAATGAGAGAGCAGATCACTAAATTTATAAATGAATGCACTGTTTGTGGCCAAGCGAAGTATGATCGCAACCCGATAAAGCAACAATTTAAAGTAGTACCACCGGCTAGTAAGCCCTTTGAATTGGTTCATTTGGACCTCTTGACGATTCAAAGCGAGAAATTCTTAACTATCGTAGACGCGTTCTCTAAGTATGCACAAGCTTATTATCTGAGAGATGGTACGGCTGTTAGTGTAGTACAAGCCTTATTAAACTTTTGCACTCACCACGGGTTACCTATGACTATAGTTACTGATAACGGAACCGAATTCACAAATCAGCTTGTTGCGGAATTTGTAAAAATGCATAAGATTCAGCATCACAGAGTTGCTCCACACGCACCCAACGAGAACGGCATAGTTGAGAGATTCCACTCAACGATATTAGAACACCTCCGTATTCTTAAAATCGGTCAGAAATCTGAATCTGTAATTAACCTAATGCCTTACGCCCTTCTGGCTTATAACAGTAGTATTCATAGCTTTACTAAGTGCAAACCAATAGAAGTAGTTACAGGGCACTACGATACTCGCGATCCCTTTGATGTAGATCTCTCAGCTCATTTATTACAACAGTACATGACTAATCACAGAGACAAGATGACTACAGCTTATAATATGATTCATGACATGTGTAGCGCGACTCGTAAAGACCTGACAGAGAACCGAAATAAGGAACGAGAACCGGAGGCTGAATACTCTCCTGAGCAACAGATTTTCGTGAAAAATCCGTTCGCCTCCAGACAGAAATTAGCCCCTCGTTACACTCATGACGTTGTAATGGCAGACCTCCCTATTCATATTTATACTAAGAAAAAGCGAGGCCCTATTGCCAAATCTAGACTAAAGCGACTCCCCAAAAGTGCCCAATTGAGACAGAACCCTCCTGATAATTTACCTACTCCTGGCACCAGTGCTAATGCAGGTGATAAAACTTGAAGCTCTGAAGCTTCTTGAGATAGCGACTTAGTAAAATAGGTGCATCTAGCTCAAATCCTTATGATCTTAACGGATAATGTAGACTCTATCTCTCAAGAGTTAGTTAAATTACAGAATGTTCTTGCTTTTATCAGAGCGTCCACTACGCATCATTCGGTCTTAAATTTGAATACAATTCGCGATATAATTCGTAAATTGAATATTCTATATGGCAGGCAGAGAGTAGTAGATTTAGACATTAGAGAATATTTCGATATAATTAGATTAGGCTTTTATTACGTAGGAAATGAGATAGTTATAGTTATAAATTTCCAATCATGCTCCCATCCATCTATGATATGTATAAGTTATCTATCATCCCTAACAAGTACCATGAGATCCTTACTACTCCTTTCCCATACCTAGCTATCCTTAAGAAAGATTTCAAGTTCATAGAGGCCGAATGCCCGAAGACCAGTAAATGGTACCTCTAAGAAGAGAAACGGAACTAGCAAAGTCGATCATCAGATGATTGCATCCCGCATCTCATAACTACACAGCAGCGGAACAAGAAGTGAAGCCCTACCACCATCACCTTAGCAAAACCAGCTTACGAAGATACATCTCTCTTGTGGACAAGCAATGAAGATTATGGATCTACCTAACTTCGTGCGACTTCGTGACCTCACCTTCAGTTCCAGCATTCAAATTGAACTCCATCGACCTGGACCACCTTCATGCCACCAACAAGAAAATTTCGCTGCAAACGTCGTTACACTTAGAGAAAAATGTAGACTACACTCTATACCATACTACAATTCCTATGTACGTGGTTATAGCAAGTGCATGCGCACTCGTTAGTGCCTTACTCTATAGAAGATATGGTCGGATGTCTAGGAAAAATTCACACCAAGTATCCGATGAAAGCCAAGCTGAAACACAAAGGGTCTACGCCCTTCCAACCATAAGAAGGGTTGATCCCAACCAACCCCCAGCTCAATTTACGGCAAGCTTCAATAGTCGCTGTTCTTCGGCGGGAAGTGTTACGCAAGGCTAACGTATGGGGATCGCTGCGTTAGCTCGACCGGTACAATACATCGCGGTCACACGAGGAGCCTCGTCAGCGCGAACGTGGCCGCCTGACGTCAATCGCATGTTTCATGGAAACTGCATTTCGTTTAAGCCGGCATTCTTGGTTCACACTTCGAACTAGATTCATTTTATTAGACTAATTAATTGTAATTCTTTTTATCAAATTAAATTTTAGATTTAAATAAAATCTTTTTTTAAAAGATACCCTAGGCAGCGGCCTACGTATTTGGTTCATTGCTATGTTAAACAAAAACATTAATTAAAAACAGTTACTAAAAGTTTTTCATTTCAAAGCATTAATATTATAATCTAAAAATGATCTTCAAGTTTCAAATAAATTCAACTTTTAATTTAACACCTTTAAGTAGAAATTCCTTAAGTTTAAACGAAACGGAATTACTTCGCCTAAGCAGCTTAAGCCACTGTTTCCTATGATACGGCAGCCGTTGAATGTTGGACGTCATTTAGCTTATTTAAAGATGTGTGGTTTAAACGTTAAATTTTAAGTTACTTCGTACGTGCTAGTAATCAAGCTAAATGAGATGAAGATGCCAAAACTAAACGCCATGACGGAGGCCTTCGGGCGGTCTAACAACTCCATCACCAGAGTCCATATGAACTTACTTACTTACTTACTAACCTTGAGTTTTACCAAATCTGCTAAAGTGTCATTTGGGCGAATCGGTAGAAAATTTTTCGGTCGAAACGTCGCTTTGCCGATATTAACTCAAAACTACCTTCAAAATTAAAATTTTAAAAATTAAATAAAATATTTTTTTTTACATGACAGCAATGAGTTTTCAGAATTTAGTTAATTTATGCCCAAGAGAGCTTTGAAAAACAAGCCTTATGTATCCCGTGCATTATTCTCAGAATAATAATTAAGGCTGTATCACTGTATGTAATCACTGCACTGCAGATAAAATATCCTTCAACTATATATAATATATTTTCAACAAGTTCACATAGGCTTTCGCATTTCACTGACCGTATGGATTTTCAAGATACTTAAAATTATTAAATTAAATAGTTTTATCTAGGGAATTTTCTTATCATTTTAAATTCGTGACCCACACAGAAGTTATCGGATTAGAGTAGTGACAAAGGGTCGAGTTAGACACGCCAAGGACTTTGGGGGCACGCTTATACACGCAATGAAACACGCAGTTTATAAGGCATGGAATTATTGGTGTTCATTTATCTTGCACTATCTTTGGCTTTGCAACAGAAGCTGTGATTGACAGATGATAAGTACGTTATATATTTGGAATTAGGAATACTTTAAATAACAAACTCTAAAACTGTCAGATGAAAGCGTAAAATGAAACAGGGCATCACAATAGTAGGATGAGCTTGATGCCTCAAATGGATTTTGACACTAAAATTCCCAAAACCCCCTTTAAAGGGATCTTCAAAGGGGATTTTGACACTAACCCTAATAAAACTGTTGAGTTAGATGCCGATTCACAGCCCGTGCAAACACATCAATAGAAAAACCAAAAAACGGCAAATGCAGGGTTAAAATGTTTCACACCACTCTTGTTATAACTTGCAATGTTACCAAACCATACAATAGCATGTAAAGTTACTGGGTGAAAGAGACTTAATAACTCACTAGAACCTTAAATCTTAAAAGTGTTGTGTGACACTAAAACTGTTATGATCAAGCGTGACACCTAACAGGCAAACGACTAAACGTCTTGATGCTGACAAAAAAAATCCCCAATTATACAAATCTATTGCCACCCTCGCCCAAACACTCTGGCCTATAAGATTATACTAAATTGTAGCTGCCTCTTCACATTGTCGGTTATAAAAACTTGGCAAAACACAAGTGACTGCACCAAATCGCTGGAAGTCTACAAACAGCCGTTATGGAGCTCATGAACGCTGAAACTGAGTATGAATCTTTGAAAGTACTTGTTTACTGATACATAAGAAACCAGCGCTTTGAAAGACTTTACATTCTTAAAACATTATAGGTACACAGGGGACGTAACTAGTTAAGTTGTTCTTACCAGATCAAAGAAGTTAAAAGCACTGTTATAAGTTAAAAGCATAGTCACTATTTGGGTGGGTGACCGCCAGTGAAAATTACAACTGAACGCACCCGTGCTTCGAAAGGCATCCGAGGATTTGACGATCTTGATGGTCCGGTGCCTGGTTGAAAAACGAGAGGTTGTGTCTAATTTCTGCTGAGGTTTTTCCAACTATAACTTCTATTTAACTATAACCACCTAATTATTACAGTGTACTTAGTTACTTTTTGGTATCACGTTTGTATGGATAATTCATCTTCTGCAAGTTTGATTAATATCATTCAGACCTTGTCTAGGCCGGTCATAGAGTTTATTGTGCAAGATAGTGTTTGTGCAGTTACAAATAACAAAAAAACATGAGGGAATTAATAAATAATAAATAAAATGTTTATTTTTTTCTCACAAATAGGTTTCTTATGTACTAGTCCATGAGTATTTGTACTTTAATTAATATAAAATTATCTCAATAAACCTGATTTGTGAGAGACTAGTGCCTGAATTAGGTTGTACACTTGTATAACTTTATGTATAATTATGGTTCGAAGTACTAATCAAATTATTTTAGCAGCCGTGCTAGGTAGTACAGGTTCTTTATATATGGTCCGGGTGTGGGAGTTGTAGTACCATAAGTAATACTTACTTACTTTATTACTTATAAATAATACACGCTCGTAGCCTAATACTCTCCACAAAACAGGAAATTTTATTTTTATTGTATTTTATTTTTACATGTTTGGAAAACTAACAGTTTATATCATGATGAGAATGGTAATGCTTAAAATATAGAACAGGATTAACCTAAACAGTTTTCACTAATAGTTCACTTATACTTAACAAGGTTTTAGTTGTCCACTAATTATAACACTTAGTGGGTTTTAACACTTAATAATTTTTAGAAAAAATGAATAAGAAAACAATGATTACATAATTAATAGGTACCTACCTAACAGAAAAATGGAAACCTAAGAATACATGGGAGTCACTCACTATTCCAATTGAAAAAGGTCATGAAGATCATCATGATGCTAATAAGCCATATAAACTCATGTAAAGAAATTTTGTGCTATTAACTTTTTGAAAAAGTTTATCCTTGCTTCAAATAAGTCTGCATACATTGAATAGTTAGTATTGAAGAGATTGCCGGTTCGTACAAAGAAAGAGTTCTGCCTATAATTCGTAGAACATGGTTGTGTAAAACTAATGTGTGCGGCAGGCGTGTCATGTTACGAGTATGTTATCTGAACTCAGGGTTTGAGCTAGTGATAAATCAACTTCACAAGTACTAATTAGAGGTGTTTTTTTTTTATACAACTGAAGTGACAACCAAGCGTACGGCCCACAAGATGGTAAGGTGTTACCGCAGCATATGGACGCTTGCAATACCAGAGGTATCACTCGCGGGTTGCCACCTCGAGGCTAAGATCGAAAGCCTCATGTGCCAGTAATTTCACCGGAAACCATACCCTACACACCGGAACACAGCAATGCTAGCATTACTGCTTGGCGGCAGAAATAGGTATGGTGGTAGTCCTTCCCCGGACGCGCTCTATCACAGAGAACTCTACTACTCTTACTCTAGTTTCACTCTAGTCTCCTGAATAAATCGGTTTCGGCAGAATACCAGCGATAATAGCTGTTAAAACAGTAGATATTGCTGAGTCGAGGTAATTTTGCTGCTGCTGCACACATACACCATTTTACTGTGTTTTTCTTTATTTTTGTTTCGACAGAGAACAGATATTAGTACTATCGATTTTATTTTTTATTTTGTATATCTTTTTATTTTATATTTATTGTATCTTTTGTTTTTAAATGTTTACATGTGTGTTATAATAGTAATTAAACGTATGTTAAAGTCTATATCGTATAATATTTTGACAACCGATGTGGCGCAGCGGGCGCAGGTACGCCTGCGACGCAGAGGTTGCGGGTTCGATTCCCGCCTCGGGACTAATGTTTGTACGATCTACAAATATTTGTTCCGGGTGTTCTGGGTATTTTCTTTAAATAATAAAAAATATCTATTTATGTATTGTGTTTATTAAATATATATATATTAGTCATCTAGTACCCATAATACAGCTCTGTTTAACAGCAGCTTACCTTGGGGCTAGATGATGCTGTGTGGATTGTCCAGCATTATTTATTTATTTTATTTTATTTATTTATGTTCCCAAAACTGGAATTATTTATTTCGATAGCTGAAAACGTTAACGTAAGCAAGGTTGATGAAGAAATGGACAGGTATTATTAGTTCTATAGAACAAATAGGCCAGTTTTTGTTTGAATAGTTCTACTACTGAACTACATGGACAAGAAAGATTCAACAGTTCTATAAATCACAGAATAAATGGGACTAACCGGAACCATAATACACGAGTAATTTAAGTAGGTATTATAAATTGATGGACTTTACTTTTTTTATCTGCTTTTCTTACACAGCGTTGAGTACATAAGATTAAGTAAATAAGTTTTGATCGACCAGAATAGGGGCTTACTTTATTTTTATTTGCGTTTTAGGAAAAATACCAAAATACGTCTCAAGGGGAATCAGTGGCGCGTTGAAATTCACACGAAAATAGCTTTGCATGAGTTTAGTCGTGTCGAAAATACTAGTATACATACGCGTTATTATAAATAAAAAAATTGGCATTGTTTTGCGTAATCACTATTTGGATAATAACTGCTAGTGGCAATTTCAACTGTGCGATTCCGTGCTTCAGAGGGCATTTTTGCAATGTCTTACATGACAGAGGCCTTTAGGTGGCGGTTTGACTCTATCACCATAATTGGCCACTGACTCATACAAACTTATTTATCACAATATACAAAACTCATAAATGGTTTTTGTGACTGACTGACAGATCAACTCACGAATTCCCGAAATTCAACTCCTAAAGGCCACCGCGGGAAGATGAAGGTTGTAATAAAAAACTCAACGTAGACAAAGTCGCATGGTGTTAACTAGTTATAAATGTTGATTGTACAACGACAGCGCAGTTATGAACTAGTGATAAAGCAGGTATAATAAGGTAAAACAAAAAAGTAACGACCACAAAACAACATCTCCTAAGGCATGTGTCTCCATAAATAAATCTGATTAACATTCAACGGAGGCTTCGGATAGCACTGACGGAATTATTTATAAAGAGAGTGCTTTCACGTGTAAACCGCGGCATAACACGGGACTTTTTGTTCTGGGAACAATTGTTTAGATCGTACGATTTGATGTCACTAAAGGTTATCATTATTCTGAAAATTCGACGCTCCTAGATATCGATATTCTTATAGTACGCGTCTATAGACCCGCGCCGGCCGCACCGCACGCACTGCATGATACGAATTTTAGTTAGGCGCCGGCGCCCCGCCCGCGACATACGCCGTCGTGTTCAAGCAAAAAATCTAAAATCCGTTGCGTGCCGTGCGTGCTGCGCGGCCGGCGCAGGCGGCCAATCGCGTACCATTCCAAAAACGAAATGGTCAACTGATGTCATAGTTGTTTATGATGTGACAGAAGTCAGAACATGTCAATTAGTCTTGCTTAGTCGTGCTTATCCTCAGCATAAATTGTCGATAAAAATATTTTAGCATTATATTGTAGACAGGCAAGCATTATGTCATTCATGGCTTGCTAAGCTAAGCTAGGAACAACTATTTAACGTGTCATGCAAAGCACTGAAGCACTTATAAGCACTCAGATTAAATTGCCACTGGTTTATCCCAATGTCTCAAAACTACATTGATCCCAATGTTTCCTGTGATAAACATGAAAAAACTATTCGAATAGCGTTTTTAATATAAATAGTCGTATCGTGTGTTTGCATAGCGTTTGGTTTTTAACTGCTTTTTAAACGATTTTAGCGTTCGTTTTATAAAAAGTACCTTCCATAACGAAGCAGACGCAATAGAGCAGTGATAGTCGTTTGTTTTACCAAAGCCAATAGTTTGCATAAAGGTAGATATATAAAGTTCAACAGTCACATACAAAGACATGACTGGGGTCACGGTTTCTTTTTACTTGTGTCACTAAATGATGTTCGGCGCAAAGACTGACCATTAACTGCAGTGTTCACCAAAAATTAAAATTAAATAAATCAAATAAATAAATATTGCTGGACAATCCACACAGCATCATCTAGCCCCAAGGTAAGCTGCTGTTAAACAGAGCTGTATTATGGGTACTAAATGACTGATAATATATTTAATACAAACAAACATTTGTCCCGAGGCGGGAATCGAACCCGCAACCTCTGCGTCGCAGGCGGACCTGCGCCCGCTGCGCCACATCGGTCGTCAAAAAATTATGAATAAATTAAAAGAAAAAAAAAGCACTGGTGGTCTAGCGGTAGTGACTCCGCCTTCTGATCCTAAGTGGGTTTGAATCCGAACGTGCACCAATGTTTCTCTATTAAAAAAATATATTTGCGCAATGCCAGTGCTCTCATAATACGGTAAGGAAAACATCGTGAGGAATCCGGTATGTTCAAGAACTAAAAATTCGAAAGACATGTGCCATCCACCAATTCGTATTGGGTCCGCGTGGTGGATTAAAAACCATTAAAAAACTGTAATGATTTTATTTTATTTATTTAGGTTAACCAACAGCGTATTACTAGAAGCATTATTATATAAAAAATATACTTAAAATAATGCCAAAATAGGATTACACATACACAGGTTATACTAATATTACTAGGTAAAATATAAACATTGTGCTCGACATAAATGTAGGTAGGTATTTAACCTTATTTAGGTATCAAGGCCATCTCTTTAAGCTTTACAGGCAAAAAAGAACGAGAAGTAATCTAGCTTAGAAAACAAAAATAAACAAATTCAGACGTAAATACTGAAATAAAAATTATTAAACTATTATCACTGGTTCATGTGAGTGTCAATTTAAAAATAATAAAAATACTAATAATACCTAACTTGTAGTTGTATTTGTATTCGACCTACTGGAAATTAATGCTAACAAACTTTTTTATTTATCTACTTAATTTATCAACTTACTTCCCACTTATTTAAACTTCGGCCTATCTCCATGTTGTCATACTCTTTTACAGGGTTCATATGTGAAACTACTACCTATTATATAACAACTGTAAATGAACCAACCATATGAGAGCAATAAATGAATTGAGTATTGAGTATTGAGTGTGTAGTGGTATGTGTAAGTGAAAAATGTTGAGAATTGTGACATGTGTGTTGTGTGTCAATCTCATAAGAGTCTGGCTACAGCGGGAAGCCCGCAATGTGAGTATGTGTGAATGAAGGTGTGCGTACATGTGGAAGGTAAAGTAGTGGTGATGATGATGATGAGTTAATAACTTAAATACGAACGTAATTTGACAGTCACGAAATTGTTGGAATAAACGTTGTGCCTAAAGGGAGGTGCTCACGTTTACAGGGATGAAAAGGAAATAATATGGTAATTTGCTTTTGTTTACGAATAAATAATGCCATGTGGAGTAGGGTTCTAAACAATATTTTTAGAAGATCAGAGGTACCGCGTGTGTAATTGCGGGAGTGTTCACGATCGCATACTTTGACAGTTGAATGCGATTATCTTTTGTGTAGCTTTTACCATAATATAAATATTAAAAAAAATGCGTTACTAATTGACGGACTAAAAATCAACGCACAGCTTTAAAAATGTAATTCGTAATACGTCAGACTGTTTCCATTAACGTGTAGCTCTACAAAAAAAAATTAGGTCGAACAAAGTTTCACTATTTCGTCATAAATCAATAGCTCTAAAACGTTAATTTATGTTAAACTTTTGACCTAAAGCCTAAAGTAGTCAAAATCGACCTTGTTTTGCTTGCATCAGCCTCATCGCACTACAAAAGCCAGTTTTTACATAGTTCTTAACATAATTCATACATCTTGTAAATAATATAATTTAACGACCGATGTGGCGCAGCGGGCGCAGGTTCGACTGCGACGCAGAGGTTGCGGGTTCGATTCCCGCCTCGGGACAAATGTTTGTACGATCTACAAATATTTGTTCCGGGTGTTCTGGGTATTTTCTATATATAATAAAAAATATCTATCTATGTATTGTATTGTATTAAATATATATCAGTCATCTAGTACCCATAACACAGCTCTGTTTAACAGCAGCTTACCTTGGGGCTAGATGATGCTGTGTGGATTATCCAGCATTATTTATTTTTTATTTTATTTAATATACAACTGGGTTTTTTTTTTCTTTATGCGCTTTATATAAAGTTCATCGATATAAAGTATATCGATCAGACGTCAAGCCATTCAGGTGAATACATTGTTGCCAATAAATTCCGACACGAACAGTCCACAATCCACATTACAATAACAACTGATTGACGTGACGAAAATGGAGAGATTTTCACTTGCTTTATTTTATGTAAACTGTTGTATTATTTATCAGTTTTGCGATACTTGAATGAATGAATGAATGAATGATTTTTTATTGTACAGTGTACACCTTACAAACTTTATAACAATTAAAATAAAATAACTGAGAATAATAAATGATGAATGAATTTTTTTATCTGAAATAAATGAGTTAATAATTATAATAATAAACACAATGTACAATGGGCGGTCTTATCGCTAAGTGAGCGATCTCTTCCAGACAACCTTTGGATGGAGAGGAGCTTCAATAAACAGAAGATTGGTAGACTCTTTGATAAATAAAACTTAAAAAAAGAATAATTAAAAAAAACAATAAAAATAACAATAACATTTAAACTACATTTTACACATAAATACACAATAATATTAAAACTTGGTAAGATATGGAGATAACCGCTGTTGTAGAACCTTAAAATAGTAGTAACTATAAACTTAATAACTTTAAGCTTTGGGTGGCACTGCATCTGTAATAGTCAGGCGTCGTGCTTAACATCAGGCGGGCGCTTTAATTGTCACTTGCTGACATAAAAGAAATATAATAAAAAAGATAAGGACATGCCAAAAAACTTTTTAACAGCGTGGGAAAAATCTACGAAATGTGCCAGAAAAGAGCCAATTTTTAAATCTATAGCTATTCTTTTATTCATTTATCCGTTTATCGAATAATTTTTGCATGAACACAATTCGACACTCGACAAAATAGCATGTAAGCTATTTCAGGATATTATTAACCATAACTATTTCTGCCGCCAAGCAGCAATGCTTGCATTGCTGTGTGTGGTTCGAAGGGTATGGTTGCCGGTGAAATAACAGGCCCATGAGACTTTCCATCTAACGTCTCAGGGTGGTAACACGCAAGTGTTATCTAAGATGTTGCATACGTACATAGGCTACGGTAACCGCTTACAATCCAGTGGGCCGTACGCTTGGTTGCCACTTTAGTGGTATAAAAAAAACTTTGTAACAAGTTTTATTTTAATCAGTTGTTTATGCGACAAACATATTTTTTTTTTAACTCTATTTAAAAAATAAAAATTTCCCTCTATAAATTAGTAAGATGGCTATCGATTTAAAGTTCGATTTTTTTTTTTATGTCAACAAGTGACAAGACAATCAAGGCGCCCGCCTGATGTTAAGCACCACGCCTGACTATTAAAGATGCAGTGCCACCCAAAGCTTAAAGTTTTTAAGTGTCTTGTAGTTTTTTGTAATAATGCTTGCTCGGACTTTTTTATCAAGTAAAATCCGTTCAGATAAGTTTATGAAAGGGCAAAGACTTGTAACTTTAATTTCCCTTTTCCCGCTCTTGTTATTTGACTTTACATTGTACCCAGTCATATACAACAGCAATAAAACAGCGTTCACATAAATAACACGGCATGACCGCTTCAGGATGCACATCGTAAATAAAACAAACAAATAATCTGTTCCACGCGTCACTACTCCCAAATAATATAAATTCACAGAAAAACAATGTATTATTTTTATTAAAATGAAGTAGGCAAAAAATGTGAAAAATTGGGCTAAAACTTAGCCGTAGTAATTGTAATTTGATATGTCAGAGCTGAGTGTTTTTAGGCGTTATAAAAATATATAATAAATTTTAAAATATTTTAGATTGCAATCAAATAAATGTAGCACCACTATCGAATGAACTTCTTTCATTATTATTATTATTATTATTATTTATTAAATTGGTGCGGCTAATATAACACTGCGGCCATGCAGGCCTATTGTGTTCGCCACTTATTTTGTCGCCCTAAGGGGGGCGTTTACAGTTCACCTCCAAGCCCTGCCGATACTAAGAACTGGAGGATTTGCTTGGGGGTGATGTCTCTTAGCTCATCTGGTCTGAGGATGTGCCTACCCAGATGTATGCTACGTTTTTGCATTAGTGGTCCACACTCTCCTAGCAGATGCGCAGGCGTTTCGTCCGCCTCATTGCACAGTCTGCAGGTTTGTGTGTCACTCAGCCTTCATTCTTTCATTATTGTAGGATAGCCTTCTATAGGCTAATTATATAAATAAATCACAAACATACCTATTATAACAATTCTAGAAAATAAAATAGGTAAGCTATTACAATCAAGTAAAGTATGTTTTACACTTTTAATTAGTGTTTTGTCTGTTTGTTTGTCATTTGGTCTCTTTATATAATATTAAAGTAAAATTCAGTCTACATTTTGAAACAGCCTTTTGCTATTCAAACATAAATCACACAACAATCGCCTTATATCAATATTAATGAACAGAAAATGAAAATGGAATCGAAAACAATAAAGTAAAACCCGGGTTGTTAAACATTAACTCGTTCGTTGCGAAAGAAAGGTTTTTCCAATTTGTATGATTGGAAAAGCTGTATTCGACGCAGATTATAATTTTTGTTCTGTGGATACGATTGAAGTTTAAAATATTTCGATTTCCATTCACGACACAAAACTGCTGGCCTACCATGAAAATGTCTGTTTGAAAGTTCGAAATACGAACGGAATACGAAGCACCATAGATTTTCATAGAATATATTTCACTGACACGTGCCGTCTCCAAGACCGGTTTCGGAATAACTGTGATTCACTGTACGAAATGAGTAAAAATGTTGTCCGAAACTTGGAATAATGTTTCAACCTAGACAACGGATGTGGCGCAGCGGGCGTAGGTCTGCCTGCGACGCAGATATTTGTACGATCTACAAATATTTGTTCCGGGTGTTCTGGGTATTTTCTATTTAAAATAAAAAATATCTATCTATGTATTGTATTGTATTAAGTATTCATTATCAGTCATCTAGTACCCATAATACAGCTCTGTTTAACAGCAGCTCACCTTGGGGCTAGATGATGCTGTGTGGATTGTCCATCATTAATTATTTATTTATTTTTTTAAGATTACCTTTTTATATCAGCAAGCTTGATGTAAACGCATATTCAGTTACAGTTACAGTGTCACTCAAAGCTTTACATTTTAAAGCTTAAAGTGACTAAGTCTCTTATGCCCCCGTAATTTCACTTGGTCTTTTTAAGGCTTTGAACACCAAAAGGGGCACTTACACAAAGTGATGATAAACAAAAAAGAATATTGATAAATTCGACAGACTTCCGATGAATTGATCGAGATCTTTGGTCAATATTTTTGCAACTTACCATCAGAACATAGAGCTCCATGTTATTTCATCTTTATGGCTTAAAATGTTTGCTAGAAATATATTATTTTACAGCTATCATTACCACACTATCGCACAAATGTTTATTTAAGTTGCAACTATCTTCTATTCATTACCACACTATCCCACAATTGTTTCTCTAAGTTGTTATTTGTAAAAATACGAAGTTATACTCATGACATGTCTTATGTACGTAGTTGGACTCTTTAGCAAATGTTTATTTTAACTTTTGCGATCAGAACTCATAGTTTTTTATAATATATGCGGGATTTTATCGCGTAATTACATTTTTATTTTCCCTACGTTTCGGTTGTGTTGCGACAAACGTCGGGAAAATAAAAAGGTAATTACGCGATAAAATCCCGCATATATTATAAAAATTAAGAAAAGTCCGTCTTGGTGAGTACCACTGCTGCAGTGCAAAATAACTTTCTTTCAAGCACTAGTGTGCAAGCATTGTCTTGGAGTGACGAGCGGCAGTGCAGTACCATGCAAAACTTAAAAAACTTTGGGCACCACTGCTACTGTTATGGCCCTAAACTAAGCAAAATTAGGAAAAAAAATAAAAAATACTAAAAAACACCAAGACCAGGAATATATTTTGTAAAAATCTGTTTCGTAGCGGGGATCGAACCCGCAACCTCTCGCTTTTCAACCGGGTACTCGCCCACTCCGCCATCGAGGTTGAAGTCAATCTTATCACTTGCTAAAATATATATAGCTAACTTATGATTCACTTTTCCAGTGTAAAGTAGTAGATAATTGTGGTAAAACCTGTATATTCCAAAATCGTAAAATACTGGAAAAGTATCTGTATTCACAAAACATACAAAAATTAACTCCAGTGCATTTTCTCCGGTCATGCTATTCCAAAGCTTAAAACAAATGCTGTTTAGCTTATAAATATAACCTCAGGAACAAAACAGAGGTATTCGAGGATCACTGAACCGATGCGATTTAGTGGTGTGACGCCGCGAATTTATGGTAATTGCTACAAAAAGTTATGACTTATGGACGTTTACTAACAGCCGACCCTGAAACAAATGTAACGTAGCTTGTAGAGTTGACAGCTGGTACATTAATAGTGCTCCAGGAGGCAAAAGAACTCAATGAAGAAGAAAATAAGAACTGTTTTTTCATGTCAGCAAGTGACAAGGCCTGATGTTAAGCACCACGCCTGACTATTACAGATACAGTGCCCCCAGTTTTTAAGTGTTTGAATAACTTAACTTGTAGCTTAAGTTTTTGAAACGTCTTACAAGCTAAGTTAATTTACGCCATCCTACCCCTTTTGAGGCATGATCCGTGCTATTTTTATGGATGCTGAGTAGAATTGGAGCATATAAAAAATCGGTTATATAATAAGCTTTTTGTACAGTTTTTGCATTGTTTTTTGTATAACTTAAGAAATAATTAAATAAATATAAATAAAATTGATAAATGGAACATTGTTAAAGAAGCGTAAGTACATTTACCCGTTAAAAGATTTACTGACTTTAGAGATTCATAACACGAAATGCATGAAATTTCAGTCCAAAACTTCTGAACATGGCTGACTAGATCTTATTAAAAGTATACCAGCTGCAATAAAAGCTGTCTCACAGAAGTTTCTCTTAATTTGAGATAGCGTTTGAGGCAACCATTAAGTTGACCGACCATGCGGTAATGATTCGATTTTCTGTATAACTTGACTTGAGGAAGACGAGCTTTTTGACTATAAATTTCTATTTACTATTCTAAACAACGAGGCGTATAGAAATATTTTATAGAAGCGATAGATGCTACAACAACGACATCTTAATAATTATCTTTTGCTCAAATATTTTCATCTTATCAAGTTTTCAGTCCGTGAGCAGATTAAACGAAACTTAATCTATTTTAGGTGGTTTTAACAAAGACTTTTAGTCATTGGTTTTAAATGAATTCCATTGTTATACCACGAAGTCCAGACGACGTTAAACAATAAACTATACGATTTGGTTTCAGAATGTAAGCAATGGAAATTAATTACTTACTATTAAATCGAAAAATGTAGCAACAGCCAAGACGCTAAGTTTTAAAATAAACTATGCGCATCAAGAATTACATTTTATTTTCTTCTAATAAATCAGTCGAACTAAGTGACGAACAAAAATCTTGAATTTATTTATGAGTTTTTAACATCCTTAACGAGTTTGCCTGGTGAGTGCCGTGTGCGAGAGCATTGCGGGTTCGATGCTCGCTGCGGGACAGCGTTATTTTACGACCGCCATGTTATGATAATCACATTACGAGAAACCACAAGTACATAACTCGTAGAAGTTATTGAGCGATTCGTGGAGAAAGTTACCTGAAATTACTTTAGCAAGTATGTGTACCTGCGCGAGTTATCGAACATTTTATTGTAATTAAACATGCCACCAACAAATTAATTGTTGTGCCATACTGTGGGTACACTGATGCCTTCCGGTTCTAAGGTCGTAGGTTCGAAAAATTTACGTGGGCAATTTCAGTGCGCTCGTGACGTAGCTGGCTAAGATGTTCTTAACAGATCAATGAAGTTAAGCACTGTTCCGTGGGGTCATCATTTGGATGGGTGACTGCCAGTGGCAATTTCAACTGAGCGCTCCCGTGCTTCGGAGGGTCCCGGCTCTTTCAAAGTTGTTAGGCCATGACAGAGGCCTTCGGGCGGCCTAGAAACTCTGTCACCAGAGTTCTGCCACTGACTCATACGAACGAACGAACGAACGCTTGCTCTCATACGGTGAAGGAAAACATTGTGTGGAAACCGGCATGTTTAAGAACTTCAAATTCGAAAGACATGTTCCATCCACCAATCCGCATTGAGTCCGCGTGGTGGATTAAGACCCAATCACTCTCGCTTGAGAGTAGGCCAGTATCCCAGCTGTGGGAACATTAGTAGGCTGTCATGATACTGGCCTACTCTTGAGCGAGAGTAATTAAGTCTTAATCCACCACTCGGAGCCAATACGAATGGTGGATAGCAGTCGCATTCGTTAACCAAAAAGAGGTACTAGCATATTCAAAGGACCCCTTACTTTGTTTAAGTAATAAAGTATCGAAAGCTCTCGAAAGTTTGTCTTCCCCGACATTACCTATTCCTTTGATAAACCAGTTGATTAGGCAAAAAACGTCAAGCCCACAAACAATTGATTGGAACGCCCTTCAGGTTTTGCTGAAAAGGGATCGAAAGCAAACAAAGTTAGGTGGATAGGTAAGGTAGGTACAGGGTGTATTTTCACTGTGAAATTTGTCGATAAACAAACCACAATAGCTCCAAAGCCGACGACCCGCATACTAATATATGAGTGCGCGTGTCCATTGTTATATCCAACTTGCAATAAACTATGAGAACGATACGTTATACATACAAGTTACTACTTTTTAACGTCATCTACAATTAGAAGTAAATTATAAACAGTTTTTTTGTTACAATAAATATACCATGCGGCTATTTAAATAATTATATATCCGATAACATAAACTTATGCTGATCGCATTTATAACGTTTTTTATAAATAAAAGTTTGGTTTTTATATAAAGTTAGGCAAATAAAAATGCGATCGGTGCAACCGTATTGGTATTGCAAGCGTCCATAGGCTACGGTAACTACTTAACATCAGGTGGGCCGTATGCTTGTTTGCCACCTTGGTAGTATATTCAATCCTATCCATCCAAAGGTTGTCTGGTAGAGATCGCTATTTAGCGATAAGGCCGCCCATTGTAATACCTGTTAGTAATTAAGATTGTTCTTGTCAAATTTGTTATAATGTGGTGTTCAATAAAGTATTTTCTATCTATCTATCTATCTATAAAAAAAAAAAAAAAAAAACCGGCATTATGTCCCATTGATTCTTGTTAGTTATTTAAATATCGCAAAGTAGCAATTCTAAAATTAAGCTTACAAAATTATGTTCAGTTACTTTTAACTTAAACGAAGAATTAATAATGATCAAACCATGCAAACTGTATGTTTAAAAATTCACTAAAACTAAATAAACAGCCCGGCTAAATCAGAAAATTTTGTTTATTTATATACAAAAATTTGGAAGAATAGTAAACAATATCGTGCTTCAGTGGATACGCACCCTAAAGGATGGTCCTGCGGTCTTCTAACACATATCCCTCCATTCAATTACATGTACAGATACATAATACAATCTAATTTAAACAATTAATTAATGATTATTTGAGTACGTCTGTCTAGTTTTACACGTGTTCACTTTCTACTTGATTGTGCGTTTTCACGGCGCTGCAACCCGTGCATTACAAAGTGTGGTTTACACTGCGTAGATTACTTGCACCTTATACAATAAATCGTGTGCCTTCACGCGGTTCCATTATAAAAGTCAACTGAGGCTTTTGGGAGGCTTTTTACCAGTCCGTTTATCCAATCAGAACTACGTTGGCCACTGACTCATACGAACTTGTTACTTATTAAAAAAAAAACATATTTTTGGAAATTTAACCAAACCATCAGACTTATGAAAACAGAGCTCATTAAGGTAAATAACGAACAGGCTAGGACCAAGCATGTTTCCTTGGGACACCACAGTTTAACAGTTCCTTAGAAAATTATAATTCTACTTTTCTTATTCTTCTTTGATACTTCTGATATTGCAAGAGTATACAATGGTAACCGCTTACCATAGGTCGACAATTTTATGCATGTTATGTATGTTTGTTTGACATCTAAGTTTATCACGTTTCAAAATGATCCTTGTGATTTTATTGAAATAAATCATTTTTGACTTTGACTTTGACTTAAGTACCATGAAGTACATAGACTTAGCCGGTACACTTAGGGCTTATTAGGTATCGTATCCTCAACATCTGATGGCTCATGTGTCTTTCCAATTAAATCATCGTTTTAATTCATTAACTTAGGAAAGACAACAAGAGACACAAGACAAAAGACACTGACGAGCCACTAAAATAAGATTTTCAATAAATAAGGGCATTAGTACTTAGACTTAGCAAGTACACTAACTAAACTAGTACTTGGCTATTAAAATGTGGCAAGTAATCATAAGGCTCTACCTATATGACCTACCTTCGCCTTGTCCCGCAACTTGTACCCCTGATTGATGATGTGTACTTGCCGAGATACAGTGTAGCCTATTAACAGCTGTGCTATAACATACAAAAAATAAGTACGAGTAGCTTATTTTTCATGGTATTTTGTTTTTGCTATAACAGTTTTTGGGTTCCCGTGTTTAATAACAGCGTTGTTTTAACATATTTTATCAGAATTACAGCATTTTTTGGTTTGAACAAGGAAGGCACGAGAGAGTGCAGAATGGAGGCTACTGGAGAAGGCTTTCACCGCCATGGGCGGTACTTACACTTTTTGTTTTAAATTACAGTGAGAAAGCACTTTTATAATTTAGTTTAAAGAACCTATTAGTTAAATCCACGTCATGTCATATTTTAATTTTAGTGTATAGGATTAATAAAGCTTTTTTTATTTATTAATCGCATTTTTGGCTATAACGTTTTTCGGGTCGGCTAAATGTAACCTATCAACAGCTTTGCCACATATATTTTTTTCATAATAACATAACTTTTACCAATGTTCAGGTTTTTGTTATGTAATTAAATATCATTCAAGATTTCTCAATTCAAAATAAAATTTTTAGGAGTTTTATTTAATAAAATCACAAGAACAACTTTGAAACGTCCTGCAAACTAGTTGAATTTATGCAAGTTCCAACGCGCTCAAGTCGTAAAAAAAGTCTGGTAGCAACAGCTGGGCTATAATCTTTTATCTGGGATGTGATTTGTCCCAGTAGTGGGAAAGTTAGAAGGCTGTCATGTTGATTTTTGATGAAGAGCGCCATAACGATTGATCTTGAGCCTTCATCATCGATTGCATTCGCATTACATAATCGTCCATATGATCTAAACCATTCTCTGCTCAACCCAGTTATTCTTCTTCACCTGTGACATCAACCCGCTAATGTTTCCGCAAACCGACTGCGAATAATAGAAATAGTGACTCTGTCTGCAATGATTAATGGCCCGAAATATTCATAAAGGAAAATGCGGATTCCATAGAAAACCCACTATTGTTTCAGAAAAACACAATCAATTTTATTGTGGCTTTGACAATGATGACTCATGACAGTATGGGTTTGATTGGTTACATTATAAAGGCAAAGGCCATCGTACTTTGAATAGTAAGTATAATAATCTTACCTTAAAAAACCTTTTATTTCTACCGTATCTTTCAAATCAGTCATCGTAAATTTGTTCATTGATATAAGGATGACAAAGAAAGACAAAACTTAGCAATCAGCTGTTTGTTTGATATATATAAATAAAGGAATTGAAAGCCTATAAATATTACACTTGGATTCGATGATCTGAGAGCACGGGACGGTAGTCTAGGTGGTAACCCTTCCAATCCGGAAAGATATTAAACCAAACTTGTACAAAAGAAGAAAATAAATATGACGTGCTCAAAACGGTGAATGAAATCATGGTAAGGAAATCAGCCAAGCACCACCAAAACCAGATTAAAACCAGATTATGTGCTATGAGAGTAGGCTACAGCGAGAAATTGGAAGGTTGACTATAATGTCAATATAGTAAGAACAAAAGCCAAGAATGGTATTATTTCCTGGGGTATATCAACAGGTTTATTTGCTCAAATGCGAAATTCTGATTGTTTTATTACTCTTTACATATGTAAAGTCAAATAAAAAGTAAAGTATAAAATAATAATAATATATACTTATGCAAACATTTCATTTCATTTCATTTCATTTATTAAGCCTTTTTTCGTTAGAAGCATAACATAGGCAAGTCAAAGTCATTTTTAAGTTCTTATTCTAACATTATAATTAGTGTAGGTACCTGCTATGTTTGTAAATCAGAGAATGAACAAATCAAATATTCATTAATATGATAGAATAGTCTCTGCCTACCCCTACGGGATACAGGCGTGATTTTATGTATGTATGTATGTATGATAGAATGGATGCTGTTCTAAAAATATTTTAATTATGTTTTTGAATTGGCCTAACAATAATTTATCACAAGAATCATTTTGAAGCTAGGTGAATTTACGCCAGTTCCACGCGCCCCAGCCTAGAAGAATCTGGCAACAAACTCGGCTGGGTACTCAGATCAGGGGCCTTACTATTGAACGCGATCGGTATTGGACAATTATTGGAATATGACATTTCGTACTTTTGACAGCAAAATAAGCGCCAAATTCAACCTTGTCTTCAAGAATACAAAAATTTAAGAGCAGAAAATAGAAATTGGGGTTGGATCGGAATTGTCATTGGATTCAAGAGTAAGGCACCATCTGGTTTTCAATACAGCTTTAGATAATTGAAGTGATGTTATCATCTTTTTACTCAAAAATTTATTAAATCATTGATAAAAAAAAATATTTACTCAGTAGTTATTAACCGATTGTCACAGCAACCGTTACTACGCATGCGCAACACCCGTCAGGGTACACCAAAAGCCGGTTCACCCAGTCGCGCCGGGACCTTCCTCAGAGGGCGTAAACCACGTCCGTCCGACGTCGCGGGTAACGCGAAACTTTACAATGCGAAACACTGTTCTGTATGAATGTATCTGATGTCCAGTGGATTGTGATGGGGAAAACGGGCAAAATGGGGAAAACAGTGGTGTGGATTAGACTGTTGCTGCTCGGAATTTCAGTGTTTCGGTTTACGGATTCTGTTGGTAAGTTTTATTTAGTTTATGATGAGATTATTAAGTGGGTACTAAAATATTTTATTTAAATTTTATGATAATTATAATGTATGATTGAATTAATCACTTTAATATTATTTTTAAGTTATGATAACAATAAAGTAATACGCAATGTCTTAAAACGTGTGAGATAGTAACCTAAATAGTGTTAATTCAGCATGTGAAACTTAATAATTTTTAATTATAAAAAAAACTATTTCAAACGTAAAATTTTCGTTTATAAATAAGTTGTTTCCTGTATTTTATTACTGACTACTACCAATATTTTTTTTCTGCATAACCTAAAGGTGTCAGGTGACCTGTATTTAGATTTTTGAGAATAAACTTATTGTCAGATGTGTAAGTAATTAAAAAAATCTATTAAATTATTTATTCAAAAGAAATAATACATTTAAACTTATTATTTAATTAGTTCACAAAAAATGCGGGTTCTATCCCCGCTGCAGGACAAATTTTTGCATGATCTTCAAATACATTGTCCTGGTCGCGGTGTTTTAGGCTGATCACCCATAGTACAAACTTTGTTCTGTTTGGGGTTAGATGTTGCTGTATAAAGTCCGCCAAAATTCACTTTACTATGATTTTTTTAAATGTTTTTATTTCTAAAGCTTTTTTTTCCTGTTGAAAGCTAGCAGACACTTAAAGCAAGTTAAATCTATTTACTACTCAGTTTTAAAATAATTGAAAAAGACACTAAAGCTCTTATTCTTTAAAAAACTGTAATTTAAGCGGCTTGCTAAGTATTGTCTATTCTTGTAACTCTTAAGCGTTTCGGCGGTTTAAAACCACAAATGAAAATGAACACTTTTAATAATGTTCAATAAACGAAAACAGATTTGAAAGACACATTAGCTGACAGAGGCATGCTGTGTTATAATTTGTTGGTTGGAAACTTGACTAAAACTGGTGCTACCGGGTATGAAACTGATTAAAAGGTTTGAAATTCAAATTTTTTAACAGATATCTCATTAAGGCATCTTGTTCTTTTTTCACTTTCCGATGAATATTCAATTAAAAAAGGGTTTTATTTATTTAAAAGACTCTGAGATTTATATTTTTAACGAACGATGGTAATTTTAGTACTGGCAACTAAGTTTAACATAAAGAATCTATGTCATATTTCTACTTAATAAAACAATAATAAAATTAAAAAAAAATAAAATTAAAAAAGCTTTTATTTCCATACTAAAATACATTTAAGATAAGGTAAGATTTTATAATTTTAAGTAAAGTTAATATGGACCACCTCTGGCGGTATAAGCCTCCTCCAAATATCGCCAAATGTTCCTTTCTCATGCACTTCTTGACCATAATTTTCCTGCCACTTGGATTATCTCCTCGTTCCACATATTAAATGGTTTTCCTCTTTTTTTTCATGTTTAAGGGTATCCAGTTCGTAACGATATAAGCCCATCTATTTGGTTTCATTCTTTGTATGTGTCCTGCCCATTTCCACTTTAATAAACAACAAGGAGTATTAATAATAGTAAACTCTACATTACTTGTTATAATTAACAAATAAAATTGTATGCTCCTTCAACTGACTCATCCATTTGTCTCATCATTTTGCTTTATACTTCCTTTGTTTGTTTGTTGACGTTTAATATATTAGAAACGAATATGAGTAGTTCTTTGTGATAGAACTTCTTCGGGGAAAGACTACCACCATACCTATTTCTGACGCCAAGCAGTAATGCTCGCATTGCTTTCCGGCTCGAAGGGTATGGTTTCCGGTGAAAAGGCACATAAGACATTCCATCTAACGTCTCAGGGTGGTAACACGACGTGATATATATGATGTTGTAAGCGTACATACAGCAACCGCTTACCATCAAGTGGGCCGTACGCTTGGTTGCCTCTTTAGTGGTATAAAAAATTATATTACGAAAACTAATCTTATATTTTATCTTGTTTTATTACAACGAACGCTAGACGTCATGTCTCATCATGATTAGGCATGTTTGCGTTGTGCATTCGACTGTACCGTGTAATTAATTAGTTGGAGTAAACAAGGAATCGGAAACAGATATTAGCTTGGTACATCAAACATTATATTACTTAACTGTGACAGGAATCAATTACTATTGGTATAACTAAAAACCAAACAGTTAAACAAGTAAGCTCGCGTGAGTTAATAGCAAACTGGTAGTGGAGTTAATAGGTCTTCTAAAGGACTCTGCCATGAAGAGTAGCAGAGTTCTTTTGATAGAACACGTCCGGGGAAGTACTACCACCATACCTATTTCTGCTGCAAAGCAGTAATGCTCGTATTGCTGTGTTCAGGTGTGAAGGTATGGTTTCCGGTGAAATTACTGGCACATGAGGCTTTCGATCTATGCCTCAAGGTGGCAACCCGCGAGTGATACCTCTGGTATTGCAAGCGTTCAATGTTAACCGCTTACCATCTTATGGGCCGTACGCTTGGTTGCCACTTCAGTTAAAAAAAAAATAACTTTGAAATAAATTAGACTAACTGTAAGCAGTTGGTCTAATTTATCGTGCCTTAAGCACGGAACGCTAAGCGTTTAGTTAAAATTGCCACTGGGGCGGTCCATTCAAATAAGTAGTGACGGCGCGGAACAGTGCTTAACTTCTACCAATTGAGCTATCGAAACATATCGTACTTGCTCGAAATAATCACTGGGGTTTTCGATAACACTTAAAAACTTTAAGCTTTAGGTGGCACTGCATCTGTAATAGTCAGGCGTGGTGCTTAACATCAGGTGGGCGCTTTGAGTGTCTTGTCATAATTCGCAACTAACAGCCTTACAAATAAACGTGGTTTAAAGTTATTTCTTGGAATAAACTAAAAATTCCTATGCATGCTCGTAGTATATTCCAAGAAATAACTTTATACCACGTTTATTTGTAAGGCCCTAAGAGTTCATAATGAATAGTGACTTTTCAAAAAAATAAGCAGCTGTATCTTAATCTCATTTACTCAGTCATTATAATTGCTACAGTGTTCAACAATAAATAAATAAATAAAATAAATAAATTCGTTTATTTCAGGCATTTGAACATACTAAAGTCTCACACTCATATTACATAAAAATATAGAACCATGAATTGCAAACACAAAAAAAAAAAAATCAAATAACTAAGTAAAAACTGTCAAAAGACTTGTCCACGTTACCCGGTATTGGTACGGTCATTTTTTATTCCAATAAACGTTGGCTACACAATGCTAAAAACAATGCTCAAAGAAGTAATGATACAGTCACGAATCTCGAAATGCTGCTACCTAACAGCTAGTTATAATTTTACTATGTTGAATTGGTCTATTTAGTTGGTAATCATTGTTACCTAACAGAAAAGTCCTTTTAAATGTTATTAAATAAAAAAAACAGCTCAACAAACTCGTATCATGAATTTCGACAAATAGACAACTCAGTTACCTAAAATCTTTACTGGGTCTAGACGCTAGCTCATAGTAATCTTGTTTTTATATGGAAATTTCACGATCTTGATTCAGACCCCGCAAAGCCTTTAGGCTAAAGATAACAACATAATATTATTATTATTGGAAAGCTCCGCAAAATTGTACGTGCTTTGTAACTTTTTCTTCTTGCGTCTTTAAGAGTTGAGCTTTACTTTTTCTCTAAATAGTCATAAAATAAACTTAATTTTATAATATAATTTTTTTATTTCTAAGTTCAATGAGTACATTTTTTTCTACATAGATAAAAATAACCCATCCGCAAAATGTAATGATTTTAGGACTTATAAGCAATCGGTCCCGGCTTTTTCAGAGTTGTTAGGCCATGACAGAGCCCTTCGGCGGCCTAGAAACTCTGTCACCAGAGTTGGCCACTGACTCATACGAACTTACTTACTTTAGGACCCACAATTTTGACTGTGCAAACATCTATCAGTGAATACTTACTCTTACATTAGTAAAAATTACATTCAATACACTGCGGTTTCACGGAGCGGTCTACGATTTACTTGGGCTATATTTGCTATATAAACGCGTAGTTTCAAAAACAAAGTCTGTAAACGAGTTTATATTTAGAAATTAGGTATGTTTTGATCTATTAATGAGTATCTATATATAATATATCTATAATAAATTAATTATTGTTATTATTTAGGTAGGTGTTTATGTTTAAATATTAGTATTATTCAGTTGTATTCATTTATGAAACAAGTTGCACGATTTATTTTTGATCATAATCATAATTTGTGCACACCCCAAACCATTCTTTTATATATTTTATTTTTTCTCCATCCAAAGGTTGTCTGGCAAAAATCGCTTCTAAACGATAAGACCGCCCATTGTACTAAAATTGTAAAATGTGTTTTGTTTACATGTTTATATTACTGTTATGGTGTTTAAGTATTTTTCATTCATTCATTCATTCATTTAAATAGTGGGAATTCAGTCTGTACGATGTTCAGTAAAAACTTGTTCGGTATTACGACTGTGTCGAGTTTTTTATGGAGAGTGTGGGATACACCGCCCTCGGCAACGGCTCTGCTTACTCTTTTATACCAGCATTTTGTAAAATTACATTTTATTTGTACAGTTACGTTATTATAACGATAAAAGAGTAGTAGAGTTCTTTGTGATAGAGCTAGTCCGGGAAGGACTACCACCATACCTATTTCTGCCGCCAAGCATTGCTGTGTTCCGGTGTGATGGGTATGGTTTCCGGTGAAATTACTGGCACAAGAGGCTTTCGATCTTAGCCTCAAGGTGGCAACCCGCGAGTGATACCTCTGGTATTGCAAGCGTCCATAGGCTGCGGTAACCGCTTACCATCTTGTGGGCCGTACGATTGGTTGCCACTTCAGTTGTATAAAAAAAAAAAAAAAAAAGTAAGTTCGTATGAGTCAATGGCCAACTTTGGTGACAGAGTTTCTAGGCCGCCCGAAGGCCTCTGTCATGGCCTAACAACTTTGAAAAAGCCGGGACCGACTGCTTAACATGCCCTTCGAAGCACGGGAGCGCTCAGATGAAATTGCCACTAGCGTTTACCTATCCAAATGATGAGTACGCAGAACAGTGCTTAACTTTGTTGATGACGTCACGAGCGCTCCATAACGATGTAAAATTGGGTTCTTTTATACATCTCCTTTCGAATTAAGTTTGGCGTTTCAGCGCCTTTAAATATAATTGATATTAATTAGAACAAAACACTTTTAACATAAGAAACATATCCACCACGCATTGAAGATAAAGATTGTAATAAATTAATAAATTTTATTAACAAAATTAATTCTGTAATAGTCAGGCGTGGTGCTTAACATCAGGGTGCCTTGATTGCCTTGTCACATGCTGACATAAAAAAATTATTAAAATATGTACATTACCTACAGAATATACAAAATTCATTATGAAACAGTAAAGCAAAAGACATCTGGGAAGAAAAACTGGGCAAAATATGTTTACGTTTCTATATTTTTATGTTTTTTAAAGTCAGCTGTTATAAAATCAGTTAAAACACAGTCAAAAAGAAAATTTTTTAAGTTCATAGTTCCGCAACGCAGTTCCAAAAAAGAAGAATTTCCTTACAAACACTATCGAATTACACATAAGCGTAACTGATTCAAGTGATTCTGGAATTAGTAAAATCATAGATCTATGGCTAAAAACGAATTTGTTATTTTTTGCCATGACCATCGGCTCTGAGCCACTATCTACCAACTTCCGGTCTAATGTCGTCAGTCTATCGAATATGGGGCCGATAATTCAATTTCCGGTTAGCGGTCACCATTCAAGTACCTTTTTGGACTAAATTAGCGAGAACTGCGAAAATATTAAAGATAAATATTTAAGAGTAGTTGTAGAGTTCTTTGTGATAGAGCTCCTCCGGGGAAGGACTACCACCATACCTATTTCTGCCGCCAAGCAGTAATGCTAGCATTGCTGTGTTCAGTACAGCACAAATCGTAACAGGCAAATCGTAATTGTAATTGTAAAAATTCTACAAAAAATATATTCATGTATTCTATCAGATATCTGATTCACATAGTTTTGATTAGTTTCGAGCTAAATGACGCTGTGTAATAATGTTCATTATTATTATTAACGAGCTGACCCGTGCGGCTTCACCCGCGTTTTTATGCTATCCCACAATAAAAGTTATTTTTCCGGGATAAAAAAAGCCCTTTTAATATTCCAGGACTACATCTACAATCCAAATTTCATCACAATCGGTTAAGCCGTCACGAAAATACGTGGTTACAAACATACAGACATACACAGACATTCGCATTTACAATATTAGTAGGATATTCTCAGACTTTGAATTTTTGTTATTCTTTGATACTAACCAAAATTTATAATCCGTAGCTCGCCGTCTAAGCAGCTTAGCATAAAAAGAAAACTTAATTCCGAACATTTTCAGAGAACACGATAAATCACTTTGTTGACAACACATCAATTAATTTAGCAGAACCAACGAGTCAGCGGCGCGATGGATTTGCGCGATACGTCGCGCGTCGCGAATTACACGGGTCATTGCGTTGCTTACTCCGCGTATCGCGGATTTACTTGTTACCTCACTGCACATAGGGGGTAGTGTACGACGTACATTGCATATATACGGGTATAGTAGGTTATAGTATGGGGGCTTAAACGAACTACAAATCTTTGTCAGTCAAATCAATGTCTTTTAAATCTTTGTAGTTTTTGAACATGTGCGTTTTCTTACTATGTATTTTTGTTGTAGTGAAAACTAGCAAAGCACCGGTGAGCACCGATGTTCTAGTAGTAGTGACTTCGCCTTCCGATCCTAAGGTCGTAGGTTCATACCTGGTTGAGCACAAATGAATTCTTCTGTTCAAAAAAATTATGTCGCAATGCCAGTACTCTCATACGGTGAAGGATAATATCGTGAGGAAACCGGCATGTCCAAGAACTAAAATATCGAAAGACATGTGCCATCCACTAATCCGCATTGGGTCCGCGTGGTGGATTAAGACCCAATCACTCTCGCCCGAGAGTAGGCCAGTGTCCCAACAGTGGGAGCATTAGAAGGCTGTCATGATGATGATGATGAACACTGGCGTATTTATTAAAATTACAGTTTAAAAAGCAGCACAGGATACAAGACTTATCAGCGCGATTCATTAAGGCAATGCTCTAACTCTGTTAATATATTGTATAATATAAATTTTTAAAACTTTTTGCATTACTTAGAGCGAAACCAATAACTGCTAAACAAAATTAAATGGAAATAAGTTCAGAAGAAAAAGAAAACTCAAACGCGACCTCTTCGACCTATAATTTCCTGCCGCTGATAAAGCGAGAAAAAATATTTTGTTCGTTTTAAAGGACAAGAAAAATGCTGGTCTTTCCACGGAAGTATCACAACAGGAGAGAACATTAGCTCCTTAAAGATGTCATGATGATTTATGGCTCCATGACTCGCTGTGTTGGTAGGGATTTGTTTAGAATAGGGGAGAAAATATTTCTATCCTTTTTAAAGGACGGAGCGTGGGTGTCTTTGTCGTTGAATTGAGAGCGCTTTGTTATGTTTATGAACTCCTGTTCTGATTCCATTTGTTTAATAAAATAAACCTTTTAAAGTGATGCTCTTACTTTGTGTACTGTGGGCTTATTGCGCTAAGCGGAGCTTTCATAAGTGTAACAGCAAAACGCTTTCTAATTTTAATTTTATTTATACGATAGCTTATTTTAAATTAAAAATTAAGATAGCATATGAAATAAGAAATGTACTATCGACGACGGCAATAAACTTCAGTTTTCGGATAAATATATGTACATGAGCAGACTTTCATAACTTTATGATACGTGCATATAAGAACAATCTTTTCACGATAAAACAAGAGTGTAGTTTTAAGAGTAGTAGAGTTCTCTGTGATAGAGCTCGTCCGGGGAAGGACTACCACCATACCTATTTCTGCCGCCAAGCAGTAATGCTCGCATTGCTGTGTTCCGGTGTGAAGGGTATGGTTTCCGGTGAAGTTACTGGCACATGAGGCTTTCGATCTTAGCCTCAAGGTGGCAACCCGCGAGTGATACTTCTGGTATTGCAAGCGTCCATAGCCTGCGGTAACCGCTTACCATCTTGTGGGCCGTACGCTTGGTTGCCACTACAGTTGTATAAAAAAATAAAATAAAAAAAAAGTGTCCTTTCCTCTAAATAAGTGTGTCAACTACGATAGGCTAAAACCGCCTGGCAATTTACCCTAAAAGCTCGTTAAGTTCCTCCCGTCTAAACGCGACTTAAATACTGATCAAATAGTACAACCGAGCAATTCTCACAGCCGTCCACTCTATTACACGTAACGATTGGCCTCAACCAACAATGGAACTCAGTGAGATTTATTTTGACGAAAAACGACACAAAGGCGAAGAAAATCGCCAGCGGTCACTTCGCAAATCTTATTATTAGGCTATAATAGTGGCATTGTGTGGCCGCGGCACAATGCTTCTATGGCGTATATAATAGTGTGGCCTGTACAATGGGAAATGCCTTAATCCGAGAAGTAGAGGTTACTTTCCTATGTTATTACGCTGAAACGTTTTTTTAATGTTAGCAAATGACGAGTCAGTAAAGTCGTTCACCGGATATTGAGCACCACGCCTGATCATAACATTACGTTGTCACCCAAAAAAAAAGGTTAACGTTAATGCTCTTTGCTTTTATCTTCTAAGAAAATAAATATCTATTGGCAGCCGTCCTCAAAACTTCCGTTTTAGCTTGACTATTCTTACGGTGATGCCATGACCCTACGTTATCAATCTTGCTCTGTTTTCTAAATGATTATTGATAAATAAAGAGGCATATTCAAAATATTAAAACAATAATTACTTATTACTAACTCATTAGTCTTTCTATTTAAATTCGTTTATTATAACGTTCGGGTTTTACCTGTAAAACTGGGCATAAGCAAGAAAGCTATCTAATTAGTTAATCTCATTACTATTGAGTTAATTATAACTCTTTGACGTAAGTATAGGTCGAGAGCTGACTCACAAGAATTCACCGACTATAAACTAGTGTAAGATGTATAAGTTAAGCTCTTGAACTAGACAAAAAACGGGCAAAACCTTTTTCTTTTTGCCGTCCCGGGAATTCCCGCTTTTGAAACCGTATCAGAAGTTGAAAGCTCTTATTTGGTAATAAGGTCTAGCTTGAAGAAGTTGAGAAGGGACTTAACCATGACATCTTAAGACTCTCTTGTCCTAATCCATAGTATATTAATGGAATATACCACTTGTTTTGTATTATGCTGACGTTTTGAAGCTAGTAAGTAAGTAAGTTTTGAAGCTAGTAAGTAAGTAAGTTTGTATGAGTCAGTGGCCAACTCTGGTTACAGAATTTTGACTTAGTTAGAACTTTTTAAATATAATTTTGCGGATACATAAAGATAAATAAATAAAAAAGGTAATAACGTGATAAAATCCAGCAATTTTTTTTATTGGATTTAGAAATATTTATGTGCGCAATGCCAGTGCTCTCATACGGTGAAAGAAAACATCGTGAGGAAACCGGCCGAGAACTGAAAATTTGAAAGACATGTGCCGTCCACCAATCCGCATTGGGTCCGCGTGATGGATTAAGACCCAATCATTCTCGCTCGATAATAGTCTAGTGCCCCAGCAGTGGGAACATTAGAAGGCTGTAAGATGGTAATGATGATGATGACAGATTTTTGACCTATTCTCTTACGTAACGTGAGTGAAACCGTGGACAAGAGCTTGTTTATAACATGTTGTTCAGGCCATGGTGTAGTACTGTTTTATAGCACCATAAAAAATATGACGCTATAAAACAGTGGTAGAACAACAGTTATAGTAAGAAAACAGTACGCTCAAGGTCACTCAGTATTTTCTCTAGTTTTTTTTTATGTCAGCATGTGTCAAGACAATCAAGGCGCCCACCTGATGTTAAGCACCACGCTTGACTATTACAGATGCAGTGCCACCCAAAGCTAAAAGCTTTTAAGTGTTTGCGTGACACTGCACTGTGCTTATCATCATATAGACATTGTTGTTAAGTCTCTTTCGCCCAGTAATTTCACTTGCTACAGTGCCCTTCAAACCTAAGCACAGTGCAGCTTGCACACTACTGCTTGGAAGTAGAATATCTGACACTGCGGTGGTACCCACCAAGACGGACACTTGCTGAAGATTCCTACCACCAGGTATATTACTATAGTACATATATTTTAGTTTACTTGCCACTAGACGCTGTTTAAATCTTCAATAGATAGTAAAGGCTTAGAAGATGTATCAATGCACGTTGTTAACGCCAAAGTACCCCAACTCACTCAACACGATTGCTGCGTACACCCAGGCGTCCAAAGGAGCTCATACTCCCGTCTTCGCGAGCCGCCAGCCATCATTCACTATCAATCCACGGCGCTGAGAGCACGTCTACTTTTTTTCATACAAGTTTTTTTTATTGTAAATTAGCATCAAAGAAGATCATTAAAATCACTGTATATCAAGCTATCAACGTATCATTAATAACACACATTGTGTTTATAAAATTGTAAACCTTCATTAATTGTGATCAATAAATATCTTATCTTATCTTATCTATCTAACACACGTTTTGTATAGCTTGCCATGTAAAGCAACGTCGTGTTATATCCGCTCCAGTCGCTAACCGGATTTGCATTGTACGTTCACGTTCAAAGCCCACATTTACACGTGAAGCAGATTAATTTATTTATCAGTGCTTAACATCCATAACAATAGCAAGGGTCATGCCTAACATGCGCTAGGAATTCAGCCAGTGCTGGATCGGTAAGTAGGAACTGGTGTGAATTCACCTAGCTTGTAAGACGTTTGAAAGGGATTCGTGTGATTTTATGAATTAAACTCATTTGACTTTAATTTTGGCTTTGACTTAAAAATAGCATCAGAATATTAGTAGGGTGAGAGTTAACACACTATACTGGTATGTATAGCTTCTTACTTATAACGTACCTTATTGTATGAAATGGTTGGGTATGAAATACCGTACATAAACACTTTTTTTAGATTTTGTTGGCTTATTTTTACACTTGATACAGCTGTGTGTAACTGTCATGAAGTTGTAACGCTAAGTGATGTTTCAATGTCGACGTGGTGGGAACGAGGCCTAAGGGGAATTGATGTTCTTTGACAGATGATATTGTTTGGTACATTTCCTGTTTGATATTTTGATAGAGCGTTCATGAATTTTACATCTTATTTTTTTATACTATTGATAGACAATTCTTAGTCGGGCACTCTTTGCAGAGTGGTCGTAGTTATGGGTGGGTCCTGATGAATGACGGCTCTTGCTATGCGTCTCCATTCGGTTCTATTTGAGGCATTGTGAGAGCAGTCGGTCATGGTGGATTTGGTAAGAGATTTAATTAGATCTCCCCATCTGGTCGGAGAGCGGACTCGGGATCTCTTGCCCTCCATTCTGCCTTGGACTACAAGACGCTCCATTGAGCCTTCATTTCAAGTGACGTGCCCAAAGAACTTCAGTATAAGTATGATAGGCAATACAAATACTATAAGTAGCTCTCTCTGACTTACGGAGATGTGGAGTATGAAACGTGGATGACTTGTTTTTAGTATCCTGCTAGGTGACAAGCACTGTCACAGTGCAGTGCCACACAAGACTTTATAACGTTAGCACTAGTTTTAATTCCAGCTTATTTATTAACAAATGAAAATTGAAATGTACATAATTACATTACAAATATAAAATACAAATGAAACAGTTTAGTAATGTGCTTTGATGATGTCCCGTGGGGGGATGAAACACGTGTCGATATTTCCCTTTGCGGTTAACTGTGTTAACTGTGTGATCTCATAGGTTAAGCGGAATAGTACTAGAGATTTTCCATCTGTTTTTAATCATATAATGGATTTCCGAAAAGTAACGCCTGAATCTATCAGTTAAGTGCTTTGTTAAAAAAAATGTATACAAGGCCATTACCGGGCCATCTATTGATGATAATTTAAACAGCATCTGGTGGCAAATTGGTACTATTGTTGACCACAAGATGAATTAATGAATAATAAATTATTTATTGTACACCGAAAATATAACTTAATATTAACAATTTACAAACTGGGCTGTAGATATTGACCTCTTCATTTTCTGACGTAACAAAAACTAGGGGCCGTATCCAAAACAAATCCTTTTGACAAACATAGGGTGAGTTGCACCATCTAACGTTAACGTCAATTTGTTCGACGACGATTGAACAATTTGACGTTAACGTGGTTAGGTGCAACTCACCCTTAAACATTCATATATCGTCCAGCTGTAAATTATCCAATTTTTTATTTATGTCGTATTCTTCCAAAGTTTTCGGGCTACGCTACTAAAAAGTTTTCGTCCTGCATGATAATATTTGTCTTTATTCGCCCAGCATGCCTTACAGCTTCTCCAGCGCCTAAAATGAACTAAAAAATCATATTATACAAATTGACATCTAGAAAATGTCAAAAGTATCTATCCAGATACGGCCCGGTGCCTACAGCACAAGTACACGTGTGCTTATCTCCTGCTGAAGCGCTCGGTGATAAGTTAAACAGATTAGCGCGTTCATTAGTTCCGAGTCTCGACGTTATTTCCACATCAATTACTCTGACGTGCGAGCTTACGTTAGATCGCCTACAACACACGTTTTAAGGGAAGAATACACTAAAATTTTAACCAATTACATGAAAATAGTTGGGAACACTGTTGTCTTAGGTTGCAGGTTGAGAAGTGAGAGGTTGCGGGTTCAATCCTCAATGCGAGTGGGATTAAAGTTTGCATAATCAGTCAATATTCGTTCCGGGTCTGTGTATTATGATAAGTATTTATTTACAAAAAAAAATTATGAAGAACACATACCGTTCTTTCAGTTTCATAGCTTCCCATAATTTAGGGCTTGATGATGTTCAAATGTCCAACAATATTTTTTTATTAACCCCTTTAATTTGTATCCACTGCTAGAACCCGTGCCTATTCTCAAGCAAGACTGATTGTGTATTTATCCAGCCCGCTAATTCAATTAAACTTGGACATGTATTTTGAACATAAGCTCTTTGACATGCCTGTTTAGTCACTATGTTTTCCTTCACCGATTAAGAGCACTAACATTGCTTTATACATAAATCTTTAAGTATAACTGTCAGGTGACGCGTCAATCAAACACGGGCTCAGGTTACAGACTGCTTTATTCACTGCGCTTACGCACACATGCAAGACTACTCACACACATAGACACAAAACTATTGATGCACAACCTCAAAACTTGCGGTCACTCTAATAGAACACCAAGCTCAATATAAAAACTCTACTCCAAACAATTTTAGGATACTTAAAACTTTATCCCCAGGAACTCGTGCTAAGGTTACAGAACCAGGTAGGTATGTCTCAGCTAATTGTATGAAAAACCTTGAAACACGCCGGGAACTCAACGGCAACACGCGTGATGCGATGCGTTACTTACGCGGCGTAAGTAGATTAGTGTTTCTATGTTTGTTACATTTAAAACCGGTAAACAAGACAAAGTGTAATGTTGATGATTATTTATATATGAAATTTTAAGTTATTTTATTTTATTTTTTATACCAAGGTGGCAAACAAGCATACGGCCCACCTGATGTTAAGTGGTTAGTATTACGTAGGCTATGGACGCTTGTAATACCAGAGGAATCACATGCGCGTTACCGGGTTAGTTTCAAGTAATTTATTTTTTATTTTTTACTAGTAGACCCGGCGCGGTTTCACTCGCGTTATGATTTTCGCAATTTTTCCAAAATTTCTCACAGTTTAAACCTTCCCTGAACTCATACAAGTGTTTGAAGACAAAAATCAGCAAAATCAGTCCAGCCGTTGTCGAGTTTTACCGAGCCTAACGCACAACAATTATTTTTTATATATAAGAATATTGCACCAAGGTGGCAAACAAGCCACCCACTTGATGTTAAGTGGTTACCGTAGCCTATGGACACTTCCAGTACCAGAGAAATGACTCGTTCGCTGCTGGGTTAGTTTTCGACCCTTTAAAATGCAAGGACTATAAAAATGACGTTAATAATTTGATAACAACTTTTAAAATTTTCCTGTTCTTAGTAGTCCGTCTTGGTACCGCCGCAGTGCCAGATATCCTGTCTCCAAGCATTATTGTATTCAAGTTTGAAGGGCACTGTAGCATGTGAAATTATCATGGCATCAGGCGTGCGAAAAAAATACAAAATACGTCAGTCATTGAGTGAAACCTAGTGAAATTAATTGCAATTGAATTACATAATAGCGCTGATAACCACGTAAAACTGCGGTTTACCTCATTTTATTCATATATCTCTGGAAGACCCAAAAAACACAATTTTCACAAAACCACATTCACAAGCACGTTATCCTCAATCCGACTTAACATATTCTACATAATCATAATCTATGCTCAGTATTAACCGTACAATGGTTTATTCGAGTATTTTCGTAAAAAATAAACATGTCTGCGACGGTTTTCCCGGTAAAGCTGCCATTCGTCACGCGTCCCGGCTCTTTGTGTACCTGACTATTGTAGGAAGAGCTCTGACGTTCAGAGTTATATAAATATAGGAATTTGCAAAAAAAATGTGGTTTATATAAGTATATCTCCCTAACTATTATAGTAAAAACAATAGGTAACTTTACTAACCTAAAAATACCACCCAATATTGCTCCGGCAATGCGAGGGACCTGGGTTCAGTTCCTGTCAATGCAATCCACGTAAATGCACTTCCACAAGTTTCACATAAGTCACTTTGTGAAAGGGCGATCCAGTTTATGCTATGGCGATTCTCCATGGACGGATGCTTCCAGGAAAGTGTCTACAACCCGCGATTTTTTTTTTTTTTTTTTTTATGTCATTTGGAGGCAAACAGGCTTACGGCCCGCCTGATGGTAAGCGGTTACCGTCGCCTATTGACATCAACAACACCAGAAGCACAGTTGATGCGTTGCCTGCCCTGGATGACTCTTTTTATATTTCCCTTAAAGCGGCCCATATTGTAGCTCAACGGAAAGACCGCGGAAGGAAGCCCATTCCACAACTTGCACGTATTGGGAAGAAAAGTTCTCGTAAAGCGTGTTGTGCGAGATACCCACGTGTCGATGAGATGTGGATGAGCCTTGTTCCGCTGACGTGAGGTACGGTGGTAGAACCTCGATGCTGGTATGAGGTTAAAAAGCTCTTCAGAGCATTCCCCATTATAGAGGCGGTAAAAAACGCAGAGCGAGCCAATGTCTCGGCGCTGGCTCAACGACTCAAGTTTGCTTGTGAGTTTGAGGTCGTCGACGATTCTTACGGCTCTTCTCTGAAGTGAGTCAAAGCGAAGCAGCTGATACTTAGGTGCACCGTGCCATAAATGAGAACAGTATTCCATATGAGGCCGTACTTGAGCTTGAGCGATAGGTCGAAGACGCTCAAGGAATAGCATTATCTATGATTTTAATGAAAGATTATGAATAAATAAATGATTAAAATAACTATGTTATGCACAATATTACCTAATTTAAGAACAAATAATAATAAGTATGTGTGTAAGCATTTATGTGATTACATTTGAAGGACACTGTTCCAAATTTAGGGCGATTGTCTCAGGGTAACGTGCGCTAGCGCAGTGTTATACCTTTAAGATTCAAAGCTTTGGGTGACACTGCAACTGTTCTATCAAGGTCACATAACATCAGGCGAGTGACTTAACCATTTCGTCACTAACAGCTAGTGACGAGACAGCTTAGGCTGGATTCGACCAACTTATGGAATAACTATTCCGCGGATTATAAAATGTTAAACTCAAGGAAACTGTTAGTTTACTCGCGAATAACTACGATTTACTCGGAGAATAGTGCCCTATTCGTGTTTGGTCGAATCCAACCTTAGTCACTTGTTTGAGAATAATCATAGTACTTACTTAGGTACATACATATCAGCGCCTACATCTTGACCGTTTCGTCGATAACTGAATTTTTATATTTTTTATACCTCGTTTCGTCATAGTTATAATGTCAAATGTCAAAGTAGTTTTAAAAGTTATCGAAGCAGCGGTGACATTATTTTGTGGTTGGCGCAACGGATGAAGTCGCGAGCGAATAAGCAACGCTCGTATTTGTCAACCGTGTTGCGTAATAAGCCGACGGACGTTGAATGGTTGAAATAAAGCGAAGCGAAAATACAATAGTTTCTTTATTTGCAACAAGGAGGAAGTGGTTTTCAGTTTGCTTTGTCAAAGGTGTGTTATTGTTTTACTATAACTAGCAACCCGCCCTGGCTTTACACGGTAATAGTCTGTAGTTATTATAATATTATTAGCATAATTTTACTATTGTTAAGTACTGTTTGTTCGCTTAGAAAACCAAAATAAATTATGGACTCTTGTTTGTGTTTTTATTTTATGATCCACTTACCATAATCATATCGGTCCCGGCTTTTTCAAAGTTGTTAGGCCATGACAGAGGCTTTCGGATGGCCTAGAAATCTGTCACCTGAGTTGGCCACAGACTCATACTAACTTACTTACTTATGATCTACATAAGCTTAGTAAACGATCATTTCACTTATTTTCTTGAAATATCTATAAAATAAGGCATCTCTTCAGATCCGGAACCATAAAACAGATTACAGTGTATTTTAATTATCTCCAAAATTGCAGGAATTGTAATCAAAAGTTCATGAAAAAAAAACTGGTGCAAGATTTAATGATCTTCGATAGCGTAAACTAAATATTTTGAACCGTTTTAATGCTTTTTCTGCATGCAAATCACCTAAGTATTTATTTCAACTGTGAATTTCAAAATTTACCATTAAGTAAAGTAAGTTCGTATGAGTCAGTGGCCAACTCTGGTGACAGAGTTTCTAGGCCGCCCGAAGGCCTCTGTCGTGGCTTAACAACTTTGAAAAAGCCGGGACCGACTACTTAACGTGCCCTCCGAAGCACGGGAGCGCTCAGTTGAAATTGCCACTGGGCGGTCACCCATCCAAATGATGACTACGCGGAACAGTGCTTAACTTCGTTGATCTGTTAAAAACAACTTAGCCAGCTACGTCACGAGCGCTCCATTAAGTAAACTTCTCTGTAAAATTTTGCTTCGAATATTCCTTTTCACGAGAAATTTAATCCCCAGAAGTGAGCATATCCATTTGTAGTGTCAGAGGTTGTTTAGCTTTCGGTATAAAATATTAAGCGCACCACGTCCATAAAAAGGTCCTTTTATCAAAATAGCCGCGGCCCACCCTTTCTATGTCGGCCAAATTACTAGCTATTCCACAGTTATGGTTCACTTCTCACCCATATTTTAGGTTAAACAGGATAAGGGATGGGATAGTGTAAATTTGCGGTGACGGAATGGAGTTTTTGTTGATGGCTGAGTGCTGTTTGGCTTTGTTTTAGATGATTCGGTGGTTTTGGCTGTTTTAGGGCACTTTAGAAGTATGTTTGGTTGGACATAAACACAAACTTTGTATATTAAATTGTTAAATAAGGTTTATTTTATCATCATCATCATCATAACCTTTTAAGTTCTCACTGCTGGGAACATTAGAAGGGGACCCTACTCTCAAGCGAGAGTAATTAGGTCGTAATTCACCACGCGAACCCAATGCGGATTGGTGGATATCACATTTCATTCGAATGTTTAGTTCTAGGACATGCCGGTTTCCTCAGGATGTTTTCCTTCACCGTATGAGAGCACTGGCATTGCGCACATATTTTTTTTTGTAGCGAAAAATCCATTGGTGCACGACCGGATTCGAACCCACGACCTTAGGATCGGAAGGCGGGGTCACTAACACTAGACCACCAGTGCACTTTTTTTCAAAGTTTCTTTAGCGTATAGAAATAACTTTTTTATTTAATTAGGAAAAGAGTTTTAAATTTAGTTTTGTACTATTAACAGAATGTGCAGTTTATAAGTTAGGTACGACTAAAGAAGCTTCTGTAAGGTTTTTTATCGAATTATAATTACAGTGGTTCTATTGTATCAGATTCTGAATTACTAATTACATTATCCCGGCTAGCATAAACATAGTTCACTTACAGAAAAAGTAGAGAAAATACCAGACCAGACCTGCAACGAATATTTGCAAATTATGCAAACTTGTCCCACATCGAGGATCGTACCCGCAACTTCTATCTTGCTTCTCAACCGGGCACTTCTGAGGACGTCAAAATAACAGTTTTCTTTGAAAAAAAAAATACATATCCTACTTTTCTGTAGAGCTATTTGGAATGCAGCGTAACTTCAGAACATGGTAAAATAACTTAGATATCAACAAAAAACGTTATTTACTTCAGGCGTAGTGTCTCGCTGCGACAAAAAAAAACGATTATGTAAAAAGATGCCGCATTTTTCGCTTCTTTCTGGATCATTGAGCATGAGGAAAATCTGATTTAAGGTGTATTTCTCTTAGAGTAAAATATATTTATTTTTACTTAAGCTTATCAGGTTTATGCGAATAGACATTATTTTTCAAGTGGAATCAGAACAACTTTGTTAAAGTTAACCTATTTATAGGTACTGTGATCCTATTGTTGTCTTGATGATTTGTATATTTATTTATTTATTTATTTATTTAACGTTTATAATATCATAACAGTGTTAAACCAAATCGATATTGAAAATTAACAAAACAAACAATTACACATTATGCATTAAGTAACATAATTTAAAAGTAAGATAATATAAAGTGGGCGAGCGCTCGGTTGAGAACAAAAAGTTGGGTTCGATCCCTGCTGCGGGACCAAATATTTGCATGGTCATGATCTGCAAATCTGTTGTTCTAGGTCTGAGTTATAATAAAATGTATGTGTATTATATCAATCATCTGGAGCCTTTCGTTCATTCGTTCGTATGAGTCAGTGGCCAACTCTGGCGACAGAGTTTCTAGGCCGCCCGGACGCCTCTGTCATGGCCTAACAACTTTGAAAAAGCCGGGACCGACTGCTTAACGTTCCCTCCGAAGCACGGGAGCGCTCAGTTCAAATTGCCACTGGCGGTCACCCATCCAAATGAACACCCCACGAAACAGTGCTTAACTTCGCTGATCTGTTAAGAACAACTTAGCCAGTTACGTCACGAGCGCTGGCTGGAGCCTTATCCGCTATGACCAAACGCAGGCTCGTTACGATATCTGCGTAGAATTGTTGTCGACGAGCCACGTTTTAGGGCTCGTCTGACTGTTTTTCAAAGTCAACCTATCGCTATAGAAACTATCGCTATTAAAACAACACATTTTACAATTCCACACCATGGCACTTATAGAACACGTTACTAAGTTACACGTTATTGGTAAGGAATCTCCTCTATGTCATAGCGAATAAGCCCCTGTTTCCATATAACAAGATTTGCTTAGTTTGAGGCTAAATGGCACTTGTATAAAAAGTGTCCTCCGATATTAAATGAAAAAAGGGCTTTGTAAACTTAATTCACTTCACCTGAGCTAATTCAGCTAGGTGTATTAAATACACTTTTAGTAAACTGCACCTGGGTGCATTAAAATTACTTTTAAGAAAAAAGATGGCAACTGGTTTTAAATTCCCAAAAACCCAGGAGATTTTGACACTTGCCATTAGCGGTACTTTTACTTGTAAAATTTGTGTTTAAACTGATATAGCCGACACATTCGATAATATTCATAAACTGCTATAGCCGACTTATTCAAACAAATTCAGTGAGTTTCGATTCGATTTACTTCCTACCTTTTTCTTACTGTCTGTACGATCTCAGCTAGAACCGCACATTAGAGTAGTAAGTAGTTATAGGTAGGTAGCATTGGAGTGCATAAAAAAAGCTAGTTTAACTTTAGTGCTTATTCACTACCACAGTAAGTAAGTTAGGTAAACGAAGAGTAGTAGGGTTCTTGTGATAGAGCTCGTCCGGGGAAGGACTACCACCATACCTATTTCTGCCGCCAAGCAGTAATGCTCGCATTGCTGTGTTCCGGTTCGAAGGGTATGGTTTCCGGTGAAATTACAGGCACATGAGACTTTCCATCTTACGTCTCAGGGTGGTAACACGCAAGTGATATCTATGATGTTGCATGCGTACATAGGCTACGGTAACCGCTGACCATCAAGTGGGCCTTACGCTTGATTGCCACTCTTGTTGTATAAAAAAAAAAAAAAAAAACGATTCCCGGTCGCGACTGTCTCGCGCGATGTCCCCGGTAGCACTCCGTTTCGAACGCGAATTAGCTGACTTCAACATTATACTCATGTATGTAACCGTACACTGTTCTTATCATAGTTTCCCTGAGTTATGTTAGGTTTATCATTCGTTACTTATAAGGGATCATGTTAATACAAATATTTTGTTTTCGTCTCTGTGTGTTATTGCTACCAAGATGTTTTCATCAATGTTATCTTTAATATTTTTCGAATAAGGTAAAAAGGCTTTGTTATTATTTACTAGTTCTGCAAACAGACTTGCAAACCTAACTTAAGTACCTACTTACTTTAATTAGGTATTTGATAAGTTCATTTTTACTAGTAATAAGTTGCCTCGCGAATAACGCATGCTGTGATACCCTATAATTACGGGAACACTAGGCTTAATACCTTTGGAGTTTATGTTTTTAATGAGTAGTGTAAACCTGTGTTGGGTGTCCTATTTTATAAAAAAAAAAAAAAAAAATAGTAGACCTCCCGAGCACAAACTTGTATTTTGAGGAGTTATTATATTCTGCACCTTTAAGAACTTCTTCAGCTTTTTACAATTGTTCAATCATTATCTCAAAGGTCATTAAGATACGTGTTAAAGCTAGGTAAATTTACGCCAGTTCCACGCGTCTCCCCGCTTAGAAGAATCTGGCAACAAACTCGGCTGGATTTAGATCTTCACATAATTTTCATGAGACCAACTTAAAATTACTGCCTAACAAATAAGAAAAATCTACGCATTAAAAAATATATACACGTAATAATCATAAAGCAGAGATATTTAGCCAGCAGCCTATTTTTTTGCCCTTTTTCAAAGGACCTGCCTTTCCAATCAATAATCTCCAACGACACAACTCTATAAACTAGCAAATCCTGTGTACCAAGTGACGTTCAGATCAATTGTAAAATACGACCAAGTAAAAGAGTACCAATAAACTGATATATGGAAGCAAATCAATCCCAAGCAAAGCAGAGCTAGTGTTATGGGTACTAGATAGATATTTTTTTTATTTTTCATTGAAAATACCCAGAACACCCGAACAGAAAAATAAAAGTCTTTTCCGAAGTAACAAGCATGTTGTTTTAAAAACAGGAGTAGCACTGATACTTAACACCGCGTACAAGCACACTCTAATCCCCTATTAAGTGAAGTGGTTGGTGTCAACCGCAATGGTGTGTGACATTAGTATTTTGGATATTACATGAAAAACAATATTTTTTACTTTACTGCTTTGCTTTGTTTTTTGTAAACGACAAGTGTTTTGCTTGTCCCTGAGGCTTCCTGGGGAAATATGGTCTCTCTTCTAGCTAGACGTGTTTTCAGTGAGTACAGACAAAAGACAGAGTCAAAATTAAAATCGTAAAGAATTATATCCAATGTATTTAAAAATATATATATTTTGTAATTATTTTAAAGTCACGACTGAACTAATTATGTATAAAGTAAATCCTACTAATAAATATAAATGCGAAACTCTGTGTGTCACACACAGGCTGTGTGTATGTTTGTTACCACGTATCTCCGTGACGACTTAACCGATTGTGATTAAATTTGGAATGTAGATGGCTTAAGTTAAGTTGGAATATCACATAGGCTACTTTTAATCCCGGAAAAAAATACTATTCTTGTTGGATAGCATATAAACAACAAAAACGCGGGTGTAGTCGCGCGGGTCAGCTCGTAAATACATAGATTGGCGGCCTTTTAGCCCCAAATTAAGCAAATCTCTCTAACAGAATACACAAATTCATTAGTTTTTTGTAAATACATACATAAAATATGTGAAAACATTCAGATCATGTTGTCCCACATCAAAGATCAAACTCGCAACATATCGTTTCTCAACTGGGGGTGCCCAGTTGAAAAACGATATGTTGCCCACCACACCACTGAGATTATCAACGTATTTTATTAAAGGATTGACACATGTGATCTTCTGCAAATCTGTTTCACTTGTATCTTGTCGCAACTTCATCAAATGTTCATAAACTGATGAATGATAAGCAACTCCTAATAAATTTACGTTGAACAAATCTTTCATATCGTATGATAAAACTTGCTATTCTAATTCAAACATAACGTTGTTGATTGAAAGTCGAAATCGGAATGCGTTTCGCTGTACCACTTATGACCTCAAGCTTTTAAGAAGCAATTAAATTCAATTGAAGTAGGTGCCAATACGATACAATTATTCAAATTGAATTCACAATCTAAGTGGTTTTACATCTCGAACTCTGATAGCGGAGTCAGCAGTCAGCTGTCTTTTAATCTCTCAATTACTGACAAAAGAGAATCCTTTGACGTAAGGATTTGGCTCATTGTTTGATTCACAGATTATTCTTGAATATTTAGAGCTAAAAGAGATTCGCTGTTGACTGATCTTTGTATAATGAAGAGTTGTTGTTTCAGACGAAGTTTGTTTTGCCTCGAGCAAAAATAACGGTTCAGGAAGTAATAATTCTAATTTTGTAGATGCGTAGCAGTACCTACTGTTAGCGCGTAGCTACTCTGCTACGAGCGTAGTCAAACAGCTACGAGTAATATAGCAAAGTTGCTTTCCGTCGTCTGTACCTCTGTATGTATGTATGTATGTAAAATCAACAACTCAACGGACTAAAATGCGGTTCTTATCAATTCAAAAGAAAAGTAAATATGCGAAGACGTGTTGCTAGTATACGCTGCCACTAGTGTTCAAAAGTCAGTAGCAGTTAGTCGATTCACAGAAAATGCACCCTTATGGTGGTGAGGCGGAACTTTTAGTGTATTAACAATATACTAATTACAAAAAAGAAAGGGAATTTAGTTTTTTTTTTTTTTTTATACAACTGAAGTGGCAACCAAGCGTACGGCTCACAAGATGGTAAGCGGTTACCGCAGCCTATGGACGCTTGCAATACCAGAGGTATCACTCGCGGGTTGCCACCTTGAGGCTAAGATCGAAAGCCTCATGTGCCAGTAATTTCACCGGAAACCATACCCTTCACACCGGTACACAGCAATGCGAGCATTACTGCTTTGCGGCAGAAATAGGTATGGTGGTAGTCCTTCGCCGGACGAGCTCTATCACAGAGAACTCTACTACTCTTAGATGTTGTGCTTTGCATGTGATGCCCAAGGTCCTTGATATTGGTAACTGTTAGGTGTTTGCTAATATCCTTATTGCCTTACAAACTAAACAAGAACAATACGATAAAACGATATCTTTACTTACCTTCATTCTCATTGTAGCAATCGCGAGCTTCGGACGAAACTAACTTTTGTACTTTCAAAGTTTTTATGAGTCCGTCAAAGACAAACTCTATTACCGAAGTTTCTTTGTTTTTTTTTTTTAGTTTATTTAGGTAAACAAACAGTTACACAATGATAATTATGTCTAAATATGTAAACTAAATTTAGTAATAAATGTGAAACCAACACCGTTGTTCGGGGATGCATTGCTTAAAATTACGGATTGTGAAGAACGGACATACGGGAATACTAAAATGACTTACTAACAAAGTGATAAATTTGGAACTACATATTTAAACATAATAAACCTAAATAAATTTGACTACTCAGTGGAGCCCGGTTAAAAATCGAGAGGTTGCGGGTTCAATTCCCGCTGCAGGACTAATGTTTACATGATCTGCAAATATTTGCTCCGGCTCTAGGTGAACAAAACCCCTTCACAGATGATCATCACAGGTTTTTTTTTGGAATGAGCCGTTTCTATGAATTACAATGTGTTTTTCCAAAAAAAGTTTTTGTCATATTGTATTCTCAGTCAGACAGTGAACAAAATATCTTACTAATGCGTCAGATACTTCAAAATACTCCACAAGAAAATGCTTTCAGCTCTTGAGAAACAATTCTTTTGCAACAGAAGCCTTAAAGCCTTTATAGACGGTTCGAGTAGCGAGGATGCGATTGAAGACCATCCAATCATCGCAAACCAAATAACTTAGACTTTTACCAGACGAACAGGGACGCGCTGGAGCCTGAGTGGTATAACTGGTGATAGGACTCTAGACATCTAGACAAGAGTAGTAGAGTTCTGTGAGAGAGCTCGTCCGGGGAAGAACTACCACCATACCTATTCCTGCCGTCAGTAATGTTTTGCATTGCGGTTTGAAGGGTATGGTTTCCGGTGAAATAACAGGCACATGAGACTTTCAAACTACGTCTCAGGGTGGTAACCCGTGAGTGATACCTCTGGTATTGCAGGTGTCCATAGGCTGCGGTAACCGCTTACCATTTTGTGGGCCGTACGTTTGGTTGCCACTTTAGTTGCATAAAAAAAACATAGTTGTGTGGTGGGTAATACCACAGTGCTCGATAATCTGCCTCCAAGCAGCAGCTCAGTGTGAAAGCATATTATGCTTAGGTTTGAAGTGCACTGTAGCGATGGAAATTACTGAGCGCAAGAAATAAATAAATACGTTTCGGGATAGCAAGCGCAGTGCAGTGCCACGCGAAACTTTAAAGCTTAATGTTTGGGTGACACTGCATTTGTTTTGTTTATTTGTGGTAAGTAAAGTAAAGTAAACATCTATAGGCTATAGATTTTGTAATTCGGTTGCAATTAATTTCACTTGGTTTCAATCAAAAACTGACGTATTATGAATTGAATATAAGTATGATGATAGTTCATTGATTGAAATGAAATTGCAACCACCAAAATGACTTATGACTGTCCCGTCATTTCAAAAAAACCAGTAGTGCTCCAATAATAATCAAAGTATATTGCAATAGTGTATTTTAATAATTTCTCATTTTAAATTGATATGTTTACAAAATTCCTTTTATTATTTTATATTAAAACTGTTTTCGCTTCCGTCTGACCGAGCATTGTTATGTAATACCTGAAGCGATCCCAGTGTCTAGTAGAGCGTGTAAAGATAGTTGGAAAGTATTCAATTCATACATTCTAGGAAAACCTTTGATAAAATTTATAATAAATTGTGAATTTTTGTGATGTTATAAAAAAAATATTGTTATAGGATATTAAAAAAAATAAAATAAAATAAGTAGTGTTAATGCTGTTTCATTCGACTTTTCCATCCGACAAGTAAAAATTATAAAAACTATTCCTGTTTCAACCGGCTTTACTATCAAAATTTTAGTTTCCAAATTTAACTAGAACACAGAATACGATAAAATGACTATAAAAAAATGTGTTCTTTATAAGTAGTTTTACACTTTCACTACGTTAGGTACACTATTAATTTACACTACTAACTCAAAAGGTTTAGTCCTTTTGAGCCTTCTCACTATGTCTGTGTTGTCGAGGAGCTGGATTGCCTCGACGTTCTCTGCTAATAGTGTTTGTTTGAATTTGGTCGAATCCAATTAAGTTTGTTAAATTTTGTTTTTTTCATTGTCATAAGCACTTGGTAAGTTTTATGTTGAGTGTTTAACTGATGTGCTTGATACTAAGCATCATTCATTGCAATCATTATACTGCTAGTGATGTTTGAAGTTAAGTGCTTCTATGCTTTAGAAGGTCCTATAAACTATCGATCCCTGCTACAAGGTCATGACAAGGGGCTTTAGGAGCACTACAGGTTAGAGTTTACCACTGGCTCATAAAACTTACTTATTGCCAGTCATGCTTCCGACAGGCAACGGGAAAGCAGCTTATCGCAAAACTCGCATTTCTTGCAAAAGCTTGCCAAACTGATAAAATCAGCCAGGTACAAAGTAAACCTCTTTTCTTGTGACAACAGCGCTTTTAACACCAGTTATTTTTTAAAGGTTTTATTGGTACAAGTTTTTTGAATAGGATATCGCGTTATTTACCTGATCATTCTCTAAACCTATATTATTTCACTGTTGGGCAAAAAGTTATTGGACGGTCCCCCACTCGATTGATCGATAACATTAAAGCAGTCTCAGAAAGTTGATGGATGGTGATGGCTCAATATCGGTCGCCATAGCCCTCCTTGGGGGAGGCTATGTCCAGCAGAGGAAATCTATTGGCTCCCCCAAAGAGTGCCATGACAACCGATCTCGGGCTTTTCACAATAACCCACCTCCTGCAACCACTTTGTCATCGGTCCATCGAATGGGAGTCCTACAACTTCATTTTTCAGTTCATGGTATGGCCATAAGTGTAAGGCAACTATCGTTCCATGATCTGCTAGGCGATTACGCAACTCTGTTGCAATTCGATATAGCGATTCGACGAATAAGCGAATTGTCAAAAAGCTGTCATATCTAAGGCTAGATTCGACCAACTTCTGGAATAACTATTCCGCGGAATAAGAAATGTCAAAAACATGTAAATTATCAGTTTACTCTCGAATAACTATGATTTACTTAAAAAATATCGCTTATTCGAGTTTTGTCGAATCCAACCATAATCAAGCAAAATAAGTTAATTTTTGAATGAAACCAAGCAAAATCGATTGCAACTGAATTACATAATCGCCCTCTGTAATCGTTGTTCTGAGTTTCATGTTATCAAGATGCTTGTAGTTTCTGATGGCTATGAGACGTTTAAGTGTGAGGTCAGAACTAAAGTTTATTGCTAATGGAAGTTTAAATGAACAGCTATAGTGTCCATGTATCATACAGATTCCATTAAGTAAGTGTGTATGAGTCAGTCGCCGTGCTTCGGAGGGCACGTTAAGCAGTCGGTCCCGGCTTTTTCAAAGTTGTTAGGCCATGACAGAGGCGGCGGGCGGCCTAGAAACTCTGTCACCAGAGTTGGCCACTGACTCATACGAACGAACGAACGAGTGGCTGTCATGAACTAACTTGGAAGCCAGTACTGGTTTAAGTGACAAAAAGCCCATCAAAATGGTGACTACACGGTACAGTGCGTAGCTTCGTTGATCTGTTATGAACATCTTAATCGGGTATCAGGTGGGCCGTATGCTTGGTTGCTACTTTAGTCCCATATTTTTTTTTATGGAAAACCATTGTAGGTTACTCCTTACTCTATAAGGCACCGAGGAGTGTCTTAGTTCTAAAAAAACACGCGTCTAGATTACTTTAGACCCTAGGATCAAAATTAAGGTGAGAATACACTTGCATGACTTAATAAAATAATAAATAATTCTGGACAACCCACACAGCATTTATCTAGCCCCAAGCTAAGCAGAGCTTGTAGTGTGGGTACTAAATGACTAATATGCTTAATACAACACAATACATAGAAATATATTTTTTATTAAATAAAAGAAATACTCAGAACACCCGGAACAAATATTTGCAGTTCGTACAAAAATTTGCACCAAGGCGGGAATCGAACCCGCAACCTTCTGCGTCACAGGCGGACCTTCGCCCGCCGCGCAACATCGGTCGTCACATAAAATAAAATACGATACCAAGAACTGAAATGAAAATGGCATGCAAAAAAAAACGATGCTCTTTGCAAACTTCAATCTACAAGTATGTTTATTAGAATCGATGAAAGACTTAAAAACTGGTGCTAAAAGGCCTAAAGATAGTATTTTCTGCCATCAACTTTTCCACTCGTTTGTCGGCGTCAGAGAGAAACATTGCTTTACGGTAAAAAAAATAAGATTAAGATTTAAAGCAAATGTGTTTTTGTTCATCGTCGTATAAATTTACGCACAGTCACGAGCACTTATTTGTCTTCTTTTATCGGTTTATCTAAAATAAGTATGAGTTTAGTCTATAAAAACTTCAAAAATGTGTTTATGAACTTGAACCGGCGAAAACGAGTGTTAGTGAACACAAAAAAAAAAATTAACCAAGGATTTATTTAAGATTTTTTTATTTTTACCTTTTATCATAACTTTTTGATACAACTCTTCATGATACGTTTTTGTAAATCAAAGTCCAAGTTTATCTTCCAAATTTTTTGTCTTTAGAACTTATGATTGTGATTCAGTCAGTCAATAACTAAAATACATAGTTTTGCCATCGTATTATCCTTATTTTGCAACCTACGAGTATATAAAAACTAAATGACTTCTATATTTACATTATAAAAAAAATCTATCATTTAAATCAACCAACCGGACCCGTTATTGAAAAACTAAACTCACAGCTGGTAAAGCATTATTAAATCACGTCTCTTGATCCAACAAAGCCTGGCAGAGCCCTCGATTTGCATACTCTGTGGACACGGGGCGGCCCGTTTGCTGAGCACGGAGTAAATGGCAGAGAATTTACTGATATTGCTAAATTGCCGCAAATTAAATAAGCATCAAACTTTAGAAAATTTAGAGGATGAGCCTTCAGCCAGTGGAATGACCACAAAAAACTAGTGCGTCAAGCTAAAAAAGACATGCCAGCAATGGGTTGATAATAACAATGATGAGATAAGCATTTATCTTTATAATATTAATTCAGAAATTAATTCAAAATTTGATGCCAGTGATAATGTTACACACCTTTAGTTGTTGATTTTACAATGTCCTCTCCTCTTTATTATGAGGAACTCTAATTGGTGAAGAGTTCAACCACCAGGTGTATAATGGTGATGTTTTTCAAGGTGTAGTTATCTTTTTTTTTTTTTGTATAGCATCATCTAGCCCGAAGATAAGCTACTGTTAAACAGAGCTGTGGTATGGTACTAGATGACTGATATATACTTAATACAATACTTTCTTTGTTCCTAATGTTATGATTTTTTATCTTTATATAACCACCTATCAGATGACTTGCAGTTACGAGTGTGGGCTGTATCAACGTTATTCTTTGTCAGTTGTGCATGACAAGCAAAACCATCTAGCTTTCCATATTATAGCACAATACAATTCAGTATTCTAGTTAGTAGGTAATCTTGCTTAAAAAATGTCATGTTGACCTATGTACCTACTTACCTACCTTTTTTCTTTTCTTTTTATTACTTAAGTCTCTTGTTTTATATTTTTTTGTGTTTTCTTTCTGTGTGTTTGTCAAATAAACCGAATTTCATTTCATTTCATTTCATTTCATTCATTTCATATTCTATATAGTAAGCATAAAACATGAAATCTCCACATAAGAGATTTTAAGAGTAGTAGAGTTCTTTGTGATAGAGCTCGTCCGGGGAAGGACTACCACCATACCTATTTCTGCCGCCAAGCAGTAATGTTCACATTGCTGTGTTCCAGTTCGAAGGGTATGGTTTTCGGTGAAATTACAGGCACATGAGACTTTCCATCTAACGTCTCAGGGTGGTAATACGCAAGTGATATCTATGATGTTGCATGCGTACATAGGCTACGGTAACCGCTGACCATCAAGTGGGTCGTACGCTTAGTTACCACTATAATAGTATAAACAAAAACCTTGCATGGCGTTACTTAAAACTAGTTTTCGTTTGTCATCAGTGAGTAAACCCTTCATAAAAAGGTACCTATTTTGCGAGCTCGTCAGTCGTTAGCAGTTCTATACTACACATCGAACTTCCGACTTTGACGTCCAGATGATAAATCCCTGAGTCCCTGACATTGATTGACCCTCCCTGGTCAATGTTATGGCACTTGTGACTTTACGCAGACGGGTGAGGGTCTAAAGTGGTTTGTATAAGTTGTTTGACAGTGTGACGGAGGGATTATGATTTATTATTTTTAAACCGTTACCCAGATGTTAGTTACATAGCTTTCGTGTAGCCTATGCTATGTGTTTACTTAGGATCGGCTCAACAAACTTATGTAAGCACTATCCCTAGAATAAATCCTTTGTTACCAAAGAGTAACTCGACATTTTACGTGTGTTGACATTTACTTATTTTGCAAATAGATAGGCACTTCAATTGTCTGACGCTTGCGACGCGTTGGCCGAATTTATCAAGTTTACCATAAATATTTTGAAAGTAAGGCAAATATGATTTGCCTTTTACTATGTCTTCTTCAATTTGTATGCTAAAAATATACTTGAGCGCGTATTGAGACTCAATAGCCGTATAAATATTAAAAACTGGCAAATTTGATCTATGCTTGGCAATGATTTATGAACGGCATGGTTATAGTTTAGTTTTCGTTATTAAAAATTCGACTAACTTTTGAAATAACTATTCCGCGGAATATAAAATGTCAAATACAAGTAAACTGACAGTTACGAATAACTACGATTTACACTGCAAATAGTGCTTATTTGAGTTTGGTCGAATCCAACCTTAGTTAGACCTTATTATCCGTATTCAAGAAACAAATATGATTATCAATCGTGGCTCAAGCATCGATTTTTGATAGATTTTCATAAAAAAAATGTCAAATCGATGTTTGAGTCACGATTGACACTCAAGTGTGGTTCTTGAATACGGGCCTAAGAAATTCTCATCACTGCGACCTCGAAATCCTATCCCAGACCCTTCACTCTCCAAGCCCACTTTGTCTAACGTATGGCATCACTTATCCGGGGTGAAATATATGAATAAAAAATAGTCCCGGCCAAGACCCTCGTCCGTATGATGGATTGTGCAGCGGCTGATGGATCCGCTTGTTCACAAGTAATTACAGCTCCCTACCTACTTGTGGCTAGTGAGAGCTCACTTTAATTCAAAAGCACTGTATTAATCAGTCACAAAGTTTATTTTTGATTGCTTATGAAGAAGGTTTCTTGTGATCAATTAAAAGTGTAACTAGAAAATAGCTGGTTGGTTTTGGCAATAACATTTTTACCTGTTTGTACTTACCTGCGTTTATTTAATGATCGCGCGGTTTCTCTCACATTATTTTTCTCACCGTTTAAATTATCCCTGGACTACAAATACTTCAAGATGAAATTAGCCAAAACGGTTCACCCGTTCTCGAGTTTTAACAAAACAAGCGAACATTATTCTAAACTAAAATCTATATACTTTTACCCGACTGCCAAGAAAGAAGGGTTATGTTGTAACTTACCCAGTTGACGGAGCAAATCTTCGGAAACGTGTAAAAACTTTGACGAGCTAAATGAGTTTCGTAGTGCTCAGTCACTGCCAATAACAGTTGCCTATCTAAATGGTAACCACGCAAATTAATAAGAAAGTAAAGTTATTTTGGCAAAATTGTGGCAAACCCGGCCACAGACGCCACAAATTAAAAGAAGAAGAAGTTATTTAAGTGATTTATATTTTTATGTATGTCTAAATGCTATTTAGTAATATGGGCGAGTGCCGTCATGTTTAGAACATTGCATAATATTGTTGCCTGAAATAAAAAAATATATATTAATGTAATAATTACTAACTGACCCCCGCGGTTTCACTAGCGTTATTTTTTTTATATTTTCTTTTCGTTTAAACTTTTATAAGACTCATACAATTAGTTTAAAAGCAAAATTTGCCAAATCGGTTCAGCTGTTATTGAGTTTTATCGAGACTGATAAACAGCAATTAATTTTAATACATATAGTAATCAATTTACTCGAGATTTTTATGTAAATTAAAAAATAACGTGTATTCTTTTCGTGTGTGGAACCTTTTACTTGAATATCATGCAAGAATAACAAAATACCCTGTTTAAGAGAAGCTTATTTATACGTTCAACGATGATAATAAAGCCTCCAGAATCGAGACGCTACTCAATAATTTCGTGGGTGCCACAATATTATAATCTCCTTCCTCGCTCTATTACGGCTCTCAAAGCTCTTTGACAATCTGGGTCAAACAATTACCCACTATTCCACAGATGCCGGTCGCCAGACAACCGTGAAACTAATTCCTTTTTACTAAGGTTATGATATGAGTAAGTTAACGGGTGATAATAACATGGTGACCTTTTCCTTTAAAGAGCTGTTCAAACGTGCCAGCCAGCGGATTGCTCTATCTTAGCTCTGTTATATCTCCTAACTAAAGAACTACTGGTTTAGTCTGGTGTTACAAAAAGTAGTACAAGTAGTAGTAAGCAGTCTGAATAGTGGTCTGTATGACTGTCAATTTTCGCAGTTTCTGAGTGGTTGCGCTGAATCGAAACTGCGTGTAATTAAACGCTTTTTTGGACTGTTATATCCTATTCCTCCATCCCGCTCTTTCACGAAACCTCTCGCATAAGTGCGAGCGAGTTCACCGCTGGAATTTTGCCTCACGCGCCGCCCGTGGCACAGGTTGACCAGCAAACACGCCGCGATAAGAATGGCTGCCTATCTAACTGAATCTCTCGAACTGAAATCCGCGCAAAAATCCCATAGAAAAAAAAACGTTCAGAATACAAAACCTTTCTAGAACTTATCAAAACTTTATTTAAAAAAAAAAACTTAATTTGAACCAATGCGTTATCAGATTACTGGTATCCAAAGTAGAAGTTGCTTGTACTTTTAGACCTGCCCCGGCTTCGCAAAGCTTATACTTCCTTCCTTTTGAATCATTCTATCTATTGATGAAAATTGTATTAAAACCCGTTGCGTAGCTTAACGTGCCCTCCGAAGCACGGGAGCACTTAGTTGAAACTGCCACTGGTGGTCACCTATCCAAATAGTGACTACGCGGAACAGTGCTTAACTTCGTTGATCTGTTCAGAACAACTTAGCCAGCTACGTCATGAGCGCTCAGAGTTACACTATCACGTTTTATACTATAAGAGATATTTAAAATCTACTCGCAGCATTGAAAATAAAGGCCCAAAACACTTTCACTTGTACCATAGACAAACTATGCTGGTAGGAAAGAATGCCAATCGTTTTTAATTAAAGCTTTTACTTGCGAATATTGAATATTGCTATTTCGAGCCGGACACCGCAAGTTATACAAAATCTAGGTGCCCGTGGAAAAGACAGCTGGCTCAATTGCTTGTGACCACAATGTTTAAAACGAGCTAGTATCACGTTGATGTGCAAATTTACAGCGCGATTACGATTATAATAATGGTTGCAGTCAAATTCACGGTTTCGATCAGAAACTGTTTTTTTTTTCTTTTAAATACAGTTAGGCAATGTAATTAATAATATTACAATCTAGACTTATGTTTAGGCTAATGAGTAACTTAATGTTGACCTAGTTATATAAAATAAAATTATTTTTATTGTGTACACTGGCACTTTTCTTAATGTCTCTATTTATTAAGGGAAAGTCTCTATGTTCCTGTGTTCTTTTAAGTAGTTTCAAATTTTTATTACTGAGAGAAATGACTAAAGACACAAAATAAAAAAATATAGACGGTCATTTCACGCAACGCAATCTAACTGCAAACTAAGCCAAGCATGTATTAAGAAAACTATAAATATCTGATAAAGATACAGTCTTATTAATTACAATGTATAGCTGCTGTGGTCATCATTATTATAATTAGGAACCGACTGAAATCACGTAACAAACATACAAAAATATAGGTACACACTGTCGAATAAAATTGATAACCTCCATTTATAAAGTCGATTAAAATTTCCCCCAGTATTTGTATACACAGAACTATATTTAAATATATGAGTGTATGTACCTCGCGTGCCGAAAAGACGGACTAAGTAAGGGCTGAGTAACCTCTTTACTCGCCGCGAAACTCAGTCTGCTCCCAACCGGGGGACGGTGTGGTGGTGTGGCAGTGCCTAGAATCGGTTTGCCGCGTGCTTATCGATGATTTGAAATAGTTCCTTTTCGCGCGACTTATGTTTCCCATCAATAAAATACATTTGTGTGTAAAATACAAATACGCAAAATGTTACGCGCTCGGTTTCCATTCAAATCGAAGAACTCTTTCATTCTACCTAAACATAGTTCTATAATATCACACACAGGTACCTAGCTGTTCTGTCAGGCTGTGAACTGTGGTCTTTGTAATATTAATTTGTATAGGTGACTGAAATGCCAGTAACCTAATTGGATAAAGGATGTTTTAATTATAAATGCCGTCACAGCTGGAATAGTCTGCTTGAAAACTCTTTTGCCGATTTAAATAATCTGTTTTATTTTGTAATTATACTGGGCGAGTACTAAAACAAAATTTATTAAAATTAAACATTTTTATAATTATGTAATTGTGTAAAGAGCACCGGTGGTCTAGTGGTAGTGACCCCGCCTTACGATCCTAGGGTCGTGGGTTCAAACCCGGTCGTGCACCAATGGATTTTTTTTTCTGTTCGAAAAATTTATGTGCGCAATGCCAGTGCTCTCATGCGGTGAAGGAAAACATCGTGAGGAAACCGGCATGTCTGAGAACTAAAAATTCGAAAGACATGTGCCATCCACCAATCCGCATTGGGTCCGCGTGGTGGATTAAGACCCAATCACTCTCGCCTGAGAGTAGGCCAGTGTTCCAGCAGTGGGAACATTGGAAGGCTGTCATGATGATAATTATGTATGTCCAGCGCGGAGATTGTTAGTCACTTACTATAATTATCATGACAGCCTTCTGCTCCTTCAGCTTTCCACTGCTGGGAAACTGGCCTGTTCTCAAGCGAGAGTGATTGGTTAATCCACCGAGCGGATACAATACGGATTGGTGTTCGAATTTTTTAGTTCTAGTTTAGTCGCTAGATAAATGCTACTTTATTTGTTTTTGAAATCATTTAAAATCTTTTTTTAGATATGAATATTTATCGAGTACAAACTCGAATTCATAGTTTTTATTATCTATTATATACTAATATTATAAAGAGAGAAGATTTGTATTTTTGTTTGTTACGAATAAACTCAAAAACTACTGATCCGATTTAGAAAATATTTTACCATTAGAATGCTACGTTATCCCTGAGTAACATAGGCTATATTTATTACTAGCGACTCGCCCCGGCTTCGCACGGGTGCGGTTTCATCGCATCCGCGCGAAGCTGGGACGGACTGCTAGTCATAAAGTAAGGTAAAACATCTCTTTATTCATAAGAATCATTTTGAAACGTCTGAAAGCTAGGTGAATTAACGCCAACTCCACGCGCCCCAGAAAAATAATGAAATAAGTAAAGTCGCTACTCCATTACTGGCCACACTGGTCACGCTAAGTATATTTTGGCAGATTTTCTTTGCATGTAAATTTCTGTAATACGTGTGAACCTTATAGCGAGGCTGGCTTACACAACCAATGAAACTGACTGAATGTACATTCGAATTGAAATCCTTTTCTAAGTCGTTAAAAAATAGTATATTGATATACAATAGAACTTTCAAAGTATTGTGTAGATAACAGCTTTTAAATATTGCATATTACGCCGAATCGAAATATCCAATTATCGTTCCAAATATTAATATTGATAAATTCTCTACATTCGCTCGCAACTCGCAATGCAATAGTTAGCGACTCACTGGAGTATCATCAATCTTAATTTCCCACGTGGTTTGCTAAAATTTAATTTAATATTATTGTTTAACGGGTTATTTATTTTGAAACTGCTGTAATTTCCTTTGCTTTTATATTTTTGATGCAATTTTAACACACCATGGGTTGAAAAATAGATATTTTGATCTGCATAATCAATATGTTTAGATTGTAGCCAATAAATCAAAATCGCTAAACAACTAGATAACTTAGATCTTCTTCTTCTTTTAATTTGTGGCGTCTGTGGCCGGGTTTGCCACAATTTTGTCAATGTCAATGTCGACAGGGTTGAAACAGTAAGACAATGGAGAAATAACTTAGATCATAATACGATTGATTCTCAATAACACAATGACAAAAAAAAAATAAAGCAGTCAAACTGACAAAATGTCAAACAATGACATAGCATTCTTCATCATGGTATTGTATGTTTAATTAAATTAAAAGAAGAATAAGTATGTTTAATTGATGTGTTATAAAAGTGGTCCTTTGAAATACGAAGGAGCCCATAACACATCGACTGAACCCATTAGGAAGGTTTGCACGCTGCATGGGCTCGCCTTGAAGATGCGTATAAATTATATACATTAAATAAAATACGCACGTCGAAGAGCACAAATAGCTTTTGAATATTTATCGTCGAGTCTTTGAAATACCAGACGTAACAATCTGTAGGCGATTGTTTTAAAACCGACAAATGAATATCTACTTTACAATTGTAGCTATTGGTTCTATTTTCAATATCAAATACCTTGCACTGCACGCACACAAGCCGTGTCTCTACACAAAACTTACATCTATCAACTTAAAGTAGGTATTTCTAATCAACATAGGTGTGATACTAAATTATTGAAACTATATAGCATCACAAATCTTGGGGAACAAAATTTTGATAAACCATTCTAATTTAATGTTTTAATTAAACATCACTGTTCCTTGTGATAACGCCTGAATTTCATTCCCCATGTAAATCTGACTTATGCTTGTTATAATTTATTACGATCAATCGTGTTTATTATAACGGACGTATTTTTCAGTCGCCGCTGTTTAAGAGATTCGAATATTACATATTCAGAAGTTTGTTATTCGAAGTCGTTTCGATATTACTTCGGAGTTTTTTTGCCGTAAAATGTCTATGTCGTACGTTTAAGGGGAAATAAAAGAAACTTATGAACACGTATAATAAACGATATGTATGAAACTTTTTGTTTTGCCAAATGTTTAAGGATAAGAATGTGAAAATACTGCTCTTGAATACTCTTTTATTTTTCCTTTCTTACTTAAATCATGACCTATATATAATGTGAAATTTTGGGTTCTTACACCGAGCACTGGATATTTTGAGCACAAGTGACAACGCCTGTTGGCCGTGGGTTTGAAACGAAAATCCACAAAAAACACGGCCGTGGCGGTTCCGACTTTAGAATTGAACCCCTCCATATCCTCCCGTGGATGTCGTAAGAGTCGACTAAGAGATAACACACCAGGGAATGGGCAGCAACATTCTCCTGAGGATCGATTACCGATACTACGATCACCAATCCGTCTGCCAAGGGTTGTGACTATGGCAAACGGATTATGAAAAACTATGAACAGGACAACGAAAAAAAACGGCCCCCAGTCACGGCAGCGACGCTATCCCTCGTGGATGGTGAATTGGTGAAGGCTCAAAATCGGTCGTCATGGCGCTCTTTGGGGGAGGCCTATGTCCAGCAGTGAACATCTATCTGCTGACATGATGATGAATCCACAAAAGTGTTTTTACATTTAAAAAGTTTATGTGCTCTCAAACGCCTTAGGAAAAAGAACTACTGCTTGGGGATTTTGTCAATAACCCATGTAAAACGTGGCACCGGTGGTACCCACAAAGACAGGCTCTTGCTTAATATTATTAGGTAAATAAGCAACTAGTTAGATTTTAAAGTAATTAATTAGAATTAACCAACATAATTATTATTTTTGTAAAATGTCGATCTAAAATGTAATTATCGTTCACACATGCATAACGAGATTAAATTTTGTCCCCTATATTCGGTCATAAAACCCAAACTTGTAATCAACTGATGAAAAATTACAATGCCCTTAGCCAGGAGGTGAACCTGTCGTCTCTCTACCCAAACGAGCCCATCTCGCTAAGTAAAGTCGAAAAGTTTCGTACGTATACTAAATTAGTTCTGATTAAATTTGTTGCGGGTCCCTGACGGTTCTCTGTTAGGCTCGAGATAAACAGACAGCTTGAGCGGTAGAACCAAGAAAAGCAAGTGAATTTACTGGATTCACCTTCAAAACGTTTCAAAATTATTCTTGTGATACGATTAAATGATAGGTATATTTTTTACTTCAACTTTTACTTATACTAGGTTAAGTTATTTATCAAAAAAAAACTTTTTAAATTAAAAAAACGTGATTATTCCCCAGCGGTTATCGGTTCTGCGAGCTTATGTCCTGCCCACTGATGATGATGAAGCAGTCTGTTTATATCCGACCTTATATTACCGTCCTCAGAAGGTACAGCTATGACTGGTTATGTAAGGCCGTTTCTTGATATGCTTTGTGAGGGTGCCTAAACTTTTAAAATTAAAAAAACATGATTATTCCCCAGCGGTTATCGGTTCTGCGAGCTTTATGTCCTCCCCACTGATGATGATGAAGCAGTCTGTTTATATCCGGCCTAATATTACCGTCCTCAGAAGGTACAGCTATGACTGGTTATGTAAGGCCGTTTCTTGATATGCTTTGTGAGGGTGCCTGCAGGTGGGATTGGTTAAGATTACCTTCTTCAGAAATTCTGATGTCGCATAACCTTTTGGGTCTTATCCGTTGTAATGAAAATATTATTAGCAAGTTTAGTAACCACGAAAATTACGTGTATTAGTTTTTTGTGTTATGCTGTAACTGCAATAGTATTCAATAATAATAATAATTTCTATAATATTTTTTTATATTGATAAAACGTTTTATTTTACTACATAATAAAAACAAAGTATTTACGCTAATACCTTTTAAACTACACTACAAATTTCTTTAATTATATTTATGGAGTGAATTAAGAGCAAGGTTTTAGGAGCCATACAAAGTCTGGACTGGTCGCTAGTAAACAATAAAAAAAAAGTGTGAATCAGATAACCCAGTCATCAACATCATCATGACAGCCTTCTAATGTTCCCACTGCTGGGACACTTGGGACACTGGTCTACTCTCGAGCGAAAATGATTGGGTTTTAAACTACCACGCGGACCCAATGCGGATTGGAGGACGATTGTCTTTAGAATTTTATGTTCTTGGACATGACAGTTTGGCTTGCATTGCGCACATAAATATTTCTTAGCAAAAAATCCATTAGTGCACGAGTGGATTCGACCCATGACCTTAGGACCGGAAGGCGGGGTCACTACCTACTACTTGTGAGACCTATTACCTATACCCATTATCGCAATAAATTATATCTGAATCTGAATCTGAATCTGAATCTACCACTAGACCACCAGTGTTCTGATAACTCAGTATCGTAAATAAATCAATTTATTTTGAAATGATACATATGAAAACAAAACGCAAAACATTCAAGTATAGTTCTCTCGGCAGATCTAGGCTAGGAAATTAGCCGTTTGTGATGCGCAAAGACAATTTAGTTAGAAAAAGCTCCATTGCCTAACTTCACGGAAGCCTAGATCCGCCGAGAGTACTATAAAAAAAGCCCATATCAATAAAGTACGAACTAGAAGTCCAACCACTGGTGTCGTGGGACAGACCGAACACGTAATAATATAACATACCTACTATCGATAAGTTTCATCATGACAGCCTTCTAATGTTCCCACTGCTGGGACACTGGCCTACTCTCAGGCGAGAGTGATTGGGTCTTAATCCACCACGCGGACCCAATGCGGATTGGTGGATGGCACATGTCTTTCGAATTTTTAGTTCTTGGACATGCCGGTTTCCTCACGATGTTTTCCTTCACCGTATGAGAGCACTGGCATTGCGCACATAAATTTTTCGAACAGAAAAATCCATTGGTGCACGACCGGGTTTGAACCCATCGATAAGTTTACTTCAAACAAAAAGCCAAGATCTACGTAAGTTATAATAGAGTTGGATGATGTTTTTGCTTTTTTGCAGACTTTTGTCTTTGACTTTAGTAAACTAGAAAGCTAGTGTCAAAGAACGTTGCCTCATCGTCATCATCTAGCAATGTGTCCATTGGACGTAAGATTTTAAAAAGGTCAGCAAAGAGTGCGTGATACCTCTGGTGTGCAAGCGTTTCTTAGCTACGGTACCCACTGATCAAATGTTGGTACAATTTTTTTGAGAGTTATACGTTAAGGTCTCTTACCACCGTAGGTGGTCCATGCACGGAGAAATATGATGATAACTTTTTAATTTTTAACTTAATATTTAGTACCTACCACACATTTCATTGTGAGCACTGGTGGTCTAGTGGTAGTGACCCCGCCTTCCAATCCTAAGGTCGTGGGTTCGAATCCAGTCGTGCACCAATGGATTTTTCTCTACGAAAAATTTATGTGCGCAATGCCAGTGCTCTCATACGGTAAAGGAAAACATCGTGAGGAAACCGGCATATCCAAGAACTAAAAATTCGAAAGACATGTGCTATCCACCAATCCGCATTGGGTCCGCGTGGTGGATTAAGACCCAACCACTCTCGCTTGAGAGTAGGCCATTGTCCCAGCAGTGGTTACATTAGAAGGCTGCCATGATGATGATGATGATGATGATTTGATTTTTATGACACTTATCCTTTACAACTTTTATTTTTCTTTGTATATTATAGTGATGTTGTATAGAGTGCAATGGAAAAATAAAGCAAGTCATACTACCCGATTAAATACATTTTTACGTAAAAAGAGAATACAAAAAGTGAATACGATGAGAATTTTCTTGAATTAATTCTGTCTCCAAATAAAGTCATTCGTACACAAAATGCAACGACTAAATTGCACAACAGTCGCAATTCCTATGCAATTGTTTGTGCAGTTTTCTGCAATATCCGGTTGATCCAGTTCTGGCCTCGGCGACACTAAACGCGGGCAAATTGAATTAATAAATAAATAATAAGACACTTTTGTTTACACAGCGTCATCTAGCCCCGAACTACGCAAAACTTGTATTATAAGAACCAGATAATCGGTGGAAAAGGAAGTTAAGATAGCACAGATGTAAGCCATATAATTGATGGTAAAGAGAGTTAAGCTAGCACAGAACCGAGAGGTGTGGCACATACAAAAGAAGGCATCCAGCAGTGGGTGAAATCAGGCTGTGGATGATGATGATGATGATGATGTTAAAGTTTAGGAATACCCTTATAATGAACCAAAAGGATGCGTCAACTATTTAAAGTTAAAAAACTATTTAAAGTCGTTAGAACTTCCGATTTAGCCTGTGCATTGATTGTCAGTCAAATAAATATATTATATTAATAATAAAAGTTAAATTTCAATTGCTAATTCACAAAGCTAGCTGATAATAAGTTTTGTCAGCAAAATCAGCGGGTCGATAAGAGAGTGAGATGTAGATCAATAGAGAAGTAGAGTTCTCTGTGATAGAGCTCGTCCGGGGAAGGACCTATTTCTGCCGCCAAGCAGTAATGCTCGCATTGCTGTGTTCCGGGGTGAAGGGTATGGTTTCCGGTGAAATTACTAGCACATGAGGCTTTCGATCTTAGCCTCAAGGTGGCCCGCGAGTGATACCTCTGGTATTGCAAGCGTCCATAGGCTGCGGTAACCGCTTACCATCTTGTGGGCCGTACGCTTGGTTGCCACTTCAGTGGTATAAAAAAAAAAGATTAGTCGCTAACAGATTGATGTGCTTGACGGGTCAGAACTAATATCGTCCAATTTTCCGGCACCGATATCGGGTGGCACAGCGTCCGGTTTATAATTCACCATTGTCGAGCCCGATACGAAGTAGATACGCACGCATTGATTGCATGCACAGTGGAATTTCCCACAAATATTTTAGTTCGCTTGTTCCGATTCAATCCCTACTGAAACTCAGGTTCGCTTTTTACGTATATTTTCCAGTGAACACGGATCTCTTTTAATTAAATGTTCACTGTATTTTTTTGTATTCTCCGGGAATTTTAACGCTTGATGTACAATGTAAATCAAAAATGTATTTTAGCGTGATGGGTTGAAAGTGCTAGCCGTTGAAGCACAGCAACATTTGCCCCAAGGCTGGCATCGTTTTACTACTGTAGGTACGTTCTAAAGTTTACTTTGAGCAGTTCTAATTTGCCCCACGAAAATAAACAGACCTCAAGCCTGTCTATCAAGCCTGTGGTAACAGTTATTTAATAAAGTCACTGTATCTTAAAGCTGATATTCCAAACTTGTTTAAAATTGATTTACAGAAAAATCTTATTATGTACACAATTGACGACCGATGTGGCGCGGCGGGCAAAAGTTCGCCTGCGACGCAGGAGGTTGCGGGTTCGATTTACACCTTGGGATTAATATTTGTACGATCTGCAAATATTTGTTCCGATGTTCTAAGTATTTTCTATGCATAATATAAAAAAATCGATTTACGTAATTGTATTGTTTAAAGTTTATCAGTCATTTAGTACTCTTATTACGAGCTCTGCTTAGCCTAGGGCTAGATGATGCTGGGTAGATTGTCCTGCTTTATTTATTTCAGGCGCGTGGTACTGGCATGAATTCACCTAGCTATAAGACGTTTCAAAATGATCCTTGTGATATGATTGAATAAAGAGATTTTTGACTTTGACTTTAATGTGCAAATATTTTTTGCCGGTTTGGGTTTCAATGATGATAAGTATTTACAAAAAAAAATTACAAAAGTACTATAATAACCATTAATCTGGTGCTCACAATGCAAGCTTTGCTCAGTTTGGGACTAGTTCACCACTATATATTTATTTATTACTGCTGACCCGGCGCGAATTCACTAGCGTAATTTGTTTGCAATTTTTCCATAATTTATCAACGTTTAAACTTTTCCTGGAGTCTTACAAATATTTCAAGACCAAAATTAACCAAATCGGTCCAGCCGTTTTCAAGTTTTAGCGAGCTTAACGCACAGCAATTAATTTTTTATATAAAAGATATTATCATAGTATTTTTGGTATAGTGTCTAGTCAAACGGGCTCTGGCATCGCACTTATTTCTCACCAAAAGCATCAAAAGCAGGCGCAGTAAAAACAGGCAAAAGAGCAGATAAAAATGCGCTACTGTAGCTCTACCGAGCTAGCTTTTTGTCAACAATACGCAACATAAAGTAAGATAAAATTGAAAATGACCGTCGTAACTCATAATTTAATTGTTTCAGATTTACCGAGATTCGTGGGTCCGGGCTCGAACGTGACTGTCGCTGTGGGAAGGGACGCCGCTCTCACTTGCAAAGTTGACAACTTGCAAACATTCAAGGTAAGATCAACCTTAACGCAATAACACAGGTTCTAGTTTCAAAAATGATTTGCCGAAAATACTGCTCAGCTTGTTACGGCTGACAGCGATATAAGCACGTGCAGCTATTGGGGAATGACACGCGGACAGACAGACAGAAAGGAGAGTTTTGGGTCCCATTTTTGCCATTTAGTTACAAAAATCTGAAATAGAATGACCCCTACCACGATATCACAATATCATAACGTAAAAAAAACAAACTATTAAAACATGCATGACTATTAAATATCTGAGATGGTTACAATAAATTTCAGAGTGTTTTGGAATGAGCTTGACTATTAGATGTTATTGCCTAAATCTAACAGTTTTGAACTTACGGAGAAGCTATACCAAGTTATAACTAATTAATTATCGGAATTTAATATAAACTATTTTCATCTGGAATTATTTTAATTAAAGCCCTACTTGGTAGTTAACATTCTTGATTAAGTCTCTGTCTTGATGGTACCCTGCAGTGCCAGATATACCGCATCCAAGTTGTCGTGTGTAAGTATTTTGCTTAAGTTTTAAAAGGTACTAAGTGAATTACTAAACAACGTGTCGGGGTGATGAGCGCAGTGCAGAGCACTGCACTGCGCTCATTTAAAGTTTTTAAGTTTTAAAGTTCTGCATAGCAATGCAGAACTTTAAAACTTAAAGCTTTGGGCACAGCAACTGTTATGGTTGACGACCAATGTGGCGCGGTGGGCGAAGGTCCGCCTGTGACGCGGAGGTTGCGGGTTCGATTCCCGCCTTGGGACAAATGTTTGTAGGATCTGCAAATATTTGTTCCGGGTTTTCTGGGTGTTTTCTATGTATAATAAAAAATATCTATCTATGTATTGTATTGTAATAAATATATATCAGTCATCTAGTACCCATAATACAGCTCTGTTTAACAGCAGCTTACCTTGGGGTAGATGATGCTGTGTGGATTGTCCAGCATTATTTACGAATACGAATACGAATACGATTAGCCTGTTGTGTCCCACTGCTGGGCAAAGGCCTCCCCTTGATTTCTCCAGTCATCTCGGTTTTGAGCCAGTTGGACCCAAGCTCTATTAAAGCTGTCGAGATCGTCTCGCCATCTCTTTTTGGGTCTGCCACGACGCCGATTTGCTGTCTCAGGGCTCCACTGAGTGGTGATTTTGGCCCACAGCTCATCCGGCATGCGACAGACGTGACCAGCCCAGCTCCATTTAAGCGTCGCAACTTTGTTTTCCAGCATTATTTATTTATTATTTATTTATTATGGTTGACAAACACAGAACCACTGGGTATGCCATTCAAATATTCGCTCATGTTGTTGATATGAATATAATTTTTTATAGATTTTTTTCAAAACCTGAATAGTTGAAAATTTTAACATACTTACCTTTTAAGATAAGGGTTATAGAAATAGGTTTCTCGTGCTAGTAGATAAGAGTAGGTAAGTTATAATCCTAAAGTTATTAGTTTGTTTAGCAAACTTTCCTCACCCCTGTTATATCACAGCTGATCAAAGTCTATGATTGAAAAACTTTCTTCATAGACGACAAAGTTATACTAACATTATGTTACGAATGTCATAAACCTATATTTTAAAATATCCGTAGAGCGCTTTATACATGATATAAATCATCTGTAATATGGTAGTTTATCTGGTAGCGTGACTAAACTAGGCCTCATCTACGCTTACCATGAGGCTGCGTTTCTACCAGAGATGTGCGAGGATGTAGCGTCGAGTGATGTTTGTACGGAACCAATAGAATCACTACATTTACCTAACCTCGCTCTGACAGCTTTATTGAAGTGATTCTATTGGTTCCTTAAAACATTTTCCTCATTACTTACACGCAGTCTAAGGCGAGATGGTGACCAAACGCTAGCCCGTCTTTAATAAAAACAAAAAAGTATGCAAATGTATAAGTCAATGCTATCTAAATTAAATGCATGTTCCTAAATCTATTTAACTTATGATGTATGTACATTATAGGAATCTATCAAATTATGCATGCTAAAATAAGAATTTTTGGTTTCTACTCTTATTGGACATGGACGAAGGAGTCTATCTTCCCACAACACAGGTGTACCTAAGGTGGGAGATAGTATAATACTTACTATTATTATTATGATAATTTGTGCTAAAAATTGTCCACCTACAAATTGTAATTTCAATGTAAGACAACTTGTTTTGTTGTTGTTGTTGTTGTTGTTGTTGTTGTTGTTGTTCTAATGGTGAAAGAATTTTTGAAATCGGACCAGTAGATTTTGAGTTTATTGCGTAACAAACAAATATACAAATCTTTCCTCTCTAGAATATTAGTATAGATTGAAAAAGAGAAACACAGTAACACAGTGTTTTTTTGCCACATACATATGTGGTTAAAATCTGCTATTCAAATTTTGTGATTGTATTTTAGTACTGTATTGTGATTGTATTTTAGTACTGTGATTGTATTTAAAAGCCAGCGTGCGATTATGAATGAGACCCTAATTCTAGCTAGCCACTCAAACGTCCAGTCTTTAATACCTATGTTGTGGAAATAAATGGTTTAACCATTAAAAAAAAAAAGTCTATTTCACATAGGAAGGGTGCTGATATATTTCTTTTTTTTTATTTCCGTCATATAATTGGCAATGCCAAAGTTTAAAAACAATTAACCGCAATTTATAAAATTACCAATAGTTTGTTTCTATTTGCTATTTAAACTATAAAATATTGACTAAAACCGTTTAATACCAAATCTGTTAGCACCCTTCTAAGTGAAATTGAATTTAAATTTTAGAAAAAACTATTGAATTACGAATGTAACACTCGTATTTTGAAAATTAACAGATAAAATATATACAAATTTTTATTAAACAAAATAAAATATGTACATTACAAAATATACAAAATACATATGAAACAGTTGAGCCATCTAAAGACCGTTACAAACGACCTATAGATAGCTCAACTGATCCAAATCACTACCAGACGGAAGCGTTCCCAACATGCTTGCTGCATTGCCACGTTGAATGGCAATGCTGATACGTTGAGCCAGATATGAACCAGCCTTTGGATCACGCGTAGCTTCGACCAGACAAATATATACATATATACCTTAATGCTAGATTGTCTCTCTGGTACGGATTTTTTTTATATATTTAGCCACTTATCTTTTTTCAACTGTTATAATATTGTTAACAGAAACGATAGCTCAAACTACAATATCTCGTATAAAGTGTAATCTAACAACAAACAGGTCTTCTTTTTATCAGAAATTCCTTCGCAGCTGGCGCACTTGGCCGAAGTTAAACGAGCCCTACCCTTCCGCCTCCCCGCTCGCCGGCCGACATTAACAATCGTGACGAACCGTTGGCCACGGCTGATACTGTATATTAAACTCGTAGAACGCGCGACTTTTAGCAGGATCATTATTTAAGAGTAGTAGAATTCTCTGTGATAGAGCTCGCCCGGGGAAGTGGCAACCAAGCGGCCCACAAGATGGTAAGCGGTTACCGCAGCCTATGGACGCTTGCAATACCAGAGGTATCACTCGCGGGCCACCTTGAGGCTAAGATCGAAAGCCTCATGTGCCAGTAATTTCACCGGAAACCATACCCTTCACACCGGAACACAGCAATGCGAGCATTACTGCTTGGCGGCAGAAATAGGTATGGTGGTAGTCCTTCCCCGGACGAGCTCTATCACAGAGAACTCTACTATTCTTAAAAGCAGCATAAGCTTCACTCAGTTTGATAGCTGGTGCTAACCAAAATATGAAGATGAAAAGGGATCATCAAAAAAACATTGCCAGCCGAGTTTCTACTAAATTCTTATAAGCTGGGGCGCATGGAATTGGCGTAATTTCTTCAAAGCGATCCGTGATTTTATTGAATAAAACTATTTTCAATTTGAATTTCCACCGCGTGTTTTAGGAATTGATTCCTTTCTTATGCATTTTTACCAATTAAATGCATTTTATGCTCTACAATTTCAGGTCTCTAGGACTACAGATTAGACTGTGTTGATGTCAGTAAGTACGTCAGTCATCTAGCCCCAAACCTGTGCCCAAATTAAGCACAGCTTGTACTTACTATGGAAACTAAATAAATGATGCACACATCAATTGTGGTACATTTTTTGTGTAAGTTTTTTATAGATTGCTTACTCTGATGACTTCGGTTATTTATTTATTTATTTTATTTATTTAATTCTTTATTAAACAATAAACAAAATTGTACAAAGTCATCCATATCTGGTAAAAAAGTAGAGGTTGGCGTGCTTAAAACTAAGCTACATAAAAACTAACATGGAAAACTAAAAATACTCAAATACCTATAAAAATAACTTAGAATTATATAACAATAACAAAGTAGCTACTTATTATTTAATAAGGTTTTATTTTTATCTGGGCGTACTTACTTAAATACGAGAAAGTACTCGTACCTATGTAAAAAAGGGCAGACAAAGCAAAATTATACTAGTAAAGATAGGTATTATATTATATATATATAAAAATAACTTAGAATTATATAACAATAACAAAGTAGCTAACTTATCAATCTAAATATGAATTTAAAATGAACCTACGTAAACCTATATAACTACTTTATATTTCATATATTACATATACATACATATTGGTTATTAGTCTTTTTTAAACTTTCGCGATCAGAACTCATAGTTTTTATAATATTTGCGGGATTTTATCGCGTAATTTACCTTTTTATTTCCCCGACGTTTCGGTTGTGTTGCAACAACCGTGGTCGCGGGTAGACTGGAGTATGCTTATGGAGCTACCGCAGAGAAGCGAAAGCAGTTTTTGAAACTACCCTCACTTGGTCTTCAGAATTCGAAAAGTATTGGTATTATATTATATTATATGATATTGGTTATTGTTTGTTGTCATACTTAGTTTTGATATATAGATTTATGATGACTGATTTGAAATCTATGAACCAAAATCAACCATTTATTGTACAAAAATACGAATATAAAAGAGAGAATCCAACAGTAGACGTCTTAAAGCTGATAAACGTAAATGCTAGTGATGGCTATAGAAAAAATCACTAATCCGCATTGGGTCGGGGTAATAGATTATGACTGAATTACTCTCTTTCGAGAGTAGGCCAGGCCAGCAGTAAGAAAAACAAGGCTGTCATGATGATTTTTATACCAATATAGTGGCAACTAAACGTACGGCTCACTTGTTTTTTTTTTTTTTTTTTTTTTACTTTAATTAAAACGACGAATTAATTGATGATGATGACTAGAGAAAATACCAAAACCTTCAGCTCAAGCTATTTCAGGGCACTGTGTGAAGTTTGCTGTAGGTTAGTTATTTATGTGCAGTCGTCAACACAGTTAGCGGCTTGCGAGTCTTCAGACCAGTTGACCTCATTACGGTGCTCAACCTACTTCAGTGGAGAGCTAGTCAGAGAAAATTTGCATCGAAGAACTGTGTTCTTTTATAAACTTTGTATTCAGTTACGGAAGTTGTGTTGAAAGTTAAGATCATCTTTCTTTTATTAAGACGACCGATGTGGCGCAGCGGGCGTAGGTCCGCCTGCGACGCAGAAGTTCGATTCCCGCCTCGGGATAAATGTTTGTACGATCTACAAATATTTGTTCCGGGTGTTCTGGGTATTTTCTATATATAATAAAAAATATCTATCTATGTATTGTACTGTATTAAATATATATCAGTCATCTAGTACCCATAATACAGCTCTGTTTAACAGCAGCTTACCTTGGGGCTAGATGATGCTGTGTGGGTTGTCCAGCAATATTTATTTATTTGTTTATTAAGATGCTGTGTTATGGTTCAAGGGTTCTGCTTATGGTTTGCTGATATAAATGGTCCACTTAGATTGTAAACAAGTACACAGCTTACTTGATGGTATGTGGTTACCGTATCATTATGGACTTTTGCAATACCAAGGTATTTTATATAGTCAAAGGCCATAATTATCACTTGCGCCTTGCCACCCTGAGACGTAAATAAATAGACCAATGTGCCAGTAACAAGACCGGCAATCATACCCTTCAAATTGAAATATAGCAATGTAAGCTTTAGTGGCCCCGGACAAATTTTACCAATCTTCCCTCTAAAAGTTTCAGCCCGTAATTCGCTTTAGTCTTTATTTAAACCAAAAGCAGTCTCAAACAATAGAGTGTCAAACGGCCAAATAGTGGCACAGCGGGCACAGCCTAAAACTCAACTCAGCAGTTGGAAATGTTCAAATCGACAGTCCGAGCAATTTGTCAGCTCTCTGGCTCCGTATGTTAATTACAGGTGGTTTGTTTTAGCGAGGGGTATTGATGTGTGGCCTTTTATTGCTGCAGATATTTCACGCTCTTTTTACCTACTGCGTTGAAAATTATACAACCTGGCTTGTTATAAACGCAAACAGTTATGGTAATACCTTCTTTTTACTTCTGGAATAGAGCTCTTTTTTAATTTGACTTAGTGTTTTATAATAATTTAGTTTGTACTTACAAAGCGTCAGTGATTGAAATAAAGAAAAAAATAAATGCCACCTCAACCAATCTTGATTTTTCACTATCCGACTTCCTGTGACCGCTTTATTGGTCCATTGAGTGGAAGGCTATCCTGTACTTTGTTTTCCAGTTTACGGTTATCATTCAAGAACCTTTATTCTCCAGCGGTTATTGGTTTTGTCTGCCAACTGCCACATCAACTTGCTTTCATGAATGCATGAGGAGGTTTGACCTAAAACAAATTCAAAATTCACATATATAAACAGTTTATTGAGTACGCTATAAATAAGCAATCTTTAATATGAGCTGTGTGAAAATATTTTGAAACGGTCGTAAAGTTATCATCGACAGCAATAACTTTACCCAGCTCTGTTGGATTTAGATCCTTAGAAGCTTGATATAAAGCCTAATTTCGGTTTCCATGTCCGTTCCATAATATTTAGTCTAATAAAATCCTTTTGCAAAGAATAATATAACACCTATAATAAAACTTTTGCTATAAATTCAAAGTTTATAGAATAATCTGAAAACAATGAATAATCATCGTAAAAAGTTGCTCCATCTCATTTACCTTTTCAATTCATTGTACTTAGAAATCCTTTGTGTTTTAATTATTTATGACTTTTTAGAGTTTTTAATATTTATTTTCCTTTAACCAAAGGAATGCTATAAACTGGAAAACAATTTATATTGAATCGCTAGTAAAGCCTTTGTCATTTCAAAATGTTTCTTTGTGGCGTGGCTTAAAATCTATGAATTATCCCGCCAAAAGTAAAAATGCAAAATTTTTCATAGATAAGTATTTATTTGTATTAAACCTTATTTTTGATTTTATTTTTTTCATTGACGTTTGGCAAAACTATGAGAATAAAAACGCTGGCTGGTAGCTTAAGAATTAATTTGTGTAATTTATTCACACAAAATCTTAGTACTAGCAAGTGAGTAAAAAAGTTTATTTCGAGACAGTTGAGTATACATTAGGTGGTAATAATATTAAAAAAGTTGATTTCTAGGAAGTTGAGCATAACATGTAGATCATTCGAAAATGGTCGCTATTCAGCATTTACTAAAGCAGCATGAAATGAAATGAAATGAATTGAAATGATTTATTTTGCTAGAAGTACGGTTACATAAGGTCTTATTGTTTACGTAAGTATAAGTGTTACACACTTCACCGTTTAACTCGGCATGCAAAAATACAAATTTAAAATAAAAATACAATTTAGAAAGAACACAACGAGAATTTAGAACATGTGGTATACATACTACTTTAGCGCTAAAAGTAAGTAAGTTCGTATGAGTCAGTGACCAACTCAGGTGACAGAGTTTCTAGGCAGCCCGAAGGCCTCTGTCATGGTTAACAACTTTGAAAAAGCCTTAGCGCTGGTCTTCCATGACGCCATCTACAGTGCTTTGGACTTCAAATCTTATCTTGTGCCAATAATTTATTAAACAAGCGTATCGACGTAGTCATTAACTAATATTATCGGCAATTTACCATATTAATGTTTTTTGTTTTTAACCCATATTGTCCCACTGCTGGGCAAAGGTCTTCCCCAAATCTTTCCATCTGTCTCGATCTTTAGCAATCTCCCACCACTTCATCTCAAACACATCAAGGTCGTCCCGCCAGCGCTTCCGCGGCCCCTCCGTCACCTTCCATCCTCAGGCAGCCATGGTGTGATCGTGTGGGCCCACTTTTCAGGGTGCATACTATTAACGTGGCCCGCCCAGTCCCACTTAAGCTTAGTTACTGACTTTTTACTTTTATTCATAATTAATGGAGTTTAAATAGTAGTAACTTTTTGATATTTCCTACGCTAGCTACGGCTGTAAGCCTACAAATCTATTAACTGGGCTTATAAACGTGAACATAGCAGAAATGCATGGTGTTGGTTTATGTTAGCGGAAACTTTGTTGAATGCATAGCAGTGCGCAAACATATTGTCATAAAAGCTACAGCAAAATTCATTCTGATTTAAACTTAAATTCAACGAGTTACGTTTCCAATTAAAAAACAAAGGAGAGTCATTTATCGAAAACAAACAAGAACCAAAACGTTCCCATTTAAAACTCACGGTGGCTGTATCCCTAATTTGATTTAACACAGAAGAAGAAGAAGAACAGAAGAGTAGTAGAGTTTTTTGTGATAGAGCTCGTCCGGGGAAGGACTACCACCATACCTATTTCTGCCGCCAAGCAGTAATGCTCGCATTGCTGTGTTCCGGTGTAAAAGGTATGGTTTCCGGTGAAATTACTGGCACTTGAGGCTTTCGATCTTAGCCTTAAGGTGACAACCCGCGAGGTATACCTCTGGTATTGCAAGCGTCCATAGGCTGCGGTAACAGCTGACCATCAAGTGGGCCGCACGCTTGGTTGCCACTTCAGTTGTATAAAAAAAACACGAAGGAAATTCGCTCTAAACCAGTAAAATGAAAAGCAGTAAACAAAAAGATAAATAAAAAGCCAACTCAACGCTAAACCCAGAAATCCCCGGAGATAAATCAACCGACTCAATAGACGCCTGACATTCAGATTGGATCGTCTCTCGAAGACGTACGAATGCAGCGATTGATCACTGCACCAAGATCTATGGAATTGAGACGAATAGCTGCAGGATCTAGACAAATGTGCGAGGAGAAAGGTCTAAATGAGATGGGTTCTGCAGCGCTTAATGCAATTGTAATTTATCAAGCTGAGCGGATTCCATTGGTTATTGTGAGGAGTTGCAAGCTGAATTGCAATTTAAGAGAGCTTTGTAGGGCTATGTTTAGCTAGTTTTCACTTACTTCAATAAGTGGTTATCATATTTCATAGGTAAAAAGTAAGTTCGTATAAGTCTGTGGCCCACTCTGGTGACAGAGTTTCTAGGCCGCCCGAAAGCCTTTGTCATGGCCTAACAACTTTGAAAAGCCGGGACTGACGGCTTAACGTGCCCTCCGAAGCACGGGAGCGCTCAGTTGAAATTGCCACTGGCGGTCACCCATACAAATGATGACCCCGCGGAACAGTGCTTAACTTCGTTGATCTGTTAAGAACATCTTAGCCAGCTACGTCACGAGCGTTCATGTTTTTTCTCACGATTTCATAGGTAATAGGTAATACTTTGGAGGTGGTCCCATATTATATTTGATCGAAATTGATTTAGCGCTTTTTGGAAAAATCATGTCAAAACGTGTCAAACTTTAACCTCTTGTTTATCCACAACCCATCAGTTTTTTTAATTTTGTGCATAGTTTAGCCTTGAAGTCCGTTTTTAAATTTAATTATCGTTATAGTGATTTATTTTAGTTGGTTGTTCTTTTCTTTTTTGATCAGTAATAAATAAAAGATAGGAAGTACACAAAGAGCTTTACAAAGGCTTTTCCAACCTTTTCTCTTTCATCTAGAGGTGATTATTGCACTGCTAAAGTAGTTTGTGTAAAATACCAGCTCAGATGTGTAAAATGTACGTTACCGTACAGTGTGATTGCAAACAGCACCGAAACAGTTTTCATACATTCAGCTATCTCAGTTCGCAGGCTGTCCGGGAGCGGTCTTATGGTTATGGTTTATTCAATGTATCGTTGGCTGCTTTTATTTTGTTTTGATCCCGTATAAGAACGTTCTACGAGTTTTGGCCGTTGCCTTTACTGCGGTATTATAAAAATATTTTAAGACTTGAGTGTTTCTGTCTGAAATTTTATTGTCTGGAACGGTGATGGTTGGTATTATTTTGAGTTTTTAAAATTAGGAACGTTTCATAGATGTTATATCTCGAAAAGAAAATGTTAGTAGACAATCATTTTACATTCAAGTTTTGGTGGATCAGCTGTTGAACAGTTTAGGCAATTTTAGTTCTATGGTTGTTTAAAAGACTGGTCCCAAGCCTACGTTACTTGATAATGACGTCAATTGAATAAAAACCTGGTACCCATGGAGTAGTGTACCATGGGATCAGAGAGCAAATTAAGTACGCAAAGCTCGTTTGACAATTATAGAGTAAACGTATAGTCCAGCATTTAAATGGAATTTCAGAAATTAATTTTAGGCATTAGATAGGCGCTGTAAAAAAGTCCCATACAAATTATGGACAGTTAGAATAGAATAGAATAGAAAAATATTTATTTAACGCCACACAATTAACATAAAAATAAAAATAAGAATTAAAACTTAACTATTGTGACGAAAAAAAGGCAGCCACTCAGCATGTGCTGCAGACATAATGTGTCTGTAGCGCTGGTTTTCAGTGTAGCCTACGAGTAGTAGTAGCAGCAATTAGCTGTGACACGAGTCTCTGACTATCTAACAATTTACTTAGGTACATTTTATAAAGATTTGCTAAGAAAGCCAAAGCAACAACTAAAAACCTATAAGAAGAAACCCTTCCTAACACCTGAAAACTCAAAACTTTTGATTACAAGCTTATGAAATGGCCAGGTTTGAGTTATTTTACTAAGATTATACCAAAAAACGACTGTTTACGGATCAGATTTTTGAGAATTTAACAAGTATTTTTTAAGATTAATTTTAAAGGTGCAAATAGTGTTGGAATTTCTAATAGGAGGAGGAATGTTGTTCCAGCACTTTGTGGCAGCATATCGAAAGCTGCCACGAAATGCAGTCGTTTTATGGTGATTACCAATTAAACGGATAGCTAAACGAATATTTCGAGCAGAAAAAGTTAGTTTTTCATATAAATACAAAGGAATTTGCCTTTTAATAATGCCAAAAAGTAGAGTTGCAAAGTGAAGGGTACGACGTGATGACCATGTTTAAAAGACTTTTAAGTTACGTTTGTTAACTCACTGTATTGAGCAAATACTATTAGTATAGAACAATCAGGTTTCTCAGTAAGTATTTATGTTGTAAATCTATTGAGTAATAAATATTTTTAAACCGTAAACCGTATTCTGTACCTAGGTGGCGTGGCTTCGCGTCGACACGCAAACAATCCTCACGATCGCAGGTCACGTGATCACGAAGAACCACCGCATCAGCGTGTCTCACGGCGACGGCTCCTGGAGCCTGGGTCTCCGGGACGTGGGCCCGACGGACGGCGGCCGGTACATGTGCCAGGTCAACACCGAACCTATGATGAGCCAGACGCACTATCTACACGTCGTTGGTGAGTTATACTGAGTATTATTAGATAAATAAAATAAATAAATAAAAAGTTTTTATTTCAGTCAACATAAATCCATAATGTATTTTACTAAAATTTAAAACAATGTGTTAGCAGTAGAGAACAATTAAAAACTAGGTAAAGTAACTTAAGGTCTAAGTAGGTGGATAAAAACAGTCGAAAAATCTCTAGTACTACTCCACTTAACCTTTTAACCAATGAGGTCACACAGTTAACACAGTTAACCTTAAAATAAAGTTATCTAGTATTCTTGGCATGATCCTTACCTTGTTCGATTGGCACAACACTGAAGCTTTATGATGAAGAGGGATCATAAAAAAAAGCTAGGAACCCAGCTAAGTTTGCTGCCAGATTTTTTTAGACGGGCGTGTGAAACTGGCGTAAATTCACCTAGCTTTAAGACGTTTTACTAATACTATAAATGCGTCAGGGTGAATGTGTGTGATTGTTTGTTACCACAACGTTTCAAAGTTCTTAGGCCATGACAGAGGTCTTCGGGCGGCCTAGAAACTCTGTCACCAGAGTTGGCCACTGACTCATACGAACGAACGAACGAACCACGACGTTGCTTCGTTTAGTTCTGGAATAACATATAATACTACTTTTTGTCCCGGAAATATTGACTGTTCCTGTGGGATAGCATTAAACTAAAAAACAGCAAGTGAAACCGCAGACCAGAACTAGTTTTGAAAGAATCAAATTAATGTTTATTCTACAGTGCCGCCTGACATTGACGACGAAGTGAGCAGCAGTGAGATTCTCATCAAGGAAGGTGAGGACGCAGCGCTCCGCTGTGTGGCGTCCGGCACTCCGCTCCCCAACATAGCTTGGAGGAGAGAGGACTCCAGACATTTTAAGATAGACAACCAGACTTTGGGTAAGTTCATTCTTACAATAAACTAACTAACACTCATGCTCGTAGATTGCATGCCACTAAATTGAATGCAAGATTTTTTTGGCATGCCACTGTCGTTTTTAGTTCAAGGGTTGGTTGGTTTCATGGTATGTCAGACTACAAGCTACTCAGGTCAGCACTTCTGTACTATAAGCATAAAACTGCTGCATTTACCGGTAGTTTCCGTTATTTGGCAACGAAGTGTTGGAACAATATCCCCCCTCCAATACGCAATGTTAACACGAAATTCTCTTTCAAAATACGTTTTAAGCTATTTCTACTGCAAAAACAAAAAGAGGGTGTTGCTAAACACTTCGTCTGCCAACTATAAAACGTTAACTAATAGGGACATATTTTCTGAAGGAAGTCTAATAAAACTCTAATTTCACTTTTCGGTTTATTCTCGTATTTTTATTGCACTTGCAGGTTAGTAGGTAGGTACACCTGTATATACACCAACTAATTATAATATCTATTATTATTTATCTAAGTATTTATTGATACGGAAATTGCACGTGCAGGTAACTCAACAAAATACAAAATGATTTGTTGGTAGGCTAGAATACTCGTATCTATTTTACACACACATTACTGGTTCTATGCATTTCGTTCAACTTGTTGTCTCGAAGGGTAAGCTGAAAATCAGTGTTTTTTCGTTGAACTTTGACCTATTATCGCTGAGCTGTGTCCTTTTTGTCATACTGCAACACATACATAGATCTTTTTTTTTTCCTTCACTGTATTATCTTAGATAAAGCACTCTTTCTATGTATTAATTTTGTATGTGTATGTGTGTGCTTGAAGTTGCAAATAAATGACTTATTGATCTATCTATCTATCTATTTAAATAAAGCTAAATGAGGAAAGAGAAATGCTCTAGAGGCCGTTTAATTCATTAGATTGCTTCTAACAAAAATCATGACTTTCAATTTTACAGGAAAAGGTATAAATACTGCAAAAGCTAAGAGAAAACGAAACTGTAAATAACAAGTAGAGCCTTTGAACATTCAGAAATCTCTAGATAAATGAAGCATTTTATCACAAAGGTTTCTAAATGAGCCGCCACGTTTTTTGCACCTAAAGCCTACCTGTTCTCTCATAAAGGCAAAAACCTAATGATTTGCCTGAACAAATCTTTACCGCTTCCAGCTTTTGCTGCTCAAAGGACACCTATGTATTTCCTTTCCTTTTTACCCTCCTCTAACGAGGGTTTACTAAGCTCCGTTATCTTATAGATGCGATTCCTTGAATCGATTCCTGATCTGCTGATAGGAGCGTACTCACGTAATTTTTTCCTTATAATACGTATCTGAAGAATTAATCTATGAGAGCATTGAGATGGGACAGAAAAGTCATTGAGGAAAGTTGATTTCGTATGAAATCAAAGGGGTGAGGAGAAAAACAGAATCAACATTCGTCTTTGATAAATATTAGTCGGCCTTTGAGATATTTTGGAAAATAAACTGAGAAAGCTTCTCAAAGTTTCATAAACAAGAAAGGATGAAGTGAAGTTCCTGAAATTAGAAAACCACTGAGTCGCTAATAATCTTCTTTGAGTCAAAATGGAACGGGCAAAATTAACAATCAATCTTTGGAAGTAGCCGAGATCCTAATTATACACAAACATTATACAAAACAAAATGTTTGAAGAAAAGGCGGAGTAAATCCAGCTCGCAAAGTTGAGTCTTCAACAACGCACTTACTACCTACTTATGAAACGATACAAACTTAAGGACTAAGTCTACTGAAGTAGCGAGTCAGTCACGAAACTATGCTTTATAATTACTCTAAGAACACAAAAACCTTGATGATAATTTTGTTGAGGTTGAAACATTTTTTTTTTAAGATTGTCAGAAAAAGACAAAAAATAAAATTGTTACAGCTGTATATAACAAACCTGTTGTAATGCTCATTCAATCATTTATTAATTAGCTATTGAAACTTACAGCAATTTGCGCAAGTTTTTATTCATTATTATTTTGCCAATTCCTTGTCTCCTATTTTTTCTATAATAATTTAAAAGCATTTTTAACATCTACATCAATGTTTTGAAATATGTTTCTTACGGTATTTTTTTTTTATAAGCACAAACAAAGATTGATACTCGTTGGGAGCATCTATTTTTCCAGAGTCTTCAAATCAAGAGTAAACTAGTACTTTCTAGGAAAGTTTGCTTAATCAACGACCACACCATCACTTACCATCAGGTATGGTGGTGTTCCAATAAAAATCCAATAAAAAAAGGACAGTAAGAAAATTTTGCGCAACAGTGTTTTTGTTAATGATGCTTTAGTCCACAATGCTCTTAATCTACTTAACAAACTTTCGATACAACACTTACAGAGAGAAGGACACTCGGCAATACAAAGTTGTATTATAACAATGCAAATAAGGGAGTTAAACATTCAATTTATAGCCACAGGCGCAAACTTTTGCCTTTGTGCCAGCACAGTTAGTTGTTTTGTCCGGCGCGACTTGTGTGCAATGCTGTGACAGTTTTTGCACTGCGGCCACAGAATAATAACTTAATTTATTATCAGAAGGTTCACTTCGACGTGATTAATTGAGCATGGTTTTTGCATGTGCGTGGTTTCTATGTGTGCAACGAATGGGAATAGTTTTAGAATAAAATAAAGTCAAATTCAAAAGTGCTTTCAGTCACAATTACATCACTTAGAGCAGAATATTATTTATTGAAAAAAATAAAATAAAAATAAAAAAATAAAATAAATAATGCTGGACAATCCACACAGCATCATCTAGCCCCAGGTAAGCTGCTGTTAAACAGAGCTGTGTTATGGGTAACTAGATGACTGATATACTCGTATATTTAATACAATTACAATACATAGATAGATATTTTTTTTTATTATATATAGAAATACCCAGAACACCCTTAACAAATATTTGTAGGTCGTACAAACATTTGTCCCGAGGCGGGAATCGAACCCGCAACCTCTGCGTCGCAGGCGGACCTGCGCCCGCTGCGCCACATCGGTCGTCAAAAAAAAAAAAGAAGGATTAGTAACATTATTAAACTTAATGAGATGTTTTCGATTCGAGATTTTAAAAAAAAGTAGTTCCGATTGCTTTGACAGATGGCGCTATCTGCCCTTCTGCAATACTGGGAAAGGTTATTATTACAAGAAAACAGTTGGTAACTCCGTTTTAGTTTCGTCTCGTGTCAAGCGGAAACTTGTGGGTTCATGTCCTGCTTGAGGCAAAATAATTTAACTCCAGTACGACCAAATATAATGTACTACGTAGTACGTACTATGACTTTGACACCAGCCAGAGGTATGACAGACAGTGAGAGCAGAAGCAACCAATGTTGAAACACATTCACACTAGCTCGCCAAACGTAGTGCTTACATTCTCTTGGGCTCGCCAGTTGAGCTACCGCCATCTAAATAGACAGCTTTTTTTTTAATAACTTGAGATGAAAACCCCTAATTAACAAGTCAAGTGTCATATCAGTCTCTAGTTATTTTTAAGGCTAACATTAATTTGCCTACTAGTTTATTTCTAAGACGATTTAAATTGCCCTTGAGATTATTTATGAATAAAGTTTTCTTGTTTGGTTTGACCCAACTTGTTTTTGTTAGATATATATTTTTTAAATTACATAAAATATTTTTACGCTTGTAATTCATGAAACTACGAACAACGAAAAAAGTATAAACTTACAATGCCCAGTGTTTGATAAATAATGAATACAAATATTTTGTTTAAAAACAATACGATAAAGTTCATTTTGCACTGTAAGCTAATTTTAGTTACGAGTTTGGTTTATTTGGTAGTGTACATAACAGATAACGGCTATTTCCCAGTTTAAATTAAACATTTTGTTGTTTGGTTGTCCGGGATATTCAAGTATTACGGGAAATGACACTAATTCTGCGCTTATTACGTTATTCAATAGCTGTTCATGTATTGTTTTGAAGTTATCTTTCTCTGTTTTGAGCATTATTTAGCGGAGTGCTTACCTCGTTCAACCCACAAAAATTTTCTACCCAATATTATTTTTACCCGTTCTACCTAAAACATATGCTTCGTTCTACCCATTCCAAAAATCTAAGTCACAGTGTATTCTAAACTGTACAGACGCCGTAAAATTTTTAAAAAATGTAACTTGATCAAATTATTGCTTACAGTATTTTTTGACTTTATCAGTTTTTTTGTATGTGTTAATTAAAAAAGGTGTTCCTAACTAAAATTATAAATTAAAACGTTAATACTGCCTTTTTTCGTCACAATAATTTAGTTTCTATTTGTATACCTATTTCTGCCGCCAAGCAGTAATGCTCGCATTGCTGTGTTCCGGTGTGGAGGGTACGGTTTCCGGTGAAATTACTGGCACATGAGGCTTTCGATCTTAGCCTCAAGGTGGCAACCCGCGAGTGATACCTCTGGTATTGCAAGCGTCCATAGGCTGCGGTAACCGCTTACCATCTTGTGGGCCGTACGCTTGGTTGCCAGTTCAGTTGTATATAAAAAAAAATAATTGATATTTTATGTTTATTGTTTTAGTGTGGCGCAAAATAAATATTTTTTTTATTTTATTCTTTTAATCTAAATGTCTGTTTTATTTTTGTCTACTTAACTGCTGGCTGGAAGGAATATTAATAAGTTGTTAAAGTAACTTCCTCAAGTTATGCAAAACTTTTGTCAGTCAATTCTTGAGTCAGTGACGGAGCACTGACTGAAGAATTCAACAAAGTATTTTCTAGTATTATCATGAACATAAAAAAAAAATGCACAGTTATTTATTTATACATAATTGCATTGCTCTAATGTGAAACTTACGAACTATCTTAGACTTAATTTTAAATAAATGTATTATATGTGTCGTTGGTCCGCAGTGTCGAAATGGAGTGGTCCGTGGCTGAACCTGAGTGCTGTGGAGCGGGTGACATCGGGCGCGTTCCTCTGTATAGCGACGAACGGAGTCCCGCCGTCCGTCAGCAAGAGAATACAGATCAGTGTGATGTGTGAGTTTTATATTTTAACTATGTGTAACGTTTAAAAACTTAGGCCCTTATTCAAGAACCACACTTAAGTGTCAATCGTGATTCAAGCATCGATTTGGCATATTAATTTTTCTTTTTTTGAATTTGAAGAACTGTCAAAAATGGCCTCAGATCGTGTACCACATTAATATGATGACAATGACAAGCGCCCGCTTGCATGTCGCTTGCAACCTTCGACAGATCTCTATATTCTTAAACCGCGCGTTGCCAAAGCGCGCGCTTGTGAGCGCCTAATGTGTACATGGTCTTGTGCTCGAAAACTCAAGCGCTATTTAAATATTTTAGTTCGTGTTAGCTGTATACGGTCTCAAAATCGTACGGAGAAACGTTTAAACCAAATTAGGTTCAAATTAGGTTTTAATTATTTAAGAAGCGTAATTGAGCGAGAGCGATACGGTGAAAATCTCATTTTTCAAAAAGACAGTTTTAATATCTGTGATTTCGTTGTTTTAAATTATTTTCTTTCTCTCATTGGTGAATGACAGTTATGTTTTTCGAATTTTCTTCTTGGACTTGCCGGTTTTTACTATGATTTTCTCACACTGTTTAGAAGTAAATACATTTTATCGAATGGAAAACTATTGGTGCATGAGCAAACCACACAACCGATTATAAAGATTTTCAAAGTTATTACATCTTCAAAAGATGCTGCATCTGTCTAAGGTTTATCTGAAAACCCATTTAGAGAAACCAGTTCTAAAATCCCCATCTATGTATATATTAATTATAAAAATATACTTTTTATAATTAATATAATCGATAATTTCTTTAGCTAACGGCGGTTTACTAAATTACTTTTTTAAAAGGTGAATAGAGTACGGACTCAAAAATGTATTTTAAATAATCCATTAAAGATTTTCATCAGTACTATATCAGCTGTCGTAAAACTACTTTATAATTTCCTATATCCATAAAAATACAACAAGCGTTCTGGTATTTACGCTTTAAAAGTGCTTTAAATAAAACGCTACTGAGCGAGTTTTATACGACAGCGATAAAACCCGAAAGCAGATTAGTGATACATTATTCTTAAAAAGTTAGCTTCAATAGAATCACTATAATACAGCCAGGCAAAGCCCGGGTTTAGTAGCTAGCTGCCGCATTAGATAATACCCACGGATAAAGTAGATTTTCTAAAGCAAGCTAGCTTAGTATTAAAACTATAGCATTTTGTTTGAATTCAGTCAGTCATGCATGTCATGAGGACCGTTTTATTACTCAATTTAAGAGTTATTTAGTCATCCGCTGTCAAGTTAAATCTGTCTTAGGGTGAGGTGCAACTCACCCTTAGTCTGTCATTATCTGCTACACACCTAAAGCACAACACACACAGAGAGGGCGCGGGTCGGATCGTGAACGTTGCGGCCTCGTCGCGGGTGTATTTTGTTTTATTTGTATGGACGACAAGGATGACAACATATTGAACGCGTCGCGGGTCAAGCGCGGGTCGGGTCGCGCCCTGTCTCTGTATGTTGTACGCTAGATCATCATCGTTCAAAGTGTTAATCATCACACTAAGAATACTAAAGATTATAGATTTAGAAGATTATATTCTAAAGAAAAAGTTTTTATTCATGACAGCACAATGAGGCATCACAAACAGAACATTTAAAACAGAAGATGAATAAATATAAATAAATAAATATTGCTGGACAATCCACACAGCATCATCTAGCCCCAAGGTAAGCTGCTGTTAAACAGAGCTGTATTAAGGGTACTAGATGACTGATATATATTTATTACAATACAATACATAGATAGATATTTTTTATTATACATAGAAAACACCCAGAACACCCGGAACAAATGTTTGCAGATCCTACAAACATTTGTCCCAAGGCGGGAATCGAACCCGCAACCTCCGCGACGCAGGCGGACCTTCGCCCACCGCGCCACATTGGTCGTCATATATCGTAGATAGGGTAGATAATATACTTATAGTAGGTGCACATAAAATATATTACGCTAGTATCTATCCAAAGAAAATTGGAGTTAGTAATGTGCAATATCCGTTTTGTCAACAGTTTCTCCATTAGTGTGGGCCGGACGCGTGGCGATTCGCGCGCCATCTGGCGGCGTGGTTACGCTCCAGTGCACGGCGGAAGCGTATCCGGCCCCGACTGCCTATTGGACGTTGAACGGGGAACAGAGACTTGTTAATGGTGAGTTTTAAGGATCGTTCAAAGCAACACGGCGGGCGACGCGAAAGCGGAGCGGAAGCGAAACTTGATACTTTCTCTCTTTCTAGCTCATGTAATACCTTATAGTGCATTTCATTTTAGGCTCGAAGCACAGAATAAGCATGTCCTCCCGCGGCTACCGACATACGCTGAACATGATCGTGGCTGAGATGTCGAGGGAAGACGCCGGCGCGTACAGGTGCCACGTCGAGAACACGCAGGGACGAGCGCAGGCAGAGCTGTTCTTACATTGTAAGTTAATTCAAACGAGATTAATAACTAGAGCACTGGTGGTCTAACGGTAGTGACCCCGCCGGTTTCGAATCCGGTCGTGCAATGGTAGGTAGGTAATTTCTTATTTTTATAAGTAGGTAGATAGATAGATAGATAGATAAATCATTTATTTGTATCTTCAATTAAACTATCTAGGTACCTACCTAGATAGTTTAATTATTAGGTATTTATGTTAATGTTGAAATTGTTCTATTTAAGTTGTTATTATTTTGTTACCTTACAGGGCTGACATAAACATGTTGTTCAAAAGTTCTTTTAAAATTATTGAATAAAAAAAAATGGATTATGTCTAATCGAAAAATGTATATGCGTAATGCCAGTCTCTTAAGGTGAAGGACAACATCATGAATTAATTGATGATGAATGGGTGACCGAATTTTATCATAAAGAAGTAAAATCTCTAGAAAAGTAATTGGTTCTTGATATTTTTCTTTTTGTTGTTCTCTTGTACTTTTTTTTATTTTTATTTTAAAGGAAGAATATGTAAATATATGAAAGGAATAAAGAGTAACATGGTGTTTGCTAAATTATAGCAACAGGTAATTTAAGTTAGAGGCATTTCCTGATGTCAAATAAAAAACCGTGAGTAAACCGAAATGTCCAAGCAATAAAAATTCTAAAGTCATGAAATAAAAGACTGGCAAAATTGGCCACATTGATGGTAAGGCTTGCTAGTATTCAGCAGACGAACGTGACTTGGTAGATCAACAAATATTAGAGTTTCCGCGTATCAAAAAACTGCGAAATCAAGTTTTGCTTGAGTCAAACCATTTTTTCAGATACAAAAAACAATGAAAGCATGTTCGATTCGCATTGTGGATTAAAATATCACTGTTATTTCCTGTGGTTCAGCTAATATGTTCATGTTTAATCTAATATAAATCTTACTGTTCTGTTCGATGGCAGTGCTAACAACAACAACGACGACAACTACAACGACTACGACCACCACCACTACCACGTCTACAACGATGGCTCCGTCTACCACCAACATGCCGTGTAAGCTTGTAGTCTTGATCATGTATTTTTATTACTCAATATCTTTCTTTCCTTAATTTTTTTCTATTTTCCTTTTTTATTTCAGTCATTCAGTCTTTTTTTCTGTGTTTCTCTTTTTTTATTAATTTTAGGCCGTCCTAAAGCATTTCCAGTCTCAGTTTATTATTGTCCCAAATAGCTCTAGGTCACCTTCATAATAACTGTACCAGCAAATAGCATCATCAATCATCAATCAGTAGTGCTATTTTAATTTATGTACACAAATATCTATGCTTTCAAAATGATAGAGAAACATCGCGAGGATACCGATGCCTAAGAACATCCAGAAAATGAAGTGTTAACCAACAATCCGCATTGGTATGCATGGTGGATTATGACTTAACTACTCATTGTAAATAGAAGACCATAATAAATTGATCCAATAATAATTTATTTTATGTGGTACATTAATCATGGTGTTACTACTAACAGATGATGTGGAAAGACACCTGGAGCAACTACATCGCGGCGTGTTGGAAGACCCAAATCTCGAGAACCCTTACATTGTTCTGAGTCAACATCAAATGCAGAATCTGGGTAAGTTTATTATTTTATCTGGGTGTACAAGTAATGAAACAAATTTTATTTTAATTTCCTGTCATTTTGGCTGTACACTATGGGTGTTTTAAATAAAAACAAACAAGTTGTAGGTCTCAGATTTGTAAAGGACCAACAACCTTTATAGCCGAGCTTCGTCGAGCGATTGCAGACCAAAAAAAAAGGATGTGGATTTGAATTCTTTGCAACCAAGATTTTTTAATCACATTTGAATTCAAAGTGTTTTTTTTTATAACTTTTTGTAAATGTGCGGCTATGAAGAAAATAGTAATAGTATACGAGATATCAAATTATTGAGAACTAGACAAGTTATGTGGATTTTATCTATGTCTGGCTATCTGTAGTAAGGTTTCTAAACTTATGTATGTCCGTAGAAATGGTGACAACAATGTGACCCGAAGCTGGAGGCCGAGGTCCCTGGAGCGAGGGTTGGCCGCCGACGAGCGCTGCCGCGCGCGCGTTGTGTATGTGGACGATATTGTGTGCTCTCGTGGCTTTCGCGTGACATTCCACTGTTCGGACTTTGAGTGTTTTGGGTATTTTGTATAGCTAAGGGAAAGTTTGAGAGATCAAACGTCAGTTAATCGTTTGATTATTTGAACTTTGAGTGGCTTGGGACATTTTTATGCCTGAAAGATGTTTGAGTTTGAGACGCATCTCATAAAAATAGAAAACATAATTACAAAGGTTTTGGCGTAAGGCAATGATTAAAATCAGTATCTACTACGATTGTTTACAATTCTCTAAAACAACTGTTCGAATGATGACAACCGTCGTCTGAAAAACATGGTCTCTAGAGTTTACGAAGCTACATTTTGACAACAATGTTCCGAGACAGAAGAGTGTATTCAGCAATGATATGCATGTTGAATTGATATGAGTTGTGTATACAGTATACACACACTGTCAAAAAACTGTTTGGAGATTGAGGTAAATCATACTTTAAGCTTTAGTTTTTAGTTTGGTTTACTCTAAGGACGTAGTTTCTATGCCGCCCGAAGGCCGTCACTTTTTAACGCTTGTTACAGCTGGTACCGACAGCTTATCGTGCTCGAAAGCACGGAAGAGGTCAAATGGAAATGCCACTGGTCACCCATCCAAATGGTGAACTTGTTGAATATTGTTAAACTTCACCGATCAGTTAAAAATGATATATAATATAATAGCCACGTCACGATCACTTTGTTTTCAATTACATGAGTATTATTACGGTGCCTTTCAACCAGAGATGCACGCGGATGAGTAACTATTTGAGTCTAAAATCCACCAATAGAATTGCTTCATTTTCATAGTTACGCTTAGCTTGCCATGATGATAGAACTATTGGCAAATAGCATCTGCACATCTATAGCTACGCATCCTCACACACTCTTTGATTGGAGCAGGCAGCCCAACTTTGTAAATTTTCTAGATTATAAATAATTGAATCGAAATAATTTGATTTAAACGACTTCATAGAAGTAAAACGTTGTTGCTGCTCGTAAAATCGTTACGATGTTTATTCATATATTATTTGAAATTTCTAATTTCTTTACGGGCTTGAATAATTTAAGTGTTTTGCATAATTGAATTGTAAATTTGAAGTAATATTAATTGAACAACGACTGCTGTATTTCAATTTGGATCGTTGAAATGTAATTGTATATATCTAGGGTAACTAGAATTATTGTTTATTGATTAATACAAATTTGAGAGGATGGATACATTTTATTAGTTCCTTTTTGTTAAAATAAAACATTTGTTTAAAACTTATTAATTGATTTTTTTTTAAAGCTTAGAGCTTTTGTGTATTATTATACGTTGACTTAAAGAATGTATCTTTCCTTTTGAACTAAAGTATTCTTGCTGTAAATAACTTTGCACGAAGCTAGTCATATCAAATTTATGGACACCTGCCAATTTGTAAATAAAAGTAATTAAAACAGTAATAAACTTAGGCATAAATTAGATTGAGTACGTCCCGTCATTGTATAGAAACAAGTTTTATTTAAAATATTTTTCATTTAGTTTATATTTTAAGAAAATTGGAAATGTTTTCCATTTCGTATTTACCTGTTCTTGTATTTATTTTATATGTATACAACTACAAAACTGCTAGCAATCCATAATTAAATGCAAAAATAATAAATGAGGGCTGAATATATTAATGCCCTTGTAAATAACGCGGATTTTAACAAAACAATTTAGCAAGTACCAGTACACGGCAGATTACTAGAATTTGTTATGACATGGTGTTCAAAAGATCACTTGGAAGTTGCAGTCATAATTGAAAAAACGAGGCCTGAAAACTGCCATGCGTTTTGGAAATATGTAATCTTACTGCATGACTTTGAACAGGTGTACCTACTCGTCAGCTATTACAAATTGTCTTTAGCGGCGCTAACTTACTGAGCTGTGTGCAGATAATAAAGTATTCTGTTTTTGTAAAACAATGAGTCTGGATAGCATAATTTCGACGAAATCATCAACACTATTGAAAAGCAAAATTATTTGTGCTAACATTTTTTGCTCGTCTTTGGGTGCCCAAAGACAACGGCCTACCAATGTAATGTATTGTTCTGTTGTTCAATAAAATATGGAATTGAAAAGATTGTTCATTTTTAATTCCTTAAAACATTTCCTTTGTGTGGTACTCGTAAGATTTATTATTTACTTTTTAACAGGTAAACAAACTTTATCAAAGAAGCTTTTAGAAGTTAATGTTAAGTACAATTTGAAATAACTTTGGTTATTTATAAAGCAACAGGAGTGACTCTAAATATTGCTAGAAAAGCTAAAAATTACACATGACCGTCCAAGTCTTTCTATGCCAACACATAAAAATCTTTAGGTCAGTTGCATTCAGTTGCGTCTTATAACAGGAATTTCAAAACAAAATTTGTCTTTGCTAGCCATACATCAAAGACAACATCATCGCCATCATGTGCGTCGATTGTCTGTCAGTCAGTAACACAACGATTTTATATATATAGAACACTCGCGCTCCACAAATGTTTGCACTGGCAGACGTGGTTGTCTTCGTATATGCATAAGCCCCGCAGTTTCAAATGCTTCTAGTTTAACTGGTAAACATTAGATACTAGTTGCGTCCCGCGTTTTCACCGTGAGTGCTGTGATGACTGGTATCTAATACCTAGTACATAAAACCGTTCAACTTAAATATATATTTTTCTCATTTTATATTAATGGAAAATTTCAATGGCGCACTTAATATATTTGAATTAATCTCTTAGGTCCTGAGAATCTTTCGCCAATAAAATTAGTTCCGAGCGATTCGGTAGATACATCTTCCGCGCACACTAACTAATCTTAGAGTTTTGCATTTTCTCCGGAAAAGCTAATGTGCTGCATAAAATTACAATAAAGCAGCGTTATCTTCGCCTAATGGAACAGGATTCTTATTTATTATACCTGGACGATAAATTTTGTTCGCCGTCACCGTTTCGTCTATTTTTTTGTAAGAAGTTTTAGAATACAAGTTTTGAGTAACTTGAATCACCATTGTTTTGCCTTCTTAACAATATTTGGTTTAATCACTGGTCAATTAAACAATATACAGTGTATTGAAGCAACCATAAAAAATACCCATGCGTAATGGCAGTTCTAGCTTGTTACTCAGTTCATTGAATAGTAGTGTATTTGTTAACATTCTGATACTCAGATATTATCATAATTTACAACACTTAAAAAAGTCTGTATTTAGCTTTTGAGTATTTCTTAGAGCATGTTTACAAATACATTCCTACCTGATTTATGTTAGTGTTAAGAAACTGTATGGTTTGCCTTTTTGCACTTTAAAATGTACGTGTGTTTTGAAGATACAAATAAATGATTTATCTATCTATCTATCTATGTTTTAATACTACTTAGGTAGGCGACAAATAAACTTACAGCATACGGCCGTGATAAACCTAGTATGACCAGCCAGTCGATTTTTTTTATTAAACATTGTTTATAACAACTTTACACATGAACTCACAGTGAAGACAAAGCTACTGCTGTACTTGAAAACCTTATTTTAATTGAATAAATAAAGTATTGAATACTTTGCCTTTATAAAAATACCATAAACAACCATAGAAACGAAACTAATATTAGTATAAGCAGTCCCTTGTTGACTTTCATTATATTATTTATTTCTTTTATTATTCCTCCTTGAGAAGGCACTAGTAGCTTTCGTAAGTGATTTTTAGTGTTCCATTAATCTATTGTGTCATGAAAGTTTTCTTATTTTATTAGCTGCTTTTACTCGATTGATTTATTAAAAGGTTTGAGTTTACTTCGACTGAGCACTGACTGTCTACGGGTCACTAATTTCTTAATGTTATTTACCTGCAAAAGAGACATTTATGAGATAGAGAAAGGCTTACAGAAATTAACGACAACAAACTGTTATTATTATGTTTGGTAGTAAATAAAAAACGCCAGATGAAAATAAGTAAGTTTGTGTTACCGAGTCAATTAGACCACCTAACTTTGAAAAAGCCGGGACCAACTGCCGCCGGACCCGCCCTTTTAAAATACGAAAACGCTCGCCTTGTAACACTTCAGTGTCACCTAATAATAAGTTGCCATTCTGCTTGATACATCACTTGGTTTATTCGGCTTCGGCTTGTGTTGTGGTACACATACATAGTTATTTTTTATTATACATAGAAAATACCTAGAACGCCCGGAACATACATTTGCAGATCTTACAAATAATTGTACCAAGGCGGGAATCAAACCCGTAACCTCCTGCGTCGCAAGCAGACCTTCGCTAGCCGCGCCACATCGATTGTCTATTAAAATTAAGAAATGACAATAAGATTAATTACAAGTCTATTTCTGTCGCGAGAACGACCTTTCTTCCCACTTACTAAATCGCTTTCGCAAGTCAATAACTAAAATTGGAATTCTCTGTCGCCACACTCTTGTATTGCAATTCAATCGAAACGACTCCATATTGAAGAGGTAGTTTCAATGAAAAACCCTTTGAAATCGGATAAATAGGGTTGTAACTAAAAACCCCGAATTGTTTTCTAACTAGCCTGATCCATATTAATCTAATTTTTGGCTATGTTGTCAACGATACTTTGGGTGAAAGGAACAGTGAGATATATCGATAAATTGATTTATTGTTGACAACTTTTTTTAGATAAAATGTTTGCATGATTTGCGAATATTTGTTCCAGGTGTGGTTGTTTCTATGTTCACAACCTCGATAGTGCGGTGCCTGGTTGAAAAGTGAGAGATTGCAAGTATGATCCCGGGTCGGGAATTATTGCATGATCTGCAAATGTTTGTTTTGGATCGGGGAAATTTTTGTGTGTATTTAAAAAAATACTTATACTATATTATTTATCTGATTCCCATGGTACAAGTTTTGCTTAAAAATATCTGTCAAATTGTAGATAACATAGCATAGCGTATTAGCTATTTTTTATCTGCGTAACACGTGAGCAAAGCTACGGGCTGAATCTTGTTATTTTTATAAAAATGTAATGTTAAACTGTTATTTATCATGAATTTTTTATCTATTTATTTACTTTACTAGCCAATGTCCAGCAATATTCATCTATTAGCTGATATGATGATAATGCATAAAATCGCCAAAATTGCAAAAAAAGCCGAAAAATGTAAGCCGAAAAGCTTTCCAAAATGGACATCACTATTGAACAAAAGCGTTTCGTATTCTATAGAGACAAATGAGCGTCAGTTTTGGTCACACGCGTAACGGTGTGAGTTGAGTTGAGACTGATGTGTGGGGATTACAAATAAGTGATTTTGGGTAAACTGAGGCTTTGTCTAGAGGATTTGGATAATGTGCGATTGATACTCAAACCGATTACGTGTCTAGTAAGTAATGTAGGCATTACGGAGGAAATGTTTGTATTCGTCTAAAAAATTACGCCATTTTTAATAACCTTCCTATATTCTTTTTATTTTCTTCTTCTTCCGTTATGTAAAAATGAATTGCTGTGCGCTAGTCTTGCTAAATATCAAGAACGGCTGGACCGAATTAACTAATTTTGGTCTTGAAATGTTTGTGGGAGTCCAAGGAAAGTTTAAACGGAGAATTTTTTTTTTAGATATTAAGGAAAAATTGCAAAAAAAATAACAAGAGTGGAACCGCGCCCGGTCAGCTAGTAAGTAATAAAATAGCAAACCCTTTAAGGATTTTACGTGAATTTAAAAACCAAGCTGCCACATACATTATCCGGTGGTATTTTTCAGTATTATAGGTTTGCTAAGTGGACCCAACGCGGATTGATGAATGTTAATATAAAACCATGTTATTTTTAAATATTAAGTTCAACTTTTTTAATTTTAGTTCATTTACCGTTCGAGAGCGAATAACAATATAAAATAGCGCTATTACAATAAAAAAAAAGAAAGACATTTATTATTATATTATACTTTTATTAGTGAACGACTGTTTTAAAATCCACGACTTGAGGATCGGAATGTAAGGTCTAGGTCTAGTCACTAGACCATCATTGCTTTGCGTACATTATTGTTACATGTAACAAAAATAATTGTCTAAATCTGTATTTGTATTTAATTAAAACATTACATCTATCATTACAGATTAAACTTAATACAAAATAGAGCATTAACAAAATTTAATAAATACATGTCAAAAATAATTGTCATAGAGCAATAATAAAATATGTGATATTATAAAATTTGGTGTAGCGTAGCACAATGCTATGGCGTAGCAAACTGCTACGATTATGAGAAATAAATACGCAATTTTTATATTAAAATCCTTTCAACGCAGTCTTCTAAATAAAACAAGGATTTAAAAATGAAATCTACAAACAGAGCGACTTAAAAACCATTTCAGAGAAACAAAATAAAACCTAAAGCTACTTTAAGATCGCTAACAGTCGTGGAATTAAAATGCATAAAAGAAATCGCGGCTTCGTGCTTATCGTCGCGAAGCAGTGGCACTCGGACGTACATTTTAAGTTTTATTCTTATTAGGTAGATTGCCCATCGTGGCACTATAACACGTGGCGTGACTGTAGATGCAAAGTCGGTTATTAACGTTTTTATCACTTGGTTTTTAACGATTTTTAAGCTAGAAGACTGCTGGCACTGGACACTGGCGCTAAAAGATGAAAAGAAATCATCAAAAAAATGCTACCCAAGCTTGTTGTCAGATTTTTCTAGTCTAGAATGCGTGGAACTGGCGTAAATATACTTAGCTTTAAGACGTTTTAAAATTTATCCTTGTAGTTTTATTAAATAAATTAATATAATTTTAAATTTCAATTTGAGTTTGAGTGAGTTAACCTGTGGTAAACATGTGAAATTATTTTTGATAGTTAACGACGTTTTTCGTTAAAACCCCATAGTTCACGGTTACTTCACATCTGGCGCGCCTGCAACTCGGATCCGCGTAGTAGAAGACCTGACAGACCTGTATAATACGTAGAGGTACATAAGTACACTACACAATAACGTTTCAACGTACTTACCTAGTACCTATAAATAACGTATAATATTTTTCTGATCCATACAATAGTTTACTTAATTAGTAATTATTTAATTGAAGTACCTACATACCTTTCTCTGTGCCTATATATATTTTGAGTTGCTTAGCAATTTTTTATTTTTTTAATCATTTATTTAAAAGATGGTTATTATTTATTTTTCTACCTACTTGTTGACATATAAATTATATATGTTCATATACTTATGAGTTGTTACATTTACTCTTTAATTTACTGCGAATAATAAAAAACTTACTTCGTATCGGTATTAGTACCATAATCATGTTGACAATATGTTGCTTGAATTTACTGCAGCATTATGCTGAGCACGGACCGTTTTTGACAAATTACATAAAACAATATTTTATTTTTTATTTTTTACTTATGTGCTACAAAAACTGCCTACTGTATCTACCTATTAATATACCAATGTACTTTTTGATTTTTCAACCTGTAATGTGTGTCATAATTTGTCAAAATAAACGTTTACTTTACTTTACTTTACTTTAGATGTGACTTAACAACCAAAAAATAAACTGTTTGTACTATTCCAAAAATATTGAACACATTGCGCTAACAAGTCAGTACTTTACATGCTCGCAAAGTGTTAGTTATAAGAAAATAGGAATAATGTAGATACTCTTGTTCCGGTTGTAAAGTTAGGTCACTGGTGCGTCTTAGATGGGTTAACCACCTTACACTCAGTTTTTTGATAACACCTGAAAAAGATGAGACTTTTAAAACATTTTAACTATTGATAGAGCTGTAAATCAACTTATTTTAAATTCTTTGCATAGTAACGTCACCGCGTACGAGTACCTTCGTCGTCGCCGTGCGTGTTTTATTTTCGAAAAGTAGGTAGGTAGCTATGTGATTTTTCGATATTTTTTATGGACTAGAAGTCGGTGGATGGCTCAAGATTGTCATGGCACTCTTTGGGGTCTATGTCCAGCAATGGACGTCTATCGCCTGTTGATTATTTTTTACGAATAACTTATTATTTTGTGTACTTTCAAGAATATTCCTTCTTTCATCTAGACCTCATCACCATTTTATATTTTAACTGGCAAATAAATGATATTATTGGTTTATTTTTGAAGTATGCAATAGAGAAATATCTGTTAAAATTCGAAAGGAATGTTAAATAGCTTACAACATATTGTTAAGACCATATGTCGTCTTAGCCAGGTACTGTATGTGTAACTATAATTATGCACTTAGTTTTGGCACTAAATACGTGCTTCACGCTTACGTCTGAGACAAGCTCTTAGTCCCATATGCAAGTAACTACAGTGATGCTTTCTGCATTGCAATCAACACTACTAAATAGGCACTGTAGCTATATTTTGATTCCTAAAATAAGTAAAACTAAAAAATAAACATTTTAGAAAAAGTCAGTGGATGGTAAAAGCTTAAATTCAGACATTTTACCTGGTGGTAGGACTCTTCAGCTAGAGTCCGTCTTGGTGGGAACCACAGCAGTGTCAGATATTCTACCTCCAAGCAGTAGTGTGCAAGCATTACTGTGTTTAGGTTTGAAGGGCACTGTAGCAAGTGAAATTACTGGGCGAAAGAGACTTAACAACAATGTCTTGGGGTGATAAGCGCAGTGCAGTTCTACGCAAACACTTGAAAACTTTAAGCTTTGGGTGGCACTGCATCTGTAATAGTCACTTTCTGCCAAAAAATCCTTGCGCTCTTTGAGGTAGGCCTATGCCCAGCAGTAAACGTTAATTGGCTTATATCTCATTATCTTAGATGAGTAAACAAGTTTCAGGAGTAGCAGAGTTCTTTGTCATAGAGGAAAAATAATGATCATACTATTTCTGCCGCCAAGCAGTGTGCTTGCGTTTGAAGGGTATGGTTTCCGGTGAAATTACAGGCACATGAAACTTTAGATATACGTCAAGGTGGCAACGCGCAGATCGATATTTTTGATGTTGCAAGCTTACATAGGCTACGGTAACCGATTAAGTTGGCCGTACGCTTGGTTGCCACTTCAGTGGTATTAAAAAATATTACAAAATTAAAAACACAATTTCCCAGCCAATAACCACAAAATACCTACTCAATAAAATATTATGGTACAGACTACAAACCGCTGGCTAAGTGCAGAATTGCCCGACGTCAACAAGCCTCATTATCGAGGTCGGCTTGCCGGCTAATTAGGCACATGTCGGTCCCGGATTCGATGACGGCACCCAGTTTCTCTTTATAATTAAAAGCATAAATATAAGGTTGTTTTATATTAGTTATTAATATTTAAGGAGCAGTCTATAGAGTTATGAACATAAAAAAAATATTCACAATTTTTTTTACAAACTTATAGTAACAATCCCGAGTAAATTGATAAAGTTTACAAGGTCAGCTATTAGTTTAGTTGCCTTTTAACATTCACTTGCACGCCCTTTGACAATCAAGTAGGCACTGGAGGGTATTTACATTCACCTTTTCAGTCAGCTGCCCCCCCTACCATGAACTCTTAGAACGATTCAAATTAGGATCTAAACTGAATTGTCAAAAAATTTTGTACCATGACTTCAATAATTATTAATTTCATGTTACAAAATTTTTTGACAATTCAGCTTAGGTCCTTATTTGAATCGCTCTAAGAGTTCATGGTATGGGGGCTGATCTAAATAGCAATGGTTATGCATTAAGTTTTTGATTTTATGAACAACTGAATAGGACAAAATTGGAGTAACGTTTAGAATTTAATATTTATAGCGACCCATAAACAAGGCTTTATCATTATATTCAGTAAGCAGTTAATGATAAACAAACTTGTATATTCGTCGGATGGCTTTGCTCCAGTAATACGAAAGGTTTATATACGTCCGATACAGCAGATTTTAACCAGACCACTTGATACAGGCTTTGTGATATAATTGAAAAGGATTGGTTTTTAATTAACATAGCCTTTGCTGATTAAAAACCATATAATTTATACAAACAATGCGCTCACTTTGTAGGTAGCTCTGCTTTATATGCTACATGCTGTTGATTCAAGTATAACAAAATAATTTAATCCACTATCCTTCTAATTTATAAATGTGATAGTCTGTGTATATGCTTTTTACTACGTATCTCCGTGACGACTTAACTAATTGCGATGAAATTTAGAATGCGGATGGTTTAATTTCTGGAATAAGACATAAACATAGACAGACATAGGCATATTTTTATTTGCAGTTAAGATACACACTTGCAGCACAAGCAAAATGAAAGAAGAAAAACAGTAGTAACAGCAACAATTGACTCTGTCATGTACTTGTGTGTAAAATAACACAAACTGCTTTTATCACGGAAAAAAAATATGTAAAAACCGCGTGAAACCACGCAGGTCAGCAGTTTGTATCACAATACAACCCATAACACAGCTCTGTTTAACAGCAGCTTACCTTGGGGCTAGATGATGCTGTGTGTATTGTCCAGCATTATTTATAAACAAAAAAAAAACATATTTTGTTTGGTTGGATGGATGGATTAGTTAACGGATGTTACTCAATCACGCAAAAACGGCTCAGTGGATCAATATGAAATTTGACACAAAGATATGTATCTGTAGAGAGTCTGAAATAGCATAGGTTACTTTTAATCCCAACAGCTACTTTTTCTTAAAAAAGAAAAATGTTCAGAAAACTGTATTTTTTGTACTGCATTTCTGTTATTTTCATTGAAAAATTAACTGACACAAAATTAACAGGTTCTTTAGTCAATTCATCCCGCTCTAAACTCATCCTACAGGATGAATGTTCGTATGTTATACAAAAGCCCCAATAAGGTTCTCAGAACTTGTCAGTCCGCTACTACGTTAACGTTTGATAAAGTTAATTCAGCAAACACACCGGTAGTCATTCGTTTAAAAATGTTTAAACTGGAACTAGATTTTAGGTTTTTAACTCTAAAATCTCTAAACTAGGCTCTACCATATTGGTTGTACACAAGATTTTTTGTTTTCTCACAATTGCTTACATTTGCCGGCAATCTCGCCTCTGAGGACCGATGTGGCGCGGCGGGCGAAGGTCCGCCTGCAAAGCAGGAGGTTGCGGGTTTGATTCCCGCCTTGTAACAAATGTTTTTACGATCTGCAAATATTTGTTCCGGGTGTTCTGGGTATTTTCTATGTATACTAAAAATATCTATCTATGTATTGTATAGTATTAATAACATATCAGTCATTTAGCACCCATAACGCAATGGATTTTTCTTTCATTGCGCACATAATTTTTTGCTTTACGGTGAAAGAAAACCTCATGAGAAAACCGTCATCTCTAAGAATTAATAATTCGAAAGACAGTGACATCCACCAATCTGCATCGGGTCCGCGTGGTGGATTCCACAATCACTCTCGTTTCAGAATAGGTCAGTGTCCCAGCAGTAGGAACATTAGAAGGCTGTCATGATAAAGAAATAATCCACAAAGCCTATCACCAGTTTCGTGAAGGTCCATTACCACAACTCAACTCAACACCCGGCACTAATATCCTCAATTATTATACACAAACAGCGACACTATCACCAAATTAAAGCTCGAGCTCGAGCTCAGTATTAAGAGTATCTCACCCTTTTACATTAAAATTGAAATATGGGTCTAAAATTGGCCCGGGTATAAATCAGGCCGATACAGGCACTATCACATGGTGTTAAAACGGCTGTTTAAAATCCTTCGGAATGTTCCGTATAAACGTAAATGACGTCTTTCGACCCTTTTAAAATAGGGGTTGGACAGGTGTGTTTGTTTCGGGTTCTTTTGCCGAAGACCGAGTACCCACATATTTTATTGGTTAGTAAGTTCTAAGTGAATTGTAAATTCTTAAGGGAATAAACCATCGGGTGAGGTTGTGGTCAAATTTGTGTCAATATTTAATAAAAAAACTGCCGTAGATTGAGAACAAATTTTCTGGAACCTCAGTAGGTTACAAAGAAACATGAAAATCAATTTATAGTAGACGGGAAAAATCACGTAACAAACTTAATAACATAATTATGAGGTTGAATTTCTCAGAGAACCACCTTTTTGAAGTTGATTAAAAAGCGTTGCTGTGGCTAGCATAAGCGCTATCTAAAGCTAGCGATGGCTAGCGTTGGAAAAAAATCCAACAAATGCTAAGAAACGTTTTCGTAACGATTCAACTATGTTTATTGGTAGGTATGTGTTTAGACTGTCTTGTTATAAATTTATACAAAAAATTAAAAAATATTTCATTCCCAGTAAATAAAAATGGCCGCCGAAACCCTTAAGCCGCAGTAACATCCCAACACTAAACATAAACCCTACATTTGCACCTTCGTACGAAACTAAAATGGAGCTTTAAAACATACGACAGGTTTTATGACAGGGCCGTGCGTGTTGTTTTATATCTGTGACAGATTTGTTCGTTAAAATAAAAGGTGATATATTAAAAAGGTATAAACATTGACTTTTTACAAATCCACGCTTCTAGAGATCGGCTTTCGGCGAGATCTGTATATTTTTATTATGTAGCAACATTAGCTACACTAACTTAGACTAAAATTCGTCCACCAGCCATCAGCACGCGGTTGCTCAGTTTAGTCTTAGTACCTTAGTAGTCTTAGTAGTCCATAGTATTATACTCCGGTAATTAAGTAAGTAAGTTCGTATAAGTCAGTGGCCAACTCTGCTGACAGAGTTTTTAGGCCGCCTGAAGGGTTTTGTCATACGCCGGTAAATACTATGGACTAAAATTTGGGCATACAATAATCACAGCCTAATATTATTTCATTTCCTTATGGCGCTTAGTCGAGACGACGACTCCGACGTCTAATCATCATAAGTCAGCCAATAGACGTCCACTGCTAGACAGGCATCTCGCATAGAGTGCCAGAACAGCCAATCTTGAGCCTTCACTATCCACCACTTTCCTGTGACTTCTGAAATTTCATCGGTCTATAGTATGGGGCGCCGTGACGTTTACTTCATTTTATTCCATTTTTATTCCAGTTTATGGCCACTATTTGAAAATTTTGATCAATTAATTAAAAGTGGCGACGTCAATTTGAAATGCATTTGTCTGCATCGACTATAATGAAGTTCCCAAGTGCTACTAGTTGCTACTAGTGGCTAGTGGCTACTACTTTCAGTTTGGCGTACGTTCTTGCGACCAGTTGACGCCTGAGTAAGGGGGGCGTAAATTAGTAAGGCTACGCGTTGCCAAGTCGCCAGAGTAGCCAATCCCACGTGGAGGCCGGTTGGCCGTGGCTGCGCATCCAAATTGGCGACGTTGCTAGTACGAAGTGTTGTGTTATGTCATATAGATTATTTGGAAACGTAGTCAGCGGTGTCGCCATGGCATCCCGGTGTGCTATGGCTCTTAACATCATCGATCAGGAATGTTTGGCGTAAAAGGTTAGGACGTGATCCGTTGCTCATAAAACGGTTAGGAAATACCTTAGATATTAAACCATGCCTATTTCAAGCACACCAGTAAACACAAGTCAACACAGGTATACCTATTGACATTAATTCTGAACGTGCCGTGACTACAATGTCAATTTAATTGGTCCGAGATAACGAGTTTTGGGCCCATTCAAGTATTATTCAAGTCGGTGGTTATATATTATTTAGGCTAGTGACTGAATGGCATTTGGTCTTGATTGAACAATGATCTTTAAGACCTTATTCATATGCATATAATAAACCTATGTTAGCTATGTGTATTTTAAATCTGTACTACACTTTGTTTTCTAGTTCGTGGTCACCATTTTAAAACCTTTTTTTTATGTTACTGACCCCGCCTTCCGATCCTAAGGTCGTGGGTTTGAATCCGGTCGTGCACCAATGGATTTTTCTCTACGAAAAATTTATGTGCGCAATGCCAGTGCTCTCTTACGGTGATGGAAAACATCGTGAGGAAACCGGCATGTCCAAGAACTAGGAATTCGAAAGACATATTGCACCAATCCACATTGGGCCCGCGTGGTGGACGAAGACCCTTGCTTCAGAGTAGGCCAGTGTCCCAGCAGTGGGAACATTAGAAGGCTGTCATGAATCTTTTTTTAACCTATTTTGCCCTGCTGGGCAAAGGTTTCCATCCCTCCAACCATCTCTATGTTTTACTGTAATATCATCAACTTATCAGCCGATAGATGTCCATCACTGCTGGACATAGGCCTCCGCCAAAGAGCCATCACCATCCACCGACTTCCTTTGATAGATTTAATGTCATCGGTCCATCGGGTGGGGTGCCGTCCTACTTCACTACACTACACTGTACTATATCAGGTTTTAATAGCAAGACCCAACCTTTTCATCAAACCAAAAGCGTTATTCGTACAAAACAATAAAGTTGTATCACAAAATGCCAAACTAGTCCCCATATGGGCCGCTGTAATCTTCATTCAACGACTCCCAATTACAGTTATCGGTGGAACAGATGCGCTCGGCCTAGCACTGTCACTCCCTGGAGGACACTTTTGGAACAAAAAATGTCACGCAATTTAGGCTGCGTTTCCACCAGAAATGTGCGAGGATGTGTAGCGAAGGATGTGCTTGTTAAGAACCAATAGAATTTATTCATTTACCACTTTGACAGCTTCAATGAAGTGATTCTATCTTTTCCAACAAACACTCTTTTACTACACATCCTCGCTTAGCTCTGGTGGAAACGCAGCCTAAGGCAAATCGCCCACCTTTAAAGCACGAAGTAACGTGACTAGATAACTAACAAAAGGATACCACTATCTTTGCATAGTGTAAAACAAAAACGCTTTCGTCCCTCTGCATGTATGTAGATCTTTTTAACTACGCAATATATGATGCGGTTTAAATAATTAAATAGATTAATTCAAGGGGAAGGTTTTTATATAATCAAAATCGGAATGCACTAAGAAAAAAAAATGTAATAATAAAAATTAAACTCTGGTTTTATTCATAATCATACTTCAGTTAGGTAACGTATCTTTCATTTCAGTCATCATCTTTGTTTATAAGAATAACAAGGAAAGACAGTTCTTAACGAGTTTAGAGTTCTTTGTGATAGAGCTCGTCCGGGGAAAGACTACCACCATACCTATTTCTGCCGCCAAGCAGTAATGCTCGCATTGCTGTGTTCCGGTTCGAAGGGTATGGTTTCCGGTGAAATTACAGGCACATGAGACTAACCATCTAACGTCTCAGGGTGGTAACACGCAAGTGATATCTATGATGTTGCATGCGTACATAGGCTACGGTAACTGCTGACCATCAAGTGGGCCGTACGCTTGGTTACCACTTTAGTAGTATAAAAAAAAAACGACCTGCTAAAATTATAGCTTAGTTTTATGAAGAAAAGGGTTTGATGACACAGCGAGAAAAAGTCATCGAAAACAAAATCGAGTCATGTCTCTTGATTCCATATTACTTAGTTGGGTGAACCACCTGCCAGCATCTTTAGTGGTACTTAAGCTATTTTCTATATATGGTTATTCGACGGGTTTTGTTGATGACGGGTTTTGTTAGTTATTCGTACGTAAAGGATGTACCTATAAATCAAAATGTTTTGGGCCTACGATGCATCGTAGGCCCAAAACATTTTGTTTTTTTTTTTTTTTTTTTTTTGGGGTCAACCAGCATACATGCTACCAGCTGGTAAGCAGCAAGCGATGGAAAGCTGAGATGGAATTTGTAGAAAAAACTTGGCGATCAAAAGTTGCAGAAAGGCACTTTTCTATAGAAATTCCCTTTTTTCTGTTAGCTAATGACGACATAATCAAATCGTTTGCGTGATGATAAGCGCCACGTCTGACCATAACAGCAATGTTGACGCGGAGGTTGCAGGTTCGATTCCCGCCTCGAGACAAATATTTGTACGATCTACAAATATTTGTTCCGGGTGTTCTGGGTATTTTCTATATATTATATAATAAAAAATATCTTTTTATGAATCGTATTGTATTAAGTATATATCAGTCATCTAGTACCCATAACACAGCTTTGTTTAATAGCAGCTTACCTTGGCTAGGTGATGCTGTGTGGATTGTCCAGCATTATTTATTAGAAAATGTCACGTAAAAGATGCCTAAGTGCTGATGGACGGTAGTCTCACTAAAGACGTCTCCGATATAAAATATAGAAAAAAAAACTTAAAAAAAAGGTAGGTTTTTTTGCCTTGCTGATAGAATTTATAATACTGATGAAGAGTTTGTGTCGATCAGGAAGAAGAATCTAGAAGTTAGTTAGTTCGAGTGTCCGGCCTACCTCCTCAGAATCGATAGACTTCTTCCAACAATTGGCTCATAGAATGGACGTTCATTGTGCCAGAATAAGGAAAATAAGTGTACAAGGTGTAAAAATAATAAAACTAAATACTTAAAGGTCTACCTGAACACGCTTCTTGGTAAATCACAAAAAATGTGAGTCGCTACTCTGCAAGCGCAATTTTTTTTTTTATACTACTAAAGTGGTAACCAAGCGGCCCACTTGATGGTCAGCGGTTACCGTAGCCTATGTACGCATGCAACATCATAGATATCACTTGCGTGTTACTACCCTGAGACCTTAGATGGTAAGTCTCATGTGCCTGTAATTTTACCGGAAACCATACCCTTCGAACCGGAACACAGCAATGCGAGCATTACTGCTTGGCGGCAGAAATAGTTATGGTGGTAGTCCTTCCCCGTACGAGCTCTATCACAAAAAACTTTACTACTCTTATAAGGTACAAGCCACATACAGTATGTGTATGTGTGTAGTTACTACACAGAGCACTCATGACGTCATCAATTTCCTGTTCTGAAACCGGCAATTCCCTTCTACTGGCAGTCATTACTCACTGATTCACATTTTTTAAGCTAAGCCACTGCCTGAATCTTCTTCAAAAAAATAGCTTTTAGAACATACATTCCAAAAGAAAATCATGTGGAAAAGAAAATCACATTGATGTGGTGATAAGTTGTTCTTAGTTTGCGGAACCAGTTTTGTTACATCCTGTATTACTTGTCGATACGATTTTTTGTGTAATACCAAAATTGATTAGCTCCATTTTTGTGCCAATATTAGGAACTCTATTCACGTTAATCAATGCTATTTGCCCACATCAAACCAAATGACAGGTAACTGAGTTATTAGAACGTTCAAAGGGAAGTGGAGCATAGTCGCGATCACTAACATATTTTTTTTGTTTACTACTGAAGTGGCAACCAAGGTTACCGCAGGTTATTGACGCTTGCAATACCAGAAGTATCACTCGCGGGTTGCCACTTTGAGGCTAAGATAGAAAGCCTCATGTGCCTGTAATTTCACCGGAAACCATACCCTTCACACCGGAACACAGCAATGCAAGCAGTACTGCTTGGCGGCAGAAATAGGTATGGTGGTAGTCCTTCCCCGGACGAGCTCTATCACAGAGAACTCTACTACTCTTGAAAATATGTGTATGTGGCTGTATAAAGTCAAAAATATTATACATGCCAGTAACTTGCATATACCAGCTACTAAATTGTGTGTAAAATGACATAGATACCATAAAACTTAAATAAAACTGCACAGAAGGTAAATCCTGGCACGTGTATTTTTTCATATGTTACTCTTATTTTTGCGTTGAACGATATGGAAGTTAGATGAATGTTGAATTCATTGCTTGTAATAATTATTTTATTGTGTTTGATCAATATTTATACAGACTCGCTTGAAATTAAAATAAATAGTACTTATAAATCAATAAATATTGGCAGACGATATCACAGCGTTTGTTAAGCCAAAATTAAGCCAAGTTTGTATTACGGGAACCAGATAATGCTTAGATGAACATTATTTTTTGTATATACCTACTTATAATTTTATTCATAGAAACGCCCAGACCTAGAAAAAATATTGGCAGATCAGACACTTGTCTCGCAGCAGGAATCAAACCAGCAACCTCTAACTTTTCAATCGGGCTCTTAACCAGAGATTGTTAAAATTAAATACATTAAGTTAAAACCACAGGAAAAAATAAAAAACTTCAATTTTAAAAGATAAAATGTAATTGTTTAAAAACGTGTTACATTCTAGTACTTGAGGCTGACTGACAAAACTTATAGAAAATTTCAACATACCTACGCTTAAACAATTAAATTCTCAGTACTTTAGGTTGGCTTTTACGCTATGTTTATCAATGTAGTTGGCCCATTAGAATTTATCACCAATTTAGGCCTCGGTTGTATAATTTACTTAGGGATGGAGCTAATAAAAACGAATGTGGAAACACTGAATTGAATCTAGCTACGTGTTATCTCTATTTTACACACTTCAAGAGTAGCAGAGTTCTTTGTGATAGAGCTCGTCCGGGGAAGGACTACCAACATACCTATTTTTCCCGCCAAGCAGTAATGCTCGCATTGCTGTGTTCCGGTTCGAAGGGTATGGTTTCCGTTGATATTACAGGAACATGAGACTTTCGATCTACGTCTCAGGGTGGCAGGCAACACACTAAATGATATCTCTGATGTTGCAAGCGTACATAGGCTTTGGTAACTGCTTACTAACATGTGGACCGTACGCTTGTTTGTCACTTAAGAATCCTATCCATGATAGCCCGTGAAGATCGAACACGATTGTGGCTCGTGTGTTGGAGATATTTTAACGAAAATAAAAACATATTAAAGCTTCATCCCTTAAAATTTAAGTAAGTAGGACAAATATTAATAAACTCAAGACACAACTGATTAAAAAAATAATTAGTAACGCACATTTTCGTAAAATGAGCATTTTCAGTCAACTTTCGATCATGATATCTATGAAACAACAAGGTCTAACATATTTCCAAAAATGTAATTCAAATAATCATAGTTTTAAAATTTAAGTAAGTAGGTAAAAAACATCACCTTAGTTCAATATTTTTGAAAAAAAAAAGGTCTAAAAACGCGTACTTTTCCCAATTTTACGCTCGTTGTTTCTTCGAAATTAGAAAGTTTATAATAAAAATATACCTACTACATTAAAGTAATGATATTTATTTACAAAATCAAATTTAAAAAATGGTCTAAAAGCTTTTATTTATTTTTATACGATTTTTTAAAGAATCCTCCGAATCCACTTTATAGCTTGATGCAAAACGCGGCTGCTCTCACTACGCGCTAAGCGCTCGTGGAGGGAGGACGTATCGCTGTTTGTCGCGCGAGCTGTTACGTATATATATAGGGAGCTTATACAAATTATAAAGCGATCGTGTGGTTTTGATCCGTGATAGTTAAATCTCTAAGTAAGTATCTATGATATAATAATGTAAGTAGTAAACCACACTGGTTCTAGAGAACTAGTGATACGAGTAAGTAGCTTAGAATGTTAGTAGTAGTACATAGTAGTAATACATAGTATTATTAGTAGTAAACTTTTATGACATTATTAAAATTACCTTCTTCGTGGTAGGTACATAATCTAGCACTAAGTAGTAGGTAAAATTTCTACCTAGATACAGATACCTACCTACGTACCTACTTAGTAGCTAAATCGTGGGTATCAGAAACTCTAGTACCAACCTACCATGGTAATACAAGACCCAGACAGAAGAAGCAATTACGTGTCAAGTAAAAGTATTTATTTCATTTCAAGTTCCTAGTAAGTTCCTAGGTGTTTGCAGGACACGTAAACATTTTTACCACTGCAGAATTCGAACCCGCACTTCTTGCATCTCAGCTCAGTTCAGCTGCTCAGCTGAATACTTGCCAGCCACGCCACCAAGATCGTCAAAGTACCTAGGCTCTGTGACCTAGATCAGGTACTAGATAAATTGTTTTACGTAAGCTTACAAAGGGCACGGATGTCCCTACGTATATGGGTACCTATACCATAGGTACTTACACAATCTAGCTACCTACTAAGTAGGTAGACACTAAACCTAAACTAAACTTACCAGACCTACTTTGACGATCTCGGTGACGGCTGGCGAGTGTCCAGTTGAGACGCATGAAGTGCGGGTTCGATTCTTGCAGTGGTTATTATGTTTGCGTGTTCTGCAAATAGATACCTAGAAATTTGAAATGAAATAAGTAGGTACCTACTTTTCTATTTGCGATACAATTGCATTTATCGATTTACTAACTAGAATCTAATTAGGAGAGCTGGTACCAACTTTATATAAGTACAGGTAGGTGTATCTGTAGGTAGGTATGCCAAATAATGAACCTACCGTAACTATACAAGTACCGATAGGTATGATGAATAACACGTTATTCGAATGTTAGTTTTTAGACATAGGTACTGTACCTACTGGTTTCCTCACGATGTTTTTCTTCACCGTGTGAGATAGATCATTGAGAAGCGAATCTAAGTTTTTATCTATATATGGTTTTTATCTTTTTATGGTAAGTAGGTAAAGATAGACAATTAAATTCAATGTCATTCCAGCACCGCTGGACTTAGGTTGTCTTTCAAATTTGGACTCTATTGTCACAGGTTATGGTATGTTATTATTTGCACTTACCGAGCTCGCTAACTCTTGATAAAATCAAAACTTTGAATCGCCTCTTTGACCTGATGGCATTGCGCACATTATTATTACGAATAAAAAAATCCATTGGTGTGCGACCAACCGTCTTCAAACCCACGACCTTATGGTCGTCGGTCGGTTCGAAGCGCAGCGCAACTCTGTGGCGCAAGCCAGAAAAAAGCGACCGGCGCGCATCGGGCGGGCGCGCCGCACCACTTCATACAAAATATAGGAGAGGGAGAGGGACGTGGTGCAAAACAGATAGAAGAATAATGTGCGCTGGCCGATGGCGGGGCGCGCGCCCGCGCGCCCGCGCGTCTTCTATCTGGCCTGCGCCTTGATCACAACACCAGTGCTCCGGCCAAATTCTATGTAAAAAAATGTAAACATAGAAACGACCACGGAATGACAAACTCGGATCAAACCCGTTTTTTTTTCTTTAGCTGGGGTCTCTTTCCCGTAAATCATGTAGGTAGGTATTTATTTATTATTATATACTTACTAGTAGGTACCTACCTACCTATTTAATTATTATTAGACTTACCTACCAAAGTAACAACTTATGTAAGTATCACCCTCCCTATGTACTTACCTAGGTACTAATAAAATTATTGACAGGATAGATGAAGCAGTTGTATAAGTAGATAGCCTCAATTTCTTTTGAATCTAATAGAAAACAGAATCCTTTATGGTAAAATGCGAAAGTTTGTGAGTTAGTGAGAGTGTATGTTTGTCTGCGCTTACTCCGTAACGGCTGAACGGATTTGGCTGATACTTGAAATACACATAGTTTATGTCTTGGAATAATACATAGATTATGGTATGGCATGTTTTGTTTTATGATGGTGTATGGTATGGTAGAATGAATGAGAACACTTACTTAGTTAGTTTAAAAAAAACATAAGCACGACGGTATGGTACGGTATGATCTAGTATCATAGACGTGTAGGTAACAAAATGTCCCCATAAACCCGAAAGGGGGATATCCCGCCGAAGCACGTATAATACACGTCGTCCTCGTGTATACTTTGACGTGTGCAAAAGTTGAATAGGTACATCATAAATTCGTAATTCATTCATTACCTTACAAAAATTAATGTAACATTATTAATTAACTTGGAGTTTACACAGATAATTTATTTATTATTAATTTATGAATGAAAAATCGTCGTCGTCAAAAGTCGTTGAAAAAACATTGTTCACCAAGACCTGTGGAATAGCCTCTTTTCGAGTTTATAGGGACATTATGATACACCGTGTATGAAGTGAATACCTACTCTCGAACGCCCTTTGTGAGTAAAATCTAAACGGTTTAAGAGTAGTAGAGTTCTCTGTGATAGAGCTCGTCCGGGGAAGGACTACCACCATACCTATTTCTGCCGCCAAGCAGTAATCCTCGCATTGCTGTGTTCCGGTGTGAAGGGTATGGTTTCCGGTGAAATTACTGGCACATGAGGCGTTCTTAGCCTCAAGGTGGCAACCCGCAAGTGATACCTCTCTGGTATTGCAAGCGTCCATAGGCTGCGGTAATCGCTTACCATCTTGTGGGCCGTACGCTTGGTTGCCACAACAGTTGTATAAAAAAAAAACGGCTATAGATATGGAAAAATGTTGTCGTTTAGATTTTACCCTCAGCGGGCGGTTGAAAGTACTCACTCTGTAGATAGTAAAGCAATAAAAGCAAAAAAGTATAGCATAGTAGTGCATCAAGTAGTAACATACCTATAGCATAAAATATTAATATACATAAGTACTTCTTTCAATAAAGTACAAAGCAGTTGGTATAATGGATATAAATGAAAATGTAATAATATAATGGATATAGATGAAAATAATTGTCATTTTCTTTGTGAAATTATGTAATTACGTAAATAATAACATATTTATGTTTTTAACTTTCAGGTTATTCCGAAAAATTCGGTTGCGTTAAAAGAAAAAAAAGGTTTGAAAAACATATTGAAACTTATTTTTTTATTTTCAATTTATTTGTTATGTACTTTTCGATAATAGTTCGCTGTAGAAGTAGTAGCACTTTGGTGAAACCTTTGTAGTTCAATAAAGTTTATATCAACTTCACAAAAAAAATATGGATCATCATCCAAAGCCCATAAACCACAGCTGAGCTTCCCCATTCATTCTTGGTCTAGTGAGTGCCCAATGCACTTAAAAGCTGTAGTGACCTCCGATCACTTCCAAATTTTCGGAATTTCAGATATTGTACCTAACATTTCTGTAGAATTATAGGTAAAATTATAAAACGAATGTTCCTTTATAAAATGCTACTTGTATTACAGACTCTTGGCCCCTGATACTGTGAACTCTATAGCCAGAGAAAATGTGCGCATATTGACAAATGAAAACGTCGATAGATTGATTATTCATGAGAACAATAATGGAATGGTTTATGAGAACGACAGTGGATTTATTCACCATAACAATATTGGATTAGTTCAGGAGAAAGATGATGAAATGATCGATGACACGGATGATTATGACACAGTTATTTCGGATGAAGTAATAATAAATTGCATAATACAAGTTGATAGTTATCTGTAATCAGTATATTAAAATCCACTAAGCAAAGGTTTTTTTCGTGTCCTCGATAATATTTTCCAACGTTTAGGTTTCTTCAAGAAACCAACATAATATTGCGTTTTAAGAGCCCTATCCTTGACAATCCTTGAATTTATTTGTAGCCCGTGAAGTTTCGAACACTATTGTGGCTTGTGTGTTGAAGATATTTTAACGAAAATAAAAACAAATAAAAGCTTTATCCCTTAAAATTTAAGCCAACAGAGCATAATATTAATTAACTCAAGGCATAACTGATTAAAAAATAATTAGTAACGCACGTTTCGTAAAATGAGCAATTCCAGTCAACTTTCGATCATTTTTTCTATGAAATAACAAAGTCTAACATATTTCCAAAAATGCAATTATAATAATCACAGTTTTAAAATTTAAGTGAATAGAGAAAAATACAACATGTTAGTTCAATATTTTTGAAAAAAGACGGTCTAAAAAACGCGTACTCTTCCTAATTTTACGCTTGTTATTTCTGCTAAAGTAAAGAGTTTACAATAAAAATACACCTACTTTATTAAAGTTTAAGTTTTTATTAAATAAATACAACAAAGAAAATAGTCTAATAGCATTGACTTTTTTTAATACGATTTTTTAAAAATCACACCTTAGCGCATTTATAATCGTATCGATCGAAGCAGCGACTCTCAAACCGCGCTGAGCGCTTATGGAGGTAGGACATATAGCTCCTCGTCGCGTGCGCTATTACTTATACTATATAAAGATACATTCACGCGAACTTCATGAATTATATCGCTAAATCTTGGAAAGGCCTCTTAATAAATACGTTTAATAAATACTCTGTTTATATAAATAGTCTGCGACACAGATGAGGGGTTATTTGATTTTTTGTTTTAGTGTAAAATAACCTTATGAAAGTACAGTCAAACTGTTCTTGTTTATTTATTTTTGCAAGAAAAAAATTCATAATTATTATGAGGTTACCTACTTATTAGAAAAAGAAAATACTCAAGATACAAAATACACAGCGTGTAAAAAAACGACTAGAGATAATTATAAAATTGTGATCTTATTTTGTTGTACTATGTGTATGAAACTAGAAAAAAACGAAAAGGACGTAAACAAGACAACATTATTTTTTGCGTTTTTTTCCTCTAAATATTTTCAGAATCATGGTCTGATCTTTCACACCTGATTAATCACGGTAGAAGTCTTTTTACACCCTGTATAAGTACATGGTGTAACCTAATGTCCCTCTATGCCCGAAAAGGGGGTATTCACAGGTCTTACCAAAATTTGGCAAGATCTGTGGAATACTCTGACAGCTTTTGATCTGGAAAGCTTTTCACTCTATACAAAGCACAAGTCCGGTCAGGTATGGAGTATTGCTGCCACCTATGGGATGGTTCAGCTCAACACCAGCTGCCTTAGACTCGATTGAGCGAAGGGCTTTGAGACTTGTGGGTGAGCAACAAGTTGCGGAGACTAAGTTCCAGAGTCTCGAGCACCGCCGCAAAGTTGCGTGCCTATCTATCTTCTACAGATTGCATTTCGGTGAATGTGCCCAGGAACTGCATGATCTTATCCCACCATCTCCTTTTCATCAAAGGAGTAGCAGACGTACGGCGCAGTACCACCCGTACCTTGTCAGCATACCACCCATTCGCACCAAGCGTTACAGCTCAACATTTATTATGCGAACTGCCAAGGTGTGGAATACTCTGCCGTTTTCTGTTTTTCCTGACAATTACAATCCGGGCCTCTTCAAGGCTAGAGTGAATAGGTGTCTCATAGACCTTCGTGCTCCACCGTCGGCCACATCATCGCTTTCCACCAGGCGAGATCGTGGTCAAACGAAGGTCTATTCTCGATAAAAAAAAAAATACCCCCAATGTTATTTCAATTACTTTTTTTTTATACAACTTAAGTGGCAACCATGCGTACGGCCCACAAGATGGTAAGCGGTTACCGCAGCCTATGGACGCTTGTGATACCAGAAGTATCACTCGCGGGTTGCCACCTTGAAGCTAAGATCGAACGCCTCATGTGCCAGTAATTTCACCGGAAACCATACCCTTCACACCGGAACACAGCAATGCGAGCATTACTGCTTGGCTTCAGAAATAGGTATGGTGGTAGTCCTTCCCCGGACGAGCTCTATCACAAAGAACTCTAATACTCTTTTATGCACTATGACTTTTGAAATTTCAAAGTTTTTCATTCATGAAATGCGTACTGTATGCGTAGGTAAATGAAATGAATACTTACTTACTAATTGGACTTTTTAAATACGATATACTAATTCAACTTTTGCACCGTCAAAGTGTTCACGTGCATGGGTGGAATACCCCCCTTTCGGGATTATAGGTACATTATGTTACATGTTTTAAATAATTAGATATCATACATCATCATGCCAGATTAATTAAATTATTACTAGCATCCGTTCGCGTACCTACCTGGTTTATGTGTTCTTCCAAATCATAAATTATGGCATGTGTATTGTAAAACATTAGTAGGTACTTAGATAATAATCAGTACGATTTTGTTTTTATCAAGCGCATCATAAAATAGGTAGGTAGGTAATGAAAAACACTAACTCAAATATTTCATGACCATGACTAAAACTGCACTCTCTCAAGAATTGGACTACCAGCGATTCATCTAAGCTCTATCACAGTTCCCCGAAAGTTTATATTGCTCCGCTCGCATAGTACGGCGGCTATAGCACTCGCGCTTTTCAACCGCACTTATTTACTATGCTGCCGCCCTGGCAGGCAGTTGTATACGCTTCAAACTATTTTATCTCGTCTCGTCTCGTCGAGATAAATAGTTTTAGGTAACTACCTAGGTACTTACTGTTAGTGTGATTTCAAATTAGCCGCAAAGTGCCGCGCGGGCACTTTCATCAAGTCACCCTTATTTGTACCTCTAACCACAGAACAGGTATTAGTACTCTCCAACCCCAGCCCTGCCTGTATAGTAGCCGCGCGCTACACGCGCTAATACAATCAAAAGTAGGTAGGTATCATGTGCTTGTAATTTCACCGGAAACCATACCCATCGAACTAGAGCATCGAACTAGAGCACAGACGCGAGCATTACTGCTTGGCAGCAGAAATAGGTACTACAGGGTATTACCTACCTACCTACCATGTAATGGTTCCTGTTTGAGGACAAAACTGAGAGTAGGTAGGTATAACGTTGAAAAGAGCGTGTGGTCCCCAGTCATAATAATAGGTAAGTAGGTACCTAACCTAGCTAGAGTAGGTACCTAGGTTTTAATAAAAAAAAGTAAGTAGGTAGGTACTTACACATATATTTAATATGTATACCTACCTACATATTTTTATTCACGTCATTATCTGTTCAACAAGTAGAGTTAGGTAGGAACATAAGAGTATGCAGTAGACACCTATTTTTAAACATAATCACCCAGTCGACATGACAAAGGATCAAATGTATTTGTCCTTTACTTAGTTGTGTAAGTTACTAACGCACACAACGGTGAGCCGCGCACACGTAGAGCCTCGCTTCGCGCGCCCGTAAATACCTAAACTTGACAGCGCTGGATCTTGGAACGGACTCTTAAGTGGTATGAGTTATGAAAAAATCCTTCATCTAGAACAAAATGTGATGAAAACAGATTTGTTCCGTGTATGAATTTTTTAATAAAAACTAATATTATAAGGAGGAAGGATTAAATTTTTTGTATATTGTTTGTAACGAAAAAACTACTGATTTGATTAAAAAAATATTTTACCATTAGAATGCTGCATTATTCCTGAGTAACATGGGCTATATTTTATGCCCGCCCCGCTTACATATAAAAAAACATAAAAAAAAAATTATCCTACCAGTTTTTTCTGCAGCGAAATTGAGTGAGTTCTCTTAATCTCCTCTAAAACCTCGAAAAAGTTCAAAATACTTAAAGTTACGGTCTTTTTAAAATTTATATAAAGAACAAGTTTACACAACATAATAACTTACACACAGCAGTTCATAACAGAACGTGACTTCATATTTTCTCACAAAAGCAACACTGTAGTTTTTGTGTGAAAAACTTGGAGACAAAATACTAATATACAGTGCGAACAAGTATACTGTGGAGATTAAATCTTTCTAAATCAATTGCTGTTCGTAAGTCTAGTTAATACATGAAAATGGCTGGACCGGTTTGATCTTAAAATATTGTCGTTCGTTCGTTCGTATGAGTCAGTGGCCAACTCTGGTGACAGAGTTTTTAGGCCGCCCGAAGGCCTCTGTCATAGCCTTACAACTTTGAAAAAGCCGGGACCGACTAATTAACGAACCCTCCGAAGCACGGGAGCGCTCAGTTGAAATTGCCACTGGCGGTCACCCATCCAAATGATGACCTCGCGGAACAGGGCTTAACTTCGTTGATCTGTTAAGAACAACTTAGACAGCTACGTCACGAGCGCTCCAATATTTCTGTGAACTCAGAGAAGGTCTAAACGATATGAAAATAAACGCGAGTGAAACCGGGTCAGCTAGTACTAATTACGGGGTCTTATAATATCAACCTGAGCTTAGGCAATAGGTTCCAAACATATATATTTTTTTTTAATTTTTCATATAAATCTCGAGTAAATCGATTACGTTTTTCTGATCAATTCAATATTATATGTCAAGTTAATATTAAAAACCCCTTTAGGGTGCGCATAATAAATAGATGAAATATAGAAAAAGTGCTTATAACGAAAAGTATGCTTGGAAGCGCTCTGTACCTTTATATTACTCTCTGTAGTTTTAGCTGAACTTACTGAACTAAGTATTTAGAACTATTTTATTTTAGAACTTCTAAGATCATTATGGCTCACAATGGGACATAGATCATTATGGCTCACAATGGGACATCCGGTTTTGAAGTCGTTGGATTTTATAAAACTCGTTTTCATAGCTTTATATTTCAGTCAAAAAAGATCGTACCTCGTTGATTTTAAATAATATACAACTCTATCTAATGATTTGTAAACAAGTCCAGTAAACCGATGCCATTATATTTATCACAGAAAGTCATGAAAAAAAAATTGAAAAACCTAATTAGCCCTACATTTTTAAAATAGCTATTTAAAAATCCAAACCGATGTAGAAGTCTGTATATTTTTGTACACAAACAACACTCGAACAAGGACTCTGTGATTTATAAAACGCCACCCGCTCAACTTTCAGGGGGCTTAAAACCCGGACGTGTTTTAAAAACTACCCTCAAACCGAGAAACGTAATGAACCCTGTCTCTAGGGGTGAGTCGGAAACTTTTTTAATTTTCGTTGAAGTGAACGGTTTTATACCTAAGCTTGACCCGGGTGGCTCTAAAAGAAACTTCGAACCTGAAGGGTTAGAGTTTAAAGAATTCATTTTCCTTAATGTCAGCAGAAGTTCGACATCGTCAAGTAATTAATTAAGACATGCTGTTTTAATCAAATTCTCGAAAATAATATTATTTTGTCCCCGCAAATTGTTATTCGGAAAATTTCGTGGAATACTAATTAGAAAAATTTTCTGTAATTAAATTAATTCTAATAATAATGCGAGTTTCTGTTAGTAATAACAACTGGTATAATTTAGCTTAGTTGCTAGGCTATGGCGGAGGCCTTTGGGCTGCCTATTAACTCCGTCACCAGAGTTGAACATTGTGTCAAATAACATTTACTGCGGTCATAATTAAAATGGGTGACCGTACCAGTCCCGTCTCTAATAGTCGGATCAGATTGAAATAAATCGAATACGAGTTTTGTATAGCAAGAGTTATTGACGCATTTACAACCAATTACGTAAGAGCACCGGTGGTCTAGTGGTAGTGACCCCGCCTTCCGATCCTAAGGTCGTGGGTTCAAACCCGGTCGTGCACCAATGGATTTTTCTGTTCGAAAAATTTATGTGCGCAATGCCAGTGCTCTCATACGGTGAAGGAAAACATCGTGAGGAAACCGGCATGTCCTAGAACTAAAATTCGAAAGACATGTGCCATCCACCAATCCGCATTGGGTCCGCGTGGTTTAGACTCTCGCCTGAGAGTAGGTCAGTGTCCCAACAGTGGGAACATTAGAAGGCTGTCGTGATGATGATGATGATGACGTAAAATAAAATACTTTTTAAAGATTTTGACCGCGTTGCAAAGTGTTATGAAATATAAGGTCGTTTTATTTCTGCAAGACAAAATTGTTGAAAACCTTCCCGAAAATGTTAAATTTTACTGTAAACTGCCGATAGCAAAATAACTTATGATATAACTTAGCAAAATACTATATGAATCTTAGACATACATCCTTACTAAAGGATCCTTCCCACATATAATAAATGTTTTTTTCTCCCAAGCGGTCAATACAAGCGATGAATGACACGAGGCCAAACAAAACAACACAAACACACAACAGGAAATCAAAATCCATGATTGATTGACAATAAAAAAAATATCTCTGATAAAATCTTATATAGTAAACACTGGTGATGTTGGCATAGATTTCTTTAGAGAAATACAGGCTCTTAAAAAATATACATAACAATTTGATAACAAAGGAAAGGCATAACAGGCTGTGTTTATTGAGGGCTGAAAAACAGAATGTGGGTAGAGAAATAGCGATGCTGTTAATTTTGTAACTCTAACTCAGTAAAACTGTAATAAAATATTATCAAAATATCTATTGGCAGTTTATAAAATTAATTACCAGATTACGTCATGCGGATTTGTTTTCTTTCGAAATTTCGAATTTTATCGAAAGTTTGCAAATTTTATGTTGGTTTAATTACGCCGGTTTATAGAATTGAATAATATTTTTGTATCATCGTCTAAATAGATAATGGTTTTTATTGTAATGTTGTGATTTTTTTCTGTCATGATCTGTGTCCAAATAGTACTGCTGTGTGCTGCATATTTCAATTCATAAAATTGCGATGTCAGTTTAATACTTCCACTGCAATATTATACTTTGGTCTTTGTTTCATTATGTCGTAAAGCTGACGTTGCAAAGAGAAGTAGACATTTAAAAATAAAATAAAATCCTCATTATTACGTTCATAGTATAAAAGTTGTATAACAAAGGGAAGACTGACACAATAGGGTGCATTTTTTCTAGCCTAAGGGCTTTGGGTTGAGGATATCACAGCAGCGAGCTATTTTAATATTTAAATATTTCCTATGGTACCTACCTATGTTAATTTTTTTGTGACGAGGAGAGGGTCATCGAAAGAAAAAAATGTCTTTTGTTGGCAGATTCGACTAGGCCCCGGCACGTAGAACTGGCGTAAGTTCCAGCTTTAAGACGTTTCAAATGATCCTTCAATTAAAAAACAATATTTTGAAATTGAGTTTCATCGTTTGTTCCGTAGCCTGCTTAATTTCTCTGGTAGCTCGCTTATCTTAGAAATAATAAGAAACGAGACTCAAGAACTGAAACAGAAGTAATTTAAATCGATTAACACTATTCATTTAACAAACTTTACGAGCGTGTATATTAACGACTTGCTAGTGCAATTGATTAATTAGTAAATAAAAACAGAACAAACGGCTATCGATATAACATTGATAGTTTTTGTTGGTCACGCTATTTAGTGTTATTTATGGAGACAAACCATTTCATTCTTGTTTTGTGTTAAAAACGATTGCATTGTCGTTGCTTGGGTACTGTATGTTTCATGTTCCGTTCTTTTGGTGTGTGCAATAATAAAAATAATAAAAAATACTGAATATGAATATAGCGGAGCTATGGAATATATGGAAGCTATGCTGGGAGTTTCACTACGCGATCGAATCCGCAATGAGGAAATCCGTAGAAGAACCAAGGTCACCGACATAGCTCTTACAATTAGTAAGTTGAAGTGGCAATGGGCAGGCCATATAGCTCGCAGAACCGATAACCGTTGGGGAATAAAGGTTCTCGAGTGGCGACCACGAACTGGAAAACGAAGTGTAGGACGGCCCCCCACTCGATGGACCGATGACATTAAAGCGGTCGCAGGAAGTCGGTGGATGGTGAAGGCCCAAAATCGGTCGTCATGGCGCTCTTTGGGGGAAGCCTATGTCCAGCAGTGGACGTCTGTCGGCTGATATGATGATGATGAATATGAATAGTTGAACACACACGAAGCACACGATAGTGTTGCCTTGCTCAGGGATTCGATTCATTCGGTTGTTGCTGAGCGAGAGATTAAACGTAATTTAAACAATAACATTCGATTATATGAAGTCCAATTTTTCCCTATTCTGTAGGGTTCATCCTCACAAATACCAAAGATTATTTTAATATTTGTGAAGAATATAATTCATCGCTTAACGCTTACACTCAAACTTATCTAAAAATTATTATTATGATGGACTTAGGCCAAGATAAATTCACGCAACTTTGGCTCCGTCATTTGGTATTTCTGCCAAAACACTACTGTTTTTAGAACAATTTTGTCCGAAAACCCATTACTTTGAGATAACACGCACTTAATGGGTTGTAACTTAGTAATGGGTTTTTATATCTGGCGTTTAACCTCCACCAAAAGTTGGACGCAGTTTTATTGGACTTTTGTTTAAAGTTTTTTTTTTTTTTTTTATACCACTAGAGTGGTAACCAAGCGTACGGCCCACTTGATGGTCAGCGGTTACCGTAGCCTATGTACGCATGCAACATCATAGATATCACTTGCGTGTTACCACCCTGAGACGTAAGATGGAAAGTCTCATGTGCCTGTAATTTCACCGGAAACCATACCCTTCGAACCGGAACACAGCAATGCGAGCATTACTGCTTGGCGACAGAAATAGGTATGGTGGTAGTCCTTCCCCGGACGAGCTCTATCACAAGAACCCTACTACTCTTACAAGAACCCTACTACTCTTATTTTCAATATTGCTTTGTTTAATACGTCTTTCGATAAAAAATGTTATTATTATAATTAAAAAATTTTTTTTTTACAAAAACACTACCTTGTTACTACGGATGTTATTATTGGGATGTCAATCATATAGTTTATTCCGCGAAACTACGCTCGAAATTAATCTGTTATACTATTGTAAGAGTTATTTAAAAATGCTTTCCGCAATGTTATTTTATATATTCTGAAAACTGCCTGTTTCTGACGTGGAAATTTTTTGAGTAACATAAACTTTGCAAACACGGCATCATTTCAAACATAAATTATAAATATCTTCATAAAATTATGCGTGTTGTTTAACTTTGAGTTTTTACTACATGTCTATTCATAATCGAAAGACAACAAGTTACATTATCTTGTAACACCTAAAAACCACACCGAAGCAGTTGACACTATAATATTATTTGTCCACCATCATGTCAGCGTTACAATGTTCTCACTGCTGCAATTAGTAGCCTACTCTTGGGTGAAAGTGATTGGGTCTCTATAATATGTTTTAGAGTTGGGGTCTTTGTGGGTGGGTTTTATAATATAATTAGCTGACTGCATTTTTCTCACCGTTTAAATCTTCCCTGGACTCTATTTAATAACTAAAATTCGCCAAATCGTACCAGACGTTCTCCAGTTTTAGCGAGACTAACCAACATCAATTATTTTTTTATGTAGAAAAGGAATGATTAACGAATACTTAGTTATTATAATTATAAGTTTTCTTTTTTAATTGACTAACTTATTTACTACAAATTATCTTTTACTAGGTGACCCGCGGGGTTTCACTCGCGTTATTTTTTTCTATTATCTCATCGTTTAAACCTTTCCTAGACTTCTATAGATATTTCAAAACATGAATTAGCCAAATCGGTCCAGCTGTTCCCGAGTTTTAGCGAGAATACCACACAGCAATTCATTTTTATTTATAAGAAGACTAGACTACACAGTGCTCTTAGTAAACAACTAAGTAAAAGATAGTAATGTTTGTGAATTGAAAAGCACGATCTACTGAAAGTTTCAGGCAAGCGGGTTTCAGCCAAGAAAATGGACGTACTAACAATTGTTCCAGGTGGACAAAGAAATCCCAGAAGAAGGCGTCCACGTCTCCTTCAAATAAATAACATTCCTCGTTGTAATTTAACGACCCTTCCGCGTCAAACGGAATGGTTTGATATTTTATCGTTTTTGTTAAGACCGTGCAAGTGAAGAAAGAAAGCTATTTTAACATTATTTTAACAGAGACAGTGGTCTCGGTGTTCCTCGCAAGCTCTCTGCCCGGGTCGGTTTTTTGCACCGAGTCAAAGATATTCTCGCCGCCTTGCGAGAGTGTACATGGTCTTCGTCTCGACCGAGACCTCTTGGGCGAGGCATAGCGAGTGCTCTCGAGCGGGAGTGTATAGCCACCATTCCCTGACTTTAAAGCGAGACAGGTTTTTTTTTTATACAACTTATGTGGCAAACAAGCGTACGGCCCACAAGATGGTAAACGGTTACCGCAGCCTATGGACGCTTGCAAAACCAGAGGTATCACTCGCGGGTTGCCACCTTGAGGCTTAGATCGAAAGCCTCATGTGCCAGTAATTTCACCGGAAACCATACCTTTCACACCGGAACACAGCAATGCGAGCATTACTGCTTGGTGGCAGAAATAGTTATGGTGGTAGTCCTTCCCCGGACGAGCTCTATCACAGAGAACTCTACTACTCTTGCACATGAATTATTAGTGGCAATAAACTCATGAACAAGCTGGCTCTTAGTCGGCTCGCGTGACGACAAGGCTTATCTGAAGCCCGTCATAATTTACGTTAATTACCGTATAACAAGAGACATAACAGCTATTATTGATTTCCTTGTCTATCTGCCCAGCTGTATTTGTTTACTTAGGTTTTTTTGCTTCTGATATAACTTAAATAAAAAATACAATGGATTAGTGAAATTAAAGCAATATTATTTATTTTTGGCTTCTGAGATGAACAACATGAAACAGCAGTGAATACACCATTTTGTTCAGTTACCAGAGACAGGTATTTAATGAGAGGCATTTTTTTTCAGGTTACGTTTTACAGCAGAAAAAAAACTCAAAGAATAATTTTGTTGTTTCGTCTGTCTGTGTGTAAAGGTTCTTCTTATTTAAAACGGCCAGAGGTGTCAATTAATTTATAGTCTTTCATTGAGAAGTTTTTGCTTTAGATTGTGCAGTTTGTAATAAAAAGTTGCTTAAGCTCTATAAAAGTCAAAAGAGCTTTATTAAGAGCCATCTTTGACAACACAGAGCGAATCTTATTTGAATTTGACAGTTTTTTTATCATTTACCTATTATCAAATGAACTACGTTTGTTTTCCTCCACCTTCGGGGAGTCTATTAACTCCTCCATCACCAGCGCGCTGGTGATGGAGCTCAGTGACTGCAGCGTTGGTCACACACTAACCTAGTTTTTAAGACAAATTTTGTTAATTAATAATTAATCTGCATTTCATTGAAAGATCAGAATACCAAAACAATGATTTTCCCTTGAAAGGGGAATTTTTCTATTCAGTTATTCAATTCAAGAATTTAGGTATGTTATTGAAAGATTTCACAGAATAGTAAACCAGAATTACCCTTCGATGGGGATTTTAGGATTATTTTTGTTTGAAAATCCCCTTTAAACTGAGCTTGACGCTTCAAAGGGGATTTTGACACTAAAATTCCCAAAATCCCCTTCAAAGGGGATTTTTAAAGGGGATTTGATTTAATTTTGATTAACCATCTTCAAACACATAGACAAATTAAAAACAGATTATTCCTAATGTCTTTGCTTACCGTGGAGATATAAAAAAGATCTCACCACCCAATACCTTGCACCAAACAACACGCGTAGCTATCCATTGTCATACGTGTGCGCGGTCACGTACATAACGTCCAATAGTTTAGCGGACAACGGCCTTCGTCTTTGATCGACAAGATACTTTATTGAACTGTTTTTATTGCTATCTGTCTCTTGTGTGCTTTTGGGATTGTAGTTTGTCATGTTATAGAAAACTTCGGACAGCTCTTTACAATAATACTTAAGTGTATCTTGTTTTAATATTTGCGACGCGTGATCCAAGAGGCCCTTATTTTGTCATGCGTATTATCACCCGCGTGCGGATTTGGTCCGCATGCAGGTGATAGCACGCTCCTGGCCACAGACAGGACAATTTCAACTGCCGCTGCAGTGTCGTGCGTGTCGCCAGTAATTATACTCGTGTATATTATATATATATATATATATATTTTTATACAACTGAAGTGGCAATCAAGCGTACGGCCCTCAAGATCGTAAGCGGTTACCGCAGCCTATGAACGCTTACAATACCAGAGGTATCACTTGCGGGTTGCCACCTTGAGGCTAAGATCGAAAGCCTCATGTGCCAGTAATTTCACCGGAAATCATACCTTTCACACCGAAATACAGCAATGCGAGCATTACTGCTTGGCGGCAGAAATAATCATATAACGTGGTAATGCTGCAAGCATGTTTGGATCTATTCTGAATACTAGTAATTTGAATCAGTTGAGCTATCTATTTGTTTATACCACTAAATTGGCAACCAAGCGTACGGCCTACTTGATGGTAAGAGATTACCGTAGCCTTTGTACGCTTGCAACATCAGAGATCAAAAAATAATTGCCACCCTGAGATGTAGATCTAAAATCTGATTTGCCTGTAGTTTTACCGGAAACCATACCCTTTGAACCAGAACACAGTAATGCAAGCACTACTACTCGGCGGCAGAAATAGGCAGGTGGTAGTGCTTTCCCGGATGAACTTTATCACAAAGAACTCTAAGTTCTACTACGAAGAGGACGAAGAGGACGATACAGACTTGTTTGTAATTTCCTTGGCGAAATTCACAGAAAACGCTATAAAGTATGTAAGCAGGTAATAAGCTGCACTTATAAATTATGTTACTTAATGCATAATGTGTAATTTTTTGTTTTGTTAATTTTCAATATCGATTTGGTTTAACACTCTTATGATATTGTAAATGTTAAATAAATAATAAATAAAATAATAAATAAATACACATAAATTAATAACAATAAATTGTTTCACACGTTAGAAAATCTTACTAAATCTCTTTCTATTCGCTATTAAAAATCAAATCAAGAAAATTTGCGATAAAAACAAAAATTCCCAAATAACCACAAGAATTTCAGATGAAAATTGCTCACAATGTTCGCAAAACGTAAGGCATAGCCCACAAAACAAGACATTCTACGGAAACGATATCCATTGCGAGTTCAGGCGAATTGCTTAGTAATGTCTAAGCAATACCCGCCCGTACGATGTTACACGCGAGGATATCGACCCCTGCCATTTCTTGAGAACACAAGTTGAAACTTAAACTAGGTAGATAGTAAAGGATCACATTATCACACGAATATTATAAACTAGCTATTGCCCGCGACTTCGTTTGCGTGGAACTCACGAACCCTACTTTTATCCGGGATAAAAAGTATGTCTTATTTATTTTATTTTTTTATGCCAGTGCTCTCATACGGTGAAGGAAAACATTGTGAGGAAACCGGCATGTCCAAGAACTAAAAATTCGAAAGACATGTGCTATCCAGCAATCCGCATTGGGTCCGCGTGGTGGATTAAGACCCAATCACTCTCGCCTGAGAGTAGGCCAGTGTCCCAGCAGTGGGAACATTAGTGATGATGATGATGTCAGCAAGTGACAAAACAATCAAGGCGCCCACCTGATGTTAAGCACCACGCCTGACTATTACAGATGCAGTGCCACCCAAAGCTTTAAGTTTTCAAGTGTGGCACTGCACTGCGCTTATCACCCCGAGACATTGTTGTTAAGTCTCTTTTACCAGTAATTATATTTCCGGCCATCATCTATTTATGTTCCAATTTCAGACGAAATTCAAGCATCCAAACTTTTGCAAATACTATCACACTATAACATCTACTTTTAAGAGTAGTAGAGTTCTCTGTGATAGAGCTCGTCCGGGGAAGGACTACCACCATACATATTTCTGCCGCCAAGCAGTAATGCAATTTTTATGCTGTAGAGGATTTTTATTTTAGTTCAACTTTTCACACTTATTTTGCATGCAGAAAACCTGTTTATAGTTTTATGATTTAACAGGTTTGTCAAATAAACCGAATTTCATTTCATTTTTTTAATTTTTTTTTATACAACTGAAGTGGCAACTAAGCGTACGGCCCACAAGATGGTAAGCGGTTACCGCAGCCTACGGACGCTTGCAATATCAGAGGTATCACTCGCGGGTTGCCACCTTGAGGCTAAGATCGAAGGCCTCATGTGCCAGTAATTTCATTGGAAACCATGCCCTTCACACCGGAACACAGCAATGCGAGCATTACAGCTTTACGGCAGAAATAGGTATGGTGGTAGTCCTTCCCCGGACGAGCTCTATCACAGATAACTCTACTACTCTTTATCACAGAGAACTCTTATACTCTTTCATTTTTCAATTATTAAAATTTCTTCAAACCCGCGCTTTGAATTAGATTTAGAATTAGAATTAGAATTTATTTAGAGTGCTGTATCTTTGCTTCTGTAGGTATCTAGTTTTTATAGACAAAAAAACACGTTTTATGTACGTTAGGTAGTTACTTTGTAAATAAGTAAACACAATTCCATCACAGCAAGAAATAAAACACCTTTTTACAAGTTTTACTACCCAGTCGTAGCTTTGTAACTGAATTACTAAGGGTGCATTCACACGTCTGTCTGTGTCCATTTCGAAATTCTTGCAAAACTTCTACTTATTAGACTGTGAATATGTGGATAAGCTGAGAGTTTTGTAGGTTTCATCGTTTGGAATGCTATGATCTACGCAAATCACGTTCTTTAATATAATTTATAAACGTCCTAAAGCTAGGTTAATTTACCGATGCTTATCACAAAAACTAACGAAAAATACTGACAGCTTTGCTGGTCGCTCAGCTCATGAAAAGCTATAGCTTTAAAACGTATTTCGACTTCAAAGCATGACGTTTAACTTGCATTCTGTTCCCACCTGTATCACTAGTTTGGGGTATGCCATGATGACAGCTTCTTATGTTCCCAGCGCTGGGACACTGGCCAACTCGCTATCTTAAAAAAAAACTCGTAGCATCGATAACCGCTGGGGTTATAGGTTTTCAAATGGCGACCACGAACTGGAAAACAAAGTATAAAAGAGACCCCATCCTTGTAACGCTGTCACGGACCGTCAGACATGACTGACTTTGGTCTTACAGCATAATAGTTCATAAACCCTCCCTATTTGATGAACAGATGACATTAAAGAGATCATAGTAAGTTGGTCGGTGGTGAAGGCTCAAAATCGGTTGTAATCGCGCTTTTAAGGCCTATGTCCAGCGTCTATTAGCTGATATAATGTTGACTTTTTTTGGGACACGATGAAATAAAAACTGATGCTTTTTATACAGATTCCGAAAACTTACTCTTATAACTCATGAGATGTAGGAAGCATAACTTAATAACTAGAAAGCTTTTACCCACTGCTGGGCAAAGTCTTTTTCATATTTCCACTTCTCTTGGTTCTTTTTTTATACAACTAAAGTGGCAATCAAGCGTACGGCCCACTGAATGGTAAGAGGTTACCGCAGCATGTGGACACTTGCAATACAAGAAGTATCACTCGCGGGTTGATACCCTGAGGTGTAGATGGAAAGTCTCATGTGCCTGTAATTTCACCGGAAGCCATACCCTTGCTTCGTTTCCGTTTAAATGGATAAGGTACAACCATTTCAACGGAACACAGCAGTGCTCACATTACTGCTTAGCGCAGAATTAGTTATGGAGGTAGTACTTCCCCGGACGAGCTCTATCACAAAGAACTCTACTACTTTCAGAATAATCTAATTCTAAGTCCTGCCAATCTCTGCCAATTCATTAGGCGCGCGGTCGTCATTGCAACCGCACGCACGTAGACTCTAGACCGTATTCACCGTCCGGTTCTACACGCTAGTGATGTACCATTAGCCTATCGATAAAATGGATAAGTACGTGATTCATCATTCGTCATCGACTCCGGATTTGACCAGCACTTCAAGCAAAAGACCCAGGGATGATGCTAGTGAGCAATGGCTACACCCCAAGAGATTTGCTATCCCGAAACCGGTATCCAAGGACGATGACATCACCACAAGCAACCGCTTTAGTGGTCTCTCGGTGGACGGAAAGAAACCTGAAGTCTTAGAGGCATTCAAAATCGCCTCAAAAAAGAAGAAACCGTCCGGAAGAGTTCCACCTATCGTCTTGGAATTACCTGATGAGTTGGACCATCAGAAACTCAAAGACATTATCGATAAATACGACAAAAATTATCACCTTGAGTATAAGGGTAACAACCGAGTCAAGCTTCAGTGCCATTCACCCGAGGGGCATCAAGCTGTTAAAGGTGGACTTCTAAACGAAAACGTATCCTTTCATACCTTCACCAGAAGGGATGAAAAATTGCCCAAAGTGGTAATAAAAGGGCTGCCGCGAAACCTTCTGGTTTGTTTGGTTGCCGAATTGGATTCCCTAGGCTTTCCCGGAGCTACAGCAACCTGCATCAAAACCATCAAACCAGCCCAATGCCCACCAATGCTTGTCCAACTACCAGGCGGAACTGATATGATCAAGTTCAAGCAAATAAAATACATCGCTAACTGCGTCGTGACAATTGAGCGTTATAAGACGAACAACAAGTTAGGCACACAATGCTACCGATGCCAAGGCTTTGGTCATGCCTCCCGGAATTGCAACAGACCTGCAAGATGTGTCAAATGCTCCCTACCCCATCTTACTGCACAATGTCCCAAGGAAGGGTTTGTTGAGGCCGTCCGTTGCTGTAACTGTCAGGAGATTCATCCAGCAAATTATTCTCAATGTAAGGAGCGGCTGAAGTACCTTGAACGTATTAAATCTAAACGGGAGACGCTTCGAAACACCATTGCCATCAGCAAAGCTGAGCAGAAACCGTTGGCTGCGGCAAGAGGTCTGACATTTGCTCAAGCCTCGACTCCTATCAGTCACCAGCAACCATCCGTCGAGTCGAAGAGCTCTACGCTGCGACAGGAGCCCCAAACTACTGATGCAGTTAAAGCGGTCGTCCCTCCAAAGGTAGTAGACCAAGCAGCTCATATGCACGATGCAGCTACAAAAGAGATGCTCCAGATTCTTGCTACCATCAAAGCTCTTAAACAAGAATTTATCAAGTGTGAATCATTTGTAGACAAAGTGATTCTTATCCTGACTCACGTCGGGCATTGCTTTTAACTTACATAACTTACGCATAATGTATTGGAATGCTGATGGCATTCATAGCAGGCAGCAGGAACTCATGGAGTTAGCGGTAAGTGATTTTAATGTCGACATCATCGCACTCAATGAGACAAGACTGACCAGTCGACTTAATGTAAAAATCCCAGGTTTTTCTTGCCACCGAATTGACAAGCGTCCTAATGGCTGTGGCCAGGGTGTAGCAATCCTGGTCAGGGACGACTTAGATCATCACGTTGTTTCAGCTCCGCCAACCCAAAACCTGGAAGTCATAGGAATATCCCTGCCGGTATCAGACGGTAACATTTTATTATACTCTGTCTACCAATCACCTAATTTGCCCCTTCTTACCTGTGATATTAACGCTATCATGGCATCAGGGAACAAATTGCTCGTCATGGGTGATTTCAACGCTAAACATCCGTATTGGTCACCTGGTCCCTCCAACACTCGTGGCAAAATATTGTTTGAACATATGTTAAGTGAAGACTTCATTGTCCATGGCCCTAGCTCTCCTACGTTAGTTCATTATCGGGCCGAGCATGAACCATCAATCCCTGACCTTCTACTTACTAAAAACATCCATACGATCGAAGACATCAAAACTATTCATGCTCTTTCCTCAAACCACTTACCTGTTTTAGTACGATTCGCCATTAAAATGCATCGCAAACCTATCCGTAAACTTAATTATGCTAAAGCCAACTGGAGTGGCTATCGCACCTATTTAAACAATAACACCTCTCTAACAATTCAGTTTTATAAATCAGTAGATGAAATAAACTCGGCCATCTCTCACCTCCAAGAAACAATACTCCTAGCTAGGGACAAAAGCGTTCCGACCACAACCCTTAAACCATGGGAATCTTCCTTACCTCGATGCATCAAAAGAAAGATTAAAAATAAAAACAAACTGCGTCGATATTCCGCCAAGGAATCAAACAGTACCATTCGCACAATCTTAAATCAAGAAGTCAAACATATTCAAACTGAAATCAACTCAGCGTTGAAATCGCATCGTGACGAGCAATGGAACCGCAAGTTGAGCAAGGTCGACAATCCCGGGTCAGACCTCTGGCGCATAGCTAAAGGCCTGAAATCCACCTCTCCTTTTAAAACTCCACCTCTTAGAGATAAAGATGGCAAAAAAAGCTCAAACGCAAAGGAGCAGTGCGACATGTTAGCTAATACTTTTTACGATAACATGCTCCTGACACATAACTGGGTTAGTACAGAACAGCCTGCAATAGAATCCTCTTTAAACTCACTAGCCAATCTTCCATCGGCCAGTCTTCAATTCCCGTTAGTTCGTCCTGTTGAATTAAAAAAATGTATTACTAAACTTAAAAAACGTAAAGCACCAGGACCGGACCAAATTTCAAACCACCTGATCAAGAACTTACCCCAAAAGTGCATCGTGATGCTCACAAAAATATTTAATGCTTGCTTCTTGCTTAACTATTTCCCAGAAACCTGGAAAACTGGTAAAGTCATTGCAATACATAAGCCGGGTAAAGACCCTACTGACCCATCAAGCTATCGCCCAATCAGCCTCTTACCATGCCTGGGAAAGTTATTTGAGAAAGTTATATTCAGCCGCCTTTGTCGTGTTTCACAAAGTTTTATAATTGATGAGCAGTTTGGCTTTCGTGCAGCCCACTCAACCACCCAACAACTAGCTAGAGTAGCGGAGACTATTTCACATAATTTAAACATGAAAGATTCCACAGGAATGTTCCTTCTTGACATCGAAAAGGCTTTTGATACTGTCTGGCACCATGCCCTTATTCACAAACTGTCAAAACTAGGCATCCCTGTTCCATTAATCCAACTTATCAGATCCTACCTGGCTCATCGATCTTTTCAGGTGCACATTGGCAACTGCGTCTCAGCTCCCAAAAGTGTACCCGCTGGCGTGCCTCAAGGCTCGATCCTTGGACCCCAACTGTTCTTGCTATATCTCAACGATATACCTATTCAGACACGCACTAACTTGGCCTGCTTTGCTGACGATACAGCCTCATATACCTCTGATAGGGACGTTGATCTAATAATTTCTCGCTTGCAACTATCCCTCGAACTCCTTTCTTCTTACTTCAGTAAGTGGAAGTTAAAAATAAATGCCTCCAAAACAGAGGCAATCATGTTTACGAGGAGCAGATCTATCCCAACACGATCTCTCAAAATTGATGGTTTTGACATCCCATGGAGTTCCACAGTGAAATATCTTGGAACTATTTTGGATACCAAACTGAATTGGAGCGAAAACACACAAAAACTTAGACTTAAAGGCACAAAAGCCCTTAACATTTTGAGTCCTATACTAAACAGAAGCTCTTGTCTTAGTAGTAGAACTAAATTAAATATATACCAAACTCTAGTACGACCTTGTATTACATACGCCTGCCCAGTATGGTGTAGTACCTGCTTAACAAACATTAAGAATTTACAAGTCGTCCAAAACAAGGCGCTGAAATACGCCTATAACACTCCTTTTCGCACAAACTTGCAAGATCTCCATGTCAAAATTAATTTCCCTACCTTAACTCAACATATTTACAAAATTTCAAAAAAATTCTATTTATTCAAAAACCCACTGAGCAAAAATATCCACATTAAAAACATTTGCAAAACACGAAAGAAAAATTTAACTTACATCGACAAGTACAACCGTTACAAATTACCCCATCACTTGTTTCTTGACTGCGATGAATAAGCAAGTACAGTGTCTCGCACAAGCTCGTGCGCACTGCCTCGCCTCTGCGCGTGCGGCTTTCGACCTTATTATCTTGGGATATGGGACGATAGACGCGTGCGCAGGGTGCCCGTGCACCGCGCGAGCTTGCGCGGGCGACTGTCACACTACGACGAGCAGCGAGCGCTATTTGTTCCTGTTGCTAGCTGCATTTTGTCTGCCCACTTGCTAGCAAAGTTTTAGAAGTACCCCCCAAAGTGGTACTTTAGCTTGTTAGCAGTTTAGCCTTGCATTTATTGATCGCTATTGGGCCATCGTATTTTTAGTAGGTAAATCTTATGTTAATAATTGCAATGCTTAAATAAAGTTTGCATGTCTCATAAACACGTAGGTATTTCATGAATTTGTATGTTTCTTAATAGTAAAATAAAAATATAATTGTATAAGTTTTGATAAGCGCCTATAGCTTAATTTACGTTTAATAATAAGATTGTTACATTCTAGGATCTAAATTTACACTGGAATTTGTAATAGATAAGATAAATTATGAAATAAATTGAACTTTTAAAATTGAAATTGAATCTCTGCAAAAGACGTTTAGGTCGTCACCCCAGCGCTTTAAAAGTCTGCCTAAGCGTCGATTCCTGTCTTTAAGGACCCACTTAGTGCTGGTGAAGGTTCAGAAAGTTTTAATGAAGAATTAAGTTGAATAAAATGTGAGGGCATTGAAGATCTGGTCACGTTATTCGTTTTCTGGTCGCGTAGTTTAATTAGTTATTTGATTGGTTGGTTCTTTAACGGTTGGACAATTTGTAAGTGCAATCATATAACTAATAAATTATGTGCAACTATAAATTCCTTGAGTGCAAGTAATTGAATACTTAGAAACATCAAAACGACGGCTTAGAAATGACGTGTGCAGAAATGAAATACGAACGAAAATACCAAAAATAGGACACTCATTGTTATTTTTAAATTCAGTATTTGCAAGTAAAAATATTTCTTCTTTGTCGTATCTTGTAATTAATTGTATTAGAGTGTCCAACACCTCAGTAGAACTGACAGCTCAACAATACGAATTTTACGCTAGCTAGCTAGAATTATTTCTAGTTGAGATACCGAGCAGTTGTATTAATTTGGTACGAAACATCACAAATTCGTTGCCAGCTGCAACCGTTTTCAACCAATTTTGCAGCAAAAGATTTCCCCGGAGAACGCTTAAGAACGACGCGTCGTAAGTGACATTATTGCAGCTACGCTATTAATAACAACTTATTTTTATTGTAAATAGTTTCTAAAGTGTAGAAGCTTTATGGCAAAAACACTACTCGTAGCGTGCAATTAGATTTCTAAACTGAGGCGCGTGGAACTGGCGTAAATTTACATATGTAAGTATTGTCCGAAATGAAAAACCACCTGTGTGCCTATGTCCGTTCAGCCGTTTTACAATAATACAAACATACAAACTTACCTATTATAAATAGAAATAAAATAGCTGAGACACACTGCTCAAGTCAAGAGTAGTAGAGTTCTCTGTGATAGAGCTCGTCCGGGAAAGGACTACCACCATACCTATTTCTGCCGCCAAGCAGCAATGCTCGCATTGCTGTGTTCCGGTTCGAAGGGTATGGTTTCCGGTGAAATTACAGGCACATGAGACTTCCCATCTAACGTCTCAGGGTGGTAACACGCAAGTGATATCTATGATGCTGCATGCGTACATAGGCTACGGTAACCGCTGACCATCAAGTGGGCCGTATGCTTGGTTGCCACTTCAGTGGCATAAAAAAAAAAAAAAAAAAGTCGTCAAGTTTATCTAGCCAGATTTAGTTGTAAAAGAAAACTTTGAACTAAGAACCAAAGCTTTACGCCTTTATCTGCTTACAACCCGCAATCTCAAAGGGATTCAATTTTAAAGTTTTTAAAAGCTTTGATAAAGAGTTCGATTGCGTTAAATGTAAAGAAAACTATTTGGTAAGTAAGTTTTTTATAATGCCCAAATTCATAAAAAAAACTGTCATGAAAGTATCAGCGGTTTGCTGAGTATTGTATTTCTTTGTTATTTATATGTAAATTATTAGATACAATGATTTAAAAGTCACATTAGTTAACATAGATCTAAAGTACGTTTATGAACTTTAGCGTATCAATCATGCAGGTACCACACAAGCAAAGCCACGGGCAGAATCTAGTTCCACAATAAAACCAATCAACATTTACGATCCAATACACCAATCTACGCGTTACGCTTTGCCCTTATCAGAAGTGATACATCTAAATAAATATGAAAAGACAAAAACATGTAATAAAGTCCGGTGGAGATAAAACGGGTTTATAGTGGCAGCAGACTTGCGGGCGGCAAAATATAGCTGCCTTATATATAATAGGAGTAGATAATATAATATAGAGCTAGCAGGTTTATTGAATAGCAGCTGAGCTAGACGGTATCACTGGTTATGCAGTTCTTATGCTACGAGAGAATCTTATAAGAACAGTAACATTTTCCGGGATAAAATGTCGCTTATATATTAAGTTACCTAATTTTCGAGCTTTTGCGAATAGTTGATTTGCTGATTTTGAAGACCTACTGTAATACAAAAGTATTTAATATTGTGCCTTTAAAACCAAAATTTATGTTTGTCTAAGTGAAACCAGTGTTTTACCTAGAAAAATGTGTAATACCAGCTGCCTTACTCTTGAATCCAATGACAATTCCGATCCAATACCAATTTCAAATTACCACGGCAAATTTTATTACCCTTGAAAACCTTGAATTAAAAACCTTGTTTAGGTTGAATTTGGCTCTAGGTTTGCTGTCAAAAGTATGAAATGTCATATTCCAATACTTGTCCAATACCAATCTCGTTCAAGAGTAAGGCCCCTTACTCTTGAACGAGATCGGTTCGTTCCAGGTAACGAAAATATCAAGATTCATCAAAATCCGTTCAAAATTGAGTTGGAGTATATTTACACAAAAACAAAAACTCTTGGAATTGTTAATATTAGTGTGATTTGACTAGTGAAATGACTTTGTCCACGCTTAGTTTTAAGTCAAAGTCAAAAGAGCTTTATCACTTAAATCACAAGGATCACTTTGAAAAACCTTTTTTTTTTTTTTTGAGGGGACTCCCTTTTCCGCATTTGGACTCGATGGTTGGTCCATTATGCGTGGGTACTGGCTACGAATGTAACCAGCCTAACTCCTCCCAGAAGCACAGAAGCTTCCTGGGATCTTCACAGGCTTCGAGGAGTGACCTCGGTGTGCCGAGGATTTGTGAAAAACCTTACAAGCTAGGTGAATTTATTTATAATAATCCTACTTCGTGTTTTGCTAGTTAATTTGCGGAAATTCCTTTCTTATGCACCCAAACTCTATGCAGATATTATCAACTTTTTGAGCTAATATAAAACTTAAAATTTATAACGTAAATAAATTTGTGGCTTATAAATATTGCAATTGATTTCTTGATATTGCAATTGATATTGTTAATTTTGACAAAATAAATGTTGATCTTATGCATATATCTCATCAAACTTTTATAAATAACCTTTCATTTCATTTATTTATTGCTTCATGTTCATTCATTTACATTGAGTAGTTAGTATTTTTAGGTCTTATAAAACGTTAGTAAGTATGTACATGTTGCAACACTTGAGTTCTGTTTACATAATTATTTACACAGAAAAATAATTTTCCTTTTACAAAGAAGTCTCAGTATTCAATCTTCTTGGATATGACGTTGTTGCAGGAAAGCTACCAATCGCGATCGGATTGAGGTCTAGCACAGGTTTGAACGTTTTCGCCATCGAAATCATACAACAATGTAGTTTTTTTTAAACCACCTATGTGGCAACCAAGCGTACGGCCCACTTGATGGTAAGCGGTCACCGTAGCTTATGTACTAGTACCCCGGACACTCTCAATAAAATGTATGAAGTAAACACGTCGCAATCACCACATGCATGGCTTGTGTACGTAAATGGTGCCGTTGTATGTGTGAGTGTCATGGTTGACCCTACCCAATTATAGCAAGAACGAGAAAGCACACTTTCGCTCGCGCTGGCATGCGCTAGCTGTGGACCTAGACAAAATCAATATAAGCGCGTGCTTATAGCCCTTAGCTTCAGTGCCGGCGAAAACTGCCGTGTGGTGCCGGCAAACATGCGATCGGGGTGGGGTAAGTTAAACCGGTGGGAGGTAGGGAGTGGCCATTCTGTATGTAGTTAAACTAGATATCTAAAAACGAAAATGGCAGAATGAACTGAGAAATTGGTCTTCTAGTAGACTGGAGGTGATAAGCTCAAGATCGAGACGTCTGGAAGCAATGAGGTCTTTGCCCAGTAGTGGGACACTCATCATGGCAGTCGTCTAATGTTCCCACAGCTGGGACACTCATCATCATCGTGACAGCCTTCTAATGTTCCCACTGTTGGGACACTGGCCTACTCTCAGGCAAGACTGATTAGGTATTAATCCACCACGCGGACCCAATGAGAATTGGTGGATGGCACATGTCTTTGGAACTTTTAGTTCTTGGACATGCCGGTTTCCTCACGATGTTTTCCTTCACCGTATGAGAGCACTGGCATTGCGCACATAATTTTTTCGAACAGAAAAATCCATAGGTGCACGACCGGGTTTGAACCCACGACCTTAGGATTGGAAGGCGGGGTCACTACCACTAGACCACCGGTGCTGGTACACTGGCCTATATATATTATTTAACTACGAATGAATTTATTGGTTTATTTATAAATGGATAATACTGTAATAAGTGACTTGCCTAGTATAACGACATTGTTATAATGTGATGAAACAAATAAGTACAAATACAAAGGTGAATATTATAATATCCCAAAAATTATTTTGCCTCAAGCGGGATTTGAACCCGCAACCACCGCTTGATACGCGGGCGCTCTACCAATTGAGCTATCGAGACATATCGTCGCTTGAACGAAATAATCATTGGGATGTCTTCGGCTCTATGCGCCGATAGCTCCACCTATAGGGGAAACGTTGCAGTTATCCAAGCCTGTTCAATGACTAAAGTTAATTTAGTTCATTGACGAGAGGTATCGCATTGCTTATTCAATTGGCTATTTTTGTTTTTATAGTGTTAACCATCACACTAGGGGAATACTAAATATTATAATATCCCAAAAATTATTTTGCCTCAAGCGGGATAAATAATTTTTGGGATATTATAATATTTAGTATTCCCCTAGTGTGATGGTTAACACTATAAAAACAAAAATAGCCAAATACAAAGGTGGTCGTCATAATCGTATCAGCGACAAATTTAATTTTTTTCATTGAATAAAAAAAATAGAAAGGTGGTTACTTATACACGTGCTAACCCACAGGCGGGATGCGAAGATGATATAGCGTATTCTTATCGACTTACTACTGAAGTGGAAAGATTAGATGTGTCTGTGTATCCTGTGACATTGCATCTCAGTGGAAAATTGTAAGACTATTGACTTGCAAAAAGCAGCTACCGTTACCCATCATCATCATCATCATATCAGCCGATAGACGTCCACTGCTGGACATAGGCCTCCCCCAAAGAGCGCCATGACGACCGATTTTGGGCCTTCACCATCCACCGACTTCCTGCGACCGCTTTAATGTCATCGGTCCATCGAGTGGGGGGCCGTCCTACACTTCGTTTTCCAGTTCGTGGTCGCCACTCAAGAACCTTTATTCCCCAACGGTTATCGGTTCTGCGAGCTATATGGCCTGCCCATTGCCACTTCAACTTACTAATTCTAAGAGCTATGTCGGTGACCTTGGTTCTTCTACGGATTACCGTTACCCATAACTGCATAAAAAGAATGATAATACCTATGACAATCTTTACTTATTATAATACAAAGTTTGTCATTATGTATGTACACAAGCACTGGTGGTCTAGTGTTAGTGATCCTGCCATTTGATCCTGTGGGTTCGAATCCGGTCGTGCACCAATGGATTTTTTATACGAAATATGCATGTGTGCAAAGCCGGTGCTCTCATACGGTGAAGGAAAACATCGTAAAGAAACCGACATGTCCAAGAACTAAAAATTCGTAAGACATGTGCCATCCACCAATCCGCATTGGGTCCGCGTGGTGGATTACGACCCTATCACTCTCGCTCGAAAGTAGGCCAGTGTCCCAGCAGTGGGAACATTAGAAATCTGTCATGATGATGTATGTACGCTTAGATCTTCTAAACTACAAAATGGATTGTAATGCCGTTTTCGTCAATAGATACTGTTTTTCAAGAGGAAAGTTCACCCGTGCGAAGCAGAGGCGGGTTGCTAGTATCTAAAAATACCGATAAATCTTTTCAGTTAGTTCTTTCACCAACGGTAATTTTCTTCTACTCTTATTGAGCAGTTTTTTTTTATTGGGAAGTTTTTTTTTCTAGTTCTAAATGAATCTTAATTGCATGCAATATACTACTTAAATCTCAAACTATTCATGTGCAACACTATGCACGTAGTTATGATGTAGCTCTATTCATAGACATATTGAACTTATTATCTTTAGAAAAATCTGAAAAAGGATAAACGTTAAAACGATCATTATTAAACTCATGAAACTTAGTCACGTAACTTTAATTTCCATAATAAAAGGCCAGAATAAAAGGTAATTGACCTCAAATTCATTAGTCGACCATCAAATTATACGGCTACACATTTTTTAGGGTCCACCATTAAGCTTCTATTGCGCTAGAAACGGCCTCAGAGGCGTTAAGGAGATTAACAGTCGATCCTCCCTGTACAACTAAGATCTTATTTCCTGTGATATTTCATGGAACTGGTACTGAAACTTTTCCTTAATTCGATATTACGAGCTAAGAGATTTTATAGAATTTTTGTGATAACTTGTTCGGAAAAGCATTACTGCTTGGCGGCAGAAATAAACATAGCGGATACCTATTTCTGCCGCCAATCCGTATACTTAATTTACTGTGTGTTGTTACTAGGTTTGAAGGGGTTTTTTATACAACAAAGCGCAACCAAGCGTATGGCTACTGGTAAAATTTCTGGCACTTGACTCTGGCTGAAACTCAGTTACTCTGACTCGAGAGTAGGCCAGTGTTAGTGGAAATATTGAGAAGACTAACCATGATTATGGAGATAACTCAGTGTTGTAATAGAGAATAACCCTGTATAACATAGGTTTCATGACAAAATTTCAAATCAATTACAATTATTTAATCTGTAACACTACTAAATTTTATCAGAACTTTTGAAGTAAAACTATTCCGTTAAATCATTGATGCCCAGAAAAATTAACGCTCCCAGTTTCCATTAAAAAACTTCCGCCACTGAAATAACAAAAAGTTCTCCGGTTCACCAATTTTTATAACAAAACAAAGTTATTTTGGCGCCGAGCTCTGAGGGTCTATTCTAGAAAGCGACAAACGATAATCCTGGCCAGTATCATAGCTCAACTTGTGGCGGTGACTACTTAGTTCCGAGCATTCACGGATATAAGCTGAACCACGAAAAGTGTCACGATTCATCGCATTTGTCTGCAAGAGTAGACCCTCTGACATGATACCTGGGTGCTGCTGACGGCGTTGCCACAATAAAAGTTGCCAAATTAGTTGCTGGAACTTGTTGTACCACACTAGTATTTTATAGATCTGAAACTCAGTAAACGCCTATTTCACGGTTCCATAACAAATGTTTGAGATTTTTCTCCGAAATCAATTTGACAAAGCAATTCTTGCATGTGAATTGAACCGTGCAAATCGGTTTTAGGTAAAAATGTAGGGCAATTTTTTTAAAAATCACCGCCATTTTATTAAAAAAAATTGTTTATATTCATTTCTCCTTGCTACGCGGTGATTACTTGACAGTAGTAAAATTTTCTGCACTGACAGTCGTCAATAAACAAAAGAAAACTGGTAGGTGAGTTCTTTGTGAAAAAGCTCGTACGGGAAAAAACTACCACCACCTATTACTACCACTATTTCTGCCGATAAGCAGTAATATTTGCATTGCTGTGTTCCGAAAATTACAGGCACATGAAACTTTAATGTCTCAGGGTGGGAACGAGATATTACTATCTCTAATGTTGCAAGCGTACATAGGCTCCAAGCAGTAGTGTGCAAACATTACTGTGTTTAGGTTTGAAGGGCACTGTAGCAAGTGAAATTACTGGGCGAAAGAGACTTAACAACAATGTCTTGGGGTGATAAGCGCAGTGCAGTGCCACGCAAACACTTATAAACTTAAAGCTTTGGGTGGCACTGCATCTGTTATAGTCAGACGTGGTGCTTAAGATCAGGTCTTGATTGTCTTGTCACTTCCTGAAAAAAAAAAAGGATATGGCAACCGTTTACCAACTCTTGGGCCGTACTTTTAGCTGCCATTTTAGTGGTATTAAAATCATCCACCAATCCGCATTGGGTCCGCGTGGTGGATCAAGACCCAATCACTCTTGCTTGAGAGTAGGCTAGTGTTCCAACAGTGGGAACATTAGAAGGCTGTCATGATGATGATGAAAAATATACGGCCGGCTGAGTTCACAGCGGAGTTTCATTTCTATACGACTGTTTGTATATATTTCCATGCTGTTGCCGTGAAATTACCTGCTCTTGTTGGTCTTTTTATTTTAATGAAATTATGCCAGCAAGATAACGTCCAATGGTGATGACACGCTGAACTGACACGAGCACTGTGATGATATTTTTTATTGTTTGTATCTTTCAAGTGTCACGTTTGGCTTCAAATGACAGGAGGTTATACTTCTAAATTGAGATAGCCTTCGGTCTTTGGCTATCTTGTCAAAACGACATGGGTCCTCCCATTTTAATTATTTTTCTCGTGTTATTTTAAGTTTTGTTGCGTAAATTTGGTCGCAGTTTATTCGATTTAACTTGTTTACTTTACAAGTGTAAGTAATTGAAATGGAGGGGTAATGTTGGTTTATAATTTAGTCAAAGACTTTTTAAGGGAATTTTGAAAGAAAAGGCATCATTTCTTTCCAAATTTCGTTTGTTTACGTTGCTAAGCGACAATCAAACTAATACACTGGCAAAATTGTGGCAGATAAGCCACAGAGTCCATAAAAGAAGAAGAAGAAAAAGAGATAGCATTCTGAGCAATGCTTGCGGCAAATTTACCCTTGAATTTATGAAAATGTACTTACTTCTAAACCATAATAACTTCATGTTTTTTCTTGCTGTTTTTTCTATTCTAATCTGATATATCATGTATCTGTACTATCAGGTACTTCTGTTATTTGATGTCAAGTTGTCAAATGTCTGTTGCTCTGTATGTCACCAATTAATTTAAATCGAATAGAAAATAAATCAAAATTACAAGTCTCTATAATAATAATAATGTTATTCATAGTGACGTTGGCAAAAATAGAAATTTATGCTTACAAGTGGTTTTTGTTTTCAAAACTGTCAAAATAAAGGTTTGTATTACTTTTAACAATAATATTTAATGACATCGTTATTTTAAAACTAAATAACGATAAAAAATCAAAATTAATTTGAGTAGAAACTTTCAAATAGTTTAGTAGTCACATTGTTAGAACAATATTCATATGAGCGACTAAATCTAGAGCACTGAAAAATAAACTTCTATAACTATATACATCATAATCATGACTTTTAACTTTAAAGTAATATCTCTCAAAAGTTTCAACAGCTTTTAATGTACACTTTGATATTCCTTTTTCTAAAAATACAAAATTCTAATATAAATTATTTTTATTCAATAATTTAACAAGTATCGTTTTTCATACGTCCCGGTTGCTGGCTAGCCGATGTCGAGTATCCGGTGGCAAAGTGTATAGGCATGTGGTACATTATTTTTTTCCACGTATCGACGTAATTTGCCGGCATGCTCAATCACTTCACTGCGAGATAGCTGGCATCGGCTAGCCAGCAAGCGCGACATACAAAAAGGCATTACTAATTGAAAGTTCACTAAAAACGGGATATTATTATCTTACCTGTAAACATATTATATAATTTACCAATAAATATGATTATTCTGATTATGTTTTCATAAAAATGAATAGTAGTATTTTACTTCCTTTCCTTTGATACATAAAAATCTATACCTATATAAGTATGCAGGAATGATTTGTATTTTTGTATGTTCGTTTGTTACGAATAAACTCAAAAACTTCTGGTCTATTCAAAAAATATTATCAATACTAAAATGCTACATAATCCCTGAGCATAGGCTATACTTTATGTCCACCCGTGCGTCGCCGGGACTGGCCGCTAGTGTTTCATAAATATAATTATTATGAACACTTATGAACAATAGTAGTTGGATCTTTGTTTAGTGTCAGCATTATCTGCGGGCGAGCGCTGAGCCGTGAACAAACGTGTGTTATCTCGCTCATAAATTATCGAGATAAGTCTGCCGGTGAGATATTAAAAATATCGCGTCCCTTAGACCGTAATTCACGACGTTTTTTAATTTTCGTTGAATGATTTATATTTGTTCTTTACTTTCTATCTGAATTTTTTTATGTTTATTAAATATTTTATTTAGAATTTCGTTTTATAAAAATAAAGGTTGAAGTCATAACTCTCTATGGTATAAAAAGGTTTGAAACCCAAAATTTTAACGACAAAAACTCTAGGTAAAAAGCCACTTATGTCCCGCATGTGCAGACAGCAGCAGTTATTGTCATAGAGAATCATGGAACATTAAAATGTCAAATAAAATAAAATTGAAAACAAAAAATTAAAAATATCGTTAATTTTTCGAGAACGCTCGTCTCTTTTTTTTGCCAAATTTCAAATACTGGAATATTTTTTTTATCAAATATCAAATACTGAAAAAAACAACGATTTCTGCTTTCATACAAAATGCTTAGGAGGCAGACTTTTTATCGATTGTTCTTAAATGATTATTAATAAGTTAGATTAATATATTTATTTACACAATGAGCTGAACGGTCGCTTCTTCTAGTACACCCATTTAATTTACAACAATAATTAATCTTTCTCGTGTTTCCATTATTTCGTTTTGAGATAGCAATTTATAGAACGTATCTGAATAAGATACATTAATTAACGCAAGTAAGTTTGTAAATTTAGTTTACAAACTTAATGCTGCTAGATTTGAAAACTATCGTGGTTATTAACATAATATTCACTAAAAACAGTATATAATTATGATAATCATGTGACTTTTATTGATTCCCGATATTTAAGTGCAGTTACATGCACCATACAGATTACAGAGCACCGGTGGTCTAGTGGTAGTGATCCGGCCTTCCGATCCTAAGGTCGTGGGTTCAAACCCGGTCGTGCACCAATGGATTTTTCTGTTCGAAAAATTTATGTGCGCAATGCCAGTGCTCTCATACGGTGAAGGAAAACATCGTGAGGAAACCGGCACGTCCAAGAACTAAAAATTCGAAAGACATGTGCCATCCACCAATCCGCATTCGGTCCGCGTGGTGGATTAAGACCCAATCACTCTCGACTGAGAGTAGGCCAGTGTCCCAGCAGTGGGAACATAAGAAGGCTGTCATGATGATGATGACATGCACCATGATCACGGAAGTATAATAAAACTCAATAGTCATGGTAAATTACCATGTGTTATTATTTAACATACTCATAATAATTAACAGCCTTCTACTAATTCTTTTCCTTCTACACTCTGGTATACTGACCCAATGCGGATTGGTGGATGGCACATGTATTTCAAATTATTAGTTCTTTATAAAGTGGGACTGGGCAGGTCATGTAAGCCGGATGCCTTCAGACAAATGGGCACACATATCAACATCATGGCAGCTTGATGGAAGGCGCCGTCGTGGTCGGCCAAGAAGACGTTGGCGGGACGATCTCGACTCCTTCGAAAGAGGATGGTGGGACCTTGCGAAGGAGAGAGATGATTGGAGAGATTTGGGGGAGACCTTTGCCCAGCAGTGGGACGAAACAGGTTAAAAAAAAAAAAAAAAAAAAGTTCTTTATAAAAGAGCACTGGCATTACGCACATATTTTTTTCTAATAGAAAAAGTTATAGGTGCGCGTCCGGGTTCAAACACACGGCCTCGAGATTGGAAAGCGGGGTCACTACCACTAGACCAGCAGTGTTGCCTATCTATATAAATATATATTAAATACAGTGGTGGCCATATAATTAAGAACGCTGATATAAAGGGAAGATTTTTTCCAACTAAGATGCAAAACTAATTGTATGCATTTGTTTTTATTTCTCTCGGTATCGTAAAACATTTCCATATTACCACTGTATTCATTGATACACATGATTGGCTAAAAATCAATAGGCAAACTTTTTACACTACTTTTAAACAAAGTATTCCTTATTACTGGCTGGTCACGTAATTAAGAACGCTAAGTAGTTTATACCTTTATTCAAATTTAAATAGAGAACACTCAGTCGATTTGTTACTGTTTGTATAATTTTGGCGCAATTACGTGCTGTAAAAGATTAAAGGTGATTGCTTCTTTAGAAAAAACAATGGGAAAAAATAAAAGTTGTGATAAATCTACAAGGGAAGTAATAATAAAACTTCGCCGGAAGAATTGGTCTTATAAAAAGATAGCCGACCATCTGCAATGTTCAAAAACGATGGTTTTCCACGCTGTAAAGCATTTTACTACGTATCAAACTACTTCGAATGTTTCACGTGTACCTAAACAGAGAAAAACAACTCCTCGAGATGACCGAAACATCGTTCGTATGGCAAAACAAAATCCTTTTAAAGGGTCCAATGAGCTTAGAAAATAATATTTTGGTGAAAACAACTTTTCAGCAATCTCAGCACGCACTATTCGAAGACGTTTGGTAGAAGAAAAATTGCACGGTAGGATAGCAAGAAAGGTACCCATGTTAAAACTTTGCCACAGGCAAGCCCGGCTTGCATTTGCGAGAAAGTATGAAAACTGGACTGTGCAACAGTGGAAAAATGTACTTTTTTCTGACGAGACGAAAATAAACAGAGTATGTTCTGATGGAAAACGATATGTACGACGTCCCCAGAATACAGCATTCGACCCAAAGTACACGAAAGTTACATTAAAGCACGGTGGTGGAAATGTGAAAATTTGGGGTTGCTTTTCTGGACATGGTGTAGGACCTGTAAAGTTGATAGAAGGTAACATGGATCAGTTCCAATACAAAAATATACTGGAAGAAACAATGTTACCATACGCTGAAGACGTTCTACCGGTCATTTGGACATTCCAGCATGACAATGATCCAAAGCACACTGCACGCACCGTAAAGGAATTTCTTACAGCGCAATTAGTTTCTGTCTTAGACTGGCCTGCTAACAGTCCAGATCTAAACCCAATAGAGAATCTGTGGTTTGAAGTAAAGAAAAAGGTTTCAAATACAAAGTGTGGAAATTTAAGAGAGCTGTATGACGTTTTTTTAGAAGAATGGAACTCTATTTCTCTTGCGAAATGTCAAAAATTAATAGAGTCAATGCCTCGCCGGTGTAAAGCTGTAATTAAAAGCCGTGGATATGCTATTAACTAATAATTTTAGTTAAATATTTCTTTTTATGTTTCCTGTGCTACATAATATTGTGATTTTTTAAATCTAAGTGTCATACAAAACAATTCCCGAGCAGTTAAATAAATCGTTCTTAATTATTTGTCCAGTTTCAGTACTATTTGAATGTGTTACTTTGATAAAATCAATAAAATGTGCAAAAAATAGTTAGCGATTTCATACTTTATTCTTAAGTCAGGTTGCTCTATTAATGTGACTATTATATAACATAAATAGTTGCTTCTCAAAAGGTACACATCTCTGTGTATGATACGATTTAAATAAAAAACATCTAGAACTTCAAATCGTTCTTAATTATATGACCACAACTGTATATATTTAAATAATATATGTTATAAATAATAAAGTTTTGTATTTTTGTATTTTTGTTTGTTACAAATAAACTCAAAAACTACTAGTCTGATTTCAAAAAAAAATCACCAGTAGAATGCTACATTATCCCTTAGTAATATAGGCTAATATATAGTAAGTTGAAGTGGCAATGGGCAGGCCATATAGCTCGCAGAACCGATAACCGTTGGGGAATAAAGGTTCTCGAGTGGCGACCACGAACTGGAAAACGAAGTGCAGGACGGCCCCCCCACTCGATGGACCGATGACATTAAAGCGGTCGCAGGAAGTCGGTGGATGGTGAAGGCCCAAAATCGGTCGTCATGGCGCTCTTTAGGGGAGGCCTATGTCCAGCAGTGGACGTCTATAGGCTGATATGATGATGATGATGATGATGAATATAGGCTATATTTATTACTAGCGACCTGCCCCGGCTTTGCACGGGTGTGGTTTTATTGCACCCGCGTGAAGCTGCGTAATCTGCTGGTAATAATACGAAAGATAATTTGACCCAGCTCATTTAGAGAGTGACTTAAAATAACATTAATTATGAAACCTCTTCGGAAATGGGCAATTACATGCGAACTGACGAGAAAAAAATATTTTACTTCCGAAAATGTTTTCCCCTACTCTCGCTTAATTGCTCCAACTAACCACAGCCCAATTTATAATTTACCATCACTAAAGCCCAAACCCAGAGATGTCAATTTAGTCAAACATTATCTTATTACAGTGCGCTAATGTTATAATGCATTACATAATTAGCTTATGCATAGTATTTTTTTTTATAACACTAAAGTGGCAACCAAGCGTACGGCCCACTTGATGGTCAGCGGTTACCGTAGCCTATGTACGCATGCAACATCATAGATACCACTTGTGTGTTACCACCCTGAGACGTTAGATAGAAAGTCTCATGTGCCTGTAATTTCACCGGAAACCATACCCTTCGAACAGGAACACAGCAATGCGAGCATTGCTGCTTGGCGGCAGAAATAGGTATGGTGGTAGTCCTTCCTCGCACGAGCTCTATCACAAAGAACTCTACTACTCTTAATAAAGTAATATTTGAATGGACTTAACTCAGTAGTAAGTAAAGTCATGCTGTAGATATTGATGGTGGTTAGTAATGGTTGAGGAAAAGTATTTTTTATTTAAATAAATGATGTTTGTTAAAAATTAACACAAAATAGTTTTTTGTGTCAATTTCTGCTGATTCTGCAAAGGTTTTACTAAGGAGTTCTTTGTGATAGAGCTCGTCCGGGGAAGGACTACCACCATCCCTGTTTCTGCCACCAAGCAGCAATGCTCGCATTGCTGTGTTCCGGTTCGAAAGATATGGTTTCCGGTGAAATTACAGGCACATGAGACTTTCCATCTAACGTCTCAGGGTGGTAACACGTAAGTGATATCTATGATGTTGCATGCGTACATAGGCTACGGTAACTGCTTACCATCAAGTAGGTCGTACGCTTGATTGCCACTTTAGTTGTATAAAAAAGTGATGTGATGGCTTTGTTTTCAAAGCTCTATAGTGTTTCATGCACAACGGGCGACCAAACCTCGCCGTGTCAGGTTAAAACTATGACATGAACGAACAAGCGCCTTTAAGCTCTTAAACAATAAGTCTTGAAATAAATAAAAAAAAAAAAATAAGATTTGGATTTCTGACATTTTGTTATTAATTTTAACCAAGTAATAATTCATTAATTAGATATTAGTATTGATTTTTGTAATGATTTTTTTAGTAAGTGATCACATTTTTAACATTGTACCTACTACTAAGACCTTTATTGCTATACTGTCAACCTCAACTATAATATTTGCATGCTTGTGAAGCAAAAACATGTTGTACTTCATATTATTATATTAAAATCTATAATGTATCCTACCGTGTTTTAGCAAATAAACTTATTTCATTTCATTTCATTTCATTTTATTTCTTGTATATTGTCGGATGCATCTATGTCTATAGGCATAGCGTACGACACGCGACGCGACGCCTTTTACTAATAGATTCAAGTAGATGCATCTCTTGCTGCGATTATTTTTTCCAGGTGTTCTGGGTATTTTCTATAATAATAAAAAATATCTATCTATGTATTTCATGTATTAAGTATATATCAGTCATCTAGTACCCATAACACAGCTCTGTTTAACAGCAGCTTACCTGAGGCTAGATGATGCTGTGTGGATTGTCCAGCATTTTTTATTTATTTATTATCTTACTAGATTGGCAATACAAAGTCAACTCTTTAAGAGTATAACACAGAGTTTAGTTTGTATTGATGACAAAAACGTAAACATTTAACGAAATCTAAATAAAGTGCCGGCATGACAGTACAATTAGTAACTCGAGAAACGAGTTGAATAAATTATCAAAAATAATTAGGAAATCATTACGAACGTTAAAGCTAAGTTAAGTTGAAACTCTCAGTGCGGCCGTAAGTAAAACTCGAAATAATTAAGCTTCTAAATTTTTGTTCCGGAATTAATTACACATTTACGTTAATGTGAAAAGTGTTTGGCGAAAATTAAGTTCAGGATGGTGGGATACTGTCTACTTTTAATTAAGATATTTTTAAGATAAGCGTAGCTTAAATAAGAATAGTTCGTTGCTGTTTTTATTCATATTCTAAGTAAAAATGAAGAGTAGTAGAGTTCCTTGTGATAGAGCTCGTCCGGGGAAGGACTACCACCATACCTATTTCTGCCGCCAAGCAGTAATGCTCGCATTGCTATGTTCCGGTTCGAAGGGTATGGTTTCTGATGAAATTACAGGCATATGAGACTTTCCATCTAACGTCTCAGGGTGGTAACACGCAAGTAATCTATGATGTTGCAAGCGTACATAGGCTACGGTAACCGCTGACCATCGGGTCGGGGGCATCGGCACTGCATCTGTAATAGTCGGGCGTGGTGCTTAAGATCAGGTGGGCGCCTTGATTGTCTTGTCACTTGCTAAAATAAAAAATAAAAAAGTGGGCCGTACGCTTGGTTGCCTCTTTAGTGGTATAAAAAAAAAGGAAATAACTGCAGCCCGTTGTTTACTTTGATTTTCAGAATAAAAAAGTATCCTGTTTCAATACAACTCGTAACCTAATTTCACTAAAATTGGTAACGTGTTTTTTTTTTTTTTTATACAACTGAAGTGGCAACCAAGATGGTAAGCGGTTACCACAGCCTATGGACGCTTGCAATACCAGAGGTATCACTCGCGGGTTGCCACCTTGAGGCTAAGATCGAAAGCCTCATGTGCCAGTAATTTCCCCGGAAACCATACCCTTCACACCGGAACACAGCAATGCGAGCATTACTGCTTGGCGGCAGAAATAGGTATGGTGGTAGTCCTTCCCCAGACGAGCTCTATCACAGAGAACTCTACTACTCTAAAATTGATAATTGATTTATTGATAAACTAGAAATAGGTAAAATTCTGAAAATTACGGGCTAGGCATTGCGAAAATTTGGTCAAAAAATTCCCTTTGAAATGACTAGCATGACTGTAAAAAAAAAATTTTGACAAAACCTGTAATAAAAACTAAAGGATATAAAAATAAAGTCCTCGTACTCTGTACACACTCTTTTTGATTATTTGACATTATGTACATGTAAAAAAAAGTCTTGTTACTTACACCAAGAAACCAAGACAGCTTAAGAACAGTTTGACGGATTTGCATGATTTTTGATTTTTAGATATATTTCGCCCCGATGATAATGATAATAAATTTAAATTTCAATAAAACTAGCTCCGGCTTTACGGGCGCTTAAACTATACATAAACCTTCCTCTTGAATCACTCTATCTATTGATGAAAGTCGCATTAAAATTTGTTGCGATGTTTAAAAGATCTTAACGTACGCTTAGATCAAAGAGACAGAAGACAAAGGGCGAAAACATTCTTTTCAAAACTATGTATAACTGTTCACTTGAAATGTGTCTTAATCCATCCGTTTCTAACAGAAAAATCTAAATTTCTAAAATTTAGTGTGTATAACAAAGTTTTTACGAGATTACTAGAGTTATACCTCGTAAAGTATAAAGCTTGTAATGCCGGGATAAGCCACTAAAAAGGTCTAAGTTTAACCCTTTATTTGCAAGTATTACCATGATGGTTTTGGACACAGAACTATGTTTAAGTAGAATAAAAGAGTTCGATAATTTGTATAAAAACCGAGTATGTAACATTTTGCGTAGGTATTTGTAATTTACACACAAATGTATTTTAGTGATGGGAAACATAAGCCGCATGAAAATGAATAATTTAGAATAGAATAGAATAGAATAGAATAGAAAACTCTTTATTGTACACCGTAACACATAAGAAAAAATAAATAAACAAAGTATAGGAGCACAATTTAAATAAGTATAGCGAAGTACAATGGGCGGTCTTATCGCTGTGAGCAATTTCTTAAAGACAACCTTTGGATGGACTGGATTTTAAAATGAATGGGATGGGACGGTGTCAACAATTCTTTAACACAATTTAAAAGCATCGATAAGCACGCGGCCCCCGGTTGAGAGCAGACTGAGTTTCGCGGCGAGTAAAGAGGTTACTCAGCCCTTACTTAGCCCGTCTTTTGGGCACACGTGGCATACACTCACTCATTCTACTTATATATTGTTCTGTGGTTTTGGGTACTCTTGGGTTTTTAAAATTATGATTGGATTGGTTCTTTTCAACAAAATTGTATAAATACACCTATTAGTATGCGTAGCAAAAGTTACTTTATTATTTTATCAGACAAAAAACGTCCACTGGCTCAGTTATAAGACTTTTCCAGAACTAGAACAACAGATCTCTAGCCTTCACCTCACCATTCATTCACCATCCAGACAGGTCTTTGTGCGACCTCTAAAATGTCATCAGTCCTTTTTCCAGTTCATGGCCTCTATTCGAGAATCCTTATTTCTAAGCGGCTATCGGTTCTGTGAGCTATTTATGGTCTGTTAAATACCACTTTAACTTGCTAATGCCGAGAGCTCTGTATTATTATTATAAATATGAGAGCTATGGTAAACTTAGTTTAGTCTGGATTTCCTCATTTCGGATCCTATCACCTGGTCACATAGTAAAAGTTACCCAGCTGTTTATTGTGTTATCTGTAACAAAACGGTCATTTAAACACATTACCTTAAACAGGCGAATATCTTTAAGGAGACGTGAAAAAACATTTAATCTAAACTATTTATCTTTAAGCTTTTTATCTTAAAGTACTGTTATCTAGTTCTACGGAAATAAAATCTAAGAAAGAATACAAAACAAACTCAATATCCACTTGCAAAGTAATCAAGGCTCTATAAAGATACAAGGCTTAATAAAGCTGTGTTCTTGATGACAGAAGTGAGCGGGCGTCAGTGTAGTGGAAGGGACAACGCCTTAAAGAACACCACATAATATATTTAAGAATCTTTGCTTGTTTATTGACACATCATCCACACACACACACACACACCCACACCTCCAACCAAACTCACCTTTATGTGCAACACACAAACACGGTTCTCCTGTGAAACCCTGGCTCTTTAAAGACTTGAGTTATCAGGAGAACTCATTCACTTACAATAAAACACACACGTTTGTTTTCCCTCTGTGATAGCCAGACTCTTTGAGCCTGAAGGAACATGGAAGTCCACAAATACACTCATACTCACAACCACATCACAATCATGTTTTCACGTTCACGGCGACCACGAACTGGAAAACGAAGTGTATCACGGGGTAAAAATTACACGAGTGAAACTGCGCCGGGTCTACTAGTCTTATAATTATATAAAAATGAATGGCTGTGCGTAAGTTTTGCTAAAACTCAAGAACGGCTGGATCGATTTGGCAAATTTCGGTCTTGAAATGTTTGTAAAAGTTCAGGGAAGGTTTAAACGGTGAGTAAATATACAGGGTGTAAAAACTTGCTAAAAAAAAAATTAACGCGAGTGAAACGGCGCCGGGTCTTTTAGTAAACAATAAAATTAGATTATACATATATTATAAAATTCATGACACGGGCGTTCAACTCCTTAGAACCACAACCCGAATAGTTTCAAAGATGGTAATAACAGATTGAAGATCAAATAGTTTGATCACTCAATTTGCAATGAATTCTTCTGAGATAAATAGCTTTAGGCTTTAAATAAGATTTATCAAGGGCTTATCGGATTTTCTAATAGCTAGGTAGGTAGTTTAACATTATCTTTGAGATCCAAGAACTTTTGTTTAATATTATGATAAACCCGTTAAACTTTTGATTAACAAGAAAATTGTTAAATGTAAAATAGTCATCATTACAGCCTTCTAATATTCCTACTGTTGGGACACTTGCCTACTCTAGGGCGAGAGTGATTGGGTCTTTAACCCACCACGCGGACCCAATGCAGATTGGTGGACAAGTCTTCCGAATGTTTAGTTCTTGGACATGCCGGTTTCCTCACGATGTTTTCCTTCACCGTATTAAAGCACTGGCATTGCACACACAAATTCGAACAGAAAAATCCATTGACGCACGATGAGTTCGAACCCACGACCTTAGGATCGGAAGGCGGGGTCACTACACTAGACCACCAGTGCTCAAAACAGTAACTAATACTAATACCAATAATAATATAAGACATACCGACCCACAACGCAGAGCTTAATAAATAAATAATGCTAGACAATCCACACAGCATCATTTAGCCCTAAGCTAAGCAGAGCTTGTGTTATGTATGGGTACTAGATGATTGATTTGAACAATACAAAGGTTAGTGTAGATAGATACTTTTTTTTTTTTTTATGTCATTTGGAGGCAAACAGGCTTACGGCCCGCCTGATGGTAAGCGGTTACCGTCGCCTATTGACATCAACAACACCAGAAGCACAGTTGATGCGTTGCCTGCCCTGGATGACTCTTTTTATATTTCCCTTAAAGCGGCCCATATTGTAGCTCAACGGAAAGACCGCGGAAGGAAGCCTATTCCATAACATACTTTTATTATAGTTACATTGAAAATACCCAGAACACCCGGAACAAATTTAATATTTGCGGATCGTTTAAACAAATAAACTGATATGGAGTTGGACTAGAAACAGACATACCAACACAAACTTTTGTGTTTATAATAACCAGCGTCAGTCAGTCAGTCCCGGCATCGCACGGTTAGACATTTTTTAACATCATCATCATCATCATCCTATTGCAGTCCACTGCTGGACGTAGGTCTCTCCCAATGCGCGCCACTGAGCCCGATCTTCGGCTTTCCTCAACCACTTTCTGCCAGCTACATTCCGCAAGTCATCGCTCCATCTAGCCGGAGGGCGTCCTACACTACGCTTGCCTAAGCGCGGTCTCCACTCTAGAACACGTTTGCCCCAGCGGCCATCGGTTCTCTGGCATATATGACCAGCCCACTGCCACTTCAGCTTGCTTATCCTTTGAGCTATATCGACCACCCTGCTTCTCTGTCGGATGATCTCATTTCTGATTCTATCCTTCAGAGAGACACCGAGCATAGCTCTCTCCATAGCTCGCTGAGTGACTTTCAACTTGTGAACCAGCCCTACCGTAAGTGTCCACGTTTCAGCAGCATAGGTCATCACTGGTAGGACGCACTGGTTGAAGACTTTGCTGAACAGCCTAGCTACTGCTTCACGACGTATCGGCCTGGGAATGAACTTAGATAAAACATTTTTTAACATTTTGAGATAAATGTAGGTATAATTATGCAGAATAATATGTATAGGGTATTTTATATACTCACAAGGAGAGACTATGTGACTAATACGCTAGGTCTTTCTTTCTTTTTTGTGTATAAATTTATTGGTTTTTGTTTTTGACCATTTTTTTCTTGCCTTTTTACTGTACTGCTCTCCTAATTGTGTGTGTCAAATAAACAAATAAACAAATTCTTATAAATAATGCGCAACATTTAAAGAATATGTTCAACACAAAAAAAAAACAGTAAAAAATAGTACTTGCATGTCGCAAGTAAAATTTTTTCCATTTTGTAAGAAAAATCTCGAGTAAACTGATTTCTGGTAACTGATTTCTCGAGTAAACGTTTTTCTGGTTATTATTAATTATTGTTGTTGGAAATCAAAAGCGGAGTGCATGGCGCATGTCAATGACTCGCGCGTCGATGAAATGCGTGTTAATAACTCGTACGTCAACCTGCGCGTGTCAATGACCCCCCATAACCGCTACGGGGCAAAATCTAAAAAAAAGTAAATGTTTTTTTTGCGTAATGAACATATTTATTGAATATTACACACTAATAATATAAAACCCTGTATAAATAAAATTGTGTGTTATCCTGAATGTGAAGCCACGACACAAGTGACGGCAGCAAGCAACATTCGTGTCCCTGCAATTTGCGTGAAATGGAGCGGTAAGTTGCTATGTCATTACGTGGGATGGAACGTACTGGAAGGAATTGGGAGCAAGTACCCGTCATTATAGCTTTTCAAGCCTTCACAATTGAAGTGATTTTATATAAAAATGCTTGTATATTTGACACACTTTTTTAAGGCTTTAATTAAATAAATGCAATGTATATAAGCGAGCCACACACCTTGCATATACTTGGCGTAACTTTAGACTGGCGCAGGTTTAGAAACTTGCGCAAATAGAGCTACCTCTAAACTGGCGCAATTATCTTCCAACACACGTTACTTATACTTGCGCCAGTGCAAGATGTTTATTTTGCACAAGAGTTTTACGTCATAAAAATTGACTATGGTCTAGTAAAACAACTTGTAAATGACCAGCAAATGTTTTTTAGATTCATTTTGCATACATAATATTATTTTATTCAATCAAAAATTTATATATAATTGTAAGTATTTGCTTTGAATCCTCGCTTATTAATACGGGTTATTTAAAAATATTATCACCAAATTTTTTTTTTTTATACTACTAAAGTGGTAACCAAGCGTACGGCCTACTTGATGGTCAGCGGTCACCGTAGCCTATGTACGCATCCAACATCATAGATATCACTTGCGTGTTACCACCCTGAGACGTTAGATGGTAAGTCTCATGTGCCTGTAATTTCACCGGAAACCATACCCTTCGAACCGGAACACAGCAATGCGAGCATTACTGCTTGGCGGCAGAAATAGGTATGGTGGTAGTTCTTCCCCGGACGAGCCCTATCACAAAGAACTCTACTACTCTTATAACTCATTGTGAAAATTAAACAGATGGTTTTCATTTATAACATTTTTTAAATGAATAGCTCATGTTATTTCCTTGTTCAAAACAATTATTTTAATAGATGAGTAGCAATTACCGTAGTTAGTGTTTGAAAATCAGAGTTTTACGAAATATAACTAAAATGTGTATTGTTAATATTGTCTTTTGAAAACGCGCATAATACAAACTCTCTAATTGGAGAGGTTTCTAGTTAAAGTTTATGTTTAATGGGTTGAATAATAAAAGGTCTGTACGGAGTCCAATGAAATTGCTAGGAGTAAAGTCAGAAATAAATTACCTAACACCAAAACAACGTTCGTTTGCAAAACAAGTGGAAATTAATAGCAATTTGCGAGGCGTTTCGTTGTTTCAATTAGGTGGAGTAAACATTTTACAGACAATCGGACTTGTGAACCCAATATGATTGGATTGCTCGGTCATAAGTTGTATTGTAATTTGGTTTTAGACAATGCTTTTAAAAATATGTATTCCGTTATTCTCATAAAATAAATCAATAATTAATGATCAATGAATAATGAAGAATAATTCTTTTTTTTTTTTTTTTTATACAACTGAAGTGGCAACCAAGCGTACGGCCCACAAGATGGTAAGCGGTTACCGCAGCCTATGGACGCTTGCAATACCAGAGGTATCACTTGCGGGTTGCCACCTTGAGGCTAAGATCGAAAGCCTCATGTGCCAGTAATTTCACCGGAAACCATACCCTTCACACCGGAACACAGCAATGCGAGCATTACTGCTTTGCGGCAGAAATAGGTATGGTGGTAGTCCTTCCCCAGACGAGCTCTATCACAGAGAACTCTACTACTGTTTTTTTTTTTTTTTTTTGAAGGTCAAGAACCATTTTGCGTTAGTTATACACCTAAAACAGTTTCGCCATCTTAGAGTCGTTACCTTTAGGCAAAGTTACTGTATTGTGCTGTCACTCTAATTAAAACTGGTTTTTATTTTTATGTTTTTTTTATTTCTACGAGATCTTTCGATCGAGACTTATACTACTGTAATTACAACGCAATTAAAACATTTGTTTAAAAAACTGCCAATTAGATTGTGTTTTATATTGGACGGTCTGTATAAAGCTTTACAGAGAAAATGCTTTTTAATATCTAGCAGGCCTCTACTCGGCAGATGAAATTGTATGACGGGTACCAGATTAATAGCGCAAATGGACATTGAGAGGCTAGATGAGTTATTTAAGAATTTGTGTTCAGAACTGCTTTATTTAATCCGAGATTTTAGAATACTGATTTATGAGCAAACTATAGCAGAAAATATGTTTAACGGCCGATGTAGCGCAGCGGGCGTAGGTCCGCCTGCAACGCAGAGGTTGCGGGTTCGATTCCCGCCTCAGGACAAATGTTTGTACGATCTACAAATATTTGTTCCGGGTGTTATGGGTATTTTCTATATATAATAAAAAATATATATCTATGTATTGTATTGTATTAAATATATATCAGTCATCTAGTACCCCTAAAACAGCTCTGTTTAACAGCAGCTTACCTTGGGACTAGATGATACTGTGTGGTGTGGATTGTCCAGCATTATTTATTTATTTATTTATATTGATGTTTCAGTATCCAAGCAATCGTCAAACGTTGATGTCGTCTGATAATGAACTTCTAAATAGCTTTAAATGGTCAGCAAATGACGAAATCAGTGATATTTAGGGCGGTAAAGGTAGCTAGCTTAGTACTTAGCTGATGAGGCAGAATATCTAGCACTGTGGTAGTCCACAGTGTTAGATATTCAGTCCACAGTGTTAGATTTGACGTTAACGTCAAATTGTTCGACGACGATTGAACAATTTGACGTTAACGTTAGATGGTGCAACTCACCCTTACTATAGTGGTCCTCCATATGACATGTCAGGAATGTGGATTCCTCACGTCCCCGTGGCTTCGTGTGGCCAAGGAATGGTCTGAGTTTCTTGGTTTATTTAAGCTAATTAGATTATAATAACTAACTTCGTATAAGCGGTTTTCCCAAGATAATTTGCAAAGTACTAAGCTTCTTAAATTTGAACCAACTTTGAACGTTTTAGAAAGGGTAAGAAGAGCACCTTGGGTGGTTATTTTCTTGCTAAAAGTTTTATGAACTAACTAGTAATTTTCAAACCAAGATTTTAATTTTTATTATATTGGTGACCTCGATTGTGGATTTTGTTTTTTTTTTGTGTCAAAATCTCCTTTGGTGCTTGAAGTTCTGACTAAAGGGATTTTGACACATAAAAATTCTAAAAGATATTTCAGTCAAAATTTTAAAAAAAGGGTATTTACATGTATTTTTTTTTTGTGTGGAATATATTCCTTGAATATTATGCACTAATAATTAAATACACTATGATGATTAAGTTAAAATCTTGTTATCTGCAAATTGATTTTGTGATGATGCTAAAATAGATTTAATACCTAAATCACAAGGTGTTTCAGCTGTTTTAATACTCAAGGTACTGTATGTTTTGATGTCTGGGTTCAAAGACACGAATTCTCTAGGATTTCACATTTATCAGGTGTCAAAGCGAAGGGTAGAGCGTCCGGGATTCAGCGAAAATCTAATGAAAGAAGAGCTAAACTTATGTCGTTGTCCTGAATAAGTTTTCTTAATTTACATAATTTGTGACTTTACTACTAAAACTTTTTTAGGAATTATATGATTCGTTTTAAAAACAGGAGCAAGAGGAGTCTATAACATTGTAGCTTACTTTATTATAGTTTAAATGTAAATCTTCCTAGATTTAAAGTTGCTAGGACATAATCATGACATTTTCTACGTTTATTTTTCTCTACAATTTTCAGTTCAGTTATAAAGTAAAAAAATATTAACAAAATAAAATATGTACATATTTAACAGTTGAGCCATCTTAAGTCCGTTACAAACGACCTATAGATACCTATAGATAGCTCAACTGATCAAAATATCTACCAGACGGAAGCGTTCCCAACATGCTGGCTGCATTGCCACGTTGAAAGTTAACGCTATGTTTTGTAGACACAATATTTAAATTCTTTCGAAACACTTAGTTACTACTTCAGTAGCTCCGCAAACCACTTTTAACGAAAAGCTTTAGGAGCAAACTTTGAGCAAAGTCCATTAACTGAATTAATTTTAAAATAACCTCATTTATATCCATAATAATTAATGAACTTGCTTTGCATTGTTACCGTCACACGTATTGCAGAAAATGTAGTAATATTCCAAAAACGTATGAAACTGTTGTAGTGCTGCATACTGAACCCCCGGCTAGGTGGAGCGATGACCTACGAAAGGCGGCGGGCAAAAAGTGGATGCGAAGAGCCGAACACCGGGCTCAGTGGCGCGTATTGGGGGAAGCCTATGTCCGATACTGAATGATGATACTGAACCAGAAAAAAATACATAAATATCTATGTGACGAATGGAAGATAAATGACTATTAACTAATTATATTTTCTACAGATGCGTTTCCATAAAATTTTTAACTATTAATTCCTCCTAAAATATTTTTTTTTAATTGACCCAGCAAATGCTGAGTTGGAGCCTTTTTGTGGCGACCGCATAACTTACTTAGTTTTTAATTTTAGTTTTTGGTTTTTTTAGGTTTAATTGTTATTTATTAGAATTAATATTTGTATATTGTATCTACTTATGCTCGTCACAAATAAATCTATTTTCTTTCTTTCTTTCTTTCTTTCTTTCTTTCTTAATTGATAGATTCAGGCGTTACTTTGCGGAAATCCATTAAAAGTTAAAAAGCAGACGAAAAATTTCTAGAATGTACTACTCTGCTTAACCTTTCAACCAATGAGATCACACAGTTAACTCTGTTAACACAGTTAACCTCAAAAGAAAAACATCCGTGGCTCTCATCAATGTTGCTACCAAAAAATGCAATAAAAACTGTGCGAGTTAGGGAAAAATAAAACTTTGAGTCATAACTACTATGTACACATTTTGTCCAGTTGAGATTTCAATTGAACCAATTTTCAACTGGATCAAATCTCAACTGGACAAAATGTGTACATAGTTATGACTCAAAGTTTTATTTTTCCCTAACTCGATAATCAAAAATATAAATATTTAAACGCGCCATGTCTGGGTGAAAATAACGTCAAACAAACAATACGAGACGGAAATTACGCGCATGTAATTTCGGTCTGATTTTTAACCAACCTTTGTTCATCATTTTGTTACTTTTTAATTTACCTTTTCAACATTATATTATCTTGATTTTAAATAAAAAGGTTTACAATTTATAAAAAAAATGAGGGACTCGACCTGGCTTCGCACGGGTGTTTAAACTGTACAAACAAACCTTAACTTACCTTTTTATTTATTGATAGAAACCGCATTAAATTACATGACGTAAACGAATTGAGTAATAGTCATAGTTAATAAATATACTGTGACTATGTGTATGTGTATATTATATACTACTAAACAAAGTGTCTACGCGCAGCCCTACGACGCGAGAGGGGTAGACCCCGGGTGAGGGAGGGGAAGTAATGCTGGCGCGGCGGCCGCCGCGCTCGCGCACTCGTCAAGCGACACGCCAAACGACACACGTCCGTGAATTAATTTTGAATATTGTAATTATTATGTACCAAGCATTGTGAACTGGAATTAAACCAAGTGATCAGAATTTGGAGTTTTGTTATTTATTAACACAAAGTACGGCATGGTTCTAACCTCACCTGGTAGGACTCTTCAGCAAAAGTCCGTCTTGGAGGGTACCGCCGCAGTGTCAGATATTCTACCTCCAAGCAGCAGTGTGCAAGCATTACTCTGTTTAGGTTTGAAGGGCACTGCAGCAAGTGAAATTACTGGGCGAAAGTGACTTAACAACAATGTCTCGGGGTGATAAGCGCAGTGCAGTGCCACGCAAACACTTAAAAACTTAAAGCTTTAGGTGGCACTGAATCTGTTATAGTCAGGCGTGGCGTCTTGATTGTCATGCCACTTGCTGACATAAAGAAAAAAAATCTCCTGATGCATCGCAGTCGAGCAGTCGCCAAGCCGCCGAACTTTTTATTCAACATTTTATCTAAGCAATCATCGACTTACGTCTATTTATTCTTCTCCTTCCATTTCTAGCCTAACTCAGAGTAAAGTTTTAGTCTGCTTAGGTAGTGCTTAGTATATAACATTAATTTGCAATAATCAAGCAAGTTCAATATTAACATCCTCATAACTAGCTCTTGCTCGAACTTGCTCGATCTTGATCAAACACGTTACACTAGGAAATGTTATACAGCGCACATGCTTTTAAGCAACAAGCACCCTATACAGGCAGATACTTTGTCTTCAAGCAGTAGTGTGTTTAGAAGTGAAATTACTGGGCGATTGACTGTGCTGTTTTTTTTTAAAGAAAGAAAGAGCATAGAAGTAGGTACAATATACAGAGTAGGTACATACAATTCTAATAAGTCTAACAATTAAAAAAAACAAAAACTAAAATTAAAAACTTAGTAGGTCAGAATAGGCGTGTGCTTTAGTTGTACCTACATGAAAATGCGGTCGCCACAAAAAGGCTCCAACTCAGCATTTGCTGGGTCGCATAGCTACCCAGCGCTGGTCTTCCGTTTTATTTATTTTATTTTATTTTATTTATAACAGATGCTCACAAACTTACAGTTTACACCAAAGCGTTTGATGAGCCATTATTACAGTGTTTACAACAATGTTTCAAAGAAAGATACACATAAACTACCAAACTGATGTATGGTCATGTGGAACAGATCGACATATTGTGGCTGATTGGCAATTAGAGTGTTGAGCAGCATGAGCGCATGCGCGGTGGGCGCGTATAGTGCAGTGTTAGTGCGCGCTGCGGGCGGCGCCAACAAGCGCTGCACGCGCATACGTAGATAGCGATCCGGCACAAACAGAGAACATTTGGACAGAGCGGTAGGGTTATCAATTTTGCTATTCATGAGAAGAAAGTAATGTATCATAAGCGAACATTTTCGTCTTAATTCGAGAGTATTTACACCTACCATGCCTGCTACAAATAAAGATGGGTACAAATAAGGGTAGTACCCATATATTTTTTTATATAAATAACGTGCAAATTTTCTCTGCACTCGTTCTAGCAAAATCTTGTACTTCGCTTCATGGGGATCCCATACCATGGCGTTAAATTCAAGTTTACTTCGAACAAGTGCATAGTAAAGTGCTAAAACGGCGTGCCTGTCTTTGAATTGAGCTGATTGTCTCATGACGAAACCTAATGATTTGTAAGCTCGTTTGCACAATTCCGTTATGTGCATATTAAAAGTTAGTCCGGTGTCAATAATTATACCTAAGTCTCTTACTTGCGTGACGCGCTCTATCGGGGCACCTAAAATATTGTAGCTGTAAGCGAGGGGGTTGCGAGACCGTGCTAGTGTCATAGTTTTACATTTAGATGCATTGAACTCTAAGCAGTTTTGCAAACTCCACGCAACCACACTATCGATATCGCGCTGAAGCGCCTCGCACTCGACCAGGTTTCCTACACCCAAAAACAATTTTAAATCGTCAGCGAATAAGAGACATACAGCCGTCTTAACAACCGACGGCAAATCGTTGATCATGATCAAGAATTGAGTGGGTCCGAGTACACTTCCCTGACTCACACCTGATAGAGTACAGTATGGGTTAGAGCGGTAACCTTTAAGTTGTACGTATTGAATCCGGTTTAGAAAATAGTTGGCAAATAGTTTTAATAATTTTGGCGTGAACCCTATAGCTGAAAACTTGCGTAAAAGTACATCATTATGTACGCGGTCAAAGGCTTTTTTAAAATCGAAATACGCCACATCTACCTGCTTTTTTCGATCCATCTCAAAAGCAGCGTAATCAACAAAGTTGGTCAGATTGGTGGCAGTCGATTTCCCAGCTCTAAACCCATGCTGCCCTTCACATAATCGATTTTGAATCTGAGTGGAAATATAATGATTCAGAATCGATTCAAAAACTTTACCGAAGGCTGAGAGTACGGCTATAGGCCTATAGTTTTCTATTTTTGATCTAGAACCATCCTTGGGTATAGGTGTGACGCGAGATATTTTCCACATGGATGGATAGACAGATGTTTTTAGTGCTAAATTGAATATGTATAAAAGAGGCGTTTTAAAAATATGCAAACAGTCTTTGACAATATATGGTGGTATATCATCTGGCCCAGTCGACGAGTGAGCTCTTAGTTTTTTAACTGATTTAATAAGATCAGTTATACTTATATGGTCTAAAGAGATTGAAGACAGACTGAGTGAGTTTGCAACCACTGACTCTGCGAGTTCTGAGGATAACGTAGGGGAATCTACTAAAAAAACAGATTCAAAATAATTCGCAAAGGCGTTAGCAGCATTCTTACCTGTCACTAATTTTCCATTATACTCAAATTCATCACAGCACTGTCTAGTTGACTGCTGCTCCCTAACATATTTCCAAAAGTGCTTAGGATCTTGTTTAATACTGTATTCAGTGTTCAGTTTCAGCCGTTGGGGCCTACTTAGAGGAAAGAAGCACGGATGTCAGCCCAGTAAATAAAAAACCTAATAAAAATTAAATACTTAAATAAACGTATTCAGTTTGTTTGTTGTTTTTGTATGCCGGTGTTTTTTTTTATATAAGTACAACTGAAGTGGCAACCAAGCGTACGGCCCACAAGATGGTAAACGGTTACCGCAGCCTATGGACGCTTGCAATACCAAAGGTATCAATCGCGGGTTGCCACCTTGAGGCATAGATCGCAAGCCTCATGTGCCAGTAATTTCGACGAAAACCATACCCTTCACACCGGAACACAGCAATGCGAGCATTACTGCTTTGCGGCAGAAATAGGTATGGTGGTAGTACTTTCCCGGACGTGTTCTATGACAAAGAACTCTACTACAGTCTAACATTTTTTTTTAATGGCTTTTGAGCTTGTGGTTACCCACCAGAGCTTTGTTTTGGACGAATGATGCAGTTCGTTCGTTCGTATGAGTCAGTGGCCAACTCTGGTGACAGAGTTTCTAGGCCGCCCGAAGGCCTCTGTCATGGCCTAACAACTTACAATGATGATGCAGTACAGACCTACGCAAAATTTAATAACTTAAATTATTGGGTGATGCTGCCTAATTAAAATAAGGCGTATCTCTTTAAATAAGGTGAAATACTTCGCTTAAAATAAGACGAAAGACTTGGATGTTCAGGCAATGAAAAAAAAACAAATGAAAAACAAATTTAGTGGCGTAGAAACTAAAGATTTGAGTTATTTCGTACAATAACAAAAGCGAGGCTAAAAACCTCGAGATATAACTTGAAAACTCACATTTCCGCAAGGACATTGTCCACTGATGCAGAGCAAAAATGTGTAGAATCAACCAATCAAGAGTTATTGAGTCGAAAATTCGTCAATTCAACGCGCTTCTCCCGTGAACAGCACTAAGTGAAGATCGAGTCTAACGACAGAGAAATATCAACTATATATCGATAATCGTTTGTTCTATTTTCGTTTATCAAACACAGACAAGTCATCACTTAACATGCTTGCAAAGAAATCACAAAAATTTATTCAATTAGGTTTTCTGTAACAATTTAAAAACTTTTATAAAACTCTTTAACTCAACTCGGCATTTATAACAATAACAGAATGGGCGTAAATAAAATTAACTTAGCTTGTAATATGTTTAAAATTGATCCTAGATTAGATAATATTGTTTTGACTTTGGTTCAAAAGGTTTTAAATTTAGTCTAGTCAAACAAAACCTAATCCTACAGGCGTATGAATATAAAAATAAGTTATTTATATTCAGAAAAAAATAATTTAGTATATTAAATGTTACAAAATTGGGTTTGGTAAATAAAAAAAGACCTAGAGGATGTCAATAAAATTTAAGGTTCTATAACGGGTGTGAAGTAATTCATTCTTTTGTTCTCTCTCACTTTAATTAGGTGCTTCTGAGGGTCCTCAGACCATAAAGATTGATAATTTATCGACAGCTATCTAATGGATTACCAATTGACAGACGAATGGTAATTGAAAACACATGTGCCAATAACAAACTGGCGTAATAACAGAAGAAACACGTTTACAATTATCAGTACATACTCAACGTAAAACCTTTTTCGCACAATGGCGGAACAAAGCCTTTGTTGCTCTCTATTGTAACAGTATAGTCACAGTGTATGCTATAGAACCAGTACCGACACTTTTAGAAAAAGCTTTTTTATTTTTAACAAGTGACCCACCACAGCTTCGCACGGGTGTAATCTATAAGGTCTTATTTCTATAAGAATAATAACTTGAAACTTTTTTTTAACCTTCTTACTACGTAGTATCACTTTATATTCGAGAATATAGAGTTTTTGTGATGGAGCTCGTCAGGGGAAAGACTCCCGCGATACCTATTTGTGCCGCCAAGCAGTTAATACCCACATTGCAGGGTATTTGGTGAAATAACAAGAACATGAGACTTTAGATCCGTCTTAGAGTAACAACAAGCAATGATATATCTGATGTTGCAAGCGTACATAGGCTACGGAAATCACTAACCAACCGCCAGCTTGCTTGCTTGTTATCTGGATTTTGACCTGAGAAAAGTTCAAACATCAATATAATTACGCATCAATGATCTTAAGTAGGTAGGTAGGTACTTAAATGACTGGTTGTTTCCAGTACACTGCTTCATCCACCATCTGTTTACTCCAATCATTTCTGTTTAAAACTCAGTTTTTTTCCTATTTACGTTTTATTTTTTTGTTTTCAACTGTCCAGTCAGGATGGTTGGCACGAGTACAAGCAATATCATATCATTTTTCATCGCATCTCAAAAATCATTACCCACTTGAATGAAATGAAATTTGAATTATTTATTTGGTGTTGGATTGAGTAAAAATAATATTATTTAAAATAAATAAATTTATTAGGTTTAAGTTTAATAGAAAAAATGCTTTCGCTAACAGTTAAACATTGAACTAGTGCTCAGATACTAGCCAGCTTCGTGTAATTAATTCCGCTATTAGTTTTTCTCCAGTGACATAATTTAATGGCATGTACAATTTTTATAAATGCAGTGCTCTAAAATGATACACTAGTATTGTGGACTACGACTGATTTCTAATATTTTTTTCTGTTTCTATGAGAAAAAACTTCGTTCTAGAAATCTTCTTTTGTGGAATATCTCATCGCCTTTTTTTCATGTAGATATTTTAAACCGTGTAGCATTGGGCAACACTGTTATATTAGAAAACAATCAAGTTGAACGTTTTAACACGAAATAAAAGTTATGACGAAATTTTAGCATAAGTAGCGTTTTGGCGTGTTTCGACTACACGAAAAATTTTACATTATTTTAATTGATAATTATAATTCTGGGATCTGGCAACCCTAGTCTGACGGGTAAACAACGCCTCAAACCGCTCCGTCTGAATTTATGTGATTTAACGCTAAAAATCGGTTGAAATTGCTTTAAACTTGTACATTTTGAATCAATTGTGTTCAGGGTGCTCGGATAATACAGTTTTTCACCCAAAAAGTGCGAAATTAGATGCCATTCTGGAGTTAATTTATTAGTGCACCGAAGCAAGTTCCAGTTTGATCAATAAAGCTTGAAGTCAAGCTCTGTGCATGTGCAGCGGACATTCACCGGTATTGCGTTAGCGTAAAAGGCTGTTTTTGCGTGAAGTTTTTGAGCGCTAATAACGGAGTGACGCTGTGACGTCACAACACAAGAAAGAATCCACGTCTGGAAAGTTCGCTGAAGTTGCAATAAATTCTCAAAATCAAATACAAAATACAACTTATTCTGTCATATCTTGGTTACTAAAACACACAGAAATGAAGTGCGCTAAATGTCTGAAGTCTACGAAGGAAGCAAACTCGATTCGTTGTACCGGTACTGCGTGCGAGAGGATATTTTGCTCGCTCTGTATAAGCCAATCTTCTTTTTACAGTGGATAGGAAAAAGTCTTGGAAATGTCCCGACTGCTGTGCGGCATTGAAAAAGAGTGTAGACAATACTCTTACTCCGGATAGATCAGGAACCGAGACTCTGAACCTTCCTACACGTGGGCAGAGCGATTCTTCGTTGGAAAACTGTGGTCCGGGAATGAAAGAACTCACTGAGCAGCTGAAAAAAGTTACTACAAAACTAGAGGAGGTTACTCAGTCTCTTAATTACTCTCAAGAACGCATGGATGAGTTAGTAGCCACCATAAAATCCAACGATTCTCGTATGAAATACCTGGAAAAAAGAGACCAAGAACTAACAGCTTTAAAAGCGACAGTGTCTCAGATGCAGAGTGAGCAGAACGCGCAGGCCCAACAAAGGCTCCTGAATGAAATAGAATTGGTTGGTATACCAGAAACCCCATCAGAAAACTTACAGCATATGGTGCAAGTGGCAGCTCGGAAGCTGGGTGTCGATATTGTGGAAAGCGATTTAGATTGGATAACTAGGGTTGGCCCTCGTCGCCCAATAGGGCCGTCAAGCATTCCTGATAGTATTAGCAAGATGCCGCGCACAGTAGTTGTGCGCTTGCTGCGTAGAACCAAGCGTGACCAGCTGCTGAAAGCAGCCAAGCTGCGGAAAAACATTAACAGTTCTGACCTGGAGGTGCCTGGCTCTCCGATGAAGGTATTCCTTAACGAGAGGCTTACCAAAGAGAACAGAATTCTCTTTCGCGATGCAAGAATCAGAGCTAAGAAGGAAGGCTATGCCTTCTGTTGGTGTCACCAAGGGGCAATATATGTCAGACAGTGTGAGGGAAAAGCGGCTGTGCTTCTGCGCGCTCAGAAGGATCTGGACCGGGTGTTTGTCAACACATCAAATCTTGACACAGTCTGAAGTAGTCTCTGTCCATCCTGGTGACTCTGTGTGTTTGCGTCTGTGGTTCTATATCACTCTATTTCTAGATGTTAAGTGTCTATCCGTACCTTATTATTTTTTTGTGTCTTACCTTTTTAAAATATTGTGCTTACATTCTAACCAAACAGGTGGTGGCCGCGGCGACTGTACTATGCTGATGTGTCATAATATTATGTGTATCAAAACAATTAAATGTAATTCAAAGATATTATGTCAGAGGGTAATAACTTATTACAATGCTTGTAAATGATAATATTGGAGATGACTTGGATAATGTGTTAAGTATTAACTGTCAAACTTTAAACGTACCCGAGCGATGTAAGGACTTGTTAGTGGACGAACTAAATTTTAGAATAGTTACATACAATATAAGAAGTATATCTAAAAACTTTAACCAATTTCAGGTATTTTTGTCTCGGCTTGGTGTGACCAGTGATTTAATTATACTTACTGAGTGCTGGCTCAGTGAAACAACAATAATTCCTCATTTGTCAGGTTATAGTGCACACCAAACAACAAGAATCAACAATCAGAATGGTGGCGTAGTTATCTACATTAAATCAGCTCTGAATGCCCTTGTATTGGAACCAATGTTAAGGGAGGCTGATTGTCTACAGGTAAAAATATCTAAATCTTTGACAATTCTAGGAATATACCGCTCACCTTCCTTTAGAACCCTGGAACCCTTTTTAACCTCACTGGATGCTCACATTTCTAGCTTAGGAAGTCTACCGGTCATTGTCGCAGGTGACATAAACATAAATATTTTGGATAATTCACCGAATGCAAACAGTCTAGAGTACATGTGTCTTATGGCTGAAGGTGGCTTTATCCCTGCTATCACTGCACCAACAAGGGATACTACTTGCATAGACCATATTTATGTCAAGGGTAAGTGTCCCTCCTCATGCGTTGGAGTAGTATGCAAGACTGACATAACTGACCATGATGTAGTGATGCTAGGGATAAATTTAAGTAAAGGCAGTAATAGGAGGCCTAGTCGCTTTACGTTAAAAAGAGATATTGAGGCTATTAAATGTGAACTTCAGAATATTAACTGGACAGATTATTTGTATCATCCAAGTGGTGACACCAGTGAGGTTACTAAGGTTTTCACTAAGCTGCTTATGGATGTGTTAGATAAGCACACTAGAAAGGTTAAAATCTCGAGGTCGAAATACAATTTAAAACCTTGGATCACGCCGGGTCTCATGCGATGCATGCGCCAACGTGATAAACTTCATCTTCAAGCTAAGCATGACCCAAATAATGCAATCGCTCAGCTTACATACACTCGATACCGAAACTTCTTTATTGACCTATTACGTAAATTAAAAACCAATTATGAAAATGTAGAATTACAGGCACATAAAGATAACCCTAAAAAATTGTGGAGAACTATAAAGAACGTTTGCAACTTAAACACTACAAATAATGAAATTTCTGAGCTGTTATGCCTTGAAGGTAGCAGCAATGAGTTAGAATCCCTTGATCTGTGCAATACTCACTTCTCTAGCATAGGTCAACAGCTTGCTAGTAATATTTTACAGGACTTGTCTCACACTGAGCAGGAACTAGCTAACTTGGTAAGAATCAGACATGCGCCAGCTGACTCTTTCTTTTTACAGCCTACAGATGTTTGCGAAGTAAATGACCTTATAATGAATCTTGCTAATGAGAAAGCACCAGGGATAGACGGTATAAGTAACTCTCTCTTAAAAAGTCTTAAAGAAGTGTTAATTGAACCACTTACCTTTATTTTTAATCATAGTATGGTAACTGGAGTTTTTCCGGATGCATGGAAAATGGCGTTAGTATCACCCATACATAAAAGCGGTCGTAAAGACAAGCCTGACAACTATAGGCCAATCTCTCTTCTTTGTGTCTTCTCGAAGTTGCTAGAGAAGCTTGTAAACAATAGGCTTATTAAATTCCTAGACAAGCATAGTTTAATCTCTGATAAGCAATTCGGTTTCCGCAAGGGAAAGTCGACCGAACATACGGTGTCTTTACTAACAGATATAGTGTCGTCACATTTAGATCGGAAACAGTGTTGTATTGGCGTATTCTTAGATTTGGCGAAAGCCTTCGACACTGTCTCCGCTCCGATCCTTTTGAGAAAATTGGAGGGCATGGGGGTACGTGGTTCCGCCTTAAATTGGTTCAATAGCTACCTAACGGAGCGGAGGCAGTGTGTGAGGGTTGGAACCACTAGGAGTGGATCTCAGACATCCCATTTCGGCGTCCCCCAAGGTAGTATCCTAGGGCCCACGTTATTTATACTTTATATTAATGATATCCATGAACTTTCTCTTAAAAATGCGGACATTCTATGTTACGCTGACGATACAGCACTACTGTTTAATGGGCCTACTTGGTATGATGCTTCTGTTGCAGCGGAAGAGGGATTGTCTGTGATTCAAAGTTGGCTGAAAAACAACCTCTTAACACTAAATACAAAAAAAACCGTCTACACCTGTTTTCATAAAACTTCAAAGACTGCGCCACCGACCTCGTTACCTCTTTTGAAGATACACTCCTGTGGGGGTATAAATAGCACTGCGTGCACATGTGAGGAACTCACTAAAGCTAAAGTTATTAAATATCTTGGAGTCTTAGTCGACGATAACCTTTCTTTCAAAATGCACATTCACAATCTGTCTGGTAGAGTACGAAAGGTCGTGCATGTGATGAAGGAACTACGTGATGTAGCTAACACTGATACCCTTAAATCAGTGTATTTTGCTCTGTGTCAATCTTTACTAATGTATTGCATCACCTGTTGGGGATCTGCTGCTAAAACCGTTATTATACAATCCGAAAGGGCACAACGTTCCGTTTTAAAAATAATGTTGAAAAAACCGCGCAGATATCCAACAGTAGATGTTTACAAGGATAGTGGCGTTTTGACTGTTCGTCAATTGTTCATTTTGAAGGTATTTTTGTCCATGCATCGAAATGTTCTGTCCTCTGATAACCTTGAAGACCTATTAAGGCGTAGAGTTTTTAAGCTTTCGAATACCCAAGTCCTTACATCGTTCGCTCAACGTTTCGGTGAATATATCAAAACTCAAATCTACAATAATGTTGTTAAACACTGTGATACACAAATAAAATGTTTATCCGTGCGCCAAGCAAAACCTATAGTGAGAGAATGGCTCTTGACACTTAGCTATGATAGAACAGAAAACATGTTTTTTGGAGGTGCAATGTGATACCTACTAAAAACTTATTATTGAAAAACGTATATAAGTACCAATATAATATAATTTTTAACTTATTAAATCTACTCACCTATTAGTCACATTATATAAACTCTTATACTTACTACTTTAGAAAAAAAAATTGTCATTATATAAAGTCATACAATAGTTAAACTCAATAAAAATTATACTAATGTCAGACTAGGTAATACTTACCGTAAACTATATAATCGTACGTTGGTTCCCACGATTCAGGCTTAGCCTAGTGTGGGGATCATAAGACATCACCCTATTTTTATAACAGTTTCTGCATGTATACATACTATAGTTTTGGATATCCCATTGTTGTACCTACCTAGTTGTATGTTGTTCCTTTTATGATGTATTATGCAGTAATAAACACTTTTTTCATTTTTTCATTTTTCAATTGCAAATACAAGTTATAGGATTACAGCACCTGAAACACGATTGCCTTACTTTAGTCCGATAAAAAAAATTACAAAGTTGCCGCAAAATCTATATTTTTTACAGGTAAAGTGATTTTATTTGAATGTCATTAAAGATAATTAAATAAATAAATAAATAAATAAATAATGCTGGACAATCCACACAGCATCATCTAGCCCAAGGTAAGCTGCTGTTAAACAGAGCTGTGTTATGGGTACTAGATGACTGATATCTATTTATTACAATACAATACATAGATAGATATTTTTTATTATACATAGAAAACACCCAGAACACCCGGAACAAATATTTGCAGATCCTACAAACATTTGTCCCGAGGCGGGAATCGAACCCGCAACCTCTGCGTCGCAGGCGGACCTGCGCCCGCTGCGCCACATCGGTCGTCTTAAATATAATTAAATAAGAATTTCTCTATAGTGTTCCCTAACAAATACTTCATTGGATTACGGGTCAATTTTAATGTGTGTTAGTACATTTTCTTTTTAGAATAATAAATAATCTGAGATTGTAAGTGGATTCTTATGAGTCAGTGGCCAACTCTGGACGGAGTTGACGGAATTATTAGGCTGTCCAAAAGCTCATCAAAATTTGAGAGATTTTGGTAGAGCATACGATACGTTTTCTAAGAATAAGTAAAAAAATAGTAAATGAAAAAGTAAGTACTGAATAAGTTATCTTTGTGATAGAGCTTCTGACGGATGACGATGACCGAGAGACGACCGATGTGGCGCAGGTCCGCCTGCGACGCAGACGTTGCGTGTTCGATTCCCGCCAAGGAACAAATGTTTGTACGATCTACAAATATTTGTTCCGGGTGTTCTGGGTATTTTTTATTTATAAAAAAAATTATCTATGTATTGTATTGTATTAAATATAAATCAGTCATTTAAAACCCATAATAGAGCTGTGTTTAATAGCAGCTTACCTTGGGGCTAGATTGATGCTGTGTGGATTGTCCAGCATTATTTATTTATTTATTTATTATTATTCTCCATGGAAGTATTTAACCATACCCATATTATGCCACTATTCTAATAAAAAAAATATAACCGTCGTAAGCATATTTTTTCCGTTCCCGTATCATTTAGTCCGACATCATGTATTCATACGTCCGTTAAAACGTACGTTAAAACAAAACAAAAGTTTTTGCCGCAAGCTGGTGGCTTCTAGTTACACGCCTTTTAACATGCAGACGGTTGAATGAATTGTTGATTATAATATAGGAATGAAGCACTAATATTGTTGTGGCTAACGCGTTTCCAACTAATCGAAGGAATGAAGCACTAAAATATTGTTGTGGCTAAGGCGTTTCCAATCGACTAGGTTTAACTACCTTCAAAATATTCATAAACTCTTATAATAAACATTCGGGCATGATACGATATACATTTGTATGATCATGTCATTAGGTATTGTCCTATAGGATTATGACGTCCTAAAACTGTATTATTTTTTAATACCACTTTTATTTGGTTTCCGTAAAAGTGGAGCTTAAACGGCATATCAACGTATTGTACTAACTTTATGAGTATGTGTAGAGTACCTACACATACTCATAAGGTTATTATGACTGTCATCTGCCTGTTGCTGTATCAGAGTTGTCTCTGTCACTCCTACAGTGCGTACCTTACGTGTATAAAGGACGGCCTGACACGACGACAGACGCACGTACTGTCATATAATTATGACCACCGTTCAATTTTGTGTCAGATATGTTCCAAGTTTGGTGGAGTAAATCGACTATTTGGAAAGATCACTATAGATATACTTTTTTTATGATAACGTGTGTGTCAAATGATGTCAATCGTCACGCATGAACAGAACAGCAGCAGTGTCACCCAAAAACATGAGTTGTGAAGTTCTGCGCTCGTCACCCCGAAACGCAGAAACTAAGTCTCTTTCACCCAGTAACTTCAGCTTAGTAATCTCTGTAGTATTAATTGTTTTATCACCTGGCGGCAGTTTGTGCATGTAGCAAGGCTTTTCTAACTTCGTCACATATTCAGAATGTTCCGTCCGATATCGGAACAATGGAACTACTCGAGCGAATTTAAATTTATTCTAAAAACAAACGCCGAATTACTTCCGTTCGTACGGTCGCAGTCGTGCCGGCTTTTAATGACGAGTCCGGTTTTATCGTGGCTCCGGTTTTTTGACTTTTTCAGTACTAAGTTAATTAGATACTGTGATATCTTATTTGTAGATCTATTTTTTAAATAATGCTTATAACAAATAATAGCAATTAGTTTTTTTTGTAAATAATTTTCTACATTTCCTAACAAATAATTAAAATAATTTTTATTTTAAATAATTAGTCTTACAAACTATCATGGTTTCACAAAACTATAGTGGATAATTGGCATGATTTGTAAGTTTTATTGATAACTGTTATTTCGGCGCAGGCTGTGATCGTGTTCTTCTGTAAACAGTGAACATGGTGCATGTAAATAAATAAAAATTAGACAAATAATATTGAAAAAACTAACAAGAAACTTGTTACAAAAAGGTTTTAAACTTTTAAGTTTCAAAATCTTATAAAATAAACCTTTGGATTAGAATTTCGTGCTCGAAGCTCTATCAGTGTCACGCAGAATTAGATTTGAATAGAATTGGCGTAATGTCTTGCGGTGAGCTCACTGGAAGCCATGGGCGAAGAGAGAACTGTGAAACTATCCAATTAAGTGAGTCCAACCTTACAGTTTGGCATTCAACCGCAACCTTCCTCTACTATGGTAAATTGCAACTACCTTCAAACGATAAGTTTTGAATTGCATTTTGTATTTAGGGTTAACTTGCTTACTGATCCTAAAATATTTTTTATTAGCTATTTAGTCCAAAGTTACTCTGTGTTATTTAAATAACGTGTATAACAAATACTTTTAAATACTCATTTTACTTTACTACTTTATTTAATCTAATATAACACAATACAATACAATACAATAGTTTTATAATAACGCCAAGTTACATGTCAGAAAGGTACATTATCTATATTTAGGAATATAGTGACCTAAGTTAAATTTATGTTTAAAAATTCGACAATACTTATTAAATTTGACATTTTGTAGATATGTCAAATTAAGGGGCTGTCAATAGCCAGCATTCTGCCAAAACTGAACAAATTAATTGTCAATAATAATATTGTAAGTCAGTAAAATAATATAAAGTAAAGTAAATTAATGGCTTACTATTTCTAGCTTTTAATACAAAATTTTGATGGTAGTAAAAACTTCAAACTCTTGTCAAAGTTGTAGTTAAAGATACACTCTTTTGATCAATAAACCATTTGGGTAGTTTTCAAATTAGCTATCCTATCAAAAAAATAAAAGTAGAACCCAATGAAATGTCTCCTTCCTAATCCATTGGTCGGAAAATTGGACCAAGTAGAGTTTGTAATGTATTTATCCAACTCAATACCTGAGCACGAATGGATACGGCTGGATTTAATTTTTTAATTAGCTTGTTAATAAATTATTACAGAGTTCTAGCTTGTTTTGTTTTGGTGTTATTTTTGTCTGGGACGAATCCTGCTTTTATGATTTATAATTAACGTACATTAGGTTTTAGAATTTATCTTGTTTTCTAATGTAAGTAGTTGGTTTCTCAAGGGACTATAATAGGGGGCAAATTTACTTATTTATTTAGTTAATGACTTTGCAAATTCGTTACCAATTTTGTTGAAGTTGCAAATAAGGTAATTTAATTTGTAATTGCTACAGTATGCTGTCTGATCCACTATCTGATAGGACTAGAAAATAATTTAAGTTGGTTAAAAGACGTTAATTTGTAGCACCTAGGTATAGTTTTGTTAAAAACTTGATTTTGTTACCAATAATCGCAACAGCGACAATGCCCTTTTTTCATTGATGAAACAAAATGTCTTATCTATATGACGACCGATGTGGCGCAGCGGGCGCAGGTCCGCCTGCGACGCAGAGGTTGCGGGTTCGATTCCCGCCTCAGAACAAATGTTTGTACGATCTACAAATATTTGTTCCGGGTGTTCTGGGTATTTTCTATATATAATAAAAAATATCTATCTATGTATTGTATTGTATTAAATATATATCAGTCATCTAGTACCCATAATACAGCTCTGTTTAACAGCAGCTTACCTTGGGCTAGATGATGCTGTGTGGATTGTCCAGCATTATTTATTATTTATTTATTTATTTATCTATCTTACCGATTTAAGGCGGTATTTAACTAAGGCGGTAGAAGAGGCCAATGAAACATTGAAAAAAGCCGTGGAATCATTACTTTAATCTATACTAATATTATAAAGAGAGAAGATTTGTATTTTTGTTTGTTACGAATAAACTCAAAAACTACTGGTCCGATTTCAAAAATTCTTTCACCATTAGAATGCTACATTATCCTTGAGTAACATAAGTTATATTTATTACTAGTGACCCGCCCCGGCTTCGCACGGGTGCGGTTTCTATGCACCCGCGCGAAGCTAAGACGGACTGCTAGTTTATAAATATAAATATTGGCAGATATTATAACACAGCGCCATCTAGCTTCAAATTTAGCAAAGCTTGTAGTATGGGAACCAGATAACTAATAAAACATTACCTACACTTTTTTGTAGATATTATGTACACATAAAATCCATAGAAATACCCAGACCCGGAATAAACATTTGCAGATCAGGCAAACATTGGTCCCGCAGCGAGGATCGAACCCACAACCTTTTTAACCGGACTCGCCCACCAAGATCGTCAATAATAAATCTCTTCTCTTTCCGTAAATTCTAAGAACTTTAGTTCTTACTTTGCGGCTTGTGTTATATTAAAAAAGTCTAAGCTCTTAAAATAACTGGGTCCATTTTCAAATAAGATTAATTCGAAATCGGAGCGTTGTTTTTGTTAGAAACTAGCGCCACCTGCATTGAGTTAACGTAATTATGTAAAGTTGATGTAAATCCGTCAACCCCTAGTCGTTTAGAAGCGGAATACAGGCGCCGTCAAATTGAATATGAAAGCGCTTAGGAAACGGTAGGATTAATTTAAATTTTAAAATGACTTTAAAGGGGTAAGGGTTATTATGATTTCATTTGAGGTATTAGTTTCATTTGTAAGGGGTTACCTTAGCCCTCTGTAATGTTATGAGAAATATTCAATGAGCGCGATCAATCGTAGAGCTTTATGCCCTTATTAACAAAAAAATGCTATTCTAACGGCTTGCTAAAAATGTATATATTGTCTTTATTTATCATTATCTACTATCCGACTAACTAATATTATAAATGAAAAAATACGAGTATGTTTGGATATGTGATTATTTGTTACGTGTCTCCGTGACGTCTCAAGCGATTGTGATGAGGAATGGTACATGTTCTAAGTTTTGGAATAACACATACACTACTTTTTTATTCCGGAAAAAAATACTAATCCTGTGGGATAGCATAAAAACCAATAAAACTACGTTTGAAACCGCACGGGTCAGCTCGTGTGTCTTTATACAAGAATAATAATAAAAAAATTCAGTCAACAACTTTTTAAATCGTATCTTATTATAATATTAAGATCTATTGTTCGTGATTACGCTAAGGATTTAATTAGAACCGTTCCCGCTAACCAGTTTTTATATCTATCAGTGTTTGTAAAGCGACACGCTTGCATCACGTGATATCGACGCGCTGCCATTGGCTAAAATAATGTTCCCATCCCCACTTTCCTAGATTTCAGATTTAGAGAATTCAGCAAAAATACATCTTTTTTATTAAAATATTCCTCAATCTATATTCATAATCATTAGTAGTCACCGATGCTAAAGGTATTGGCCACGCTTATCTCAAACATCTATAACACCTTACCAAAGTAATACTATCAAATTGCATACTCGCCAAAGTGTAGAATATGTTAAAGTTAATGTAATACGGTAAAGTTTCAAATCCCAAGCTGCTTAGTACAATATAGTGAGAAGCAAACCAAACATCTCAACGTTACTGAGCTAACATTGCAAGGAAGGTTTTACACCAGAGGCTGTATTGAGAGCCAGTCTGCTATTGAACATCGACTTAGTCGAATCATATTTAACATACTATAATAATGTAGCTGGTAATGTTGTTCATAACAGATCAACCAAGTTAGGCACTGTTCCGTGTATAACCATTTTGATGGGTGACAACCAGTGGCAATCAACTGAGCGCTTCCATGCTTCAAAGGGGACAGGAAGTTGTCGATTTTTATATTCCGTATTTGATCAGATATAATTATGTTCCCGTAGTTTTTATAGTTGTGTAGAAAATCTGTTACTCGTATATGTTATTATACGTTTAACATTTGCTCATTACGCGAGGCTTTATACTAAGAACTACGTTCATGTGGACTTATTCTTGGAAATTTCAAAATCCGTTGAAATCGGTAGGAGTTTTGTGGTTTGCTTGACTGTGTTTTGCGCGTATTTAGATAGTCGTGAGATGTGGTCGTTATTCCCCTCCATCAGCTGCCTTCAATGTTTTCACTTGGTGAACTCACTTATTGTCGAGCGTGAGTGGGTGAGTTTTCATCCACCCCGCGGACCCAATGCAAATTGGTGGATGGCATCTTGGGTTTTTTTTAAATAAATGCTGCCTCACTATTTGACTCAGTGCCAATAGCCCTAACCTAAACAAACTTCTACTATGAGAACCAGTTAAATGATGGAATACACATCAGTATTTTTTTTGTAGATACATACTTATAATACTTAGAAACACCCAGACCCAGAACAAATATTTGCAGATCATGCAAACATTTGTCCCGCAGCGAGGATCAGGTTAGTGGCAAAATCTCCTTTGATCCTCTTTAAAGGGGATTTTGGGAATTTAGACTGAGCTTCAAAGGGGATTTTGACACAAAAATCCCAAAATCCCCTTTGAAGAGAAAATCTCGTTTACTATTGAGTGAAATCTACGAACTCGCAACCTCTCGTTCTCAACTGAGCACAGCGGGTACTCGCCCACCTCCCCCCCCCCATCAAGTTTTTGGAATTAACTTATTCTGGAACAAGACAGAAAAACTTTTAAAAATAATTAAACTTGGAACAACATTTCCTTTGCACAAAAGCCGGTACAACAATTATTTTCTTTGTCATGTGTGGAGTGCGTGTAAACAATTCGGCTTGGTTCTGGTAAAATTCCCTAAAAAGCGGCGGCCGTCGATAAGTTTTGGCCAAATACGATTATTACAGCTTACGTCTTGATGTCTATGTGAGCGTTAGTCAAATGCAGGTTTTCCAGTTCGTGGTGGCATTTCAAGAACCTTTATTTTTGCGGTTATCGGTTTTGCGAGTTATATGCCTATTGCCACATCAACTTGCTTATAAAGCTATGTCTTAACGACCTCGGTGCCGCGGTAAGCGAGTTTCCAGTTGAGAAGCTAAATTATATTTCTAAAAAAAAGCATAAATAAAACAAGAGGTTGGGGTGCAATCCATGTTGCGGCAGAAATGTTTGCCTGATCTGCAAATATAAGGTCATTCATTATCAACCTGATAAACTTAAGGGATAGGTTACACACATAAAATTATATAAACATAAAAAAAATTCTAAACATTTATTTTTTATATAAAAAAAAAAAATTACGTAATTCTTCAAAATTAGTTATCCTTGTTAGAAATCGAAAAGGCAGCGCTCGGCACGTGTCAGTGACCCGCACGTCAATGAACCGCGGGTCAATAACCCGCGCGTCCTTGACCTGCGCGTGTTAATGACCCGCTACGGGGCGCGCACACTCGAATATTTCATTATTACGCCGCTTAACTCGATTCCCAACAATGATAAATAAAAATTGAGCAGAAAAACGTAATCGATTTTTTTTTGATTACTTGGGATTTTTAAGACAAAATATACATAAAAAAAACATATATTTTTTTTATTGTGTGGAACCTATCCCTTTAGTGTCAGGTTGATAATGAATGACCCTGTATTTGTTCTGGTGTTTCTAAGGCTGGATTCGTCCAACTTCTGGAATAACTATTCTGTGGAATAAAAAAAAATACAAGTTTACTGTCAGTTTACTCTCGAATAACTGTATTGTTTATTCGGAGATTGGCCGATTCGAGTTACAAATCCAACCTAAGAGATAAATAATGTATTTACAAAAAAAATATGAATTACCCATACTTTTCTGTCAGTTATTAGTTTCCAGCTTTGCTTAGTTTCGAGCTAAATGACGCTTTGTAATATTCGCCATTATGTTTCTATGAACTTGGTTCTTCAACGGATCTCGGCAGTAACTGCATTTTGGAAACTCCGTTCCAGTGACGCGGCTCAAAGAAGTTTCTTTGTCCACACCTCTCACCTTTGTCACGTTTGTATCTTGTGACACTTGCGACGTCAAGTGGGACGTTGTGAGACTTTAACTGTGAATAGTGTAACGTTGTAAAATAAAACTAAACTGTCTTGGAATGGAAACAATAGAACAAAGTAAATATATAAATAAAAAAATTGAATATTTATTTATTTTATTTATTTATTTTGTTTATTTAAGAAACCAACAGCGATTTACAATGTATGTACTTATATAGATTATTAATCCTAGGTATAAAATAAACGTAAGGCTAATAAAAGGGTCAACTTTTGTCTGAAGTAAGCAAAGTTGTTGGGAACAAAATATTTGCAAGTTATTGTCTATCTACATTTTTAATTACTATCAGTGAGGGACAATACAAAGATCTTGATAAAAATTATCCCTAAGTACGGGTAGTAAGCACCGGTGGTCCGGTAAGCGGTAGAGAGCACCGGTGGTCTAGTGGTAGTGACCCCGCCTTCCGATCCGAAGGTCGTGGGTTCAAACCCGGTCGTGCACCAATGGATTTTTCTGTTCGAAAAATTTATGTGCGCAATGCCAGTGCTCTCATACGGTGAAGGAAAACATCGTGAGGAAACCGGCATGTCCAAGAACTAAAAATTCGAAAGACATGTGCCATCCGCCAATCCGGATTGGGTCCGCGTGGTGGATTAAGACCCAATCACTCTCGCCTGAGAGTAGGCCAGTGTCCCAGCAGTGGGAACATTAGAAGGCTGTCATGATAGACGGGTAGTAAGGTAATTTTTTTATTTTATTTTCGTTTATTTGGAAACAAACAGTTCTTAAAAACTAATAACTAAACACAATTAAAAAAAAATAATAATAATAATAGAATTAAGTAGGTAAACAAAACATAAATATTTGTTATAACTATATAAATATACATAATATATATATATAAATGTTTTAAATTAACTTTTATATAAAATCTTAAAACGTATCATGGATTCATGGACATGATGCATATTGTTATATTGAGTTTGTGGGTAGTTATAGGTTGTAATAGTAAGTAAGTGTCTGTGTGAACTGACCTTCGGAGATGCAAACTGCAAATGGAATAGAAACCATAGAACAAGTAAATAAATAAATAAATAATGCTGGACAATCCACACAGCATCATCTAGCCCCAAAGTAAGCTGCTGTTAAACAGAGCTGTATTATGGGTACTAGATGACTGATATATATTTAATACAATACAATACATAGATAGATATTTTTTATTATATCTAGAAAATACCCAGAACACCCGGAACAAATATTTGTAGATCGTACAAACATTTGTCCCAAGGGGGGAATCGAACCCGCAACCTTTGCGTCGCAGGCGGACCTACGCCCGCTGCGCCACATCGGTCGTCATTTAAAAGTCAGTAAATAAATATATAATAAATATTTGTGGACATTTTAACACATCGCCAGGGGAGTCCGTAGCTACTACGTTAACTGGCATTGGTGAGGTGCCAGTCTAAATCCTCACCATCAGATATGTTGAAGCGTAAAGCAATCATATTATGGTAAAAAAAAAAAGCACATCGCCATCTAGCTTCAAACTAAGCAAACTTGAACTGTGAGAAGCAGACAACTGATAGGAGGAGGACAAAACTAGGTGACAGATGGGAATAATCCATACACAACACATGCATTACAGGGAATGAAATTACAGGCACATGAGACTTACCATCTAACGTCTCAGGGTGGTAACACGCAAGTGATATCTATGATGTTGCATGCGTACATAGGCTACGGTAACCGCTGACCATCAAGTGGGCCGTACGCTTGGTTACCACTTTAGTAGTATAAAAAAAAAATATGCATATTTTTCGGCAAATACCAACTTAATTATACCACTCCTCTTAGTCACGTTAGCCTCGGTTCGGCTGGCGATATCTGCAATATCTTCTGACAATTTGTTCCGTGTAGTCACCATTTGGGTACGTGATCGCCAGTGGCAATTTCAATTGAGCGCTCCCGTGCTTCCGAAAGCACGTTAAGCAGTCGGTCCGGGGCTTTTTCAAAGTGGCTTAACGCTATAGCAGAAGAACCAATGGATTGCACCAATAAATTTTTCTATTCGTGAAATGTATGTGCTTTCACGGTAAAGGAAAACATCGTGAACAAACCGGCATGTTCAAGAACTAAAATTCAAAAGGCATAAGCCATTCACCAATCCACATTGTGTCCGTGTAGTGGATTAGGACCCATTCAGTCTCGCTCCAGAGTAGGCCAGAGTAGGGTTTGAACCCACGACCTTAGGATCGGAAGGCGGGGTCACTACCACTAGACCACCAGTGCTCTCATTACCCTTTGGGTAAATACTCAATGGCCAGCAGACCATTAGAAGGCTGTCATGAATGAAAGCATATTTTTAAGCTACGTGTGACCCCCGCTTATTGTTATAAAGCTCGCTTTGATGTTCCGGCTTTAGGTGTAGGAACATTGATTGGGAGACAAAGAGGCCAATATCCCGGGCATTCCGGCCTAAATCGAGTTATCCCCTACAGAATGGGTCCTGGCATTGATTTAATATTAAAATTACCAAGGTTGGTTTTGAGGTGCCTTTTGATTTGGGTGAGATAAAGCTGATTATCATGAATATGTATTTTATTTTTACTGGTGGTTTTGTGGAAGATTTTAAGGTCGTGGGTTCAAAGCCCGTACACAAATGAATAAAAAAAATATGTATGCAATGTCTTATTTTTCGAGGCAGTGAGATGATAATATTCACTAAAACGTAGCTAAGACGTGACTTAACTGCATGAAATTGACATACGTAACGTAGTTTCAAATATATTAGATAGGCTTCGGTGGATAAGCGTCTTTATACAGTTTTATTCTCAGAGCGGGCTTAAGTCGATATCCGCCGTTTCTGTGGTGACATTGGATCGATTAGCGCTTGATCACGTCGAGAGAGAAGCTGAGATTGTACACTTTGCTGTCATTTTGGTACAAGACTTGAAATTTAAGCGATAAAGTAAGTAAGTTCGTATGAGCCAGTGGCCAACTCTGATGACAGAGTTTTAAGGCCGCCCAAAGGCGTCTGTCATGTTCTTACAAGTTTGAAAAAGCCGGGACCGACTGCTCAACGTGCCCTCCGAAGCACGGGAGCGCTCAGTTGAAATTGCCACTGCTGTTCACCCATCCAAATGGTGGCTAGATGATGCTGTGTGGATCGTCCAGCATTATTTATTTATTTATTTATATTGATGTTTCAGTATCCAAGCAATCGTCAAACGTTGATGTCGTTTGATAATGAACTTCTAAATAGCTTTAAATCTTCAGAAAATGACGAAATCAGTAGTATTTAGGGCGGTAAAGGTAGCTACCTTAGTACTTAGCTGATGAGGCAGGATATCTAATCTGCCTCCAGGCAATTATGTGCAAGCACTACTGTGTTTAAGTTCAAAAGGCATTGTAGCATGTGAAAGTAATGGGCAAAAGAGTCTAAGCGTGTCGGGGTGATGAGCGCAGTGCAGTGCCAGGCAGAACTTTCACCCTAAAGCTCTGGACCGTACTGCAACTGTTATGGTCAGGCGTGCCGCTTTACACTACGCGAGTGACTTGAACGTCTTGTCTCTTGCGGGCATAAAGAGTGAGCATTCATAATAGTACTTTAAACCTCTGTTATGTGTTTTTTAAATCTGTTATTGTCTTTGTTCATTGATATAAAAATGACAAGAAAAACAATGCTTAGTAAGCCGCAAAAATTACAGTTTATTTATGAATAAGGGCATCTTTAATCTTATAACATGACCACACATCAAACCGATACTCTCGGAACGCAACACTTTAGAGAATTTAATTCCTGCCTATTCTGAATCAATACGTTTGAAACTGCTCCTTTGATTCCTTCCAGGAACACACCTTTGAAGATTCTGGTGCCTTACTCTTGAATCCAATGACAATTATGATTCAATCTCAATTTCAATTTACTGCTGTCAAATTGTTGTACTCTTGGAAACAAGGTTAACCTTGGTTCTAGGTTTTCTAGTTCTTTCCCAATACCAATCGCGTTTAAGAGTAAGGCCCAAGAGCCTGTTGCCCAAATTATCTTACTGATGTAATAAATAATAAATAAATAAATAATGCTTGACAATCCACACAGCATCATCTAGCCCCAAGGTAAGCTGCTGTTATATTACAATACGATACATAGATAGATATTTTTTATTATATATAGAAAATACCCAGAACACCCGGAACAAATATTTGTAGATCGTACAAACATTTGACCCGAGGCGGGTATCGAACCTCGTAATAAGTGCGAAAGTTTGTCTGTATGTATATGTAAGCCAACAAAGGAAGAGTCGACCTGTGCAGTTTTGCCTTCACAGGTCAACCTCAGGTGTTGGTAAAAACTGCACAGGTAGTCCCACACAAGCTCCGGTCTATCTGTACAGGTATGCACTGCACAGGTAAACCTCTCCGGTAGACCGTGTGTGTATGCCCACTATTACTCCTTCAATCTCCAATTACTGGATGGGTATGGATGAAATTGGGTTAGTGTCAAAATCCCCTTTGAAAATCACCTTTGAAGGGGATTTTGGGAATTTTAGTGTCAAAAACCCCTTTGAAGCTTGAAGCTCGGACTGAAGGGGATTTTGACACAAAAAATCTCCCAAAATCCCCTTTGAAGGGTAATTCTTATTAACAGATACTTAGATTGTACCCTGGATTAAGATATAGCGCTACTTTTTATTCTGAAAAAGTGAAGAATTTCCGTGGGATGAAAAACATAATAAGCGCTTAAAATTTGCAAAACCACGGGTGTAGGTTTGCACTTAATTACTAGTGTGGTTTTTACTGACGATAGGTTTATTTTTATAGATGGTAAGCGGTTACCGCAGCCTATGGACGCTTGCAATACCAGAGGTATCACTCGCGGGTTGCCACCTTGAGGCTAAGATCGAAAGCCTCATGTGCCATTAATTTCACCGGAAACCATACCCTTCACACCGGAACACAGCAATGCGAGCATTACTGCTTGGCGGCAGAAATAGGTATGGTGGTAGTCCTTCCCCGGACGAGCTCTATCACAGAGAACTCTACTACTCTTAAAAAGTGCCTAAAGCTTGCCTGTTGTCTACTTGCCGCATCCCTCCCCTGTTCTCCTCCACGCTCCTATTTTACTAACAGGGAGCCTGAGTTACTTGGTTTGTCAGCAGCTTGCTATTCAAATCTAACTAATCAATTTCGTGAAAGACCGTATTCAAATGCGCTCGACCTAAAGGAACTTTTGTATATTTTCTGTTTATTTTACATCAAACACTAAGCAATATTAATCAACGTAAAAAACGAGCGCCGTAATTTTTAATATCAACAAAACTGAGATACCATACAAAATGCCTTCATTTTGCAAGTTATTTTCGTGTTTCTTTCACAAATTGAAACATTACTGCGCTTACAAAGAAGACGCGAAATCCCTGATGCTTTGGTTTCTTGAAAACCGGCTAACGTTTGGTGATTGAAGTAATCATGTGTAGTTTTAATGTTCCCACTTTTGAGCCTTCTCTTGAGCAAAAGTGACAGGAACATGTCCGCATTGGCGATCTGAGTACACTGTGTGTCCATTTGTGGAAAAAAAATATTGTCAAATTTAAAACAAAAACTCTCTAAAAAAATTTATCATAAAATAACTGATTAGTAAGATGATGAAAAGGCTTGAGACAAAATGTGCTCCAACACTACTTAGCATCTATAACAATAGCAAGGTTCATGCCTAAAAAACTATAAGAACCCAGCCAGTGTTGTTTTGTAAGACGTTTCAGACTTTGACTTTTGATATTTTGTTCGTTAAAAAACCAACGAAACGAGCTCTGGCATTATTAGTATTTATTTATTGTTATTTTTGCTTATTTATATTTTCTATAGCTTTTGTTCAATATTAATAATTTTGCCTAAAATTATTACGTTACTCCAGTTTTACCCTCCTTCAGATAAAGTAAGAATGTTAGGCGTTAATTACACTTAATAAATTTAACAAAAATTAATTATCTCACCCACTTAATTAGGTGTAATTTAAGATAGGAAACCATGTTTTAGGTAGGTTCAACATCTTTAGAAATTGGAGAACAAATATTTTCTATAATATTATTTTAGATATTTGTTTAATACTAAATGAGAACAGTAAACCTTGAAATCTAGTGAAATTAATTAGTTTATTATAGAGATCCGGTCGTTCAACCTGAGATACGAGTACTTAGTAAGTAGATGACAATTTTAAATACGCAAACAGTTTGCTATGCTTTACTACAAACATCTACTACGTCCAACTACTACAGCAAGTGCTACGTGTAGCTACGAAAACTAGTAATGCTACACCTAGCCACTACCAGTGCTAGGCGTTGCTACGAAAATAACTCTCGCTAAGCTTAGCTACAGTCTGCTACAAGTAGTTAGTACGCAAAACTATGAAAATCAGTTATGCTACGCTTAGCTACAACCAGTGCTTACGCGTAGCTACAAACGTAACTGTTGCTAAGCTTAGTAACATTTTTAACACTAGTTATGCTACGCCAAGCTACAGTTTTAATTACTACGTCTTGTGCTACACCCAGCTTCAGTTCTTGCTACGCGTAGCTAAGAAGATATGCCACGCTTACACTAGTGGTGGTATGCTAAGTCATTATTCATGCTACGCTTAAACTACACGTAAATAAATAAATAATAAATAAATAATGCTGGACAATCAGCATCATCTAGCTTCTGGGTAAGCTGCTGTTAAACAGAGCTGTGTTTAAGGGTGCTAGATGACTGATATATACTTAATACAATACAATACATAGATCGATATTTTTTATTATGAATCGAACCCGCAACCTCCGCGTCGCAGGCGGACCTGCGCCCGCTGCGCCACATCGGTCGTCGTGCGTAGTACGTAAACTATATCATAATTATTCTCATTACAACTCACTCCGCCGTAATATAAGTAAACTTTTTACCGCTGGGACGAGCGGCGAGTAGAATGCACAGATACAAATAAAGACCCTAATTTGCAAATTGGAATTAGATTCGCTAATTAGAATGCGGCGCGTGTTTTAATTGTAAAGTGATTTGGTTACCATGGCTTTGTTAGATTTGAATTGAGATAACATTCATCGATTAGGTTATCAACGATTTACTTTGGGTTTTGATAACCTAATTAACTCTTGATAACCTGTCTTGCTAACCTGCTTGTTAAAAATAGGTAACGTATTTAGACAACAAACATGTTACGTTGTAAGAACGTTGACAAACTAAAATTTAACTTCTTACTTAAAAAAGACAAAACAATTTTAGATTTAACTATTTAAATATTGTCCTCTCCGTGAGACCCGTCTCGCATACTCTTTATTTAAAACGTTATAATTATCTTTGAATTAAACTTAAGTAGGTTAATAAAATTCATCGTAAGCCATTTATGTTTATTAAATTACATCAAATTTTCTTCTTATTCATATAAAATCGTTGCCTTAGGTTCTTTACTAATTGACTGACTGTCTGAGAATCTGACGATCAATACTCAGAAAAAACCGTCTCTTGCACTAGAAAATACATCTCGAAACTCATCCAAAAAGACGTAAAGTTTGTATGAAAAAGGTCAAGGCTAAAAGTCGCAGGGATTTCCACTGTAATTAATATACAAGGTTCAAAAATAATAATTATACCTTGTAAAATCAGTCAAAAGTCGTACCCCACTAGATATGAAGCAATGCGTCAGTCGACTTACAGCATAAATCAACGAAACACAGGTAAGAGGTGGCTATTTTTCAAATTTATAATCAACCCAATTTATTAACCAAAGGGCTAATAAACAAACGTCAGTCCATTAATTGCGAACATTGTTTAGGGTGAAATATTTCAGAGCTTCCTACCCTCGAAATCCTTGTTTCATATTGAAACGGCTTTAATCAATATGAGCTTTATTGCGCTTGCATTAAACTCATTATTGCTTGGTGCGTGCAAGCGCTTTAGGCAAAAAATTCTGATGCTCAGTTTTGTAGAGTGAAATAGTGAATTACATTTTGCTTAATATAGGGTCCAAAATCGCTTGTTCGTTAACATTATGTTTGGTTTCAGAGTGAAATTTCAGTACGGTATAACTATATGTTTATCTGTGTTTCGGAAGGGGCGAATGGAATTTGTTGTGGAAATTGCATCGCGGTGGATCATTGAGGTAATTAATTTGTTTGAGTTATTTGGTTGTAAGGTGGGTATTTCGTGTTTTATTGTGCATTCAAAATATATTTGCAAAACCATGTTTTAAAACATTAACAAAAGTTGAGATCGGGTATTGAATGACTTGTTTAAATTATGTTTTAAGAAGTTATTTAAAGTTTTTACACTAACCATCATAATTTCTTTTTTAAAGAGATGTTAGCACATCTCTATTATCAAACACGTTTATGCGCACCCTACTTTTAAAAAACCCAGCGCTGTTCTAAGTGGTTGTAGGTACCCCTTTTATTTGAATACGACTAAGTAAACAGTAAGACGTGATCGGATACATTTTGATTTAAAAAGGCTCTTACTAAGTAATACGGTTTCTTTGATCCCGGTCTACAGCGACAAAGGTTGCGTAATTTTGGGTTCAGTTCTATAAAATTGCTTTTCAATTTAGAGTTCAAGAGAGGACCATTAAATCATACTCACTTGGTCAGATAGCCCTGATCCTACACTCGATGGCCTGTTCATTATGTACCAGAATGAAACGAGTATAGTATCTCATCATCGTGCCACCCTTCTAACGTTCCCACTGCTGGGACACTAGCCTACTCTCAAGCGAGAGTGATTGGGTCTTAATCCACCTCGCGGACCCAAAGCGGATTGGTGGATGGCACATGTCTTTCGAATTTTTAGTTCTTGGACATGCCGATTTCCTCACGATGTTTTCCTTCACCGTATGAGAGCACTGGCATTGTGTACATAAATTTGATTTTCGTAGCGAAAAATTCCATTGGTGCACGACCGGATTCGAACCCACGAGCTTAAGATCGGAAGGCGGGATCACTACCACTAGGCCACCAGTGCTCTCAGTATAGTATCTACTACCAGCGAATCTCGGCTGTCGTGATTAAAAAGAAAACCATACCCAGCAGTGGACTATCTGATTGAGGATAATGATGAATGTCTGAAAATATGTAAAAATGTAAAGTCTACGGCTCCGTGGACATGATGTCAAGCTGTGAGATACAAATGTACGCAAACATTTATAGAATGTTCGCAACAGTTTGTGCTGCACAAATGTTTGGAACAAAAAAGTTTTTATGTGTGTAAATGTAACACACCGTAATGCACACTGGAAACCATACCCTTCACACCGGAACACAGCAATGCGAACATTACTGCTTTGCGGCAGAAATAGGTATGGTGGTAGTACTTCCCCGGACGTGTTCTATCACAAAGAACTCTGCTACTCTTTCTATGCATACTTCGTTTCCTAGTTCACATTTGCTATTCAAGACCTTTGTTCCCCAGCGGTTTTCGGTAGGTACCTAAAATACCTGATTAACTATTAACAATTTTAACCCTTGCGGCCTTGTGATAAACTCTACCAGTAGCTACATTGATTATTGGCACGGGTATACAGTAGAAACGTGAAATAACAATTGTAAAATAGTTATTTGGCATTCACGCGCAATCCTCCAACTATTCTCTGCCAATTTGTAAGCTGCAAGTAGGGCGGTGCGCTCTTTGAATAAATAATTTTGAGTTGACTTTGAATGATCCCTGGATTATGCTCAGAACTGCCGGGATAGTCTTAGTGTTATAAAAACTGTGGCCGCTGTTTGTTGGCGCGGTAGGCTAGTAGGTAAAAGTAGTAGAGTTCTCTGTGATAGAGCTCGTCCGGGGAAGGACTACCACCATACCTATTTCTGCCGCGTAGCAGTAATGCTTGCATTGCTGTGTTCCGGTGTGAAGGGTATGGTTTTCGGTGAAATTACTGGCACATGAGGCTTTCGATCTTAGCCTCAAGGTGGCAACCCGCAAGTGATACCTCTGCTATTACAAGCGTCCATAGGCTGCGGTAACCGCTTACGATCTTGTGGGCCATACGCTTGGTTGCCACTTCAGTTGTATAAAAAAAAAAAAGGTAGACCCGGTTGAGAAGCGTGGCCGTGTCTGGCTGTGGTTGTACTACATCGTAGTTTCTAACATAATCTGACATAGAGAATTTTAGTTTCAGGTTTTTTTTGATCTCATGTAACTATATTAATCCACGAGCTGACCCGCGCAGCTTTACGCGCGTTTATGCAGTTTTTATGCTATCCCACAGAAACTGTTCATTTTGGCGGGATAAAAAGTAATCTATGTGTTATTCCAGAACCTAAACCATCTACATTCCAAATTTCATCACAATCAGTAATGTCGTCACGGAGATACGTGGTAACAAACAAACATACACACACAGACTTTCGCATTTATAATAATAGTAGGATACTAACATTATAAATTTGAAAGTAACACTGTCTGTTTATTTATTTGCTTGGCACTCAAATAATTTAGGAACAAACAGATGACATAGGCTTCTTTTTATGTGTACGTACGTACAAGAGCAAAGCTACGGTAAGCAGCTAGTGTGTATATAAAGCAGCTATAGTTTGGGTGTATAATGCTAACGTTTATTAAAACAGTTGCAGAAAGTAGAGTGGCTATATAAACTACAATATTGTGTCATCTTTTTGAGACACACAATGAGCGCGCAATAAAAGAGCAAGAAAGTATCTCTAACTGGTTATTGCGTCCGGCTCCAGTCTCCGCTCGTAAAAACTCCGTAAATACGATTTAAATTGTTGCATCGCGTTCAAAACTGACATAATTGCCGCGTCCGCTGTGCGAAATATGACGCAGACTAAAGACAAACAGCTGGGTGTTTAAACTATCAGTACTAATTAAATAGCTTAGGTACCTTACTCTTACCTGGAGAGCACCGGTGGTCTAGTGGTAGTGACCCCCTGCCTTCCGATCCTGAAGTTCAATCCCGGTCGTGCATCAATAGATTTTTCTGTTGGAAAAAAATATGTGCGCAACGCCAGTGCTCTCATGAAAACATCGTGAGGAAACCGGCATGTCCAAGATCTAAAAATTCGAATGACATGTGCCATCCACCAATCCGCATAAGGGTCGCGTGGTGGATTAAGATCTAATCAGAGTAGGCCAGTGTCCCAACAATGGGAATATTAGAAGGCTGTCATGATTTTGACTCTTACCTGATACATCATCTTACTTGAATAACACACAATAAATGATTTATGATTTTTTTTCTTTGTTGAGTTTGATGAAGAGTTTGACTTTTCAAACACAAACACACACAATATTTTGTGATCTTATTACTATTCTTGGAAAATAAATATTGAATACTACCTGTTGCCCACGATTTCGTTCACACATTCGTGGAACACGGGAAACGTTCTTTTTTCCGGGATAGTTTATTGTATAGTATAGTAATATAGTATTCATTCATTAAATTTCAGCCAAATCAATTCAGTGGTGATCGAGCTAAAGAGGAACAAACATAAATCTATCTATGTATTGTATTGTATTAAGTATATATCAGTCATTTAGTACCATAACACAGCTCTGTTTAACAGCAGCTTATCTTGGGGCTAGATGATGCTGTGTGAATTGTCCAGCATTATTTATTATTTATTTATTAAAATACAATGACTTAAATACGACTAAACCCTGATATTTGACCGAAAACATACGTCCACATGGCCACATGGCATGCACTAGAGGTGGCCCCTAGCTACTAACCGAAAGCTATTTAGCTGCTATATTTATAAGCTGTGATGTTGTCGTTTTGTAATTATGGAGATAATACCTAACGGATGGCTCGAGGGATTGTTTGTAACGGCCCTTACAATTAAGTAATGTTTATTTACATATTTTTTCACAGAAACGAGTAATAACATAATAATTAATGAATCTTATCTTACAGATATTTTAAAAGGGGAAAGTTTGGATGTTTGAGTAACAAACCCAAATAACTGAACGAATTAAAATATAATTTGGTAAATATGTAGATTATGGCCCGTAATAGGTTAAAGGTCCCTTTTTATCTCGGAAAAAAGGTTGTGTTTCTGTGTTCAACGCGAACTAAGTCGCGAGCATTTTCTTTGTTATTTATTTGTTACTTTTATTATTATGAGCACGTTTTACTTGTAATGTAGTTGTACCAAGTTTTTTAAAAAGCTAGGTTTCGTAACTTGGTAAGTGGATACCGGCTTAGCGCAGACTATGAACGCTATGGTGGCAGTCAAATTTAAATGAAAACCAAACTTATCAGACTTGCAGGATTCAAACCTACGTCTGTGCCTTGAGCTGGCAACACCGTGACCGCTAGGCGTCCATCCAAATTTCAGCTTGGCCAACATTCTTGAATGCGTATTTTATTATTTTATTGGTTGAAAAATAATGTTGCCGGCTCAATACTCAGAAACGTAGGTTCTAATCCACCTCGTCCGGAACATTTGATTATATTTTAACCGTAAGTACAAGTAAGCTTTTAAAAACTAGTAAGTAAGTAAGTTCTTATGAGACAGTTACCAACTCTGGTAGTAAAAAAAAGTAGTAGCACAACAACTTATATCAAGCAAGCGAGATGTGTCTCGATAGTTCAATTGGTAGAGCACCCGCGTATCAAGTGGAGGTTGCGGGTTCAAAACCCGCTTGAGGCGAAATAATTTAAGGGATATTATAATCTTTAGTAGCGACAAATAATCAAGGTAAGTATAAGCTTGTGACCCACTTCTTGTGACAAAAGTAATTAATCAATGTATAAAGGCATTTCCAAAGACAACCTCATCAGAAAAGAGCTTCATTCTAATGTAAAGTTATTATTTTGCTAGGGTTGGTTCGCACAAGCAACTCGTGTAAAGATGTGTACAGTGCAGGAAAACATTGCGAGGAAACCGTTATGTCCAAGAACTAAAACTTCGAGAGAGAGAAAAGAGAAAATTCCACATATAGGTATGGTGGTAGTCCTTCCCTGGACGAGCTCTATCACAAAAAACTCTAATAATCTAAAGTACCTTTAAATAGAGGCTATACATAAGAGAGACTTCACCTGGTGGTAGGACTCTTCAGCAAGAGCCCGTCTTGGTGGGTGCCACCGCAGTGTCAGATATTTTACCTCCAAGCAGTACTGTGTTTAGGTTTGAAGGGCACTGTAGCAAGTGAAATTACTGGGCGAAAGAGACTTAGCAACAATATCTCGGGTGATAAGCGCAGTGCAGTGCCACGCAAACACTTAAAAACTTTAGGCTTTGGGTGGCACTGCATCTGTAATAGTCAGGCGTGGTGCTTAACAACAGGTGGGCGCCACATAAAAAAAATATACTGCAGACTTTGTTATTTGAGCTGTTTTCTGTGTTATTAACAAAGATATTTTCTCAAATAGCCCCCTTGGCGGCAACATACAATGCAAGTCGTATTATGAAACATTCATGGGTATTCGCTTCGATTCGCACTAAAAAGGCCCGCGGGGCGAATACAAGCTATATTACATTAGCAAGGTATACTACAAGGACAATGTTACTTGAATTCAGTAATCCTAGTTTTATTTTTTACTAGCTGATCTGCCCTAGCTTTGGCGATTGAAACCGCACCCGTGCAAAGCAGGGGCGGGTAGCTAGTAATAAATATAGCCTATGTTACTCAGCTATAATGTAGCACTTTAATGGTGAAAGAACCTTTTAAAATCGACTCCGGGTAATAAACGCCATGATGTCATAATGTGCTAGGAGCCAGATGGGAAGAGTGTCAAAATGTACAAAATCCTCACGAAGATATGGCCAATTGTCACAATGTACACATGATCAAAAACATTGAAGATAAAATGGCCAATACATTAAATGCCATGGAGACATAAAGCACGACTGTAAAAAAGTTCTAACTTTACCAACCTATATTATGTACATATCTATACTAATATTATAAAGAAGTAGCGTTTGTGAGTTTGTGACGTTGTAAGGGGTAATCTCTGGATCTACAGAACTTCTGGCGCTTCGGCGGCCGCTGCCGCGGCACGCTCGCTACGCTCGCTCGCCTCGCGCGTAGTTTTTCACTAACCTAACATAACCTAACCTACTCATTTCGATCTAAGCGATGTCACTTATTCATTAGATCGAAATCAGCTGTTTAGGTTATGTTAGGTTAGTTTGTACATTTTGACACTCATACAAAATTACATTTATGATTTCTGTCGTCACTGCATTCCTGCATTATATCATTATAATAGTTATTGACATAAGTACATTTTGACACTCTTCCCATCTGGCTCCTAGCACATTATGACATCATGGCGTTGTGCACCGTAACCTTAAAATCGGACCATTAGTTTTTGAGTTTATTCGTATTAAACATAAATACAAATCTTCTCTCTTTATAATATTAATATAGATTTTTTTGCTGTTAGTTTGATATTTGTCATGTTATGACGGCCGATGTGGCACGGCAGACGAAGGGACGCCTGCAACGTGGAGGTTGTGGGTTTGATTCCCGCCTCGGAACAAATGTTTGTACGATCTACAAATATTTGTTCCGGGTGTTCTGGGTATTTTCAATGTATAATAAAATAAATATATATATGTATTGTATTGTATTAAGTATAAGGCGGGGTCACTACCACTAGACCACCTCTCTTTTCCGATGCTGACCGGTTTTCGTCTTACTCTAGTCATTATGTTTTCATAAAAAACAAGGCTTTTTTAATAGGTTTTGATCATGAGTTACTACATTTTACTTATACTACGCCATAAACATGTTCAACACAGGCATGGAAACAAAGGTTAAAGTAAACCGACCTTGGATATATTTTTGTTATTACTTGCTCAGGAATCAACTTGTAATGTTTCCCGCCAATTTTCGAGTTCTATATTCAAACAAAATATTTGTAGGTAAATACGAATCATCTTGATTTTGCGTTCCACAAGCAAACGCCATTGTTGATTAAGGTACAAATTATATGTTAGACTACATACTAAACGATGCATCAGCACGACCATTGCAAATGTTTATCACACGACTAGCAGAAAAGAGTAGTTCTTTGTCATAGAGCTTGTCCGTGAAAAAACCACCACTATACCTAATTTAATTGATAGATTCAGGCGTTACTTTGCGGAAATCCATTACAAGATAAAAAAAAGACGAAAAATCTCTAGTACTATTCTGCTTAACCTTTTAACTAATGAGGTCACACAGTTACCACAGTTAACCTCAAAAGAAAAATATCGGCACGTGTTTCATCCCTCAAAAGCCAAAAAAACTTTGGCTCCAGCGCTCGACGGAGCAACACGTCTGCCGAAGAACAAGTTGATGGTCCTGAGGATGTCCCGTGGAGGGACGAAACACGTGTCGATATTTTTCTTTTGAGGTTAACTGTAGTAACTGTGTGACCTCATTAGTTAAAAGGTTAAGCGGAATAGTACTAGAGATTTTTCGTCTGTTTTTTATCTTAACCACTATACCTATTTCTTCAGCGAAACAGTAATGCTTGCATTGCTGTGTTCCAATTTGGATGCTATGGTTTTCGGTAAAAAAATTCACATGGAGACTTTAGGTCTACGTCTCAGGGTGGTAAAGCGCAAGTGATATATTATCTTATATTGCAAGCGTGTGTAGGCTACGGAAACTGCCTTCCGTTTTTTGAAAATTGGCAGTGACACGTATTATTTAGTTTGCCTATAAATAGGTTATGTAAATTGAAGTGGCAGTAGGTAGACTGATAACCGCTGGGGAATAACAGTTCTTAGAATGGTAACCGCGAGCTAAAAAACGAAGTTTATGACGGCCCCTATTCGTTGACTTAGGAAATCGGTGGATGGTGAAGGCAAAATAATTTTGCCTATGTCCAACTGTGGACATCTATTGGCTGATAATGATGATGGTGATAAATATGATAGTGCTGATGCTGAACCTCTATGTAGTTTCATTTTCACATTGCCCCTTTCCCGTGGGAGGCAGATAATATTGTAATACAAATACTGATTCCGAATTAATGTATGATTTCTGTAGTAATTACCTAAATATTGCTTATTCGATTACTTGTCGTTAGATGATTATAAAAATTTAATGTAATGTGTAAGTACCATTTATTTTGTTCCTTAATTGTTATTACTGCTTGGCAGCAGAATTAGATAATATATGTATGGTGATAGTTCTGTCCCGGATGAGCTCTTTTACAAAGGAGTAAGAACTCTACTTCAAGATATAGAATTGTTTGCAGTTTTATGTTTCATTTTCATTTCATTTTATAATATTCATTCATGTTTTCTAGACAGAATACATTTCAGATGACAGGGGCTTAAACCGGCCCCCTGCCATGACCGGCTTCCCGTGTAGCTTAGGACTCCCCTTAGGATATAGCTGAATCGAAAACCCACTTGACTGCTTACAAAAGCTTTATGTTAAGTTATTGACATGAAAAAGTCGTAGAAACGACCGTTACCCAACAAATAAGCTCACAACAAAACACTCAAGTACCAGGGCCTGTGTAATTCCATTGTCATGGTCCTGAAACTCGTCCAAGTATCGGCTAATTTAATGAAATTTAATGGAATTTCAATAAATTTGCCTTTTGATCTTGCGGCTTGGAGCGGAATTTAATTTTCTTTTATATTTTGTTTACGGATGGAATTGGTTCGAAATCCTGGGTTTGGGTATATCTTCGAAATTGGGGATTTTGTATGTCATATTTAGGACGAAAAAATAAATGTTAACGTTGGTGGCGTGGGGATGAATGCCCGAAAAAGGGGTGAGGGAAGAGTCAGCATTATTTATTCTTAGTCCGTCTGTTTTGATATCTACTCGTAAACGTAATAGGGTTGACCTATTAGTAAACATAAGTTGAAAGGTTTTTAGCAAATCACGTAAATGTCCACTGCCAATTATATAGACACAAACTTATTCTGAGCTGAGAGAATTCAATTAAGTAAGGTCCATGTCCGCCTCGCAACACAAACTCAATTTTCACTTTGATTAATAAAAGAAACAAACGTATTCAGGGGGAATTCAATTACGTAAAATTACGCTACGTAAAATAAAAAGGCCAATTTGCAGCAAAAGCTTCGAACCAAATCAAAACACTCTTCAGGGCAGTGCGTAAAATATTTTATTGGCTTGGACGCAGGCTTATAGACACACTGAAATATCAAGAATACTATTCTCTCTTCAACTCATTACCAGCGACTTGTAGGAGAGTTAGGGTCAATAACAACTCTTAGAATTAGCAAATTAAAGTAAATTAAATTATACCACCGCAACATTGCTAGTTGTTCTATCTACTTTCTAACAAAGTCTTGCTTCCAAACGGTGTGCTAAAATTACTTTGTTCAGGCTTAAAGAGAACTCTGTCTGTGCTATTATGGCTATAATATCTTAGGGTTATAAGCGTAGTCCACCATGGCGTTTCACATATAAGGTAAGTGGCATGACCGTTGTATTACTTCCTGTCACAAAAGCGTGGAAAGGAGAGTCTAACCTTCTCGTCAAGTTAAAAAATAAAAAAAAACTACGCGACACGAAAACTTTTGCAAAACCTTACAGGCTATTTTGGAACCCTAGAAGCAAAGTACCGAATCCTAAAAAATATCAATCCCATAATTTAATATAGACGATTTCCAATTTCCCAAATTCGTGTTCGCTTACTCAGGCAGGTCACGTGCAAGACTCGATGAAAGGCAAATAAACTGCGAAGTAAAATCGTTCTGATGGCAAACGCATGTCTGGTGTTGCATACCATTATACGTCTTAGAGTTGTTTAAATGTCTTTTTATGTCTGCAAATGACGAGATGGTCAAATCGTAAAGCGAAACGCCTAACAATAACAGCTGTGTCGTCCAAAGTAAGTTTTAAAGTTCTGCGTTGCGCTCGATAGACGTACCCGTTAAATCTCTTTCGCCCAGTAATTTCATGTGCAACAGTGCCCTCTAAACCTAGCCCCAAGTTGTTAGCCATTGTTAAATAATCAGCTTTCTGCAAGTAAAGCTGAAAGCTGCAAGCTGATTATAGATCAGATATAGATATATTTTGGATATTTCAAAATTTATTTCAAATTATATAAATGATTTTTTAATTTATATTTCCTGCAAAAATCTCTATCCTTAGATTATTACAACCAAATATATAAATAGGTTCTCTTTGTTCAGATCAAGAAGAAAATAAATGCAATGACACCTCTCCCTACACATAAGATTAAACCCTACTAGCTGCTAAATAAGGTTGATTTTATGTGAATTCCAATTATACTGTCGTTTTTATCAATGTAACAAGTGACTGCCTCACTAAAAACCAGTATCCGTATGTCGCTGTAATAAGGTTCAATTTTCTCATTGGTACGTGATTTTCGGATAGTTTGCGGTCTACGTTTGATGTGGATTCGTGACGAAGGTCTATCGGAGATCGTGATAACCTCAGGGCCTCTGATATGACCTTTGGGTCAGCGTGTGAGTAATTTCCTTTCATGGTCGTATATACCAATGTATGATGTTATTTTAATTGTATTAGCGAGCCTCTATAACGTCCGTTTATAGACCTAACTGGTTCCTTATCATTTTTGGTTAACATGTACAACGTGTACTAGCCAAGTAAGCGTCTAACTTTTTTTTTAATGTAGCAAGTGACAGGCCAATCAAAGCGCCCACCTGATGCTAAGCACCACGCCTGACTATAACAGATGCAGTGCCACCCAAAGCTTAAAGTTTTTAATCGTTTGCGTGGCACTGCACTGCGCTTATCACCCCGAGACATTGTTGTTAAGTCTCTTTCGCCCAGTAATTTTACTTGCTACAGTGCCCTTTAAGCCTAAGCACAGTAATGCTTGCACACTACTGCTTGGAGGTAGAATATCTGACAATGCGGTGGTACCCACCAAGACAGACTCTTGCTGAAGAGTCCTACCACCAGGTCTAACTATAGCTATATTCGGGCCAGTCACTTTAACGGATGATCTTTCGTATTACTGCTTGTCGACAGTAATAGATATGATGGTTTCTTCCCTGGACGAGCTTTAACACAAAAAACTATACTACTCTTGTACTGTTTGTGACTGTTAACTTTATTGTCTAAATACCTTACGCGGTGAGGCATGTATATGTATACAGGGTCATTTATTATCAACCTGACAAACTTAAGGGATAGGTTCCACACATTAAAAAAAAAAATATGTACCTATTTTTTTTTTTTTTATGTATGTTTTGTCTTAAAAATCCCAAGTAAACAAAAAATAATCGATTACGTTTTTCCGCTCAATTATTATTTATCATTGTTGGGAATCAAGTTAAGCGACGTTATAATGAAATATTCGAGTGTGCTCGCCCCGTAGCGAGTCAAGGACACGCGGGTTATTGAACCGCGGTTCATTGACGCACGGGTCACTGACACGTGCCGAGCGCTGCCTTTTCGATTTCTAACAAGGATAACTAATTATTAGGCAGAATTACGTAATTTTTTTTTAAATATAAAAAAGAAAACGTTTAGAAAAAAAAAAGTTTTTTTTTATGTGTGGAACCTAAGTTTAGTTATTAAGTTGGTCAGGTTGATAATGAATGACTTTAATGTAAAATTTTCCAAGCATCATAGGATACCGGAATCGTCGCCCTATTCAAATTGACAGCAATTCCCCTAGAGGGCCGCTAAAATTCAAATACCCATATTGAGCTTACCCTGTGGTTTCAGAGAAAATATATCGCCTTTTTAGATACTTTGGCTAAGTTTCCCACAGTCCGCCCATTCCCAACAATATGCCAAATATGAAAGTAGGTTAAAACTTACAAGAGTGTATGGTAACGGCGCTACATTTCTTGAATATCGTTATATAGAAGCGAGTACATTGGAAGTTGCGAGTCGTTATTACCATAAACTAGACTTTGCAGAGAAAGTTTGGTCTAGAACTCGGGTTGATTCTGTGTTAGTACTTTTGGTGTGAATATTATGGAAATACTAGCAAAATTGCCGCGGCTTTGTTTACTTGGAGTTTATATTCAGAGGATTAAAAATTCATAGGTGCGTCATGTGTTACGATTTTTTGTATGTCAGTAAATTACAAGACGATCAAATCATTTGCCCGATTACCTGGTGGTAGGACTCTTCAGCAAGAGTCCGTCTTAGTGGGTACCATCGCAGTGTCAGATATTCTACCTCCAAGTAGTAGTGTGCAAGCATTACTGTGTTTAGGTTTGAAAGGCACTGTAGCAAGTGAAATTACTGGGCGAAAGAGACATAACAACAATGTCTCGGGGTGCAGTGCAGTGACACGCAAACAGTTAAACTTTAAGCTTTGGGTGGCACTGCATCTGTAATAGTCAGGCTGGTGCTTAACATCAGGTGGGCGCCTTGATTGTCTTGTCACTTGCTGACATAAAAAAAAATGTTAAACGTAAAATAAAGTAAAAATCTTTTTATTTAATCATATCTGCGATCATTTTAAAAAGTCTTAAAGCTAGGTGAATAACGCCTGATCATGACAGCTCAGTGTTATCCGAATTTTTTTTGGCACTGCACGGCGCCCCCATGACGTAGTTACTAAGTATCATTCGCCCAGTAATTTCAAAAAGTGCCCTTTAAGTTCAACGCAGAAATGCTTACACCGCTGCTTGGAGGCACCAAGACGAACTCTTGCTGAGCCCTACCACTATTTTCAAACATCTAAACTTTTGAATATTAGTTGGATTATTATGGAAGTAGATATGCTAGAACTAACTCATACGAACTTATTTTAGCAATAAAAACCAAGAGCTCTTCATCTGCGACCATTTGCATAGATTCCGATTTTTCCGTAATTCCAAAAACAACCCCATACACCTATTCAGGATTATACAAATGGGTAGCGGTGAAATAATAGAATGGGCTGGTTAGTTGGGTCTCTAGAGAGGCTATTACGCGGCAAAATGGTTTTACATACAGAGAGAATAAATGAGCTAGAAAAATACTGGCATTTACAAACGTCTATAGAGATGAATGAATGATTTTTGTTAGACAGAAGCTAATCTCTGGGTAACTCGTATCGTGGTTATCTCTGTTTTTTATATGAAATTGTGAGTCCGTTTTATTTTACAAATATCTGATGGTTTCTGATGAACGCGTTATTAATTGAATAGAATGGGTCAAAACGTCAGCACTTTCAGCTGTAGGTCCTAGCTTAAAAGCCAAAGATAAAAAAATAAAAAAATATATATATAATCTACTGAATCAGATTTTATTTGTAGTTGCACAAAATGTCATAACCATAGTTCAAAACTACAAAAAGTATTTCAAGAAGAGCTACATAAGTTAACATCGGATTGACAATCGCTTTGTCGAGAAACTTTCTCGGAGATAACGATAACTTGAGAACTTTTAGCACCATCACATGTCCTTGTTAACTCAACACTATTAATATTGTTATCTGTTTAACATCTTAGTGATGCAGAGGAAAGAACTTAATAGTAAATTCATAATTAAAATACGAATAAAAAAGGATCAGACAACAGTCGGAGATAAAAAAAAATTTATTTCTGTGCGCTCAATAGTTATTTAACAAGCTAAATCAGATTAGTATTTTAAATAAATACAATCAATTAATCAATCATTTATTATTTGCTTCAAAAAGGGTTAAAAGATTCTTATAATATTTAGGAAAAGAGCTCAACACCAAATTATCAATTAAAACAAATTATTTAAGAGTAGTAGGGTTCTCTGTGATAAATCTCGTCCGGGGAAGGACTACCACCATACCTATTTCTGTCGCCAAGCAGTAATGGTCGCATTGCTGTGTTCCGGTGTGAAGGATATGGTTTCCGGTGAAATTACTGGCACATGAGGCTTTCGACCTTAGCCTCAAGGTGGCAACCCGCGAGTGATACCTCTGGTATTGCAAGCGTCCATAGCCGCTTACCATCTTGTGGGCCGTACGCTTGGTTGCCATTTCAGTTGTATAAAAAATATATATATATATATTCTATCAATCTATATATCTATCAATTACCAAAGAATTCACTGTTCAGCCGCTGTCTTGCCAAAACGACACTCACAATTAAACAACTTGTATGTCAGTAGTACTTGCAAAGTAAGTTGGTATGAGTCTGTAGCCAACTCTGGTGACGAAGTTACTAAGCCGCCTGAAAGCCTATGTCATGAAGCTTACCGTAATATGTCAGTGCAAACGCGGGGTCACACCCGTTTCACAGATTTAATAACTAAAGAATTTTGAACACTCGTGAACGGCAAAAACTGATGCTAACATCAGGAAATCAGCTGCATCTTCCATAGTGTATCACAGATGTAGTGAAAACTTCTTGTTGGGAGAACTATTTTGTTGTATTTTGTCAAAAGACCATCCGTTGATAAACCTTTTCTTTAAGTTGTTTTCACTGTGTTTTTTCACAATAACAATCAAAATAACGATCTTATTCGGGTTTACACTCGTATTCGGGTAAATTTAGGTGGCGTAGTGGTCATGGAGTAAGACTGCGTTTCCACCAGAGATGTGCGAGGATATATAGCGAGGAAAATGTTGCAAGGAACCAATAGAATCACTTCATTAAAGCTGTCAGAACGAGGTTAGGTAAATGAAGTGATTCTATTGGTTCCTAACAAACACATCCTTCGCTGCACATCCTCCCTAAGCTCTGATGGAAACGCAGCCTTAAGCCGGCCGCAAGTTTTGATATCTCTATAGTTTTTCAGCTAGCTGAAACACTTGAAGTATAGTTTCAAGACCCACTAAGCTTTGCAAGGCTGAAACCTGCAAGTGGAAGCCAGAATAATAATTATAAAGTCAGACCGTGTTGATTATAAAGGGACCAAGTGACTCAATAACCATCAAAGGAATAATAACTTTAAGTTCACAGCCGTTTGTTTGGTTTTCATTTATCAAACACTGCGGTCGCGTATAGATATAAAAAAATGTTCGATAAATGAATATAGAACTAACGGCTATCGATTTAAAGTATGTACTCCTGTGTCAAGTAACGTTACTCCTGATGTTTCTTAGATGGGTAACCATCTAAGAAACATCAGGAGATGGGTAACCATCTAAGACATGCATGGAAACAGAGGCACAAAATAATCACAACTAATTACGAACCAGGCGGCACAAATAAGAATTTACGCTCCCAGGAAACTGTAAAATACATAAGGCTCCTACTATTTCACAGAATAATAGGGGCCGGCCATAATGAAGTGGGGCCTGGCTATACGGGCGCTAATGAGCGATAACTACAGGCATTTACACGGTGAAATTACTGAAATGGTCGCCTTGATCGACCGTAAATTACTTAGGGATTTCATTTTGTATCTTTTGAGAGAGGGCTCTTATTTGACTGGACAAGCTCAGTACCGCGGCTTGTGAATGCCCGTGAAACGAGAGGTTGCGGGTTTATTTCTCGCTGCGGGACAAATTTTCGCATACTCTATGTTATTTAATCCTTTGTGGCACAGACAGCAAAGAAAGTGGTCTATCACTTTTGACAACATTTCTGTGAAATCTATGACGTTCAAAGAAATCTTACCCTTAGAGTGGTAGACATCATTTTTTGCTGACTGTACCACTTATAGTTTTTGAAACCAATAACTCTTTATTCTACTATAATTATTTTATTATTGCCAAGAGTCAGGACTACGTAGGTAAACGTTGTACCCGATTCCAAACCTGTTCTTAATTTAACATTTTTCAAATTGTGAATCGAAATTAATGTAGGAGTATGTACAGTTGCAAGTAAAAGTGGGTAAGCTACCAGCTATAGAACAAAACACACATTTAAGGTAGCTTACCCACTGCTACTTAGAACTGTGAAGTTGGTAATTCATTTAAACTAGCTGAAACACGCAAAGTTAAAGTTGAAAAGTTTAGTTCAAGAGCAAACGTTGTGGTAATGTCTTTTGGTTCGAATTTCTTTTGTAGCACAACTTCAGTGAGATAAGCCAAAAGATTTCTTTAATCGCTGGGATTCAGTAGTATATAGGGTATTTTATTATTAGTGCATAATATTCAAGGAATATGTTCATCATTAAAGCCTTCTAATGTTCCCACTGCTGGGACACTGGCCTACTCTCAAGCAAAAGTGATTGGGTCTTGATCTACCACGCGGACCCAATGCGGATTGGTGGATGGTACATGTCTTTCGAATTTTTAGTTCTTGGACATGCCGGTTTTTCTCACGATGCTTTCTTTCACCGTATGAGAGCACTGGCATTGCGCACATAAATTTTTCATAGCGAAAAATCCTTTGGTACACGACCGGACACACGACCTTAGGATCGGAAGGCGGGGTCACTACCACTAGACCACCAGTGCTTTTGGACCACCAGTGCTCTCAAAAAGGTACATTGTATTGTCTTTTTGTTTGTGGGAACATAGTCCTTGAATATTATGCACTAATAATAAAATACCCTGTATAAAGCTAGTGATTTTTGCGCTTGCCACATACAAGCTCACTCCGATTTTTAAAAACATTGTGGTTTTTTAGTAAAGATTTTTGTTAAGCCATAACGGGCTTTCACGCCTATCACCAGAGTTGGCCCCCTGACTCACATGAACTAACTTATTTACTTGAGCCAAGGCTTTTAAATCATTTTTGTAGTGCCTTGTGGCACGATCGTAACCGCAGTTTCAAGTGTTCGTGTCCCAACTGAGCTGGGAACTAAGAAAAAAATAGGTGGTAAATAAATAAGTTTCAAGCAACCAACAAATACTAAATACTTTAGGTAAGCGAAAAACTTATTGTGGTATGCAAAAACTTAACACCTTTACTCGAATTATCAATATACCTACTCGTAGTATGTCATTATATTTTCAGTGTTATAAACTTCAAAAAATATCACATAATATAAATAGAATATTTTTATTTTGAAAGCCAAGTGATGATTTGATAGATGATTTCGATGATTTTTATTTTATTTGATAGGTAAGTATTTACTTTTCGTTTGTCTGATACTTGATAAAGATCTGATGAGGATCTTCAGCGTGATGAGCAAAATAATTCCTCAAAATTAGAATTAGAATTATAATTAGAACTTATTTATAATTAGAATTTATAATTAGAATTTATTTTTAAAATGCAGTATGTTGCTACTTTCAAAGCTCACTTTACAAGTGCTTGCGAGGTCTACTGTTCAGAGAACTGCTAGTAGTAGTTCGGCATAGCATAGGCGATTTCGTTATCAACAGTCATACAATATTATACGCTTTTATAACAATAAAGCCCATGTTTGTCTAAGACTAGCATAAGATCATCGCTTGTAAGACGTTATAGAGTGTTATTATTCTTATATATTGTAATTTATTGCCACATCTGTTTAGCATAAATTATTATTCTTCTCGGTCTACCGCTGAGCATTTTCCAGCAAACCTGCCACTCATTGATTTTTAATAAAAACTCAACCTGTTTTCTACGCTGTTTCAGTTTATTGAATTTTTTTGCAGATCTGACTAGTTCATTTAGTATTTACAATTCGTTCAATTTATTGAATCTGCAGATGTGATTTGAAATAGATTTTTATGAATCGATAGAGTTTTAAAATATTGGGTTGGAAATACAAATAGCAAATAAAAATATTGTATCAATACAGAGTTCAACAAAATATTAAATTTCAATCATTATTTCGGAAATTGGCACTTTTTGATGAAAGTTTTTTAATAAGCAAGGTTATTAACAGGTAATCGAAATTGATATGCTGATGAAATATTAATTGAGCTACAGTATGTTGTACGCTCGGATCGCAGGTTATGAATGCAGATCGCGGATTACGAGTAATCACTCTCCCTCGATTTAATTTTTAGTTCTTTCCAACTTATAGTTTAGGATAAACGTTAAATAGTTTTTTTTTATATGGTTTACATTTAGATTACTACTAGCAGTTCGTCATAGCTTTTTGCAGTGAAACCGCACCCGTGTAAAGCCGGGCCGTCAGTCTAGTCGCTTGTAATAAATATAGCCTTTGTTACTCAGGGATAATGTAGTATTAATGGTTAAAGCATTTTTGAAATCGGACCATTAATTTTTGAGTTTATTCGTAACACACAGTAATAGAAATGCTAATATTCTCTCTTTAAAATATTGGTTTAAACATAGATTATTATAATTATATTAGTATATATTTACCAGAGTTGAGTGTCAACTCGTACTAATTTACTATTTACTTAAGGGTCTAAAACGTACTTGACTGTTATTGACACATGCAAAATCTTTAGCAAATGCTTAGTGGCTGCCTTTTTTTATCAGGTCAGTTCATTTTTTATTTGTATGGGTTTTCTTATATTGGTTGAGTGGCGCAATATATTTTTTTTTCTATTCGCTTCTAGTTTCATTGAAAAAAGAAACAGTAAAACAGAATAAACTGTCAAACAAACTCTTAATAAAAAAGGTACCTATTCGTTTTGCCAATTGTAGTGTAGACCAACTGAAAACGAATTTTCAAACTGCACTGTGGACCTACGTTCAATGTCCGGAACAAACAATTTTTATTTAACTTGCCCAGTTTCATTCAGTACATTTAAACTTTGCAGCAAGTTGTAAATAGAGGTTTGTAGAGGAGTTTTTGAAAAACTTTGTCGTTCTCGGCGCAAGTGCTCTTACAATTTTGAGTTTCTCCGAATACAATAAAAATAAATATAATTTAGAGCGATCTGTACATTTTCATATCAGTATTTATAGCCTTCCGATCCTAAGGTTGTGAGTTCGCAACCAGTCGTGCAATACGATGTACTCTCAAAGGTTAGGGAAAATTTGTGAATGTATGTTCAAGACCTAAATTGTTACTTTTTGATAATGAAGTGCATGGATAATAAGTATTAACCATGTTATTAGTTATTTTACAAACACACTTGACTACATGTGTTTTTAAACTTACTCGTATTAAAAATAATAATATTTTTGTTGGTAGCTACCGAGTTGTACGAAAAAATTTATTATTTCTAGCGTTTTGTAGATTATTATAATACTTCCTATAAATTTGTAATGAAAGTGTTCAAAGGTAACGAGGCAAAAGCGGAAAGACGAGAATCCATATCGAAAATGAGAAAAAAAGTAATATTCTTAAACGCACGTAAAAAATGTGAAATTATTTCCAAGGAAGAGTTTCAAAGGCTTCAAACAAACTCAAACAAAATACCCAATACACATTTTCCTTTAATTCTCTCTATTATTCTCGAACGGCAGAAGGCTTTGCCTTTGATTCTATCATTATTACAAAAAAGTCACAAAATCGATGGATACGTCTAGATAGTTTAATCAAGTACCTAAGTACAACGAATAAGATTATTGCGCTAAATGTTTTTATTCTAGTTTTTAATTGAGTTTATTTGCTAGAAACAAATAATTATACAAAAATACAAATCTTTCCTCTCTATAATATTAGTATAGACTATATACTCGTAGAGAAGAGCTAAGTTTTAGAATCTGATATTATTATATTATGCAGCGCTACATCTTTTACATACATACAATATTGCGAAAATTGTTACAGAAACGTTTCATAAAAAAATAATTTTAGGGATGACAAAAGTGATAAATAATGTGACCATCGGCATTAATAACAAGGCTCATACAAAACCTAACCCTATAGTATTTATGTTATTGTGCCCTAGACAGATTATTTTTACGTCTTGGAACTGACATTTACCTATCTTGTAAAACAATTAATTTTCAAAGTTGCCCAGTGATTTCTTAAAAGTATTTATAAATTTAAATTTGAGTACGCACTATGGTAATGCTACGGGATCTAGATAATTGATAGGATTGACAGACACATAACCAACATTTAATTGTGTATTCATCTCACAAATATTTACTTACATTGAAATTGAATCAACAGTGCAGAAGGCAAAGTTAATTGTTACCACGCTGTCTTGTAACAAGCGATGAATAAGACATTTTTTTTAAACGTCTTATTATAATGACGACTCCCAAAAATATGAAGTCGTATCTTGAAAAGGGTAGATAGAATCCAATTTAATTCAATTATAAGTAATAGGGTTCGAGTGAACTCCACGACTGATGAGTCAAGAAAAATAAATTCAATAAAAAGTTTAAAGGAAAATTTGATCCTCTCAAATTCGTTTTTGATACCTTAATAAGTATGAGAAGGGGCGAGATTTTATTATTGTTGACACTCACACTTCTGATTTTTTATGAATAAAAGTTTTTTCGAAGCTGTTTTACAGAAATGAAATAAGTTTTTTTTTATTTTACACACAAACACAGAAATAAATAATAGAGAACATGGAAATAAAATATCACTGCGTGCGTGATGTGATTAAACTAGCTAATGATAGTTTAGGAGTTTTGACCACATTTATTTAGCATTTGTTTTCGCACTCTCGAAAAGTCGTTAAAACGCAGATTCGACCGCCTCCAGTCGAAACATTCTTGCATAAAATGCATGCATCATGCATTATATTATAAATTAAATGTGCTTATAATAATAAATGTAGTGCACAGTGAGGCTCAAGTTGTGAGAACAATAATTTTATAAAAATAAATAAAATAATGTCATGAAAAATATGAAAACGTTTTGTGAGCTATGAGGAGTTTTTTTTATACCATTAAAGTGGCAACCGAGCGTACGGCTCACTTGATGGTCAGCGGTTACCGTAGCCTATGTACGCAAGCAACAACATAGATATCACTTGCGTGTTACCACCTTGAGACGTTAGATGGAAATTCTCATGTGCCTGTAATTTCACCGGAAACCATACCCTTCAAACCGGAACACAGCAATGCGAGCATTACTGCTGGGCGGCAGAAATAGGTATTGTGGTAGTCCTTCCCCGCACGAGCTCTATGACAAAGAACTCTACTACTTCTTAAGTATTGTGCTTTATCTTCTTCTGAACTGTCAACCAAGTTATACCGATTAATGAACAGTCAAAACAATAACAAGCAATGCGTTTATATTGAGTGGCTTACGTTATCGCCCACAGAACCAGTTATTATAAATTGAAATTCAAATTCAAAAAATATTATTCAATAAAACCTCAAGGCGCACTTTGAAACGTCTTAAAGCTAGGTGAATCTACGCCAGTTCTACGCGCTCCAGCCTAGACGAACTTGGCAACGAACTCGGCTGGGCTACTAGCTTCTTTTTCGATCAGCCCTCTTCATCATTATGTTTGCCATGTTTATAATACTTGGTAGTAATTTTTTAAACAAAAAATAAATAAATATCTAATTACATTACATTATAAAATATACAAAATACATATTAAACAGTTGAGCCATCTAAAGACCGTTACAAACGACCTATAGATAGCTCAGCTGCTTATAATACTAATAACTGAAATTCCAGTTTAAACAAAGCAAAACACAAGCAAAACAATAGGATTTCGTAAAACCTACTGTCAAAAACCCTGGTTTGAATATTTCCACTACCCATTCAGTCATTTGCAGAGGATCTGTTTTCATCTGTCAATTACCAGCCATCAAGCTTTTGTGATGACTACGCCATTTTGGAAGAGTTGGTACAGTGAGTGGAAATTGCTGTGGCACATTGTGATTAAATGTAGTAGAGTTCTGTATGACAGAGCTCGGTCGGCGCATATATTTTTTTTATTTTCTTGAAGAAGCTATAAATGGATAAATAGCATTGAATATAAAAACGATTTTCTTGTATTTAAATCAAATAATAAAAATTCCAAATCAACTTTAGTCCGTTGCGAGCTATGATAAATTTTTAACAGTAATTTAAAATATATTTTTGTCATATATTATGCTGACGTTTTGAAGCTTCTGAGCGACCCACTAAAATGGGCATTAGCTTAAAGTATACAACTGCAGCGACCGAAAACTGTAATTTTAATACGAAACCGTTCAATTTGCAATTTAAATTATTTTTGTTGTTTCGATTGTTCTCTTTTCGTAAAAAAGGTGAAATCTGAAATTCGATGGGGTTTACAATGGATTTTGAGATGTACGACCTTAAGTATACAGCTGTCGCCCACGGATTTGCTCGCGTGGTACAAACATAAAAACTGACCTGTTTTTCCTCAGGTTTTAAATCTTTAATCCAAATTGGTTCAGTGGTTTAGCGTCTTAAAGCTAGGTAAATTTACGCCAGTTCCACGTAGCCTAGAATCTGGCTACAAACTCAGTAAAAACATATAAAGTGGTCATTAAATCTATATTATTATTTACATTAAATAGTAAGTAGTTAATGGATAAATATTTTATGCGAAAAGCTTCTGAAGAAAATTACTTTGCTGTTTTACCAGATAATGCTCTTAGTCATAGGCTTAGAGACATTCTTTTGAACCCAATATTATTTAGGATTAAGAAATCTTTGCTTAGGATACTAATTTTAAAAAAGGTTTCTAGGTATTTTCTTGAGAAGGGCAAACAAATCAAGGTCCATTTAATCGCCGTCATCATGCTAACGTAACAAAACCTTGACAAAGTTCATTGATGTTTAATTAAAGCTTAGACACGGCGAATATAAATCAAACCGGCCTGCCCTAGTTCTCACATAATTTTCACTTGGTCCCTAAGGGCTCTTGCACACAATTGTGGTGTGCCGTTGGTTATTGGTTATTACCACATGATATTGAATCACCACACTAAGTCTTAGATTCATTGATGTAGACCTCATGTTTGAATAAATAATTATAAATACTGTACAAGAGGATACTAAAGATTTATTTAATAATAATAATTATATCCCAAAAAATGTCACGTAAAATGCTCTGCATACTCTAGAGCGCGCTGCATTGGGAACCCACATTTTATACTATTTATATTTATGTGCTTTTTTGTCAAAGAGATTATGACAAAAATTTAATTTGAGCAAGCTGAGCGACGTGCCTTTGGCACGCTGCAATTTACTTTTTTTGTCTTTTTCCTCCTAAATTACATTATTATTAAATTACGGCGGCATGCAACGTCACTTCTAGCATCATGTGCAAATAATCTTGGCCCCTAAAGGCCACAGCAATTTTTTCTGCCTCACAAGGGTGATAAATGGTAGACGAGAAGAGAGAGGCTTCGGAATTCTCACCAAGCGTGAGTTATTATCAAATTTACTCGTTATTAATGCATTAGTGGTTGATCGGGGTATGAATTCATTGTTCACTTTGAAACATGGAGTGGGTTATTGAATGAGCGATCTTTTGAATAGTACCAGATTCATAGTTGCTATGCTGTACCGCGGGGAACTGGCGTAAATAACTGGCGTGATTTTATTGAATAAAATATGTTTTTTTAATTACCTATCTAGATCGTTTGTAAGGGTTTTTAGATGGCTCAACTGTTTCATGTTCTTTGTATATTAATTGTTGAACAAACTAAGTAGATAGATAGATTAACAAAGTAAAGTAAAAATATATACATAATTACATTACATAATTTGTCTATCTATCTACTAAGTTTGTTCAACAAAAAACTAATTTTCTACACTTTAATGAAGACACAGCGCTGAAACCTTGTTATGTCGGCATTGTTTCAATCTGCCCTCTTGTTGAAGTTTCTCAAATTCTATCAGATGTTTTTTAAAGGGAAATGTTTAATAATGCAAGTTCCGACCTTCTAAGTAAGAGTAATCAAAGAGAATGAGTTTGTGCTCACTTTTCTTGAAACAATGTTAGGGAAAGGTCATGAACAACATCGCACAATTTTTGTATTGTATGAAGTTAAGACTTATTAGGTGACTATTAGGAGTGTTGTGGGTTGATAAGTTAATAACGTACAGTCACATACATAGTCTTGATCCTACATTATAAACTTAATCCAGGATTTCTTTTGTTACGTGGGTATCTCCTACTAACCTAGATACAATTATGCTATGTTTTGACCTGTAAGAAATTACCAATAAATTACTATTGACTATATTATTGACTCTAAAATATCCTATATTATTATTTGCAGATCATCCTTTTTGTCCCTGAGCGGGACTAGAACCCGAAGCCTCTCGCTACCCTTTCGGGAATTTTCATTAGTAATGACTTATATTGCAACCGAATGATTGTAAAGATTATAATATCCCAAAAATTATTTTGCCTCAAGCGGGATTTGAACCCGCAACCACCGCTTGATACGCGGGCGCTCTACCAATTGAGCTATCGAGACATATCTCGCTTGGACGAATAATTATTGGGATGTCTTCGGCTCGAAGCGCCGATAGCTCCACCTACAGGGGAAACGTTGCAGTTATCCAAGCCTGTTCAATGACTAAAGTTAATTTAGTTCAATGACGAGAGGTATCGCATTGCTTACTCAATTGCTGGGTTCAAATCCCGCTTGTGGCTTAATAATTTTTGGGATATTATAATCTTTAGTATTCCCCTAGTGTGATGGTTAACACTATAAAAACAAAAATAGTCGAATGATTGTAATTTCAAAATTATTACAAAATGAAAACAACGTTTTGTTTATCACAATAGTTTATCATCCATTAAAAATGTAATTATATACCTATTTGTATATTATTTTATGTGCAAAAAACTGTGGTGGTCTTTGGTTTCATGGTAGCAAATTATTAAGTGCCATTTTGACAACTTATTGATTTAAACAAGAGGTTAAACTAACATCGCGAACACCTAAATCCAAAAAAATAATCTTATAGGCTGGGGCGCGTGGAACTGGTGTAAATTCACTTATCTTTAAGCCGTTTCAAAATGATCCTTGTGATATGATTGAATAAAGAGATTTTTTACATTACTTAACTTTCAAAAAACATCTAGTTTAAGTGCGACATGAAAGGTTACATTTAAATAACGTATTTGTTTTTCGTCGAAATATCTTCAGTCTTTTCGAAGGTTTCCTTCAATTCTGGGTTCTTTTCAATGAGTTGTTTGCCTTCAAGTGTCTTGAGCGACGGAGCCTCGCCGTGGTAGGTGTCTTCTGTGTAAACAAGATTCTTCTTACGCATAGTGCCGTGTAACTGAAAAATAATTGATTACAATTACTCTAGTACCGTGTAACTGAAAAATAATTGATTACAATTACTCTAGTACCGTGTAACTGAAAAATAATTGATTACAATTACTCTAGTACCGTGTAACTGAAAAATAATTGATTATAATTACTCTAGTACCGTGTAACTGAAACTAAACTAACTAAAATAATATTAGTATTCTTATAGCATGGGTACATTGGGTACGTATTTCTAATTGTTAAATATATGCCTATGAATCAGGACTTAAGTTCTCACTGTTAGAATAATGATAATTAGTTTAAGTAAATGAGGAGTATATACATTTAGAACAAGCTCCTAAGGGCTTTTTAAATGTTAATAACAGCTGCATATTTTTGTTATAGTTATTAATAAAAAAAAAAAGATTAATCTCTATGCTATCTGTGGAGTGCTCGTGTCGTAGCTGGCTAAGTTGTTCTACACAGATCAACTAAGTTAAGCACAGTTCCGCGTAGTCACTAGATGGGTGACCGCCAGTGGAAATTTCAACTGAGCGCTCCCGTGCTTTGAAAGGGCACTTTAAGCAGTCGGTCCTGGCTTTTTCGAAGTTGTTAGGCCATGATAGAGGCTTTCGGGCGGCCTAAAAACTCTGTCATCAGAGTTGAACACTGATTTATACGAGCTTAGATTACTTTTTGTGCTTTCTGTGCTCGCGTGAATTCAATAAAAACTTTTCTTTATACCCCAGAAAAAATATGGTATGAAAAGTAACTTACATTATGCCAAAATTCTCTGAGTTACCACGATTTTAATCTTTTTTTTTTTTTGCCGCCAAGCAGTAATGCTCGCATTGCTGTGTTCCGGTGCGAAGGGTATAGTTTCCGGTGAAATTACTGGCACATGAGGCTTTCGATTTTAGCCTCAAGGTAACAACCCGCGAGTGATACCTCTGGTATTGCAAGCGTCCATAGGCTGCGGTAACCGCTTACCATCTTGTGAGCCGTACGCTTGGTTGCCACTTCAGTTGTATAAAAAAAAACACTTAAGTTATAAATGCGAAAGTTTAGATGTTTGTTCCTCTATAACTCGACAACACCTGAACCGATTTGCCTGAAGTTTTAAACATAGATAGATAATAATTTAGAGTAAGACATAAGCTACTTTTATCCCGGACAAAAGTACGGTTCCCGAGTTCAACGCGAACGAAGTCGCGGGTGACAGCTTTTTGTTAAGCACCACGCCTGATTATTACAGATGCAGTGCCACCCAAAGTTTAAAGTTTTTAAGTGTTTGCGTGGCACTGCACTGCGCTTTTCACCCCGAGACATTGTTGTTGTCTCTTTCGGCCAGTAATTTCACTTGCTACAGTGCCTTTCAAACCTAAACACAGAAATGCTGCACACTACTGCTTGGAGGTAGAATATCTGATACTGCGGTGGTACCCACCAAGACGGACTCTTGTTGAAGAGTCCTACTACCAGGTAAACAAGTAGTGTGCTATAAAGATTCCTTTAAACTATATCCAACTATACTAAGAGTAGTAGAGTTCTTTGTGATAGAGCTCGTCCGGGGAAGGACTCCCACCATACCTATTTCTGCCGCCAAGCAGTAATGCTCGCATTGCTGTGTTCCGGTTCGAAGGGTAAGGTTTCCGGTGAAATTACAGGCACATGAGACTTACCATCTAAGGTCTCAGGGTGGTAACACGCAAGTGATATCTATGATGTTGCATGCGTACATAGGCTACGGTAACCGCCGACCTTCAAGTGGGCCGTACGCTTGGTTACCACTTTAGAAGTATAAAAAAAAAAAAAACATCATTTAGCGTTGGTGTGTAGCAAGCTTAAGGTCATAGCCGTGTGGCAAGGAGCCAGCGCATTCCGCCCTGAATTGAAATATTTATTCTTTGTCCGGATAATAGATAGCTGGGGTAATGCTTTGAGGAATTTTAATCATAAGTTCGTGACGAGGTGCTATTTGTAAATATATAACATTGTTGCGTTACTGACTGGCTGACTTAGCAGCTAGCCTTAAGTTCTAGAGACTTTGAAGGAGTCTTGGTCACACCCTATAAAGTTTAACAGATACCTTTAATAATCTTGGGATTAGGTCATAGGCTTCTTCATAGTATGCAAGGAAAGCCGTAGGCGGCCAGCGTGCCATTATTTCATAGTATTGTATGCTTTTTACCAAAAGTCAGAGAGTAGATTTTCTATGAGAATTCCAAGTTATTTAGTTTAGTCATTTAGTTTAGTCATTTTTGTCTTAACCATGGTCTGAACCCTGCACCCAAAAGTCAGATCTTGTATTATAATTCATCACATAATTGACGGTTGCTTGGCTGATATACTAATAACCACTATAGTTTCAGTTCTTTATGATGTTTTTCAAAATTCATCCACCAATCCGCATGGGGTATGCGTGGTGGATTAAGACACAATAACTGTCACTTGAGAGTGATCCTGTGAAAACATAAAAAAAGTTGTTATGATGATGTCTCAAAGTAGACATAATTGATAGATTCAGGCGTTACTTTGCGGAAATCCATCATAAGATAAAAAACAGATGAAAAATCTCTAGTACTATTCCGATAAAAATCTCTAGTACTGTGTGACCTCATTAGTTAAAAAGTTATGATTAACATACCCTGTCCCAGAGAGACATGTTGAAACCAAAGTTGCAGTGGAAGAACTCGTGATGTTGGTCGTGAAACTCGGCGTCTGGCTGCCACGGCTGCCACCACTGGCCCTTGAACGCGATCCCCGAGTGGTCCAAGATGCCGTGGTAGTAGTTGTATATCGCTACTGCGTAGAATGGCACTGCAATAGAAGACGATATTAGATGGCAACGACCGTTCTGAATAAAGGCAGCTTGAATTTAGAGCCTGTCTTCATCCTTCGCCCACCCATTCGCACCAAGCGCTACAGCTCAACATTTATTATGCGAACTGCCAAGGTGTGGAATATTCTGCCGTCGTCTGTTTTTCCTCGAAATTATAATAAGGACCTCTTCAAGGTTAAAGTGAACAGGTGTCTCATAGACCTTCTTGTTCCACCGTCAGCCACATCATCACTTACCAGGTGAGATCGTGGCCAAACGAATCTAAAAATCTAAAGGTCTAAGTCACGATAAAAACATAATAGCCAGCTTGTATTGCCCACTGCTGGATAAATATAAACCGACTCCATTTATTTCACGTGAACATCTGTAAACACGGTACCTATGTATTTCATTTAATAAAATTATTTTTTTCAAAGACTTGAGTTGTTATTTTATGCAATTTTTTTTTTTATACAACTGAAGTGGCAACCGTACGGCGCACAAGATGGTAAGCGGTTACCGCAGCCTATGGGCGCTTGCAATACCAGAGGTATCACTCGCGGGTTGCCACCTTGAGGCTAAGATCGAAAGCCTCATGTGCCAGTAATTTTACCGGAAACCATACCCTTCACACCGGAACACAGCAATGCAAGCATTACGCGGCGTAATAACCCAACATTTAAACTTGACTTTATTTCATCAAACTATCGCGGAAATTCATATTTGTGGAGAGTGTGTAATTTATACAAGTTTATTAAAGTGCATGATATTGATATTGACATATTTGAGTGCAGTCATGCTAGACTGAGGAGCCTTCTTAGTGGCGTTTTCTTCTCAGATGTTTAATTACTTAGTCCTTTTTTTTTTTTTTTTTGTATTTTTAGATATCTATATTAGAAATTTTTATATGTAGGTTACATATAAAAATTTCTAATCCTATTTTAACTTTGTTAGATAAGTATCCAATTATTGTTTTATGTGCTTGTTTGCACTTTGTTTTTGCTTAAAACTTAAGTTATTGTCTATCAGTGGAGACCTCTAATAGGCCACCTATTGTTTATGATGTTTCTTGTTAAATTTTTATGTGCTGTTGGTTTTCCTTGAACATATAAATAAATAAATAAATAAATAAAATAAATTACTGCTTGGCGACAGAAATAGGTATGCAATGCTGTAAAACTATAGCAGGCCTTATCGTGTTGGTACTGGTGGTATAGCAGTAGCAAAATTCTGATCCTAAGGACGCGTGTTCAAAACTAGTCATGGGTTTTTTCATCCAATGCCAGCTAATGTACAATCATCCACCAATCCGCACTGGGTCTATGAGGTAGACTAAGAATCAAGTAGTTTAGTTTTGCCCGAGAATTAACCATGGTCTCAACAGTGGGTGCAGAAGACCATTATGAGACCATGGTTTCGAGTTATAACAAGTTTAAGTGATGTCCAATAGTTTTATCAAAAACCAAGCATGAGCGTCACTTGTCCGATTGGCACCACATTTATGCAGAAGAGGGATCATCAAAAAAAGGAACCCAGCCGAGTTTGTTGCCAGATTCTTCTAGGCTGGGGCGCGTCGAACAGACGTAAATTCACCTAGCTTTAAGACGTTTCAAAATGATTCTTGTGACGAGAGAGACTCTTACATGCACACATGATGATGATGTCCTCCTTGACGTATCCGTCAACGGCGAACCCTGTTAGCTCCGGACATGAGAGCGTAGATGACTCGCAAACCCAAATTTAGTTTTGAAGATCCTGTTACAGGGCGCACAATGCAACTGACCTAAAGAATTGTAAGTGTATGTATAGGAAGGCTTAGGACGGTTCTTTTTAAGAAGGCGCTTGTCATCGAGATCTTTTAGTCGATTTAATTCGAAATTTGTCACGGCCTTGTTAACAGAGTTACGCCACTCTCGTCTCTGTTGCGCTAGCTCTTCCCATCCGTCAGAGGAAATGTCGCAAGCAGTAAGATGACGCTTCAGTACATCCCTGTAGCGAAGGAACTGCCCCCCAGGTCTGCGCTTACCTTTCTTTAGCTGTGAGTAGAACACAGATTTAGGCAGCCTGGAGTCGTCCATGCGCACAAGGTGACCACACCATCTCAACTGACCTTTGATCAACATTGATTCTATGCCGGTTGTCTGGGTACGCTTTAAAACTTCTGTGTTAGAAATTCGGTCCTGCCACTGTACGCGAAGAATTTTGCGTAAACATCTCATGTGGAAGGTATCAAGACGTCTTATGTCACTTTTGTAAAGACACCATGTTTCAGTGGCGTAAAGCAGAATGGGGAGAATAATAGCCCTATACACAGACATTTTAGTGTTAAGTTTTAAATCATGCGAATCCCAAACTCTTGTGCGTAATTTTCCAAAAGATGCTGCCGCCTTCGCAATTCGAGAAGAAATTTCAGTTTCTAGGCGATTATCATTTCGAATGTAGCTCCCCAGATACCGAAATGATGTTACTTCTTCGAGAGTTTTACCATCTAGTACTATCGGCGTAGTGTCCACAGTGGCGCCACGTCCAGGCTGCTTTAACACTTGGGTTTTGGAGACACTGATGACCAAACCAAACCTTTTACACGTTTCATCTAGATGGTCCAAGAATTGTTGCAAATCACAAACGTCGTCAGCAATCAAGCAAATGTCATCAGCATAGAGAGCATCCAAAATAGGCATGTCTTGCACCATACGTTTAGATCTAAAACGCGACAAATCAAAAACACTCCCATCGGTCCTTACATCAAGGTGAATTTGTCCAGTACAACCAGTATATGAATCTCTCAGAACAGCAGCAAAATATACTGCAAAGAGAGTTGGGGCCATCACGCAGCCTTGCTTGACGCCGCTAGTAACTGGAAACTGGTCCGTGAAGTCATTTTCATGCTGTACCCTAGCCGTCATGCCTTCGTGAAATTGGCGCACAAGATTAACAAACTTCACAGGACACCCAGCTTTTTCAAGAACTATCCATAGAGCAGATCTCGGCACTCGATCGAAAGCTTTCTCCAGGTCCACAAAACACATATACATAGCGCGGTGCTGTTCAAGACTTTTTTCTTGTAATTGTTTTACGACGAAGATAGCATCAACCGTACCTCTGTTCGGCCGAAAGCCACACTGACTTTCAGGGAGGATTCGTTCAGCCAACTCACCAAGACGACGATTGATAATATGGGCTAAGATCTTACCAGCCGCACTGAGTAAAGCAATACCTCTATATGACCCACAGTCCGATTAATCACCTTTGCCTTTGTAAAGCTTGCAAATGGAAGCGTCCTTCCAGTCCTGTGGTACCTCTTCAGAATCCCATATACGTAATACGAGGTCAAATAGTCTATTTTGAACATTTGGTCCACCATATTTGTAAAGCTCAGCTGGAAGACTATCTGAACCTGAGGCTTTGGCGTTTTTAAGCCTATTTATAGCTCGAAGAAATTCATCAAAAGATGGTGGAATATCAAGCTCCGTAGATATTGATAGAGCTTCAAGGGAGTTAATGTGAGTGAGGTCAGCACCGTGGCTAGTTGGGTTTAATACTTCATTAAAATGCTCAGCCCATCTAACCATCACTTCACCATGATCTGTTAAGCGTCTTGATCTGTCACTGGAGAAAATAGGAGATGACTTTTTATGCCGCGGGCCAAAAATGGTCCTAAGACATTCAAAGAATTTGCCAGTCTGCTTTATGTCAGCAAGATGTTGTAATTCCAGTGCCTTCATAGTCCACCATTGGTTTTTAAGCATGCGTACTTTTGTCTTAAGCTCTCGTTGAATTATTTTTCTTTGTGAAACACTTGAAGAGTCTTGCAGTAGGCGTCTGTAGTCTTTAACGAGCCTGATGATCTCAACGTCGGAGTCATCAAACCAATCTTGGTTCTTCTTCTCCGGTTTTCCGACAATACGCTCAGTGACTTCATGAAGTGATTGCGCTAACGAGCGCCAATGTTCATTTATTGGAGCCGATGCATCAAGTGTTGCTGCGCCAAAACCAGCATTAAGATCTTGTTGTATTTGATTCGAAGTAATAAGTTTCGCAAAAGCCAGACGGGATGGTATTTTGTGCTTTGCTCGGCGAGGAGGTTTATAGCTAAGACGAACTTTTGACCGTATTAAGCGGTGGTCAGTCCAACCTTCAGCGCCCCGCATAGCTCTGGTAATAAACACATCCTTCAAATCAGCTCTGCGCACAATGACATAATCAATAAGATGCCAGTGTTTAGAACGTGGGTGCATCCAAGATGTCTTAAACTTGTCAGCCATACGAAAGAAGGTATTTGTAATACACAGGTTAAATTCTGCACAGAGAGACAAAAGCAGTTCACCGTTCGAATTACATTTACCGACTCCGTGTCGACCAAGAACCTCTTTCCAGATGTGATATTCAGAGCCTACTCGAGCATTAAAATCTCCCATAAGAACAATTTTATCGCTGGAAGGTATGCCTTGCAAAACTTTCCGAAGTTCATCGTAAAATTGTAGTTTGTCTTCGTCCGAATATGTCATGGTTGGAGCGTATACACTTATAAGGTGAAGATACTTATTTTTGCTGGCGTGAAGTCTAAGGGTCATGAGACGATCATTGATACCCTTAGGTTTTTCTATAAGTGATTTAGCGATGCTTGATCTAATAGCAAAGCCTACTCCACTACTTGCTCTCTCACTAGCGGCTTTTCCTATCCAGTAGTAGGTGTAACCACCATGATCCTCACAAAGCTCACCGCTATCTGCTAGGTGTGTCTCACTAATAGCAGCTATATCTATATTATATTTAGAGAGTTCCCTTGCAATAAGAGCTGTTTTTCGCTCGGGACATAAGTTGGTAGGACTATCAAGTAGAGTCCGAACATTCCAAGTTGCAAAAGATAATATTTTAGAAGATGAAGACTTTGATGATGTTATTTTTACTTTTACTTTATTTACTTTTCGACCGCGATTACTCGGTGCCCGATGACCGCGGTTTGCCATCTAGGTTGGGGTGAGACGGACTATTTTTGGGCCACCTTTTCTAGGCCCCTCCCCTATGCAGGGGTAAGCAGAGCGATCCTAAATAGGGCTGCTTAGTCGTCAGATGTGCTGCCGAACCCGTCCTCCTGCCTCAATCGATTACAGGAGCGACCACTCTCATCTGACTGCCTATGTGCAGAGTAACAGCTAAGAATCAAACACACCGTGGTCCGAATTCCCACCACCATCGCTCCATCGCCATAGGACTTTCGCTCGTTGTCCAAAAAAACTTGCCAAGGTTCATCTGCGCGTGAGTTGTTTTAAGTGAGTAAGCGGTTGCGCTGGTACAAACCCACTCTCTCGTCCCGTGCTATCATTGCCCGGTGGACCGGTTACCCGGTACGACCGGTGATAGTAAGGATGCAGTGAATTGGCCACCAACCATTAAAAGACCCTGGCTGGCGCCCTTTGAGGCGTATCACATCACCTTGCTACATCGCCGCAGTCGCCGGAAGCAGTTATCTATCGACGTTGCCCGCCTTCCGCACCGAAGTAGACTTTATGTACAAGTCGGTGGATCACCCGAATAAGCTGTGAATAAAAAGTGCTCACAGCCCCCTCCATTAGGTTTAGCCCACGGATCGACGTGGTTTCCCGGGGTGTGGCCACTGCGTACACTGCAGTTACTTGGAGCCACTAATGGAGAGATTATGGACAGCTAGTAATATGCTCAAACGTTGACACACGCTCAGGAGCGTGTCGATCAGCAACTATTTAAGATTCAGGATATTAAAAGCTAGCCCACTAGACACCCCAAATGCACACATACTAACACACCTACCCATTTTATCACACTCTACATCCCTACACATACACATAATTTTAAGTGTATTTTTAATTAGGTAATTACAAAATTGTTGCTAAAATGTAATGTCTGTAACCAAAAACATGATGTACTATAGATATTGAAGAGCGGGGTCTTCTAATACAGTTATTGTTTACTTAACAGAAGATTCCAACCTTGACTAAAATATAATGTTAAGTTCTTGGTAATGAAAATTAAAACAAAATACGTACATAAAAAAAACATATTTTTTACTTTACTGCTCTATTATAACTTACGCCAGTGAACCGGTACAGTGAAAAGTGGCAGACACATCGTCAACTGAACATGCATGATCTCGAACGGATGGATGGCGGTCACGGAGAACGCAGTTGGCTGCTTGTATTTGTGGTGCAACTTGTGGAAGTTCTTGTACAGAAAGCGGGTGTGGTACAGGCGGTGAAGGATGTACGTGGTGTAGTCCTAGAAATATGCAAACAATGATTTTAAAACACTATTATTTTTAAGAGTAGTAGTTCTCTGTGATAGAGCTCGTACAGGGAAGGATTACCACCATACCTATTTCTGCCGCCAATCAGTAATGCTCGCATTGCTGTGTTCCGGTGAGAAAGGTATGGTTTCCGGTGAAATTACTGGCACATGAGGCTTTCGATCTTAGCCTCAAGGTGGCAACCCGCGAGTGATACCTCTGGTATTGCAAGCGTCCATAGGCTGCGGTAACCGCTTACCATCTTGTGGGCCGTACGCTTGATTGCCACTTCAGTTGTATAAAAAAAAATTATCTGCTTTTTAATCTTCCTGCTGGTCGAAAACTGGCAAACTTTAGCAAGAATGATTGGGTCTAATAAGTACCCCAAGATGAGCTTTATCACAAAGAACTCTACATTTATTATCTTGAAATTTTCAATTTCAATTTATTGCATCATGTAACAATTAAATAAATAAATAATAAATAATGCTGGACAATCCACACAGCATCATCTAGCCCCAAAGTAAGCTGCTGTTAAACAGAGCTGTATTATGGGTACTAGATGACTGATATATATTTAATACAATACAATACATAGATAGATATTTTTTATTATATATAGAAAATACCCAGAACACCCGGAACAAATATTTGTAGATCGTACAAACATTTGTTCCGAGGCGGGAATCGAACCCGCAACCTCTGCGTCGCAGGCGGACCTACGCCCGCTGCGCCACATCGGTCGTCAATTGTGTATACGGTCTTAGTAATACAATGTTTTTTTTGTCAGGTATGTACATGAACCCTGTAAGGGCGCTGTAATTCGAGTTTGATTATAATTTAGGCACGAGTAATTTTATAAATGTGTATGTAAAATTAATAATATCAAGTAATAAATTGCAGTAATTAAGTAGGTAGGTATGTCAATTATTCACGGGTCAAAATTATGATAAAATAATTACTTGTTTACTACTTTCAATACAAATGTCATCATTACTAACTTCATATTTCTAGTTCTTATACAAAACGGCTTACTCACAATGTTTTACTTAGTTTTCGAAAAACTAAGGTAGCTAGATTTTGAGGCATTATTAACCAGCGTTTTTACCAAGGACGAAAATACTATCTATCTACCTTCACCGTGTGAGAAGACTTGCATTGCGCACACACAGTCATAACTCATTAGTGCATATAACTCCGTTGATAAGCAACCGTTTTCAAACCCAATATCAATAACACAGTAATATAATTGCATGCAAAAATTGCAGAACAAAATGTTTGACATTTTGCTCCGAAATCAATGACAAAGCAGTTGTTGCATGCAATTATTGAACCGTGTAAAAAGGTCTCTAGATTCGAAAGGCTGTTTCACGCCTACTTAAACGCTAGTGCTACAACATACAGTAGTTTTGTAAAGAGTTTTGCGACAGTTGGTTTTTAAATTCACGACGCAAGAAGCGTCCGTTGCAGAAATCCAATAAAGGCGTGATAAAATCCGCCATATTCGCATTTTCTAGGACACTCTGTCACAGTGTGCACTGGTTTTACGGAGCACTCTGAACGAGTCATTCGTTTTATTTTATTTATATTTCGGCTTCGTAAAAACTCTGATGCTTTTCAACTAGTTGTTAGTTTTTTAGTGTTGACTGCCACCTAAAAAGAATGCTAAATTTTTATAATACCTATCGCAAAAAAGACTTTTGTGAAACATGTTTAGTGTTTTTTCTACGAGAAATAGTTATTGCTCGCAGTCCCATTGCTTTATTTGTTCATTTGATTTGTACTATCAATGCCTTTCGAATCTAAACACTATTATGCTTGCACTTACTTCTAGGCAGAATATATTGAAATTCAAACAGACTTTTGCTGGAGAATTTTATCAAATGAAACAATATAAAGTAACTTTATTTGAAAAGATAAAAGGTTTGTTTTACTCACAGAATAGATAAATATAGCTGGGAACTGTAAAAAGAACCACAACCAGCCGTACTCATTGAACTGGAAGTACACAGTGGAAGGGTTCTCGTTGTAGATGTAGCACGCCAGCATGGCCGAAAAGGTACCAGTGACAATGAGGGACAGTGTTCCGACCATGATCTCATGACGCTCTAGTTCTGGGCTGAGCCACTTCGTTGGCTGGATCTTCCATTCGTGCGCTATATGTCTTCGGTTTACATAGAAGTACCACTGGAAATAAATTTATGTGCTAAATTTTTACTAAAAACAGGATTTTTACCTGATTACGAGAGTTCTCCATTATTCATGTAACTGCGCTGAAATATCGGGAATCAATAAAACTCACAATCATGGTAATCCAGTTTTTACTAAAAATTATGTTAATAACTATGATAGTTTTAAAAACTATGCAAGTGCTTTGCAAAATTTATAAGATTTTTTTTGTATGTGTACGATTATAACATGTCTTGGTCATGTACCAAGTGAGCGAAGTCACTGGTTGAAATAAGTATGTCACAGCCTTCTAATGTTTTTACTGCTGGAACACTGAACAAGTATACTTCAACGAGAATAATTTCATAACCATTGATGACGTAGATTGCGTGTTGGATTATGACCTAATCACTCTCGTGTGATAGTAGGCCAGTAAAGTATTCGTCGTGTTGGATTATGACCTAATCACTCTCGTGTGATAGTAGGCCAGTAAAGTATTCGTTAAAAATTTGTAAATTAATGTATAAACGGATGAGTATATTATTATTTTAGGCATGCATCAAATTTTAAATGGTATATTTGTAAATATTTTGTTTTTTTTATATACCTCGTTGCTTAATTTTATTATTATTTTGTATTGTAATCATTATTGTCTTTGACTTTTAATTTTTATTACTCGCTCGAATCTAGTTTTTTATTATTGCATGCAGTCTGTTGTCTTTATGTACAGTAGCACTAAGATTTAGCCCTAATAACTTGTATCAGTTAATTATTATGGGTGTCCTCGTATATTGTGTTGATGGCACTTAAATAAATAAATAAAGTAGTCCAAGCAGTGGAAATTTTAAAAAGCTGTCATGATAATGATTCGTAAACCCTTATTCTCCAGCGATTATAAGTCTGCGAGCTATTAGTTGCCCATTGCCTCTTTATCTTGCTGTTTACAAAAACATTATTTTCTCTGAGACTGATTTAAAGTATTTTTGTTCTTGTAATGCAAGCACTAAGTATTTACATAAAAAGTAAGTAAGTAAATTTGTCAGGGGCCAACTGTGATGACAGAATTTTTAGGTCGCCCAAAGGTTATGTCATGGTCTAACAACTTTGAAAAATCCGGGACCGACTGCTTAATGTGCCCTTCGAAGCACGGGAGTTCACTCAGTTGAAATAGCCACTGGCGGTCACAGATCCAAATCGTGACTGCGATCAGTGCTTAACTTAGTTGATCTGTTATAAACAACTTACATGTAAGAATCCGCCCATAAGGAAATATATGCCAAACGATACTACATGGGCTCCGATGAACATAACTCCAAACTTCTCCATCTTCAGATCGGCAGATGAGATTTGGTTGAAGATCTCACTGATAGAAGCGTTCTTATTGCTTTGCGTTTGACCAGCATACTGCTTCATAGCTGTTACTAGGATGACTACCCATTCTCCTGGAAAATTAAGAATAAATATGTTTCCCTGAGTTTTGTTCAACCGAAAGCCATCTACATTTTAGCATGTTCTATTTGACAGTTGGTTTGAGATGGTACAATAGCTCATTAGGCTATTACTATATTAATTAATAATGTTATCTGTAGTACAGTAGATATTTTTGTTGTTTCTATGTCATATAGTGTCACACTAGACTTTTATATGCGAAAACATATTATTGGTGTTTAGTTATTTTAGTTGCTTAAAATTTAGTTTTTTGTAAAATTTCCGAACAAAATAAAAAAAATGACCTAACTTTAAAACGACGAAGTGTAGTAAAGTTCTTTGTGATAGAGCTCGTTCGGGGAAGAACTACCATACCTATTTCTGCCGCCAAGCAGTTAATGCTCGCATTGGCTGTGCTACTGTTCGTAGGGTATGCTTTCCGGTAAAATTTTAGGCACGTGAGACTTTAGATCTTGTTTCAGGGTGGCAACACGCAAGTGATACCTCTGATGTTGCAAGCATAGGCTACTGTAACCGCTTACCATCAAATCGGCCGTACGCTTGGTTGCCGCATTAATGTCATAAAAACTTTTATATTGCGCGTTAGGTTTGATTCCTGCAGTACCTACCATAGTTTCTAATACCAGCGAGACTGAAATTCAGAAGCAAAATTCATGGGTACGATATTTGTTAGTTACAAAGGAATATTTATTTATTTATTAAAAAATTATGTGGAAGTGCCACATAATTTTTTTAATGCTAGGAGAACTTAATGCTAATAGCGTTCTCTACCAGTCATCCTGCACGTGCAGAGATGATGGTGAGGCGTAAATAAATTTTAAATATACAATATATATTATATAATATTGGTGTATTCGTATAAGTTTTGCTTGCACGGTTACTGGTTACGAATCTCTGGTTTTGTACACAGCTTATGGGGAATTTCTACTGACTATTGAGTGTAATGCAAAGAACATAAGCACATAGTTATATTTTACACAGATAATATTACTCTGTGACATAAGTTCTTATGTAAATTACGCCTCAAATAATATTCTTAAAATAATGTCTGTTCGTTTGAGTGTCGATGAGCATTGGTTTAATGGTGATTATGTACCTGCTGATAAAAGATTAAACACCTGCAAAAAACTCTTCCGGTGTATTTAATCTTTTTTTATTAATAGAGCTACTTGAAAATTTGAGGCAATAATTTGCATTTAATTTGTTTGCTTTGAAAATAGAATAATAGAAGGTCACTTAGTGTAAACAGCACCTTTCTTCTTAGTGATCTTACTTTTTGGAAAATGTTACAAATTAGAAATAGTTTTAATATCATTCACATGGAACAGTTGGAACGTGGGACTGTCTTTATGCAGATAACAATTTGACATTACTCGTAATAACATTTAATGTGCAGTCGCATAGATCTATTCAATCTTAAGGCAGGTACTTGTATCAGTTAAAATCTGAAAGCTCGACAAAATATAGGTAAATTTAAAGACTGATTATACAGTTGCCAGGTCAAAGACGCAGGTTTGAGTCCCGTGTTTTCAAAGTACCGAATCAACAAGAACAGCAGCTGTTATTGTATCTTATCATAATTTTATTACATTGTAAGTATCATATTAAAACAAATCTTAACAAAACTAATTCTCTTGACGACAGAACATCGATTATCTGAATTATAAGATTGTGTAAGTAAATTGATTAATCCGATTAATACGATATAATATGTTACACGCTAACGTTTTATTTTCATTGTTTAAAGACAGAAACATTTGACTTTTGACATTTGTTGTGGTCGATGATAATACATTTAATGATCGTCTAACAAATAAGCTCTCGATTGTAATATTGGCTGGTAATTTTAGTCAAAGGCTTTCCTAGGGAATTTTGAAAGAAACGCCGCCATTTTTTTTTAAATTTTGTTTGATTACGTTGCCATGCGACAATCAAACTCACTACTTGACACTGGCGAAATTGTGGCAAATATGCCACAGAGTCCATAAACGAAGAAGAAGAAGAAAATAAGCTCTCTGTCGATAAATGCTATGATAAAGAGTAGCAGAGTTCTCTGTGATAGAGCTTGTCCGGGGAAGGACTACCACCATACCCATTTCTGCCGCAAAGCAGTAGGTAATGCTCGCATTGCTGTGTTCCGGTGTGAAGGGTATGGTTTCCGGTGAAATTACTGGCACATGAGGCTTTCGATCTTAGCCTCAAGGTGGCAACCCGCGAGTGATACCTCTGCAATACGCGTCCATAGGCTGCGGTAATCACTTACCATCTTGTGGGCGGTACGCTTGGTTGCCACTTCAGTTGTATAAAAAAAATGCATTTACCTCTCAAAGTGGCTCCGAAAGTGAAGACAGCAAAAGTTGCTATAATTGTACTGACAAAGTCAGGCAGTTTCACCATAAACTTTTCTAGAGATTCTGTATAGTTTTCAATCCATTTAACGCCATCTGTGAGCGGGTCCCAGTACTTAGGCTTTGTGGATGGTTTGTCTTCTGTGACGCCATTTTGTTTAGTGCCGTTTTCTTTTGGACTGTTGGTCCTATTTTTGACGTCTGTCATCCTGAAAAATATTTAATGCCAGCATTATAATACTTAACACCATCAATAACATTACAGCCTTTTAAAGTTCCCACTGCTGGTACATGGCCTGCTATCAAGTGAAAGTGGTTGGAACTTATTTCAATACGTGGATCTAGGTATTTCGAATTTTTATACTTATAGAAAACATAGGTACTTAGCGATTTTGACACAATGTTTTCCTTTACCGTTTGAAAGCAGTGGCATTGTGCACATACCTAGATACATATTAAATAGAAAAAGCCATTGCTTGATGATCAGGAGGTGCTCAAATAAATAACAAATAAGCAAAGATAATAATTATTAAAGACTCGAAAAGTACAACTACAATAAAAAAACACTCAAACACTACCTTTTCAATAAAAACTAAACATGCCACTTTCTAAGTATACTTAAATAGCCGTCTAACGATCAAACGAGGTTCTGTTAGTTAGTGAATCAGTCAACTGCAACTACCCACATTTTCATGCGCTATTTCTACTCGTTCGTTAAAAGCAAAACAAGGCTTGCTAAAATACAAAAAAGTTTTTATTGTGTATCAATTAATCTGTATAATAAAGTTCCTTTAGAAATAAGAAACATGAATGACCAAAGCTTTAAATTACATGTAAAGCATAATCTAATCCAAAAGAGCTATTATCACATTGGTGAAGCTATGACAGATCCAAATTTTATTAAACATACATAGTTTTATATAATGTTATTGTTTTATCTTGCTGTCCGTAACTGACGATGCCAATTTAGCAGACTTCATGACATTTACAAATTCTGTATGTATCACATACTTATTAATATTTGTTTGTTGTATTTTAAGTTTTTTTTTTTTTCTTTTTTAGTTAATTAAGTATTGTATGTTTTTTATTTTTATTTTGACAAAATCTTTATCGTAATTTTATTGACATCGATTATTATAATTCTGTATTTTCTATGTTGGTTAGGTGGCAACATCTGCTTATAAACTGTTTGCTAGACAAACAAACAACGTTCATTCCTTTCTTTCTTTTTTTCATTGTTTGTACTGTTTTGTACAGTAAAAATTGTAAATTTTTAATTTTTTGTTTTTGATGTTTATTTTATAATATTTTTGTGACTGTATTATGACAATTAGATCAATGTTTATTGTAATGTTTTGACGAGTCTAAGTGCATATACTGTGCCAAAAGACAAATTAATTGAATTGAATTGAATTGAATTGTTCCCTTTTTAATTTTATTGTGCTACAAACTTGTTCCCTTTTTAATTTTATTGTTACTACGCCCAACAAATTAGTAATTTTAGTTATAGTTCTCATGTAAGTGAAATTGTATTTCTTAATGAGAATAAATATCTTAAACCACAAGGTACACTACCACTAGTAGACCAATTTTGTTACTAAATTCAAACCTTTTTAGTTTACTACTTTTTACTACACCTACCGTTATGCTAGATCGCACAATACTTTAGTGAAAATAACCGTTAGTTTAAAAACATTAAGTAGGTATCGAAAATATTTAAATTTCTGGCAAAAATGACCATTACCATTCAATAAACGACCATGAACTGAAATGACAATGACTTACCAAAATTAACTGCATGTCATCAAATAGCATGCAAACTGAATGCTTGTCTAGTTTTGCCTTTATAATTAGGTAGGTACTTCAGCAATGAACAGGTTAATTATCTATCTCTATTGCAATCCAATTTCAGTCAGCAAGCTGTTAACTAAGCATTATTTATTCAAAAGGCTTACTAAGCCAGTTTTAGATTGAAATTTAATGAAATTAATTGCAACTAAGTTAAATAGATAGCACAGAGTAAGATAGGCAGGTTCATGAATTTGTCATTAATATGAATGGGAAATAGGTTATTCTTATCACTATCATGGTAGATACTATCGACTTTTAAAGTTGAAAGGCCATGATAGAGGCCTTCAGAGCTGACCACTGATTTATCTTACCAAGACTGTTAGGACACAGGTCTAATCTCATCTCATGTGAAAGTGAAAGGTCATAAATCATAATCCACCACATGAGACACAATTCAGATCGGTGGATGGTAGGTACCTAAATGTTTTCGAGTTTTTGTAATGCCGGTTTCTCTCGATGTCTTGCTTCATCGTTTGAGAGCAATGGCATTGAACACGTAAAATGGTTCGATTAGAAATGTACGATCAATATCGAACCCACGACTTTAGGACCGGAAGGTGGGGTATCTACGACTAAAGGACCATTAGTGTACCTTTAGTGCTTGAACGTAATTGATGATTTTTGCCTTAGAATAATAACATATTTTAAGATTCTTACCTTGTTTATGCAAAATTTGCTACCACCATGTATTTCACACGTCTTTTTTGCACTAACTATGATACAAAAATGATTGAGTAGGTTTATACAACGATTAATTCGCAAATCTGCGAATGTGCTATCAGGCTGACATTGTGTATTTTTAATATTCAGATTAATAATTTATCTGATAGGGTAACGGATTAGGAGGAACAGACAGCAGATAAAACAGTTCTTAGGGTGTTTTGCGGACAAAGTGTGCTGTATTATACGTCACTTTAACTGTTTTGTTGCTAAATAAAAAATAAGATTAATATGGAAATCTATAATTGTATATTTTCAGGCGAAAACGTGCCAATTTTACAAAATTTTATTTTTAGATTTTTTATCTAAATTTTTAATCCCTACGTGACATAAGCCATGTAGGTAGTACGTAGGTTATTGCGTCAGTTTTATATTATTAGTTTCATTTTCTGTAGGTAGGTACCTACCTAATAATAAGTGTTTATTAATTAGGTATAATAGGTAAGGCTCACTTGAACTTTATAAGGCAGTGGCTAGGTAGAATAATAAAATTGTATTAATAAAAAGATTTAAAGTCTTCGTCTAGTTGTAGAATAGTACCAGATTCATCTTATTACCGAACCGACCACAAAATATTTTCTTACAGACAGACGATTACCAAAGTTAATCAGAGCGCCACCTAGGGATTTATTGACTAACTAATTAAGAACCTACGCTCCTAAACTCATTGTGGGACTTTTAGTTCACAACGTTTCTGTTAGATGGTGCTGTGTAAGTTTTGAATAGCAGCGCCATCTAGCGAAACCTTGAAAAACTATTCATAAAACTCTAAAATGGAGGAATAACAAACCCTTACAGCAGTTTAGTTCTATTAACTAGTTAAAAGATCGAGTTATTTTTATGTATAACAATTTAAGTATTAGCTAAAGTAAATTTTATCAGTAGAGTCGTCTCATATTTTCGATAGAATAGAATATTATTATCAGTCGTTAGAATGAATTGTGTCAACGACATGTCAACAAAGGCTCAACTACAGTTTTTCAGTTTTTCCAAAAGGGCAGCAGTCGCGTTGCGTTGCGTCATTGCGTCGCGTCGCATCGTCCAGCCGAGAAGTGTTTGGTTACTGTCTGTTTTTGCTTTAGATTAAGAAATTTCAACTTCAACCACAATTAAGTTGACCAAATTACAACCACGAATAGATTGCTGCATTTTGAATTAGGTAGGTACACTACAATAAAATTGCTAAGGTTGGATTCAACCAAACTCGGTTATGTACTCTCTTCCTGACTATTTAGCACACATGGTGGGTGGTGGGGTGTCTTTTTTTTTTTTTTTTTTTTTATACAACTGAAGTGGCAACCAAGCGTACGGCCCACAAGATGGTAAGCGGTTACCGCAGCCTATGGACGCTTGCAATACCAGAGGTATCACTCGCGGGTTGCCACCTTGAGGCTAAGATCGAAAGCCTCATGTGCCAGTAATTTCACCGGAAACCATACCCTTCACACCGGAACACAGCAATGCGAGCATTACTGCTTGGCGGCAGAAATAGGTATGGTGGTAGTCCTTCCCCGGACGAGCTCTATCACAGAGAACTCTACTACTCTTGAATCTCTTCCTACAACTCTTCACTTCGCTCTATCCTCGACATCTTCGCCCGAAACATTGCATGCCACCATATCTTTGCCTAACAAATCCGTCCATGTGGTCATGGGTCTCCCTCTAGATCTTCTTCCGGGAACGGACAGTTCCAGTGCCTTGTTGCCCACGTAGTCAGGTGGTCTCCTCTTGACATGCATAAGCACTTAAATATTCTCCGAATAAAACTGGCAGTTTACTTGTATTTGACAGTTCTTATTCTGCAAAATAAGTTCAGAAGTTGATCAAATACAGCCTGATCAGCCTGATAACTGATAATGATGTCTTCCAGACCGATTGTGGCCACGGCGACTGTTGGCAATCTTTCTTTAGCTTTTGAACACAAATTACGAACAAAAACTTGCTTGTATCAACGTAGGTAGAGTTCTTTGTGATAGAGCTCGTCCGGGGAAGGACTACCACCATACCTATTTCTGCCGCCAAGCAGCAATGCTCGCATTGCTGTGTTCCGGTTCGAAGGGTATGGTTTCCGGTGAAATTACAGGCACATGAGACTTTCCATCTAACGTCTCAGGGTGGTAACACGCAAGTAATATCTATAATGTTGCACGCGTACATAGGCTACGGTAACCGCTGACCATCAAGTGGGCCGTACGCTTGGTTGCCACTTTAGTGGTATTAAAAAAAAAAAAAAAAGGTACCTAAGTACTTCCACTTGCCTATTACCAGTATTACCAACAACATTATCATAAATTACAATTCCACCCCCCGCTTAGAATATTCACCCAGTGGCATAATAACGTTCAATTATCAGAGCAGCGATGTCAGAGTTACATCACAAAGCGCACAGCCGGTGGGATTAGGCCGCATTGTGGTGCCGACACCCGCTGGTTTGCTACTTTCTAGTGATGGGACACCATCGTACTATTATCGATATCGCAAAATGAGCTAATAGGTAATACAGTTGTGATCAAGATCAGTAATTTAGCTGCAAAGCGTTCGTAACACATGTTTAGAAAGATTCGTTTGTTTGAACTTAATACAAAATACCCAAAATAACATTCTGTAATATTGATACAGTTACGAACGATCTATTAAAAGGCTCAACTGGTACAAATCAATAAAAAAATATATGATGTAATCTTTAAACCAATTGACTGTACTAATATCTGATCTGTGCCTGGCTGGGGTGAATAAAGTTTGATGGTTTTTTTCCATACCAGATTTTAGGTCTAATTTCCATTTAAAATATGTTGTTGTTCAATTGGGTCACGTAATCAATATAAAAAAAAACTAAAAGATATTTTTCTTTCATAAAATGAATTTTGCTCCCAGTATTTTATCTCTTCATCGATATCGATAAAAAGTTCTGCGTTGATTCCCATCTTTATAACCCATCGGCTGACCGCGACACCCCTACAATCCAGCCGATTGCTTTTCCATTACACCGCACAACCTGAATTCATTTCAACAGCAGCTTTAAGGGTTGCCAGCTTACTGTAATATTCTGTTCCCATGTCGTGTGGTATTTATCATATCTTTTGAGTTATCTACAGATAGTTTGTACTAATCAATCTCTAGATGTATGTAGCAGTAACGCAAGCATTACTGTGTTTAGGTTGAAAGGCACTATAGCAAGTGAAATTACTGGGCGAAAGAGACTAAACAACAACGTCTCGGGGTGATAAGCGCAGTGCAGTTTCACGCGGAACTTAAAAACTTTAAGATTTGGCATCATCTGCTATGGTAAGGCGGTTGATAGTCTTGTCATATAAAAAAAACATGTTTCCAACGTAAGAACGTTGGTACATACAATAACAATAGATTATGCTGATTTGCAATTGACTTAATTTTAGGTTTACGCAGGTATATTCAAGACACAATCTTTTTTTTTTCTTTTTTAAATGGCAGTCTGTCTGTTTAGACAATATTGCCAGTGTCAAGTAGTGTCGACGTATACATCAAAGACGAACAAGTTCGAATTTTGGACCAAATATATTTTACTGATTGATTGACAATCAACAATCAATTGAGCGTTTTTTGTTTCTTAGTTGCTTAGTATATTGAATAATTTGTGTATTATAATATGTTAGTTGCTTATTTTACTTATCTAGTATCAGTATCTATGTCTATGTACGTAAGATTAAGTTTATTATTTGTATGAGTATTGTGTTTCAATCGTTCTGTGTTGGTGTGTATCAAATAAATGTATTTCATTTCATTTCAACTCAAAGCCATAACGTCCTAAAGACGAAATTTTCAGCGTGTGCTACTTTTATGTAGAGGTATGAGTAGTAGAGTTCTTTGTGATAGAGCTCGCCCGGGGAAGAACTACCGCCATACCTATTTCTGCCGCCAACTCTACTACTCTTGATACTGATGTTGCAAGCGTACGTAGGCTACGGTAACCGCTTACTATCAAGTAGGCCGTACCACAGAATCAACTTATGTGCGCGTACGCTCGGTTACCACTTTAGTGGTATAAAAAAATAGACTAAGAAAAAAACTTACAATTTTGTTTTTTATAGGACTTCTTATAGGACTTTAGGAACTTGTGGGATCAAAATTATAGTGACCCACACAACGCAGGGAGACAAGAAGTTAATATAAAAATAACTCAAGTATCGGGACGTTTATAGCTAACTGTAGGACCAATAAAATAATTCAAGTGTTGTTGCGAACTCAGTAATAAAAAAATACAAATCTTCTCTCTTCTTGTATTTATGTTTGTTACGAATAAAATCAAAAACTACTTATCCGATTTTCAAAATTCTTTCACCATTAGAATGCTACATTATCCCTGAGTAACATAGGCTATATTTTATACTAGCGACCCGCCCCGGCTTCGCAGTGAGAACCCGTGCGAAGCTGGGAAGGACGTACGGTTAGTTATATAATTATTAAAAAAAAAAAGAAAAAAAAATATTGTCTCTTGGTTTTTATGCAATGACATTCATAGTGTTATTTAGTGGTGTTAATTAATAAAATTATGCTGATAGGTACAAACAATTTTTAGGTACCTATTTTATCATCGGGCCCGCTCTACATAGCTCTTTATAGAAACCCCTAAACTCTTCAATAGCCCACTAGGTGGCACCACGGGCGCCGCGTTAATCTCTCTCGCTGTAGGCGGCCTTTTGTGCCTAAAATTATGGTCTACCGAGGTATTACGTGCTGTGGTACTGTTGAGGTTCCTAAAAACCAATGAACTTTTTATGACTCTATCCCCATTGAAGATAAAGCGTAATGGGGACAGCGGGAAGGTATTTTTTGACATCCCACTGTCCCCATTTATGGGGACAAAATCATGGGGACATCGGCAATACACGCTATCAATGTATTCTAACAAAGTCCCAAGCGACATACAAAATTTATCAATTGGCAAATTGAAAAAACTATCTCAAAATGCTTATAAAAAAAATAACCGATTTTATGACTTATGACTTAGAACTGGCGTAAATTTACCTAGTTTGTAAGACGTTTCTAAGTGATCCTTTTTGTAACTTTATGTTACATTTTTTATTAGGCATAAGTAGTCCGTAGTCCTTACAGTGCCGCAGCAATCGCTATTCTAGCTCTAACAAGCTGCAACAGTTCTATTGAGCGCTACGAATACTTCGAAAAACATAAATATTACCCCAATACTAAGTAACTACCTTTATAATACCTTTTAGTTATTCTTTGAATTTAAGTAATGTTAACCCGTTCGAATGTTAGGTATTATAATAAGTTAGGTACTCTTATGTAAGCAGCTTAGCGCCCAGCATAGCCTACATATAATTTGCAATGCCTGAAAAGGGCAAATAAGTTCTAAGTGCCATATTACTTTAAGACCTTTTGTAACACTTATTTGTGCAAATAAATATCTTGAAATCTTGAAATCTACGGCCGTTGTAATACGGCTACCGTAACCTTAAAAATCAGGGCATTACAATGTAAGTACAAATACATACTTTGAATATAGTACCGCCCGTGGTGTAAATGAGTCTGAACCAAGACTGCAAATAGCGATTGTTGTGTTTAAGTTTGCAGTATGTCACTGTTGTATTAATATGACAACTGAAAGGCAATGGATGGCCATCCATCAATCATCATCATGACAGCCTTCTAATGTTCCCACAGCTGGGACACTGGCCTACTCTCAAGTGAGAGTCATTGGGTTCTAATTTACCACGTGGACCCAAAGCGGATTGGTAGATGACATGTCTTTCAAATTTTTAGTTCTTGGACATGCCGGTTTCCTCACGATGTTTTCCGTCCAATCAATGGACCAATAAAATTGTAGCGGTTGCAGGGATTCAGTGAATGGTGTAGGCAAACAACGGTTGTCATCCCATTCACTGAGGAAGGCCTATGAGTGAACGTCTTTTGCCAGATTATGATGATGATACAAAGATAATAACGATTGTAGTTATTACTTTAAAACAGTGACAAACAAAGCACGATTCCCTAAAGGACCATGTCATTCCAATACAATTTATCATCGAAACAGTAGGAGCCGTCCAACTTTTTAAATTATAATTTAGTAAAAAGTACGAATCATTGTAAGTAATCAGTTAAAACGCGACGTCATTACGGATAATGCCGGCTATACTGATGCAACACGGACCGCGGGTAATAAGTTCGATTCCCGCGGGGGCCACTTTGCGGGGGCTCTAGTGTTACGCGCAAAGAGTATTTATAAGCAGATAGGACTTTGAACCGCGGGGTCATTCGGCGATTCACACCTCGAGCGATTCGAACCGGGGTGCGATTCACCCAATAGCTCTTTGAATGGGTCGATTCGGACCTCATTGGTTAAAAGGTTAAGCGGAGTAGTACTACATACCTACCTGATTTAGGTTAGTGTTAAGAAACTAACCACTAGCTTCTTGCCACGATGATGGGGGTAAATCGAGCGAGAGGGGCACTACCCGACAAGAAACAGTCCCAAACTAGTTTGAAGGGTAGGATGTTCTCGAACTTGTCAACCCAATCTTACCTGTACTCCTAGTAGGTATATACAAAATAGAACAATTAAGTAAGTAAGTAACTGGATATCTATGTAAACAGACAGACATATCTACAATAAGTTCGAGATAAGCGCAAATATGTAAACATTTTATGAAAATAAACATATTTTACTTTTACTTTACTTTTAACTGTATGGTTTGCCTTTTTTACCACGCTTAGTAATTCAAACTTCAAAACCGCCTAAAAAGGTTGTTCTATTCATTCACAAATCTTTGTCATAACCTCAAACTATAGAATAAAGGGCACTCAGACCTCTACAGGGGGTCAAATAATCCGACAGCGTTGTGAAATTGATACGAAATTTGGTTTTGATGATCGACGGTATTAATATTAGCCGTTTTGTTAGTAAAATTAGATGCTTTTGAGATTGAAATGTATTTAAAGAACTGTTTTATTAAACACACTTCCTTACCAGTCTCACTACCAATACGTTTGACCCACACCAAGATTTACTTAGGGTGAGTTGCACCATTTAACGTTAACGTCAAATTGTTCAATCGTCGTCGAACAATTTTGACGACGATTAAACAATTTGACGTTAACGTTAGATGGTGCAACTCACCCTTAATGTATATCTAAAATGAAACAGAAAAATTCAATAGCTGGCACAACATTTTATTAAAAAAAATAAAGATTAAGTACAGACATCTCATTTATTTAAATACTTAGCTACTATGACTTTGAGCCTTCACCATCCACGACCGCAACCGCTTTAATGTCCTAAGTCTATCGATCCATCAAGTGTTGATAATACACTTGACACTGGCAAAATTGTGGCAAATAAGCCACAAAGTCCATAAAAAAAGAAGAAGAGCTTGCAATATCAGAGGTATCACTCGCGGGTGGTGGTGGCAACCTTGAGGCTAAGATCGAAAGCTTCATGTGCCAGTAATTTCACCGGAAACCATACCCTTCACACCGGAACACAGCAATGCGAGCATTACTGCTTGGCGGCAGAAATAGGTATTGTGGTAGTCCTTCCCCGGACGAGCTTTATCACAGAGAACTCTACTACTCTTAAGCTTACGAACTTACTCAAACAAGTCTGTTCCACCGGTTCCACATGTAATTCTCTCGATCAAGCACCATTAAGAGGCATTCAAGACATTTAATTCCCCGGCCGAGCATTACGCGAAACATTAGAAAGAAAGGCAGTACATTTTATTAGGCTATAAAGTACAATACTGGCCCGCGCAGGCCACCTATCGTTGTGCTATCGCAACAAATTGCAAGTGATGTATCGCTGGCTGAGCGCTACGTGACCATTCTTTCAGGAAATGATGAGACAATCTTTAAAGTATACATCTAGGGAATCAAATCAATTTCGACATCTCTCAGCGAATAAGAGCGGTGAATAAGGTTATACGCGTACTTGCTCTGGGTTTTTGCGTCACAATTATTATTTGACCTATCCACGATAAGAAAGTAGCCTGCCCATTTAGCTTCCAAAACCATTTTTTTTATTTACTAGCGACTCTACTAGCGGCTACTAGCGGCTAGTAGCGGCTAGTAAAAACTGTAATCAGTTACTTAAATCAATAATAATCATTGATTAATCTTATTAAAATTCATTGTGTTTTTTAAAAGATTATAAGCGTAGGTACATACATACATACAGAGTCCCAGATGGCGGGAAGTGATTGTGTTTTAAGCTATTTAATAATAATGGGAATTAAGAGTAGTAGAGTTCTTTGTGATAGAGCTCGTCCGAGGAAGGACTACCACCATACCTATTTCTGCCGCCAAGCAGTAATGCTCGCATTGCTGTGTTCCGGTGTGAAGGGTATGGTTTCTGGTGAAATTACTGGCACATGAGGCTTTCGATCTTAGCCTCAAGGTGGCAACCCGCGAGTGATACCTCTGGTATTGCAAGCGTCCATAGGCTACGGTAACCGCTTACCATATTGTGGGTCGTACGCTTGGTTGCCACTTCAGTTGTATAATAAAAAAAAATGAAGAATAGCCAGTTAAATTCCCAAAAACTTGTTAATCTCTGGTCACCGTACCGTCCGGCCACCAGCTAGATTTTATCGTTCCTCCGAACCATTAAACCGGCCATAATGAAGTTTCCGACGGATAATGCACTGAGGCATTACAATGATTTACAAGGGCGGCAATAAAAAGAATTTAAGGGATGACCCCGCGGAAAAATAGCGGGCCTTGGGGTGAGGCTTGAACTGTTTAGTCAACGGACGTCAAAAATACCTCTTACAAAAATCTATATAACTTAGTCACCAATTGGACACTGACTCGATACGAACGATATAAACTTACAAAGATGTCATAATGGTTATGATGACAAATATCAGTAAGCCTTTGAGCTACTTACATTTAATAAATCTCATAGTTAGTGGCCAACTCTGGTGAGAGTTTCTAGGCCGCCCGAAGGCCTATGTCATGGCTTAAAAACTTTTAAAAAGCCAGGATCGACTGCTCAATGTGCCCCCCGGAGCACGGGAGCGCTCAGTTCAAATTGCCACTAACGGTCACCCATCCAAATGATGAGTACGCGGAACAGTGCTTAACTTCGTTGATCTGTTATGTACAACTAGCTATGTCACGAGCGCTCCAAACTCAAAGTAAATTAAATACTAAGTCATTTATCATTATCATTTATATTATTTATTTTACATTTTAATATTCTATCATCGACCACACCATGAGGTGGTGGTCAAACGCTTGACTATAATCAATAAAAAAAAAAAAAAAAACTAAGCCAAAATTTGTTATAGTTTACCGGCTAATGAAGCTCACGGCTCGTCTCGTCTGTAGTAGCTCCAATTTGAATAGGTATCATAAAGAAGAAGAATGTGCCCGCAGCCGGAACCAAGTGCGGTTCGTTATGGAATGCTTTATGTGAGGGGTACTACTTTTTATTTCATATTTCTGTGTTTTGACTCTTTATGGTGAGATTTAGGGGTGTTTCTAAGTCTGTTATGAGGACAACAAGTTTATGAATATATCAAGATTATAAATAGAATAAATGAAATTATTTCAAAGTGATCCTCGTGCTTTTATTACATAAATAACATTTTTAATAACTCAAATGAGTTTGACTTAAAAACTGACTGATAAAAACTGAGTTTAACTTTGACTTTTGGAATTAGTTGATTTTTAATAATTCAGTTTTTATGAGTCAGTTTTTAGTAAGTTTTTAAGTCAAACTCATTTGATATCGATGATTTATTCGGGAATTAGTTAAATAGTTATTTATTTTTACTAGCTGCGCCTCGCTGCTTTTAAATGTTATTTTAATGCTATCTTAAATGAAAAAGTCAATATCCGAGACAAAAATAAGTCTATGTTTTTCAGGTAATTATGTTATCATCATCATGACATTCCCACTGTTGGGACACTGGCCTACTCTCAGGCGAGAGTGATTAGGTCTTAATCCACCACGCGGACCCAATGCGGATTGGTGGATGGCACATGTCTTTCGAATTTTTAGTTCTTGGACATGCCGGTTTCCTCACGATGTGGCGCAGCGGGCGCAGGTCCGCCTGCGACGCAGAGGTTGCGGGTTCCATTCCCGCCTCGGGACAAATGTTTGTACGATCTACAAATAATTGTTCCTGGTGTTCTGGGTATTTTCTATATATAATAAAAAATATCTATCTATGTACTGTATTGTATTAAATATATATCAGTCATCTAGTACCCATAATACAGCTCTGTTTAAACAGCAGCTTACCTTGGGGCTAGATGATGCTGTGTGGATTGTCCAGCATTTATTATTATTATTATCATTCATAACTAAGCACTACAATTTATATTTCTAAAATATTGATCATTCTTTATCCAAGCATCTTCTAAATGATGACCTCAAAGTAACAACCAGCCCACACTAACCACTGTATCATCAACCATTTTTTCATCGTCTTCTATACAGGGTGTGAAACAAAATCTGAATAGACAAAACTCAAAGTAAAAAGATATTTCGAACTGTTTTGCAGACAAACAGGTCAAAGTATTTCGATAATCTTGCGCCAGTTTCTACGCGCCCATGCCGTAAAAGAACTGGCGTTACACAGGCTGGGTTCTATTGAGTGTCCTATTTTATGCGTTTGCGCAGGTTCCTATTGCTATTTTTTATATGCTTCCACGTCGAGTTTGAATACGCGTGTACGGATAGCTACGAATAAAACGCTCAATATAGTCTTACACTTAACCATTCATCTTAGGTATAGCCCATTGAAAACTTTATTAAAAAACACTTATACCAGATGACTAAAATTAATCATTCTTGGGCACCCTTTGTGTGAACCCCGCTTTTGAATTTTAATCAAACTCTGAGACACCCTGTATTTTAATGGGCCATAATAGCAAATTGAAATCGTCCGATTGTGGAACGATCGTCGTGCAATTAAGGCGGGCGACTATAAATCGGTGGGTATCAGATACGGGACATGGAATGGGCGTTTAGGCCCCATGGCGACCGGTAAGGCTGGTGTATACTGAGTGCAAGTTATTCAATATTAAGAGCATAAAAAACATTTATATAAATTTTTATTATAACTTTTTTAAATTATTGGATTTGGATCAGTTGAGCTATCTATACTCGTAGGTCGTTTGTAACGTTCATTAGATGGCTTAACTGTTTCATATGTATTTTGTATATCACAATTGTAATGTAATGTAATTAGTCACATATTTTATAAAAAATGTATTACAAAACAGTATAAAATAAGATAACATAGCATTGCAGGACGTAAACCGCTGCTATTAGATAGCTTTTCAAAATAATAATAAATTATCGTGGAGGACGTAATTTTAATAAAAAAACACCTATTTTTGTTTTATTTTAAACACTAATGCTTCTATTTGTTAATCCAAAAAGCAATACACTGAATTTAAGTAAAGAATATACTGTTGCAGATGAACATCGAATCGATGATAATTTTATTACTTTTAGACAAGATTAATAAAGGACACATAGTTCGTAAAACATGCTAAAAGTATGAAAAATAATTTTTAATAAACACAAAACGTCAATTTTGATCAGAGCTAGCTGCTAACTACAATATTTTTTTAATAGCTATGGCAACTTTAAATAATTTGCTCTCACTGTGTCGCTAAGTGGCAAAATTATACACACGCATTATGTCCGCACATGCATATTCTGGGTGACGTAGCCTCGCCCCAGTAAGTGCCCGCCTGACGTGCTAAAGAATATATTAGCAGAGATAGCCAGCATCTTGAATATATCACGGCAGATTAACGACTGACAGAGGGAGATGGGAGATCACTGTAGTTTAGGACTTAGGTGTGTTTGAGAAAATGTATACAATGGAATACTATGTGCTTGGTGTAGCTTGAAGTTAACAGAGTAAATTATTAAAAAAAGCTCATTATCCAGCTTTCGCTTCTCGTATCATATTCGATTTTAACAGTCGTAAAACCACGCGTTCAAAAGTATTTTTTTTGTCTTCAAGGTTGGTTTCGACCAAACTCGAATAGGCACTATTCTCTGAGTAAATCGTAGTAAGTAAGTTTGTATGAGTCAGTGGCCAACTCTGGTGACATTTCTAAGCCACCCGAAGGCCTCTGTCATGGCCTAATAACTTTGAAAAAGCCGGGAACGACTGCTTAACGTGCCTACTTATTAATTGTAGTTAATCGCAAGTAAACTGACAGTTTACTTGTATATGACATTTCTTATTCTGCAGAATAGTTACTCCAGATGTTGGTAGAATCCACCCTTAAGCAATTTATTTTGTTGAAACCAATATTTGTTCTAGTTTAAAAAACTATCACAAACATAAACAATACAAGATACTCAAAATAAAAATATATTAGGCACCCAACTGCCACGACAAAATATTGTACAAAAAATACGATGAAAATAATCCATTTGAAACATGAACTAGCCGTAAATATCTCGGAATGGGAAACAGAGACATAAATAATACTTCTGTATCGGCAGTCGCCGTAAATACAGTCGTGCGGTAGCGGCCCGCCCGCTGCAGGCAATAGTCTTCTGTGATTTGAGTGGCAGTCTCGAAAAGTAGCAAGGTTTAACCTTTACCACCGCTCCTTGACGTTTTGGAATTGGTAATTAAAAAAAATAACAGTGTGGATTTATTCTAAGCATAAATGTCAAATACAAGTAAAATGTCAAGCTGATAACTTGAGTTGCTTGTTATGAAATAAATAAATTGAAAAAAAAACTACATTTTATTCTGAGAATAGTGCTTATACGGGTATGTTATTAATAGAAGACCTATTAGCAACATGTGCAATAAAAGATTTGTATTTGTCTTTGTTCAAATTTAACCTAAAGACCCATTTGCACGGTCTTATTAATTGTATACATGAATTGTTTTGTTAAATCGATTTCAGAACTAAAGTTTGACATTTTGCTCAGAAATCAATTAGACAAAGCAATTCTTGCATGTTTATTATTAAATCATGTACCGGCCTTAAGTTGGAGAGATTCCATTAATTCACTGTATACATAAAATAATCCTACACAAGATATTCCAGCTACCAGTATCCTCATTAGCTAAAGTAGCAATACTCAAAACAGTTATCATGCAACAGTGTCGCGATAATCTCACGCGCGGTAAATCACAGCATGACCAGCATGACCCTTTCTATCGACGATCGCATACCGTAGGGTTGGCCATCAAATAATAATAGCAGTGCAGTGCTATGCAGAACTTTAAAACTGCAGTTGAGGTCAAGTGTGGCGCGACTTGACCGTCTTGTCACTTGCTGACTCAAAAAAATAAATAAATAATGAAGACACTTGTCATGATAAAAGTGCCTAAATTCCATCAAACAACTGTAATTTTGTCATTGTATTAGTAGAATAGTCTTCTGATTGATTACCAACGACCCCCTCACCCCAGGGTCTTACTTACACGATCTCATTCCTCTATCTCCTTTCCACCATCGGACGACTAGACATACGAAAAAGCGTCATGGCTTCATGGTCGAGATTCCACCAATGCGCACTAACCGATATGCATCAACATTTCTCCTGCGCTCCGCCAGGGAATGGAATTCTTTGCCAGAGTCTGTGTTTCCCGATACTTATAACCTGGGTGTCTTCAAGTCACGAGTGAATAGGTTGCTCTTAGGCAAGCGTGCTCCACCGTAGACCACATCATCGCATAGCATCAGGCGAGATAGTTGTCAAACGCATGCCTATTGTGAATATAAAAAATACCACAAGTTCTCATATCAATATTATGTAAAATGTCAGTGTAAAGTGTCGATTTTGATTGTGGTCAGTCGTTGGTGGAACACTTTCTTCCAACTCCAGTCTTGAACTCCAACAGTAGCACAAACCCAGCAGTAAGTTAAGTCGCTATAGTCCCAGGAGCACGATAATCTCACGCAGTAAATCACAGCGCTACCCCTTCTATCGACCATCACACACCATAGGGTTGACTTAAACCCTGAAATGAGGAACACGGAGTAATAGTCATAAGACCCTATCTATGCCCTCTCTAAACTTGATCATTGATGCTATCATAATACAATAGACATCCACTATTTCAATGCTGGACAAATCCTTTGCCTCGTTTTACAATTTGCGGTTACTATTCAAGAACCTTTATTCCTGCAAGTTATGTCGCCAGCCCACTGTCACTTAAGGTGAGTTGCACCATCTCACGTTAACGTCAAATTGTTCAATCGTTAGATGGTGCAACTCACCCTTAAACTTTTGTATTACTGTTAATACATACTCGTACTAATAAAAGCACTACCAAAAAAATAACTTAAGGTTTTAAGTTGTTTAAATATGTATGTATAAGTAAGTGATTATTTTCCAGATAACCAAATTCCAGCTGCAAGATTACATTTGCTTGAAATACATGCAAGATTAATGGATTCAGACTTACAGGCAAACCTATGTCAAAGATTTTGCATTTGTTAATCTATCTTACCTTGATAAAACATTTTTTTTTTTTTTATACAATTGAAGTGGCAACCAAGCGTGCGGCCCACAAGATGGTAAGCGGTTACCGCAGCCTATGGACGCTTGCAATACCAGAGGTATCACTCGCGGGTTGCCACCTTGAGGCTAAGATCGAAAGCCTCATGTGCCAGTAATTTCACCGGAAACCATACCCTTCACACCGGAACACAGCAATGCGAGCATTACTGCTTTGCGGCAGAAATAGGTATGGTGGTAGTCCTTCCCCGGACGAGCTCTATCACAGAGAACTCTACTACTCTTATTTACATTTAATATACTTTTATTATTTATAACATAATAAGCTAATGATTTCGTAGATCAGCAGCAACACTCCCGGCAGCCCTGTTCACCTGTAGGTCGAAGCGAATTCAATTTTGCATACCCCTCATATCTGCATCGGTTCGCCATTGTTCGAGGCGCGCCGTATTTTATAGTATCACATCTGCAATGCTTGTGATTTAAAGCTTTTTCTGTCGATACCTGAATAAACTTGCAGTTCCTTTGTTCTCTTTTATGTTATGCTTTGACGATGAGGATACCGGTATGATCTAGAACCGGAAAAACGTGTGTATGAAAGAATCCTTTACCATTTCGTTGATTGCTTCTTATCATTTAATTTTACTATCCTTTCTATCTATCTTTTGTTTCGTTATAATTTTCTAGTTTTCGTATAAATAAAACGACTCTACATTAAACTAAGGTTAATTTAATGTAGCTATTACTAAGCAGCACAAAGGTATATCTTTCATCCATTTATGTTTTTGTATGCCATTTAAACTACAAACTATCATACGGGACCACCTGGTTTTAAACTGCAGTGCTAATGTATCACTTGTTTGATGTCTTGTTTGAGACGCAAATCATGATCACACAGCAAATGCAAGCCCTGTTTGGCGGCAAAACACGGTAGTGTTTTCCCATAGTGAACTCTATCGTAAATAACTCTACTGCTATTTTTCTTCGAGCAATCAAAGCTAAAGACTTAATTCCTCAATTAAATCTCAACAATCAAATCAACCTGCCGCCAAAACAAACAATTCTGTTCCACTCAAGAGGCTCTAATTCAACGATCTAAAGATAATTGTACCAACATAAGGAAAACAGACTCTCAGGCATCAAGCAGTCATTCACGGTTATTAAATCCAGTACGTGATTAAGAGTCCCCTTGCGCCCCCTTACGAACATTAATTTGACAAATAGGCGTCCAAATTGTCACGGGACTTGAGACCTCCGCCCATTTTACACTTGAAATGAGTGCTGTCTGTAGGAGTACCTAACAGTTTGTAACTTTGGCATTCGTTTTTGATTTTATTAAATCACAAGCAAGTGCTTTATAGTAAAATTTTATTTAGGGAACTACTTCTTTTGAGCACTAAATTTGCATTTATTGGTAAGGGGTCTGCTTGTTCTTTGATTTTTCTACTTCGTTCTATCCGACATGTTATCGTCTTGGGAAAAATTATATATATGATATTTTTAAATACTTTTACTTACGAGATAATATAAAATAATCAGTATTTATTACTACAGGTTTTATTATTTGCGACGGATATGATATTTATTATCAACAAAGTCTGGACTATAACATAACAGTACGTAGCAAAGGCAGTTGCTCAATAATGCTCGTGCTACAGGTACATACTAAGGAGTTTTAGGCATGAACACATTCATTTATTTAGTAGCTGACAATATTACACGCCTGATAGTAAATAATGTAGACTGCGACGCAATGTTTTAGGTAAAAGCAAAACTACAGGCGTCTTCAGTAGTTTATAAACAAATCAAGATAAATCAAAAAGTGTTTTATTTGAATCAAAAGCATGAGACAAAGTACAATATTATTAAACGAAGAACCATTTGATTTTAATAAAATAAGAATATTTATTTATTTATTTATTTATTTACAATATTCCTGAATGGAAACTGGGCCTATTTATGATTGAAAGTTATTGGATATTAAATACAACATGTGGACCCAATGCAGTTTGTAGGATACCACATTTTATTAAAGTAAAAGTCAAAAATCTCTTTATTCAAGCATATTACAAGGATAGTTTTGAAACAGTTTCCTCACTATCTTTTCTGTAACCGCTTGAGAGCGCTGGCAACGCTCATAAAAATTCGACATCCAACCGATGTCCTGCGATAGTTACAAACAATGACATCTTGGCTATTCAAGATGTCATTGACCTGACGATGACCCAATGCGGTTTGAAGGATAGCACCATTTTTATTTCTTAGATATCCTGGTTTCCCCGTTTGAGAGACACAATTAACAGACCTCCTGGATATCTTTTTTTTTATACAACTGAAGTGGCAACCATGCGTTCGGCCAACAAGATGGTACGCGGTTACCGCAGCCTATGGACGCTTGCAACACCAGAGGTATCACTCGCGGTTTGCCACCTTGAGGCATAGATCGAAAGCCTCATGTGCCAGTAATTTCACCGGAAACCATACCTTTTACACTGGAACACAGTAATACGAGCATTACTGCTTTGCGGCCGAAATAGATATGGTGGTAGTACTTTTATCGGACGAGTTTTATCACAAAGAACTCTACTTTTCTACAATGAGGTTCATTGAATGGAAACTTATCCTACATTTCGTATCCCGGTTCAGTTTTTTATTGTTAGTGCCCATTAATAACTCCAAATGAACGCCCATAGCCGTCCCATTAGTGAATTCAGATTGTTCAAGTGTCGATGTAGAGAACCTCGTTAGCGAGGGGTGGAGTCGACTGAATGAATGACGAATTTCTGTTATTATTCCTGATTTATGTAGGCATTTTATGTAGGGTTGTTTGGAGTTGCATGATTACTTAATAAATAGTGGTTTATAAGCAAACAAGGCCGGAACGGCGGGCACGATAGTAAAGCACGGTTTACTACTTTATCTTGATCATAACTTACTGTATGCTAGGTAGAGTAACCTATGTCTCACTGAGACCTACCTAGCCAAGAGAATGATTTATTGACTGTAAACGATGTACCTCGCGAAATAATAACAGTTATTTTTCTATTTCAATTATGTGGGTAGATTATAATTTTCACTTAAAACGGGATATTTACCATGGTTTGTGACCTTTTTATAAGACGTTATAAGACCTACCCGCAAAGACTTCAGTTCTCCCGTGATCATGGTGCATGTAACTGCGCCAAAATATCGGGAATCAATAAAAAACTCACAAATCATGGTAAATATCTCGTTCTAAGTGAAAATTATGTTAATAACCATTATAGTTTTAAAAACTATGTGGGTAGATTATTAAAAAATACTTGTAATTACCCTATCTTACTGCAATAAAACGGACGACAAAACAGTTGGCCCGTGGCTCTGACACCACGCAGTACCGCGCCCGCGCACAAACGGCCGGGATTTCGGGATACAAAAGTACCTACTCATCACTCCGCGTATTCCCATCCTTTATATTGACCTTTTATTGTACACATTCTTGTTATTACTTACACAAAAATGTAGTAAAAAGGTTATTGGAAATTAATTATAAGTTATAATTACGTCTTGTACGCCAAAAGTTGTATAAATTATTTCTGTTGTCCATAAAAACAACGATGGGAATGTCTCGCATGATTTTTATTAACTCGGTCACCAGAGGCACTGACTCGTATGAACTTACTTATTGATAACCACAGCAATGCGAGCATCACTTTTTTACGTCAGAAGTAAACGTTTTGAGTATTTTTCTGAACAATTTCACCATAGAGCTAACCTACTACGTTTGCTTTTTTTGAGTATTGTGCAACTTTTCAACTGGTGGTCAGCACATCTGAACTTATAAGTGGCTAAGTTCAAACCTCCATCAATACAAACATACAATATAAACACAATTGAAATCACTACAATCCAACGTTTCATTTCAAAGAACCCATGGCTTGGTTTCTTAACAACTGCTGTAGCATCCATTCCATTGTGGCTTTAAGTTGCATCCACACCACAGCTACTTTCTGTAGAGCAACACTGTGCAACACGGTAAGATTATGTAACAATCTGTAACTTTTGTGGCTACTATAAATAAATAAAAAATGATTACGATTACTTTTTTTTTTATATACAACTGAAGTGGCAACCAAGCGTGCGGCCCACAAGATGGTAAGCGGTTACCGCAGCCTATGGACGCTTGCAATACCAGAGGTATCACTCGCGGGTTGCCACCTTGAGGCTAAGATCGAAAGCCTCATGTGCCAGTAATTTCACCGGAAACCATACCCTTCACACCGGAACACAGCAATGCGAGCATTACTGCTTGGCGGCAGAAACAGGTATGGTGGTAGCCCTTCCCCGGACGAGCTCTATCACAAAGAACTCTACTACTCTTCTACTTGTTACTATTTGATGAAAGTTACTGATTGCGTCAAAACTGCCAGTAACATCCTTCTAATATTATAATATATGCGAAAGTCTGTGTGTGTGTGAATTTTTGTTTGAAATTAGGAATGTAAATGACTTATGTCCTGGAATAACACATAGGCTATTTTATTTCCCAGAAAAAATACTGTTCTTGTGGGATAGCAAAACTGCAAAAACACGGGTGAAGCCGCACAGGTCTGCTTGTAATTAATAAATTAATAAAACAAAGGATAACTTTCTGCAACACCAGCCGTTGCCCGGTCAGTTGCTACCACATGATGACAAAAATTCGACAACGTTACAAACATACTCTATCACGGCAACATCTAACAATAAATAACTTTTTGTTATCAGATGTTTCTCAGTAATACTTGGAAATGTTGCTCCACATTATGTTACTGTGTGGATGCACCATTAGTAAAATGTTCGATGCTCTGTGGTCCTGGGCGGTAGTAATGACGGCTGTCAAGATGGGCGGAACCCGCCTTCTCGCCAGGAGGTCTTGTTAGCAGAACTGCACAATGACAGGATGTGGGGTTAGAATGTTTTTGAAGTATTTAGAGGCTTGTCTGCCCAGCCCTTAGGAACGGTTATTTTTACAAGGGAAATGTGCAAAATACTACAAGAATCTTTCTTGTTATTATTTGCTTTTAAACATGTCACAAACTATAGCTTGATTAAAAAACTAAAGAATTTGGCTTGAAAAGGAAAATAATATAATGCTTATAACCATTAGTACCATTAGCTAGTATCAATGTTTTACTGTGAAATATATTTTTTTTATTTCAACTTCGTGGTTTAGTTCAAAAAAGCTCCATTGCGCATCAAAACGGCTAACTTTACGACGACCGAGATCCACCAGCAGTTCTATACCACAGATATAAGCACTCAAAGAGTAGAAGGGTAGAAGCGGGTGCACTCAAAGAGTACATCACGAGCTGACCCGCGCGGCTTCACCCGCGTTTTTTCAGTTTTTATGCTATCCCACAGGAACAGAAAATTTTTCCGAGATATAAAATAGCTTATGTGTTATTCCAGGGCTTAATCCATCTACATTTTAAATTTCATCACAATCGATTTAATCGCCACGGAGATACGTGGTAACAACCATTCACATAACTTTTTATTTTTCATTTTTTTTTCAAATATAATTTAAAAATAATAATATTGCAATTATTTATATTGCTTGAATTATGTACCTACTTAGAAAATTATACTACACACACCGGCAAAATTAGGGGAACACAAGCGAAACGTTAGGACAGTTAAAATCATTAGTTTAACTGTCTGTTTCATTTTCACTGTCCTCTGGCGTGTGTAGTATTTAATATTTGCACGACAAATGGTCAAATAGAGTGATTCAAATATTACCTACCAATGTAATCATTTTAAGAACCAATGTAGGTGGTACCTGTATTCTCGCAAATAAATCAAATTTCATTTCACACACAAACACATACATAGACTTTCGCATTTATAATATTAGTAGGATTCAGATCTTGCCAAGTTTCATATAACAGGCACACTGGCACTGTAGCGAATATAAAGGGATCATATTTTAAAGAAAATGTCGCTACTTGAATAAAACGAGTGTTGTAAATATAAATAAAATATGCTGGCGCCCCAACTCAAATGAATCTAGAATGTTAGACACAGCGGTCTTATAAAATAAGGACCTTTTCACACTGGTTATTTGCAAGCGTGTCACTTACCGCTTGCCATTCTATTGAGTTTTTTTTTTTTTATGTGAGCGGAATTAATTGACCAATCAAAATTAAATAATATAATGATTCCCTAGGCTGAGTTGACAGCGGGATGAGTTGACTAAAGACCAAATTATCTATTAAAGTCCCAATCAAGATAAATGGCAACGAGGACAGTGGCACGACAAAAGATAGACAAGTAGCTGTAGTAGTGTCAATATCCCCATTGATAATACTTTGCTTTACTTACTTATTTTTTGCAATCCCGCTGTCACCATTGATGGGGATCAAATCATGGGGACATAATCGGCTGAACCAACACCACTGTCAATCAAATATAATAAAAAAATGTTTAAATTAAAATATGTACATAATTACATTACCTACAAAATTTACAAAATTGAAACAGTTGAGCAGTATAGTTTTTAAAACTATTATGGTTATTAACATAATTTTCACGTTTTTCAAAAAACGCAGAATTACATGCACCATGATCACAGTTCTCCCATGATCATGGTGCATGTAACTGCGCCGAAATATCGGGAATCGACAAAACTCACAAATCATGGTGAAAACGGGATCGTTTTTAGTGAAAATTAAGTTGAGTAGTAGTTTCAGCCTTCCTGCTTCCCATAGTAAGGGCCATGTTTATCATAACTTCTGTTCTAGCCCCTTTCGGCGTAATGGCCAACTCACTGCCAAAATAAATGTTGCTTAATATGCCGAAACTTTTGAAATATGTTTTGCCTAAATGCGCTGCTGAAAGCGTAATAATTTTCTCCTTTATGTCCCAACTTCTTGGCCGCTTTTTGTTTGCTTGGTAAGTGTCTCTTTTATTGTTTAGTGTTGGCTGTTGCTGGGTTAGAGAGCTGAGTTGTAATAATCATCAAATTATAAAAGTACGATTTATTTTGCAATTTGACAGCTGTCAAAAATTACAACAAAATTCATGTTAAAACTGACAGCATTAGTAGATGAAAAAAGAAAGTAGATGAGTTAATTATAACTTTCAAAATTGACAGCTGTGAAACTTCAAATGGCCATATTTTGGGATCTACTCATCCCAGACTAGCCGTAAGTATCACAAACGACAGGTGCCTGCAGATTGCAAGGTCTCAACAATACCTTTCATTTGAGCTAGGTGTGGCTAGTCTGGGATGAGTAGATCCCGAGACATAGCTGTTAATCCAAAATTGTATATATAAGAAAGAGGAAGTTATCTATTCGACTAGATGTTTTTTTTTACATTTTTGTTTTATACAACTTAAGTGGCAACCAAGCGCGCACTTGGGGCATAGAAAGCCTCATGTGCCAGTTTTTCACCGGAAATTATACCCTTTTTCACACCGGAACACAGCAATGCGAGCATTACTGCTTTGCGGCAGAAATAGGTAATAGTGGTAGTACTTCCCCGGACGTGTTCTATCATAAAGAACTCTGCTGTAACTTGTGTTGATGTCTTCGGATTTCTCCATCAATGATGAATGTATTTTAATGATTCTTTATTTGTTTTGTTAGGTAACCTTTAGAAGAGAATATATTTTTTTAATAAAAATATTGTCTATTTTGCTAACTACGCTGTTTTTGTAAAGTAAACAAATAATGATTACGTTTTATTTACTAATTTAACAAAATAAAACTATTTAATTTATTTCCTGTACCTTCCAATATCCGTTATTGACAAATCAAGATCATTAGGTACATGTAAACATCATTAAAGAGTTCCCCACGACCTACCTCAGGGCATTACGTAGGTGTTTCCATCCTAAAATATTATTGCACGTGTTGTAGACTATCTCTAGTGCTGTGCTGGGAACGGCTGCAAGACAATGTTATTTATAGGGATGGGGTAAAGTAGTTGTTAAGTCTTGTCATTTGTTTTTTATCTTTTATTTTATCTATATATTTTATCTTATTTATTTGTTATACACTCCATGCTTAAACGCTATTTAAAAATTTAAGATCGTGTTAGCTGTTCAAGAGGTCATTAATTTTTAAAATCGTATCGAGAAACGTCAAAAACGTCATCAATTAAGCTAGTGCTTATGTAACGTTTCTTAATCCTATACAAATTGACAGCTGGACGATACGTTTACGTTTACCTACGATTGTCAAAAAAGTTTTTCGTTTTAGGACTCTGGTAGGTACAATTAGGTTGTGAAGAAAAGGTCTAATTGGACAAAGATGACGGACTGCAGACAGTCGAGGGCTGCGATACCAACGGCCTCCAAACGACTGACACGTCGTCTATTGCACCTAACAAGAATAGAACTCAAAACCATCGTGGGGACCCTAACAGGACACTGTCCCCTGAACAAACACCTCTTTAACATCGGAGCCACAGACAGTCCACTCTGCAGAGGCTGTCTAGCCGAAGAAGAAACAGCTGCCCACGTAGTCCTGGAATGCGCGGGAGTAGCCACCCAACGAACACAAATCCTCGGCACACCGAGGTCACTCCTCGAAGCCTGTGAAGATCCCAGGAAGCTTCTGTGCTTCTGGGAGGAGTTAGGCTGGTTACATTCGTAGCCAGTACCCACGCATAATGGACCAACCATCGAGTCCAAATGCGGAAAAGGGAGTCCCCTCAAAAAAAAAAAAAAAAAAAAAAAGGTCTAATTTTCATTTATCTGTCAAATTTAATTATCATTTCTTATGTCAATTCCGAATATTGACGACCAAAGTGGCGCGGTGGGCGAAGGTCCGCCTGCGACGCGGAGGTTGCGGGTTCGATTCCCGTCTTGGGACAAATGTTTGTAGGATCGGCAAATAATTGTTCCGGGTGTTCTGGGTGTTTTCTATGTATAATAAAAAATATCTATCTATGTATTGTATTGTATTAAATATATATCAGTCATCTAATACCCATAATGCAGATCTGTTTAACAGCAGCTTACCTTGGGCTAGATGATGCTGTATGGATTGTCCTGCATTATTTATTTATTTATTTATTTATTTATTTAATATACCTCTGTCGGTTTTTGTCGATATTTTGAATCGATACTAAATTACAAAAAAACGCAGATCCTAGCATATGCAGCGGTGACAGTGCATATAATCGTTTTGCCGCGTGCTAATCGATGCGTTTGAATCGTTTTCGTTTGCGCGGCTTATCTAAATTACACTCGTGACGTCAAATCTTTCTCGATATTTTTTAAGTTTTGATGTTTTTTTTTTTTTTACCACATAATACACCATTTTTTTAAATAAAAATTGTGTTAGACGTGCGCACGATCACTTGTCACTGACGACTGACAAGCTGATTGACCTCAGGTGATTATATGTCTTCTTTTGAATAGTTTATATTTGAGTGCGCCTATTCGTTTCGTCGTGTAATTTTTCTGTTAGTCACAAAAGCTTTTTATAGTATTCTGACTGGCCAAGACCACTAACCCCATCCCTTCGAAATCGTTATCAGAGTATTCGATAGTCAATAGGTATGGAAATGTGCCTTCATGAGTGCACATGCAGTGTAGGTATACTGTTTTCTATATCTGTAACGGCCCCCTCAAGTGCCGGTCGTGAAGATATCGTATCAATATGGCTCTATCGGGCCCCAATGGCCTCGAAAGGTTTTCTATATAATATTTTATGGCGAGAGAAAATTTTATGAACGCAACGTAATTCTGGGAATACCTTTTTAAAGGGGTGTATAGGCGATATTGCGCTATATCCAACCACTTCGAACATGTTTTGTGACATATTATTCACACATTCTTTGAATGGTTTCAATGTCTACTGAGCAACGATTCATATAACAATGTTATACACAAAATATGATTGTATGAAAAATACACAAATTTCAACTGAATGTTAAGCTGTCGGTTTCGGTCTTTGCAAAGCTATGACGAAAACCTTCAGGCAGTAGTAATCCATATTTTCTAAATAATACAATAATATAGAACAATAAATAGCTAATTACTTACTAAATCAACTCAATGGAATTAAATGAATTGTATTATAAAAATACTTTTTAATAAACACATTAATGGAACAATATTAATGAAGTCATACAAAATGTTAACCCTACATCAACCCTCTAAATATCCAGCGCCACCACCGGCCACAGGAACTCACACAAATTAAAGCCATGTCCAAATAGGCACAGGAACTTAACGCCGAAATTATCGCCGGGGCCAGGATAATATTACTGGATTTATGGAGGATTGCGCCGGCGCTTTGATTTATGCTTTCCTTGCCACAGGGCCACTGATAGTATCGATGCAGTAAAGTTTCACTTTACCAAATTTTCAATAATTAGAAGTACTGACCAGAGGCTTTTGCCCAGATGAGCAGTGGCTAGTAAAACTAAAAATATCTAGCACATAATTCGAGCTAGTTTCACATACCTATTTCTGCCGCCAAGCTGTAATGCTCGCATTGCTGTGTTCCGGTGTGAAGGGTATCGTTTCCGGTGAAATTACTGGCACATGAGGCTTTCGATCTTAGCTTCTAGGTGGCAACCCGCGAGTGATACCTCTGGTATTGCAAGCGTCCATAGGCTGCGGTAACCGCTTACCATCTTGTGAGCCATACGCTGGTTGCCACTTAAGTTGTTTAGAAAAAAAAAGTTTGATTTGCACCACTTTATAGCTACATGATGAAGAAGGATCATTGAAAAAATGAGCTAGAAACCCTCATAGCGCCTATAAACTAAGCAAAGCTACTATATGAGAACCATAATACATAAATAAGTTATTTTTATTTGCAAATACAATACATTATTACTACTTGTACCTAATTGATAAAAACAGCAAATTCTGAAACAAATATTCGCAGATTATGCAAACAATTTGAACGAACCTGCAATTCATAGCTTTTAATCTAATCGAGGTCGTTATTGTTCAGCAACATTGAATCTAAAGCTAGCCTGATAAAGTTCATTCCACTTTAAAGGCTGTTTTAAAAGACACAAGCCCAGGTTTGATTTACGCCTTCCTTGCACAGTAAATTATGTACTGATAATGCTTTGCGATGGAGATTGGTGTGAACTGTCGGAGATTGAGGGGTTAAACGAAACGGTGAAAGGAATTTGATCTAAGATCTTTAACTATTATTTCAAGGAAACTTAAACACGGAATACAATCTACTGTATGGAGAAGTTGGTCGATTTTTGATCAACTAGTAAAATTTTAACCCGTGTTTGTTAAAAAAAAAAATCTTTACGTTCTATTGACAGTGCAGGTTCAAGGTCGGTCGTTATGGTGCACTTTGGGACAGGCATAATCATGGAGTAAGTGTAAGAGTAGTAGAGTTCTCTGTGATAGAGCTCGTCCGGGGAAGGACTACCACCATACCTATTTCTGCCGCAAAGCAGTAATGCTCGTATTGCTGTGTTCCGGTGTGAAGGGTATGGTTTCCGGTGAAATTACTGGCACATGAGGCTTTCGATCTTAGCCTCAAGGTGGCAACCCGCAAGTGATACCTCTGGTATTGCAAGCGTCCATAGGCTGCGGTAACCGCTTACCATCTTGTGGGCCGTACGCTTGGTTGCCACTTCAGTTGTATAAAAAAAAATAAAAAAAAATGGACTAATAAGCACTGGCATAATATTTAGCAGTGTGCGTCTATTGACTGCTGTGATCACCTTTGCCCTAACCTGGCAACGCCAAACTCGCTAATCTATCATCCAAATCTAAAAATCTTGGGTGCTTCAAACATTTATTTAGAAAATCCTGAACAACGCCATGTTTAAGACTTAGTTTCAATTTGAAACACTTACAGCTCGAAGATCTACTACACAATAATAAAACGCCGATGACAGACACATTAATTACCGTGTTAAACATTAAAAGGAATAAAGCTTCTTGAATGGTGACAGTGAACTGGAAAAAAAAGTACGGACGGCCCCCCACTCGATAGACCGATGACATTATAGCGGTCGCAGTAAGTCATGATGATGATTTCCAAAGTAATTTACCTCTGTAAACGAATTCATTACGAAAAACCTTCACGTTTCCCGTAAATATAACCGCAAACAAACGTTGCAGATTGGCCACATTGTCTAACCCTTCAAACAAAGGTATTCAGATGAGGGCAGATTATCATATTTAATGGGTGAGTTGTGTTAGCACTCTGCATTGCAAAGCAACGTAAATTGCATTCGGTCACGCCCTTAGATCTCAATGCATTGCTTTGATAGGGCTGCGAGTTAATTATTAGTTGTTCGTTCAAAATAATGGTTGGTGCAAAAGCTAATACAAATAATGTGGTGGTGTGTTCAAAATACGCAAAATCACGAGTTTGAAGGATGCGAGTTGCGTACAAACATATTGTGAGTGTGTGCAACTATCAGTAGAGACGCTCTGACAGGTATTTTTACCTAATTATAAATTTTTAAATGAAAACGGAAAAGATGAAAAAGGATTTAGAAAAGACCATGAAATATAAGATTGAAATTGTTAATTTTATAGCGTGTATTCATAACTATTTCAATCAAAACAAAAATTTAAGCTTTATTATAAACTAAGTAAATAGTTTAGCTTCACTAATTTTCCCACTGCTGGGATATATGGCCTACTCTCAAGTGGATCGCACAATGTCTTTCCAATTTTTAGTTCTTGGACTTCCATTGGTTCGTTTCCTCACTATGTTTTCCTTCACCGTATGAGAAACTTGATTCTAATTCCAATTAACCTTATAAAATGATCTTATAGAACATCGAAATAACCTTAACACAATAAAACTCTCAACCCCATAGACAGGTCACTATTTGTAAAGTTTATCTACAGTTTGTCCTTTCTACACATTTATTATCATAAACTTCACTAACTCTGAGCAAGTTAGTCTGACAAGGTCCTAGAATATACAATTGAGTTGTGCCAACAGACAGACGGTCAGGATATAATAGAGATTAATGGCGTTAGTGGATATTTAAATAGCTTGTATAGATATAATCAAGATAGGTTGATGATACCACCACATCCTGCCATTTAGAGGTTTGTGTGGGCTTGGATGTACAAATGTAATATATAAACTTAAGAAGATACGAATCAAAGTGTTATAAAAAGTGTTTTTGTGGTTGATGATTTGTTTTTTTATAGGATTACTTACAACCCGCCCTGGCTTTGAACGGGTGCTAAACAATACTTATAAACTTTCCTCTTGAATAACATTATCTTCTTATATATTTAGTTCTTCTCTAAGAGTTCTTCTTTAAGAGTAGTAGAGTTCTCTGTGATAGAGCTCGTCCGGGGAAGGACTACCACCACACCTATTTCTGCCGCCAAGCAGTAATGCTCGCATTGCTGTGTTCCTGAAATTACTGGCACATGAGGCTTTCGATCTTAGCCTCAAGGTGGCAACCCGCGAGTGATACCTCTGGTATTGCAAGCGTCCATAGGCTGCGGTAACCGCTTACCATCTTGTGGGCCGTACGTATATGTATATATATATATAAATAATTGCTGTGCGCTAGTCTCGCTAATACTCGAGAACGGCTGGTCCGACTTGGCTTATTTTGGTCTTGAAATGTTTGTTCTACTAGTCTATTGATAAAAATCGTTTTAGAATACGTTGCATAGTTTTCAAGATCTATGTGTACTATTGCATAAGGCATAAACTATTGCTTGTGGGTACGTAGTATCACATGTAAAAGATTGCTCTAAATAGACTCTACAATCTAAAGGACTATTTAACGATTCAATAACCGCTGGCAATATGATAGCTTGATCAAATAATAATATTCAGACTCAATAATGAGATAAATTAAATATTACTGAGCACTAAACATGCTTCTAGCAGCAGTAAACAGTAGCACTAAACTGCTAAAGCCAAGTCGTCAGTAAGTCGATTTAATGCGCAGTAAAATTATTGAATAATAATCAATAAGTTATTTTGTAAGCATGCATATAAGCATGACATGTGTACGTAGGTACCTACTATTCAGGATTATAGAAATTGTAAATAGACAGACCTTTTTTTTATAAATGTGTTTTTTGCTAGAACTAGTTACGTTACATATTTAAATAATATACCGAAAAACTCCCGCAAAATCATCATCACCATGCCATCCTCCTAATGTTCCCACTGCTGTGATACTAGCCTATTCTCACGGGAGAGTGATTGGGTCTTCATCGACGGCAAGACTATAGATGTATTAGTATGAATGAAAACCTAAATCTACATTTATATTAGGAACAAACGGTTATTGGTGTAACAGGTTCAAAACCAGGGTCCCAGACAATTTTTTTATTGTTTCTGGGTCCAATTAGAGCCAGTTGGTCTTGGAAGGTTAAAGCCAATTTTGATAAAATAGGTTGCCGAGTCAAGTCATTTGGTGCTTCTAAGATGGGTGAACCGCCTAAGTTACATTACTATTGACACAGGCAGATATTTACTGTCTGTGATGAATAACACGTTATAATTTATGAGACATCTATAACTGTTTATTAGTCGAGGTCGTTTTATAAATTGATTTATAAACATAAATTGCATAAACATTCAATAGTTATTTAATGACCAGAAGTTGATTTACATCGTGTTTACTATTTTGTAAATACCAATCACGATCCGAACGGTACGAAATATCATAGCTAAAAGTGGTACAATATATAAAAATACAAATAATGAAAGAAAAACCCGTTAAAATGGCTGAATAAGGCTGAATGTATGAATGAATGAAAATACTTTTTGTACACTTAAAACAAATTTATAATTTATGTACAATGTCTTATTACTTCGAAGAGATATTCTTCCAGACAACGAAGGCATGCAAATAATAAAAAATATGGCTAAGGATGTAAATAATGAAAAATACTGAAACCAAACTTTTAGAATGACTGAAAAAAAAACATAATTATAAAGAAGACGAAGCTCAATAAAATGTTAACTACATACTTTCAAAATCTTAAAAATAACTTATTAATATTCTAAACAGTACTTGAAATCAAAATAAATTTATTTGCAGGACAACTGGCAGCTTTAATCAATAATGAAACCCTATCGAAAAGCCATTTCAAGCCCTGCAATTTCAATATCAATCAATTTTGCAAAATGTTCATTTTAAACAGTGGTTAATCGCGTGGTTATTGTTCCGAGCGCGGTCAATTTGACCCGCGATGTATTGACGGTAATTATGGACTGTGGTTGCTGTAGGGTCAGCAAAACCAGCCACGGATATAAAAACTTTACATTACAATACACACACAAAAATTAAATCAGTTCGTATAACCGAATGCTAAACGTGCCCTCCAAACTTCGGAAGCGCTTATTTGAACACACACACACCCACAGAACAATAAAAATTATTTACATTGTACTTAGTACATGAAAAAATTCAGCTTTATTATACAGCAAATTAAAATTTTGTATGAGAAAAAGTAACTAAATCTAAGTTATAAAACTCTTCGCGCCGCTAGTCGTGTCACAATGTATGCTTTGTAACTCGTTCCCAACTACGCCCAGGTACTAACAATAAAACACGACTTTCCACTCTTATCATAACTTCTAAATTATAGCTCACAAAGTAAGGTCGGCAAATAAATCAGCTACAATTTCACATCCACGGTCAGCACGCTGCAGTGAAAGTACGGTTGTAAAATAAATCAAAAGCAACACAATGAGCAGTTAGCGTTCGGTATAACCGCTTCATTTGAATTATTGATGGCTTTGTACCGTCGGCAAAACAATAAGTTGTTTGTTATTTTCGTGGCCATTGAATTATGCTAATGGTTAATTGTGGTGGTTGTGGGGACTTGTCTGTGTGCGTTGATGGACTTTGCCGTGGGCTGAAGGGTTAATGCTTTTGGAGAACGTACGTCCAATGGGCTTTTCGTTCAAATTGGATCATTTTAAAATCGCTTCTAAAATGATTTAAAAAATATTGATCTTTAACTGAAGACATAAATTAAATATTTTAGTATATATATATATATAGTTATTTTTGAAGATGAGTGAAGCCCTGAGACAGTGAGGCGGCGGCGTCGCGGTAGACCACGCAAGCGATGGCGAGACGAACTCAACACCTTCAGTGATCAGTGGAAGGTATTGGCGTTAGACCGCAAAGCCTGGAAAACTCAAAGGGAGGCCTTTGCCCAGCAGTGGAACAGTGCAGGCTGACAACAACAACAACATTTATGTAAGTATTTACTTACATAAGACATACCCTTTAACCTCGGCGAGTATCTATTTAATATGCCTCACAATGTAGCTGGTTTACGTAATGAGAGCGAGTAGCTAACCACACGGTAGAATAAATTGATTTATTTTATTTACGTCGGAGCGGACAGTATAATTTCATAATAATACACAAACATGGCCATTATTATAGTGGCATGCTATAAGTTGATAACTTATTGTATCAAACGATGACAAATTGAACGTCGAAATGTTTATGCGCTGTTGTTTTCGTTTATCTTTGAAAAATGATAACTTTTACTAAGAAAATAAAATTTAAAATGTACTTACATAGTTACATTACATGATAAGGCAAAGTTATTATTTAGTTAAAAAAGACTTGGTGACGTACTGACTGATTTACAAAATCGAGCCTTAACTACTGGTTCTACAGAAATAAAATTAGGAAAATACTCATATACTGTAAGGGTACACTAGGAACTGTATAATCTTCTTTTAAATAAAAATTATTTGCTGTGCATTAGGCTCGTTTAAACTCGACAACGGCTGGACCGATTTGGTCATGATACATCTGTATGAGTTCAGGGAAGATTTAAACGGTGAGAAATTATGGAAAAATGGCAAAAAAAATAATGCGAGTGAAACCGCGCCGGGTCTACTAGTACTTTAATGTCTTTGTCTAACATAAATTCTTCTGTGGTGAATCATTTAGATTTTATGATAAACTGGATGGTTTATAAAAATTTATTACCTCTGGGTTTTCCCCTTATTTCATTATCAATTTTATACAATATCATTATGGATAATTCACTTATCATACACTATTTAAAAGAATTAATAGCCATATAAATAGAGAACACAATCATATAAATAAGACTTGACATAATTTTACAATTTATGGTCCTTTGATAGCGGCTATTGATAAAAGATGGTCCGATAAAAAGTATTTTTAGAAATTAATTCATGTTGTCACAGTATTATCACGGAATTTAAATAAGTAAGCGAGCTCGTAATGAGTCAGTGGCCAACAGACAGTGGTGACAGAGTTATTAGGCCGCCCGGAGGACCTCTGTCATGGCCAAAGAACTTTGAATAAACTGGGACTGACTGGTAAACGTGCCCTCCGAAGCACGGGAGCGCTCGGTTGAAATATATTATATATACATAATTATACATAAATTCATATATCTGGCTTTTTCCAAGCTATACAATACATAAAAAGAGCTACAATTATAATTATAAATAATCGCTGCTTGTATAAAATAAAATAACTTTTACTCTTACAAAACTTTGTAAAATTAAAGTTTGTGATTTAAAATAATATAAGGACTATACGAAAAATTTTAATCGTCTAATTTGGCTTGTTCATATAAATTTTGATTCACAGTAAAACCTGGGCAGTTTTAGCCCACTGACTGACTGAGAATTCTCATATAGTTAGTTACATATTTTGATTATTTTTATAACATTATTTTACTAACTGCAGACTTTTAATATTACAACTTTACAACTTGCCACAGATACAAGTTATCAGATTAATCAGACTTCAGACATCTCAGATCTTGTGTACAAAGATAATAAACTGTAATAAAATGGTCGTAACGATACGTGAACGTAAGGATCATTATTGTATATTTTGTGGAATAATAAATATGTAGAGATGTAGTAAATATATTTTTGCCTACTTATTAACATAATCTTACTTTCATATAAATGTATGCCTGCCTAGGTATAGATTTGTTGTGTTTGGCTGTGAATTAAAGTTTTTATTGTAAGAAGTATTTAGTAATACAAATTACATACAATGAAATTGGTGATCTATTCGGTGACTTAACAGAATTATTCGTAGTGAATAAATGTATGTATGTTTTTATGTTTATGTCTTTTACAAAATGGTAAGTGATGGCACTGGCCACATAAGTGGAGGAATGTCGAGAAAACCATTGCCTAGCAGTGGGACAGTATAGGCTAGTAAAATAATAATGTAAAATTGGAGTAGGTAACTGATTAAAAAGTACTCAATACTCAATTCATTTATTGCTCTCATATTATGGTTGGTTCATTTACAGTTGTTATATAATAGGTGGTAGTTTCACATATGAACCCTGTAAAAGGGTATGACAACATGGAGATAGGCCGAAGTTTAATTAAGTAGGAAGTAAGTTGATAAATTAAGTAGATAAATAAAAAAGGTTGTTAGCATTAATTCTCAGTAGGTCGAATACAAAAACACTATTGATTAGATTAGGTTTATATAGTTCAAATTAAGCTTATTCCAAAACGTTTTATAATAACAACGACTCCATAGTTCTGTCCCGCCTCCACAGCAGCTAAACAGTGATTTATCACGAATATTCATTTCAACAGGCGATGTCGGATCGTGCGATTACTCGCAATTTATGTCGCTCGCGCGTGTGTGGGTCGCTTTATCACAGTGTATTTTTATTCATGGGAGTACCTACCCTTATAAAAGTAGAGCATCCGTATGAACTATTTAAAAATTATGTTTTTGAAAGAGTGTCTGAAAACTTACCTAACTTACTGCAAAATTTTTATTATCTGAAAAAACTTAAACCAAAACGATTGTGAGTTAATTTTTGGGACGGCTAACGAAATAAAAAGCTTGAACTTGGAAGTATAATAATAGTATTATACGCATTTTTATACGGATACGATGCGAGCAATGCCGCGCGATATCGTATGTAAAAGAAATGAAACAATTTTTTTTATTTGTCTTTTTCTAGAAACAATTTGACAGAAAAAAATTGCCAGCTATTTCCCCGTAGGTCAAACAACGGATGAGATTATTTAGCAAGAGTCAGTCTGGTAGGTACTGCAGTCTCCAAACGGTAGTGTGCAAGCTCTGTAGCAAGTAAAGTCACTGGGCGAAAGCGTTAGCTGAAGTTAGGGGTGAGGAACGCAGTGCAGTGCCTAGTAATTTTTTTGAATTTCAAACTTTAGATGACAATGCAATTTCTATAATCAGACCTGGAGCGCTCGTGTCGTAGCTGGCTAAGTTGTTCCTAACAGATCAACGAAGTTAAGCACTGTTCCGCGTAGTCATCATCTGGATGAGTGACCGCCAGTGGCAATTTGAAAAACTTAGCGCTCCCGTGCTTCGGAGGGCACGTTAAGCAGTCTGTCTCGGCTTTTTCAAATTTGTTAGGCCATGACAGAGGCATTCGGGCGGCCTAGAAACTCTGTCACCAAAGTTGGTCACTGACTCATACAAACTTACTTACTTACTATAGTCAGACGTGGCGCTAAACATCAGGCATTGTTGAGCTGTGTCATAAGTCTTCAACAACAATCTCTTATTACATCTTTAATTCGCTTGCCAGACTCTTGTGTGAGTAACGGCACTCGAGTAATAAATGCAATTTAAGTTTATTAATATGACAGGGTTTAATATTTCTGGCCTGTCGTGTTTTATTTTACAGATGCGATGTGCGTACAAAAAATGGTAAAGATACTTTTCAAAAACCTTGTAAATAGTTTTACTAAAGTTGAACACATTTATTTATACAAGTCAAAAGCCAAACAGACGAAATTTTATACAAACTTAACCAATTCGATGAGTTTTCTATGTTTTGAATTTCAGAAATTATAATTGCAGTCACAGCTACATGAAATAGTTTTTTTTATATAAAAATTATTAAATTTATCTATTACCAAGCGACGATATCGAAGGATCATAAATACTAAAATGATGTCAAGTCTTATTTAATTTTATAGGATTGTAAACTCTGTTTATATGACTATTAATCTTTTTGAATGTTCTATGATAATAAGGAAATTAACTTAAAATAATGATAAAACTGCTAAAATGAAAGGAAAACCCTTGGTTAATTAAATATTATTAAATTGAAATACTAATCAAGCATTATTAAGTTTATTTTATTGTTATTTGGTTCTCTAAAATAAAGTACAACATCTTTGAAATAGAACATCAATACACTGTAATGTGACAAAGACGATACAATATTACTCCGAGAGCATTTTAATAATATTTAAAGTGAGTGATAAATATTTTGTAATGTGCTCGATTCATTATTATTCATGGCACTTAAATATTATTAGGATGAACTGTTAAATGAGTTATCATTTATTATTTTGTGTGGAGCGCTCGTGACGTTGCTAACTAAGTTGTTCCTAACAGATCAACAAAGTTAAGTACTGATCCGCGTATTCACCATTTTGGATGGGTGACCGCCAGTGGCAATTTCAATTGAGCGCTCCCGTGCTTCGGAGGGCAGGTTAAGCAGTCGGCTTTTTCAAAGTTGTTAGGCCATGCCGGAGGCCTTGGGGCGGCTTAAAACACTGTCACCAGAGTTGGCCACTGGCTCATACGAACTTGCTTTTACTTTATTCATTATTTTGAAAAACTTATCTTGTCTCGCACTTCTGCGGGTCCGAGAGGGACACATTTTTGCATGATCTGCAAACTTTTGTTCAGGGTCTGACTGTGGTACCCAGTTCTTGTACTTTCTGATACACGATACTATGATGGAAGCCAGTAATGGTATTTCTACTTACTTCAGTCACACACATGTTTTCCTACACTGTTTGATAACATATTTCAAAGAGAAAAATCGTGAACAACTGGATTAAAGCAAAGCGTAAGGATCAAGAGGTTTACTACCGCTAGACCAATAGTGCCTTTAATTGAGAAGTAACAAAAAGCACCTATTTTTCGATGTGATTATTCTTAAGCATAACGAAACTTGGTTTCTTAGTTACATAAAGCTAACCGTTTTCGCTTAAGGCTCAACATAAATTCAATTTTATGACGCTAGTAATTTTCCTTAATAACTAAGTTGCGGCAGGCTAAGTTGTTCGTCAATCAAGCAGTCATTAAAGCTAACTTAGTGGCCATAAGCTTGGACTTCACAGTTTACGAAGCATATCGTGGCACTTGAGGAAATAAACATAAGTAAACTCTAAAGTTTTCAAAAGATAGTAAGGGTGAGTTGCACCATCTAACGTTAACGTCAAATTGTTCGACGACGATTGAACAATGCAACTCACCCTAAGTTGTCATCATGAACATGCAAGAAACAGTAAAGACGCATCAATCTGAATTTTATACTAACAACATTAGGGCTAAAATGGACGGACTCTGGCTGAAAAGTCCTACTACCAGGTGAACTGCTACTACTAGAAAAGCTAATAATACTAGTGGTTATTTTTGTTTTTAGAGTATAAAAAACAGACGAAAAATCTCTAGTACTATTCCGCTTAACCTTTTAACTAATGAGGTCACACAGTTACCACAGTTAACCTCAAAAGAAAAATATCGACACGTGTTTCATCCCTCCACGGAACATCATCAGGACCATCGACTTGTTCTCCGGCAGACGTGTTGCTCCGTCGAACGCTGGTGCCAAAGTTTACATCAAACAAAGTTTTTATAGTGTCAACCATCATACTAGGGGAATACTAAAGGTATTTTTACATCGTTATTTTTAACGTAATGTTATTAGAGATTATAATATCCCAAAAAGTATTTTGCCTCAACGGGATTTGAACCCGCAACCACCGCTTGATACGCGGGTGCTCTACCAATTGAGCTACGCTAAAAATAACGATGTATAATTTCCAAGGATGTGCCAGTATAAGCTGTACTGTAAAATGTTGAATGTGGAAGATTAACATAAGATTTCTGTTTAGTAATGTTACAGAACAATTCATTTTGTCGCCCCAGGTGCGGGCGTGGTCGTTTTAACAGCGAGTAGGATGTTTATGGGTAGCTTTTTTAGGGTTTGCACTTCACAATTTTTATACGTAATATTGTTGGAATAACGCTGAAATTAGAATACATTTCGCTGTGGTACTTACGATGGCCTAAGTCAATAATCCGAGAACCCCTTAGATAGAATCGTTTACAATTTTGAAACAAAGCGTCTACGCTATTATTTTTTGTACTAAAGAAGTGCTGTAAAACCTTATACAAATAAATAAAAAAACAAATAATGCTGGCCAAACCACACAAGCAACATCTAGATGTTGCTAGATGGGGCTAGCCCCAAACTAAGCAAAGCTTGTGTTATGGGTATATACTGATATACATTTACAATACATTACATAGATATATATATTTTGTATACGTAGAAAATATAACACCCGGACAAATTGACAGCTGGATGATTTGTCAACGTTTGCTACTGTCAAACAAGTTTTTCGTAATTAGTTTATTTGTAGCCTTAGAATAATGACTATAGTTTGGTTTTGATTTAAAGTCTCAAAAGGCAAACAATGATGATACCATTTAAAAACCAGAGTATAGTACTCTGTAGCTTTCCGCTTTCATTCGAGCCAAGCCTTTTGCAAGGCACCTCGGGCGTGCAAAGTAATTTCCTTCGCTCAATATATCAGGGGCGGCCACACTAGCGCTGCATAAATATGAATAATCGCCGTCGGCCGACAACGAGCATAAATCATCTGCGACTTTCGATAGACGAGTTACAGCCTATGTAAAGCCGCCTTTATTTTATAAAAAAACTGTCATTTCAGCGGCTTGCATTGACTTTAAGAGTAGTAGAGTTCTCTGTGATAGAGCTCGTCCGGGGAAGGACTACCACCATACCTATTTCTGCCGCCAAGCAGTAATGCTCGCATTGCTGTGTTCCGGTGCGAAGGGTATGGTTTCCGGTGAAATTACTGGCACATGAGGCTTTCGATCTTAGCCTCAAGGTGGCTACCCGCGAGTGATACCTCTGGTATTGCAAGCGTCTATAGGCTGCGGTAACCGCTTACCATCTTGTGGGCCATACGCTTGGTTGGCACTTCAGTTGTATAAAAAAAATCTTTCCTTGTCATTCTTATTCTTATGTGAATGAATAAAGGCGATGGTAGATTTAAAAGATAAGTAAGCTTAGCAGAGGTACTACGAATAAGACCAAAGGCATCTATGCTTTTATTTATAAAAACACTGACATTTAGCGGATTGCTAAAGTACAGTCTATCTTTGTCACGTCAATTAGCAAATATGTTTTATTTTAATGCAATGTCAGATTTTAACACACTACTGCTTGGAGGTAGGTTATCTGCCACTGCGATGGTAACCACCAATACGAACTATGAAGAGTCTTCCCACTAGGTGCCTTACTCTTAAATCCAATGACAATTCCATTTTCTATTTACTGCTGTCAAAATTTTGTAATTTTTTTTTTATACAACTGAAGTGGCAACCAAGCGTACGGCCCACAAGATCGTAAGCGGTTACCGCAGCCTATGGACGCTTGCAATACCAGAGGTATCACTTGCGGGTTGCCACCTTGAGGCTAAGATCGATAATTTCACCGGAAATCATACTTTTCACACCGGAACACAGCAATAAACAAGGTAAAACTTGGCGGTTTGCTGTCAAAAGTATAAAATGTCATATTCCAATACTTGTCCAATATCGATCGCGTTCAAAAGTAAGGCTGTAGGTCAAAAATCAAAAATCAAAAATTATTTATTCAGTAGAACCACAAGGATCACTTTGAAACGTCTTAAAAAAGTGGTAAAGTCACCAGTCTGCTTTATTCCTACCTGTATCTATCTGTAGCCATTTTATTTTATGACTATGATCTAGTGAACTGATTCTAAAGCGTAGATATTGCATCAGATATTAGACGGGTGGTATAATTTTTTAAGAGCACCGGTGGTCTAGTGGTAGTGACCCCGCCTTCCAATCCTAAGGTCGTGGGTTCAAACCCGGTCGTGCACCAATGGATTTTTCTGTTCGAAAAATTTATGTGCGCAATGCCAGTGCTCTCATACGGTGAAGGAAAACATCGTGGGGAAACCGGCATGTCCAAGAACTAAAAATTCGAAAGACATGTGCCATCCACCAATCCGCATTGGGTCCGCGTGGTGGATTAAGACCCAATCACTCTCGCCTGAGAGTAGGCCAGTGTCCCAGCAGTGGGAACATTAGAAGGCTGTCATGATGATAATTTGAAGTATCAATCACGCGTGGGCGGCATTGTCTCAGCCCTCGATCCGGCTACATTAATCTTCCTTTGTGTTGCCTCATCAATTACACACGCGGACTCTATACGGGGAGTGATTTTAGACGAGTAGTAGAGTTCTTTGTGATGGAGCTCGTCCGGGGAAGGACTACCACCATACCTATTTCTGCCGCCAAGCAGTAGTGCTCGCATTGCTGTGTTCCGGTGTGAAGGGTATGGTTTCCGGTGAAATTACTGGCACATGAGGCTTTCGATCTTAGCCTCAAGGTGGCAACCCGCGAGTGATACCTCTGGTATTGCAAGCGTCCATAGGCTGCGGTAACCGCTTACCATCTTGTGGGCCGTACGCTTGGTTGCCACTTCAGTAGTATAAAAAAAAAAAAAAAAAAAAGACGAGACTTGGAGGCTTATATCTCTGAATACTAACGTATGCTAACTTATTTTCTTGGCATGAGCCTCGCCTAGTTCGATTGGCACACTGAAGCTTTATGATGAAGAGGGATCATCAAAAAAAAGGTAGGTATCCAGCCGAGTTTGTTGCCAGATTCTTCTAGGCTGGAGCGCGTGAAACTGATGTTTTAAAATGATTCATGTGATATGATTGAATAAAGATATTTTTTACTTTACTTTACTTTACTTTACGTAATGGAAGCTTTGTATTAGCAGAGTTCTTTGTAGTGCACTTCCGGAAAACTACCATTAACCCTTTTCTGTCGCTGTTTATTGTAGCAATTTCAGATCTGCAATCCAATGCAAACTAGATGATACCAAAACTTTTCCATAGCGTTAACTTTTAGCATAATAAACCCACTGAAATTAGAAAAGCAAGTGTCATAGCTGTCAACAACTGTATCATCTACCATATAAACTGCAATTTTTTTTTTTTTTATCTAGAGTTAAAACCTTTCCGTTTAAGACTGCGCCGTGACTGCCTAGACCACCAAGGCAGATCGCGGTCGCCATTCGAGAACCTTTATTCCCCAGCGGTTATCGGTTCTGCTTGCTATATATATATTTTTATACAACTGAAGTGGCAACCAAGCGTGCGGCCTACAAGATGGTAAGCGGTTACAGCAGCCTATGGACGCTTGAATACCAGAGGTATCACTCGCGGGTTACCACGTTGAGGCTAAGATCGAAAGCCTCATGTGCCAGTAATTTCACCGGAAACCATACCCTTCACACCGGAACACAGCAATGCGATCATTACTGCTTGGCGGCAGAAATAGGTATGGTGGTAGTCCTTCCCCGGACGACACTATATGCATACTGCTACTTCAATTTGTTATTAATTAAAATAATGCTGGACAATCCACTCGCTTGTGTTATGGGAGCTAGATGACTGATATACTAATACAATACATTTTAGATATTTTTTATTTTAAAAAATACCCAGAACACCCGGAACTAATATTTGCAGATCGTACAAACATTTGTTCCAAGGCGGGAATCGAACCCGCAACTTCTGCGTCTCGGCGGACCTTTGCCCGCCGCGCCACATTGCTCGTCATCAGCTAAGTGTGTTTATGTCTATTTCTAATTTTTTTTGTATAATTTACAATTTATCTTTCTGTGATTTGTAATTGACATTTTGTTTAAAGTTATTAACTTTATCCTCTTTCTGCCACTCGCTATAAAACCTCATGCATGCAGTCTATACTTTTATTATAAAGGCACTTGGTTAGTTTCACTTGATATGTTTCTTAAATAATTTGAGTGGTGTACATTGTGTTGGTCAGTAATAAATAATAAATAAATCAATTAATATATACACACGCCGGCAAAATTAGGGGAACACAAGCGAAACGTTAGGAAAGTTAAAATAATAATAATAATAATAATAATAAATAATAATAAATAATAAATAATGCTGGACAATCCACACAGCATCATCTAGCCCAAGGTAAGCTGCTGTTAAACAGAGCTGTATTATGGGTACTAGATGACTGATATATATTTATTACAATACAATACATAGATAGATATTTTTTTATTATACATATAAAACACCCAGAACACCCAGAACAAATATTTGCAGATCCTACAAACATTTGTCCCAAGGCGGGAATCGAACCCGCAACCTCCGCGTCGCAGGCGGTCCTTCCCCCACCGCGCCACATTGGTCGTCGTAAAATCATTAGTTTATTTATATAACTGATTTTAACTGTCCTAACGTTTCGCTTGTGTTCCCTTAATTTTGCCCGCGTGTCTATAAATATAATATAATATATAGAGGTTACTTTTAACTTCGTCTCAAAACGCCTTTGAGTGACACGTCATGCAGTAACTAAGGCAGGGTAATGACAGAGCTACAAAAACCCGCTCGACAATGTAGACCTTTGCCACAGATGTCAAGCTCAATCTTCATGACTATAATCCCCTCAGCCGTAATGTCGCTATCATTATACCTATTAACCTTGGGCTCTCAAAAAGTAGTTTCCGTTCTGATAGCGGTGAATATTTAATAACTTATGTTCTATTAGTTACTGTTAATCTGTTAGTTTTAGTTTAGAATTTTTAACAAAAAAAAAAAATATGTGACATTTTTTTTTTATGGCAGCAATTGACAAAACGTTTAAGATGTTTTTTTTTTTTTTTATGTCAGCAAGTGACAAGACAATCAAGGCGCCCACCTGATGTTAAGCACCACGCCTGACTATTACAGATGCAGTGCCACCCAAAGCTTAAAGTTTTTAAGTGTTTGCGTGGCACTTCACTGCGCTTATCACCCCGAGAAATTGTTGTTAAGTCTCTTTCGCCCAGTAATTTCACTTGCTACAGTGCCCTTCAAACCTAAACACAGTAATGCTTGCACACTACTGCTTGGAGGTAGAATATCTGGCACTGCGGTGGTACCCACCAAGACGGACTCTTGCTGAAGAGTCCTACCACCAGGTGAAATGTCCAAGTGTAATAAATGTATCTACATTCCCACTGTGAACTTTACTAATACCATCCCACCTAAAACATTTTCATGTGAAATGTTGCATAGTGACTAGCACTATTAAAAAGTAATCAGATCTCTCAGTATTAAGTTACGGTGGTAGAGACGAACAATGTAACGGTCACCGTACATTGGAAGCCCTGAGTTTGAGGCGCTCCACTATAATCAACTGTCATTACACCGTTATTATCCCGTCCCCGCTGACACTCCTGCCTTATAATCATCGTCTATTATTCTCAAAAAGTGCGGTGTGAATGCAGTTACTCTTTTTGTGACCGAAACAATTACAAACAGTACGTACAGTGATGTAATGGTTTGTGATAATGCCTCGGAGCTAAGAATCTTTAAGCTAAGAATTTTAAGAGTTTTGTATCTTGCTTTTACTCTATTATTGAGAAACCAAAAAAAAATGTCTTTTTAAACAGCAAATTATCGTAATGTATGTTATTGACAGATATCATAGCACTTAAATAAAGTTCCCACAACAACTGAATTATAACTCACGGCTAAACCAGAAAACAAGTTAGGTGTAATTACATGCGCGTTACAAAGGTAACAATTTGCAGGAAATGAGTACTAAACTTGGAACTATACAATTACGCATTAGCTAGTGATTACCATAAAAGTACCCATTGATATAATCGTTTGTTACAATGTAATCGTATAATGCTAAGTTTTCTGCAGTTGTTTAACTCAGTTATTACCTGGGGACTTTGCCCTTGAATCCAACGACAAATCCGATCCAATCCTAATTTAAATCCAATACTAATTTACTGCTGTCAAAATTTTCTCTTGAAAACAAGGTTTTTGCTATTTGCACTCAAGAGTAACCACATTTGACATTTTCTTTTTAATTTTACTGTTTTGTGTTAATTTAAACTATTTTAAATGTAATGTTTGTAAATGTTTATATGCCCAAATGGCAGGATCTAGAGCTCATATGTTAGCATTACCATCATTATGTTACTTAGGTTCGCAAACAATAAATAATTATGATTATCATTATGATAGAGTACAAATTTATATATTGCAAAACTATAAACCTTCATATTTTCGGCGCTCAAGCAAACATCCATCTCGTCACTGCTGACATAAAAAAATCTACAACAATATTAAATGCCTGCCTATCAATTATAATATGCGTAATTACTCGGTTGGCTGTTCGACGAAAAATTAGGCACAGATGTAAGGCGGTTTGGTCTTGAAATTGTGCGTATTATTGTCATATAATTAGAGTAGTAGAGTTCTCTGTGATAGAGCTCGTCCGGGGAAGGACTACCACCATACCACCATACATATTTCTGCCGCCAAGCAGTAATGCTCGCATTGCTGTGTTCCGGTGTGAAGGGTATGGTTTCCGTTGTAATTACTGGCACATGAGGCTTTCGATCTTAGCCTCAAGGTGGCAACCCGCGAGTGATACCTCTGGTATTGCAAGCGTCCATAGGCTGCGGTAACCGCTTACCATCTTGTGGGCCGCACGCTTGGTTGCCACTTCAGTTGTATAAAAAAAAATATAAAAAAAACGTCAGAATGCGATGACAACAACAGTTACAATAAAGGCAGAACTAATCCAATATATTTTTTTTATTGTTTTGTTTGGGTTACACAATATTTTAATTAGATCTAGCAGATTTTTACCTCTTATAAATTAAAATGAATCGCTGTTCGTAAGTCATACTAAAACGCGAGAACGGCTGAACCAATTTGGCTAACTTTGGTTTTGAATTATGTTTTTAACTCCAAGGAAGGTATATTTTTTTAAATATCGTATATTAAGCCGAGCTGGTTAGTTAGCACGTAATAAACCTTAAAATGTTCAAACACATCAAACGGCTGGTTAAGCAATTGGTGAAAACGGGCATTAACAGGTTGTTTGTCAGCTGAGTCGTGACTGTGAAGTTGTGAGTGAAGGTAATGACAGACATCGCGGTAATGCCAGGGGAATGACAGGGAATGTAAAATGTAGCGTTAGACGCTTTCAAACGGTAGTCCGTAATTCCCTTGGAAGCACATGTCATTACGTCTTTCAACGTAATTTTTGAGAAACGTTTTATCCGTTTTGTACCTATAACGGTAACTTCAATTTTATGTTTAGCTATCAGAAATTGTGGTCTAGCTAGTGTAATGTTCCGCCATGTAAGTATAAGCAATACACCGCGTGCCCAAGCGGTATTTTTTGACTATTTTTCATAAACAGACTGCTGAAAAATACATTTTAACAATATTATCGTGGTGTCACCAACAAAATATTTATGCCTGTATTTAGAAAAATACTGTCATATTAGCGGCTTGCTGAGTATTGTCTCTCCTTATTATGCTATTGAACAGATCGTTGATAGATTTGAAAAATATTTCTTCATATCAGCCGATAGACGTCCACTGCTGGACATAGGCCTCCCCCAAAGAGCGCCATGACTTATTTTACTAATGTCATCGGTCCATCGAGTGGGGGGGCGTCCTACACTTCTTTTTCCAGTTCGTGGTCGCCATTCCAGAACCTTTATTCCCCAGCGGTCATCGGTTCTGCGAGCTATAAAAAATATATGTATAGTAATCTAAATAGCTAGCTATTAATTATTTAAGGTTTAAAGTACGTTAATAAATAAAGCCCTAATATTATATGATACTTTAGACCCCAATAAAATCATCTAACTCATAATTATCACTTTTTTCAAAAGCCATAAATAACATTGCTAATATTGAACTTTCTCTAGGGCGATGATAAATAGCCTCGCAGTTTGCCATAATTCAAAATGTCCTCATTTAGGAGAAACAATATTTTACGAGCGTTTGCTATATTGCGAGAGAATAAAGTTTACTATTTCGAAACTTTGAATTTATCTGTTGAATTCTAGATGTTGAAAGTAAAGTAAGTAAGCTTGTATGAGTCAGTGGCCAACTCTGGTGACAGAGTTCTTAGGCTGCCCGAAGGCCTCAGTCATGGCCTAACAACTTTGAATAAGCCAAGACCGACTGCTTATCGCTAATTTTAAATTTTCAGAAAGTATTTCTAACAATGTGTGGGAAGGAAACTCCTAGAAAACGCAGGGGAAAAAAACACTAGTTTGAAAGTTATAACACGAACAGTTTGCAAACGATAATTAAGTATTAGTTAGGTACTTTCGTACAATGTTAGTGACGTAGCTGGCTAAGTTGTTCTTAACAGATCAACGAAGTTAAGCACTGTTCCGCGGGGTCATCATTTGGATGGGTGACCGCCAGTGGCAATTTTAACTGAGCGCTCCCGTGCTTCGGAGGGCACGTTAAGCAGTCGGTCCCGGCTTTTTCAAAGTTGTTAGGCCATGACAGAGGCCTTCGGGCGGCCTAAAAACTCTGTCACCAGAGTTAGCCACTGACTCATACGAACGAACGAACGATTTATTGATATAAGGGCCAAGTATTTTCATACTCTAAAAAAACTTGAACCCGGTGGTCGTATATTTTTGAAGGTAGTGCCTCCGTAATGAGGTTACCTGCTGGGAGACCACCGGAGAGAGCACCGGTGGTCTAGTGGTAGTGACCCCGCCTTCCGATCCTAAGGTCGTGGGTTCAAACCCGGTCGTGCACCAATGGATTTTTCTGTTCGATAAATTTATGTGCGCAATGCTAGTGCTCTCATGCGGTGAAGGAAAACATCGTGAGGAATCCGGCATGTCCAAGAACTAAAAATTCGAAAGACATGTGCCATCCACCAATCCGCATTGGGTCCGCGTGGTGGATTAAGACCCAATCACTCTCGCCTGAGAGTAGGCCAGTGTCCCAGCAGTGGGAACATTAGAAGGCTGTCATGATGATGATGATGATGAATGAGGTTACCTGCTGGGAGACCCGACGTGTTGCTCCGTGGCATAAATTATGAAGTTTGAAGAATTGAAACTTTGCTGTCATTGGTGGAGGAACCCAGAAAAACAAGTAGCTTCAGTGTATTGGAATAACTGGAGCATGTTTTTAGTCAGCAACTGTTGAGGTGGTCAAGTCAGTCACTTAAAAAAATTTAATTAAATAATTATCATGGAATTATATATATATTTTATACAACTGAAGTGGCAACCAAGCGTACGGCCCACAAGATGGTAAGCGGTAACCGCAGCCTATGGACGCTTGCAATACCAGAGGTATCACTCGTGGGTTGCCACCTTGAGGCAAATTATGATAGCAGACCAGCCCCCCCGATTGCGTGACTCGGTTTCAATCCGATTTCAATCAGCGAACTGTCAATAAGCTGCCACATTTATACAAAGTTCGTCAATTTTTGATTGAAACCAAGTGAAATCGACTGCAACCGAATTAGGCAATCGGCTGATGTTCTGCGACTTTTATTTAGATAATTTTCTCTTCCGACGAAGAGTTTCATTGTCATTAGTTCACACGACTATCATCATGACAGCCTTCTAATGTTCCCACTGCTGGGACACTGGCCTACTCTCAGGCGAGAGTGATTGGGTCTTAATCCACCACGCGGACCCAATGCGAATTGGCGGATGGCACATGTCTTTCGAATTTTTAGTTCTTGGACATGCCGGTTTCCTCACGATGTTTTCCTTCACCGTATGAGAGCACTGGCATTGCGCACATAAATTTTTCGAACAGAAAAATCCATTGGTGCACGACCGGGTTTGAACCCACGACCTTCGGATCGGAAGGCGGGGTCACTACCACTAGACCACCGGTGCTCTACACGACTGAGTAAGGTATATTCATATCGGTCGTATACACTTCCAAGTGCGTTTTTAGGGCAGAAGAACTTTCCTCGACTGCAGCGTCTCTTCTGCTGGCATCAAGACTTTGGACAGCAAGATCGATCCGTGTGTTAATAGCTTTATCTGCACTTGTTTTCACAGTATAGAGGAGAGAGTGGTCTAGTGGTAATGACCCCGTCTTCTGATCGGTTGTGGGTTTAGTATTCAGTATATAGTATCATTTATTGCATCATAATTATAGGGATTTTAATTTTAAATTATAATCAGAGCAGCCAACACATAATAATGTAACCTGTTATGGGTGTTGCACAAAATTGAGTTCAAATCAAAATTGAGATTCGAATCCGGTCAGGCACTAATAGTATTTCTACTTGAAAAAATTATGTGTGCAATTCCAGTGCTCTCACACGGTATAGGACAAACATCGTGAGGAAACCGGCATGTCCAAGAACTGAAAATTCGAAAGACATGTGCCATGCACCAGTCCGCGTGGTGGATTAAGACCAAATCACTCTCGCTTGAGGACAGTGTCCCAGCAGTGGGAACATTAGAAGGCTGTCATGACTGTATAAATGGATTCATTGAAAAATCAGGATAACTACCTCAAAGACAGCTTACAAAGACAGATGCTTATAATTAAAGAGACCACATCACGCTCTAATGGTGCAAGTGTCAGCGCAGGTCCTATGACAGAATGATGGATTCGCCACTCCTACTAATGACTCCTTAAGTTACAGGAGCCAGGGTTCCTTATAGGTGAGGTGCAAACCTTTTTAGGCAAGGTTTTATATAATCAACATCATCATTAATGTATTTTTAACATAAAGTAATTGATTGAATGTACTAACTCTCTCGAAAATACTCTCTCATTATATATATTTATTCATATGTAGCAAGTTATACAATTTATTTGTGATCCTATATAAGTACGCCCCAACAATTCTTTTATTTATTTTATTTTCTCTCCATCCAAAGGTTGTCTGGAAGAAATCGCTTCTAAGCGATAAGACCGCCCATTGTACTCATACTATAAAATGTGTTTTGTTTTTATGTTTTTAATACTGTTTAGGTGCACATAAAGCATTTTTCATTCATTCATTCATTCATTCTCTCTGTCATATTAGGTTTTATCCTGTAAAGATAGGATTGATGATGGTGATGTAAAAAATAAATAAAAAAAACATGACAGCCTTCTAATGTTCCCGCTGAAACAATGCCTACTCTTGAGCGAGAGTGATTGGGTCCACAACGCAGATCCAATTCAAATGGCACATGACTTTTGAGTATTCAGTTCTCGGACATGCTGGTTTCCTTACGATGTTTCCTTTACCGTATGAGAACACTGATATTAATATTACGGTGACACGGCTATATTGTTGAACTGATTTAGATTAAATTCGACAATAAATAGTCAGTAAAATGGACAGGGGAAATATGTAATTATTTTTTATTTATGTAACACGAGCGATAGCTTGGTAAAAAATATACATAAAAGTGAGTTTTTTGCAAGAGAAACAGAAAAAAATAGCAGAAAGGTCCGCGACTTTGTCCGCACTGATTTTTATCATGCAAATTGCATTCTCTAGGAGTTCAATTCGAGAAATTCGTGTATTCCCGATGTTCCCATTAACGGGGACACGGTTAGTGGTTAAAAACATTCCGTTGCATTGTCAATAACCTATTAATGGGGACAGTAACATTTAAATTTGCTCTATAGTGCAACCTTGCATGGAAGGAAGGAACATACCCTGAAAAAGTAAAGTCTCCAGGATATACCGTTTTTGCTATGCGTTGATTTGAAGTCGGAGTTAATTGAACTAAACTATAATTACGTTAGCAATTCACACGTCGTCTGCTCCAACTACCTAGGATAGAACTCAAAACCATCGTAGGGACCTTGACAGGTCACTGTCCCCTGAATAAACATCTCTTTAACATAGGTGCCACAGACAGCCCACTCTGCAGAGGTTGTCTAGCCGAAGAAGAATCAGCTGCCCACGTAGTCCTGGAATGCGTGGGAGTAGCCACTCAACGCACACAAATCCTTGGAACACCAAGGTCACTCCTCGAAGCCTGCGAAGACCCCAGGAAACGTCTGTGCTTCTGGGAGGAGTTAGGCTGGCTTCACGCATAGCCAGCTCCGCACGCACAACGGACCAAATGCGCGTCCAAATGCGGAAAAGGGAGTCCACTTAAATAAATAAATAATACGTTAGCAATCAGTAAATGAATGACTGCATGACTATCAGCCAGTCAGTCAGACAGTCACGCAATGATTTTAAATATTTGGATTATGTGTTTAATTGAAATTATCTTTAGTTTTCATCAGAATGATTGATCATTCTAATCGTCTTATAAGAAAATATAATCGTAATTATCTTTTCGTTAAGTACCTATAATCCATCATTATTATTACCGGTATCAAAATTAAGTTGTCAATATCATTGTAATAAATCGAATATTAAATTTGATTAATGTTAACAATAAAGGAATATTTTATTTATTTTATATAAAAAGGAATAATTTCGTTAGCTTTATCTCGTTTTGTTAGTTTGGTCTAGAACTATCACTATTTGATAATAATATTATTACTTAACAAAAAATAATATAGAAGTTTTGTATATATAATAATTAGTGGGATCAAAAATACTGTCAATTTGTTGTTAACAATAATGTCATGTGCCTTCATATTTTAAGATTCTAATCAGCTCTTTTCGCCTGACATACAGGATTACCTAGTCCAGGCTCAAGTGTTATGTTTACCTATGTCTAAGTTTTTGCATTTGTTATCCTATTGTACCCTGTTAAAATTGAATAAACTATTTATTATTATTATTATTATAAACTGAACTACTTATAATATATAAATATAATAAAAATATAAATAACTATACGTTTTTTTTTTTTGCTGAGAGTGAGACCATTTTGCCCCCGCGCAACATACTTATTATACATAGTTAGTTGTTTCATGATAAAATACATTATGTTGTGTTGTGTGCGGGACAAATAAATGTATTTTCTTTCTTTCTTTCTTTCTCATTATTAGCAGGAATTTTAATGTTTTGTGCAAAGGCTCTTTTTAATTATTTTTTTTAATTTTCGTTCGTCATAAGCAAAGTAACATCAGCAGACTCAGTATTTATTTAAAAAAATATATAAAAATATTTATTTTCCACCATAAAATTGTCACACAATGTGCCTGTGACATTTACCGATTTCACTTAGTCCCAGGCGTGTTATTACAAAGCTATAACAGCTGACAGTCTTGACAACTTGGTTACAATAAATAGGTTGACGTTGACAAATTACAGGTTGCGACCGCTTGGGGCGCTGATGCTTATATTTTGTATAGTTCTCACAACGGATCTCGGCCGTCGTGGTGAAATTAGCCGTTACGATGCGCAATAGAGCTTTTTCAAACTAAATTGTCTTTGCGCATCACAAACGGCTAACTTCACGGAAGCCTAGATCAACGGATCTCGGCCGTCGTGAAATTAGCCGTTTCGATGCGCAATGGAGCTTTTTCAAACTAAATTGTCTTTGCGCATCACAAACGGCTAACTTCACGGAAGCCTAGATCCGCTGTGCGAACTATACTAGCCGATCTGCCCCAACTTCGCGAAGCCGGGGCGGGTTGCTAGTAATAAAATAGCCTATGTTACTCAGGGATAATGTAGCATTCTAATGGAGAAAGAGTCCAATACGAGAGTCCAATAAGAGTACAATAAGAAATCAGACCAATAGTTTATGAGTTTATTAAAAAAAAATACAAAAATACAAATCTTCTCTCTTAATAATCTAATACAGATATAGATAATAATTATTATTATTATTATAGTTATTTATTCAGACAACTTGTAGTCCAATGGTGTTAGTGAAGCTTACAAACTATCTTAGGCTAGGTTAATTTTTGACACAGTGACAGATTTACACAATAAAAGCATAGGTACGATAACTATACACACAAATTGTCATTTCAGTTCAGATCATGCATTTTACTCTGCCGCAGATGTGAAACCAGTATTATCTATGTCGGATATTTACACCTGTATCTAGAGTCGCGAAATCTAATAATTAAGATTGCAAAATTATTAGGGTATTCAACAAACTATCTCTTGTTTCTTAATTATTTACCCACCCACAGCAAATGTAACTTGAAAATGTAATGAGAATATTACGCTCTATCTAGAGATTTCAATCTTCAGAGATAACATTTAATTGAGTAGAACGCGTAAGAAAACATACATTAGTCGGTTGTAGCTATTAGAACGTACCGTGGCAGGTTAATGATTGTATGAAACTTCAGAGGTATGTTCCTGTTGGAGCTGAGTGCACTGGATCTTTCAACCATAACTAAATCTTCTAAATGAGAACTGTTCATTAGGCTTGTATTTATGTAAAACTTACTTAGTTTATCTCTTAAAATTTAGTTTTGTAGATTTTCTTTTTATAATTATGTAAGTACTACTGGTATAATGTTATTTGTGATTTACCTGAGTATTAGCTGAAGCAGAGATCCCTCGCATCTACGTACAGGTCTCTACCTAGTTAGAGCGAAGAACTCAATGCAACACTGGCACAAAGGTCTTTTCACACAGCATTCTTTACTAATTACAAGAAACACAAGATCTGTTATTATCCTATAAAATAATGTTGTTTAAGACCCTTTTTACTAAATAAAGATTTTTTTTTGATAACGTCGTGGGTTGTAAGTGTACTGAAATTGATTGGTACACGATCAACTTACGACTTTAGAATCTGTTTCATTCAAATTTTCTCCCGCTGCTTTTGACTGTCGACAACAGTTGTCTTGGTGTAAGGTCTGACATTAAATTTGTTCATAAATTTTGTTCATAAAAAAACTATTTTTTCCAATTTTTTTTTTTTCTAAATAACAAAAAATACACATTTTTCATTTTTTCATTTAAAAAACGGGTGATTTCACGTGCCGGTATATCGGTGAAGAGGTACCGACATTGTGTCGGCATAATTTCGAGAGTCTTCATCAGTTTGAGATTTTTGTGTTCAGGTGCAGTTCATATCGCGGCGTGGAGGAGGATGCGCGCCGAGTCACTTTTACTTGTCACAATTTTATAATAGTTTACGATAGTTTTAATAGTAATAAGATATATATTATATTTATTTCCATATATAACCTTGATTTTATTTGCACCCATTCATTTGCTCGCTTAACGTTAAGTATTATTATATTGAGTGTTCAAAACCTGCGAGCCAAGCGGAACAGCCTTCAAATCTGACAAGAGCATGAATAAATCATGACTGTTCCCTGTAATAAAGTAGCCGTGTTTATCCGTTCATTCATTTATCACCGTTTTGCGCGACCAGTATACATGGAGCCCTCACTCACTCAAACACAAGAGGCCTTAGATATTGAGGTCCATATTCCAGAACTAAGAAAACGTAAGAACACTGATGGTCTAGGTCACCTCGCCTTCCTAGACCAAGGTCGTGGGTTTGAAACCATACATGCACCATCTCCATGAAACCGGCACATGTCCGCTTAAAATATGCTTGGATGATCAAAACTTATTACTCTACTCGGCATCCATAATAATAGCAAGGCACATGCCGAAAAAGCGATAGGAACCCAGCTGCCGCCAGTTCTTTTACGGCATGGGCGCGTTCGAACTAGCATCGCAAATTTAACTGGCTTGTAAGACGTTTCAAAGTGATCCTTGTGATTCTACTGAAATAAACCATTTTTGATTTTGATTATTCTTGCTAGGCCAGTGTTTCAGTAGAGGGAAATGTTTTTACCTGTTTGTCAGCAAGAGTCCGTCTTAGTTGGTACAATCGCTGTGCCAGATATATATATATATTTTTTTATACAACTGAAGTGGCAACCAAGCGTACGGCCCAGAAGATGGTAAGCGATTACCGCAGCCTATAGACGCTTGCAATACCAGAGGTATCACTCGCGGGTTGCCACCTTGAGGCTAAGATCGAAAGCCTCATGTGCCAGTAATTTCACCGGAAACCATACCCTTCACACCGGAACACAGCAATGCGAGCATTACTGCTTGGCGGCAGAAATAGGTATGGCGGTAGTCCTTCCCCGGACGAGCTCTATCACAGAGAACTCTACTACTCTTATATTCTGCCTTCAAGAAATTATGTTACTTTAAAAACTATGTTTAGGTTTAAAGGGCACTGCAGCCAAAAATACAGAACAACGACAACAACTTAACAATAAACAATAGTATAGTTTGCACAGTGGATCTAGGCTTCCGTGAAGGTAGCCGTTTGTGATGCGCAAAGATAATTTAGTTTGTAAAAGCTACATTGCGCATCGAAACGGCTAATTTCACGACGGCCGAGATCCGCCTTGAGAACGACTAAACAATAGTCTCGGGGTGACAAATGCACTGCAGTGGTGTGCATAACTTTAAAACCGTAAAACTTATGGTGACCCTGCAACTGTTATGGTCAGCCGTGACATGTATAACAGGCAAGTAAGTAAGTTCGTATGAGTCAGTGGACCACTCTCAGCTTGGCGCTGGTGCAATGAAACCTAATCCGCGCAAAGCCGGGGCAGGTGGCTAGTGATAAATATAGCCTATATTACTCAAGGATAATGTAGCATTTTAATGGTGACAGAATTTTTTAAATAGAACTAGTAGTTTTCGAGTTTATTCGTAACAAAAAAACATACAAAAATACAAATCTTTTCTCTTTTAGTATAGAGTATAGATTTACTGACTTACTTACCTCTTATTCGCTGAGTAAGAGGTCTACTTCCCTGGTCGTGTGGTAGCGTGATCGTGGAATCCATCAATCAAACGAGCAGGCTAGCGAAGCTCTCTTGCGTAATGTGTTTGAAGATTGTACTTTTTGTGGCACTTTTGATTTATTTTTGTTGATTAATAGAATGATTGATGGTAGGTATGCTTCGGTTAATGAATAGCGCTGGAGCTTCCTGTTGTTTAGTTACGTGAGTATAGTTTTTAATGTATCTGGGAACGTTCGAGATGAACAAAGAAACGACGCTAAAACTGATGAAAAACACATGTCCTACCTAAAGATTATAATATCCCAAAAATTATTTTGCCTCAAGCGGGATTTGAACCCGCAACCACCGCTTGATACGCGGGCGCTCTACCAATTGAGCTATCGAGACATATCTCGCTTGGACGAAATAATCATTGGGATGTCTTCGGCTCGAAGCGCCGATAGCTATCAAGCGTATCAAGCGGTGGTTGCGGGTTCAAATCCCGCTTGAGGCAAAATAATTTTTGGGATATTATAATCTTTAGTATTCCCTTAGTGTGATGGTTAACACTATAAAAACAAAAAAATAACATGTCCTACCTGTACTTTTTTAATTTCTTTTTGATGCTGTTTCTTTGTTGGTCACCTTTTTTGCAGTGATCATGAACCTTTTCATGTTCCAATGCTGAGACACTGGCCTACTCTCAAGCGATATCCTTACGATTTTTGCCTTCACCGTTTGAGTTTGTTATTATAAATAAATAAAATAAATAAATAATTCTGGACAATCCACACAGCATCATCTAGCCCCAAGGTAAGCTGCTGTTAAACAGAGCTGTATTATGGGTACTAGATGACTGATATATATTTAATACTATACAATACATAGATATATATTTTTATTATATATAGAAAATACCCAGAAAGAGAGATATTCAAAATGTTGATAATATTAACTTACTTTGAATTGACAGAACTTGGCACAAGAGACTGAGGAAACGAGTTATTTGCCCAACAGCGGGCAACACTACAAATAGTCCAGGGCCAACTTATTTAGTCCCATTACACTGAACCAAATCCCGTGCTTCAGAGGGCACGCAGTCGGTCCCAGCTTTTAGGCCATGACAGAGGCCTTTAGCCTGCCTAAAAACTCTGTCACCAGAGTTGGCCACACTTTCTCAAACACCGAAGTAACTTCTGTGGTCTCATACGAACTTTTTTAAACCTTTGCGATCAGAATGCATAGTTTTTTTTATTGGCGGGATTTTATCGCGCTATTACATAATTATAACACAATTGAAACATCAGGAGAAATAAATAATAAGGTCATTATCATCATCATGACAGCCTTCTAATGTTCCCAATACTGGGAGACTGGCCTACTCTCAAACGAGAGTGATTAGGTCTTAATCCACCACGCGAACCCAATGCGGATTGGTGGATGGGACATGTCTTTAGAATTTTTTGTTCTTGATTATGCCGGTTTCCTCACGATGTTTTCCTTCACCGTATGAGAGCATAGCGCACATACATTTTTCGTAGCGAAAAATCCATTGGTGCACTACTGGATTCGAACTCATGACCTTAGGATCAGATTGGGTTACTACCACTAGACCATCAGTGCTCTTAATTTTTTTTTATTTTTTTTTATTAAAATATAAAAAAGGTAACGCGATAAAAACCAGCAAATACTATAAAAACTATCTTATTACCTTTTTTATTGAACCGAATCTACAAACACAACGCAAGACGCAAGACAGTCTTGCAATGACAGTCATATTCCCATGCTCGAAGTATGTACGCAGAACGATAGCAGATAGAGAACAAACTCTAGTAATTACTCAGACGGCGGCGTGATAGCGATTGACTTTGATAAAACGGCCCAACCTACTTGTTTAGCGCGATTTATTACCTGCGAGCGCGAGGGTTTGTACGCTTGCAGAGGAAGACGAAGCTGTGGAGGTGGTAAGCCAAGGAAGTCTATAGATTTCCTACTTTCCACTTATCGAAGTGGACCTAAGAGTAGTAGAATTCTCTGTGATAGAGCTCGTCCGGGGAAGGACTACCACCATACCTATTTCTGCCGCCAAGCAGTAATGCTCGCATTGCTGTGTTCCGGTGTGAAGGGTATGGTTTCCGATGAAATTACTGGCACATGAGGCTTTTGATTTTAGCCTCAAGTTGGCAACCCGCGAGTGATTGCAAGCGTCCATAGGCTGCGGTAACCGCTTACCATCTTGTGGGCCGTACGCTTGGTTGCCATTTCGGTTGTATAAAAAAAAAAACCTATGGAAGTCCATACACTTTCTTGTGGTAAGCATTATATTATAATTAAAAAACGTGCATACAAATGTCACATACATCATCTTGAACGTCAAAAAGAAATACATTCGATTTTTTATGTGACGAGAAGACGAGACTGACAAATCGTAGCGCCACGCTGACCAGTAACAATGTTATTCAAAGTTTTAACGTCTCAAATCGGCAACGCGTGACTATTACTTCTGGTATTGCAAGCGTGCGTAAATTACGGTGCAATAGGCAAAAATAAAAATAGGGTACCCAACCCCCCACTCGATGATCCAGTGACGTTAAATCGGTCGCAGAATGTCGGTGGATAATGAAAGCTGAAGATCGGTCGTTATAGCACTCTTTGGGTAAGAACGTCTATTGATAATAATGACGATAAACTACGGTCACCACTTACCATCGGAAAAGTCGTCTGCTGATTTACCATCTGAGTGATATAAAGGTTTTATGCCACATCCATTATACTTCTGTACTTTCATGCTTCTTGGCGTCAGAGCGCGATGATCTATCAACTTGTCTTCGCAAGATTAATGCGTGTAGATGATTGACGATTCGCTGCTCCGTCGCCCTAATTCACCAATGTTTGGTCCAGCGCTACACTAGTCTGTTATCTATGGCTTCAGTGAATGAGATTTAGCTATTTCGTGCCCATCTAAAAATACCAAGTGTGCAAAGTTTGATAAATGAAAATAAGAAAATCAACGTTTGTCGGTTGTTGATGATGTTTTATTTTTATTACGTTTTGTCTGAAAAATCTTGAGTAAATTGATTACGTTTTTTGGGTCAATTATTATTTATCATTGTTTGAAATCAGGTACTAATTAAATATTCGAGCACGCGCGCCTCGTAACGGTTATTGACACGCGCAGGTCATTGACGCGCGGGTTATTAACACGCGGTTCCTTGACGAGCGGGTCATTGACATGCGCCACGTGCTCCCCTTTTGTTTTCCAACAAGGATAATTATTAATTGACCAGAAAAACGTAATAGATTTACTCAAGATTTTTTGGACAAAATGTAAAACAAAAAAAAAACATGTTTTATTTTTTTTGTGCAATGTCCACATATTCCACAATAATAGGAATAAGTTTCACATATTCCTTGAATCACTAATAATTAAATCACTATCAAATCAAATCACACAATCACTAATAATCAAAGACCATATACATGCGGCTCAGTATTGGTAGAGCCTATGTGCAGCAGTGGACTAACGTAGACTGATGATGATGATGAATTGCTATATGTATCAATAACTCTTGCTCGAGAGTAGACCAGTGCCTTAGCAGTGAGAATAGACTTGAAAAGATATTTTAAATTAACTCATCAAGACACGAGCCAAAGAAATGCACGCTATTCTCACAGTCTGTTGTTATGATTGTCAGGAGTTTAATTATGATGTTGGAGCATATGCCAAAACAATAAGTCAGCTGCCATGTTCCATTATTGTGTTAGTAGACGCCAACTTTGTAAAGAAAATACAGTAATGCGGTGTTAAAGATGCTGCACTGTACATGTCTCACTCAAGAGTATAAAGGTGACAAGTTATTAAAATTGTTGAACGGGCAGGAGACAAAGCTGCGTTTGCTTATAAAAACTCTTTCAAATAGTTTTATTGAAAGACACCTGAACCTGACTAAGATAGGATAATAACATATTATTTATGTAAGTATCTTTTTAAATTCGTAGATTTTTTCATGACAAAAGATTATAAATTCCTTGAGGGGGATTTGTTGTTTAGAATTCTACATCAATCTGTTAGAGGTAATAATGTTCATTAATTTTAAAATTAAAACTATAGCTAGTAATACAGACACGGTCAAGTCAATGTCCAAAGCTAAAACGAATGGCGTGTCCAAACAAATCAGCTGTAAAGACTGCACAAGTGTCGCTGTCTCGAATTCCCAGCGCGACATAAATCGAAGTGAATTCCCGACAAATAGCGACGTATAATAAGCTGCCAAGTTCCTTTCAACTTGCTTGTATATAATGATTCAGCTAGTTCAATCTTATAAAACAGTCGCAGGAAATCAGTATAGTGAAAGCTTAAGATCGGTCGTCATGACACTTTCAATCATATAATAACAGTCGCAGAAAATCAGTGATATGCTCAAGACCGGTCGTCATGCCACAACTAGGAGCCTTTTTCCAGCTGTGGAAATCAATCTATTGGTTGATGTGAATAAACCTATAGGTGGTGGCGTAGCTTGACTTGGCATCATGCATGACAGACACAGTATAACATTCTATAAATGGATAGAAGTTTCTTCATTTAGTTGCGAAGCGTGGCGGAGCATAGTGCCGTGACTTAACAGTAAAATAAAACCAGCGGCGATCGCATCTTTCATTTAGCATTTTTTTTTTTTATACCACTGAAGTGGTAACCAAGCATACGGCCCAGCATGGTCAGCGGTTACCGTAGCCTATGTACGCATGCAACATCATAGATATCACTTGCGTGTTACCACCCTGAGACGTTTGATGGGAAGTCTCATGTGCCTGTAATTTCACCGGAAACCATACCCTTCGAACCGGAACACAGCAATGCGAGCATTGCTGCTTGGCGGCAGAAATAGGTATGGTGGTAGTCCTTCCCCGGACGAGCTCTATCACAAAGAACTCTACTACTCTTATATTATATTTCATTGCAATGTGTAAACTAAGATTAACGTCGATCATTCATCGGTCTTTTATTTATTTTAATTTACAGTCAAGTACTAATATCTGATCTGTGGTCAAGTAATCGTTTTTGGAGAAACCGTGTCAACGTAGCTTTATGAACGACTTAGCTACACCACAAGCACTATCTCTTGAACATAAATTAAGAAGAAACCTACTATTTAGTGACCTAGCTGCTTGCTATCTAACTATCAACTCAATCCGACGGTCGCTAAACGAACGTCGTGTGCTGTGCGGTCAAACTAACTATTCACTTAGCTATGCTACTGCTTCTATTATTAAATACTGTCTTGAAAGTGTTGAATAGCTCTTGTATACGTCGGCGTCGTTTTGTTTCAAGCGGCGGACGTGAAGTTAGCCGTTTTAATGCGAATGAAGCTTTTTCGAACTAAATTGTCTTTGAGCATCACAATTGGTTAACTTCACGTTGGCCGAGATCCGCTGCTAAAACTATAAGCATACTAATATCTGTTTAGTGCTTTAGGTGTAATTGACTTGACAGTCACTGGCTCACGTAGAAAAATAAATAAATAGGGTTTGTACAGTCCAGTTACAATGTTAATTTTAATGTTTTTTTTTCACGTGGGTAAAATGCATTTACGCATACCCGACTGCCGGGGAAGCATACAGGTTATGTCGGACTCCCCGTTGTACAATTCATTTGGTTTGACATGTCTAAACACTGGAGACAGAATCTTTTGTCAACCAGCGTCCGTCACAATCCACGCACGCGCAATCGACAATTGGTTTCACAATCTTCACAATCGTGGCGTAGCATTCATCTTACAAATAAATACCGTTCAATCCCACTCCATTTAGTTTGGCAGGTGTTGATATGGGTATCGTGTTAGCACTCATTTTGACGTTTTCACGAGCAAATGTCTAACAGGTCCAACAAATTATTATATTTATATTTATTTTTTTAACTAGAACGGTGCATAACCAAATACACTAATTAAGTAATCAAATTAATTACAATACTAATAAAATAAAAACAAAATACATTAGTACAAAGTAATAATTATACTAACTTAAGTCTAACAAAATTAAATAAATGTCAATCAAAATGTCAAGTTAAATAATATAATGTCAAGTGAAATAATGTAAATGCCAACAAATGTCAAATGTAAAGTACTTTTAAATGCACTAACAAATTAGGTTAACTCTCACACACCCTTTACACAGAAATTTAAGCACTCTGACATAATCAACTTCCATCCATCCGCTATCACATCACAGTTAGGACTAGTCTCCAGGAGGGCATTAAGCGCAGTCAGAGTTCGCGGGGTGGGAGACTGTGCATGCGCGGCCGTACGGCAAAATGGCTCCGAAAATAATTTGTGTTCTCTGGCACGACTAACTAAGACTTTTAAGAGTAGTGTAGTTCTTTCTAATAGAGCTTGTCCGGGGAAGAACTACCACCATACCTATTTCTGCCGCTTAGCTTGCATTGCCATGGAAGACCAGCGCTAAAGTAGTATGTATGCTGGTTTAGCAAATGCTGAATGGCGACCATTTTCGAAGACTTATGATCTAAATGTACTCGTATATGCTTAACTGCTTAGATATACACTTTTAATATTATTACCACCTACTATAATAATAATAATAATAATGCTGGTCAATCCACACAGCATCATCTAGCCCCAAAGTAAGCTGCTGTTAAACAGAGCTGTATTATGGGTACTAGATGACTGATGATGATATATTTAATACAATACAATACTTATATAGATATTTTTTATTATATATAGAAAATACCCAGAACACCCGGAACAAATATTTGTAGATCGTACAAACATTTGTCCCGAGGCGGGAATCGAACCCGCAACCTCTGCGTCGCAGGCGGACCTGGGCCCGCTGCGCCACATCGGTCGTCAACTACTATGTATCAACTGTCTCGAAATAAACTTTTTTACTTACCTACTTACTTACTTTACATTGCTCTATCCCGGTTTGAAGAGTACGGTTATCAGTTAAATAACAGGCACATGAGATGATTTTATATCTACGTCTGTGGGTGGTAGGTAACGTGTAAGTCATATCTTTGGGGGTAACGACAAGCTCCTATAGCAATATTGATATAATATTACACTGTTTTTGTATGCAAAAATGTCAGTGTAACATTATTAAAATATTGCTTTTGAGTGCACTTTAGAGTGCATATCGCGACGCGGAGGAGGAAGCGCGCCGTGTCACTCAACCCTGATGAAGACTCTTGAAATTGAGTCAAAACAGTGTCGACACACCGGTACTTGAAAACACCCGTTTTTTACTTAAAATATAGGCTACGGTAACCGCTTACCAGCAAGTTTGTTTAGCCATACGCTAGGTTGCCACTAAAGATGTATAAAAAACTACACCATATCATCGCATACCTACTTGATGTAAAGTTTTTCGTCACATCAAGCATCAGGTAAAGCTTAGAAGTTTATTATATATTAATTTGTTACTGCTTTCAAAATGTTCTAGTCTTGTGCTAAGTCTCTATATTGTAGTCTGATTGAAATGTCCAACATTGTTGCCTTGTTGACCAACACGTTGGAGAGTGATTTATTGATAAAATAATGCAGCAACGTAACATATACTACATACAGGGTATCCCAAAACTATTACTGTCTACATGAGACGCATGTGGTTCAATTTGATTGAACGATGACAGCGCTAAAGCTGTCAATTAATTTCTCATCGTTATAAATAAACAATTGTAAGCTCATTGCATAAATCACATTCAGGGGCAATTTTAATAATACAAATGGCAGTATAATTCCAATTGCATAATTGAATTGTGACATTTAGTATGCTAAATGTCAAAATTCGATTATGTAACTGTAATTTTACAATTTTGTATTAGTACATTTAGCCCCAGGTTTATGTATATTAAAATTGGATGATGTAGCATATAATTATTTAGATTTTAGGAATATTCAAGAATTTTGTTAAATTAAAAAACAATTTACTTTTATCACCTACATAATTATTGTGTGAAACATTCTTAAATCACTTGATTTTTTAACATTGTAATAAAAAATTGCTTGTATTACTACATACGCAAATGAGTATCGATGTTTTAACCTTTAAAAAGCCTAATTAATAAAAAAACGTAGCGTCTTACCCGCATGATGAGCCTAGACTGACCTCCTTTCATAATACTCTACTTATTGTGGGACGCTCTGTAGTAGATGCAAATAAATGTCGCCAGTAGTTTTCCGTTTTGCGTGACTAAGTTTAGTCACATTGTTACAATCATTTGAGTTAACACAAACACATCACACTTACATCGTATAGTATACATGTGTGGTCAGACCCACACTAGGCTTCCTAGGTCCGCGGTTGGGTCGCGCGGTTTGTAGACAGGTTGTAGATAGGTGGGTAGATAGATAGATGGATAGGTAGGTACCATAGTAAAAACAAGTAGCAAGACTTCTTCTACCTAGATTATTTTTTATAAATATTATAGTAAATTGTGGATAACGCTGTTTCATATCTATATAATTTACATAACTATCTTATGACTGTTTGTTATCCCGAATCTCTCTCTCTCTCTTCCTGACTATTTATCCCACATGGTGGTTGGGTCAGCCTTCCTACAATTTTTCTTCCACTTCGCTCTATCCTCGACATCTTCGTCCGAAACATTGATGTGTTATTAAACATTGTTTGTTATCCCGAATAAATAAAAAAAAAATAAAAAATAGAGCCGTATCAAAAACTATGAGTACAGTACCACAACACCCTGACCAGGGGGCTTATTCGCTATGACATAGAGATTCCTTACCAATATCGTGTAACTTAGTAACGTGTTCTATACGTGCCATGGTGTGAATTTGTAAAATTGTTTTCGGTATCTGTATTGTTTCAATAGCGATAGTTTCGCTATCGATAAGTTGAGTTTGAAAAACAGTTAGACAAGCCCTAAAACGTGGCTCGTCGACAACGATTCCACGCAGATACCGTAACGCGTTTGGTCATAGCGAATAAGGCACCAGGAATGTTTTCAGATCATGAAAAACTTGTGCCGCAGCGGGAATCGAAACCACCACCCTTCCTTTCTTTTTAGCACTGAGCTACGAAGTATTTGTGCTACTGCTGCACAAATATTATGCTTGAAATAGTGTAACAGCCTTACTAATAAACGTGGTATAAAGTTATATTTTTATTTATTTATTTAATTCTTTATTGCACAGAAAATACAGTACAAAAGGTGGGCTTAATGCTAACAGCATTTTCTGCCTGCCAACCTCAAAGGTAGGTAGAGAAAAAAGGCGCGCTTAACTTAATTATTACCTAGGTACCATATAGTTATACCTTGGATTAAACTTAGTTTAGGCAATGAGATTCATAGTTTAATTCAAGGTATAACTTTATACCACGCTTCCACGTTTATTAGTAAGGCTGTTAGTGTTTATCTTTGTTTCTAAGTAAATATATGTGTGCGTCGTCAGTAACATTACCGGGCTTCTGACTGGGTGATCGCTCATAGTGTAATCAAGGTCATTAAATCTTTTAACTAAATGATATCAAATACTACATCCAATCAAGCTTAATAGAACGCATTTGGGTTCGCAATCACAAAACCTTTTCAACTATACCGGACATCGAAAAGTTGCCACGAGACTGTCCCTTTGCTGTCAACGTCAAACCACGTGACACGTGTCACGCTGTCTTGTCGCTGTCACGCTGTCCGCGACCGTCCGCTGTAATTAGCTAATTGCACGCATACTACCTTCACAGCAACTTTGTGCGCTATCCAACGCGTATAAAGCTGATATTCCTTTGGTTATACCAATGTTAATTCTCAGCTCATTATAACTTTGTTTGCAAAATAATCAATCATGAATCCTACGACACGGGCTCAGAGATCAATTTCCATTGTCCCACTGACAGGCTAAAGTATCTGACAATGGTAACGGATGTCATTATGCAAACGGTTGTAAATCGTTTAATGAGTTAATCTGACAGCTATATTGATTGACATCGGATAGGTTCGTGACTGGGGGGATTAAATAGTTAAGTGTCAGCATTGAGAATTATGTATGCGGGGCTTTAAAGAATGTAACATTGTTTTAGCATACCGAACTATAGTTCTAACAAGTGTTCTTTTAAAATAGTAGTGTTATAAAGTCTTAAACTAGAATTGTTTGTCTAGTTTAAATTTGTAGTCAAATGATAACCTGCTTTCCAATGGTCGTGAGTTTAAAACCAGTCGTGTTCTGATTTCAGAGTTGGGGTTTACTATTTAAAAATTAGATATACAATATGTGTGTAAATGTGAAACATACTGGAAAATAACTAGAATCACATAACTAGCTCTAGTTTTCATTTAGTGATTTTTTTACTTAGATGACTAATTTTAGTAGGTATCTGAAGAACAGAAAGAAGTTCTCTGTGATAGAGCTCGTCTGGGGAAGGACTACCACCATACCTATTTCTGCCGCCAAGCAGTAATGCTCGCATTGCTGTGTTCCGGTGTGAAGGGTATGGTTTCCGGTGAAATTACTGGCACATGAGGCTTTCGATCTTAGCCTCAAGGTGGCAACCCGCGAGTGATACCTCTGGTATTGCAAGCGTCCATAGGCTGCGGTAACCGCTTACCATCTTGTGGGCCGTACGCTTGGTTGCCACTTCAGTTGTATAAAAAAAAAAAAAAAAAAGTATAATTACAAGCAAAGCACACATTTCATTAAACTATCACTGCTGCGAGAGACGCACGTAATGGATCAACTTGATTGACCGATGACAGCGCAATAGCTGTCAATGAATGTCAATTAATTGCTCATCGTTATAATAAACCAACTTCACACCTACTGCATAACAACATCCAGGCAAACCTTACGCCATTACAATAAGAAACAAAATTGATTAACGATTTTTTTTGTGGCTGTTAATATAAGTTTGTTTTGTCGTGATTTAGGTGAATTACAAGTATAGGGCATTATAATCATTTACACGCATCATTCATATACATAACAGATGACAGCTTGCCATTCAAGAATAGCTTGAATACTAACTTAGTGACTTGAAAAGGAAATTATAAATTTTACAACTGACTGGTATAAACGGGCGACGCGGTCAAGTAATTAATCAAATATACTGCAGGGTGTGGAGAACTATTGCGTTATTATGAATGGAAATTTGTAGTTTATTAGGTTCTTGTTTGGTTTTCGTTGTGCCACTTTCTTTCAGAACATAGCAACGTTGAATTGAATTTGAAATTAGTATGCGTTGCGTTGTATTGTCGTACTTGAGAGCTTTAAGCATTATGAAAACCACGAGAACTGCTCAAACCTAAACCTAATCCAAAACGTTTGCGTTGTTATATTTTAGCGCAATAAAGTGCAAGTTGCTAAGTGTCTGGTAAATATTCCCCTTGGTCTGGCTAATGGTTTACAATATAAAAATAAAAAAGCACCAGATTGCTATAGAGAACAATTCTGATTGAGTTCTAAAGACTCAGACTTTCATTCTTGCAAAGTTTTGATGGAATCATATCAGCGCTGCGAGTGTCAGAAATCAGGCGCCGCGTGACAAATTGTCACGCGGCGACAATGTATATCAAAATACAGTAATACTTAGCTTTGTACTGGATTTATTATTTTACTGCCCATATTTACCATTTACATTCAAATATCGATTCAACCTACAGCATGATTGAACAAGAAAATAGCCAAATACAAATTCTCATCTAATTGCTCAAGCTACTCTTACAAATACAATATTTGTAGGCTTAGACTCGATAGTTTATTAAACCTTTATAGGAGAAACTAGATATAAGTTTAAAACACAAGTTAAGAATCAAGCTTCAATCATCTAAAATCTAAACGACTTTAAATGACCTGTAAGATGTTATTTTTATAAATATATAACTGAAACTAAAACAAGCTGTAAAATAAGTGTGTAATTTATGTATAATGGAAAATACATACATAATTAAACAATTGAGCAACCTAAAAACCGTTACAAACGAATATAAACCTCAACTGATAGATAATGTTAAATGTTGTATCACTGGATTTAACAATTTACGTGTTCGCGTGACAGAGCTACGTGACAACGACGTGACAGCTGAAGCGCGATGGAACCTGTGATTTATTGTTTAAAATTGTTCGTGAAAAGTTTGGTAAATGAGAGTGGGGTAAGGTTTTGACAGCAGTTTAAATAGTAAATTACTTTAGAAAGAATTTTAAATGTCTTCATCATAATCATCAGCAAGTAGACGTCTACTGCTAGACTCACGAAGGACATACTTGAGCCGTCATTGCTTCATCGACTTCCTGCGATCACTATCATCATCACTAATGTCATCAACAAAGTCATCAATCAATCAAGTGGTAAAGTAAAGTAAAGTAAAAAATATATTTATTCAATAATATCACAAGGATCTATTTGAAACGTTTTAAAGCTAGGTGAATTTACGCCAGTTCAACGCGCCCCACCCCAGCCTACATTTCGTTTTACAGATAAATTTAAACAGGCGCTAAGGGTCTAGTTAGTCTTTTATATCTTATGTCCGTGGGTTTGAAAACATGGCACATTAACGGTAATTCAAAGAACCATTTTCTATTATTTTATCAATTTGCCACGCAGACTCAATGCTGCGTGGTGAATTGAGATCCAATCAATCTCACTCGAGAGTAGTCCAATCTCAGAAGTTGGAGCAGGTACAGGTATTTTTACTTAATATATTTATTTTAATTTGAAACGCCAGAACTAAATAATTGTATCACAAAGCTTCTCCCACCAAACATCTTACATAATTCACTTCAAACAGCGCGACAAGGCGACAAGACAACTAACAAGCAGTGCGACACGACACAATACGACACGACAGTCTTGTCCGAAGTCGCGACGAGTCTGACAGCGCGCGCCATTACTTCCGTCTTTGCCTTCCGCCTGTCAGCAGCCTGACGCCCTGGCTAGTGTTGGGAAAACATACGATGTTTTTTAAGTTTATCGATTTTTTATTCCTCTGATATTAGTAGATTATTATAAATGCAAAAGTGACACTATCCGTCTATCTGTTGGGCTTTTACTGCTGCTTTTTTAAGTTGTTATGCTAGGTAAGGTAACAACGGAGACTTTCGGGCGGCCTGTTATCACCGGTTCTAGAGTTGGCCACTACCTCATACGGACTTAGATACGATACTTTCCTCCAAGTGTTGCTATTGTAAAAGGCTAAACATCGACAGCCCTCCGGCTAGGTGGAGCGATGACCCAAAAATGGCGGGCAAAAAATGGATGCGAAGAGCCGAACACCGGGCTCAGTGGCGCGTATTGGGAGAAGCCTATGTCCAGCAGTGGACTAATGTGGGCTGATGATGATAATGATGGTGAAACATCGACAGTCTAATCCCATCCGTACTTTCCGCTCAACAGAGACAGACGTGTCAATTAGGGCGCGCGGTATCTTGTCACAGCGCATTTGAACACGTATTATATCGTTTTAATGACGCCAGTGCACTGGAGCTCAATGCGTTTGGAACTGTCAAAGCTTTGAGATGAGTATATAGGGTGTAAAAAATAGCTTTAAATAGCTAAAATTAAACTTTACAGAACTTCTTTTAGTATTTCGTTACCGATTATCGACGACCGATGTGGCGCAGCGGGCGCAGGTCCGCCTGCGACGTAGAGGTTGCGGGTTCGATTCCCGCCTCGGAACAAATGTTTGTACGATCTACAAATATTTGTTCCGGGTGTTCTGGGTATTTTCTATATATAATAAAAAATATCTATCTATGTATTGTATTGTATTTAATATATATCAGTCATCTAGTACCCATAATACAGCTCTGTTTAACAGCAGCTTACTTTAGGGCTAGATGATGCTGTGTGGATTGTCCAGCATTATTTATTTATTTATTTATTTCCAGACTTGGACCGTAGATTAATCCATCTATCGTAATTATTATAAGCGTTTACCTAAGTACCTATTGTTTCATAGGTTTATTTTTTGGCATATAAATGTGTTATCTTCAAGGATGTTCACTTTAAAATAAATCTAGATTAGCCCTAGAAAATACTACGAATTATTATAAAAAAATGTTTTTTTCACCCTAAATAAATACTAATGTAATTTAAAATGTAAGTCAGAGGTCAGAAATCTAGGTTAACAAAATTGCCATAGTAAAAAAAAAAATTGGTGGTAAACCGTGAAATCGGTTAAAAAGCATGATCTGAAAGTTTAGATTTGGCACAGTTTTGTAGAGTTGTTCTTTTACACCTAGTACTAGACTAGTGTATGAGCCATTGTTTACACATCCATGGTAAAGTTGGTGAATTCATAAGATGATATCATCCATGCCGATTTCGACTCAGGCAACAGTGCTTCTATAATTGATAGATTCAGGCGTTACTTTGCGGAAATCCATTACAAAATAAAAGACATCCTCAGGAACTTTGGCTCCAGCGCTCGACGGAGCAACACGTCTGCCGGAGAACAAGTCGATGGTCCTGAGGATGTCCCGTGGAGGGATGAAACACGTGTCGATGTTTTTATTTTGAGGTTAACTGTGATAACTGTGTGACCTCATCAGTTAAAAGGTTAAGCGGAATAGTACCAGAGATTTTTCGTCTGTTTTTTATTTTTTAACAGTGCTTCTACTTAATTTTTAAAATGTATTTTGTTATATTCGGTATATTATTTTTAAGGTGATCACGTTTTAAATCTAGTTCTTGTATTTGTTCATTTTTAAAGTTATGCACACTATTTTGCTCAAGACGCCTCCACTCTGACCGGTTTTCTGTAATGTAGTAAAAAACTTTGTAGACACGGGCGTGTATTCCCGATGTCCCCATTAACCGTGCCCCATTAATGGGAACAGTGGGCTTTTAATAAAATATTAAAAAACAAGCCCGTTGTCCACGGGGCGGGGCGGCACTTGATAAGCATAGATGGAACAACAGGATGGAACTATATTAGTTTAAGACTAAAATAGTATAAGAAAAATAAAAAAAAAACTTTAAACGCGCTTTTCTCAAAAAGTGTGCTAACCTAGTTAGTGCGTTTATCGTAATTAGTATTGGTTAAAGGTATTTTTGAACTATCAATAATGAAATTAATGCTAGAAGTAAAAAAGTAAATTTGAGGATTATTTCATTTCGTTACCTAGCTAAACTAAGCAAAATGGGAACTAGATCTGTTAGAATACACAAAATAGTTCAGTGTAGGTATTTGTAACAGTATTTTGGCTTTCCCGTTATCCGAGGAAGCCAAAATGCTGATAAAACTCTATTTACGGGTAATATGATATAAGTAAGTAGTGTAAGTAGGCTAGGTAATCTAGATAGGTTCCACCTACTTACAGTAGTAGGTAAGGTAGGCGTGTTTTCTCTTTTGTAAGTAAGTTAAAGTGTTAGTGTCTAGTCTGTACGGGAGTGACATTGTCATTGTGTGACAAAACTCCTATTTAATTAATAAAGAAAAAAAAAGAAAAAAAGGATACACAATAATTTATACATTTTTGTAAACAAATGCTTAGATATCTGGGTGGTTTTGTTCGTGTCGTGATTTTAACAAATATTTGCAGATCATGCAAACAATTGTCCCGCAGCGGGAATCTATCCAGCAGTCTATCGCTTTTCAACCGGACACTCACCCTGCGCCACCGAGATCGTAATTAACCTTTTTTAAACGACATCAACCTTTTTGCCTTAAAATAATCCATCTCGTAACAGCTGTGACAACTGAGTTCATGCGACGACTGACATTTTCTTTTGTTGACAGCTCAGTGACAGCCCACATTATGAGGCTCGTGACGTTGGCATTAGTGTCAAGTTCACTTGTTGATCCTTTGTTGCTCGAGAGTTTTTGACGTGCTGTATAAAAAAATAGTAGATTGCATTATTATTTATATCTGTCTAGCTGTCTTATTTTACTGACAGCTTAAAATATAGTTTAAATACCTTTTTAGCACTTGCTGTTAAAAAAATACTGTGTTATTATTTAAACTGTGTAAGATTAAACTTATTGTACATAATTGACAATTTAATAGCGTCTAGACTCGTTTCAAAATACCATCGGTTCTAAACGTGGCATCACAGTGGCAAGACGTGCCATTTAGCATATCGTTATAGTGACAACGTCAACGTCAACGTCAGACAACAGACACTGGTGACAGGTACATAGTGGATAGAAGATTGACATTTGACATCTTACATGGGAATTTCTGCAATGAATGACGTAAAACTGCCTAATGAAAGACACCTTGCGAATCGTAAAATGGTAATCATTTTTAACGATTATTATAAAATACAATTGCTACTCAGTTATCAAACAATCACTATAAAAATACAAAGGATTATGCTAAAAAATAATAAAACCCACCTGGTTTTTGTTGACAAACGCCAAAGTACGCATTGAAGCTGGCAAATACCTAAATTGCTTGCATGGTTGCGTTTCAACATGATCCTTGTGATTTTAGAAAAAAAAACTCTTTTACCTTTGACTTACAAGTAATTGAAGGTCTAACCGTCCGTTAAATAGCTGCTACACTTGGGCCTCCGTCCACTTATCTGTCAATCAATCATTTTTATAATATCATTTAATGATAACAGTATTGATCACCCTGTCTTATCGTATTAAATAAATTCCTAATTTTGATTTTTATCTAAAAACATTGGTCTGATTCGCTACAAAAGTTATAAATACATGAAATAACAAAATTGATATCAAAATGATTATCTTATTGAAAGTTGATTGAAGTGATAGCGGAATTGATAACAAATAGTTTTAAATAGGCGAAAGCCGAAAACTTGGCATAAATACTTATTTTTTAACATATTTTTTCAAGGCAAAGACATATAAATAAATAATGCTGGACAATCCACACAGCATCATCTAGTCCCAAAGTAAGCTGCTGTTAAACAGAGCTGTATTATGGGTACTAGATAACTGATAATACTTAATACAATACAATACATAGATAGATTTTTTTTTATGTCAACAAGCAACATTTGACCCGAGGCGGGAATCGAACCCGCAACCTCCACGTCGCAGGTGGACCTGCGCCCGCTACGCCACATCGGTCGTCAAAAATTAGGGCTGTCATGATGAAATAAACAAACTACTCCCCAACTTTCACTAACTCATAATCCATAAGCATCACGGCAAGACTTGCCACCTCACCTTCCGATTCACTTACCCGATGACTGATGGCCCACCCCGTGATTAACGACCCACCATTCATCATACTGCCGCCGCTGACAGCTGACAGCTGACGGGTGACGTCAGCGGCCGATTTCGGCAATTAAATTTATCGACAGTCAGTGGTGTCAACTTGGCTACAGGAACAACAATGTTGACAGTTGTAGATCATTTTTTAATTATTTGCATAAAGTTTTGAAATGCATAAACTTGATACATATCGATTTACTTTTGAACTATGATTGTTAAATTGGAAGAAAAGGTTTACAAAAATATAGATTTGGAGATTTGGAAGTCAAACAAATAACTTAATTATGTAAGAATGTATCCTAAGATTTTTTTCAAATTAGGTTGTGTTGTGAAGTTTTATAACTTTTTCTGTACAAAAAATGTAAAAAGAATCAATAATGCAACGCTTATTTTGATGTCATTGTATTAGTAGGATTGGGTCCTATGTTACAAACTATGTATATATAATTTTTGATACTTTAGTATTATTCAAATACGTGCCGGTGTGAACAAACACACTCACAAACACATTATTTTAGCATTGTTATTAGTTTGTTAATCACTCTTCGAAGTGCTTGTAAGACATTGTTGACTCCTCTGTGAACGGTACCTACTCTTTGAAGCTAAGTATCTTCCCAATGTGATTAACGACCTCACAGCACATTCATCACGCGATGACGGACAGACAGACGTGGGGAGCGCTGTTTTATTGCCGGAGGAATTAGGCGAGAGGGCAGCGAAGAGATTTATCTTTGATATCAGAAAAAATATAGACTTTAGCTCATTTTGGGGTGTTGAATAATCTACGTCAGACAAGTAATGTTAGGTTACTAAATTAGCTGTTGACCACGACTTTGTTTGCATGGAACTTAGAAACGTACTTTTTTCCGGGATAAGAAGTAACCTATGTCCTATTTCCGGTCATTATCTATTTAAGTTTTAAATTTCAGCGAAATCGGTTCAGTGATTGTCGAGTTATAGAGGAACAAACATCCATCCAAACATCAAAGCATTTATAATATAAGTGTGACAGTTTGATTAGTGTGACAGTGTGATTAAACCCTTATTAATAGAATAATGACTTACGGTGCTGAGACATGGAAGCTCACACATGAGGCTGTGTACAGAATGAGAGTTGCACAGAGAGCCATGGAGCGAGCCATGCTTGGCATCAAACTTATTGATTGAGTTCCAAACACAGAAAACCGAAGACGTACCGAGGTCAAAGACGTCGGGAATCGGATAATGGAACTCAAATGGAGCTGGGCAGGACACATGGCAAGACGAGATGATGACAGGTGGAGTAAGGCGACAACTGAGTGGTGGCCGAGAAGTGGTTACAGAAACGTCGGTCGTCCGTTGGCGAGATGGGTAGACGACATAGTGAAAGTCGCGGGCCGTAAGTGGATTAGATTAGCACAGGATCGCTGTAGATGGCACAAACTAAAGGAGGCCTATACACAGCAGTGGGTGAAGTCAGGCTGTGGATGATGATGATGATGAATAGAATAAATAATAAATAAATAAATAATGCTGGACAATCCACACAGCATTATCTAGCCCCAAGGTAAACAGAGCTGTATTATGGGTACTAGATGTCTGATATTAACGAGTACTTACTTAATACAATACAATACAGCAATTAAGCAGTAAGTAATTTTAGCAGCTTGCTAATTGTCTTTCATATGTTATTGAACAAAGACAATGAAACATTTCAAAAACACGTTATTTAACAGACGTTTAAAGTAAGTTTATTGTAACATTCATGACAGATCTGCTCTTTGCAGCAGCACAGTTTACGAGGTCTTTGCAAAGTAAGTAAGTAAAAATATCTTTATTTAATCATATCACAATCACATGGATCATTTTGAAACGTCAATTTACGCCAGTTTAACTTTAACCTAAACGTTTTTGTATATCTAGTAAAATAAACTATTTTTACAGTCATTACGAAAACCTTTAATTGCCATAGACAACACAATTCTGATCGGAATCACCAGAATAGGGTCGTTAACTTATATAAAAGTAGGTAAACAACCATTTTAGTTTGCTGTAAAAGTAGGTATTAAGCTTTATATTTTACTGGTAAAAAATGTCTCGTTTTGCTAAATGTTCGGTGTCTTTAAAATAATAATTATGGCAGTTTTTTTCATGTGTCATGCATGATGCATGCAACGTCAAACATTACTTTTTATAACTTACCATAAAATAATGACGCATCAATCTACACCTTATAATGGCCTCAATATTATTGTATTTTATAAAAGCTATCTTTTTCAAACACACCGTTATCACCAACTAGCATAACATTTATAAACTTATTGGAATAAGGCAATTTGTTGATTCAACATGGGTGTGACAGAAGCGTATTAGCTTAGCTAACCTTAGAGTGAAAATATTATAGCACGCACAGGTGCCTATGAACCGGACTGATACAGATGAAACTGACAGAGATCACACTTCGTTTTAAATTGACATAAATGCATTTCAATAGTTGGTATATCCCTGAATAGCTTGACAGATTTAATAGTTAGTATATATCTAGATACTTATTTTATAATTAAGTGCTTTAACTACTTTTAAAACTATAATAATTACAACTCATTGCTTAATAATTTTGTATTTTTTTTCCACTAAAGAGGCAACCAAGCGTACGTACGACCCACTTGATGGTCAGCGGTTACCGTAGCCTATGTACGCATGCAACATCATAAATATCACTTGCGTGTTACCACCCTGAGACGTTAGATGGAAAGTCTCATGTGCCTGAAATTTTACTGGAAACCATACCCTTCGAAACACAGCAATGCAAACATTACTGCTTGCTAGAAATAGGTATGGTGGTAGTCCTCCCCCGGACGAGCTCTATCACAAAGAACTCTACTACTCTTGCTCTCGACTAAATGCTATTGCTATACTTAACTCAATACCTTGTATAAATAAACTCTTGGAAATGGTGACAAATAGACTAGACGTACCTATTGAAGAGATCCATAAACTACGTCGATCAAATTGGTTCTTGCTAATCAAAGCCAAGAGCACAGAACACTCATACACTTTAGACTTTAGAGCATAAAACGTTCAGCTGTAAGATCGAGGTTTATATTGGAAGTTTATCTTAATTTGCTCTCCATAAAAATCTTATACTGCATCTAAGTAGGCTGGTAAAGTGACAGGCGCGTATTTACAAACGCTCCTATATTTGCTTATGGTTGACAGGTGGTGATTAACTTTATTTGCGTTTAACGACTTTGAAGTGTTTCTTCGGCCATCTTGCAATACAACATGGATTCTCATTTTAATTGTTTTTCTCGTGTTATTTTGAGTGAATTTGATGGCAGTTTATATAATATAACTCGCTGCTTCGGCACAAATCAATGGAATCAAAATGGGTGATGTTGGTTTGTAATTTTTTGTTTCTCTTTTATATACTACTTAAATGGCAACCAAGCGTATGGCCCACTTGATGATCAGCGGTTACCGTAGCCTTTGTACGCATGCAACATCAAAATATCACTTGCGTGTTACCACCCTGAGACGTTAGATGGAAAGTCTCATGTGCCTGTAATTTCACTGGATACTATACCTTTCGAACCGGAACACAGCAATGCGAGCATTTATGCTTGGCGGCCGAAATAGGTATGGTGGTAATCCTTCCCCGTACGAGCTCTATCACAAACTCTACTACTCTTCTACTTTAAAACTAGAAAAGCATTAAGCAAGCACTCAAACGCAAAAATATCCAAAAAATTACTAAATAATTAACATAGTATATATTTTACTGATGATAATATAGTAATTGAACCTGTGATTAAAAATTAAAACAAATAAAAAAAAATTGTTTTTGCATCTTAATATTTTTTTTTTTTATATAAATGCTCATCAAAGTCAGCCACTGTCTCATACGATATAACCAACATTATGACTTATGACATTCGGTAGGAGTCAAAGTTTTTTATAGTGCCTTCGCTAAAACATTAAACAACATAAACTCGAACCCAACACCTTTGCAACAAAATAAAACTGGTAAGAAAAAAACTAAGCCAAATTATCGTCCTGTGGCAAGTGAGTTAGCGAAGCCGCGCTCCCGATAACAAAATAATTCAAATATTTGGACTGCCTACATCGATCACTTACCGATGATGGATTGTGCCGCTCTAGCCTTTACAGTTCAGGGACGTCGTAACTCAAAACGAGATTAACATCATTTTGCACCTTAACAATACGCATGTGAGTTGCGTTTGGTATAAATTAGAACGAAATAAACTAGAGTTTGTATAGAAAAGTTCTATGAACCGTTAGGTCAGTGTTTGTTCAATTGTTAGGGCGCAATATTTGTTCGTATGACACTATCGTTTATGTTTCACTTAGCTGTAATTTATTGATTCCGGTTTGAGGGATTAGATAAAGTTTATTGATGAATGTTGTTGGTATTAGCCACTTTATCAAAAGCACAAAAAAATATTGAAACTAGAATAGAATAGAAAAAGCTTTGTTGCACACCACTCCGAAAACAAAATAATTACATACAAACAGTAAATAATCTAATTCCTAAAGTACAAGTATAGTTGTGGTCCTACCGCTTTTAGGCCACCTAAAAGTTGTTTATAAAGTTGTTTGACAAAACATTTAAAATTGTTATAAAGTAACCGCTTGAAAATAACATGTAAAAGTCGCATAATTCTCATATATTACTGTCTTGTTAATTTACAATATTTTTCAAATACATTCTCCGAACAACATCATAAAGTGTCATAACTACTAAAATATTATGTCAAATGATAATAAAATATTATGTCAAATAACAATAAAATCCCACACAGACGTTGTAAGTCCCAACCAAAATTCCAAGCATCTAAAAACTCTACAGAATAGTTAACACCTCAATTTCTACTCATAATAAACGTCGGCTTCTTGATACGGAGATAAAAAACAAATAAATAACATTAAAATACGACGGTAGATAATGGAGTGACAGCCGCAACGGCAGCCATTTTTTTAATCTCTACGTATAAAATTTGTCGGTAGTGTGTTTGGTCACTAATTGGATGTAAGTTTTGAGTTATAAAAATTATTGGAGCATAACTTTTTTTATACAGAAGCTTTTTACTTTTAGTTACCGGTTATTTGATAAAAGGAAAGTCTTAACTATCTTGTATTACACCATGGTGGCATTATTTAAAATTAATGTAAAAGAAATAACAGCCATATTTCGAGCACTATTTTTATGTTTGGTACTAGTTTTAGATTTTTTACGTTCCCTCCCAGCTGGAACTGACTTACTCTTGAGAGAGAGTGATTGGGTCAATCCACTAGGCATCAGACTCTATTCTAAATGATAGATGATACATGAATGTTTAGTTCTCGGACATGTTTTTTTGTACGAGGTTTTTATTTGATACTAGTATCGCTTATTAATATTTATTTATTTATTTATTTTATTTTTGGAAAATCAACAGCTTTATTACAGTTAATTAGACATCCTTAGCAACAGAGAGCCAATTAGAGGTTCTCACGAATAATGGTTTAATATGAATACGGTGAGGTATTCATACATAATATAATAGCTGCAAAGCGGTTAAAAAATAAGAAAAAATGTATTTTAATATTTTACTAAAGTTGGATTAGACTAAACTCGACTAAGCACTATTCTTCGAATAAATCGTATTTATGTGCGAGTAAACTGACAGTTCACAGATTGACATTTCTTATTCAGCAAAATAGTTATTCTAGATTTTGATCGTATACACCCTTATCTTAGGTACCTACTTAGAAAAACCACCGTTCTTTTTTAGGTAAAAAAAGAAATGAATGAATGAATGAATGAATTTATGAATGAATGAATGAATGAATGAATGAATGAATGAAATTCTTTATTGTACTTAAAAAAACTAGTACAGGCGAACTTAATGCTAGTAAGCATTATCTTCCAGATAACCTTTGGTGTATCATGGCTAAAAAAAGGAAAATCCTTTTAACTAAAAGATTATTTTTCTGTAGATTAATTTGATACTTTAAAATAAACTGTAAAAAAATTCTACATTTTGCCTTAATAACACACATAAAAGCATAAAAGTCATCATCATTCTCAAACGTCACAATTTTATGTCGTCGGTATACCAACAAACGTAACAGTCTCTATCTAATATCACTGCATTTATTTGTCACTCGTTTATGCCCCAGCTGAGTGACTTAAGGCGCCGTTATGGGTAATAAGATAAGCATATTTTATTTTTATTGCTGTTACCCACTCGGTGGCAATTCGGTAATGACTTTTGTGCCCCCCCTTAAGTAGAGTCACAGTGTATTTGAATGTCAACGGGTTTTTATCAAGCCTTAAATTTGTTTGGGACTTTTATGACCTATCAATACTTTTTTTTTCGTTGTACATTTTTTCATCCTAAAATTTGTTTTTAGAATACATTCAGCTTTTATCTAAACAGAGTATTGATGGCTTTGGATAAGATATTTTTTCATGGCACCTTTTGAGAATCATTTTGGTTTATTATTCTGTATCGCCCACGTCGAACTTATCATCCAAAGGATGTACGCTACGACACTTGCTTGTATAAATGTATAATCACGTAAAACGTTGTAATACGTTTAGCGCAATAAATAAAGCCATATTTTCTTTAATCTGAAATAAACATGCAAAACAAATGACAATTTTATTTTATTTGGAACAACAATTTAGTTTTATTTCACTGGCACATTTCAAATGTTTATCTAAGTATCAAATTACGAGGGTGTAAAGTTAAGTATAGTTAAGTAAGCTACAGTGCTGTACACACTAGTAACTGTACCCTGTTTTATACGCATTTGTAGATATCCATAAATTGAATGGCCACGAGCAACATAAATATTGCGGTAATGCAGACATTTTTATGTCTTTTTTATGGTTTATGTACAGTTTACGTGACTACCAACGGAATGTTAAAGTCAATGTGTTATAGGTACGTCTGTATTACCTAAGCTATTCAGTAGGTACTTAAGTAAATACCAACAGTTATTAGTACTTAATTATTAATATTAATTATTGATTACTTGTGGTAGAAAGCCTCGCGACTTTGTTTACGCTAACTATGTAGTTTTCCTTTACAACTGTCTTATAATTTATGGTATTTTTTAATAGAGTTGAATTTCGGGAATCTTTTTTAGTGCACCACTGCACTTTAAAGGATCCAATCATTCTCGCTCGAGAGTAAACCAGTGACCCAGCACTAGGAATCACTAATCTATCATATTATTTAAACATTCAAAGCTTATAAAACTTTTTTTTGCTTGTTTGTCGTTTTACTTGCAAATTCTTCGTCATTATTGTAAGTTATAGTTTATTTATTTGAACAAAACAAGTGAACTTACATTAAAATTACAATTTAGTAACATAATAATAATAGTGTGTAATATACCACTATCTCCCACCGTAGGTAAACCTGTGTTGTGGAAAGATAGTCTCCCAGGATAGTCATGCGCCATAATTATAATATTTTTTATAAGCAATATTGATATTCCGTGCACTTTTCAATGTTATAAAGCCACCGACGTAAAAGGCCACCCACGGGCTCTCATCGACAATCGTCCAATCCATTACCTTCTGCACTTACATTTTCACTTTTAAATTGTCGTATCACCAAACACAATAGCCGTAAACTACCTTAGTTGCTTTCAATAGAGTTGACTTTACAGGAGCAAGAAAATGGCAGTTACGAGTTTGGTGCTTACGCTGGTAAGTAGTGTTTACAATTCAGTTTTGAAAGCGCAGGAAGCCAGGTCGTTCTGTTTGTCTGTCACGACAATAGGACAGTGATGTGGACATGTCCTGTTGTCGGTAAGTACAAAAAATACCTCAGTGTGGGGTGTCCGATTCTTTTTGAACCAGTCGTTTTTAATTTATGATGCTTTTAAATTGAATGTGTCATTACGTTTTGGTTACTTTAACGTCTTTCGAGTGTCTAGTTTTTGATTGATAGAGGTTGGTACAATAATTTGGGAGAAATGGTATGGGTGGTCTTTGGGTTACAAGACATAAGTTACATTTGGACCATTTTTTTAAATATAATAATTCATTTGTTTGTTTTTAATAAATGCACTCGATCCTTTGAAGTACTACTGTGATTTTGTAATAATACTTTTGACCTTATAAATAATTTTATTGCTATAGAAAAAATCAAGGCACACGCATCATCCTATGCTCGGTTTTCACACAGTTTATTTTTACAATACCAATCTGTAGATTTGATACACCCATATCCAACCACAAAAACCTTAGCAAATTTTTAACCGTGAAATTAATGTTTGTTATTGCAGCCTTCACGGCATTTAGTTTATTTATTTCTATAATAAATCACTTCTATTGTGGATTTGTAATGCCTGTCTGTCCGTCCTTTTAACATTGCTACTGTCACACCAGCAAATTTCAGGTAATTCTGTCTATAAATACGTGAAAAGTTGCGTCGTAAAGCTGGGTACAGTAGAGTTTTCAGTGAAAAGACGGATTATATTAGTCGGACCATATACTTAAGTTTTAATCAATACTTAGTAAGGGTTTTGAGATGTTTACTTGATTGATTACTTTAATTGATGCTGTGTTAGTTTTAGTATACGTTACAATTTTGTAAATTGTTAATGAATAAACGATATGAAATTAAATTATAGTAAGCATTCAGACGACTAGGTACTGCAAGCTATTGAACAAAATAAAAAAAGATTTAGCAGGTTCATCTGCTAAAAAGTAATATTATAAATAATACACTTTGTGTCACAATCGTAATTTATGGTAGTTATTTGCTGTAAGTATTTGCTAAAGTTTATCAAATTTGCAATGTTTTTTATAAGTGTGCGATTTATATAGCCGGATTTCTGATCAGATTTGGGCATTTGTACAAGACGCAAGGGACACCCCAGCGAGTATTGTCAAGTTGATGAATCGTACGCATTGTCACTACCCACAGCTGTCGCTTGTCGAGAAGATGACACTTCGACCCGTTTTTTTGACACGTCTTTTATACCCGCCCAGCGAGGGGCTGGAGAAAATGAGCTGATATCGATCGCTCAATACAAGGGCTTTGAATTGAACTCATAAATAAATAAGCCGTGTCGTGGTGTGTTTAGTTTTTTTTGTTAAGCGATGATGTACGCGCTTCTTTTGTCACGCGTTTTGGGGGTTCGAATGAATTTATTGCGCTCAATGCACGGATAAGTGGTAGAGTGAAAAGTTTTGGCGATTAGGATGATTAGCTTGATTTATTTGATACAGATTTATTGCATGGTCGAGGGTTTTTTTGCGGTTAAACGTATTGAAACACGCAAACATTAGTTTGTTATAAAGCTTGATTAATAATACAAAATACTGTACGTAAAAAACTGCGGGTAGCCTACCCACCGGTAGGTAGGTTTTTATGTGATCGTTTTCTTAAAAAAAAGATAAGCTAGTGTGTAAAAGTAAAGTAAAGTAAAGAATTCAATAATATCACAAGGATCATTTTGAAACGTCTTATAGCTAGGTGAATTTACGCCAGTTCCACGCACCCCAGCCTAGAAGAATCTGGCAACAAACGTATGGCTTCACAAATGTTAGCATAGGTAACTTTTAACTATTACTTGAGCAGTATCATCCTTATCGTTTAACGTCCTGTAATAACAAAGCCAACATTACGCAGAACAGAACAGAAATAAAGATTACAAGCAGAATCTTCTAACTTTGGCATTAAAAGCAAAAATTGCTATCTACCCTCACCCCGCGGCTGACTCGTAAACCGGGCTATAATTTTGAGTTATGCCCCGGTTACGACGCGTACGTAATGAAACACGCTGTATATCACAATTTCAACGTGCTCACGGCTAAATGGTGACTGTAAATTAGCTCATGCTGTATATTGTACTCGTAGCTTAGAATAATGGAATTGATGATACGGGTAACGATACTTTAAAGATAAAAATATGTATGGTATAGCGTACTACGTCTCTTTTTCAAATTATTAATTATCGTGCGCTGTTTGACCAGTTGGTAAGAACTTTCACCATTTTATTGAATAGAGCTCTTGACCACGCGATTAAGTAATTAGTAGAAATACCCTACAAAAAATAAATATATCATTTATAAGCAGATGACGAGAAGATCAAATCGTTTACTAAAAGCTTTAAATTTTAAACTTCTGCGTGGCACTGCACTAAGATTCTCACCCCGAAATACAGACTAACAAAGTCTCATTCACCTTGTAATTTAATATGTTACAACGCCTTTTTCACTTATACTTTCTCTTAAAAGTGAAATGAGACAATTATAATTATACTTTAAGCCGTAAAACTTATGCTAAATAAGACGGATTATATCTGAATACCACCAGATGAATATCAAATCTACAATAGAGCATTCATTCAGTACTCTACAAAATAAGTCATTTAAGTATTGAGACGTAATTTTTTAAATTGAATTTCTGTTCAACTAGTACCATAAATAACGTTTTATCCACTTACGCGAAAAACCATTGCGTTGGCGCTGTTCAATTCTGACGGCGAAACTCACAAAGAATAATAACCCTTTCATTTGCACGTGACCCACAAAAAGCCAAAAACATCTGCTCGTAAAAACAACACATAGGTACTCCGCATAACCAAATTGAAATATACAGTGGGCTATATTCATTACTGTTGGGTCTCACGAGGCCATAACTCAAACTTACGGCTGCCTTTACGAGTTTTAAGAGCGGCACTCCGAGACGGTACTGTAAACTCCTGACGGGTTGAGTGTAAAATGAGCGCGGCGGTGATAGGGTTGCTACATTTTTTTTTAATGGAAGAGTGGTACTTAATGTAGGACTCATTAGGTAACTCATTCATTAAAATGCTTTATTCATAAATACATTCAAAAAGTAGTTTTAGCGGCTTGCTACTTTAATATTGTTCTTGTTTTAAATTACAAACTAACATCACCTCTCCATTCCAATTAAGTACCAACCTTCAATAAGGTACTTGTGACGAGAAAACGAGTTATAATGACAATCTATCTTTACACAATAAATAAATAATAAATAATAAATAAATAATGCTGGACAATCCACACAGCATCATCTAGCCCAAGGTAAGCTGCTGTTAAACAGAGCTGTATTATGAGTACTAGATGACTGATATATATTTAATACAATACAATACATAGATAGATATTTTTTATTATACATAGAAAACACCAGAACACCCAGAACAAATATTTGCAGATCCTACAAACATTTGTCCCAAGGCGGGAATCGAACCCGCAACCTCTGCGTCGCAGGCAATATAAGTTAAATTAACACGATAAGCTATGTAAGGGTATTTTTCAGATTTTTGACAGAAGTATGGTTAATGTGTATATATAAGTGTATATACAGTATTCGAAATCAATTAACTAATCAAATTATTCTGTTCTTTTACGTCTCCAATTGTACTATTCGAGGACAATTTATGAACACACGTATCTGAATGGATACCGCGTGAATCACAACCAAATAATAAACAATTATGAGGCAAGGTAAAATGGCACTAAAGTCAAAAGTCATAAGCGCCATTGCAACGGAAAACGTAAGGTTGTGTTACAAAAACATGACAAACGACCAAGTGAATCGTCTATTATGCTCTTAATGTGCCAATATATTATACGTCTTAAAAGGCGAAGTGTCAAATGATAAATTGAAGTCATTGTCATCTTTTGTGTCAATTCTGGCACAGTATGGTAGATGACAGTTTAGAATCAGATGTTTTTGGATTGGAAATTGATTGTGGTTTGATAGTAAGCGCGTAAGAATTCAATAGAGATCTGTGTTGCTTGTAGACTTTGGTAAGAGCGATCACTGTAATGACAGCGACCGGCTTTTTTCAACTTTCAACAAAGAGTAGTAGAGTTCTCTGTGATAGAGCTCGTCCGGGGAAAGACTACCACCATACCTATTTCTGCTGCCAAGCAGTAATGCTCGCATTGCTGTGTTCCGGTGTGAAGGGTATGGTTTCCGGTGAAATTACTGGCACATGAGGCTTTCGATCTTAGCCTCAAGGTGGCAACCCGCGAGTGATACCTCTGGTATTGCAAGCGTCCATAGGCTACGGTAACCGCTTACCATCTTGTGGGCCGTACGCTTGGTTGCCACTTCAGTTGTATAAAAAAAAAAAAAAAAAAAAACTTTATGTCAATAAAAAAAATCTTATTAAGTTTGTTAAGACCACGACTGGCAATCAAGCACACTGGTGCTATAAGAGTTCATCTTGATGGTACCACCGCAGCGTCAGATATTCTACCTCCAATCAGCAGTGTGCAAGCATTACTGTGTTTAGGTTTGAAAGGCACTGTAGCAAATAAAATGAATGATCGAATGTCCAAGATCTAAAAAATCGAAAGACATGACAGTTTCATCCACCAATCCGCATAGGACCCGCGGACTCAATTCCTCTCGTTTGAGAGTAAGGTAACAACAAGCAAGCTTAACAGGGAACATAATCAATAGAGCTGTCATGATAATGAACTCGACAGAGACGATTGTAGGGAAGAAAGAGACATCTCGGGTGACAAAGTGAGGTGGAATTTCTTTAATTTCTTTCATCAACAGACCGTCGCAATACAAAATGGGGCAATAGAATAATAAAAAGACTAATAATAGAGTTAATTTAATACCGCAGTGTCGTTCTAGTTATTTGCGGTTAATACTCACCAACTGTCGCCGGGACATTGAGTTATGAATAACAGGGTAATTTTGATAAGGCTCTGCTTGTATTATGGTCACAAAATAAAAAATAAAGGTCTTACTCTTCACCGCAATCTCAATCCCAATTTCAATCCAATTCTTATTTATAGCTGTAAATTTTTGTACTCTTGGAAACAAAGGTTAAATTTGGCGCTTAGGGTCATGAAATGTTGGTATATTCAAATTACTTATCCAATACCGATTGCGTTCAAGAGTAAGTCCCCAGGTTATGGCTACATGGTGATTTAGCAATGCCACTATCATTGATGAATGACATGCAGCGAGCTTCAAAAAGTTAGCAAATTGTCTGCAGTTATTTTTATTATTTTTTATTTAACAACTTTGTCATGGTTGTTCAAGATTTTGACATGATAATCTTGACTCAAAATAAGATGGTCACTGCAAAAGATAAAGATTGCAATGTTGGCGAGATTTGGAAGAGATTTTTGCCCTGTAGTAGGATGAAAATTAAATAGACCTATTAACTCCGTGTCCAGAGTTGGCCACAGACTCATACGAACTTATTTATTCCTTATCTCATTAGGCATGTTAATTTGTTATTTTATAATTATTATGCTTTGGACATTGTCATTTAACCCTGATTTTTGAAATAAATAAAATAAATAACTAATTGCATATTTGTTAACATATCCATGGTTAGCACCTCCATGTTCCAAGTATGCAATTATGAAGACGGCAGTCTGGGTAGCTCCCACATTGCAAGCGTCTGACAACCTCGTTATTAGCCTGATATAAAGGAATATTATAGAAGCACGTTAAATAGCTAAATAAAAAAAACTCATATTGACCGAGCGAAGTGAGCAAAATGTCACAATTTCGGAATACTTTTATCCGTCTGTCAGTCAGTCTGTTCTCTTCTTCTTCTTTTATTTATGGCGTCTGTGGCTGAGCCAAGATACAGGGACCCTAAGCCCCTTATTCATAAAATTATAGCTGTAATTTTAGCAGCTCGCTAAGTATTGTCTTTATTTGTCATTTCTATTCATTTCCTATGTTAATAAACAAAGACGATGATAGATTTGAAAGATACATTAGCTAACAGAGGCTTAAAGTAGGATTATGAATAGGGCCCTTAGTGTTATCAAAATACTTTTACTTTCAGCAACAAGATTCTCTCAATAACGTTAAAATATAAGGCACAACAAAATAATGTCCGGAATATTTTGCAACGTGAACTGAATAACAGAAATTCTTATAAACCTTGTTCAACACGTGACAACCAAAATAATACTAATCAAAATGGTAAAACAAGTTGCAACATCATACCGCTACGTCGCTACGCCGTAGGCACTGTAGCAGCGTAGCAGTTGAAATATGGCCCATGTATTATTCAAAGAAATTGCCACATATTTCATCCGAGGGAAATAACTCTGAGATATGGGTTGCGCGGTACACGAAATGATGAAACTGTTATAACTGCAAGTTTAGTTCGTTTTTTTTTCATAGCATTTTAGCGACGGTATCCTTTGATTTGTAGCTGTTTTTTTTGGCCTAGTAAGCATTACCCAAAAAAAATAACTAAGTAAAATTGTGTAACTTATTTACTAATATTAGTATTAAGCCGTAACTGTCAAGGGCCTCCTTTCCCTTCTTCCACTTTTCGCAATTTAACGCTGTAAACCTAGAAAACTGAGTTTTATATATTTTTTTAATGTTACGCCTGCAAGTCAAAAGTTACTTAATATAAACAGATTTTATTTTAGTTATTTTTTTTGGGAAAAAAAGATTTTATATTAAAAGATAAAATTAAAAAATCTACATTTTAAGTAGTGTAATTAAAAAAATCTACATTTCCACAAGTACAAAACGTTTTCCTATCTTCATTCCTCAGCTCGTGTACCGTGTCACGAAAGCTAAGGCCGAGCACAGACTAGCTCCACCTTATCTACGCCAAAGTGATTCCGCTCGGCTCGAGCGCGATATTTATGGCACCGCCAGATTTATCGCGCAACACATTCGCGATCTGTTGGAACCTTGTCACGCGACTTTATTTTATGGGAGTATTTTTATAAGCATTTGTTTTAAATAAATATTGGTGCACATTCAAAATAAATATTGGTGCACATTTTGATACAGCGCAATCGAGTTCCAAACCACAAAACATGAAGTCTAAACTAAGCAAGACTTGAACAGGGGATTTTGACACTAACCCTAATGGAAACCAGACAACTGATAGAATACACATACTTTTGTTTTTGTAAAAACATACTTATATTAGAAACACCCAAACCAGGAAAAAATATTTGCCGATCATGCAAACATTTGTCTCGCAGGAGGCATGAAACCCACAACCTCTCGCTTTTCAACCGGTTACTCGCCCACCACGCCAACTAGATCATATAATAGTATAAAAGTAATTTATATAACATTACATATAAAAAAACACGTAAGTTCATAAAATTCATTGAAAAATACTGTTTTTTTTTAACAAAAAACCAACAAATTTAACAATGTGGAGTTGTAAATATAACACTCATATTATATTTAAATAGCTTCCGGATTGTAAATTAGATTTATCTTCAACAGTTACAACCCCTTGCCCCGCTCCAACAAAAAATACATTTCCTTACGACGCGTAATATTTTAAACCATCCCCTTGCTTTTACAAAATGGCTGTCGGCGCCCGCTACTATTTTTCGTGCGAAGTAGCCTGTTGCAAGGGATAAGCGTTTAGCACAATAGCTGCAAGGTAAAACAAATCTTATCATTAAATGTTTAACGACCAAACTGTAACAAATAGTCGAATTAGATTTATAGTAGGTATTGATGGAGCATTAAATTTCTTGTATGTATATTCAAATTTTCTAATTTATTATTATTATTATTGTGAGACTAAATTTTACCCAACATTGTGTCTGAGTTCTACATTTTTAATAACATAATCTAATGTGAGTTATCCATAAAATTGCGCTTGGTGAAACCTAAATAAAGAAGGCAAAACTTCGTTCAAAAATAGGCCAAAAGCTTGCATGGGAACCCGAACCAGATCACTTATTTTGACGACCGATGTGGCGCGGTGGGCGAAGGTCCGCCTGCGACGCAGAGGTTGCGGGTTCGATTCCCGCCTTGGGACAAATGTTTGTAGGATCTGCAAATATTTGTTCCGGGTGTTCTGGGTGTATATAAAAAATATCTATCTATGTATTGTATTGTATTAAATATATATCAGTCATCTAGTACCCATAATACAGCTCTGTTTAACAGCAGCTTACCTTGGGCTAGATGATGCTGTGTGGATTGTCCAGCATTATTTATTTTATTTATTTACTTAGGTATAAAACACATCATATTTTTTTAAATACATAGAAATATTTTCAGATCCCACGAATAACATACTTTGAAATAGTTCGCATGTCGTCATACCCCAACTTTCCCTTAGACCACAGCCAAGCGTGATAAATTCCCTAGAAGTTCCTTACACTTCGCGAAGCAGACAAAATAATTTATGTACCTAGTTTAGTGGGTACTTCCCCGGATACATAGCCGTGTCGGGGTGAACGACATCTTTGTTAGCGCGATGGATCTGGACAAGATGTGATACTCGCGGTTTTTAAATGGATAGAAGTCAGCTGGTTAGCAGAGCTAGATTCAACGCTCCCCTGCGTCAGACGGCATGTTAAGCAGTCGGTCCCAGTTTTTACAAAATGTTAGGCTATGACAGAGGCCTTCGGGCGGCCTAGAAACTCTGTCACACTCACTTATACTTTAGCAGAGCTAGTAAACGCTTATTGAAAAGCAACAAATACCATTATAGTGTGTTAGTAAGCGGTAGAGTTTAGCTTTCGCTACGCGAAAGAATCGGCAGGCTGATTTCACTACCTATAACGACAGGAGATACTTCTTCATCAATATCTATCGTCCACTGTTGGGCATGCAATATTTGCAAAACGTACAAATGTTAGTTCGGTTGGTTGTTTGTAGGAAAAAAAATACAAAAACGAAGCCACGGTTCAATGTAAGTAAGTAGTCTTTGCTTTTTCTAAGTGTATTATTTATTACGCTGCTTAAATTTTGAACTCCATTATTCAACAAAACCTGTGGCCTTAGTAAGCTGTCGTCAAACGTGTCTCCCAAACTCATTTATAACGTACGTTATTTAATAAATATTATAGTTTACTAAACTTGCCTTTCGATATAATTTTCACTAAAAACGGGATATTTACAATGATTTTTGAGTTTTATTGATTCCCGATATTTCAGCGCAGTTACATGCACTATGATCATGGTAAATATCCCATTTTTAGTGAAAATTATGTTAATAACCATGATAGCTTTGAAAACTATATTGCCTTTTGATTTTATTTGGTTTCTTAAACAAAAGCACGTTTGTTAATTTCGAACATCATTTACAAAAAATATTATTAAATGAATTTTTCTTTAGCACTTCTTATCAGCTCCACATGCGCAGTTTACAATGCGAACTATACTTTCACGCTAACGTTTAGTACAAGTCCACTGGCGTCGTTTCTGGCAGCTAATTAGTACAGCATCCGATAGCATCTGGTACAGAATACGAGTAGTGGCGACGGGCTAACAAATGTAACCACTAATGACCTTCGAACCCGAGGTCTGTGCTAAACTGTGGCCGTGAAGATCTCAATCTTGAACAGTTTGTGGTGTGATGGAAACCTTTAAAGTAGCTAGACACTGTATTGTACGAAAAGTTGACTTTTTTTCTCTCAAATTCAAGTTAAAATTATTTTTCTATACTATTAAATAAAGAAGACAGATTTGTATTTTTGTTTGTTATGAATAAACTCAAAAACTACTGGTCCGATTTCAAAAAATCTTTCTTCTTTAGAAGGCTACATTATCCCTGGGTAACATAGGATATATAAATTACTAGCGACCTTCCCTGGCTTTGCACGGATGAGGTTTCATTGCACCCGTTCGAAGCTGGGACGGACTTTGGTGACAGACTGCAAGTATTTAATAAAATCACAAGGATCACTTTCACACGTCTTAAAGCTAGATGATGCACGCTAATTCCACGTGTCTTAGCCTAGAAAGATCTGGCAACTAAATCGGCTAGGTTCCTTCTTAGCTTTGTTGCTTAAAGCGCCATGACGACTGATCTTGAGCCTGAACTATCCATCGACTTGCTAAGACCGCTATAATGTTGCCAGTTCATCGTCTAATTTGTACGAATCACTAGATTATCGATAACTAAATAAATAATAATAAATAAATAAATAATGCTGGATAATCCACACAGCATCATCTAGCTTCAAGTTAAGCAGAGCTTGTATTGTAGGTACTAGATGACTGATATACACTATACATAGATATATATTTTTTAATAAACATAGAAAACACCCAGAACACCCGGAACAAATATTTGCAGATCGTATAAACATTTTGTCCCGAGGCGGGAATCGAACCTGCAAACTCCTGCGTTACAGGCAGACTTTTGCCCGCCGCGCCACATTGGTCGTCTCACAACGTCTCACGTCAAATCAATTTATTATTACCGTTCCGAAGCAATTTTTTTATTATTTTCAATAAAATAATCGATAAAGCGATAACAGCTTATAATCATAAAATAATTATTACCAGAAAACCTTTTCGAAGCAAGAAATTAAACATACTAATCGCAATCATACTAAACTTGTTGAACGACCGTAACGCCTTCAAATCTCAAGCCAATCTCTACCGATATTTATTGTAATAACAATGCTGTGTAAACGAACGTAAAGTACGATAAAGGCATTGATATTTATTGTGAAGAGCAGTCGTAAAGTCGGATCGGACACGCCTTCTGGGTACCGTAATCCGTATACAATATTTGTTGGTTTGTTTGTTGCAGCTGAAGCTTAACTTAACTTAGCTTGCAGTGTGAGTTAAACCTAACGTTTACCATAATTAAAAGTTAAAAACAGACGAAAAATCTCTAGTACTACTCTGCTTAACCTTTTAAACAATGAGGTCACACAATTAACACAGACCAACGACTTGTTCTCCGGCAGACGTGTTGCTCCGTCGAGCGCTGGAACCAAAGTATCTTTTGGTCCTGATGATGTCCCGTGGAAGGATGAAACACGTGTCGATATTTTTCTTGTTAACTGTGTGACCTCATTAGTTAAAAGGTTAAGCAGAGTAGTACTAGAGATTTTTCGTCTGTTTTTTATCTTCTAATGGATTTCTGCAAAGTATATACCACTAAAGTGGCAACCAAGCGTACGGCCCACTTGATGGTCAGCGGTTACCGTAGCCTATGTACGCATGCACCATCATAGATATCACTTGCGTGTTACCACCCTGAGACGTTAGATGGAAAGTCTCATGTGCCTGTAATTTCACCGGAAACCATACCCTTCGAACCGGAACACAGCAATGCGAGCATTGCTGCTTGGCGGCAGAAATAGGTAAAGTAACGCCTGAATCTATCAATTTATCATTAAAAGGCAACAACTTGGAACTTGGAACTTGGGAACGCTTCCTACTGGTAGTGATTTTAATCAGTTGAGCTATCTATAGGTCGTTTGTAACGGTCTTTAGATGGCTCAACTGTTTCATATGTATTTTGTATATTTTGTAATGTAATGTAATTATGTACATATTTTATTTTGTTTAATAAAAATCTTGCTATTTTTGAATACAGTAATCAGCACAATTTTTTCATAATCATAATTATACCTCTTTCAAATCTATCATCGTATTTATTAATTGACTTTTATGAATGACAGACAAGCAAAACAATACTTAGCAAGATGCTAAATACATTAAGAGTAGTAGAGTTCTTTGTGATAGAGCTCGTCCGGGGAAGGACTACCACCATACCTATTTCTGCCGCCAAGCAGTAATGCTCGCATTGCTGTGTTCCGGTTCGAAGGGTATGGTTTCCGGTGAAATTACAGGCACATGAGACTAACCATCTAACGTCTCAGTGTGGTAACACGCAAGTGATATCTATGATGTTGCATGCGTACATAGGCTACGGTAACTGCTGACCATCAAGTGAGCCGTACGCTTGGTTACCACTTTAGTAGTATAAAAAAAATAAAAAATTGTGTAGGTATAAAATATATATATTTTTATACATACAAAATCTCGACACAAGTAAAATAAAATAGAATTGAATATAATATTATTTATTGAAAAAAATGAGCACAATAACATCTTTTAAACTTAGTTAATAGGGTTAGTGTGACATAGGCGAGGAAAACAGGATTTTCCTCAAGTAAAAGAAAAAAAAAAAAAGGAAAACAGTAAAGTGTGTGACACTTACACTTACAAGACCATAAGTAACGGTAATCTTAGCAAAATAAATCATTTAATTTCATTGGGCATTGAGCTAGAGACAAAACTCTAGCTCAATGCCCAGAAAGGCAGATTGCAAGAAAAAAAGGAGATAAAAAAAAAATATATAACATATAACAAATGTTTGTACGATCTACAAATATTTGTTCCGGGTGTTCTGGGTATTTTCTATGTATATTTATCAGTCATCTTGTACCCATAATCACAGCTCTGTTTAACAGCAGCTTACGTTGGGGCTAGATGATGCTGAGTGGATTGCCCAGCATTATTTATTTAATTATTATTTTTGTTAGTAATTTTATGAACTGCACAAAACCCCAGCACACAACTAGTGCACCAACCTGACAATATTATAAACTATCCAGCGCATATCTTTATTGTAGGCTAACCGACAATAAATGCATCCCCCGTCTGCCTCTGACACGTACTTATTAACTGATTAAAGATATACGAGCCGATTTATAGTAAGCTTGCTTGTGTGGAGAGTTTTATGTCAGCTGTTTCTCTTTTGTGTTTCATTCATTGATAGCTTTATTTATTTAATACTTAGTGATAGTTAGTAAGTTCGTATGAGTCAGTGGCCAACTCTAGCGACAGAGTTTCTAAGCCGCCTCTAAGACCTCTGATATTGCCTAAAAACTTTGAAAAGCCTGTACTGACTGCTTACGTGCCCTCCGAAGCACAGGAGCGCTCAGTTGAAATTGCTACTGGCGGTCACCCATCCAAATGATGACTACGCGGAACAGTGCTTAACTTCGTTGATCTGTTAGGAACAACTTAGCCAGCTACGTCACGAGCTCCTACTCAGCGATAGTAGGAACTGGTGGTCTAGTGGTAGTTCGAACCCGTTCGTGCACTAATGGATCTAGCTATTATAATTATTGTATGCCAGTGCTCTTAAACAATGAAGGAAAACATCGTGAGTTAACCGGCCTGTCCATGAACCAAACAATTTTAAGACATGTCATCCACCAATCCGCATTGAACCCGCGTGCTGGATGAGACCCAATAAATCTCGCTTGAGAGACCAGTGTGTCCCAACTGTGGGAACATTAGAAGGTAATCATGATAAATGTAACTTAGATCAAATAATCAGAAGAGGCTTTACAACGTGAATGAGATGTTTCACAAAGAACCCTGAACAATAATTTGTTTCACTTACAATGCAACTAAATGACTAATGCAATAAAACACGCGCGAAAGTAGCCTTTGTGCAATGGCATTAAAGTTGTTCTTTATCGCCTCCGCAAATAGAAAGTACTTTGTTTACTGAATATTCAAGACACAGGTACCTATGTTCGACGCTTCGTACATTGTAAATGCTAAGTTATGTAAATTCCAGCCTTTGTACAATTAAAAACAAAATAACCGACTTGCCAACTGCACTTTCAAAATATTTAAGTAGTAAAATTAAATTTATCTAAAAAAATATTTTAGTGCAAAAATTGGGCTCGTCCGGGATTTGAACCCGGGACCTCTCGCACCCTAAGCGAAAATCATACCCCTAGACCAACGAGCCGACTGACACATGTGACGAAATTAAGTGACGCGTTTTTGGAACGTAATCAACACGTAAAGGTTTTGATTAGTTTCAGGTGGGGGAATTTTTTATCGTGTTATTTTATAGCTGTTGTTTGGAAACTTGATTCCAAAGCCATGTACTGTGTTCAAGTCACATTGTATACCTATTTCAAATTTCATCCACATCCGTTCAGCTATTACGAACAAACAGACATACAAACTTATTAGAATAGAATAGAATAGAAAAATATTTATTTAACGCCACACAATTAACATAAAAATAAAAATAACAATAAAAATTAAAACTTAACTATTGTGACGAAAAAAAGGCAGCCACTCAGCATGTGCTGCAGACATAATGTGTCTGCAGCGCTGGTTTTCAGTGTAGCCTACGAGTAGTAGTAGCAGCAATTAGCTGCGACACGAGTCTTTCACTCACTATCTAACAATTTACTTAGGTACATTTTATAAAGATTTGCCTTGGCAATTCTTAAAAGCCAAAGCAACAACTAAAAACCTATAAGAAGAAACCCTTCCTAACCCTTAATTATATTAATTCTTGTGATAAGCCAACTAATCATAAACAGGTTTTTATTTATTAAGTAAGTTAAAACAACCGTAGCTCTTATATAAATAAGAACATGAAATTAATAAATTAATTTTATTGATTAATGATATTCTCTTCAATGCTTCACTGATGCTGTGTGGATTGTCCAGCATTATTTATTTATTTATTAAATGCAAAAGTAGCTATATCAGACTGTTATGTTTTCACAGGTTTTTTTTTATACTTACATCTAAATTTTTATTTTTTTATTTTATTTAACTAGAACGGTGCACAACCAATTACACTAATTATTAAAATTAATTACAATACTAATACTAATAACATAAAAACAAAAATCAAATAAATTAAAAACAAAATTAAAACATTAAACATTAAAAATAATAATTAAATTTTACACTATCTTAAGTCTAACAAAATTAAATACATATCAATTAAAGTGGCAACGAAGTGTGGCACTTGATGGTCAGCGGTTACCGTAGCCTATGTACCATTCAACATCATAGATATCACTAGCGTGTTACCACCCTGAGACGTTAGATGAAAAGTCTCATTTGCCTGTAATTTCACCGGAAACCATACCCTTTGAACTGGAACACAGCAATGCGAACATTACTGCTTGGCGGCAGAAATAGGTATGGTGGTAGTCCATTCCCGGACGAGCATCACAAAGAACTCTACTAATCTTACTTTTACAGGTTGCGGTAGAGACAGCTTTTGAATTTATAATAGGTTTTCTTAACTATGTTAGTCGGACATTGAAAAAGCAGTCGGTCCCGGCTTTTTCAAAGCTGTTAAAGCCATGATAGAGGTCTTCGGGCGGTCGAAAACCTTAGAGATGGCCACTGACTCATACGAACGTACATAAGTACCTATGTTATTATGGATTAGAATGTTATTATGTTATTAGGAAAGCGAGCTCAAATAGGTTAATGCCAACCCTATTGCCGTTTCTATACGTTGAAACCATAGGTCCTAGCTAGGTGTAAAAACCAGAGTTATTAGGGCTAAACAATGATTGACCTTATTTAAACTCTTTAACATAATTCAGTAAACACTTCTACAACACCCGCAGTGATTCAACTAACGACAAAATCGCAGCAATCTCGTCTCTCGGCAATTGCTCGAAGAGAGAGAGAGATTTATTGTTATTGCCCAACATTTCCTTCGGGTAACGTTTTAATTACACAGATCGACGATAAACCATCCTGGGGCGCACTTTTCTTCATTAGAAGATGGATGGCGGAGAAGGGAATTTATAACCACAGGTATAATGTTCTAATGGTCAAAGTTAATGGAGCGGGTACCAATTGGCAGTTTAGCCTTTTTGTTATCTTGTTTTGTGAATTTATGTTTCAACTACGACTCTGAGTCTACATTTATATCAGAAGTCTAGGCCCGTAATTAACGAGCACTCGTGACGTAGCTGGCTAAGTTGTTCTTAACAGATCAACGAAATTAGGTAGTTAGGTCGTGGGGTACCGGCTCACCGCGTTTTCAAAATACTATCCAGGCGTCTGGTCGAAGCGACGCGTGATCCAAAGGGTGGTTCATATCTGGCTCAACGTATTAGCATTGTCATTCAACATGGCAATGCAGCCAGCATGTTGGGAACGCTTCCGTCTGGTAGTGATTTGGATCAGTTGACCTATCTATAGGTCGTTTGTAACGGTCTTTAGATGGCTTAACTGTTTCATATGTATTTTGTATATTTTGTAATGTATGGAATTATGTACATATATTATTTTGTTTAATAAATATTTATTTATTCATTAAGTAGGTATACCTACTGAACCGATTTCACGAAGTTACGCACTATTCAGTCACCTTTTGGTAATAGGTAATCACCGTTGGTAATTTCAACTCAGCGCTCCCGTACTTCGGAGCACGTTAAGCAGTCAGTCCCGGCTTTTCAAAGTTGTTAGGTCATGACAAAATCCTTCCGGCGGCCTAAAAACTCAAACTCAAGAGTTGGCCACTGACTCATACGAACTTACTTACTGTTTATTCTGAGCATAGAACAAAACAGGATCGAGATCATGCGCTAGCTTCATCTTGGATCAACCCCCGATTTTTGACAACCAACGTCCATATATCATTTCCATTTCTTCGGAGCCATTCATTTCACGCCTTACTCCAGCGACCGACGCCTTGCCAGGTGTCCTGCCGCCACAGTTTCGTTATATGATTTCTGACATCTTTGATCGTAGTTTGTCTTCGAATTGCTACGCCATTGGTAGTAAGTCAATAATTTCGTTCTAATAAGAACATAGCATAGATGCCACTACTTTTTTTGATTAAATAACTTGTTTGTAAAATAAAATACTTCCCCGGAATAACTCAGGTTACTTGCAAAATTTCCTTGTCATCTCACATTCAAAGCACTAACATTTCGGAAGTCAATACAGCAACCTCGCCAACCAATAATGTGGCTTGTCATCCGCACATCGTCCATCACAAGTATTGTATTATGTAAGCCCTTCATACTCCCCAGATCATAAATCACTACAATCTGTCAAAGTCTCTGTCATTCTAACTGATGTATTAATGTAAAATAAGCTCTATAACGTTGTCACTGAATTCAAAATTAGACAAATGCAAGCGCTTCTTCTGTCTTCGTAATATTTGCAGTGTTTGTTCTTGTGTGGTTGGATTCAGCTATCTCGTATCTACCCTGAAATTTTGTTCTAAATTGTCAGTAAAACATCATTGTTACATTTTTACTCTGTGCCTCAGGGTCAACTGTGACCGGATTTGACACTACATGAACCCTCAAAAAGGAAGGGACTTCAGATACTACAGCCGTTTTTGCAAATCCGCGATGAGACCTTTGATCGGTATCGGAGGGCGAACGGAGAAAGCGATCGACACTTTCCATGATCGTTTCATATTCAACTCTAAGGCTTTTTATCTGCAACCAAACTTCAACCTTATGTATTCTAGGTTATTGAATTAAATAGTTATGCATTCAAAACCATGACTTAATCGTAGAAAATAATTTTAATGTCTCTATTAATCAGTCGAGCAATTGTTAATAAATCACCAGCTTAATCTTTATCACCGTCCGCATTATCAAAATTTATATATTAGAGTAATAAATTATATGGAACGTTATTAAAGTCCACTTTTGCTTGCGCGTCTTGTTGAACTTACGTCCGCGGAGTCGACGTGGGGTCTTCGGCGGGCCATTTGTCACGGAGGCCATTTGTACTTGTCGAATCACGGCCATTAGACGAGAGTGTGTGACCGCGAGGGGTTAAGCCGTGTTCAGACTTGATTGCTCCAGTATTGGAAACTGTCGATGTCTAAAACAAAACTGGCAGTGTGTCAGGAATATCTTAGGTTAAAATTTATTTTAAACCAACGTGTATATACATATATGATCAGTTTACACAAGCTGTAGGTTGAGTCAGTGAACATGCATAGTCTGTACGCAGTGTAAACGGGATCTCCGGTACGCCACACTTGTCGATACCGAGTAGGTAGTATGAGCAAAGCTGTCCTATCGATTTATCTTACTTTGCGGCTATTGTTACAGACAGCCGGGGTTCCACGTGATTTATAAGTAGCCCAGTTAATTACGACGCGTCGGCACTCGCTAACATTTATCCATTTATCAGAACAGTCACCTGAAGACTTCACACGGCGAGTTCGATTTATACATTCGCATAAACTGAGTTTTATCTCATTCTTTGAAGTGCGCTCCGAGAAAACAAACAAAGCAATAAAGAAGGCCTTTATCGGAGCCATGAGTCGACACGCGAGCTAATTTACAACACAGCCGCTGGTTTTATCTTCATTAACCCATCGATTCACAATTAAGACGGCGAATAAATCTCCGGTAATGCGCTCCCCGTCCGCGCCGGTAGATTCAACTTCAAACAGATGTTATGTATAAATAAAGCCGAACGGAGGCAACCACTCGATATATTCCTGTCCGCGGCAAACTTTACAGATCTATCGCTGCACCGAAGCAGGAGACAACTGACTCCACATTCCGATCTAAAATCAACCTTAAACTCTTTGCTATTCTATCTCATCTAGCACTTTAAATATACTCACTTCAAATTCATAAGGAATGAGACAGACGTTGAACATAATATCGATTGAGTCGATATTAGGATTGATGCTTTAATACGATACGCTGTTCCATCCTACATCAAGTCACAAACCTCATCTTATATCCAGCGTAACGAGTCGATGCTCACATTCGATTATCTCGCCGCGGTATCCGAGGCATTATACTTGATGTATCGACACCGGCCAGGCTGGGATGTCGGCAGTAGTTTGATTTACTACCACCATTCCTTCCTGACACGCTCGATAGATGGCTCTGGTGACTGATCGCGCCAATCGGAGAGCGTCGAGAGTTGTAATGAATTGTCCCAAATAATTGGGACAGTATTTTATATCGACGTCATTTGTTCCGTGATCGGCACATTTGTTGTGTGCCGTTGATTTGTGCGGTGCTTTACCTTTGTGTTCGCGTATTTATCTCGTTGTTCGATTAAATGTAATGGAGGGATATTTCAATCCATTTTGGCTTAGCGAGTGTACAATAAATACTCTTTTGGCTAATATATATCTTTTACTGAAACTGTCATCTTCAAAATCTGAACCAAAAATGAAAACACTGTAGAGATCCTATGGCAAACAATAATGTTTAACTTTATATTTTGACATTTTTATAGATTACTAAATTGTTTATTAAAATGGTCCCATTAATTTTGTAGTCTTAAACTGGTGTGGGTAACATATTTAATTGCTACTGTACTTTTTCAATAATTGATTCGACGTTCTCTTTATCTCTACAAAGTTCATACCTTTAGATCTGTCTAAGAAGACATGAAGTCTTCTGGTCGAGGGTATTTTTGCAGCAGACACTGATGGAAGGCATCTCCGATCAGTGGACAATGCACGCATCAACTTGTATCGCATTCCTCATCTCTGCTTCTGGTTATGGTGAGACGCAGTTGACACAAAAACGAACGTTTACGATATAGTACCTAGTAATTGTTATGGTTACGTTTTTTCTTCAGGTGTCTTTCAAGACTAACCTTGGTGTTTAACAAATGCATCTTAGAGTTAGATCACAACTTTAGTTAGCAGCGTTATTTGGTTTTATTTATATCATAGTGGGTATACTAATTTGGTGAAAACTCCGTCAGCAAGAAAAAAAATTCTTATTTAATTAACAAAAACCATAAAAACTTAATTATGTGCTGCATTTGTAATGGTAATTTTTGAAAAGCAACCACGGTATCACTGTCTTTGTCTTTGAACTAGATGTCTTCATTATTATGTTTTATGGTTTGGTTTTAATGTTCAAAACAGTTTTAATTTGATCTGCAAAGTGATAATTTTTATTATTAGCGTTAGTAATTCTTATGTTTTTATTACTAAAGTAATTTCGTTACAAAACATAAACTAACAGTTTTAATGTGAGACATAAACCAACTTTTTTTTTTTTGTTTATTCATATTATTAGGTATCATCAACGTCAATATTTTTTTTCATGGCTCTGTACGTAGATTAGTTTTTTGTACTTTTCAAAACTATTAAAGTTTTAATTCTATGAACGCTACACTTCAAAGCATTTTATATGGGCATTGTTTTTTATTGCAATCAAGTACCTAAGTAATACAATAAAATCTATAAGGTCACCTAATTTTTAACGCATTAAATAAATTTTAGACAAAGACATTTAGAATGCTTAAAAGTTATAGCTAAAACTTTAAACTTTACTATTTTATATGCTTATAAATTTGGTTTTTAACACTTTAAACAATTTTATTCTTAAATATATGCAAATATCCGAATAAAAAAAAACAAAAATAAATGTAGGTACGAGTCTTACTGTCGATTGAAGGCATAGTAACTATTTGGTAATCATTATCAAAGGCAAACAAGAACGACGAAGTAAAGAGTAACCCCATGTCAGTGTAATGACAGTAGTTTTGAGATATTTGGAGAATAATGTCAAGTAAAATATAATTCGTTTTGGAAAACTTTAATCGTGTTTTATTTATTAATTTTAATGTTTGCATACCTAACAGTATACCCAACAATAACCCTTAAAATCTGATCTCTACAGTGTAAATGTAGTCCAACATCACATCTGTAGATAAGGCTCCGACTGGCTCCGACTTTGACGAACGCCGCTCGACTCAATCTGATCGACATTTGCACCCGTTTCAATATACGTCTACTGCCTAAAGCTTTTTCATTTCATTTGTAGGTAACTAGTTTTAATTCTGTGATGAAATAAGTGTTGCTCTTTTTTTTCATATATTTAATCATGGTAGTTATACTTACTTTAACTAAATATTAATTAGGCATTCTACTAATAAAACTTTTAAAAAATCTTACAGTAACGACATCTGTATTTTAATAACATTAACTGAAAAAAGTATTTTGTACGTATTTAACTTAAATTTTTACTCCATTTTTTTTTATAAGTCTATGTTCAACAATTTTTACAATTGATATCATCGCATTAGATACCAACAAAATTGATGGCACAGCAAACAGAATAAATGATTACATGTCTATATTTACATTTAGCGTATATGAGTTCGATTTATCATTCGAGCAGACCGTTATAGCTATAAATCATACTCATTCAACAATGCCGTGTTCGAAGCTTGCACACGTCGACGTTATAATATACGACCCGAGCTTCCGCCTCGGGTTTCACCATAAAACAGTAAAAGCCTTTAAATATAGAGGCCGTAATTACGTAAACAGACACATTGACAAGTCTGAAAGGTAATCATAAGCTCGAATTTATCACGGAGTGAATCATTCATGCGTTAAGACAGCTGACAGCGCGGCACATACATTATAATGATCGACAGCCTGACGTTACTTGTCACAGAGGGATAATGTTGTTGCCACACTCTACAGCTTTACTCCAATCATAAACCATCTTTAGAACAAACAGCGAGGGCACATTATTGCATACTCTGACGCTTGACCCTAATGACGTTGTTGTTTCAGCAAGTCACAAATCTAACGAAAAGAACAAAGTTGTATTTTTACTTGCTTGTTTCAAATACAACCTTAGTGCGATAGCTTTAGTTTGAGAATCCATCTGTGGTGTTTCACATTGTGATGTTGTTCATGTTGGAAATTGTGACTGAGTTTCAAGTTTAAAAGCTAAACTAAACTTAAGCCTTAAATATATAGATCCTGAAGATTCAAAATCAAATGTAGATAAAACGTTAAACTTTTACATAGGTTGTTATAGAAATGAAAACGGTTGGTAGCGCGGTAGCAAAGAGACGTGTCGCGGCATGTCATCGGGACGCAATGAAGATTTATGAACAGGCCGGTACTAGAGGTACGATCAAGTCAAACGACTCACATACTTGTAATATCACCACATTTTCTACTTTGTTGATAATAATTGTGTTGCACACTTCAGATTTTAATCAGATTAGAGGCTTGGATCTCGTTTGAAACTTGTTTGAGAACATCAATTTTGATTTAATTGCTGATAATAATCTTGCAGCATTATTCAATGTTGGTTTACCTTAATCCAGATCAGGTAGTTTCTGTTTACCACTAATAATATTGCGTCGCACATAGACTGACACTAGTTATTTTTGTTTAATTGAAAATATTTTTACGTGTCATTGCTTTTCTCATCTTTCTGCATCTTTAAACTTTTAAGTTTTTTTTTTCCTGCATATTATTTTTTATGTCTTAATCATGTTCCTATCAAATTAAGTTATTTTCACGCCTGAAGCTTTTACATTTCTAGAAGGTGTCGTAAAACATGTTCTTTAACCAGAAAGTCTTTCTTATTTACTAGCTCAATCCATTAAACTTTTTTTAAGTCGTAGATGCAATTTGTTTATTACTTATTTCCTATTATTTGCAGAATAACCCTCTTTCAGGAAACTATACATATTATGAGACACCTCGCACAATTCCCTACACCCCTTGTGTACAAGCTTTATTTATTTAGCAGCGCGATAGGAATTCATACATTTTTATTTCAATTCACCGGCGGGGAACTGAATATGTGCTAAAGCGTGTTTTTGAGCGTGAAATGCTATTTCAATCGAATTTAGGTAAAATATGCAACGTGAACGAGCATTTTATGCTGTGTTTGTGTATATCTATAGTTTGTTGTTGGAATATATTTTTAAGGTTTATTATTATAACGTTCAGTACACCATGCAATGCAAAATGAAATAGCTGATTATGGTATATTGTAAATTTTTGTTAACCTTTAAAATTCTTGTCTAGTTACAAGTTCTATAATAGCTGCAATTATATGTAGCGTTCCACATTTTAATGACCGTTCATTACTATAACATCATCTACATAGAAATCTCATGAATAAAAATGACCGCATATTTCAAAAGAATTAGATTATCACTAGCATTTAACATCTCCCTCTAGCGTCCACGTTCAACAAACGACCCGGCATCCGAAACACACATCCATTAATAAAACCACACAGATAATAATCACGAGTTTAGAAATTAAAAAATAAATTATACTAATTCAAAACTACCGTCTCATTATAAACGTCATCGTTCAAAAGGAAAATTGATTTACGGCGCTGCATTACGCCATTATTTTATGACGCGAGAACGCCCCGAAATAAAATACCAACAAACATTCAACTGGCATCCACGACTATTACATTCTCTACAACATTACTGTTGCCATCCTCAAAAAATTTTCCCTTCTTTATTGCTTTGACAGTAAGGTCTATTTCAGCGATGGTTTTTTCTTTAAGTTTGAAATGTGATAAGCGGTTGTAGCCGTCATAAAGCGAATAAAATACGGGGCACAAAGAATAAGCGCTGGTGTAAGCGGTGTTATGTCTGTCAACATAAAATATTGTATCCTGTGCCGGGAGCCGGGTTCAAATTGTGCTGCTTCTATTGCGCTATTAATCTTTGTAATGCAGCGTGTGAAATGGCAGATGAAGAAATTGCAGTGCTCTGTCTCTGTCTCGAGGTTTGGGATATTGACGGTCTAGTTTCAAGTTTGGCTTGTGTTTTGTTCATCTACCTTTACCTCGTTTTTTTATGACTCTACCATAGTCCCTTCTATTAGTAGCCAAAGCTATGTCACAAAGGAGTGGTGATAAAAACCATATGCACGATAAATCGGTGGTTGGGTTTTTGTATTCAATAGTTCATTACTTGGAACGCAATGCCCTATACTTGCGAATATCTCTACAATTAGAGTTATCAGACACAGAAGAGGAGTTAAACCCGACTGTTTCCCGATGGCAAAATGTTTAGGAGAACAAACAAAAAAGAGTACATTCAGAATTTGGATTGAATGTAATATTATATTGAGCACCAATTTTATTTTAAGACAGACATATTGCAATTATAAAATGAACAAAATATTTTACGAGCAGTAATATCTATAGAACAAATAAATCCAATCATCATTAAACAGATAATTATCCTTGAAATACTTTCAAACCAATCGTTTTTTTATTGTATACTCTGTTAATAGATGTGATTTGTTAGTTTCTGTAATTGGCATGTCTTGTTCAATAATTAAGGTTTCTAATTTCTTGCTGCTTTCTTGTAATTACGAATGCAGGTTAATGTCATTTTGATTGTATTTAAACGATTCATCGATAAAGAGCATTGCAATACCAAGTGATTTCATTTGTTATGTACCCGTCGTATCTTTTCTAAATCTTTTAATTAAATTATAATATTAAATACTAATTTCAGGTTTACCGTTTTTCTCACCAAACTTATAAATTCTCTAAAAAATTTTTATAACTATATTATTATACGGATAGTTTGGTTTGAATTGAATGTCCGTATAATTTAAGTTAATTACTATAGATAACGATAGCACTGTATATTTTAATTATAAGTCAAAGTATTGTGTCACCTGTAATTTACGTTGACAAAGAAACTTTCACAATATAATTTCCTTGGACCATTTCATGGACTAACAATTACCATAAAACAATGTTATTAAAGTAATTATCCAAATGTCGCTATGTGGGTTACTAAGAGTTATATCAGGGCAAGATACAGAGCTGATATAATAAGTGGAGCACTGGTTGTCAAGGGGTAGGAACCCCCGCCTTCCGATCCTAAGTTCGAAGGTTTGAAACCAGACGTGGGGTATTTATCTACTAGAAAAATCCCTTTGGGGAAGGAAAACATTGTGATAAAACCGGCATATTCAAGAAAAATATCAATGACACATTCATCCACCAATCCGTATTGTCTGCAAGGTGGATCGTGATAGTCTCGGTCTAGATACGGCCAGTGTCCCAATATTAAAAGAAAATCTAATGGTTGATCAGCGGTTTGTGAATCGTCACACGCAGAGATTGCTTACCGGTTCGGCACTGACTAGACTATATCCGTTGGTAATCACTATAATAATTATCTACCCAGGTTGGCTAATTGTTAGTTAGTCATCAGCATCATCATCGTTATTTTACCAAAAGATGTCCACTAAAGTAAGTAAGTTCGTATGAATCAGTGGCCAACTCAGGTGACAGAGTTTCTGGGCCACCCAAAACTCTCCGTCCACTGCTGAACATAGTAGACCTCCAACAAAGAGTGACATGACAACCGAAGTGGTAAATAGCCGTTAATATATTTAAAATTAAAAACAGTTACTATCCATCATCTAAGATAAGTTAATTATGTTGTAGTATCCTTTATAGAATGGCAACCCTAAAACTCTAGGATCTTAAGTATGCGTAGAGTCATAGCTTGCTGTTTTTTACTCCAAATAGCTTACTTTATTATTATTTTAACAAAGAATTTAAAACTTGAGAATTTATAGCACATTGTCACAATAATTGAGCCAATTACAATTGTTAGCAGTAATGGTGTAATTGCCTTTATTAAGCTATAATTGCGCTTTTGAATGTTAGTTGCCTATAAATGGGTTTGTGCTGCGGTTTCTCATTTTTTATGCCTTATCAGAATCTAGGTAGGTTTGTAGTTTATAGTAGGGTAAAGTAATTACTTACTTGAGTAGGTAGGTATTATGGTTTGTTTAGTATAATGATGACTTTGGTCCTTATAGTCCTATATAGTATATAGTCGTATATTGTATACAGTCATAATATATTGGTATTTGACTGCCCGTTTTAGAAACGAGAAGTTGTTAGTTAGATTTTAGCTGCGGGACAAATTTATAACATATGAATAGTGATAATGGTTTTGGTGTTGTGGTAAGAAGGGAAACACTATAGTTTCTGATACACATGGCACATATAATCATAAATAGGGTCAAGGCATAATATTAGATTGTTTGGTGTGTCAATATAAGTAAGTTATGCAACAATTACAATACATTTCGTATCAGAAACTAAAGTACTAAAACACCCAGGCATGGAACAAACATTTGCAGGTCGTGCAAAAATTTGTTCTAAAGCGGGAATCGTGTTCGCAACCCCTCGCTTCTCAGCCGAACACTGGCCCAACACACCACCGACACCGTCTAAACATTTATCGCGATAAGAGCCTACAAAATGTTGAAACAATGGCCGGCCGTAATGAAATCAAATCCCAAAGCAGCAATTTTAAGCAATATTAACCAACGAAGTGTTATTATAAGATATGTTTTCAATTAAATTCGTTGGGCAAGCTGTAATTGTGATTTGAGGTGTGATAATGTCAGTTTATACCACGAGTGTGGCGGCTGATGGGTTTTTTGCCAACGCGGTAGCCAGATTTATGAAACAAAAAATATGGTGTACCTACCTACTTACTGAGATACCAACATTAAAACTAATTTTCTTTTGTTTATAATTTTCAGAGAGAATGCAGCGGTGAGACGAAGTTTATTTAAAAAGCAAAACTACGAGCCATTTCATTGTTTTACCAACATTATTATACTATTTACATACAAAAACAATGTTATTAACGTATTTCTATTTACTTATAAAACATATCAGTATGTGCTTAAACATGGGTATGTAATTACAACAATGTACCTAACATTGTTGTAGACACAGAACGCTGTAGACCTTAAGACTTTTGATTCAGTTTTATACTAATGTATTATCTAGGGTTTGAAAGGCACGCGTATAAGGTTGAAGCGATTGGTTTTGATATCAACCGTGATAAATTATATTTTATGCTTATGACAATTATTAGATTTATTTAAAAAATATGTAGTTATTACTTATTACACATTTACATTACGTAGATACAAAATACATAAAAACGGTAAGGTTGTCTTACGAACGATATAAACGATCTTTAGATCTTTAGATCAACTGGTCTCAATTTAATTAAAACTCTACCCGATTAAAAAATGCAAGTATCATGGATCGAGCAACTATGCAACATTGTGCTTTTAATTTTGTTTTATGTCACTGTATGTTAGGACGTTCAAATTGTTTGTCTAATGTTAGCATCTAGCTTGGCCATAACAGTTGCAGTGTGTTAAATATTTTCCATAAACTCATTGTAGTGGAAAAACCTTCCGTACATATAAAAATAAAGCTTTCAACTTGCTCCAAAACCAAACACACTTCGTAATTAGTTCTCGTAACGACATTGTCAGGTTGTCACGTCAACATGTCGCAATAATTACTTTAGACAAAGTACAAAGCAAAACCAGTAAGTTTTTTAACAACCATAGAATAAAAAAAAAAAAAAAAAAACCTTCTAAATTAATAAATATTCATTTGTGTCAGCTAAGAAGACATTTACGTAAAAATCTAGTAGGTACACACCGAGGTTAGCACCAGTTTTTAAAATCATCATGGCCATCTAATGTTCCCTGCTGGGTCATTGACCTACTCTACAGCTAGAGTAGAGATCCAATTCGATTGATGGCACATGTCATTAGAACTTTTAGTTCTTGAATATACCTGTTTCCTAGCGACATTTTCCTTCACCGTAAGAGCTTGCATACATTCGACAATTGTATGTGCGGATGTGCGCAAAATCCTAGATACTCGAACGGTTTAGAGTCCACGACCATAGAATTGGAAGGCGAAGTCGCTACCACTAAACCACCTTGTGCTCTTTGTACAATGATTGAAAACAGCTCAAGCAATTATTTTTTTGACAATGCGGATATCGGCCTTTGTCAAGTTGATCGATGTCGCTACTTATTTTAATTGAACATGTTTTTGTTCTTTGTTAGCAAAGTATATTGTTTTATTGTCAGTGTGGTATTTATTTTCAGTTCAATAATTTGTTTTTGCTACAGACATGTTGTTTAATTGTAGCAACCGCTTTTAAATGATATAAAAGAATGCAAACTTTTGTTATTTCAAACCATTTGTAACGACATCGCGAAGGTAACAAATAATTAGTGGATAGAAAAAGCTTAAGTGCTTCTATATCTAACAAAATATTATCAGTGGATTCTATCGGCTTATAAGATGATGATGAGCAAAAAAGACTGGTAATATCTTCTATAATATAAAAATGAATCGCAAAATGTGTTGGTAAGCGCATAACTCAACAACGCCTGGACCAATTTGGCCAAATCTTTTTTTAAAATGTTCGTTGAAGTTCAAGGATGGTTTTTACGGCGAGAAAAATTAGAATTATTGCTGGAAAAACCCTAAAAATAGCCCTTTTCTTTTTCCCATACAAATGATTTGTAACTAAAACGTAGTCAATTTGAGCTTTATTGCTATGATATAAAGTTCATATTAAATTACAAGCATTCACTATTGTCTAAGCAATGTAGGTGTGTTCCTAACGTCAAAGATCATATCTATCAAAACAATGTGCGTGTGTGCGTTGGAGCACAGAATACATAGTTGGAGGAGTATTTTTTAAAATACGTATGCACAAAAACTGCAACATTACAAATCTTTTTGACAGGACGAAGTCTGTCGGGTCAGCTAGTTTGTAATAAAATATAATGACGGAGAAATCTCCCGTAAATAATCAAACAGTAATCGGTGAATTAAATGGCACAGTACTTTTAATCCTATAATCTTCCTATAATGTAATATTTTCTTTTGACCCGCATATTTTGAAAGGCGGCAGTTTATTTACTCAGATCATGGAATACCAAATACTTTCTGTGAAACCCACATTATGCAATTTAAAATGTTTGCTAATGAATTGTGTGCAGCTGTCAGTCTGTATGTTATTTTAAGTTGTGAAATGTCAGATGATGGGATTGTGCTCTAAAAATAAACATTCAATTATTAATTGCAGTGATTTATCTGGTTAATCATTGTTAGCATCATAACCGTGTGGCGTGCACTTTATTTGTTTGTCCCAGGTATAACAGTCGATGATGGAGGCCTTCGAACGGCCTATAAACTCTGTCACCAGAATTGGCCATTGACTTATAGGTACAAACTTATTTTACACTAATTTAAACGAACACACTTACTAATCATTATTATAATAACTTTGTTCATCATAAAATAAGAGCTATCTACAGAATATGGATTCAAATTAATTTATGTCCGGCTTATTTAACTTCTTACCTATATTATACAATTAAGAAAACTGTGAATACTAGATTAAGTAAAATAAAATAAAATAAAATAAAATAAAATAAAATAAAATAAAATAAAATAAAATAAAATAAAATAAAATAAAATAAAATAAAATAAAATAAAATAAAATAAAATAAAATAAAATAAAATAAAATAAAATAAAATAAAATAAAATAAAATAAAATAAAATAAAATAAAATAAAATAAAATAAAATAAAATAAAATAAAATAAAATAAAATAAAATAAAATAAAATAAAATAAAATAAAATAAAATAAAATAAAATAAAATAAAATAAAATAAAATAAAATAAAATAAAATAAAATAAAATAAAATAAAATAAAATAAAATAAAATAAAATAAAATAAAATAAAATAAAATAAAATAAAATAAAATAAAATAAAATAAAATAAAATAAAATAAAGTAAAATAAAATAAAATAAAATAAAATAAAATAAAATAAAATAAAATAAAATAAAATAAAATAAAATAAAATAAAATAAAATAAAATAAAATAAAATAAAATAAAATAAAATAAAATAAAATAAAATAAAATAAAATAAAATAAAATAAAATAAAATAAAATAAAATAAAATAAAATAAAGTAAAATAAAATAAAATAAAATAAAATAAAATAAAATAAAATAAAATAAAATAAAATAAAATAATAAAACACATAAAAAAAATATATTTAAATTTATCTTTTAGTTCGTTATGTAACTCTCACTTTTTAGCAAACTAAGGTACCAAATTGCTGATGATCATGGTAAAGCTTGGAGCTAAAACCTACTCAATGTAATACGAGTAAAAGGTTTCTGAGAAAATTAAAAGTGAGATTAAAGTCACAGCTGTTCCTAAAAATATTTATCCTCTTGCCAAACTTGAATAGATTCTCTGAAAAGAATCACGCAACATTACCCTTATTATCACTGGACAAATACTATCCATGCAACTAAAATCACAATGCAATAACGCATAAATAAAATGCGCCTTTTTATCGCGCTCCCGATCTATAATTCATTCAGCATTGTCAAGACCTGAAGATATAAAAAATCACTCCATTTGAGGGACACAATAAAAATTTAAAACACCCTAATGTGCCAATACATTCGCGTATCTCGTGTTGACACCCCGAGAATGTAAACGAGTCTATGTTTTATTTATGAAGTAAGGAGTACAGCGAGAGTAATGCAGGTATTTTAATATGCAATTGAAAATTGTACCAAGAAAAATAATAATGTTATTCGTTCTCTTTTTATTATCGTCTGATTTTATGATTAGGGTATTATCATCAATGCCTTGCTGAGATTACATAATCGAATATTATAAATGTAAAAGGATGTTTTTTTTTTTTTTATACTACTAAAGTGGTAACCAAGCGTACGGCCCACTTGATGGTCAGCGGTTACCGTAGCCTATGTACGCATGCAACATCATAGATATCACTTGCGTGTTACCACCCTGAGACGTTAGATGGTAAGTCTCATGTGCCTGTAATTTCACCGGAAACCATACCCTTCGAACCGGAACACAGCAATGCGAGCATTACTGCTTGGCGGCAGAAATAGGTATGGTGGTAGTCCTTCCCCGGACGAGCTCTATCACAAAGAACTCTACTACTCAACTCATGTTTGGATGTTGGTAACTCAATTACGTCGTAACATCTGAATCGATTTCCATAACTTTGGTGAAAAGTAAAATAATATCACAGGGATCATTTTGAAACGTCTTATAGCTAGGTGAATTTACGGCAATTCCACGCGCCCCAGCCTAGAAGAATCTGACAACAAACTCGGCTGGGTTCCTAGGTGTAGTCCTGTTTCATTCGTCAAGCAAAAAAATCAATTAATAAATGGTTTTCAACCGGAAACTTCACTATGTCTGATAATATATATTATAATTATTATCATATTGTATTTTAGGTCACTGAAATGTATTTTACCCTGGTACTACGTGGTCGAAGCCAGCGCCATTCATCATGACAGCCTTCTAATGTTCCCACTGTTGGGACACTGGCCTACTCTCAGGCGAGAGTGATTAGGTCTTAATCCACCACGCGGACCCAATGCGGATTGGTGGATGGCACATGTCTTTCGAATTTTTAGTTCTTGGACATGCCGGTTTCCTCACGATGTTTTCCTTCACCGTATGAGAGCACTGGCATTGCGCACATAAATTTTTCGAAACAGAAAAATCCATAGGTGCACGACCGGGTTTGAACCCACGACCTTAGGATTGGAAGGCGGGGTCACTACCACTAGACCACCAGTGCTCTTAGTGTCAGCGCAATTACCTACTAATTATTTATTTTTGCATGATTAAGATTACGGTTTAGGGAGTACCCTAAACCGACGTGCGTGTATGAAGAATGTGATGAGAGTAAATGAAGCAAAACAGGTGTGTCAGGATCGTAGCAAGTGGAAATCCGTGGTCTCTGCCTACCCCTACGGGATACAGGCGTGATTTTATGTATGTATGTATGTATGTACTAAATTATATATACGTAGCTAGTATTATGTTATCTGTGATACGTAGTTAAGTGATTCAAATTGGTACAAAACTCCAGTAAAATAGGTTACCAAATTAGCATAAACTTAGAGAAGGGTTAGATGATTGAATTATAAAAATGTACTAGAGTTCTTTGTAATAGAACTCGTCTGGAGAAGTACTACTATCACACCTATTTATTGTCGCCAGAGTTAGCTACTGACTTAGACGAACTTACTTTTTTTTTATACAACTGAAGTGGCAACCAAGCGTACGGCCCACAAGATGGTAAGCGGTTACCGCAGCCTATGGACGCTTGCAATACCAGAGGTATCACTCGCGGGTTGCCACCCTGAGGCTAAGATCAAAAGCCTCATGTGCCAGTAATTACACCGGAAACCATACCCTTTACACCGGAACACAGCAATGCGTGCATTACTGCTTGGCGGCTGAAATAGGTATGGTGGTAGTCCATCCCCGGGCGAGCTCTATCACAGAGAACTTTACTACTCTTGCTTACTTACTTTTACCTATTTATTTATCCTGCTAAGTAGTAACGCTCGCATTGCTGTGTTACAATGTTCTGTAAAATTTACACAATAATAGGCAATAAGTTACGTCGCAGTTACGGCATATTTTCTCGTCACAGATACCGCAGAGCCTCAAGACGAAAGTCTATAATCAGTGCGTGTTGCCAGTGATGACTTATGGCACTGAAACGTGGTCGCTAACTATAGGTCTCGTTCAAAAGCTCAAAGTCGCCCAACGAGCTATGGAAAGAGCTATGCTGGGAGTTTCACTACGCGATCGAATCCGCAATGAGGAAATCCGTAGAAGAACCAAGGTCACCGACATAGCTCTTAGAATTAGTAAGTTGAAGTGGCAATGGGCAGGCCATATAGCTCGCAGAACCGATAACCGTTGGGGAATAAAGGTTCTCGAGTGGCGACCACGAACTGGAAAACGAAGTGTAGCACGGCCCCCCACTCGATGGACCGATGACATTAAAGCGGTCGCAGGAAGTCGGTGGATGGTGAAGGCCCAAAATCGGTCGTCATGGCGCTCTTTGGGCCTGTGTCCAGCAGTGGACGTCTATCGGCTGATATGATGATGATGATGAAGTTACGTCTCCGGGTGCAACTAATACCGAAGTTAAAGCAATAGTAGAATAAATAGAATCAGTTCTTAAAATTGCTTTAGTCATTGCGGCTTCAGTCAGAATTTACTTTATAATTTCTTGCGTCTACCTTCCGTCTTATTCAGCTGCTTTGTGTAGGTATTTATGATAACTTTATGCTATTTTTTTAAGCTGCTTACAACTTAAATTCTATATTTCTAATTCTCAGCCTGATCAGTATCAGCTTAACATTCACCCTTCTGATCACTAACCAGATTTCTTGGAAACAAGCAATAACAAACCTTAAAAAAACTTTATAAAGATACATATTCAAAGCAAACCGATTGAACGTGACACAGGCCTATTTGTGGGATGAATAGCTCTATTGAATGAATTATTCATGGGTATTATAGACCCCGAATTAGAGGGTTGTTTTTACCTTGAACAGAACAGACAGTATCTCTTGAACACGAGTATTGTTGTCGGAATCGGTTTAGGTGACGGATGAGTGGACATTACGAGTGTGGCTTCTAAAAAGCGGCAACTGGTATTAAAAAAGCTGATTTTTAGAAAAAAAAAAAATTTTTGCAGTTTATTTATTTATTGATGTTAAAAAAACAGCTTTTTAATTTATTTAAAATTTAATTTGTCACATATCAGAACAATTGAACATATCATAATAATGCGTACAAGCTTTGCCTAAAATTTTTAGCTAGAGTTTATGGTCACTTGCACTAATATATATGTAATTGTATGTGTCTACATATTATAAAGGTAAGGATATTATTACCTATAGGTTTGTAAAAGGTATTGCTTGATTATTTATTTTTACTATTTTTTTAATATATCAATCATAATTAAATTGAAATATAAAACAACCTATCACGTGTTAAACCTCTTTTAAAATTGAAGTTGTTTTATTATCGTGTCAGCATTTACAAAACCTACATCATTATTCTTAAATAATATCTCAAGATTTATTTCTTGCCCTTTCAACTTTTAAATAAGGTGATCAATCAGACGAAAATTCGTTTTTTTATATTAATGTGTCGACATTTCAAAGATAAAACGAAACGCAAAACGCCTCCGGGTCTTGACTTGACATTTTGATTACGTTTCGATATGTTTTTTGCATTAATCATTTTAATGGGTTAATTACATTAGCAATCACACTTAAAGAATAGTTTACCTGCAACCATTAATCAAAACAAAACTACCACACCTTAATAATTTTATGGTGACAATCTCATTTTGCAGTAACTCGAAAGACTGATACAAAATTAGGTAGGTAAATTTCATAATTTTAGTTACTTCCAAAATGATTGTGGTCAAAAAAATGGATAAGAAGTATTTTTGAAATTAGCAACAAAATTATAATATTGTTGGTTTTTTTCTACACCAATAGATGGCGTGACCAGTTTCCTTTCAAACTTCGAACCATAATTTATAATTTTGATGCCTGTCAGAATACTTTTTTGCTAGTATAATTATTTCCGTGATTATTATATGAGTTGAGATTATTCATTAGTTATAATATGCATACTTTTACATAATTTATAATTTTTATGCCAAGATAAGTTATGTTATCCAGTTGAATTTAGGTTAACATCTAACATTATTTTATTATTTATTTTTACTTAGATAAATGAATAAATGCTTACTCAAAATCTGCAAAATTAATATAATATTGTTTCGAGTTAAGGGTAATTTAGCGTCCAAGACTCAAAAGGAATAGTTATTAATTTAAGTGTTTTACCATTTATTACATTATAGTCTTAGAATATAAGGTTAATGCAAAAAATAAGCACCAATTAGCTTATTTTATAAGACCTTGACTTGTTTGTGTTAAATTTTTTAACTTTACATATTTTTAGCTTTTGTAAGTGGATCAGGTTAGCACAGGATCGCGGTAGATAGCACAAACTAAAGGAGACCTATACCGAGCAGAGGGTAAGTCAGGCTGTGGATGATGCTGATGATACCTGTTAGACGTGGTGATGATCGCTGCGGAAAAGCTTTGACTGGCGGAAGACAGGCCAAAGAAATTCTGGTCCAATAGCGCGTTGGGTCAATCACATTAAAAAAACCTCGCTCGAACCGAGAAGAATGACAAAAGAGAAAAGAGGCCTATACTTAGCAGGTTAGCCACTGACTCATATGAACTTACTTACTTTAGCAGTACTATTTACCAGACTGAGATGATTATACCCTTTACTGCTATTACTGTGGCAGTAACAGTGTTCACAAAGAATTGCAAAGTGTAACATTTTCATTAAAATGTTCTAAGGAAATTAGGTGCTCAAATTTCTGTAGAGCCTAACTATAAAGCCTTTTTAAAACTGTGTTCTAAGCACTAGTATCTATATAACTTTATCACAAGCTATTGAATTTAAAACCTGTCAATATGCCGTCATAATAAATTTAAAACAAAATAAAATATGATACCTAGGTAGTAATGTGTGTGTGAGTCAGTGGCCGACTTTAGGACAATATGTCAGATTGATAACAGAAATTTAATAACGTTATAACTAGTTTTTTTTAATAATAATAGTCGCGAAGTTTGAAACAACTAGATAATTAGGTACCTACCTACTAAAACGAATAATAGATATACCTAAATGTGAGCTTTTTTTCCTTTTTTGAGTAAAAATTCTGAGACTAACTGAGTTAGCAAAATCTAGCTCAAAATAGCAGTATAATTTTTATTAAATGCTAATTAAGAGTTTAATGAAAAGATAAAGTTCTGCTACGTACGTAATTGAATAAATTATACTGAATTATACCAGTCTCTACCATATGAATATTATAATACCACCCGATTTTGTTCAAGGATATTTAATAAAACTCGGCTTAAGTTTATGAGAAAGCTGCCATAAATTTTATTAATGCCTGTGTCAAAACGATAAAATACTAATGGCCTATTTGACATATTTAATCGTCAGGCCCGCTAATATCAATATTATTTAATTTTATCTTAGCATTTTAAGTAATACGCCGTCGGCTCGATCGATCGCCTCTGTTCAAAATTACTTCACCACCTGTCTCTCGTTCTTTTCGGCTGACCAATTACGCTGCTGGCAGTTGAATTTTCATCGTGACATGAGTCTAATCAAAATAACATTTATTAAAAAAAACTTGACATTAAAAAAGCTGACAGCTCACGGTTATGTTATTAATGGCTCTCGTCGGCCCTTGCTCGTGTACATTTTCTTTATGCTTTTGAATGTAGGTAATAAATTATTTTGTTAGTCGCTGTTCGTGTGGGTGGGTTTACGCTAGCGTGATCGTTGTTTTATACAGCGGTGATCCTCTCGCGTTGATTGACGGCTTTAATGTGTGTACGGAGGTATATTAATCAATCACTCGCCCCGATTTATTGCGTTCCACGAGAGATAGAAAGCACCACTTTGTAGTGACGTTGATCGCCCATCAGATTTATTCTATTACCTACACCTTATTCACTTTCTACAATATAATTCCCAGGATATTAAAGATAATAAAAAACTAATCGATTGATACGTAGATAATTATATTTCAAATAATTCATTTTAATTAACTTATAGAGAATATTTACACAAATCATTTGGCTGTACAGTCCACCGATGCCTGACACCGTGGCTCTAAGCACTTCCGACACTTACATAAATACCTACCTATTTAGATTGCACTAATCACTAAATTTGTAATGGCGGATCACGCCTTACAACTTTTAGTCTATCAATATCACAGAAGAAAATTGGACATTACAACATTTATACAGTCAGTCCTTACACTTCACTATGGGTTTGATTTACTGGTGAGCCGCGCCGAGTCTTTGTCCGTACATTGCGTACGGAGAGTAAAATGGTCCAAGAGCAGGATTAAAGGCTCCGTAAGGTGAAGCTCCTAGGCCGGCTGGTAGACCGGCTTTTGAGTATGGATGGTACCGGCTTGCTGAAAGCGGGCTGAGCGGTGCCGTCGGGTACGCGCTGCGAAGTCCAGCAGTTGTGAACAGTGGATTCAATGGGTTAAGAAGCGACGCTTGCGTTGAAGTGACAGTAGCAGGAGCGGAACCATCCGCAGTGTGACTTCTCAAATGTTGCAACAACTCCTCAGAGTTTCCAAATCTCTTTCCGCAATAGGATTCACCCACAATCCAGTTGCAAACGTAGGGGCGGCTGAGCTGCGGGTAAGCGAGCCCGCCCGCGGCGGCGCCTTGCTGCGATAGAGCCATTGCCATCGCCAAGTTGTACTTTTGGTGATCGCATTGAGTGCAACCAGCGGGGCACGCTCCGTTGTTCATTAGTAGATGATGGTTGTTAGCTGAGAATTGGCAGCCAGTGCAGTAGGGATCTTTGCAAACTGGCACGAGTGTTTCACCGCCGGCGGGTGTTTTCACCCTCGCGTATCCAAGATAAGGGTTTTGAGAAGCACCGGGGAAGCCAGCAGCGGCGGCTAGCATGGCTGCATGGTGGGCGCTGAAGGGGGCTCCGGCATAAGGTGGCCTGAAGGCTGGATTAGCATGTTGTTCCATGCCCGGCGGGTAGAGTCCAGCCAGAGGATTAAAACCAGGCATACCGGGCAGATTTTTGAATGCACCAAGGTGATCTTTTCCATGTCCTAAAACTTCTAATCCAGAGCGGATAATTGGGCTCGTTCCGGATGAACTAGACGATTTGTTTTCCGACGGGCTGCTCTTTCCGTTCTCGGCCGACGGCGGAGTTGATTTGCGACCGGGCGTGCTTTTGCCAGATTTCTTTTCATCGGCACTGTCTGAGCTAGATTTAGACGAAGGTCTAGGTTCTTCAGGCTTTTTAGTAACAACGTTCATTTCGTACGGTTTGAACGCTAAATGTTTGATTTCCGGGGTTGAACGCGGTTTGTCCGGTTTCCCGGTACTACCAGGAGACGAACGACTGATAGCATCACTGTTAACACTCATCACTTTCTTCTTATCCATTGGAGGAAGCAGGGGCTTAGTTGGTGTTGTGTCAGTACCGATCTGACTGCAGGTCTGCGCTAAAAGCGCAAGCGGGCTTTTCTTCGAGTCCAACTGCAACAAAAAACATATTTTATTAGCAATTTTATCCATTAAACAAAATATTTTAAAACAATTCATAAAAAAATTAAGTTAAAAAACATTTTTGTTAAATAAAATACTTACAGAGGAAGGAAGAGGCGCCAAATAATCAGGTTGTAGATATTGGTTAGGATTTGACATCATTCCACCGTCTTCAAGAACCACCATTTGGTATCAACTTCACGATCACTTGTTAACTTCACTGTGCGGTCACGATTCGCTTCTGGCTAAAACTGATTCTTTGCCACCGGAGCGCGGAATGTGAACGAACGCGTGCGTCTGTGGCGGCGGTCGAGACAACTGTGAGAGACGAGACCCCACCAACGCTCGACGGCCCGTGTGCCCCTCACCCCGCGCAGACAGAACGAGACGAGGTTATCTTGAAGCTCCGTTAGAGGGAGAGCGCTATGTCTCACCGCTGCAGCGCTCGGCCATAAAAAACAAAGCGGAAACGACACATAGCTGCATTGCGGTAGGGGAAAAAGGAAAGGTGGTATGGCCGGCAGCCGGGTGCGGATTGAGACGTGCTATGGTGTCGCTCGCTCGCCACCCATGACGGGCTGCGCTTTGAGCGCGCCGCGTCGCCGCTCTACCTGACCGCGAGCACGATGCTTTTTGTTTCACGCCACTTTTATTAAGCCCTCGAGTCCCTCGACAAAGCTCTTCGGCGTCATCGCACTTTGCTTTGACACATTCGGTACTACTCTTTCGCAGCTTTTACGAGTTCCTTTGTTCTATGAGTCTTCAAACCTTCAAAGAAGAAAATTGATCCGCGAGACTTCCATGACCCCGTTTGAAGTTAACCTAAAGAATAAACAGCGTATGAGTGTATCGACAGACTTGACTCCATAACGTGAACGTTAATCCGACACTAAAACCTGTCAAACACGGGATCGGACCCTCCGTTGTGATCAAATTAAATATGTCAATTTGGGAACCCATATCAACGGCTGCGAGCGACGGCGCGGCGGGCCCTTTAGAAATATTGCTTATTGTGTCCAAACAAAGATACTAAGTATAACGTATGGGCGGAGGACAGGCTCGTAAATAACCCGGCGGGTTGTAATATATTTGACAGTGCGCGGACATGCGAAACAAAAAACATGTTTATTGCGAGATCGGGTCTCGCCGCCCGCCGCGCCCGACCACCGCCAGATAAATTAGGTGCCCGTTTTAGTGTTAACTTTGTAGAGTTGAAACTTTGGACATTACAGTTGTCTCGTAAAGAACGTGTTTTTATCAATCGCCGGAAACGGACGCTGTTTTTCAAATAAAAGGTTGGGAATTAACAATTCGAAACATGATACTTAATTATGTAGGTTAAATCTTAATTTGAGTAGGTACAACCCAATAATTTTAATTTTGTGTTTTCTGTAATAAATAAAACAACGATACGAACGAAGTAAACTAAACTCAAAAGGTCCTATAACATTATTGTTTTTAGATTTTATTCTACTCGGTTTTATTAAACCGGGGTTAACTGAAGTACACGGGCCTAAGCCAAGTGCAGATCAGTACTAGGTTGAACTTCCTGAGAAAGTTCAGTTTGCAGAAATTTTCTGACAATTCTGCACGTATTTAAAACAGCTGCTTTTTGCAAAAGAATGTAAGTGTGCGTCGGTAGGTCTAAGTTAGCCAAGGATTGAAAAAGTTGCTTAGGAATAACACCAGTTGATGAAAGAACTATAGGGACTATTGAAACCTTCTGCAGATGCCACATGCGAGCAATTTCATTCTTTAGATCAACGTATTTAGATAACTTTTCTGAAATAGTGTTTTGTAAGTTATGGGTATTGGGGATGGCTATGTCTATGAGAAGTGCTGTTTTGTTAATTTTATCTAAGACGGTCAAATCTGGTCTGTTGAAGTGAGTGGTTTTGTCAGTCAGTATAGCCCTTATTATTATGAGCCAGTAGTCTCTCCAACATGAATGATAATATAAAATCAACTTACCTAAACAGATACACCTAAAAGCACTAACTTACTCAACACAGCTTACAAATACAATCGGTATGTTCAATCTATGAATACCAGTATATATAATAAAATAGCCGTACTGAATGACTGACAAATTAACACAGCCTATAAACCGTAAGTCCTAAAGAAATGTTTTTTTTTTATACAACTGAAGTGGCAACCAAGCGTACGGCCCACAAGATGGTAAGCGGTTACCGCAGCCTATGGACGCTTGCAATACCAGAGGTATCACTCGCGGGTTGCCACCTTGAGGCTAAGATCGAAAGCCTCATGTGCCAGTAATTTCACCGGAAACCATACCCTTCACACCGGAACACAGCAGTGCGAGCATTACTGCTTGGCGGCAGAAATAGGTATGGTGGTAGTCCTTCCCCGGACGAGCTTTATCACAGAGAACTCTACTACTCTTTTAAATAACCTTTTATTTATTATAATGTGCAATAACAAAGAATGGTCATCATGGTAAATATCCCGTTTTTAGTGAAAATTATAATAACTAAGAAATCCTCGCAATTCAACTCAACAACAACTCTTAAAAGACGTAGCAAGAAGATGATGTTTAATGAAAATAAAACTCAAAACGGCCAAAGTCACCGGGCGTTCTACTAACTGGTCCATAAATAACGAAACAAAGTTGTTCGATACCACTTGAAACGATTAATCTGATAGACCTATTTAAAATTTGATTTATTGACAGCTACACTGGTTTAACACGGTTTTATTATTAGGAACTATTTATTTGTAACCATACTTTCTTGTATATCCATAGAGCACCGGTGGTCTAGTGGTAGTGACCCCGCCTTCCAATTCTAAGGTCGTGGGTTCAAACCCGGTCGTGCACCTATGGATTTTTCTGTTCGAAAAATTTATGTGCGCAATGCCAGTGCTCTCATACGGTGAAGGAAAACATCGTGAGGAAACCGGCATGTCCAAGAACTAAAAATTCGAAAGACATGTGCCAACCACCAATCCGCATTGGGTCCGCGTGGTGGATTAAGACCTAATCACTCTCGCCTGAGAGTAGGCCAGTGTCCCAACAGTGGGAACATTAGAAGGCTGTCATGATGATACTTTCTTGGTGTATCTATGTAGAAAATGAATACTAGTTGTAGAACGGAAATAACATTTTTTTTCTTTCTCATCTCGCACCAATCGGTACCAGTTCTTTCGGTACCAGTTGTAGAACGACTAATATTTTGGTGGTAGGACTTTTTAGCAAGTTGTAACTCTTGTTAATACCACCGCAGTGCCAAATATTCTATCTCCAAACAGTAGGCAAGCATTAATCTGCAACTAATTTTGAAGGAAACTGTTGCATTTAGAAGAGTAGTAGAGTTCTCTGTGATAGAGCTCGTCTGGGGAAGGACTACCACCATACCTATTTCTGCCGCCAAGCAGTAATGCTCGCATTGCTGTGTTCCGGTGTGAAGGGTATGGTTTCCGGTGAAATTACTGGCACATGAGGCTTTCGATCTTAGCCTCAAGGTGGCAACCCGCGAGTGATACCTCTGGTTTTGCAAGCGTCCATAGGCTGCGGTAACCGCTTACCATCTTGTGGGCCGTACGCTTGGTTGCCACTTCAGTTGTATAAAAAAAAAAAAAAAAAAAAAAATATGTCTTGGAATGACAAGCGCAGTGCAGTTCTGAGCAGAACTGGACTCCAACTATTTTTGAGGGATAACTAACATCAGGCAAATGATTTGACAACCTCGTCGAAGTAACAAAAATAAATGTATTTTTTTGGTTAATTTTAAATGTCAGCGTTTACCGATATGTATTGCAGGAAATTTAATCGTGTTTCTATTGTTGAAAATAAATTAATAAATAAATAATGCTGGACAATCCACACAGCATCATCTAGCCCAAGGTAAGCTGCTGTTAAACAGAGCTGTATTATTGGTACTAGATGACTGATATATATTTAATACAATACAATACATAGATAGATATTTTTTATTATACATAGAAAACACCCAGAACACCCGGAACAAATATTTGCAGATCTTACAAACATTTGTCCCAAGGCGGGAATCGAACCCGCAACCTCCGCGTCGCAGGCGGACCTTCACCCACCGCGCCACATTGGTTGTCTATAAAATATGTCGACAAGGCAGATGGCCTGCCAAAATAATCCAAATGGTTCTCTGACTTAATTCAATTTCCACCTTGAGGCGTTGTATAACTTTTCTGAGAAACCTTTCTCCATGCAAAATATTGCTCTATTTAAGTGTTTTTACATTTTGATTTTACTCCACATGTAAGGTTATCGGTATTCATCAATTTATCAAAAAAGTACCTCCTAGTCTTTGCTTAGAAAAGGTAGCGATATGTTAAATATGTTTTTATTAAACGCACTACTTAAAAAGATTTCAAAGAATTGTTATGTAAATAAAAGTTACCATTAAAAGAGGATTTTGGGAACTTTTTTGTGTCAAAATCCTCTTCAGCCAAAGCTTCAAGCTTCAAAGGGGATTTTGACACTAACCCGTATATAATAACAATTTTGCTAAAAAAAACAAAGTATTAGTCGGCCCCCACTCGATAAACCGATGACACAAAAGCGGTCGCAGGAAGTCTGTGTCAAATCGGTCATCATGGCATTTTTTGGAGGAGGCCTATGTTCAGCACTGGACGTCTTCTGGCTGATAATAATGATGATGAGATTTAGCTAAATAAATAATTCACAGCGTTGACCAAATTATATTTATTACACTCCACCGATTCCAGATGGTATTTCGTTAACTTAACCACAATCTTCACATCACACAAGCAAGAGTAGTAGAGTTTTTTGTGATAGAGCTCGTCCGGGGAAGGACTACCACCATACCTATTTCTGCCGCCAAGCAGTAATGCTCGCATTGCTGTGTTCCGGTGTGAAGGGTATGGTTTCCGGTGAAATTACTGGCACATGAGGCTTTCGATCTTAGCCTCAAGGTGGCACCCCGCGAGTGATACTTTTGGTATTGCAAGCGTCCATAGGCTGCGGTAACCGCTTACCATCTTGTGGGCCGTACGCTTGGTTGCCACTTCAGTTGTATAAAAAAAATAAAAAAAATCGTTAATACAGATAATCCTATCTTCTCTAAAAATGGCTATTCCATTGGACTGTTATAAAAGTAGTAGAGTAGAATACCGGCCTTTCAAAGCACATAATCTCATCCCAATTATACATCAATAACAATCCGTTCGGGTGTAAACAACCACAATTTTAACAGCAAAGAAGAAAACAAGCAAAAAATTCAGAGTGAAATGGGATGTACCACAGTGCTTTGGCAGAAGATAAACTATCTGAAATCTACAAAATTAACTGACGTCATTAAATCGTGTCGTAGTTAGCCTTTAATTTTTTTTTATACAACTGAAGTGGCGACCAAGCGTACGGCCCACAAGATGGTAAGCGGTTACCGCAGCCTATGGACGCTTGCAATACCAGAGTTATCACTCGCGTGTTGCCTTGAGGCTAAGATCGAAAGCCAGTAATTTCACCGGAAACCATACCCTTCGCACCGGAACACAGCAATGCGAGCATTACTGCTTGGCGGCTGAAATAGGTATGGTGGTTGTCCTTCCCCGGACGAGCTCTATCACAAAGAACTCTACTACTCTTGTAATATGTTCCTTTGCCGACGTACCTACAATTTTTTTAGCCTACTCTTAAACTAGAGTGATTAGATCTTAATCCTTACCTACTATGAGTTAAATGCTGTAAAGAAACATAAAAGTATTGTGTTTCAATTTAAAATTGCTAAATATACTAAATTTTACGAATATAAAACTCATCACGACCGGTTTCAAACCCAAGACCAATAGATATTGTATAGATGTTTTGAAATTTCCACAAATGGATCATAATAGAAATAATCTTAGAAACGATGATCAACAGTTAATATCCCAAACAGAAACACCAATCGGTAAGCTTATCTACTGTTTATCGTATACTGTAACTAGCACCAAACCTCCAAGATAGACCGTCATTGTATTCAACGGAAGCGGCATGATCAAACGCGCAGTACAAAGGCGCCGACATCACCAAATCAGTGTTTACAGTGGGGCGTAAAAACTTTGACTGGGCCCACACTGCGCAGTAACTGTCCTGTATTCTGTGGGAGCTTTGAAGTTAGATGAGTCATTGATGCTGTTAACGAGGATTGGATATAGTTACCGGTAACCATAGTAAGCCTGAAAAGCAGTAAACGATATTGTGTTTAACAGACCTAATAGTCATAAACAAGTCTTAGAGCCCAACTCTACTAATAAAAAACGTGCAATGTTATAATTAGTTCAATTCTAGTTTAATTTCTATTGAATGTTGGTGTATATCCCAAAAACTAATCTGTTGAACTGATAGACATTACTAACACTAGATCAACCTTTGCATTAGCTGAAACAAAAGCAGCTAGATCGTTGTTCAATAGTAAACTAAGAATGATCCATAAATAAATAGAAAGCAGCTACGATTCGGTGAAATCGATTGAAAAGTCTTCTTCTCGTATTAGCCCAAACTAGACTTCACTGTGTAAATTTTCCTAGCTTGTAAGACGTTTCAAAGTGATCCTTGTGATTCTACTGAATAAATAATTTTTGATTTTGATTTTTGATTTTGACTGTTATAATAATATCAGACACGGTACCATGATACCCAGACCGGCAAGGGTATTTTAAAACTATCGGAAAGCCTCGCAAATTCCTTCGGTATCGGATTCTTCCCGACGGAGATTCCGTAGAATGCTATTTTCATTTACGAAATCGAAAGCTTTTGACATTATGTTTCGGCTTGTTTGACGACCAACTTTCCGATAATAATTTAGTGTCAGGAACGACCCGACACCTTTCCGACAGTTTCAAAATACCCCTGCAGGGGTCTTTTTCTTGAACGGGTTGGTATTGTACAATTATTGGAATATGACATTTCATGACAACCTAGCGCCAAATTCAACCTTGTTTCCAAGAGTACAAAAATTTGACAGCAGTAAATTAGAATTGGATTAAAATTGGGTTTGAGATTAAAGAGTAAGGGCCCCTGGACAAATATTTGCATTACACGCACACGTTTCTACCGGAGCAGGAATTGTCTTGTTCTGTCAAATTGGTGTTGCAGTTACTGTATGTAATGACATTGCTTAGTATCATGTAGAACATTTTTTTTTATACCACCAAGGTGGCAAACAAGCCGTAGCCTATGGACGCTTGCAATACTAGAGGTATCACTCGCAGTACATCTGACTAGGTATACCACATAATTACATACTCTCTTCCCATTAAAGATCCCCACGCACAACGGACCAAATGCGCGTCCAAATGCGGAAAAGAGAGTCCACTTAAATAAAATAAATACATACTCTCTTTAGTTTCATGCCACTTTACTAAAAATGTCTTTGACAATGTCCCGTGCTTAGGAGGAACGTTAAGTAGTCAGTTCCGGCTTTTTCAAAAAGCCATTCGGGCGGCTGAACAACTCTGTCACCAGAGTTGGCCACTGACTCTTACTTACTTACTGACAATGTTGCGGTACTTGACCAATGTTTTACTATGCCTGCTGTGCACAGTGGGGTAAAAGTTATAAGTAATATCACAGCTGATAGTGAATTGATTTTGATTAGTAACAGTGGGTGTCCTAAGCTATAACTTCTTAAATTTAAGAAAAAAAAACACAAATTTAAAATGGTTCAAGACTTAACAACAAATTACTTACTTACAGGGAAAAAAATAATGAGAGCTGTGTCCATTGCCACTTGGTATAACTTTCTAAATCTTAGAGCTAGTTGGTAATTTTTGTTATTATAGTGTTAACCATCACACTAAAGAAATATTATACTAAAGTTTAGAAGATTGTAATATCTCAAAAAATATTTCGCCTCAAGTGGGATATTATAATTTCTTAGATCTTGTTGGTGAACTTAACTTTCATGGTACATAATATAGTTTTTTTTTTAAAACCATGTATGTATGTATGAAATACATAGAAACACCCAGATTCGGAACAAATATTTGCAGATCATGCAAACATTTAACCTGCAGTTAGAATCGAACCCAACCCCTTGCTTCTTAACCACGATTCGTCCACCAATTATAATCCATTTACTATTTATTGAACCAGAGCTAAGGAAAATTTAAATGTCATCAATAAGGATGTTTTTCGTAAAGTTTGACGATAAAGTTGAGTCTGGAAAGACCCTAGCACTGTTCACATTTCAAAAGAACTTTATTGGGTTATTTACAGTGTCTTCATGAGTCACAAATGTTTTAGTGCATAGTAAAAGCAAATGACAAAAAACCCAGAGACCTCCATAGTGGATAGCGCCAGAAACTCTTCCACCATAAAGTCATTATCTGCCTGCCTCTAATTGCAAGGCTTATAGTCGCTGTGAATTCCTATCTAGTAGATAGGGTTAAGACATAAAATCTGCTTTTGTTTAGTTTTATCGTAAAGTGAAACGACCTCTTTACCTACATTTTACGACACTAATCCAAAGATAGATTGCTTTTACGATTCGGTGATTATGAAGATTATTAGATTACTAACTTAATGATTGTTAATTAGATAATGAAATAAGTTGCATTTTAAACAGTTCAGTGACATACTGGCATTAATATTTGGATTAAAATAAATATTAGAACGATTTTTTCTAGAAAAAAATAAAGTAGTAGAGTAGTAGAGTTCTCTGTGATAGAGCTCGTCCGGGGATGGACTGCCACCATACCTATTTATGCCGCCAAACAGTAATGCTCGCATTGCTGTGTTCCGATGTGAAGGGTATGGTTTCCGGTGAAATTACTGGCACATGAGGCTTTCGATCTTAGCCTCAAGGTGGCAACCCGCGAGTGATACCTCTGGTATTGCAAGCGTCCATAGGCTGCGGTAACCGCTTACCATCTTGTGGGCCGTACGCTTGGTTGCCACTTCAATTGTATAAAAAAAAACAGTTGGAACAACTCGTTCCTAATCTAGACCATTATGCTAAAACTTTGCCATTATAACTAGGTGAATAATAATTGATATTCATAGCCTCGCTAAACTCGAAATCAGCTGGACCGATTTTGCTAATTTTGCTTTTAAATTTTTGTGTGAGTCTAGAAAAATAACGCGAGTGAAACCGCGTGGTCAACTAGTGCTTGATATAAAAAGCAACTTAACACAGCTCCATCAGGAGTCAATTCAGGACTATACTATGTAAATGTGAATGTTAAGATTATCTGTATTGTGTGTTGCAGAAACTACATTTACTATGAGTATGTGGTATGATCCAGACCAGGAACAAACATTTTGCAGAAACCTCGGTCATGCTGATTTTTTCGCTCATTTATCGCTCAGTGAGAATCAAACCTAAAATAAATCTTTTGTATCTCAACAGAGCACAATCTATATTATAGTATACTAGACAGGTTTAAAGCCAAATAGTTCATATAAATAAAACATCTAAAAGTTAATAATAACTTGCAAAAATGCATAATACCTTAGAAGAAAATTATATTCTGTAAGCATCATGATAGCGTGACCTACTTTTCAAAGTTGCATGCAAAACCAAAGCAAACTCGCAAAACTTAGAGCTCCTTGTTATCCTTTAATCTTTGAGTAGGACAGGACTTCTGCTGGCTAGTTATCATACAAAGACGGTTGCAACCAGATGACAGGGATTTTAACGGTTTCAAAACTCTCTGTCCTGTGTTTAATATCATATTATTTGAATCTTTTTAGTCAGACCAAATACTTTTATAAATTTTTTGAACAGCCTTAAAATATTCCCACTGTTAGGCACTGGCTATTCACGAGCGAAAGTAATTTAGATAATCCACCACGCGGACCCAACATAAATTGGTGAATGGCACCATGTCTTTTGAATTTTAAGATTTAAGATTAGGTAACTCATTTGCTCCCTGACTTTACCCACACTTCGCACTGTCAAATAACCAGCACAGGAAAACCAGAGCCGCACACTAAAGTAATAAATAAAAGGTAAGGTAGAATAAATTTCCCCTGAGCTGTATTAGTATTTATGGTTGTAATAAACAAGCAGGCTTTTGTGAAATGCCGACGGTTGTAAATAATTTCAGTGCTAGTCAGTCGCGTTGTAACACTTGGGCAGGTGGGGGGAGTGTACGCGATCTCTGTGAGCCGTAACAGATGATGCTTTTGAAACTAGTTTTGAGAACGAAATGGGGTTTCACTGACCCATGCCTTACGCAGTGTAAGTGCGGAGCACCAAAACAGAACATGCGACTGCGACACTTACTTTCTTGTTCGCTGTGCCCGGACTCCGTACCCATAAGGACCTGAACAAGGCGACCCATAGAACCGTGGAGGTGGCTACTTACCGGTCAAAAAAACATTTAAAAACGTTGAGAATTTGATTCGCTAAAAAGAAGAAGACTGCTTGGAGAATTTAAAAAACGTTGAGAATTTGATTCGCTAAAAAGAAGAAGACTGCATGGAGGTTTTAAGAGTTTTCCTATGGATGCAGGCAACTTCTATGCTCAAAGAGAGTTTAACTGGTGGTGAGTTTGATTGGTTTGACTTAACCTTCATACTACAAACGTGAAACGTAGGTAAAACCAGCCGACAAAGCTTGAAGGGTTTCAACACCTACGATACAATACGATGAAGTATATTGAAAACAAACCAAAAACCTTGCAACAATACCCTTTGTTTTACATTACAATACAATAAATCTTTCAATAGGTAACATGTATCTTCTAGCAAGTTCGCGAAGCAAGAAATCTGGGTCATAAATCATGCGTCCGCTCTCAACGCCGCCACACCCTTTGTCGGCGAAACTCAAAAGGTGACAAGACAATACTTAATGACGGTCATAATGATTACGTATTGTAGATTTCGGCTGTCAGTAAAAATTACAACATTTGTTTAGACCCGGCGCTTGTTTGAACAGCAGAAATAACAATGAAATGTTTTAGGTTAGAAAAAGTTGGAGAAGAAAGGAACCGCTTTGCGAATTTTGCGAATTAAAATTTCGTTCCAAGGTCATGTAACGTTACTTTCCCGTTATTTATTGCAGAGCGTTTTTTTTTGTCGGGACGTTGTTTGGATTAAAATTATGCAACAGTAAACCGTTAGGTTGTAAGATGAATTTAAAAATTTAGCTTGTTCCTTACTTCTTATAACCTCATCTAATCATCATGTTTTTTATTTATAGTTAGACGATGTTTTCGTTAACCGACTGAGAGCACTGGCGCATTTAAACTTTAAAAAACGTTGGTATCATGCTATTTTTATGTACTTTTATGCAAAGAGTCCATTGTTTTTGTCAATTAGTGTCTGACTATAAGTCAGTCAACCACGCACCTACTAACTAATTGCTTTATATGCGTTTATCAGTTGTGGGTCTGATTTCGATTTCAGAAATCGGAATAGGTACCTTATTCCGATTTCTGAATGTGGGTGATCAAGGTTGTCTTTATTAACAGTCTAAAATTATTTCAGACAAAAAGCGACTCCCTGTTTTCACTCTACTTTAGTTCACTGTTATTTAATTTCGTTTGATTTCTCTAAACTTATTAAAATTATAAAGCTTTAAGACCTCACAGCAAGACACAACAAAATCACCGTCTGAACAAATATTTTACTATTAAACTTAAACACCAGTAGCTATTTCTAATAACAATGCATTAAAAAGTATAAACATCATGCGTATGCGCATAATAAATAACCACTTTTAACACACTTTCCGAGAAATGCATCGACCATGTTAAGTTTAGTTTTGACAATGCACTTTGAGCCTTATTTTCAACGCGTTAAAAATTATAGTAAAAATTGAAAAAAATATTTTTTACATTCAACACAGTTTACAGTGTTGGTGGTGCTGGTAATAAAATCAAATGTGATGTTTGTAGCCTCAGTTAAACATGTGTTAGAGGGTTGGTTATAAAAGGGGTAATTTTTAAACCAATTCTGCGAACACTTTTAGGGTTTTGTTCTTCACTAATTTCTTACGTGCACCAGATTAAAAATAGTCAACCATTTAAATAAAAGAAAAAATATTTCAAAAGTTAGTTCATGTTCAAGTTATTTATTGGTAACAAAACAATAGGTACATGGTACATGTCATTTATAAGTCTAAGTAGTTAGGTAAATTGTACCTAAATAGCTCAAAAATAAGTATTATTTTATATCTACTGTCAATATAATAGGTATATCAGCAGTCGTTTCCTTAATTAAAATTTAATAGTTCATAAATAACGCTCAACAAAAATTGAAAATCCCAAAAAAGATTAGCATAATTATTATAATTGGTTACCTACCTGAGTAGTGTTGAATTCACACAAAAGAACTGGTCCGAAAGAGAAACTACAAAAGAGTTAAGCTCCTTTCAAAATCACATCACAATTCTCTTGCTCTAATCAACATGATGCAGAGTTTCACGACCCATCTGTTTTCAAAGGAACTGGTACCTTTCAAAATGTTTATTATTCGTAAACGTATTATATTACCAGACTTACACGCATGAATACAATATAAATAAATGTGGCCCACCGTAAAGATAACGATAAACAAAATTCAGCCCTATGCGCCTTCCCTTTTTTATTGGCAGGGGGCAATTTGAGACGATGTATTCTGCCACAAATACAACAACAAAAGCCTTCTATGAAAACTCAAATTCCAAAACAGAAAACCTTTATATCATAGACAGTAGAACTCAAAATAAAATAGTGATGAACTTTGGTGATCGTAAAATAAATGTTGGTGTTTATGTAATTTATATTCCGGTGACGGTTTAGTTAGAGTATACGAAATTGTTAAAGACAGATAAAAGGGAGATATTTACATTAGGGGATGTTTTATGGGAGGTCCCGACATTCGAAGCTGGCACTAAAATGACAGACATTACGACTGTCGCTAATCGTAATTAATGGCCATTCAACAGTATTTTAGCTATGGCGTCGAACTTAACGACAATAATATAGTCAAATTTATTCCTAAACGGATTAACAAATTAAAGTTGAAATTATAATGCGTTTCGCTGTAGCACTTTTTAACAACAACACGCACTGTCTGCGTAGTGCAATCTAGACTTAAACAAAGCGTTTTTTCATTCAGTTAAATAAAGCTTCAGTTAGTAAAATTTTTAGTTCCTTGAAGAAGATTATTGTCGTAGTGTTCTGTAATTATTATTTACACAAAGTATTGAGTAACCTCCGCAAAACTCAACTCAAAGTCACATCCGTAAGTTTTACAATTTCCCATATCAAATAAGGAAGGATAGAATCACAACCTTATACTTTCCTTATTTGTGTCCCACATAAAACTTGTTATCATTAACAGTACAAATGTTTGCAAGCCTCTACACAATCATGCCTCTATCGTCGGCAAACATACATTAACGAAGTTTGGCTAAAACAAATAACATAATCTCGTTGAGGTAATTAAACATCATTATCTAAATAATTAAATATTTGCTCAGTGACACCTCTGTTTGCCCAGAAATAATAAAAACAAATATTATGAGCAAATAAGACGAAATTTATTACATAGTGCGTGAGGAAATAACCACAGACACTGATAGTGAAAATAATTTGCATCGCATTGCTGGCTTTGGATGTTGAAGTTACGAAACTTTTAGCAGTTTCTATGCAATAGAAACCGAACAAATTGTTAATATTGTATTTTGTGTAATCGCACTAATACATTTATTTGAGAAAGACTTCAAACATGCAGGGTCGAACAAACAAAAGGCATACGTGACGAGACATAATGAGAGAGTCGTTTTGGCAGATTGATTAATAGCAGCTGGTGTTTGCCATCATCAAGGTCTATAAACAGGTAAATGGGGAATTAAAATGTAATCAGGGCTTAAGTTTCAGCATTCGGTGTAATGTCGTTGATCCGTGATTACTTTAGGCTTAAATTGTAGTGTGACAATGATGACTATTTGAAAAAACCATACACAAAAAAGTTAAAAATGATTTAGGAATGTTTTTAACTAAAAACTTTTTTGACTGTCCACGTGCATGTTTTTTGTTAAGTTCTTAAAGCAAGTTGGCTTTAGATGGCTTGAGTCATTGAGTCAAGTTATTTTTCTTTTAGCTACAATAACCTAATTTATAATATACAATAACCATAGTCGCGCAGATAATGAAAAGTGTGTTAATGATTATTTTGCAGAAAAATCTTTTATCATAAAAATCGCACTTCAAGGTATTTTGCTTGCAAATTATAACGCTCAAATGTTTATTCAGTCAATATTGTGAGGGTTGCGGCATCAACTAGCACAAAGCCACAGCGAGCGAACAAAAAACACCAAAATAAATAAACTCATTTTCGCTGGCTTTGAGCAAACTCAAAGTGAAATTACCGCGTCTCAGCGCGACGTGAGCATGAAAAATTCATTCGGGACAACAAGAGGGTGACGTGGAATAATAATTTGAATAAATATCAAGCCGAGGTCTCACACGACTGACGTGACAAAAAGCGCGTTCAGCCACCCATGTTTATAAGATGTGATGGTATAATTTTGGCAGTTAGGTACACACTTGGCACATCGCGAATACGGCCCGAGGCTCGACATCTCACAAAATATTATTAACTTTTTAGGAACGAACGAAAAATATACACGATTCCGAGTTTTTGAGTCTCGTATTACGAGTTCCTTTCCCAGGGGTGATTATTTTTTTACGCGAAGATTAAGCATTGTTTTCGACGATGCTCCACCGCGATTACTATTCTATTCACATGTTTCTTTTCATGGAAAGATTGAAGTAACGAGCCGGTTTACAGCTCACACACCCCCCGTTCCGAGAAGGTCTGCAACAAAGGGGTGCTAAGTGTGCTAGCAAACACAAAAATAATAACAGAATCCCCGTGTATTTTGACAACATAATACTCGACGGTCACAAAGCCGTCATGTCACGAGCAATCGGTTTCGCTTCCTCGCCGCTCTTTGAGAAGGGTTCTAAACAAGTTTCGCAAATAATTTATTAAAATGTTTTTTGTTGCGCTACGTGGCAGTTGGCTCACTGTGCGCTACCGTTTGACGTCTCCGCGTTGAAAGATTATAATTGACAAGATCTTTGTTGGATGTGACAATAGGGTTTAGTATTAAATGGAGGTATTGTGAGTCTGGAGATTAGCTGAAGGGCTCGGCTCTGTGGGCTTATAAATGAGAAGACTACGATAGACACGCTTGTTCCCGCTAAACTTAATTCCGATTGTGCTGTCTTCCCGCTTCCAGATTAAATAGATAATGCAGTTAAGAACTGGTTTTATGATAAATGAAAGTAAATTGGAAACGTTCTCGGAAAGGACGAAAGCATCCAAAGAAGGATTAAATAATGAAGTACTTAATTCTGCGCTTAAGTTGATAAGTAGACCTTATCAATGGTGTGTTAATACACACTTCCTGCTTAGTGATAAGCTGGACAGAAATACAGTTGATAAAGAAAGTGTAATAACAAAAGCCATTAGTAAATAAAAAAAAAATCAAAGGTACCTTCGAGTACAAACAAAGCTATAAAATACGCTATCAAACTTTTTATTATGTTTCAACATTAACTAACGTGAAATTACACAAAAGTAATGCGGGTAAAGTTAATTAAACGATACGTGACCTCAACTTTAACAGTACATTGGCGCCTGCTCATAAAATGCTGAAAAAAAGTGTATTGAAGTCTAAATGTTTCGCGTACTTTGTCGGTACGCAATGGCTTTTAATGCGGTTTTAATCAATTGATAGAGTGATTCGAGAAAGGTTAATACGACATTATAGTTTAGTTTTATATAGGCTTCGAACATTCTTAATGTCTTTGTTTATACATGGGCTAGAGGGAAATAAGTGGCTGGTGAGGCCTTTTTTATAATCTTTTTTTTTTTTTTTTATACAACTGAAGTGGCAACCAAGCGTACGGCCCACAAGATGGTAAGCGGTTACCGCAGCCTATGAACGCTTGCAATACCAGAGGTATCACTCGCGGGTTGCCACCTTGAGGCTAAGATCGAAAGCCTCATGTGCCAGTAATTACAACGGAAACCATACCCTTCACACCGGAACACAGCAATGCGAGCATTACTGCTTGGCGGCAGAAATAGGTATGGTGGTAGTCCTTCCCCAGACGAGCTCTATCACAGAGAACTCTACTACTCTTTGTTCATTTATAGAAGGTTTGTTCATAACTGAACATGCCACCGTCAAACGGACATCATACACCTTATTTCATCATGACAGCCATCTAATGTTCCCACTGTTGGGACACTGGCCTACTCTCAGGCGAGAGTGATTGGGTCTTAATCCACCACGCGGACCTAATGCGGATTGGTGGATGGCACATGTCTTTCGAATTTTTAGTTCTAGGACATGTCGGTTTCCTCACGATGTTTTCCTTCACCGTATAAGAGCACTGGCATTGCGCACATACATTTTTCGCACAGAAAAATCTGTTGGTGCACGACCGGGTTTGAGCACACGACCTTAGGATCGGAAGGCGGGATCACTTCCACTAGACCACCGGTGCTCTACACCTTATACACCTTATTTAAACTCGCCGTTATATAGTAATAAATAAATAAATAAATAAATAATGCTGGACAATCCACACAGCATCATCTAGCCCCAAAGTAAGCTGCTGTTAAACACAACTGTATTATGGGTACTAGATGACTGATATATATTTAATACAATACAATACATAGATAGATATTTTTTATTATATATAGAAAATACCCAGAACACCCGGAACAAATATTTGTAGATCGTACAAACATTTGTTCCGAGGCGGGAATCGAACCCGCAACCTCTGCGTCGCAGGCGGACCTGCGCCCGCTGCGCCACATCGGTCGTCAACTTGTTGTAATGTTACTCTACATATTGTAATATTTAGTAACATTTTAGCAACATTGGAATCAGGTTTGGCTGGTGCGGCCTTGTTCCACGCCTGCACATCTGTAAAACTCGCAGAAGTCTGAGTATCTTGGTTTATCTATAAATATACTGTTGGTATCTTGGACTTAGAGAAAATTGTTACTTATTTGAGTAGTACTTGAATAGATTTTCATTTCGTAAACTGTTTGGTTCCGATCTGTGGTTTGTAAATACCTCACTCAATTTTGGAAATTGTATTTTCTATTTAGGAAACTTTCTGGTTTCGAGATCTGATTTCGATCTCTGGTTTCAAGATAACAATCGACTTAGCAAATTCCTATCTACCTATCTTTCTTTGTCAGCTCGCACAGTAAACAAGAGAGGCCGGCCACCCACTCAGCACGCATGTTCGTAGAAACAAATGCAAAGAATATAAATTCCTGCACACAACAGCTGAATATGAATTTTGTCAAGGTAGCCAGAAGTGCTTGATGTAAAGGCAAATAAATTATCTGCTACGAAGAATGTGTTGTACAGCATAACTCACGATTATGTCACCACAAGTCTTGATTAGAATAGTAGTGAAAGATGAAAACATTTAGGTTGAAAAGCAGTTTCAACTAATAGGTTTTTTCTTATTCAAAAAATACAATTTACGAGATGAGCCGCGCGGCTCCATCTGCGTTTATTGCAGTTTTTACGCTATCCTACAGGAACAGTATTTTTTCGGGATGAAAAGCTTATGTGTTATTCCAGGACTTAAGCCATCTACATTTCAATTTTTATCACAATCGGTAAACTCGTCACGGAGATACGTGGTAACAAACACACACACACACATACAGACTTTCGCATTTATAATACAAGTAGGATTAAAAATATAAACTGGGGTAAAAAAAATGGAGAAAGATTCGCTATGTTTTAAATTATATAATAATCATATGAAAATGAAGTTGCAGTTTTTGGTAAAATTTATTACAGCAACACCTTTGAACATAAATAAATAAACAAATAACAAAACAAAAGAATAATCTATTCTCAATGTCTTTGAACAACACACACCTTGGCTTATATTCAACATAACTATTAAAGTGAACAATAATATTCAGTTATACTTCATTAGATCGAAGCAAAGAAGAGTTTTAACTATTATTATTTATGAAGCGACGCGTGATCCAAAGGCTGGTTCATATCTGGCTCAACGTATCAGCATTGCCATTCAACGTGGCAATGCAGCCAGCATGTTGGGAACGCTTCCGTCTGGTAGTGATTTGGATCAGTTGAGCTATCTATAGGTCGTTTGTAACGGTCTTTAGATGGCTCAACTGTTTCATATGTATTTTGTATATTTTGTAATGTAATATAATTATGTACATATTTTATTTTGTTTAATAAATACTATTTTATTTATGTCATCAGTATGTTCTATGAAAAAATAGAAAAACATTGAAAAGTTTATCTAAAAATTGTGTTTATATTTTCAGCTCTAAAAGCGTTGGAAGATAATTGAAAAAGTAATGTCAATCTAAAATTCAATTGAGTATTCAATGGTATTCAGCAGTTTGACAGACCAAAATGAACTTTAAATCGTTTATTGAAAAATTAATATTGACACGAGATTGGCAGCAGAGCGTAACTATATTATTTGATACGAAACTACGAGAAACGAGGCATATTTCGCTTTGTAAATGTCATGAAAAAGATTTTTTTCAGAATTATGATTATTATTATTTTGTGATGAAACTGTACCTACTCTTGAAACACTTTTTGAGCAAAAAATATTCCGATACCGGGAATCGAACCCGAGCCTCCTGGGTGAGAGCCAGGTATCCTAGCCACTAGACCATATCGGATGTTATACATAAGCTTCAAATTGGTAGCTACTTAGCACATAAGAGAAACTATTTTTAGATTTCAGTTGGCGTTTATAAATGGGACATACATAGGTAAGATTAACTATAACGACTTATTCCTGCACATATTAAACTATTGTTCAAGTTATTTTAAACTAGTTTAATGTTATTCCTTTCAATTCATTCCATTTGAAGCCATAAAATCGAATGTGCATTTCAAATCCTGTTTGTTATTACCAGACTTATTATATGGTAAACAGTGTCATTATCATGTCTGGATGCACCGACTATCATTAAGTCTACATTCCAAATATAACCTTATCTCGCAGACACAGAATTCATTTTCGAATGCAGTTTCAGTAGATATCTTAAACTATGCCTGTCAAACTGTGCATAAAAAGCATCAAATCGTTCCGTTATTAACTAAACTCTACCAATAGCAATATAAGGTTCATTTTGATCCAGCGGCGGTACTAACAGTACTTGTCATTCTGTCGACCGTCGATCACTGTCAGTCAATCGGTGCGTTTCGATCGCCGACATCGTGACGTCACTGACATCTGACGACTGACATCGATGTTTATCCACTCCCGTATACGGCACCAAGAATGGCCTTTGTATAGCTTTTTTCCTTTTGAAAGTATCAAATTATCATAAATAGACTGGTAGAGATAATAGGGTGTTTGGAAAGGAACGTTGGCTGACATTGTGGTTAGAGAATGAACTGGTTGAATAAAAATAATTATAAAACCATTTAAATATACTCTTTTGTTATCACAGATAGCCATTGCTTATTTGAGCATCGATTATTTGGTTTAAATAAATTATTCCGAATAAGTACCCATATAATTATATTTGTTACTCAATGCATGTTCTTTGAGCTGTTAATGTGAGATAATGTTTTAGATTAAATTTTAAAAAATATAGATAGTTAATAAAGCTGTGAGAAAAGTATGCCTAAAGATATTTTTCATCCATTATCTCAAAACAGTAGTTTTAATCAATTTACAAAATACTTCACGCGTTAATTCAATGATTAAGATTTTATATCTCCAAATGCGTTCATAATTCATTTGTTATACAAAATGATATTTCTTCAAAGTTCACGTTCACGAGAAATCAATTTATTTCAAAGCTTCGATGATTAAGTACGATTGATGATTTAAGACACGCTTATAAGGTCAATCCAGCCAAATTGCAATATTGTAATTAAGTTTTTGTTTATTGCCCAAATTATTGTTTGCTTCAATGTCATGCAATGTTGATGCAAAATAATCCAACAATAAAAATGTTGCGTTACTGGCTGACTGATCAACTGACAATTAACGCAGAGTAGGTATATTTATATACTTATGTTTTAGTTTAGATACTTCAGAAAGTGTGTGAGCTGTCCTCCAATATTTAATAATATTATTTTCCAAATTTCACGCAGATAATTTAGTTTGCATGAAAAAGTCATTGCGGACAAAGTCACAGGGCGTCCTACTACTACAGTAAGATATAAAACATAATTTAAATTGTATAGTTACGTTTTTAGATATATTTTTATTGACTTTTGCCTTCAGTTTTGCTCGCGTGATACAAATAACAAAGTAGCAATAATTATGATATTCCAAGCGTTCTATACTAAAATTACAAATTGCATCCGTTATCAGTTCTTTTTTTTTTTTTTTTAATACAACTGAAGTGGCAACCAAGCGTACGGCCCACAAGATGGTAAGCGGTTACCGCAGCCTATGGACGCTTGCAATACCAGAGGTATCACTCGCGGGTTGCCACCTTGAGGCTAAGATCGAAAGCCTCATGTGCCAGTAATTTCACCGGAAACCATACCCTTCACACCGGAACACAGCAATGCGAGCATTACTGCTTGGCGGCAGAAATAGGTATGGTGGTAGTCCTTCCCCAGACGAGCTCTATCACAGAGAACTCTACTACTCTTTTTGTTTCTTTTCAGTTTTTGCAGCATGATTGGACCAGATATAATCGTTCTTCACCTACAACCAAGACACGTTTATAAATGTTTTTAGATAGATAGATATATAGAAAACACTTTATTGCACACCACACATAAAGAAATACAAACATAGGAGTAATATATAACATAAAACTAGTAGCGGAAGTACAATGGGCGGTCTTATCGCTAAGAGCGATCTCTTCCAGACAACCTTAGGATGGACAGGATCGACGAGTACGTTATTGGACGGTGGCGTAAAAACAAAATAATAATAAAAAAATAATAAAACATAATATATAATTATACCTATTATACTTTTAAAATATACCTATATACTTACATAATATCTATAATAAGTACCTACTATCAACATATAATTATACTCATACATAATTAAATACTACAAATAGTTACATAGGTAACAATTATATTATAGTATAATACATACCTTATACCTACAAATTGTTTTTAGTAATGCAGTGTATGTATAGTGATAAATAAAAATGTCATTCTATCTATTTAACTAACTAATTATAGTGTCTTGGTAAGCTTCCACGTTATTCAAGTGGTCTTTCATCTTAGCGGTACCTTTGAGTCTTTGCTTTTGTGTTATTTTCACTATGTTCAAAAGCATCTTGCATTATTGTTATTCATTTTAAAAGAGGTGTGGAACCTCCGTGTATTTGTTCTTTTTGCGGTTTAAGCATTGCTATTATAATACGATGGTTGAATACGTCTTGTTTCCTTATATTGCGTTTGAAGAGTTTTATTCATAAACGTACTCTAAGCCTCTGTTGGATAATGAATCTTTCAAAACTGTCATTGTGTTTGTTCATTTACATAAGAATGACAAGGAGAGATTATATTATACTTTAGAGAGCTGCTGAAAAGACAGTTTCTTTAACATACACATAAATAAAGGCAAAAAAGTTTAAAAATGCATTTTTTTTTAAACTAAAATTAGGCTTGTTAGTCAAAAAAACTCGTACCTATATTTTAAATTTTTTAATTAATTAATTTAATATATTTTTTAAACATGGTTCATAGAGTCGTGATTCTCTCTTGACGTTTTGATGCTTACATTAATTATTAATGTCATTTGTTTTAGAAATCCATTTTAGAAAAGGTTGGCAGTTTTACCACCACATATAAAACTCGATTTCAGATAATACTATCTACCTATAACAATAATGTTGAGCCGTAAGTTTGAAACTTATAAAACTAAATGATGATACTAATGGGTGTATTAATGATGTCTCTAAATATAAAGTAGCTTAAAATGTCGTGCTGGATAAAATAGCAATAACAATAAAATGAAAATGCTGGCGATAAGTATTATGTTAAAATGTTTTATAGTTTCATTTGAAATATTATAACCAGTTTCATAAAATTAAAATAGCTTTACGTTTTAAATTAGTATTGACCTTATAAAATCATTAAGTACTTTAATTAATAATCATTAATTACTTAGTCGAATATGCAGTTCCTGACTCTTAATTAATGATAGAGACATTTCGATTATCTATGATTATGTTTTGTGACAAAATTTTGTTTTTAAGCTAAAAGTGGAAACTATGAAATGAAATGAAATAGTTTATTGTGCAAAAAATATAGGTACCTAATAAAAAAAACTTCCAATGAGTTATACCATAGTGTGAATATTTATTTGTGTACCAAAGTTATAGTTCTATAAGTATGGAATATAAGTTAGCCAGACCAGATATAACTATGTAAACTACCAATTTACTTACTTTTTTACCAACAATATTGAACAGATCAGGGACACTAATTAAAACTGTACCTAAGCAAAGTGATTCGTTTAGTAGAACCACAGGTAGAACCAAGAAAAAACGCCTAGAAGACGTTATTTCTTACTATCCTAATAATATTATAAATGCGAATGTCTGGGTGTATGTGTGTGTATGTTTGTTACCGCGTATCTCCGAGACGACTTTACCGATTGTGATAAAGTTTTGAAAGCAGATGGATTAAGTCCTGGAATAACACATAGGCTAATTTTATCCCGGAAAAATTTACTGTTCCTATGGGATAGGATAAAAACTGCAAAATAGGCGACTGAAACCGCGCGGGTCAGCTCGTCATTACTGTTTCTATGGGATAGCATAAAAACTGAAAAATACGCGCGGGTCAGCTCGTCATTACATAATTTATAAAATTAATAGGTTGGTATAGGTTGTTATGCGCAAATACAATTTAGTTAGAAAAAGCTCCATTGCGCATCGAAACGGCTAACTTCACGGAAGCCTAGATCCGAGAGAACTATACTTAATATTTCGGTAATCTGATTTACATACAATTATGAATGACAAGGCATCTCAAGTTGAATAACAAAATAATACACCTCAATAGTGCAGCTTCTTTGACTTCTGTAATCTTGGACTGACACCGCGGCTACCGGTTTTTAGCTCTTGATTGACGGCTGTCGGTTGGTTTACCAGCAAACCATTTTACATTTACCCTTTTCTTGCACTTTATTTCTTTCATATACAGTCGCTTTTGCTTTGTTTCATCAATGTCATCAGTAGTCTTCGCTTACTTGGCAACAATTTTACTTGTATTCTCATTAAAAGCTTTGTCTGGTTGTGTTACAGTCGCATTTACATTGCTTTTGTTGATTTTGGTAATTTGTTTGAAAGTATTTTCTTTGGCGCCGTTCGACGTGGCCCGTTCTGTATTATTATCCACTCTTTCATTACAAACTATTCAATATTAATGATAATCAGTACTTTCTACGTTTCTTTAGTTAATTTGAATAATCATTGCGGCTTGTTAAGAAAACTAAATTTATAGTTTCTGCATAATTTATTTTGTATCAATAATTGATTATGGTTCGTAAGCTTGTAGGTTTTATGAAGTTGTAGTTTTATTGGTTCTAAATTGATTGAGTTTATAGATGGAAAAGTATGCCTTTTCATTAATTATGGTATTATAATTTAAGTAATTTCGGTAGTATAGTAATGTTTAATTATTTATTTAAATACGTTATTTATTATATCCAGGGACATGGTCAACAAAGTAATTGTAATTATATAATAATAATAATAATAAATCATCGGTTTTCTAAGACCAAAGATTTAAAATGCTAAGAAATTATAATGCAGTTGCAGTTAAAATTTAGATTGAAAATGTACCTACCAAAGTATTGCTAGCTATATCAAATTATAATACTTACATAAAAACAAAATTGTTTGGCATAATGTCAATGAGTCTAATAATATTTTTTTCTACGTAATTAAAAGTTCTATTTGAATACTATTTATTTACAGTTATTAATTTTTTGCGCAACTTATCACATAAAATAATGATAATTGCTGCTAACATCAATAAAATATGAAAATTTATTGCTTCATACAAATGCCAGTGCAGTCATTATTAAAATAACCAACATTATATATTAATAACTGTTAAAATTATGTTATCATAAATCATTCAATATCTATTAGTTACCATCTAAATTCTCGTTTGTAATGCTCGGCAACAAGCAATACTATGAGCAGTTGGGCAGTAATCAGTTAGTGCAATAATTTATGATAACTTATGTCATTCGTTAAGTTTGGCTTCGTTTTTAAGAGTCGCATCTAAAGAAACTATGCTATAAATTATTTTTCCAATCAAATGACGAGATGTTAGGGCTGACACAAACATTATTAATAGACAAGCTGTCTAGTAAAAAGCTAACAACCAACGTTATAAATCATTTTATAAAGCATTTTGATAAACAAAAGGAAAGTGAAGAACGCCAAGGTCTGGTAAAATTTATTAGAGGAATTACTCAAAGACAATGGGGAATATTAAAATGTGGTGAAGACAAATTGTGCGAGGTATTGTTGATAAACAAACGCGAGATTGGATTGTCTCTAGTCAGGTACTGAAGGTACAACGTTTTGCTATTACATTAGTTTTAGGCAAAACCTTTGAAACGAATTGATTGCTTGAATACCAATATGATAATAATAATACGATATATAATAATATAATATGTTTTATAAATATATCTTATTAATAATATATGTATATATATAAAAATATTAATATATATTTTTATATAAAACTTGGTGGGTGAGTTAATTTTAATTATAGCAAATAAGACATTTACAATTACTTTTTAATATTGTTTTACTGCAACTGCGTATAAAATCGACTTGCTGTCGATTCGGACAAAATTTATTGGGACACAGTGTCCCAACTGACAATTTAGATTTTATCATCGTTAAAGTAAGTTGATAAAACTAAATGAATCTGTGTGTATTCAGTATGAAGTACCTATACAAAGAAAGATAAATAATTAAAGACAGACATTTATTTACACAATAATAACTAGGCCCAAACTAAGCAAAGCTTATACTATGGGGACCAGGGCCCAGGGTCATCAGGGTGACAATTCTGATAACAAACTTTTATAGAGGCCCTTTTTTTTATTCACGATAAAGTCGCTTGTTTTCACAACTTGCGCCGCTCTCAAGCGTTGGCCAGGCAATCGTTCACAGTTGATGGATGGTAATGAATAGCAGTTTTATGCACTCCCTGCCACATCGTCCATTGTGGAAACTGATTGTGGAATTGAGAGCCTCCGCTTATTTATGATGGTTTTGTAAACTTATCTTAATTAATCAGAAAATGTATTCAAATAACATGACATTGGTTTTTTGCACCTTCAATAAAAATAAGACGTTTATGTACGATAAGTGGCAATCTTTGACAAAAATCTTTGGTGGAAATTAAAAAATTGAATCTTGATGAATAAAAGCCGTAAAACCACGAATTTTGTAAAGTGATTTGTCAGTTGTCGAGTAACTTGGTTTTGGTACTTTGTGGCAAAATCCCAATACTACTCCATAACTATTTGATTTGACACTACTATATTTGAACATGACATAAAAAAAGTTTAAAATATGAGATAACAAAGGTTTTCCTTTTAAAGTTAAAGTCTCGAAAACTTTTCATCGCAAGACTGTTGGCATGGCAAATAGCAATAAACGGAAACAAGAGTAGAGTATAGGTCTCACGACGGATCTCGGCCGTAGTGAAATTAGCCGTTTCGATGCGCAATGGAGCTTTTTCAAAGTAAATTATTGTCTTTGCGCATCACAAACGGCGAACTTCACGGAAGCCTAGATCCGCTGTGCGAACTATACCTACTGCGGTATAACGCATATCACACTCCAGTGAACAATAGGCCCATTACATTGGCGCTAATTACTCGCCCTCCACAACAGTACATCATAGCCAGGAATAATAGTGCAGGCTCTATGATGCATGGTGAGTCATTCATCAAGCGCCTTTGTTTAGGGTGTGGAAGTTACTTGTTACTTGAGCGCATTGCGTGAAGTATTATGGGAGAAGTATGAATTGTGGATAATTCCCATCTGTCACCTACTTTTGTCCCCTTAAGGTAACTTAAAGTGCGATTGGTCACCCTATTATTAACAAGAAGAAAAATAATACTTCTGTCGCCACGTCGGCGTCGCTAACAGAGAGACAGACAGACATATTTTGGCTATTGAGGTAGTATTAGGTTATTTACTAAAGTAGAAATGGTTTTGACTTCTCTAAACAGTGGTAATTACATTAAGCATACTATTGTACAAAATACATTTAAAAAACAGTGAGCTATCTAAATATCAATATAAATTAGCTTTTTGGTAAGAAATATTATAAAACAAATTATAAAATTGTCTTGTAATTATGAATATTTAAATGACTTGCGTTAACATTTTTGATGGTTTATTATTCAGTAAAGAAATTTTTATAGTTTTTCTAAAGTTCTTGTTTGTATAGTATTTGCAGAGAAATACTGGTACTACTAATAGGTACATAGATTACATGCGTCTTTTAAATAAACATTCAAACGTCAAATTTAAAACCCAACTTCTTACAACACTATTTTAAAAATAATAAACAAAAAAACTGACAAAACAGCTCGTTACGTTACCCTCATCAAGAGCTGTCTTATTAATTGACAGGTCATATAACAGACAAGTATTGCCAGCTCGTGAATTTAAAACAAAATTAATTATACAATCAATCAGACGACATGTCATGGCCGCAAAGGTGTTGCTTTTCGCGCGGCAAAATGCCAATCAACGTACAAAATGCTCACCCAAGCGGCACCACATCAATCTCATAAATGCTTTATAAATATTATTACGCCTTTCGAATTTAAATTTTGATGCTTGCGTTATAGCATTGTATATCGTTTGATAAAAGTTCATCTGTTACAGTGTTTTTTTTCATCGTGTTTGTCAGTAGTTTAACAGCCCGATTCGCCACAGTTATATCGAGCCACTCAATAAACTTTGAAGGTGAGAATGGTGAGTCAAAAAATACATTTAAGCGGAGAAATTTTTATGTTTCGTTCATTTCACGCATATTTAACGTTAATTCGCGCGTTTCTTGTCTTATAAACCGAATGCGTTTTAATTTCCTTCGTCGGAAATGGTGAATTTATGCGGACACACGTTCCGCGTCCCGCCGTAAAATTTACGACTAAAGAGTAAAAAAACGGAATTGAGAAATAAAACTGTTCTCGTATTCAAAATAACGTTATATATTTTATCGGCAACGTTTATGATGTCGGAATTTATGTTCGATTCATTTTCTTCAATATAAAAAACTATAAATCATGTTACGGAACTCGTGGGTTTAACACGTTTTCAAAAGTTGATATATAGCTTCCTGTGTTATGGATGACCTTTTCAATAAATTGTATGATAATGTGAATTTACGTTTGTTTGATAAAATCTTTAACGAGTGCTGGGCGAAGGGCATCTTTTAATATTCGTTACACAGCGTTGACCCCATTTGTAAACGATTCCTTTGATTTTATCGCTAAAATTGTAAATGTAACAAGCATTAAACATAAAAGTAACCTTGATTAATTTAAAAGAAAAAGATGCTCAACTAATTCAATTTAGTTCAATCATAAACTAATAAACAAAATACAACTTAGAAAACAAACTGAAGTCAAAGCAACAACGCAAGAAAAGCCGTAGCAAAAATTAGTCCTGAAATAGATCTAAAAACCACAATCCGGATTCCTGCTGATCAGGAGATATCCATTATTCATCGATTCCGCTTTCTTATTTTAGGGCTGCCATGAATGGCAGAGAAAAAATAATAAACATAAAAATTAACTGAATTAAAAAACTAAAAACTCAATCACGCTATTTCTCTATAACAAAACAACCTTCTTGAGGTGTTAAATAAATTTAATATTATGAGATTTTGTTTCATCAACAAATATCACAAAACAAAATAGTTTCAGTAGGTACAATAAGTATTAAATTTATAAAAAAAAAACAGTATTATATGTACGCTACCGATTTTTTACTTCTTCTTTAAGGTTGCCACTTGCCACTAATCGAAAACATAAACGAGTAGATAGATACAATTATGATAAAATTAAGTTTAGTCGCACTACCATGTCAGTTTGACAGCCCTACAGCCCGCGCTATCAGACCGCGGTATCACTGCATGCATCTTACACTAGTTGCGATAAAATCTGGTCGCGACTCGGATTATCGAACAATTTGTTATCGATAGTAATGGAGACAATCGATAATCGATCCGATAAAACCCGCTTTCGAAAGTAGCCGTACCTATTTACGGTTAGTTGCCTCGGAATGAGAATAAAATAGTAAAATAATTTTATAATTCGGTTTTATAACCTCGGCGGTTATTTGAGTTGCTGATTTGACAGTTACTTGGGAAAGTGATCAGGGTAATACAATGTGGTTGATTTTATTGCATTGTAGTTTATTATAAATGTTTTAAAATATAGATTTTATAATCAACTGTAGCAGAACCCAGTGAAGTACTCGTGGCGTATGCGTATGCAACATTTAGTATGGTTACTAAATGATAAATATATCTGGCAATAATAGTAGCAGTTAAATTACTAAATAATTACTAAAACTAATATATTACTAAAATGGCAAATTATAAATGGTTTTACATAAAGCAATCTAACTCTGATTTTAAAAATCATTTCAAATAAAAAAAAAGCCTAGAATATGAAACAGTCAAACGTTAATATTTTAGTAACATATTTTTATTTTCACTGCGTATTTGCAACGCAAGCAAAATGAAAATTTTAAGTAAGTTTAAAAATGTAATACATTTTAAAATTTTGCCTTACTAACAAAAGTCAAAATCCTTCTAACAGTAGGCCAATATGCCTTGCCAAATACAACACAACACAAATTGACAACCGTAAAATTAGTTTCAATATTCTTTGTAAAGTTTTCCGGAGAGTTATTTTGTGTGGCATTGTCAATATTGTGTATTATGGAAAGTTTTGCCGACTTTATTTTGATTTATGACAATGTTTGTAGTGACACAACCTTGGAAAATATTATGAGGTCATTTCAAATGTCTCATTATTCAGGACTTCATTACTACCAACATTTTTATGTTCCCACAGCAAACACTAACCTTCTTTTAAGTGGTTAGTCATGTATCATAATCCATCGCACAGACCCAATGCTGATTGGTGGATAATATGCCATCTGTCATTCGAATCTTTACAAAGTTTCGTCACGATGTTTTCCTTCACCGTTTGAAAGCACTGGCATTGCGCACATACTCAGTATTTTTTCAGACATTTGAGACAAATTTTAAAATGTTAATGTTTTATTGCTGCTTGGTTACTTTATTTTAGGAATACCTTTTGATAAAATAGATAAAAATTATTATACACTGATGCATTAATGATGCATGTATTTCTTCTCGTTGTGTTCTTTTTAAATTGTATTTTTAATTTTAAATTTGTATTTTTGCATGCCGAGTTAAACGGTGAAGTGTGTGACACTTATACTCACGTAAACAATAAGACCTTATGTAACCGTACTTCTAGCAAAATAAATAATTTCATTTCATTTCATTTCTTAGTAATGAGAGTCACTTTTAAATTGCGAGAAAAATCACAAATTAATTTTGAAGACCTATTCTGTGCTTATCGTCCATTGTTTTACAACAATACGTTCAGTTGTTAAAGGCTTATTCAAAATAGGCGACACGAACCGCGTAAAAGTTTCTACAGAACTATTTTGTAACTGTGAGTGTGAAGCAATCCAATCAGCAACCGGTTAGTTTGCAAACAAAACATGTCAGTTTTTTATTAAAAGCGAATTACATAATTCAAAATAAATATGTTCTATATTTTTTCAATACATTCACAAAGATCCCTTTGAAACGTCTTAGTCACAAGCTTAGTGAATTCATGCTAGCTCCTAGCTACCCAGCCTAGATGAATCTGGCAACTGGTACTGGAAACAATCCTGGTTTTTTACTAATACAACTAAACTATCGTCAAATATCTAATCATACATTTTAAAAACGGGTGTTGATTGGTCCCTTAATTACCGATAATAATAATAATAAACCTATTACTGATGTGCACTTGGCTTAGGCCCGTGTACTTCAGATAACCCCAGTATGAATAAAACTGAGTAGAGTAAAATCTAGAAACAAATAATAATAATGTAATATGTCAAAAACCATATTTTTATTACGAATCGTTCTGTTTGTGTTTTGGGTTACAGATTTCACTACCGCTTGTACCACAGCGGCAGCAATCACCACTCATATTTGCATAAGCATAATACAAAAACTAATAAATAGCCTCAGACAGCTACGAAACCTCTAATTAGCAATTACAATGTTCTTGTTAACAGCTTGCCTGATTACTGTTGATTAATTACTTAAAAGAACTGCGCAATAGTTGTTGCGCAGTTCTTTTAACACTGGTAGTGTAGTGGTTGTAACCCTACTGGTCTTAAGGTCATGGGTTCGAAACTGTTTGTGCAACAATGACTTTTTTACTGACAATCAACAGCCTAAATTGTACGTCTGTAATTCCTAGAACCTTTTAATGTGTAGAAATGCAATATGAAAGCTTTTTTTTTTTATACAACTGAAGTAGCAACCAAGCGTACGGCCCACAAGATGGTAAGCGGTTACCGCAGCCTATGGACGCTTGCAATACCAGAGGTAACACTCGCGGGTTGCCACCTTGAGGCTAAGATCGAAAGCCTCATGTGCCAGTAATTTCACCGGAAACCATACCCTTCACACCGGAACACAGCAATGCGAGCATTACTGCTTGGCGGCAGAAATAGGTATGGTGGTAGTCCTTCCCCGGACGAGCTCTATCACAAAGAACTATAATGCTCTTACTGAAATTCAACTCTTGAAAGTGGCAATTTCAACTGAGCGTTTCCATGCTTTGGAAAGCACGTTAAGCAGTCGGTCCCGGCTTTTTCGAAATTGTTTGGCCATGCATGACAGAAGCCTTCAGGCGGCCTAAAAACTCTGTCACCAGAGTTGGCCACTGACTCATATGAACTTACTTTACTTAACTCTTGAAAAACAGCGTCAAGATTAAGTTCAAATAAAAAAAATGAAGTCATGGGGCATTCCACTAGATTCGATATAAAATTTTAATCTTATAATGGAAATTTGAAACTATTATCTACAATATACGACCAGGCATACATACATTAAGTATCAATTATTATACGTGGTAATGTCTTGCTGTAGTAAGTAGGAAGCGATTATCATAAACAAGCATAATTTAAAATTAAGATACCATTACCCCACTTGCCCATCAGAAACCTCCCACATTTTATACAAAGAATAAAAATTGAAGAGTTTAGAAACGAAATTGGTTTCACAGCGTTGTAGTATTGCGCTGTTGTTTCAAGTAGGAAGACCAGCGCTAAAGTAGTATAATATAGATAGGTACTACTACATGCTGTTTTAGCAAATGCAGCTGAACCGCTGAAATGAGTGGTAACCGCTTACCATCTTGTGGGCCGTACGCTTGGTTGCCACTTCAGTTGCATAAAAAAATAAAAACATTTTCGAATTCTTATGATCCATGTATATTATGCTCAACTGCCTAAAATACACTTTTTAGTTTTTCTAGCACTTTTAAGTATAATCAACCTCTCAAAATATACTTTTTAACTTTACTTTACTACTTTCAATTTCTACCCACAAACGTATTTGTGCGATAAACATAGAAAAATAATAATACACATTAGATAATCTGTATTTTACTTAAAACATCAAGAGTTAGTAAACGTGAAATGTTTTATAAGTTATTATGAAAACCATTGTTATTATTTATATCCATGGTATGGAAGTTCTTAATGTTCTTATGAGTTATTTTACTATTGCAGAACAGCTGCGCAAAAACTTAAAAATTAGCAATCAAATACTTTAATTATAAAAAAAAATTGACTGGCTCTACATCATCAGTTCAGATCAGTTATCAGTTTAGAATAATATTAGTAAAACAAACATCGTATTTCGTTTGGTTCAGTATAAAGAATTTCACTTCTATACGCTTAAGTTACGGACACATTCTATGTATAATCACAACAAGTCTCATAAACTAAAGTTACATAACATGTTGCCTCATTATAAAACTATTTTGATAATAATCTGTGTACGCTCTACTAAAGTGAATACTATCTGATACCCTCAAATGAATCCATCAAGGCATATAATCTGTACGGGCGTTGGCGCGCCGGCCGTCAGGCGGCTTGTCAAGCCGGCTGTCAGGCGACCTGTCAAAATTATGACGCATGGTTGAACCCACCGCGGCGTGGCTTTTACAGCGTTTTTACTTTGGTTCTTGCGCCTGACGCACAAAATTAAGTAATGGTTTATCTGTAAATCTTTATCTTTAAGAGTAGTAGAGTTCTTTGTGATAGAGCTCGTCCGGGGAAGGAGTAGTCCTTAAATAGGTACGGTGGTAGCACCATACCTATTTCAGCCGCCAAGCAGCAATGCTCGCATTGCTGTGTTCCGGTTCGAAGGGTATGGTTTCCGGTGAAATTACAGGCACATGAGACTTTCCATCTAACGTCTCAGGGTGGTAACACGCAAGTGATATCTATGATGTTGCATGCGTACATAGGCTACGGTAACCGCTTACCATCAAGTGGGCCGTACGCTTGGTTGCCACTTTAGTGGTATAAAAAAAAAAAATTATCTTCGTTTGAGTGATTTTTTTATATTTGAATAGAGTTAGAAGAATATATAATAACGATTAGCCTTGTGTCTTTCTGCTTAGCAAAGACCTTCTCTAGTTCTTTTAGCCATTCCAGTTTTGTGCCAGTCGGTCCCAGGCTTTATCGACAGTGTCAAAATCATCTCGCCGTCTCTTTTTGAGTTTTCTACGACTCCACATATCAGTGTAAAAGATATTTTTTTTTCAATCAATAAAAAATAAATTGTCGAGATTCTGTTTATTCTGGGATATAGCTTTAACAGCTATCCAGGGTATAAGTTATATTTGAATCCTTCATTTATATCCGTCCAGCCGTTCTAAGTCCAGCGTAAAGAAACAACAAACTAGCACACACGCATACATTTTTGCATTTATAATATTAGCGTGATAATGTTGATATAGTTATGTGAATGGCCTTTAACCCTTTTATAATATCCTCAACGATAGTATAACCGAGTCTCTCATACCCGTATAGAAGTTTAAGATAAAGCAAAGTGTCCCACAAAGGCTTGTTGACAATGAAATCTCCAAGTTGATCCTTTAGCGACGGAACTCGTCATTCAAAGAGCTTTGCAGCTTTGTGTCGCTTTACGTTGAGATACGAAATTACTTTTACGAAACCTGTTGGTCTAAAACGAGGTTACTATGGTGTTAGAAATAGATCTAATATCAATAAAAATTCTCATCAGATCCAAATTATTTGGGAACCGATCTTATTGGGGAAGCGATAGGAACCCAGCCGGCGTTGTTACCAGTTCTTTTACGGCATGGGCGCGCATTGGGACTGGTGTAAATTTTCCTAGCTTGTAAGACGTTTCAAAGTGATCCTTGTGGTTCTATTGAATTTTTTTTTTATATAACTGAAGTGGCAACCTAGCGTACGGCCCACAAGATGGTAAGCGGTTACCGCAGTCTATGGACGCTACCAGAGGTATCGCGGGTTGCCACCTTGAGGCTAAGATCAAAAGCCCCACGTGCTAGTAATTTCACCGGAAACCATACCCTACACACCGGAACACAGCAATGCGAGCATTACTGCTTGGCAGCAGAAATAGGTATAGTGGTAGTCCTTCCCCGGACGAGCTCTATCACAAAAAACTCTACTACTACTTTTTTTATTTTGATTTTGAGAGAAAAATATATTTATAGTTCGCACAGCGGATCTAGGCTTCCGCGAAGTTAGCCGTTTGTGATGCGCAAAGACAATTTAGTTTGAAAAAGCTCCATTGCGCATCGAAACGGCTAATTTCACTACGGCCGAGATCCGTTGTGAGACCTATAACTAGATTAATTATGGATCTGGACAATGGATGCACTGAGATTGAAGGTAATATTCAACTAATTAGTAAGTTCGTTCGTTCATTCGTATAAGTCAGTGGCCAACTCTGGTGACAGAGTTTCTAGGCCGCCCGAAGGCCTCTGTCATGGCTTAACAACTTTGAAAAAGCCGGGACCGACTGCTTAACGTGCCCTGTTTGTAAGTAAGTTCGTATGAGTCAGGTCAACTGTCAGTAAGATGACCTCGGTGGCGCGGTGGATGTGTGCTCGGTGGAAAAATTAGGGGTAGCGAGTTCGATCCCCGCTGCGAGACAATGTTTACATTATCTGCAACTCGGTCACTCGCCCAGTATGCCAGTGAGGTCGTCGACAATTGCAAATCAATTTAATTGTTTTACTCGTGTTATTTTGAGTATCGACGGCTATAAAACTAAAACATTACAAAGATTTTTTACAAATTCAATCAGCTCATCATTAGTGCTGCAAGTTTTGAGTAAGAATAACCTGCCGTTGTCGTTGACGTTCAATCGCTATTACTCACAGACTGCTATATTTAAAAGCCACTGTCCAAACTGTTCTGTCCCACTGTTTTGCCTCACTGTTCTAAGCTACGTTTCTACTAGAGATATGCGAGGATGTGAAGCAAAGAAAGTGTTTTTAGGAAAGCTCGAGGCTAGGTAAATGAAGTAATTCCATTGGTTCCTAAAAACACATCCCTCGCTAAGCATCCTCGCACATCTCTGGTGGAAACGCAGCCATACCCTCGTGTGGAATCCGCATTACGGTGGTCTTTTATCAGCTAGTTCATTACTCTGCTCGGCCGGGCGTAATATGACATAATCCGCGCGACCGCGATCTGTCAGGCGCTGTCACGCGCGCTGTCAACTGTCAACGGACGTTTTAGAGATAGCTGCTTGCGTTAATTGATGCGTGTCAGTTATGTACTTAAAGTAATATATACGGATGAGTGACCGGTTAAGGGAATTAAGAGTTCGATTCCTGGTGCGGGACAAATCCATGTATTTACAAAAATTAAGTATATTATTTATAAACTACCAGATAACATCCATAGTACAAGTTTTCCTTGATTATAAATGTCCACCACTGTTTAAATATTTCGAGATTTGTTTACTTATTAATATAAGGTTTTGCAAACTAATTATTTAGTTATTAATCATGAATACTTGGTTTATTAATAAAAATTTTTTTTCTTTATGCTGCCAATAAATGAATAAAATTTGTAACAAAATAATTGCAAGTAAATTATATCGAATAACAGGTAATGCTAATTAAAAATTGTAGATTATAATATTATAGGGATAATATTAATTAATTAATTATTATACAGACGTTAGCTTTATGAGTCTTAAACAAAGGTAAGTTGAGACTAATTAGTACTAATTAACTATTAATGAGCTGGTAGTAAAACTTCTGTCTTATAAAATTAATTTTAATGTTGTACAGTCATGTTGGGAATCTTTGAATTTCATAGTAACTTTAAATAAACCCATTTTGTTTTTTTTTTTGTTTTTCTTCTATATTATAATAAAAAATATCTATCTATGTATTGTATTGTATTAAATATATATCACTCATCTAGTACCCATAATACAGCTCTGTTTAACAGCAGCTTACTTTGGGGCTAGATGATGCTGTGTGGATTGTCCAGCATTATTTATTTATTTATTTTTATTTTATTTTATTTGGAAAACAGACAGTACTACATATTTCACAGTTATTTTAACAACTTATCATTTTACATAAACCAGTGAAATTTCCTCAATTAAATAAACAATAATAAGTTAGTGAACAGAAATTAATGTAGAGCCTTAGCGTAAACGAGTATGTAGTAAAAAAAAAAACAAAATACATTACTAACAATATAAAGAGTAGTAGAGTTCTCTGAGATAGAGCTCGTCCGGGGGAAGACTACCACCATACCTATTTCTGCCGTCAAGCAGTAATGTTTGCATTGCTGTATTCCGGTCCGAAGGGTATGGTTTCCGGTGAAATTACAGGCACATGAGACTTCTGATCTACGTCTCACTGGCAACCCGTGAGTGATACTTCTGGTATTGCAAGCGTCCATAGGCTGCGGTAACCGCTTACCATCTTGTGGGCCGTACGTTGGTTGCCACTTTAGTTGTATAAAAAAGAAATAATAAAAAAAAAGAAATAAAGAAAATTTTCATCCAACCATCCAAAGAAACATTCAAACTTTCGCATTTGATATGAGTGTGATATAAAAAATATATATAATATTCTATCATTTATCTGGTTCCCATTATCTTTGTTTAGTTTGGGGGTAGATTACACTTAGTAAAAACGTCTGCTAATATTATTACAAAAAAAATTATATTACTTAGCTTAACTTACCTCACCTACAAACATCATATTTTATTAACAAGCTAAACACTGGCCCAGCTAATCCTTCGCACGACAACGCACGTCATTTTTCAACCCCCCGGGCGCTGTCAGCGTGACATCTCACACGCGGCGCGGCGTGACATGACATGACAGCGACTGTCACGCCGGCCGTGTTTACCCATGAATGTGGATGCGAGTGGTAATTCGAGGTTTTTGCTACCTTTTGTGTTTCATGACAGTTTGGTGCTTGACAGTAATTGGATGAAAAGGTGATGTTGAAAAAAAATGCATTAAACAATGCTGTGAATAAACTCAATTATTATTAAATAAATAATAAATAATGCTGGACAATCCACACAGCATCATCTAGCCTCAAGGTAAGCAGAGCTGTGTTATGGATGTTATGACTGATATATACTCAATACTTTTTTTTTAATACAATACATAGATACATAGATCACTCTTGCTTGAGAGGCCAGTGTCCCAGCAGTGGGAACATTAGAAGGCCGTCATCGGTCGTAATTATTTTATCTTTTCGTCATAAAATGAATTGCTGTGCCTTAGTCTCACTAAAACTCGGCAACGGCTTAGCTAATTTCGGTCTTGATTTTTTTTTAAGAAATCCAGGGAAGATTTAAACAGTTAGAAAATATGAAAAAATTGAAAGAAAAATAACGCGAGTATAACCGAGCGGGTCAGCTAGTCTTATAATAATAAACTGGAAAACGAAGTGTAGGATGACCGCCCACTAGATGGATCTGCAATAGCATCATCATCATCATATATTGTTATGTTATACAGCCTTATTATTGTTTCCACTGCTCTTCTCTCTCGAGAGAGTGATTGAGCCTTACTCCTCCATGCGGACTCAATGCAAATAGGTGGCACAATTTTTCTTACTACATGCTTGTTTCCTGAAGATGTTTTCTTCCACCAAGAGAGACCACGGCATTGCACTCATACATACATAAAAAAAAAACGAACCCACGATAGCTAACCTTTTTCGATTTACTATCGTGGCGTAGCTTATTAAATTTCTACTAATTTTATTTTTCATTTACAAAAATATTTTGTACTTAACTTATTTTTTTTATTTCCACCTATTTTAACAAAGCTAGTGTTAAATCAACTGTCACGAGTTACAAAAACAGTGCGTGACAAGTGTTAAAATTATTTTGTGTACAGATAAAATATTTTAACTTAAAGGTCAAACTACACACCAATGCTGTCAACTTTTACATTACACAAACATAATATTATTAATATAAATCACTTATGGGTTGACATGTTAATAAGAATGGTATTTAATACGGAGTTTTATTATATAAGCCTGTGTTAAATGCGCTATCTAGCTCTATTTTCTGAATTTAATTAATCCTTTTTTTCTCAATCATCAAGAAACTAGAGCGAGATAGAAAGATGCTATCGCGCTGGGTCCTAGCATTGCGTTAATTACAATGACATTTAAACACTCGCTTTTATGATGTTGAAGTAAACGCGATGATGTGTAGTTTGACCCTATCGTGACGTTTTACATTGCTGTTGTACTAATTCGCATAATTTAGCGCAAGTGGACTGTTTTAGTAATTAACGAGTACCTACTAGCCATAGTTACGATTATAAAGTCAGCTAGTTCACTCCATGAATAAAAAATCGGTCACCTTGATGATGAGCATTCCTCTTGAACCCACTTTTTCGGCCCTCCGGGGGTAAATAAGGTAAATAAGTATAACAGATAACATAAATAACACTAGCAAGCATTCCCCGATTTCTCCCTTATTTCTCTCCAATAAAAAACCACAATCGACAAAAATTTAAATAAATTATGGAACTTGAATGCCAAATTTACAATTGGTTGAAAAATGCTAGTGCGAAAAAGCTTTTTTTTGGCCAATCTCAAACTAAGGCGCTTTGCTCGCTTTAATCGTTTGGTCTATATTAATCCAAAACTTAGAAAGCATTTGCCTGCAGTGTCACGAGTTACCTATTGTATCATTACAGGGTACAAGTAACACACACACACTGTAAGAATATTACAAATTGTATCATTACAGGCTGCACGCTGTATTCTCGTTTTCCTTACTGATGTTATGCTCGAATCAGAACTGTTACATTACAGACGAATGCTCCCGGCAAGGGAACGATGATCACAGTTCAAGTTAGCAACAACTTAGTGAATAAAAAACAGATGAAAAATCTCTAGTACCATTCCGCTCATCCTTTTAACTGATGAGGTCACACAGTTACCACAGTTAACCTCAAAAGAAAAATATCGACACGTGTTTCATCCCTCCACGGGACATCCTCCGGACCATCGACTTGTTCTCCGGCAGACGTGTTGCTCCGTCGAGCGCTGGAGCCAAAGTGCCAAAGTCGATATTTTTCTTTTGAGGTTAACTGTGGTAACTGTGTGACCTCATCAGTTAAAAGGTTGAGCGGAATGGTACTAGAGATTTTTCATCTGTTTTTTATTTTGTAATGGATTTCCGCAAAGTAACGCCTGAATCTATCAATTATTTAATAACTTAGTGAGTTAGCTGTAATTTTACTAAGCTATGTTTGTTGGTACAAGTAAGTAGCTACTCATGACCTCGCCTTGTAAGTTTATTTCAGTTTTAATTTTATAAAAAGGTTTAATTTGTTCTGTAGTCGTAAACTCACTGTATGTTCAAATGTTATATACATTAAGCTTCTATTATTTGGATGTGTTTGTATAATAAGAGTAGTATGGTTGCCGGTAAAGTTACAGGCACAAAATGGGGCATTTTATTTTTGACAGTTACGTTTGTAAAAAACGGGGATGAAAAACATTGAAAAAAACATGAATGAATGAATGAATGAAAATGAATGCAAAATGCTTTATTGTACACCTTAACAGTATTAAAAACATAAAAACAAAACACATTTTATAGTATGAGTACAATGGGCGGTCTTATCGCTTAAAAGCGATTTCTTCCAGACAACCTTTGGATGGAGAGAAAATAAAATAAATAAAAGAATGGTTGGGGGTGTACTTATATAGGATCACAAATAAATTGTGCAACTTGCTACATATGAATAAATGAATACAAATGAATAATACTAATATTTAAACATAAATACCTACTTAAATAATCACAATAAAATACATATGAATACATTGACATACTTAGATATAATACATGCTTATAGAATTAAAAATCTATAAACATTGTGTTCACTAATTTGCATTGAGTCGTAGTGGATTGAGATACAATCACTTGCTAGAGAGTAGGTCAGTGGAACATATCATGCAAATATTTGTCCCATAGCTGGGATTGAACCCTCGACCTCTCGCTTCTCAACCGGGCACTCTCCTACCGCACCACCAAAGTCAAAGTCAAAGTATTTTTATTGCTTCAAACACATGTTAAACTTAGATGTAAATTGGAACGAGGTCGTCAATTTAGTACTCAATTTAAGTATTTACTGTCACCTCACGTATTTAAATGGAAATATTAGTGATGCACGATTTAAACCTATCTTAGTAGGACCAGAAGACAAACTGTTTATGCTACCATTTAGGATCTAATACAGTTTTAGCTGTTGCCACCGACTTCGCGTAGAACTCGGGATGAAAAGTATCCTATGACTTATTCCCGGTCATTATCCATCTATGTTTTAAGTTTATCATATTGTAAGTTTCAACCAAATCGCTTCGGTGGTTATCGATATACGAACAAACATACATTCAAACTTTTGCATTTATAATTTAGTGTGTATGATGTGTTAGTGTGATAGTGTGATTGCAGTTTGCAAACTTGTGATGAAATAAAAAAAAGTAAGTAAGTTCGTATGAGTCAATGGCCAACTCTGGTGACAGTTTCTAGGCCGCCCGAAAGCCTCAGTCATGGTCTTACAACTTTGAAAAAGCCGGGACGAGCCGACTGCTTAACGTGCCCTCCGAAGCACAAGAGCGCTCAGTTGAAAATACCACTGGCGGTCAACCATCCAAATAATGACCCCGCGGAACAGTGCTTAACTTCGTTGATCTGTTAAGAACAACTAAGCCAGCTACGTCACGAGCACTCCGATATAATGCTGTCTAAGTGTCTTAGCTTTTCATTGCCATCTGTTGTAAGTCTTCAAAGATACGTCCAAGTTACTTCATGATTCACACTTACCGGTGTTACCTAGGGCTGTCAATGCATACAAGCCTTATACATTTATTAATTTACAACCTTGAATCATTATGAACGAGCCCTAAACAATTCATTACTCCATAACCTTGGATCATCATGAAATGTAAAAATATAGTTTAATTAATGCCATGCCTATTTCTGCCGCCAAGCAGTAATGCTCGCATTGCTGTGTTCCGGTGTGAAGGGTTATGGTTTCCGGTGAAATTACTGGCACATGAGGCTTCCGATCTATGCCCCATGGTGGCAACCCGCGAGTGATACCTCTGGTATTGCAAGCGTCCATAGGCTGCGGTAACCGCTTACCATCTTGTGGGCCGTACGCTTGGTTGCTACTTCAGTTGAACAAAAAAATAATAATTGTAGAACGGTGAATGTTCTCCTAGTGTCCTAGGATATCAACATACTCTTTAACACATAATAGTCACGCAGATCCATTGCAGATTTTATAGAACATAATATTTTGAATAATAAATAAATAAATAAATAATGTTGGACAAACAACACAGCATCATATAGCCCCAAGATAAGTTGCTGTTAAACAGAGCTATATTATGGGTACTAGATGACTTATATATACTTAATACAATACTATACATAGATAGATATTTTTTATTATATATATAAAATACCCAGAACACCCGGAACAAATATTTGTAGATCGTACAAACATTTGACCCGAGGCGGGAATCGAACCCGCAACCTCCGCGTCGCAGGCGGACCTGCGCCACACCGGTCATCAAATATTTAGTTCATGGACACACCGGTTTTCTAACGATGTTTTTCTGTGCTGTTTAAGATCACTGGCATTGAACAAATTATTTTTCAATTGATTATACTCATTTTTACCTGAACATGTGTAGTGTAGTCACTCTGTCGAATTATTAGGCCACCTGAAAGCCTACGTCATGAATTTGAAAAAGCCTGAATCTAACAGTTTAAAACCTGAAGCTCCGAAACACATAAATAAATAATGCTGGACAATCCACACAGCATCATCTAGCCCCAAGCTAGGCAGAGCTTTTAGAGAAATTACCCAGAACACTTGGAACAAATAGTTGCTCGTACAAACATCTGACGGGAGAATTGAACCAGCAACTTTCTGCGTCGCAGGCGGACCTTTGCCCGCTGCCACATCGATCACCATACATAGTAAACGTTCTTCATTAACGTGCTAGTCTTTAGTACTAAAACTTTTTTGATCCATTCCAAATTATAATCCAGCTGATAACCTGAAAGCAACAAGCTCACAGCCCTGGGTGTCGTGACCGCCTGTCAGCCGGCATGACTGATGGCGTGCGGCGTCGACGTTACCACCTGATTTATTACTTCCGAGCCCCCTCTGCCGGGGGGGAAACCGACAGCAACCTAATTACAGCTTGTTTATGGAATTCGCGGCAATGGCGAACGAATTAAATTGGAATTATGAAATGTTTAAAGTTGTTTGTTATTGAAAAGAGGTAACAAGTTGAAGTTGTTTTAGAAGTAGAGTCAAGTTTTTTAAATTTTGTAAAGCAATAATAAATAAATAAATAATGCTGGACAATCCACACAGCATCATCTATCATATCATCATAATGTCAAAAGCTTTTGATTTCGGAAATCAAAATTGCATTCTACAGAATCTCCGTCGGGAAAAATCTGATACCGAAGCAATTTACGACCAATGTGGCGCGGTGGGCGAAGGTCCGCCTGCGACGCAAAGGTTGCGGGTTCGATTCCCGCCTTAGGACAAATGTTTGTAGGATCTGCAAATATTTGTTCCGGGTGTTCTGGGTGTTTTATATGTATAATAAAAAATATCTATCTATGTATTGTATTGTATTAAATATATATCAGTCATCTAGTACCTATAATACAGCTCTGTTTAACAGCAGCTTACCTTAGGCTAGATGATGCTGTGTGGATTGTCCAGCATTATTTATTTATTTATTTATTTATTTATTTTAATTGGCTTTCCGACTATTTCAAATTACCCCTGCTGAAGGTGTGTTCTTTGTTTGCAATCAACTTCACTTGGTTTCAAACTAACACTGACGTACGAGATTTTATATGAATTTGACAGCTTCCACAGGTGGAACTGAGTTCCACCTAATGGTAAGCTACCTTTATTTTACTATAAGTACCTACAATTGTTTATGGACGCATGCAATACCAGAAGTAGCGAGGTAGATAAAAACTCATAATGTGCACTTGGACAGCTATTATAAAGATGTTGTTGAATCATAAAACAAAGGAAATCATTATAGAAAGATATATAAATTGAGAGAAACGTAATCATTGAAGATAATTGTCAGAAATCAAGATGATGTCTTGGCATCTTGATGAAAAGCTCAATTATAAGTGCTAATCCCCGGGTAATAAACCAACAGTAATGACAATAAAAACTGATGAACGAAATCACACTCATAATCCCGGAAATCATAATCATTATACTCAGTTCCATTAACTTTAGACTTCAAATTGACTATGGGACTTAGCTAGTCTTACTGATTAAGGGAGCTTTCCACCATATCCACTATCAATGTAAGTAGAGTTGAAGCTTGAAGATTTTGATAAAAGTAAGTTCGTATGAGTCAGTGGCCAACTCTGGTGACAGTTTCTAGGCCGCCCAAAGGCCTCTGTCGCCTAACAACTTTGAAAAAGCCTTGGATGTTTGTTCCTCTATAACTCAACAACTACTGAACCGATTTTGCTAAAATTTAAATCATAGATAGAATGATAGGACATAAGCTACTTTCTATCCCAGAAAAATGTACGGTTCCCGAGTTCCAAGCGAACGAAGTCACGGGCAACTGCTAGTATAGTCATAATACTACTTGTGTTAGACTTCTGTATATCAGGGAAGTGCACTGGTACATCCATGTTCACTAATTACACGTCACACTCAAAGACAAGGCAGGTGGAACTTGAGCACGAGTTGCTATCGAGTCCATTGAAGACTATATTTACCTGGGCCCTTTTTTGAAACCACTCTGCAAATCTGCACTTTTACTCACAGATTTTCTGTATTTTAATGGAATGCAAACTAACAGAGTAAATAACATCAAATAGACCCCTGCTCTGGCTAAGGAATGACATACCTAACGCCAAGCTAAAATGTTTAACCAGAGGCGATTGGGTGTTTTTTATCAGGCTTTACTTTAAAACCTTCCGTTTAGCAGTAGAACTGATGTGTCGAAGGGAACGCTAGTGGTTTATGGTCTTTTTAATGTTCTCTCTCTTGGAATACTGGCGTATTCTCAAGTGAGAATGACTAGATCTTAACATAATTCACCAATCATATGAAATGGGGATAGTACAAGTCTTATATATTTTTATTTCTTGGATATGCTAATCCCTTTGATCCTTCACCGTTTTAAAGCATTTGCATTGTTCACATATTTTTTTTCAAATAGGAAAATCAGAGACTGGTGAAAATGCTTGAAGGAACTTTGCCCAGCAATAGGACGATATAGGTTAGAATAAAAAAAGGTATATTCACTGGTTCACGACGGGTTTCGAATCTACCTTAGGATCAGAATGACCCCGCATTCTAAGACCACCAGTGCATCATGCAGTAAGAAAGCAGTGCTAAGAAGTTAAGACAAAGCTGCGAGTGACATGTCTCAGACGTGGAGACATGTCGACGGCATAATCTTCCACCTGTCGCCGCGCTGTGGGAATCCAAGACATGAATGTTGAACCAGTTTTAGTATGCTTCACTTGTCAACTAAAGGAAATTACTACGCAAAAACAAATGCTCTTATTCATAAAATAAACTGTTATTGTAGCTTCTTCATTCTTGTAAATGGACCAAGATGAAGATAGATTTTAATGGTGTAATAACTATTAGAAGTTTAATTCATTTTATTTCATTTCATTTATTGATTGCTTACATGTACATTGTTATTATAGTTTAGTTCTAAGGTAGCTTAGGTCAAGTACATGCACCCTGTTGGGCACCGCAACGTCATGTTTATTTAGAGATTGTTTGGAAAAAAGGCTTAGAGACAAAGAAAGGCAAAGATCGTTTTAAAATTAAACTAATCAGCAATATTTTACATAAAGATTATAATATCCCAAAAATTATTTTGCCTCAAGCGGGATTTGAACCCGCAACCACCGCTTGATACGCGGGCGCTCTACCAATTGAGCTATCGAGACATATCTCGCTTGGACGAAATAATCATTGGGATGTCTTCGGCTCGAAGCGCCGATAGCTCCACCTACAGGGGAAACGTTGCAGTTATCCAAGCCTGTTCAATGACTAAAGTTAATTTAGTTCATTGACGAGAGGTATCGCATTGCTTATTCAATTGGTTATTTTTGTTTTTATAGTGTTAACCATCACACTAAGGGAATACTAAAGATTATAATATCCCAAAAATTATTTTGCCTCAACGTTGCAGTAAAGTCAATGAACTAAATTAACTTTAGTCATTGAACAGGCTTGGATAACTGCAACGTTTCCCCTGTAGGTGGAGCTATCGGCGCTTCGAGCCGAAGACATCCCAATGATTATTTCGTCCAAGCGAGATATGTCTCGATAGCTCAATTGGTAGAGCGCCCGCGTATCAAGCGGTGGTTGCGGGTTCAAATCCCGCTTGAGGCAAAATAATTTTTGGGATATTATAATCTTTAGTATTCCCTTAGTGTGATGGTTAACACTATAAAAACAAAAATAACCAAATATTTTACATGTTTATCACGGCGTTTATTGTAGTAAACGTTAATATAACGGAAGTTGGTTTGAGGCCAGTTCGCACTGCGTGTGCGCCGAGTTGTCATAATTTTATTACTGCAGCAAAACACGTTCTAATTTCAACTTGATTCAACGATGTTAAAATAAGCGATGTAAACTTTGGATGATACGTTCGACGATGGCAATACATCTACTGCTTTATTGTCTATCTAAAGAAGATTTACTAATCAATTAATTTAAATCCTATGATCCAGCGTAATTCATGATGTTAAATCACTTATTCAGTCTATTATGAGTTGCCGACTTACTACGTCGTCGTACTGATAGTCAGGTGAAAATTACAATAGCAAAATTCGAATGCACGTAGGGAGATTTTTCAAGAGATCTTTGCCCACCAGTAGGACAATACACATAAATAAAAAATAATGATAATGATATAAAAAAAAAATACAAAAATGGTTTTACTTTTTTTTATTTATTTGTCTGACATTTGCATTTACCCAGGCTTCCTTGCGACTATAGTATGTCGGTAACTCATAGACCCACTTACTTCATAACTTTGCGAAATTTTCGCTGCGGGCTAAAGCCATCTAATTTGACTGTCAATACAAATAGCGAAACTCCATCGCCAGTGCCATAAACGTCGGCACAGCGGCAATCCACCACGGCATATATCATTCTGTTTTATGAATTGTAAATTTTACGTTATATAGTCTTTAGTGGGCCATATTTCAAGCAGTATTAATGCCTTGCCGCCAGCGGTAGGGTTGTTCGGTACGTTTAAAATAAAATATGGGCGAACGGTAAAATTCAATTAGACTTGACAGTCGCGTGGGTAGAATACTGATGGAACCTATGCGTTTCAATTATAGAGATGTTACTTGCTCACAAGTAGGTACTCACAACACGTTCTTTCAAATATTTATAGAAAAATTAGAATAATAGCATCGATTCAAGTCCGGGTAAAGCTGTCACAGATTGTCAGTCGACCTAACAGCATTATGTCCATTCCGAAAAAAAAAAAAAAAAAAACAGCATCGATTCTGTTTCAACCTTATTTAATGGGGTTTTTTGTGTTTTGATTCATGAAAAAAATAACGACAAGCTTAGAATTTTTTATTAAACTAATTAAAATGGTGGCTGATTCAGTGGTGACGTTTGAATGTTTGTTTTTTTTTTTGATCAGGAAATCATTCAATTTTTCATCGAGGGTTTGTTCATGAATTCGATCAATTCAAAAACCATTATTTGAGGTTGACGAACGGACGTAAAATAATCTGATATGACAACAAATCATGAAGATTACCTAATAAAATATACAACAACATGTCAAAATATCCAGGTTAATATCTTAAAACATAACATGCAAAGAGTCATTAGCTACCAGCTCATCAATCAACGTCAGGTGATGATAAATCTTTCAACATAGTTCTCGATTTTCACTAAGTAATCAATTAAAAGCATTAACTTATTTCATAAAAGCATTAGCATAATAAAATATTCTAACGATTAGCATAGATGTTTCAAATCTGATAATTTTGTTTTTAGCACTAACCGTAATGCAACGATTTATAATCTATTTTTCCCGTAAAGTTTGTATCTTTGTATAATTTTTATGTGTTTAAATTAGTAATGTGAATCCAAAACAGGCAAGTTTTGCTAAGAATATGCTATAAAAGAGATAAATTAGTTAGAAAACTAAAATTAAGGTCAAGTGCTAATAATAAAAATTAAATTGTAAAAGTAAATTAATTAAATAGATTAGAATAACGCATGACAGACATTATTAGTAATGTTAGAATTTGATTGATTCTCATATGAAACAAAAATATTGTTTATTATTACTATAAGCCACACATCACGTTATTTTTTTTTGCATCATGAACTTATTTTACCATTATAAAGTTGAACTGTTTAATATTAGTACATTGAAGAGCTCTATTTGGTTATGCCAGGAAACTTCAAGACTTAGCTACTTTACATTATCATAGAACATATTGAATTTCAATAAGCCAATAAATTATAGAAATAATGGAGATTATATTATCCATACTCGCTACAGGCGACCATTGTGATGTGATTCATAGCGCTATTAACGTTCTCGCTCTAAATAATATAAAGAAAGAAAATTATGATGTTCGTTGTTAAGAGAAGCAATAAAATAATAATATATTAGCAGCCCTACGCGAGTCGGTAATAAACAACTTTTGTGTGGAAGGCAGCTCTACGGCCGATTCATAAATTTCGCGGCGCGCCGTTTAGTTTTATGTACGATATTATCTATCTGCACGCATCGACACACAGACCCATACACGCACACTGCTGACATAAACATGTGTTGTTATTACACGCTGTCACACCGTATCAGCCAATATAGTAATGAGCAACTTGAACTCATCTCCAGCACTAAAATTAACGGATTCAAATTTATGTTCGTTATTCATGAACAAGATTTTCAAGATACATCATTAAACGAAACTAAATACGAAGATAAAGTTCCACAAAAGATGGTCAACAATCCATTAACGGTAGTAGACAAAGATGGCTCGGCAAACGAGGACCGTATACGGCAGAAATTAAAATAATCAGACACATTCGTCGAAATAATGTATGTAAAGAAGTTTAATGAAACGTCTCCGATAGTAAGCTCGGCGAGTCATGAAATAACTATCATTAAGACCGACACGATACGGACGATAATCATCGGGTGGAAGCAAAAAGCTGAAGCATCGCTCGTGATGCAAATTGCACATGCCATAAATCAAGTAGTTAATCACCGTGCCGCAAGCTCTCGACGTAATAATGAGATTACAAGAAAAAATTACACACAATGATATTCTCGAGACGAACACGATGGGAACGCGTTAACAGACGACAATCGCAATGTTGATACATTCACAAAAAACGCACTGCTAAGTACAAACATTCATAAAATCGATGAAGCTAACGACGCTAATAAAGTGAAACAAAACGAGAACCGTAAATACATGAGTGAAGATGTAAAAGGCGATAATAAGAAATTGAAGGCAGCAGAGCAGAAATTTATAGTCGAGGTTAAAGCAGCAAGAGATGACGATAACTCAGCGCGTACAATAAAGAGCGCTATTGATCTCGCAGAAAGCGAATCGGCTGTAACAGAGAACAAAACACGCTACCGCCGAATGTCGCATAAATCTTTATTATTGCCGCAACAAGCTTATAGCGCAGTCGTTTCAGGTACTCTAACCGGATCTCTCTGTATAAACTCACGACTTCCAAGCATTTTTTCGCTCGATGAAATATGCTATATTATAGCCCCTGGCCCAGAGGAAGGAAACCCATAAATAAATAATAATCAAACCATTTATATTACCAAAGGGTTTCGCCCGACGTGTCTATTATCATCTGAATTGTTTAAATATGATAATGCATCAAAATAATAGACGTTTTGTTCGCGGCCGCGACTTCTGTTCCGATATTTTCATAAAGATTCACTTAATAGACTGTTTCGAAATTATTATAGTCATCTGACTTTGTTTTATGGTCAAGAAGATAAAATTTTTGCAAGCTGATTTAAAACACAGAGAGCTGAATAACACTCTGTCTGACATCAAGCACAGCTGATTCTGATTGCTATTTCGGAGTCTTATTTACATAACACATAAAAAGTCTAATTCGTGACCATCATCTCGGTAATAAGAGATCGACACTCGAGATTAAGCCACAATTTTTATCCAGTTAAAAACTTCAAGATTGCAACGTAATAACGGAACGCAACGTGTAATCTTATTCACAGATTAAGTCAAATTTTAATTATTACTATCCGGTCGGTATCCGGCCCGGAGCTCGCACTCGCACGGTGTTTCTGCATTAAAAGCGCCGTCTAAAAGGGGGTAATAAAGTACCCCTAATAAACCCCGAAAAGCACTGAGTTGCCTCGCAATAACCGTACGTAGACTAAACAAATGATTTTCTCGATAATAAAAACTTCACAATAAAAACGTTCACGAAATGTCGGTCATTAAGTGTATTTACGCAGCGAAACGGATATAGGGGCCGTAAAAATGTAGAACGGCTTATTGAGACGTTGGCAACGGTCTCGGGCAAGATCTGACTTAATCTATGGGCTCTGGCTTGCTGGCTAATTCGGGACAGCCACGAAACCGACGCAAGAACTCCGACACTGAAAAGATTATGAGCTTAAACTTCCTGACAAATGAAATCTTCTAGTCACAGAAAGTTATCAACATGGCACGCATGAAATACGTAGGCCGCTGCCTAGGGTATCTTTTAAAAAAAGATTTTATTTAAATCTAAAATTTAATTTGATAAAAAGAATTACAATTAATTAGTCTAATAAAATGAATCTAGTTCGAAGTATGAACCAAGAATGCCGGCTTAAACGAAATGCAGTTTCCATGAAACATGCGATTGACGTCAGGCGGCCACGTTCGCGCTGACGAGGCTCCTCGTGTGACCGCGATGTATTGTACCGGTCGAGCTAACGCAGCGATCCCCATACGTTAGCCTTGCGTAACACTTCCCGCCGAAGAACAGCGACTATTGAAGCTTGCCGTAAATTGAGCTGGGGGTTGGTTGGGATCAACCCTTCTTATGGTTGGAAGGGCGTAGACCCTTTGTGTTTCAGCTTGGCTTTCATCGGATACTTGGTGTGAATTTTTCCTAGACATCCGACCATATCTTCTATAGAGTAAGGCACTAACGAGTGCGCATGCACTTGCTATAACCACGTACATAGGAATTGTAGTATGGTATAGAGTGTAGTCTACATTTTTCTCTAAGTGTAACGACGTTTGCAGCGAAATTTTCTTGTTGGTGGCATGAAGGTGGTCCAGGTCGATGGAGTTCAATTTGAATGCTGGAACTGAAGGTGAGGTCACGAAGTCGCACGAAGTTAGGTAGATCCATAATCTTCATTGCTTGTCCACAAGAGAGATGTATCTTCGTAAGCTGGTTTTGCTAAGGTGATGGTGGTAGGGCTTCACTTCTTGTTCCGCTGCTGTGTAGTTATGAGATGCGGGATGCAATCATCTGATGATCGACTTTGCTAGTTCCGTTTCTCTTCTTAGAGGTACCATTTACTGGTCTTCGGGCATTCGGCCTCTATGAACTTGAAATCTTTCTTAAGGATAGCTAGGTATGGGAAAGGAGTAGTAAGGATCTCATGGTACTTGTTAGGGATGATAGATAACTTATACATATCATAGATGGATGGGAGCATGATTGGAAATTTATAACTATAACTATCTCATTTCCTACGTAATAAAAGCCTAATCTAATTATATCGAAATATTCTCTAATGTCTAAATCTACTACTCTCTGCCTGCCATATAGAATATTCAATTTACGAATTATATCGCGAATTGTATTCAAATTTAAGACCGAATGATGCGTAGTGGACGCTCTGATAAAAGCAAGAACATTCTGTAATTTAACTAACTCTTGAGAGATAGAGTCTACATTATCCGTTAAGATCATAAGGATTTGAGCTAGATGCGCGTATTTTACTAAGTCGCTATCTCTAGAAGCTTCAGATTGCCTAATTTTATTGATTAAAATCTCGATTTTATTCTGATTGTCTACAATACTATCTAAGATCTTTGAATATTGTAAAGTCCAGTTTTTAGATAAACTGACGTGATTGTTTAGTTCAGTTATCAATATATTCTCATTATCTGTCAACGATTTTATAGCCTGGTTATAACGTACTGCGTCTGTGTAATCAAGATTTCCAGTGATACTTTTAACTACCGATCCGAGACCATCTACGAGTCCTCTTTTTACACGATTTATCTCAAAAGTTTCTAGCTGTTCAAGTACACTCGTAACCTTGTTCTTCAGATAATCTATATGAGGTTCAAATAATGAATTAGTCTTATTATTTAGCTGAGGGCTAAAGTCGTTTATCTGATTATCAACTGAAACTATTTTATTATGCAATTCTTTAAGATTAACGGTTTGTAGAAAGGAATGGTAATGAGTGATAAGTTTAGCTGAACCTAATTTAAATGGTAAAATACCAGGGCCATCATCGAGACTTTCAAGTTTTATCTCCTGCATTAGCACTGGTGCCAGGAGTAGGTGAATTATCAGGAGGATTCTGTAACAATTGGGCACTTTTAGGAAGTCGCTTTAGTCTAGATTTGGCAATAGGGCCTCGCTTTTTCTTAGTATAAATATGAATAGGGAGGTCTGCCATTACAACGTCATGAGTGTAACGAGGGGCTAATTTCTGTCTGGAGGCGAACGGATTTTTCACGAAAATCTGTTGCTCAGGAGAGTATTCAGCCTCCGGTTCTCGTTCCTTATTTCGGTTCTCTGTCAGGTCTTTACGAGTCGCGCTACACATGTCATGAATCATATTATAAGCTGTAGTCATCTTGTCTCTGTGATTAGTCATGTACTGTTGTAATAAATGAGCTGAGAGATCTACATCAAAGGGATCGCGAGGATCGTAGTGCCCTGTAACTACTTCTATTGGTTTGCACTTAGTAAAGCTATGAATACTACTGTTATAAGCCAGAAGGGCGTAAGGCATTAGGTTAATTACAGATTCAGATTTCTGACCGATTTTAAGAATACGGAGGTGTTCTAATATCGTTGAGTGGAATCTCTCAACTATGCCGTTCTCGTTGGGTGCGTGTGGAGCAACTCTGTGATGCTGAATCTTATGCATTTTTACAAATTCCGCAACAAGCTGATTTGTGAATTCGGTTCCGTTATCAGTAACTATAGTCATAGGTAACCCGTGGTGAGTGCAAAAGTTTAATAAGGCTTGTACTACACTAACAGCCGTACCATCTCTCAGATAATAAGCTTGTGCATACTTAGAGAACGCGTCTACGATAGTTAAGAATTTCTCGCTTTGAATCGTCAAGAGGTCCAAATGAACCAATTCAAAGGGCTTACTAGCCGGTGGTACTACTTTAAATTGTTGCTTTATCGGGTTGCGATCATACTTCGCTTGGCCACAAACAGTGCATTCATTTATAAATTTAGTGATCTGCTCTCTCATTTTAGGCCAGTAATACCTATTAGATAACGCTAAGTAACACTCATTAATACCGCGATGATTAGTCTTACCATCGTGGTACTTATTAATGATTTCTTGTTGCTTTAAGTATTCTCTAACGTTCTCTAATTCTGTCTTAGTCAACGTAAGGTTCATAGCCGAATTTTTAAAGGTTTTCTGTATAATAGGTACAATGGTGTAAAAAGCTAAATATGGGTTAATCAGTAGTCCGGTTTTTATCCTAGGGTGGACATACTCTTTAATTGCGTTGATAACGTCTTCCTCAATATTAGACTCAGATATTTGAACTGATATTCGCGTGTGCGTATCAAAGGGTTTAGTAACTATAGGTCTTCCCTTAATGTCACCGACGACATTAAAAATTAGCTGTTTCGTAAATCGGTTCAAAGGGTCATCTGAAATAGGAACTTCTAATATAGGGCTTTCGTTATTTGTATGAACAGTGGCGGTTCGTGAACCAGCCGCAGTTTCTGTAGCAGTTATGGTTCTAGATTCATCTAACACGGGGTCAGTTTCGGATGGATTTACTGCAATTGACATAAGCTCTTCGTTATTAATTTCTATACGCGACAGTGCATCGGCATTCGTGTTGCACTTACCCTGTAAGTAATCGACTGTATAATCGTACTCGCTTAACTTCAAGCGCCATCTAGTAAGCCGCGAGCTGGGGTCTTTTAAATTCATTACCCATTGTAATGGCCTATGGTCCGTAAGTATAAGAAACTTTCGGCCATAAAGGTACGGTCTAAAGTATTTAGTTGCCCAAACAATGGCTAGAAGCTCTTTCTCAATGGTGCTGTAATTAAGTTCGCTAGAGTTAAGAGTTCGTGATGCGTACGCAATTGGTTTATTTGAACTCTTGGTACCTTGAGATAGAATGGCACCGATAGCTACATTTGATGCATCCGTTGTTAAGATAAACTCTCGCGTAAAGTCCGGGTATTGCAATATCGGATCGTTTGTTAAGAGTGTCTTACAGTGTTCGAAACAGTTGGTATAGTTTTGATCTAACTTGATTTTAGAACCTTTTTTCAAGCACTGAGTTAGTGGCTTGGTTATACGAGCGAATTCTGGAATAAATTTCCTGTAATAGCCGAGTAAACCGAGAAAACGTTTGATTTCAGTAGGTGTCTTAGGAATAGGATAATTTTCTATAGCTTTAATTTTATTAGGGTTAGGTTTTACACCTTCTTTACAGATGACATGACCAAGGAACTCAGTTTCCAGCTTCAAGAATTCAGATTTATCCATTTGAATCTTGAAGTTAGATTCTCTCAGTCTATTAAATACCTTGTCCAAATTAATAATGTGCTCCTGAAGGGAGGTACTAAAAACAATGATGTCATCGAGATAAACTAGACAGATTTCATTCTGTAGACCTCTGAGGACATTATCCATTACACGCTGGAAGGTTGATGGTGAATTCTTTAGGCCCATTGGCATCCTTAAAAATTCGTAATGACCATTTTCTACGTTAAATCCAGTCTTATGGATATCAGAAGGATCCATTTCTACCTGGTAAAATCCACTGGCTAAATCAAGCGTCGTAAAGTATTGGCATTTACCTAGTTTGTCTAGTACGTCTGTAATGTTCGGGATAGGGTATTTGTCATCAATCGTTTTCTCGTTAACTTTCCTAAAATCCACGACAAGACGCCATTTAACTTTACCGGAAGCGTCTGCCTTTTTGGGTACAATCCAAATCGGAGAGCTCCATGCAGATTCTGATGGTCTTATAATATCTTGATCAAGCATCTTATTAATTTGATCTCTGACTTCTTGTCGGTGAAAATAAGGATAGCGATAACTCTTAGTATGTACTGGAATTTCATCAGTAGTCCTAATCTTATGTTTGATTTTGTTGGTGAATGTAAGTGGTTCACCCTCAAGATAAAACACGTCCGCGTAGTTACCACATAAACGTCGTAAGTTTGCGAGTTCTTCTGGATTAAGATGATCGGTTCGAAGCCGAGATAACACATCTTTTGCGCGGTCTGATAAAATTTCAGTACTGTCACATTCTAAATTAAATATTTCAGCTTCAACGGGACGGTCCATAGAGAATATGATATCGTTTGATGTTGGGTTAGAAATCTCTACCCAGCCTCGGTTGTTCTGGACCGTCGTTAAACAATCTAAAATAAGGCAGTTACAAATAGTTTGGTTCTCTACTAGAACTTCACCGTCTCGTGTATTCACCGGTAACCTAACTATCTTCGTAGAGTTAGCTGGAATAATCTCTTCGTATAGGTTGACGTTCCTAGAATCGTACATCTGAATAGGGATCTGTGTATTGCGAGTTTTGAGTAACTTATTTTTCAGATCGATGTTAGAGTCCCATACATCTAGTAAATCAAAGCCTAAAAGTCCGTCAAAGTAGTTATGAAACTTGTATACGTATAAAGTCATGTCGTTTGGGTCGTTAAATTCCTGAAAGCAAGGCAACGTGATCGAATAATCGTTCTTACTAGTCGCGTGCACGTTTGTAACTTCGAATGGATCGTAGTTCAAAGGGACGTGACGAAAATATTTCTCTACGGCATCAGGACTGATAAAAGACTGATTAGCTCCTGTATCAATTAAAAACTTTAAAGGTGGATTTGCAATCTGAATATAACCTAGTTGCCTTTGTATGTGGAAGTTAACTTCTATTTTGGCTTTTCTAACTTCGGCTCTTCTTGAAAATTTACATCAGAGGCCTGAGCTACTTCTTCTACTACTACTGGAGGTTGTTCTGAGTAACACTCCTGATCGCTAATTACGTAGTATTCGGGGTACTGTTCGTAAGAATAGTAATCTTGGTAACACTCTGGGTAACTATTATAATCGTCATAGTAATAATTATCATAGCCGTCCGATTCGTTGAAGTTAATTTCGCGTGTCTTAAAATAGTTATTCGGAGGTGGATTTCCGTGCTTTCGCCAGTCATGTCCGGTCATCGTCTGTGGTAAGCGTCTCTCAACAAAATGGCTGACACCGCTCATGGGAGTAGGACGCGAAGCGTTGCCGAAATTAAATGATTGCTGAGGTCTATTAGGCATCCTAAAAGCATTATTCTGTGGGTTATAATTTTGTGGAGGGGCGCGGAACATTTGCTGTGTCCGAGAGGGACCACGTGGTGGTTGGGTTTGTAGCACTGGGGTAGGCCTCCAGCCTTGATGAGGTTGGGCCTGCATCGGATTTGGCCTTAAGGGACCAGGCATGCTAAATATGGGTTGCCTCATCGGTTCTAATCCGTTTGTTAGTCTAGGGACAAAGTTGTTTAACGGAGGGTTAAACCTTGGTGCACTCAAGCTCCAATCCTTTCTACTGGCCGTACTACCGCTACGCTCTTGCAAGTAGAGAGTATTGAGCTCCTCCTGAACAAACTCCAGGGCCTTCTCCATCGAGTCAGGACGCATACAGCGTACTCTAGAACCTAGTGGGTCTCTAAGACCTCGGCAAAAGGCCTGAAGGGTCAACTTCTGGTACAGAATACGCTTAGCTTGTATGGTAGTAGCTACTGTCTCGTGTAGCGAGACATAAGTCATAATGGTACTAAATAAATTTTGGCACCGCTCATAAAACTCCTGTGGGGTGCCTGACCCTTGGGTCTCTAACGACAAATCACTGTAAAGAGCGGTCTCGTCTCGATGGTCCGCGAAGTTGTTAATCAATGCGCTCCTAATACCATGCCACGTTTCCGGGATACCATTGGAATTAATTAATCTAGCCGCGGAACCTGAGATTTTGTTAAGAATGCCATTTATAAGAGCTAGATTGGATAACTCATGTCCGGGCGCTGTCGAGAAATATGTTAATACGAGCTGGTCACAAAGATTAATAAATCTCGTAAGAATATGCGGGTTACCGTCAAAATCCGGGACAAGTCTGAGGGACTTGTATATCGTATCAACCATGGCATTGGGCTGAGCTTGAGCTGGTTGAGCCATACTATCTTCTAGGTCTCTAAACTCGTCTATAACACTAAGTCTACTATTAAATCTACTACCTAACCTATTGTTCCGCGATTCTCTCGGATGGAAAATGTTGGAGCCTAAATTAACACGCTTTAAAAAAAAATAAGCACACACAAAAATATATAAAATACACTAAAAATTTAGGATTAAAGATAGGAATAAGATAAGGACTTGAAAGATTCAAGGACTTACAGCATTTCACGTCGTCTGGAACTTCACTGAATCGATTGTTAGATTCTACCCTACACAGCAGCACTAGTAGGTTCTTTTTTTTACTTTGAGATGAAGATTAATCTCGTTAAAATAAATCCGTGAGACTGCGCCAAATACGTAGGCCGCTGCCTAGGGTATCTTTTAAAAAAAGATTTTATTTAAATCTAAAATTTAATTTGATAAAAAGAATTACAATTAATTAGTCTAATAAAATGAATCTAGTTCGAAGTATGAACCAAGAATGCCGGCTTAAACGAAATGCAGTTTCCATGAAACATGCGATTGACGTCAGGCGGCCACGTTCGCGCTGACGAGGCTCCTCGTGTGACCGCGATGTATTGTACCGGTCGAGCTAACGCAGCGATCCCCATACGTTAGCCTTGCGTAACACATGCGTTTTGTATTTGATTACGTTTGCTGGAAAAACTTTTATGTGAACACGACCGCTATAAAAACTGCGTTTCGCATTCGTGAGCGGCAAACGTGAACTGTATTTAAAACCACAATTTATTCAGTTAGTTTATCGCTAACACATGAGTTTACACCGGCTGGTAGCGGCCAATTAACTCGGTTGAAAGGCGAGGCAATAATAACTTTATATGGATTAACTGTGTCAGATGCATTTAGAGATACGGTGCAGGCTAGACTATCGCTGACGGCGGCGCGCTTGACTGCACTTCAAATGCATAAATTATTGCTCTCGGTGAAATTTCACTCAGGGTTGTGCCAACATGACTTATTAAATGTAACGAAGCTAGCTAGAGTATCGATCTCTTCGCATTCATTGTCTCGACCTCCAAATCAAACACATTTAGTTGTGTATTATTTATGTTGATTGATAAAGATATAAACTTCATATTACATTTACATTTACGAATTTACAGTGTACATTTTGTGTAACGATCTTTTGTTATTAGATTTTTCAAGATTTTGCAAAATTTATTACTATTATATTCTCAATAAACGATTTGTTTTATTAAAGATCTATCAGCCGTCAAAAAGATACTAATTCAAGTAATGGCGTTCTTGGAAGGGTGATTGTGTTAATAGTTTATTATAAATTTAAGTCACCATAAAGCACAGTCTGCAGTATACAAGACTTCAATAGAACGAGCAATTAATATGATTCCCGATAACAATGAACATAAAAATGGAACGAACGACGTAAGCGAATGAAGCGGAACGAGCTTTATTACAAAAGATTACAGAAACTCATATTTATAGGCCTATTGTTGTAGTCACAACTGCTTTTTGTGCTCCAGCTTCCAAACATGAATTGGTAATGTGGTTTCATTCATAATTTATCACTCTATCGAGCTTTGTGTTTGTAAAAAGAAATGTGGTCGTGAAGATTAATGCCATGGGATCCTTAACAAATTCATATTTTTCATTATGGCATGATTTGACAGAAAACACGCGAGTCATGGCTCTGTTTTCTATTAGGGAGTAGCTGCAGATCTTTAAACTTTTAGAACTCACATTTTTTTGTTTCTATCTTCATTTATGTATATCATATTTATAGGTTGCCTGGCAAAGATCGTTATTAGCGTTAATTGCCATTGTACTACCTTTTGATTTCAATTTGTTGCTTTGTACTATTTCTGTTATCAATAATGCGTTATCTATTTATATATTTATTATATTTTTACTTCTAATATCTTTGATGCTATAACTATCGTTAATAGTTTCATTTTCGTCAAAATCATTGCAAACCATATCATTACCATTACCGACAGTGCAATCTTCATCATTCATTGTGTTTATTGTGTTGTTGTATAATCTCATGTCTAATATTACAATGCAATAGTTTGTCAGTTCTAGGCAGTTGTAAGGCGTAGGCGGTACGTCGTCATCAATCACTCGCCGTGACTCTTTCAACCTGCCGCCGGGTAGGGCTGCCACACTGTCAGGACACAGAGCAAGCAACGTGCAGAGTGTAACAGTATATAGTAATACATTGTTTGATTGATTGGTAAATTTCGTTCGTTCGTATGAGTCAGTGGCCAACTCTGGTGAGAGAGTTTCTAGGCCGCCCAAAAGCCTCTGTCATGTCCTGACAACTTTGAAAAAGCCGGGATCGACTGCTTAACGTGCCCTCCGAAGCACGGAAGCGCTCAGTTGAAATTGCCACTGGCGGTCACCCATCCAAATGATGATCCAGCGGAACAGTGCTTAACTTCGTTGATCTGTTAAGAACAACTTAGCCAGCTACGTCACGAGCGCTCTGGGACTAGATTCGAACCCATGACCTTAGGATCGGAAGGCGTGGTCTTTAGACCATTGGTGCTCTTAATATTTTTGTAAGTGAATATATACGTAGATAATGTTGCCGATTCTGTTGTAGCATTTTCTAAACTTAGCTAACTAAAATTATCGCGGTTCTTCATATTGTAATTTATTAGAAAAGGCGTCAACAATTTTAGTTAGTTTAGTAAAATGTTACAACAGAATCGACACTACTGTTGATCAAGAGTATAAATTATTGTTTCAATATGTATATGGCTAATATAGAAAGAAAGAAAGAAAGAAAGAAAGAAAGAAAAAAAATAAATTTATTCTGGACACACACACAACAAACAGCGCACAATAATTTATACACATAGATATAATAGATAGGCCGGATTGTGAGAGGTCCAAGTTAGTCCGCGCTGAGTTATGTTAATAGTTAGTTATTATCTAAAATGTATTATAAAATGTATAGTTTAATAAACTCGACATGAAATTAAACGTATGTCTGACTTTGCATGATTTTCAAAATTGCTAATGAAATCGAAAATTGTCTTCTCTGAACAGTGTGTTTATTCTATGAGGCTGTTAGCTAGGGCTACCACGCGCATAAATTAGGTTTTGTTTTTGTACTGTCGACTTGATACTGGCGACAGTGTTAATTAATCGCTCGTTTACACTGTTTATTGTGGGGTTTATATTAACTTGTTTTAATTTTTGAATCTCTTTTTTTAGCCTAAGATCTAAAATACAAACCAATTCCTTTAATATAATATAACCTGTTCATGTACCGTTTGATATTAATTTGACATTCTAAAAAGAAGAAAAAACAGTTTTTTGAGTATGCCAAAAAAAATCTCTTCTTTACCGCAAAAATGTTGCCATTTCGTTTTATTCTTTTGTTCCAATGTAGTAATATGTTTATGTTTTCTAGTATTTTTCTATTTCTTCTTCTAACTCTGGTGACAGAGTTTCTAGGACGCCCGAAAGCCTCTGATAAGTGATTTACATGTCTCGATACTTTACAAAGCCATGACAGAATTAATAAACAACGATTTTCAAAAAAACTGCTGGCGTTTTAAAAGTCTCAATAGCAGCGGTACGTTTTATGAATTGATATAAATGAAAAAAAAGCTGATTGTTCGTAAAAATACGGATGTTTATTAACAGCCACTGTTTTATAGAAAACTTTTAATATCTACAATGTTTCTCGCTCGTGATAATAGCCAATAAAAACTGATAATTATAACTGAGCACGTTTTTTACAGAGTATTTTTCCTGTTAAAAGCAATAATTGAATAGCAAAAACTTTGATTGATCACCGACGTTATTGACGTTGGCTCGCAATCGTCATTAACGTACATGAGTCGGTGTGCTAATATTTGTTTTTCAATGACTTACTACGCAATATAATGAATCGATTTAACTTGGTTTGAACCAAATACATAAAAAACACTCTACTAAACACTAGTTTTTTTCTATACAACTGAAGTAGCAACCAAGCGTACGGCCCACAAGATGGTAAGCGGTTACCGCAGCCTATGGACGCTTGCAATACCAGAGGTATCACCCGCGGGTGGCCACTCATGTGCCAGTAATTTCACCGGAAACCATACCCTTCACACCGGAACACAGCAATACGAGCATTATTGCTTGGCGGCAGAAATAAAAATTGATTTGTGAAATACAACTTACCTACTTAGTATTTTTGTTTTAAGTGTTAACCATCACACTAAAGGAATACTAAAGATTATAATATCCCAAAAATTATTTCGCCCTTGGGGCGAGTGCTCTACCAATTGAGCTATCGAGATATATCTCGCTTGCTCGAAATAATCTTTGATGTCTTGGGCTCAAAGCGCCAATAGCTATACCTCAGCTTTTTGGGATATTATAATCTTTAACTTACCTACGTTTAGATGTGTATTTTTATAAGCTAGAACAATACAATAAATCAATATCATTTGAAACCAAGCGTTATGGTCTTTATAATCATTGATCTATCATCAATGTTGTCTCTTGATCGATTTTGACTCCCTATTTGCCATGTTTTTAAAGAGTTCTGACAATTAGGTACTAAAAAGGTCACAATCAAAAAAATAAAAAGTGTATTTACATAAAAAGTACTGGCTGGTAGCCCTAAATAATGTAGAGTAACACTTGATCATAGTCGGGTCCCGTCAGAGTTACTGACGTTTTTATACCGGCTCGGGATGGATCGAATCTGTCAGGTACTTACGAAAAATTGCCCCTGGAACAACCTATTCCCAAACAGCGTTTGGGAATATTGACTTGAGTTAGTACCTATACTTGAAGGTTGTTATAATAAACTGTAGGTGGTAGGCTATTTGTAACATGTTGTTACATTGTTAATTGAAAATATTAATGGTAACATAGATGTATGTTTTCTTGTTCTTGGGTAAATATATTATAAGTAATATTGTTGTCTAATTTATTGTGATGCTAAATAAATATATTTAGATTTTTTCAGCAGATAATTTTGATTAGTTTTGTTAGCAAACATGATAATGTATAAAATAATTAGTAGGTATTATATGTTATGGCTAAATTAAAGGCTTTTTCTCAGCAACAAGACAGCTTACGCTAATTTAAAATGTATATTGTATAGTAAAATAGTAAGATAAAACTACTTCCCACTTATTTTTCCATAGCTTTGTTGAGCCAACTCTTTCATTAAACAAAAATTAACAACCAAAATCATGAAATTATAAATTCACGCGCACAAATAGCTTAATTTCAGATGTAGGTTTTTATTTCAAACACTCACTACCTGAAATCTACTCTAGTTTATATTCATTTGTTCAGAGCGCATAAGTTAAAATGTTGCAACATTTGCGTTCTGCCACTGGGCGTATTTCTCATCAAAAATCAATGCAAAAAGTGTACAGTGAAAGATTAACCCGCGGAAGACTGATGAAGGCAGAAGTGCGCTTGACAGAATCAGGAGTTCGGAGCCATTGAATAATAAACACACGCATCGACAGGGGAATTAGGATTCAATGGATTTCGCGAAGGGAAAGAATGAACACTTTTTGTAAAGTAAGAATTGGAAACAGTTTTTACGAAAGCTACAGCTAAAGCTAAAGCGAAAGTACATGCAGCTTTTCTTTTGAACATTGGATTTGAATGTGCAGTTTTACTTTTGCTAGTTTTATAGCAATTCTGGAAAATGTCTTTTTGTACTTCAATGCGATTGACGAGTACTCGTCTATGAAACAAATGATTGAGGATTTTACAGTACCGAAGTTTAGAAAAAGATATTATAGAATCATGGAAAAAGAACAGTTATTATTTACTAAGATACCTGTTATTTAATATAAGTTATAAGGTATTATTTATTAAGAACAGCTGATTTAAATAATGATGGCTTTAAAATCTATATTTGTAAAAGTAATTATGCTTACTTCAAAAGAATAAAAAACTTAAAGGTCTCACAGTTTGACAAATTCAGTCACACGTTAAAACAGCACAATATAATATTTAAATGTACAAAAAATAAGCAGAATATCAAGTAGCAGTTGAAGCGTTATAAATTATACTTACTCAAGCGTTTAATGCTCACAATTTATTTAATCTCGCGCTAAAATCAAATGCTTGCTAACAAAAAGTGCTCCATGTTGCAGACCAATTTTAAACCTGTCAGATTTATCAAAAAAGTCTAATGTCAGATTCAATTATGTTTAGAACATAGGGACAATACCCTATTGCTGCTTCTATGCTGAGTAAAATTATACGAATATTCACAAATGTATATAAAAATATAGTAAATTATCAAAAGAACTGGAGATTACAAGGAGATATAATTATATATGTGAAAAGATGTAATGATAATTTTATTTTTTCTAAAAAAGTTTTTATAATTTTTTTTAGAAAAAATAAAATTAGCTTCATCAGGATGAACTTTGAAATTCTAAACATTGACATGCATATCAGAAATCCTTGCTATGATGCCAATAATAGAAGGAATACATGTGCTACATGGTTTTTCTCAATTTGTTTGCGCGTAGCTCTTTATTAAAAGTCTGCAGTCGTTTTAGTGTTTTTAGACAATTAAAAATACTTTTACATTTCTTATATCCCTGCAACATGTAAAAGAACATCCTTTCAAAGGGTTACAATGAACGTTGTTTGTGGTGTGGAAATTAAACGTTTGATTTAGTAGTCGCATCCGCTGTGACGTCACGTTCGTGGGACCACGGAACATACATCCTACATTTGGTACACGCATTTTGCATTAGGAACATTTTAGTGTTATTTTCAGTAAAAGAACTTTTATTTGCATTTGTTGCCAAAGAGCAATACAAGTAGTATGCGATACTGACGACCTATTTTGTTGATATCAATACTCAAAGTATATACCTTTTATTTGTTGAATTTGATGAATAGTGACTGTGACAATTTGGAACGATTCGATCAGTATTTAAATGTTAAAAACAATTATCTTGCTTAAAACATACTTATGTCTAAAGTACGTATGGTGACTTCCGTAGCGGCCAACTTTTAAGCCTAATTATACATAGCTCATTATATCAAGCTCAATTCTGAAACTACCGAATTGAGGTGTAATTTTTTAATACTTTATACATTAGGTACTCTAGAGACCGACTAACAGTCTCTAGTCTCTTTTGCTTCGATATCAACCACTTTAACACGTTACTTTATTACACACAGAATCTTCCCAACTGCCATCACGTCAAAACTTTTTACGCCATCCTTTTATTTCGAGAGCTAATTGTCCAGAAGCGTGGGACGAGACCATAAAACCGAAAAAATGTTCTCAACAACAAATTAAACGATCCCAAATGATTCAGATACTAATGACCACCTTGTTCCCAACTTTTCTCGGAACAAATACAATAAAGGTAACAAATTAAAAAGAAAGCTTTTTAATTGATCTTATTTAGCATGTCCGTTTAAAAAAAATTTAAAGAACTCCTAATTATAAGCAAATAAGGTTGATAATGGGACATGGCTCTTAATTTTTTTTTTGTTTTTTACGTACCTACTTATATTCTTGGCATGACCTAGTTCGATTGGCCCCACACTGAAGCTTTAGAATAAAGAGGGATCATCAAAAGAAAAGCTAGGAACCCAGCCGAGTTTGTTGCCAGATTCTTTTAGGCCGGGGCGCGTGGAACTGGCGTAATTAAGATATTCAAAAATGATCCTTGTGATATTATTGAGTAAATATATTTTTTACTTTACTTTACTTTTACTTTACTTATGGATAGTTAATAATAACATTAGTTGTTATTTGCTTACAAAACTATGAACCCTGTTCATACTTTTTACTTTTTAGGCCTTGATTTGTTGAAGTAAGTCATGAGTCAATGTTTATTTAAAAATATTCCCATCACAATAAACAAGTTAACTATCAGGTTTCCACAGCAATAAAATATTTTATTTATTTTAATGGCGCTTTGTAAGATGTCAGATACAACGAATATATTACCGGTAGCCGAGAGGGTATTCTTTTTAAAAGGTAATTATTTACAGAAACGATCTTCGTATACAGATAAACAAGCCGATAACAATACATCTCGGACAGCGTTCACGCATTCTCCATCCCCATCCATTACTGTTTCGTCTTCAATAACACGTTTCGCCTCGTCTGTACTTCCAATATTATCAACAACATAAACCTTATTGTCATCGCTGTAAAGTTCAAGCGTAGATTGTATCTCAACGGCTTTGTGGGTGCGCTAACTCTTTCATCTATCATAATCGTTCATGCTGAAAACAATCAAGATTGAATTTATCCTGATCAAGAATCAACTTTCGCCCATCGTGTTAGGGTTGTAAATCTGAAGTGGGATCAGATACAACTGTTAGTAGCTAAGTCGAAGGCGTAACGAAGGGACCAACGGATCCAGGAAGATGACAAATGACATCTGCCTACCGCCTGTCAAATAACGGACAGATAATAAATGACCTCGATTGTTTATCATCAAATAACACATATATCATTATTGTGTGCTCAGCTTTCGGATGCTTTGACTGGGGATTATGATTAATATTGTTTGGTTAATTTCGAGAAGTAATGTAAATAGTTTAGGGTGAGTTTGGCTGTGTCATTGCGGGTTGATTATGATGATGGTCGGCGCCCATTGTTTGATTTTCGACGAGATAAAGGTTGATGGATGTGGGATTAGTGTGTCGAGTTTAATTCCGTCTTGCTTTTAGTTGATTTGAGAATGATTTAATGTTTATTATGTGAAATGTATGTGGTTTATATTATGTGCGGAAGTTATTGTAGAAATAGGTGCATTTTTGTAGATCAGGACATTATTGTTAGCAGTTAATACCATCGGTGTGGTTTACCATCTTACCAATAAACCCAGTTTTTTAAAACTGTAATTCAAGATTTCCAATATGCCACATCAAAAACTGTTATACGACCCTGATGAAGTCACTTTTTTTTAATTGTAGTAGGTAGATTACCGATTAGAGCACCAGTGGTCTAGTGGTAGTGACCCCGCCTTCCGATCCTAAGGTCGTGGGTTCAAACCCGGTCGTGCACCAATGGATTTTTCAATGCCGGATGCGCAATGCCAGTGCTCTCATACGGTGAAAGAAAACGTTGTGAGGAAACCGGCAAGTCCAAGAACTAAAAATTCGAAAAACGTCTGCCTTCCACCAATCCACGTTGGGTCCGCGTAGTGGATTAAGACCTAATCACTCTCGCCCGAGAGTAGGCCAGTGTCCCAGCAGTGGGAACATTAGAAGGCTGTCATGATGATGATGAGGTAGATTAGCTCTACCTCTCATAAAATAAGGCATTTGAAAATTCAGAACAATCGCTAAAAGAGTTGATTCCTGTCAAAAGCACGATATCTTTGTGGGCTCCGCCGGCGACGGAAATCATTTTTCACGACGCCCTATAAAGCGATACGTCAAAATCAGTGTTCGCGTAAATTTAGTTTGCCGCCGTCCGGAACTTTGGTGTAGCAAGAAGTGAATTTATAGCGAAATGTGTATTGAAACTTTGTTATTACGGAAACGTCTTTTAGTTTTACATTTCCATCGTCATTGTTTTTAATATCGTTAACAGTTGTCATCCGTTTTAAGTATGTGTAAATAAATTAATAATAATAATACATGTAATTTTTTTTATTTTAAATAGGAATATTTTTTTTTTATACAACAAAACCGACTACTAAGCGTATGGCCCACAAGATGGTGAGCGGTTACCGCAGCCTATGGGCGCTTGCAATACCAGAGGTATCACTTACGGGTTGCCACCCTGAGACGTAGATCGAAAATCTCGTGCCTGTAATTTCAACGGAAACCATACCCTTCGGACCGGAACACAGCAATGCAAACATTAATGCTTGGCGGCAGAAGTAGGTATGGTAGTAGTCCTCCCCGGACGAGCTCTATCACAAAGAACTCTACTACTATTACGTGTGCACGAACTTTGCAAAATTCTGAGAGAATAAATCAGCTTCCAATGTGATAAATACTTACATTTCTATGCATTTTCATCATAAAACTACTGCTAATAAAAATCAGTTTCTTTCTAAAATCACATATTTTTACATCAAAAGGTTTATTTTATGACATTGATTATTTTTATTTTATTGTTATTAGTGTTAACCAGCATACCAAAGAAGTTTTTGTGAAACCTAAAATTCAAGGTTTCATGTATCCCTTGAGTCAATTTTTTTGAGGAACACCGTAAAAATTCAAATTTAGATAGTCAAGTTGTATTTTTTCACAGCAAAGACTGAAAAAATCATCATGACATTAATGTCACATTATTCTGTCACCCCAAAAATTGCAAAAACCAAAACTCAAGTCAAAATCTTTCATCCAGCTAAAGCCGAGGGTCGCAAAAGTTCCTGCTTTGAGCCGCGGTGTTAATTTCCAGATCGGTACAGTAAGCTTGATAAATGATTGCCGGTATTTCAAAGGAACAATGGACGACCCCGAAGTCGTTAATCAAATACGTCTATGTCAAGGTGAAGATTATACAAATAATGGAGGAGGCAGTGGATAATGGTTGAGATTGAGGTTGAAAGTCAATAACTAGTGCATGCACTGTATCCAGATATGTTATATGGTACTATCCAGATCTAGATCTATTTACTTGCAGATCATCCAAACGGCAATCGAACCCACGACCTCTCGCTTCACGACCTTAGGACCACCAGACTACAAGTGGAGTAAAGCAGTGGATTACTGTCATGGCGTATTACAATTGCGTCCCCTAGTTATAATGCTTTGTGGCGTTCTGGGAAGAAATATGGAGTTTGTCTGTTTGTTTGACAACTTGGCTTTAGGGGCTTGGGTTTCGTAATGTATTTTGATTACTTTGAGAAACTGCATTTATAAAAATTCACTACGTTAGATTGTTTTGTATACCTACTAATCTATTGTGATGTCCTTAAATTTAAAAGTGTTGCAAAAAAATTAAACTCACAATTTGAGATAGATTATAGTAAGTCTAGTGTGACCCCGTCTTCCGATCCTAAGCTCAAACCAGGTCGTGCACAAATAGGTTTTTCTGTTCGAATAATTTACCATGCCAGTGCTCTCATACGGTCAAGGAAAACATCGTGAGGAAGCCGGCATGTCCAAGAACTAAGAATTTGAAAGACATGTGCAATCCACCAATCCGTATTAGGTCCGCGTGGTGGATTAAGACCCAATCACTCTCGCTCTAGAGAAGGCCAGTGTCCCAACAGTGGGAATTAGAAGGCTGTCATAATTATTCACGGCTAGATACGCTAAAGCTATTAAAATTTATATACGTATATCATGATTCTTTTGAACACTCAATGACTCAAATTTTAAACACAACATCCTGTATAGTTTTTTCATAAATATATTTTCCTCAGTTCATTAACAAATCAACGAATAAATTTGGTATAAGCCAATAAATCCAGCTATTAAACACAATCATTCCAGCATTTCAAAGCCAGCGGCCACGGTTTCATAGAAAACAACTCAGGACGGCGTGAAATAAACTCTGCCGGATACGGAAACTGCTTTATCGACAAGTTTATGCAGTTGTTAGGGCAGATTTATCTGTGATGCACACATCACAGGAAAATAAGTAACGATAGTGGTCATAATCCGGTTAATAAAAAAACAATCTGAGTTTTAACGCTAAAGTACATAATTATGTAAAAGTTAATGCTAAATCTAAAATCAAATTTATAATAAAAAAAAATCTGTCATTTCAGCGGTTTGTTATGTAGGGTTAGTGGAAAAATCTCCTTTGAAGGGGATTTTGGGAATTTTAGTGTCAAAATCCCCTTGAAGCTCAGTCTCGTATGTCTCTTGCCTTGATATTCTTATGTCATTGAACACAGTCGTTGATAGATTTAAAATATACTTAAAACTGACAGTTGGACCACGGATAGTTTTACTTACCCGTGGTACAAACTGTTGGACAAAGCTGTTGGACCTCTGGTCTAAAGTATGTTTAACCAAGATTTAAAGTATGTTTATGAATAAGGGAATTTGAACTCGATTTGAACTTTTACAAAAATGAATCGCTGTTCGTAAGTCTTGCTTGTTAAACTCAAGAACGGGTAAACCAATTTGATATTTTTTTTTATTTGAAATGTTTATAGAAGTCCAGGGAAGTCTTAAACGTAGAGAAAATATGCAAAAATAACGCAAGTGAAACCGTGCGGGTCATCAAGTTCCTTTATACAAACCCTTAATATACGTTAACCTTTCAACGTCAACACTGAGCTGTCATCAGAGGACATTGTGGCAGTGACGTGCGACATGCTTTGTCCCTGGATCACGGTGATAACCCGCTGTCACTGTCACATTGTCATAATGTCCTGACTGTCGCTTAATATCGTGGACAGCTGATTACGTAAACATTTTAGGCATAAATACATTATTTTGTTATCCATATCCATTTTATGAAAAGAAAGGTTTTGGACGCATAATGTTCAATAATTGACAGAGCGGGCGAAGCGAGCGAAGCTTCTCAGTTTCGAGATTGGCCAAAAATGCTCTTGGCTGGCAGTCAGTTTCTCCGGCTGTTCTCGCCTACATGTCGCATTTATTAACCAATCTGGTCGAAACTTGGTATACAGGTTCTATGACTTTATAGAATTTGATTGTTGTCGGGGATTTTTGATAGGGGGCGTACTTTCTCCAAAAAGGGACAAAAAGGGGGCTGCTGGATATCTCCGCCTAATGTAACTTGTTTTCGATGATTTTTATTTTATTTGAGAGGTAAGTATTAACTTTAAATTTGTCTGATATTTGGTGAAGATCTGATGAGGACCTTCAGCGTGATGAGCAAAATAGTTTCACAAAAGGCAGTATGTTGCTCACTTTCAAAGCTCACTTTACAAGTTTGTGCTTGCGAGGTCTACTGTTCGGAGAACTGCTAGCACTTATTATAATCTACTATTTACTATCGGATCATCATTATCCACCACTAAGACATAATGCAGATTGGTGGATGGCAAATGTCTATCGAAATTTTAGTTCTTTAGTTCTACTGGCGGCATTACCACGTTGAATTGCAATGTTATGTTAAGTCAGATATGAATCAGCTTTTGGGTCACGCACGGCATATTTGCGTCTTAAAGGTTAAAAAATATTTATAAATAATATAGATTGAAAAGATTAACACTCCATTAAGTGGAAGGAAAAATATTTTTAAACAAAATAATCGTTTAATCAGATGTGAAATCACAACTGATTCTACTGAATTGAAATAATTTGAATCATTAAATTCATCCGACAGAACGCCAATATTCAAATGTAATTCGTTCACGCTGAGTTTAATAGCAGTGTGGTAGTTTTAATTTAAAATAATATTTTATATTTAATGTGTGTTTTGACCTTTATTTTATTACCAAGGGTTGCCTTAAGGTGGCAACCAGCGAGTGATACCTCTGGTATTCAATTTCATATTTGAAAGTTCAAATTATTTCATAATTTATTTTATCTATTGCAAATTCTAGTGTAAATTTAGATCCTAGAATGTAACAATCTTATTATTAAATGTAAATTAAGCTAGATTTCACTTAAAACGGGATATTTACCATGATTTGTGAGTTTTATTGATTCCCGATTAGCAGAACACATTTTGGAATCGGGTTCGAATCACTGGATTGAACTACACAATCCACAAGTAATCTCGACAGAACGCCATTACATACCAAGAATGGTTCAAGAGGCTATCGAGATTACTAAACACAGGAATTTCAATCGAGAAGATGGTTTTAAATTGTCTGGAGTCTGGAATCCTGTGGTGAGAATGTGTAGGAGACAAAAACCGGTGGTACCGCCTGTGCGCCCTGATACTGTTAGTGTCGTGTGTCGAAATCGAGTTGTGTGTGAGAATGAAACCGATGGTAGTATCGGTCGCAATAAAAGACTAAGAAAGAGGGTGGACAGATTTGTCTGTCAATAGTTATAAGAGCTACCCGCAAAGACTTCAGTTCTCCCGTGATCATGGTGCATGTAACTGCGCCGAAATATCGGGAATCAATAAAACTCACAAATCATGGTAAATATCCCGTTTTAAGTGAAATCTATGTTAATAAATTAAGCTGTAGGCGCTTATCAAAACTTATACAACTATAGTTATTTTACTATTAAGAAACATACCGTACATTAAATAATTAAATTAAATATATTATATTATTAATTCATTAAATACCTACGTTTTTATGAGACATGCAAACTTTATTTGAGCATTGCAATTATTAACATAAGATTTACCTATTAATAATTTGATGGCTCAATAGCGGTCAATAAATGCAAAGCTAAACCTCTGGTATTGCAAGCGTCCATTGGCTGCGGTAACCGCTTACCATTTTGTGGGCTGTACGCTAGGTTTCCACTTCAGTTGTGTAAAAAAAACAACATACAATATTTATGTTTTTTCTGATTCTTATAATTTTGAGAGCAATTGTAGTCTTGTGGGTTACCAATCCGATCCGAAGCTGGGTTCCAATCCAGTTATGCACCAATCTATATATTTTTTTAAATGCGCACAATGTCTACTGGTTTTTACATAACGCAATAAAAAATATTGTATGATTTCATATTAACTGAATTCATATACTTAACATTGGTAAGCAAAGTGACAACTTAATTCGGATTAACAAAATCGATCCGTCTACAATTATTTCGAAATTGAATCTGAATTAACCAATATTGATTTTTAAATCAGCGCGATAGAGCTGGCTTTACACTGAGAGATAATTATTCAGTTATAAAACTGCTCTAGCCGAGACTGGAGATTATTGAATAATTGCGGACGCAAATTAAAATGTTAATCAATGTCATTTAGCAAGTGAACCGAGAGCGAGAGGAGCTGGTGCTACTGATAGCGATCTCGAAATTAGTTATTGATAGTTCAATTGACATTATAATTATATATCTTGGCAGGCAGGTGGTGCTCATGGTAAATAGAGCAATCGCTAGTGAAATACATTATTTTAAACATTAATTAATTACTTTTTTCATTATTTTATTTGTAACATAACTTATTAAACATAAAATGTAACTTTTTATATCATCATCCTAAGAAGTATTGAAGTTTGCGCAATGATTGATCTAAGTAACTTTTTGTAGCCTTCTAATGTTCCCACTGCTGGGACACTGGCCTACTCTCAAGCAAGAGTGATTGGGTCTTGATCTACCATGCGAACCCAATGCGGATTGATGGATAGGACATGTCTTTCGAATTTTTAGTTCTTGGACATGCCGGTTTCTTCACGATGTTTTCCTTCACCGTATGAGAGCACTGGCATTGCGCACATAAATTTTTCGTAGCGAAAAATCCATTTGTGCTTGACCGCATTCGAACTCACGACCTTAGAATCGGAAGGCGGGGACACTATCACTAGACCACCAGTGCTCTTTAATTACTTTTTATATATAATCCTTATTCTAATGCATATATTAAAAATATGCTTAGCTTAGATAATTAATAAACTAAAAACATTTACTTACACATAAACGCCTGCTCGTGACGCAGCTGGCTAAGTATTTCCAAACAGATCAACGAAGCACTGTTCCGCGTAGACACCATTTGGATGGGTGACCGTCAGTGGCAATTCCAACTGAGCACTCCCGTGCTTTGGAAGGCACGTTAAGCAGTCGGTCCCGGCTTTTTCAAAGTTGTTAGGCCGTGACAGAGGCCATCGGGCGGCCTAAAATATCTGTCATCAGGGTTGACCACTGACTCATACGTACTAACTTTTTACATTAACGTCTGCTAGCTAAGGCGGGCCCTACACCTACAATAACATTGCGCAATACAATTGATCGTCTAGGGTTAGTATTGTAGAAGTATTTAAGGTTTGCGCAATGATTGAACGAAAGTTTGAGCAAGTTTAATTCTTATTGCACCATATTTATCATTGCACCGTGTAGGATCTGTATTGCGCAATATTTTTTAGTCTGTGCGTCGCCTTGACGAGTATCGTACCATGCTCGTGGGTATATTTTTGCCTTTTCATGTAGCAGTCTTTTGACCAGCGACGTATTTTATTTTTATTTTTAGCCACAAGTAGCAACACTATAGCTGCAGCCAAATCTTGGTCTGACATCTTGTTCACGGAAAAGTTCCGTTTGCTCTTGCTCACGCGAAAAAATTGATGCTTATGAGTCGTCAATGATTGCATCAAAATAATAATTGATCGTTTGAGTTAGAAGGCCGATTCAATCATATTGCGCAGTAAAAATATTGTGCAATCTTATTGTAGGTGTAGGGTCCACCTTACGTGTCTTTCAAATCACGTAAAATGACAAGTTAGTACAAGTCGCCGTGTGGTGCCAGCAAACTTGCTCTCGGGGTGGGGTAAGTAAAACCGGTGTGAAGTAGGGAGTGGCCATTCTGTACGTAGTATAGATCAGGGGCGCTTGAACTTGGCTTGGCTTGGCGCTCTTGAACGCGATCGGTATTGGACAATTATTGATATATGACATTTTGTACTTTTGACAGCAAACCAAGCGCCAAATTAAACCTTGTTTTCAAGAGTACCTACAAAAATTTTACAGCAGTAAATAGAAATTGGGATTGGATCGGAATTGTCATTGGATTCAAGAGTAAGGCACCAGATATTAGTATTACGGTTTAAGTTTAAAACCTTTCATTATTATTAGGCTTGAATCATTTTATACTGCTCGTGTAAAAAAGTGAATGCCGGTCACCACACCGCCCGTTAAACAAGTAGTCATTACCACAAACTAATAAAACGAATTGCCTTTAATTTTACGCCATCAACATTACATTATTAGCCCGTGTGTCGTTTATTAATTATATGACCGGTGTATATCAACTTTATTACAGCTTATTGCCGCCGGCTAAATTACATAGCTTTTTGTAATAAAACAGGGAAGGTAATTTTTAGGAGTTTTTTATAAAAATAAAACGGAAGCCCAGTTTTTTGTCTGTGTCAACTAGGTAAGTTTGACAAAATAGTAAACTGCCATTGCTGGAGATAAGACTGAATATTTATATTTTTGTAAAACTTTGATTAATGGTTGCCTTGACTGGAAATAAAAAAACCTTTATTGCATTAAAATTATAAAGATTAAGAGCCATTAATCATTAAATATATTTTATACTTTAACGGCTTCCTAAGTATTGTATTTTCATGTCATTCTTATGTAAACAAAGTCGATGATACAGTTTCAAGACATGGCTAACAAAAGTTTTTTTAACCTGTTTCGTCCCACTGCTAAGCAAAGGTCTCTCCAAACCTATCCAAGGGGGATATTCTCGGTTCCTTCGATAATATAATAATAATAATAATAATGCTGGACAATCCACACAGCATCATCTAGCCCCGAAGTAAGCTGCTGTTATACAGAGCTGTATTATGGGTATTAGATGAATACAATACATAGATAGATATTTTTTATTCATAGGAAATACCCAGAACACCCGGGACAAATATTTGTAGATCGTACAAACATTTGACCCGAGGCGGGAATCGAACCCGCAACAACCGCGTTGCAGGCGGACCTGCGCCCGCTGCGCCACATTGGTCGTCAATATGATATAGTAAAAATGGTCAATATATCAATGAATTGATATGTGATTAATACCGATTTTTAGTATGTTATTAATACCGAAAGAGATATTTTATCGAAGGAACCGAGAATGATCCCAGCCATCCCTTTCCATTGCATAATCAAATAAGGCCCTTAAACATCTTTATGCAGCTGTGAGAGGTAAGTAACATCGAAACAATAGCTTAACCCAAACACGAAACATCAACAATATCAGTCGTCAGTGTCACATTAAGCAATGGCATTGAGTGAACGCGACAAGTGACCGTCCGGCGCGTGACAAAACATAATAATTGTCAATGACGTTGACATGTTTCACAAGTGTGACAGTTGAGTGCTGTAACAATAGTAGCGGTGCGAATGTTGATAAATCAATGAACTAAAATAAATAAATAAATAAATAATGCTGGACAATCCACACAGCATCATCTAGCCCCAAGGTAAGCTGCTGTTTAACAGAGCTGTGTTATGGGTAGATGACTGATATATACTTAATACAATACATAGATAGATGTTTTTATTATATATAGAGATACCCAGAACAACCGAAAAAAATATTTGTAGATCGTACAAACATTTGACCCGAGGCGGGAATTGAACCCGCAACCTCCGCGTCGCAGGCGGACCTGGGCCCGCTGCGCCACATCGGTCGTCCCTACTTAAAAGTACCTACGTACTACTTATTTTGTTTATACAATTGACGAGTTTAACTGTAACTGTTTTTTTAAGATAAAAACTTATTACTTTATAAAGCGAAAGTTTGAACATGATGGTCGCTTAATTACGACTGAACGGACCTGGAGCCTTATTCGCTATGACCAAACACGGGCTGGTTACGATATCTGCGTGGAATCGTTGTTGACGAGCCACGTTTTAGGGCTCGTCTTAATGTTTTTTAAAGTCAACCTTTCGATAGTGAAACTATCGCTATTGAAACAACACAGATACGGATAACAATTTTACAATTTCACACCATGGCACGTATAGAACACGTTACTAAGTTACACGTTATTGGTACGGAATCTTCTAGGTCATAGCGAATAAGCCCCCTGGATGAAATTTAGTGCAGAGATATTAATATCAAAAAATATACAGTTTCTGTATACACAATAATATCATGTTTTCTACGCGAACCAAGACGCGGGAACCATATTTTTCTAATGTTATTTGTTAAATGTGAAAGTGAAGATTAATAATTTTGTGTTAAGGCCTTAATTCATTATTAACTTTCTATTTGGTTTGCCCATCTAAGAAACACCACGTGACGTGACTTGACTATTACAGACAATAACTACAATAGGAACTTAATCAATTTTCATTCAACGAACATTTTTCGTGCGTGTTATATATTTTAAGCGGCATAAAATTCCATCATTAAGGTTGGCCGTTGACTCATTCGAACTTACGTATGTACTTACTAAAAAAATGTATGACTAGTTGTAAAATAAATTAAATTAGACAAAACACGAGCGAAGCGACCCACAAAACTACTCATAAAAACGTAGCGTTGCGTAGTTTTCTAACAAAAAGTCAGTAAATAAGAAATTATACTGACGTTATTAACACGTTTAATGCTAGTAAAACAAAGGAAGCCTACAATTTATACTGAGTGATGATAAGAATTAAGGGGAAAGTGGCTAATTATGAGAATTACTAGAGTTGTGCATTTACACAGTTAGACATAAGCTAACTATATTTTAAACAAAAACCTATTGATGTTATATTCATTTTAAAAGCACAATTTAATATTAGTCAATCTTTAATAACAGTAATATAATAAATATTATGGGTAATTTTTATACTCAGCAGCAGCATTTTGTACAGCAAAGCTTGTACAAATGTACAATGGGCTAGATAATTAAAAGAATACAATAATAATATATATATTTTTTTTAAACCATTATGGTTATTAACATAATTTTCACTAAAAACGGGATATTTACCATGATTTCAGAGTTTTATTGATTCCCACCAAATCAATAAAATTAACAAAACTCACAAATCATGGTAAATATCATTTTTTGTTACACATTCTTATTATATAATATTAGTTTGCAAATCATGCAAACATGTCCCGCAGCGGGGTACGAACTCGATACCTCTCGTTTCTCAGCCAGGCGTCGTAAATAGGTAGTATTATAGATACGCATTTTGTTATATGTTTCACAAAAAATGCAACTCTATTTAAAAGTACATCATAAAAAGAGTTGGGATACATTTTAAACTCGTAAAAGTTAAATTTTAAATAACCAGTAGTACTCATTTAAAATTTAATTATTATGAATTGTAATCTCCTTTTCAATTTTAATTGTAATGTCTTTTATGGAGCTGTTTATAGCATTCAGAGTTAACTAACTTGAACGAATAAAAATAAAATTAAAGCAAGAATAAAAATGTATATTAAGCAGAGTGATTACATTATTTAAATTAAAGTTGTACATCGCTCCGGCAACAGTTCCTTAACTCGAGTGGTTTAGTAATTTTTATTTGAAACGCAAACTTACGAGTATCTGAAACATATTAAATTATAGACAGACTCTTGTTAAAATAAAACAGTTGAGGCGATGTCGATATGGCGTCGAAGCTTGTGGTCTGCGTCAACTTAATTTACATAATATTTAAAGAAAAAACATTAACAGTTGATTATTAAACATAACAAATGTTAGTAACTTCAATATTTTTTTTGATATGGTAAAAAGTTATTTTTTGACTTCCCACTGTCCCCGTTAATGGGGTAAAAATCATGGGGACATCGGGAAAACACGGTTATTTTCAACGCAATTTTTGTGTGGCTAAATACACATTAATATTTATATTTATATTATTGCCATCATGACCGATTATAATTTCACGCGTGCAAAAATATGAACGATAGTCATAAATCAAGTTAAATTATTTCCCCCAGCCCAATTATATTAATATTCATTTCATATATCATTTTGAGGGTGGGTTTTTATCACCCCGTGACGTGAGGGGTTGAAATGATTAACGTGTATTATTATGATAAGAAAATAATGTTTTTAGTACAGTAGCCCATTGTTAGTTATTTATAGTTTAGGAAACGGTTTAATTAATTTTGCTTTGAACACATGATTTTTTAAACACTTATTAAACGCGGGAAATATTAACAGACTATGCAAATACTTGACCTTTCAAAAAACAAACCCAACATCAGCGAGAACATCGCTCGTGACGTAGCTGGCTAAGTTGTTCTTATCAGATCAACGAAGCTAAGCACTGTTCCGCGTGGTCATCATTTGGATGGGTGACCGCCAATGGCAATTTCTACAGAGCGCTCCCGTGCTTCGGAGAGCACGTTAAGCAGTCGATCTCGGCTTTTTCAAAGTTGTTAGGCCATGATAGAAGCCTTCTGGCGGCCTAGAACCTCTGTAGAGTTGGCCACTGACTCATACAAACTTACTTAATATATCGAGAACATCACACTAATCTTTAATTTCATCCAGCTTTACCTAGTCATACCAAACTAAGCTCTATTTGTTATTACCGTAAGGGTCTGAACCAAACGAGCTTATAGATAAATCATCGTTGGCGTATGCCGTGTGAGTAAACGCGGACGCCCGCCATCAATCCAGGAAACCGTTGCTTTGAGTCCGTCCATTTACAGCCGACTTGACACTTCAAAGAGACTGTCACTGTCATTGCGTCCAGAACTGTCACTTCATGATAAATAGACGTTGATTATGCGCGCGTTTTTTACTAAAGCTGTCGTGATACGCGTTGACATGTCGACAGTTTTTGATGTCGGTGAGTGTAGCTCTTTTTTTTTGGAAATGTAAATCATTAAAAAAATATTCTAGTTTCATTAACGGACATTAGTCTTCGGAGGGCACGTTATGCAGTCGGTTCCGGCTTTTTTAAGGTTGTTATATGACAGAGGCTTTAGGGCGGCTTAAAAACTCTGTCACCAGAGTTGGCAACTGACTCATACGAACTTACTTACTTTTATTAGCTACGAGCTTACCCGCGCAGCTTCACCCGCGTTTTTGCAGTTTCTATGCTATCCCACAGGAACAGTACATTTTCCGGATTAAAAAGTAGTCTAAGTGTTATTCCAGGACTTAAACCATCTACATTCAATTTATACCATTTTAAGAGTAGTAGAGTTCTCTGTGATAGAGCTCGTCCGGGGAAGGACTACCACCATACCTATTTCTGCCGCCAAGCAGTAATGCTCGCATTGCTGTGTTCCGGTGTGAAGGGTATGGTTTCCGGTGAAATGACTGGCACATGAGGCTTTCGATCTTAGCCTCAAGGTGGCAACCCACGAGTGATACCTCTGGTATTGCAAGCGTCCATAGGCTGCGGTAACCGCTTACCATCTTGTGGGCCGTACGCTTGGTTGCCACTTCAGTTGTATAAAAAAAAAAAACATTCCAAAGGACCAATTTCATAGTGGCCTAGGTCTCTTTAGTCGATAATTTACTTTTGATGGTACTGTGATGGTAATGCTGAAATCCACAGTTTTTAATCAAAGCTGTTTATAACTTTTTACTTTACAAACTTCATCCACCAATCCGCGTTGGGTCCGCGTAGTAGATTAAAACCCAATCACTCTCGCCTGAGAGTAGGCCAGTGTCCCAGCTGTGGGAACATTAGAAGGCTGTCATGATGACTTTACAAACTACAGGAGCATGACCTGTTCATAAAATTTATAAGAATACGAAGCGCAGGTATACAATCAAAAATGTAACAGCTTGCTAGGAAGCCTTCGTAAATAACCGAAACGTATTTTTTAAACTTCCTTCAAAACATCGTAAAATACGTCCATCGATTACCGCAACCTCAAAAGCACATCACTAGCAACAGCAGCGTTCAGACATAAATTACTTCAAAAGTGATTTACTCGCGCCATACAAATCGCCGTCGACTAGTCGTTCCGACCCGTCTCCGCCTGTCTGAGCTCAAAGGGGAAAACTGACAGGTGTGAATGATGGCCCACTAGACGCACGCAAACTGACAATCGCACTTACCAAAGAGGTTTTACATGTTCTTTGAAGCTAAACTGTTTTGTTTCGCTACGTCGACTCCTGTAAATTTATCGTCAAAAAGTAATTATCTGAAAAGCCGCTGTGTGTAAACTAACTTATTTTATATGCGGTCAACGGAGCGAATCACTTTGCAATTCAGAAAATTTTAACATAAAATTCTTTAACGTTCCGAATCATTTCAAAATTGCGCTCTAACTTCTCTGAGTGACTTTTTTTACCGCAGTCTTTTGACGCGCCCGTCACGTACGACTCGCAAAATAAAACACGTGCAGAGTGGCAGCCACAAATCACATTTTTTTATCGAACTCACGTCTCTGCGCGCCGGCAAAAATGCTCTTTGAAACCGTCTAACCCTTTTCCCCTGAGCATAAAGCCCATTTCCTTTAAACTCAACCGCTACGAGTCTGCGGTCACATTTCAGTGTGCAGTCACGTCGTGCCGCGCGGAATGCTATCGACATCCGCTAAACTATCGACGCTGGCACAACACTAATTGCTCTTTTTGTTCGGCCATTATTTTCCCAGTAATTTACGCAATTTTCTTAAAAGTTTAATCGTATAATTAATGCTTAAGATGACTTTTACGGCACATTCTCATGATTTAGATGGATTACTCATAGATATAGAAAAAATAGTGTAATGGTTTTATTTACAAGGTAACTATCGAGTCGATAAATTATTAATCTAAATCGAGTCTGAGGTGAGTACATGATGCATTTGTCATGTAATCGGATGGATAAGAAGGGAAGGATCAATTAAAAATGTATTTCTTGAAAATGCAGTCGGCGGCTGTTCAGTGCAATTAAGATATCTCGTAAGCATAGATTATCTGTGAAACGACGCCGGTTTATCGTGCCAGGCTGCCGGGAAGCGATTTTCATTTGTAATTAGCGGCTCCGTGTCGATAAAACTTGTGTGTTATTTAACTTGCTTAAGTCACATCACTGACCTGTTTTGCGACACCATGTTTGTTTGTACTTACTCAGTTTGTTGAATAAGATTACAGACTTATATTATTATTTACTTTGATCGATACGCTAATGGATTTTGCTTGTGAAATAAAAAAATTGCAATGGCTAATACAATATTAAATCAAACATTAGACAATATTACTTTAAAATGTTTGTTAACTAAATATCGTTCTATAGTTCTTCAAAATACATTAATATTTTTTCATCCAAGGGTGAAGTTTTGACTCAATTACTGATTTGAGAGTAGGCTAAAGTAAACAGTGGGAACATAACAAAACTAATTAAAATAAATAAAAACTTTAATTTCAAACTTTATTTCCTAACACGTACCTACTTAGAAGTTTTATAAAAAATGTTCATAACATATTATTCTAATAAAACTAAGTACCTACATATAACTTTGAGTAATAATTTCATCATCATCATCATGACAGCCATCTAATGTTCCCACTGCTGGGACACTGGCCTACTCTCAGGCGAGAGTGATTAGGTCTTAATCCACCACGCGGACCCAATGCGGATTGGCGGATGGCACATGTCTTTCGAATTTTTAGTTCTTGGACATGCCGGTTTCCTCACGATGTTTTCCTTCACCGTATGAGAGCACTGGCATTGCGCACATAAATTTTTTTAACAGAAAAATCCATTGGTGCACGACCGGGTTTGAACCCACGACCTTCGGATCGGAAGGCGGGGTCACTACCACTAGACCACCGGTGCTCAATAGTAATAATTAAGTAATAATAGTAGTAGTGAGTAATAATTTAACATTACACAATTTCGTAGACAGTTATTTCTTTTATTTTAACACTTTAAATTAACTGTTGCCTTATACGATAAATTCCGAAGAAAATTAAGACTCATTATGAATCCACATTGTTTTATATTGACGTCAGTCCGACTCACATCACCATAAAACAATAAAACGGTAGCTTCTTATAGCTTCGCTCTCACTGATTTACAATCGCATAAACGTGAAGTGGCAAAAAGTGGTAGCGGTATTCTGACAGCCATAAGACAAGCGCTGAAGCTGAGAAAACGTTAATGTTTGGATATGGCAGTTTTATCGATAACTATTGCACATCACTAAAAAGCTGCACAAATTAGGTAAAATAGTTTTTATACAATTTTGAAACCTGCTTTTTCTTTTGTTTATTCATGTTTTTTTTCTTAAATACATATTATTTAAATATATTCAGTAAATAATAATGATTATAAATCCTATTGGATATTTATATGATTGTGTTTCACATTACTAGTCCTATACTTAGAAATGCATATTTGTTACTTGTTATCGAGGTATGTTCTTACCACGTAAGCAAAGCCACGGGCAGAAGCTAGTAATACAGTATTAAAAACTGGTGTTTTCACGCACCGGTATACCGGTGAAGAGGTGTCGACACTGTTTTATCTCAATTTCGAGAGTCTTCATGAGGCATTTCCACGCGATGTATCATTTTAAAATGAATGATATCGTTCACAATAGTTTTTAGGTAAAACAACTTACCTACCTCTACTACATTTTCTCTGTCAGGCTTGTAAAAAAATATCTTCTACCAGTCGTATTACTTAAGTATTCATACTCTGTTGCAAATTAAAACAGACACTATTAACATAGTACATTGTTTTACGATCCATATTAGCATTGGCACCACAATTTATTTCAGTGTTTTTTACCGTTGCTTTTATACACCTGTTCTATCCATTCTTTATTATTCCACGACAAAGGCCTCCGGGCGGCCTACAATCTCTGTCATCAGAGTTGGCCACTGACTCATACGAACTTACTTACTTCCAAATCACCATACATCATCTTAGTCACCATAAATCAGTACCACATAAATAATGCAATCTTATAGATTCTACAATTTAATATTATATACAGCGCAGATGTAAACAAAGTATCAATTTACTGTAAGCATTTTTCGCGATCCTAGATGTAACTTTCTGAATAAAATGGATTTAATTTTTAATTTTCTTTTAATACAACATTGAGAAAGAATTTCACATAGAAACTAAGTGACAGATGGGAATAATCCTCAGTTTACAGGTGATCTATGTGAAATTGTTTCTCAATAGAGATGTTTACTAAATTACTCTAAAAACTAAATTTAAAAAAATAAATCTTTCAATTTAGATTTGTATGCAGCAAGTGAACTAGCTACGTGCGTCGTTTTCACTCGCGGTACGTTCGGCTCCAATAAAGTAAGTAAGATCGTATGAGTCATGCCAACTCTGGTGACAGAGTTTCAAGATCTCTGTCATGGCCTAACAACTTATTGTTACGGACAGACATTTTCATAGGACAGCAAAATTGGTTGATACAAGACCGACGGACGTTTATAGTGTACAGAGATTATGCGGGTGCAGCCGCGGGCTAGAGCAGGTTACCACTCATAAATCAAGATGTCGACGATAACAAGCCACCGTCATAAACGCAGCAGCGCGAACGGTTTTACGATTCATAATTGTAGTTTATTATTACGACCGCCACTTGCATTTTAATGGAAGAATTCCAAGTAACTAAGCATAGTCATAGAGTAGTGAAAGACGTGACAGTTGTACGGTGGATTTGAAATTGGTGAATATGGAATCGCACCCTGTTTTGTTATATTGCCATCTTTATATTTTAAGAGTAGTAGAGTTCTCTGTGATAGAGCTCGTCCGGGGAAGGACTACCACCACACCTATTTCTGTCGCCAAGCAGTAATGCTGGCATTGCTGTGTTCCGGTTCGAAGGGTATGGTTTCTGGTGAAATTACTGGCATATGAGGCTTTTGATATGCTTCAAGGTGGCAACCCGCAAGCGATACCTCTGGTATTGCAAGCGGCGATAGGCTGCGGTAACCGCTTACCATTTTGTGGGTCGTAAGCTTGGTTGCCAATTCAGTTGTAAAAAAAAAACTATAACTAGCTGACGGCGGTTTTACTCGCGTTATTTCTTTTGCAATTTTTTTCTTAATTTCTCACCGCTTAAACATTGCCTCGACTTCTACAATTAGGCAAATCGGTCCAGCCGTTAGTGAGCCTAACGCACAGACATATTTTTTTCACGGCGAAGATGGAGGGACGAAATTGACTCTTACCTGAAGGACTGGTCCACAGTAGCCCAAAACCGTGATGATTGGAGAGAAGGAAGGGAGGCCTTTGCCCTGCAGTGGGACACTACAGGCTCATAATAATAATAATAATAATAATAATAATAATAAGAAGATAGAAGAAGAAGATAATATACTTATCAAACTAATATGAATGCAAATAAGTTTGGATTAATGGATGTTTGGATATTTGCTAATCGACAACCAAAAAAAAAAAACAAAAAAAAAACAGCCTAATCAGGCCAGGATTAGGCTGGTTTTTTTTTATGTCAGCAAGTAACAAGACTCATTGAAGAAGAAGAGAGAGCACTGGTGGTCTAGTGGTAGTGACCCCGCCTTCCGATCCTAAGGTCGTGCGTTCGAATCCGGTCGTGCACCAATGGATTTTTCTGTTCGAAAATGTATGTGCGCAATGCCAGTGCTCTCATACGGTGAAGTAAAACATCGTGAGGAAACCGGCATGTCCAAGAACTAAAAACTCGAAAGACATGTGCCATCCACCAATCCGCATTGGGTCCGCGTGGTGGATTAAGACCCAATCACTCTTGCCCGAGAGTAGGCCAGTGTCCAAGCAGTGGGAACATTAGGAGGCTGTCATGATGATGAAGTGACAAGACAATCAAGGCGCCGACCTGATGTCAAGCACAACGCCTGACTATTACAGATGCAGTGCCACCCAAAGCTCAAAGTTTTAAGTGTTTGCGTGGCACTGCACTGCGCTTATCACCCCGAGACATTGTTGTTAAGTCTCTTTCGCCCAGTAATTTCACTTGCTACAGTGCCCTTCAAACCTAAACACACATGCTTGCACACTACTGCTTGGAGGTAGAGTATCTGACACTGCGGTGGTACCCACCAAGACGGACTCTTGCTGAAGAGTCCTACCGCCAGGTATTTAAAACATAGGCTACCTTTTATCCTGAAACAAGTACCTTGGCTGATTCAACAAAAAGGTTTATACGTATACTTAGTTTAGGTATCAGTGTAAAGCCGGGCGAGTCATTAGTTTGTAAAATTAGTAGAAATAGACACAGCTGTATTATCACACAGCTGAATATCAATTTGATGTAAACACACACACAATTTTATAATCAAATATAGATTATTTAACTAAATAAAAAGTTTTATATAAAATATTTAGTGATGCAAAAAAACGTGAGAATGAGGTCAATGAACTACCTTTTAATAAAATAAGAGCGCAACGGTCAGTAGTCTGGTAAGGTTTCAAATTGTTACTCAAGTTTCACTTGATCCGTCAGCACTGCGAAAAAGCATGCAATCGTTAACTGTTGCTAAAAATTGCTTACGCGCAACACACACAGCGGGCGGGCGCGGGTCGGGTCAGATCCGCCGCGGGAGTTTATGTTTTTATTTGTATGGACGACAAGGATGACAACACACTGAACGCGGGAGCGGCTGCCGCGTTTCACCCGACCCGCGCCCGCGTTCAGTGTGTTGTCATCCTTGACGTTAGTACAAATACAACAAAAAACACTCGCGGCAGATCTGCCGCAAGCCCGCCCCCGCTTTCTCTGTGTGTTGCGCTTTGTCACAGAAGTAGATCAAGACTTATTATAATGTATCTAAAATTCAATGAGATTATTAAATATTTTATTTCAGTTTAATCATAGAGAGCAACTTTTTTAACTTATTCAAACTAAAGCCGCGTTTACATTATTCTGTCGTGGCGTGTCGTGACGCGTCATAAGCATATCGTGTCCATACATTTTGTATGGGTATTATTATTTTACTAAAGCGCAATTGTTGTGACGAATTCTGTAAATGTTTGGATACGATATAATTATGACACGTCACGACACTCCACGACAGAATAATGTAACCCTGGCCTAATACATATCCCAAACTGATCTGTCAAACACCTATTTAGTTCTACCAAATAATAAACAAATTTTTTACTTATCTATGCGCTTGGTCTTTTTGAAACTAAATACACCCAGAATATAACCAAAAAATACAGGTTTGTATATTTTTTCATTATAAGTATCTAAGTTTTTAATTTGGTTTTTTCTCTTTCTCACCAACAAGCAAGCTTACATTTGGAATAAAATGTTCGGAAATAAGTTTAATAAGTAGTTATTGTATTAGAATAGATATTAGTTTTTATGTTACAGTAACTGTATTGATTTATTGTCGATTTATAGGATTTTATGTATATAACTCATCTTATTTTTCTGTGCTTGTAAAACATTGTCTGAAATAAAGATTTTATTATTAAAAGAGGAGAACTAACAGTAAGCTTTCCTATGAATCGAATATGAAAAAATAATGTTAACAAGTAGCTTAGTTTCTTCACATTACTTGTTGTTCGAGTACCTGTACTTCATCCTGATTTAAGCTATAATTATCTTATACACCTTGTTTCCTCAATTGCCACTTAAAATGCACAATTATCTTGCTTTTACGAGCACAAAATGAAAAATAAATATTAAGCAAGCGTGTATAATTTAGCACTTAAATATGCACCGTAAAATTATAATTATTTAGGTACTTTTAAAAAAAAACCATAACGACTATGCTCATAATATTATAATTATTCGTACCTACTAATATTTAGGTTAGAAACTTAAAGTTTTCAAAATTAGCACATTGACGCTTGCACTTTCAAATTTCAAAGGTATAAATTGTTGTTCCTATGAAAGTTGAAATTGGAATTCATTATTCTGTGGCACTTATCGACTCATCTGAAATATAAATAACATAATATACTTTTTAAGATATATTTTATCTACTATTTACTCGCAATACTTAATCTTAATCCTAGATACATTAGATAACCCGGTTTTTACTCAACATTTAAATTATTACACATATACCTTAAACATAACATAAAAGATCAAAAATCAATGTCATGGCATAACGAAAATGTTATTTTATTAAATTACATACTCTGCTTATTTCACTCAGATATCTGACACCATAATTAAAGTAATTAAGTAGATACTTTTGCTATAATAATTACTACGTGATTAAAAGTGTGGTTGCAAAACTTCCAACGTATTTTATTACGTTTTATAAATCGCTATTTGCATTTTAGATTGTGCACATACATAATTCACTATTATTTTATGACAACTTTGCATTAATCTAAATAATGTTAAATGCTGAATAAGTGACTGTTATTCAACACATTTAATTTATATATTTATATATTAATTAAATATGGCATAAATTGTAAATATATATACAGGGTATCTAACTATCGATAGTTTAAAAAAAAAGAAATACTCTATTAACTACTATACTATAACTACTACTACTAATACTGTCAGAGGCCTTCGGGCGACCTAGAAACTCTGTCACCAGAGTTGGCCACTGACTCATACGAACAAACGAACAAACTGTCAGGCAAGTTATATGACGGTGAAGTCGTTTGCTTGGTGTTAAGCGCTACGCATGACAATTACAGTTGCAGTGTAACTCATAACTTTAAGTTTTAAGGTTCAGCGTGACACTGCACTCACCACAAGACAGTTATTACACTTATTACATTATGTCTCTATATTCCAGTATGTCTTGCAACAGTGTTCTCAAACTTATACACCGTAATGCTTGCACACTACTGCTTGGAGGTAGAATATCTAGCACTACAGTGCTACCCACTAAGACGGACTCTTGCCAAAGAGTCCTACCATCAAAGTCAAAGTAACAGTCACAAGTAAGTACTTAATCATACCACAAGGATCACTTTGAAACGTCTTAAAAACTAGGAAAATTTACGCCAGTTCCAACGCGCCCATGTCTTCAAGGCAACAACACCAGCTGGGTTACTATCGCTTTTTTTGCATGAACCTTGCTATTGTTTCGAATGTCAAGTAGACCAAGTTCAAGTAGAGTAAAGTCATCAAGTTTTGAAGTCATCAAAAGTTATGAAATCAACAAAACTAATAAGAATTAATATATTTTTACGATGAACATTACCCGTGTTATTATGTCCAGAGCTATGATTTCGGAAATCTTGTTAATTAGAGGAAGTATAATTAAGCAGATATAAATCAGCATTTCTAGACGCACACAGAAGCACACAACTAAATATTGCAAAAACTTTTTTTCTAATTTTCACTTCATGAGTGCCAAAAGAAAGTAGAAAAAAAGAAGGTAGAGACGTAGATGACGATGATATTATGTATTGTATTGTATTAATTTTATCAGACATCTAGTACCCATAACACAAGCTTTGCTTAGCTTGGGGCTAGATTATGCTGTGTGGATTGTCCAGCATTATTTATTTATTTATTTCTTAGTTGGTAGATATTTTTTTAAAGTAGGTGTGCTGCTTCATTGTGCGTCTGGATTATTATTATTTTTAACTGTCCTTATCTTATCAATCTTATGACCCAGATCGTTATTAACTTATTATGCAGATTAGCTTAAGTAAGTGTGAATCATTCTGAATTTTAATGTGTTTTTGAATTATATCTAAACTTAATTTTTGTTTTTGTGTGGGCGGAGGTTTCTAATTTTATTATGACTTTGTGATTTCTATTTAATGATTTATATTATACTTCGATATAAATGGCCGTTGTGAAGTTTCTCTATAATGATACTGGAGGCTGATGCTATTGATAAATAACTTTTGTCTTTCTATTCAGTTTCAAACCTTGTCCACTTCAGTTCCAATCTAGTTTCGGATTTTATAAAACTGCCGGGCAAATTAAATAAAACACTTTAGCTAAAACGCCCGCAACTGGATCGTTGTTCAATAGTGGAATATGAAAATACCCAAGCTTCGTATGCAATCGATTGTGAAGTTTGTTAGTAGAACTGTGGTAGAACAGCCTTTTTTGGTATGGTGGTGTGACTCAATTAATATTTAACAACTACCTACTCGTACGTTAAAGTACATCAATACTCGCTGTGCACTGAATGCCGTTAATGTTTAAGTTTAAGAGTAGTAGAGTTCTTTGCGATAGAGCTCGTCCGGGGAAGGACTACCACCATACCTATTTCTGCTGCCAAACAGTAGTGTTTCCCTTGCTGTGTTCCGGTTCGAAGGGTATGGTTTCTGGTAAAATTACTGGTACATGAGGCTTTTGATCTATGCCTCAAGGTGACAACCCACGAGTGATACTCTTGGTATTGCAAGCGTCCATAGACTGCGGTAACCGCTTACCATCTTGTGGGCCGTACGTTTGGTTGCCACTTCAGTTGTATAAAAAAACGTAATTAAATTAGATTATAATGCTTATAAATGTTAACTAAACTTAAAAGGGTTGTTTCAGCCCCTATCCTTAAAAGCAACTCAACAAAGAACTCTACTGCTGAAGTTTACAAATTGCAAGCGCTTGCAATTAGCCCTGAACCCGCTAACGGGTGCGACACAGTACAACTAACTACAGAAAGTTATTTTATTTATTACTAGCAGTCCGTCCCACCTTCGCGCGGGTGCAATGAAACCGCATCCGTGCAAAGCCTAAATAAATATAGCCTATGTTACTCAAGGATAATTAAGCATTTTATTGGTCAAGGAATTTTTGAAATCGGACTAGAAGTTTTTAGTTTATTCGTAACAAACAAACATATTTTTTTTATTTAGTTACATTATGCCCTGTTATATCAATGGCTTGCTATAAGTATTGTCTTGCTTTAAGAAAACCCGCTAAAGATACATTTGTTTAATGAATATGGAGTTAGACTTATATTTTTTTTTAAACCATGGATAACTTACTGATTTCATTTGAACTGTGACAATATCGTGATCAATGCCCGTTCTTCGCTGCATTAGCATATCGGAATAATTCCATTACCGTGTTAATAATTTAAAATAATACTTCTCTGAAACACGCAACCTAAAGTTATGGGCCACGGGAGATGTGTTTAACACAAAACATATCATGCAAAAATATACTCTATTCCTTTGTTAATAGATTGCAATAAATAGTGCTAGGTTTGTTTACGTTTTCAGGGGTAACTTGTTAATAGTAGGTAATGAGTTGTAATTTTTGTTTCAATTTTGTTTACAAAGTAGTGTTTTGGTTTTATATAAGCTTTGTTGCTTTTAAGCTTTACCAAATAATAACAGAATTTGTAATAGTAAATAATATCTGTCTATACTAATAATAGTACATTATGGTACTAGTGTGTAACATTGGTGATTACCGCTGAGGCGGCATTGAGACCCGAGCCGTCGGCGAGGGTCTTAAGATAGCCGAGGACGGTAATCATCAATACACACGTGTATCATACGACGTTTTTCAACACACTTGTGAATAAAGTTACAAAAAAAAACTCATATTAAAATAACAAAAAAAAATCTATAACTCACTAGTGAGTCAAGTGAAAAAGTCATAGTTTGATTATGGGTGTCATTCTGTGCCTAATTGCGATGACCATAGAGCCACTTTATAAGCAAGTGTGTTGAAAAAAATATAATATAAACGGAAAGATTAGTATTTTCGTTTGTTACGAATAAACTCAAAAACTACTGGTCCGATTTCAAAAAATATTTTACCATTAGAATGCCACATTATCCCTGAGAACGAAAAGACATGTGCCATCTACCAATCCGCATTGGGTCCGCGTGGTGGATTAAAACCTAATCACTCTCGCCTGAGAATAGGCCAGTGTCCCAACAGTGGGAACATTAGAAGGCTGTCATGATGATTATACCTGAGTAACATAAGCTATATTTATTACTAGCGATCCGCCCTGGCTTTTTGCACGGGTGCGTTTACTATGCGCGAAGCTGGCACGGACTGCTAGTAGTATCTAATAGATACCTACATTTTAAAAATCATGCTGATATACTGACCTACAACGTAGATCCTAAGCTGCTCGAGTAGTGTAAGCAGGAGCACTAATGAATGTAACAAAATATATTATGGAATCTTTGAAATTTTAATCTAAAAAACGCAGCGAAAAATTGAAAAAGACGTTCCACTAATCTTCTTTTATACTCGTATATAAAATTAAGTATATTTAATTTTGGTATTAAAAAAAATTGTGTAAGTCCAGGTAAGATTTAAATGGTGAGAAAAATGCGAGTGAAACCACGTGAGTTAGCTAGTTTTAGAGTAATTTAACTCTGAAAAATACACTGAAAATAATATTGTAGTAAACAAGCAAAATTGTGCTTTAAGAGTATAACAAACTAGTTTCACTTTTAACATAACAAAAACATAACCAGGTTGGTAGTTTTAATATTCAGAGTGCAACGAACATGACAGTCTTTGTAAGAGGGAAGAGGACGGGTGGAGGGGTGGCGAGGGGGAGAAAGACAAACGGTGCAATAAATCAGCCGCGAACGCCGCTTGCAGGTGTTTCGGTACCGAGAGCTGAGCGCTGAAATATTGCCTCATAGAGTAAAACACTTCATGTTCTGCAGAAGAGTCTTATCATCATGGAGAACATTTTTATACCGATATATTATAGGGTTGGGGTAAAAGGTTGGGGTCATCTGGAATAACCCTAAATAATTGTTGTGGGTACTTAGTTCCACCATAGCATCATCTAGCCATAGGCTTAGATGTTGTAAAAGTTACGTTTTCCATTTTATTATTCCATGTTTTTTCAGTTTTTAGTGTTAATAAAAATAATTAATAGAACCCTGTTTTTTGTGGTCAACTGTCACTTATACGCTCGATAGAGCAGAGTAATGTAGACATTATTCTGACACGAGCTGACCCTCACGCTGATCATTCTAAATTCTCGTTGTGTTCTTTATAAATTGTATTTTTATTTTAAATTTGTATTTTTGCATGCCGAGTTAAACGGTGAAGTGTGTGACACTTATACTTTCGTAAACAATAAGACCTTATGTAACCGTACTTCTAGCAAAATAAATCATTTCATTTCATTTCATTTCATTTCACGGCTTCACCCGCGTTTTTGCAGCTTTTATGCTCCCACAGTAACAAATATTTTTTCCGAGATAAAAACTAGCGTATGTGCTATTCCTGGACTTACGCTATCTACATTCTAAATTTCATGCTAATCGGTTAAGGCATCACGGAGATACGTGGTAACAAACATACACACACACACCCACACAGACTTTCGCATTTAACATACTCGTATTAGTAGGATTTATAAAGTAAATAAAAATTTCATATTAATTAACATGGAACAGCTTAACTGTCATGACAACAATGTGTATTTTTTTATATACCAGACGTTATTACGATAATCGTGACAAATTTCAGCTTATGTACATGAATGCTTTTAACTTATTTAGCACTGACATAGAGTGAACTACGATATTTGCCTCGATTATCGTTTATCGCTTGCAAAAGTTGATTCTTTGTATATAAAGGTCTCATCTGTACAGAACTATTCTTTGCTGAGTGCTTGTCAGTTGCACCAAATAATTGAGACGCCTGGTTTTGGGTAGAAAAACTTAATTATTTTATTGGTGGTTGGTGGTATAAAGTAGCCGCGATGATAACAAACGAGGGTATAAAATTAATTTGATATGTTCATTCTGTTTCAACTACCTTTTTTTTTTTTTTTTTTTTATACTACTAAAGTGGTAACCAAGCGTACGGCCCACTTGATGGTCAGCAGTTACCGTAGCCTATGTACGCATGCAACATCATAGATATCACTTGCATGTTACCACCCTGAGACGTTAGATGGTTAGTCTCATGTGCCTGTAATTTCACCGGAAACCATACCCTTCGAACCGGAACACAGCAATGCGAGCATTACTGCTTGGCGGCAGAAATAGGTATGGTGGTAGTCCTTCCCCGGACGAGCTCTATCACAAAGAACTCTACTACTCTTAATACCTTTAATAAGTCAGTACAGTATTATTTTTCGGGTTTTGGATGTAACAAATTAATACCGAAAAAATAACGTAAAAGTTACGCTATTTAATAAAAAAAATTGTAAACATTAACGAAAAGATTTAAACCTGTTAATAGGAAGTAATTAAGGATTTATCTACTCATGAGTCATGCATGACAAGACATTGTACTTAATAAATTATTTTATTGTTAGTCACTGTCACTGTCACTATAATATGCACATGATAAACGTACAGGACAAACTTTTAGCGATATGACTATAGGAACTTAGGGTTTTATTCTTAACTAGCTGACCCGTGCGGTTTTACTCGGGTATTTTTTTCCATATTTTCTCACCGTTTAAATCTTCCAACATTTCAAGACCAATATCGGTCTTGCCGTTGTCAAGTTTTAGCGAGACTAACGCACAGCAATTCATTTTTATATAATAAGAAGACCTACTTTAAACCTCTAATAGCTAATATGTTTCTCAAATCTGCCATCGTATTACTTCATTGACAAAAAAGTGACAAAAAACTCAGTAAACCTCTGATAATGACAGTTTATTTTATGAATAAGGGGTTAATCAAAGTTAGTCATCATTTAAGTAAAACATACCTTTTAATATAATTACCTTCGAGAATATAAATAAGATTATTTTTAATGTCATTGATAATTACGTAATTAAAATCATAGAATTTTTTGTTTAAGACTGACCAAATTTGAATAATATACAGTTATATTAAAATAATAAATTATCTTTGCTATCATCATCAATCAACACAATTGAAATCCACAATAATATTTTTCTGTCTTAAAGATCACGATTTTAAAATTAACGACTTAAAAACAGTTTTAATTAACAATGATAAAGTTATTCCATCACACGAATTATTGCCCATTATACGCCTACGGATTAACAAAAACATTAATTTGCCCAACAATGGTCAAAGACAAACAGTTTTTATTATTTACTTTTACCTTTATAGTGATTGTGATAAGGTTGGTTTTAGATTGGCATGGTAGGAAGTTGTTTCTCATAGAATGTATGAGCCATACATCATAATATAACAGCGGATCATAAATAACAGATTTGGGATGGTGACTTACACATGGTACCATTAAATTTAATTTTGTATTTTTTTTTTGGTTGCAAAGTTTTATGTATTATTCATAAATTATTAATTGTGAATAAAACGCATAAAATAAAGCTTTATTTATGTGTCTTAAATATTAAATGTAAATCTAAGCATTTTTTAAAATATCACAATACAGCTGATCAGCTGACTGAAAAGACAATCATACTAACCTCTCCAACGTCTACTAGATTGACAAGTAACATCCACTTGTGCGTACAAATGGATGTTAGAAGGCAACAGAAAAAAACATAGACCGTAAAAAACTTTACCGAGTTACTCAGTTTTTTATAGAGTTTTTGATGAATATGTGCATAATAATTTTAGATGATAACTGATTAACAGACAGTCATCAAGAATTGAAATGGCAAATACACAATGAAATATTTTATTTCTCAGCCTTTTTTCTTTCTATGTATTGTATTGTATTAAGTATATCCAGTCATCTAGTAGATACCCTTACACAAGCTCTGCTTAGCTTGGGGCTAGATGATGCTGTGTGGTTGTCCAGTGTTTTTTTACGGCCGATGTGGTGCAGCGGGCACAGGTCCGCCTGCGACGCGGAGGTCGCGGGTTCGATTCTCGCCTCGGGTCAAATGTTTGTACGATCTACAAATATATGTTCCAGGTGTTCTGGGTATTTTGTATATAAAATAAAAAATATCTATCTATGTATTGTATTGTATTAAGTATATATCAGTCATGTAATACTCATAATACAGCTCTGCTTAACAGCAGCTTACCTTGGGGTTAGATGATGCTACGTGGATTCCAGCATTATTTATTATTTATATATTGATTTTCATAAAGGACAACGAGAAAAAAGTTTGCATTAAAAAACCAGCGCTGGCAAAGTCCACTAGCTATAAATAACTGGTGTCAAGCAGAATGGACCTTATAATACCCATTCATACTTCATAGCTGGATAGCCGATAACAAGGTTATATTACAGCCATTATGCTATTTTACAACCGACTTTATTGAGGCTTAATGAAACGGTTTTATTGTGGGCCCAAGGTTGAGAACCGCTGCAACTAGTGATGTTTGACTGTTTGTTGATTTATAGTCACGCTGTAATTCGAGAATTTGTGTGATTTATTGACCTACTCGTGAATAAGTAGGTACTGATTTGGTACACGACTTGTAATATTTATGTATTTAGGTAGATAAAGGCACTAGAGCAAGGTGTAGTGGTAGTGATCTCGCCTTCCGATCCGAGGACTTGGGTTCAAAACCAGTCGTGCACTAATGGGTTTTATCAATGGAAAAGTGCTTGTGTGTAAAGTTTAAAAATTTGAAGGAAAACATTGTAAATACTCGTCATGTCTTAAAAACAAAAGATGAGGCCCGCATTACTCTCACACAAGAGAAGGCCAGTAACTCACAGAACAGACGCAAAGGTTGCGGGTGCGATTCCCGCCTCGGGACAAATGTTTATACGATCTACAAATATTTGTATTGTATTGTATCTATCTATGTATTGTATTGTATTAAGATATACAGCTCTGTTTAACAGCAGCTTACCTTGGGGCTAGTTGATGCTGTGTGGATTGTCCAGCATTATTTATTTATTTATTTATTACCTACTACGAAAGTGTTACATAAGTTTTTTCCAAAAAAAAAAACTGCTCTGTCACCTAATGTTTTCAACAATGTCTTATGAAATTATGCTACATAATTGTATAATTTAAAATCTCATGTTTGCATTTCTTGCGTAAAGCTGACTCTAACTTTTTACGGCTGCGCCAAGTAAAGTTTGCCTAGTTTTTATATATTTATGCTTGATATTTTTAGCTTTATGATATATTTAAGAGTAGTAGAGTTCTTTGTGATAGAGCTCGTCCGGGGAAGGACTACCACCATACCTATTTCTGCCGCCAAGCAGCAATGCTCGCATTGCTGTGTTCCGGTTCGAAGGGTATGGTTTCCGGTGAAATTACAGGCACATGAGACTTTCCATCTAACGTCTCAGGGTGGTAACACGCAAGTGATATCTATAATGTTGCACGCGTACATAGGCTACGGTAACCGCTGACCATCAAGTGGGCCGTACGCTTGGTTGCCACTTTAGTGGTATAAAAAAAAAATAAAAAAAATATTACCCAACAATTTAAAAAACTATTCATTTTAAAAACGGCTGTTTTCACGTACCCGTATATCGGTGAAGAGGTATCCGTGTCGCGATATGCACACATAATGCACATCGCATATCGCGACGCGGAGGACGCGCGCCGTGTCACTCAACTCTGATAAAGACTCTCGAAATTGAGTCGAAACAGTGTCGGTACCTCTTCACCGATATTATACCGGTACGTGAAAACGCCCGTTTTTAAAATGAATGGTTTTTTAAATTGTTGGGTAATATAATATCATAAAGCTAAAAAATATCAAGCATAAATATATAAAAACTAGGAAAATTTTACTTGGCGTAGCCGTAAAAAGTTAGAGTCAGCTTTACGCAAGAAATGCAAACATGAGATATCAAATTATACAATTATGTAGCATAATTTCATCAGACATTGTTGAATGCTAACTAATTGTATTTTTACATAACTTCGCAACGCACATGAATGAGGTAATTGTTAGCACATTGTAACGAAACAGCCTATGCCTAGTTTCGTTCTATTCACAAACATAGTTTAGGAGGCCTTTTAACATTTATTATTGGGGCGTTTAAGATTTCCAAAACACATCAGTAGTGCTTTCAAACAAACATTAAAATCTTATTTGTCATTATATTCAAAACTCATTACTAGACAGCTGTAGAGAACGAGTACAAGTTGGTAGATGTCAGAAAGATGACAGGAATTCTGGTAGGCAGGCTGTCAGGTCGTGAAAAATAATAAATTGAAAATTATCGGCAAAACAATCTCAAAATATTTGATTCAAACACATTATTATCAGCTGTAGACTAATTGTGATTTAAATACAAAAAGCGTGAATCGATTCAGTGCCCATTGAGGAGTTTGTAAGCTAAAAAGTCCGGATACGGAATTGTCGTAGTTTCAGTGAAATTCACGATATTGGCTTATTTGATCTCAATACTATTTATTTGTACATTTAAAATAACCAGTAATTACTAAGGGCTATTTTTATAATGTTGTGAATATTTACCTAAATTGAAGGAATGCTTGGGTTTGATCTTGATGTTGAATTTATTATATTAAATTGTGTTGTTTTAGACCAATGCAGACAGTGAGCTGAATTCTACTAATATTATATTCTTCTTTGGTTTTTGGACGTATTTAGTCCTAGTGGCGATACCCAGACTGTACAGCTGGTGAACGAGGTAAGTTCACTTGGTTTATCCTACGACAGACTTGGGCAGAATAAGTCCCACCCAGCAATATCCAGACCTGTTCACGGATGGTGAGCTACCTTACTAAAGTCTCGACCGGTGTAACCATAATCCAGTCTATGTACAACTGGTGAGCTACGTTAAGTTCGCTTGGTATATCTTACGTCGGACTTTTGGGCAGTATAAGTCCCACCAGCAATACCCAGACCTGTTCACGGATGGTGAGCTACCTCTTCGAAGTCCTGACCGGAGTTACCACGACATTAACAATACAAATTATATATCTGAATTTGGTTCATTCTGCAAAGGTTAAGTAACGCCGATTTTATAGTATTTTCACTATCAGAAAACTAAGCTATTCTGGAAAGTTCTAAACTAAATTATTCTTCCAAAACTTTCTAAAAAGCCTATATAGATAGATAGGTAGGTAGGTAGGTAGGAAGGCAGGCAGGTAAGTAAGTAGGGTAGTTAGAACGGACCTCTCCAAGTGCCAAGTTGCATTTCTAGATGCAGGATTACTGGAGAGGCAATAAATACTGACGGACTTTCGACTTGGACTTGCTAAAAGATAAAGCCCTCTTGTCCCTTGTAGACATACATGACAGACTTGAAGTTGAAATTCGTATAGTTTTACAGATATAGTTTCTGTTTCCCAGAATTATTGATGGGCATCCAAGTCTCTAGGATGTCCACAATAATTTCCATGATATTATTTCATGATACGGAAGAGGGTGTCCAGTTTGGAGACGAGCCCATTGATCTGAGCGGGGCGGTGCTCTGATCCTATAAGGATTATGTTATGATCCTTATAGCCGTTTCTATTTATAATCATCATCCTCGTTCATCTTGATAATATAAAAGGTATGTTAGCCCGATGTACGATAGCCCGAGGTACGATATCCTGAAGTATGTTATCTCGACGTACTTTCAGTATTAGACTTTAGCTAGATATTTATACGAAGCAAGTAACACAGTAGACAATAAATAAATATAGGTAACACAGTAGACATTCCTGTATTTAGGTATAATATTAGACGAGGTAGGTAACGCAGTAGACAATTATTAAATAGGTAACGCAGTAGACAATTATAAAATATGTAACGCAGTAGACAAGACTTGATCACTTTTAAAAAGAATTTAGGTTACTAATACGGAACACAAGTTAGGTCCTACCTTTTACTACTAGACGATCACGTGGCCATTTCAACGATATTTCTTCAATATTTCTACTACTATTTTAATGTATTACTTTGATACATTATTAGATTTTACGGTGAGGTAGTTTTCCTCGCTTGAGGTAGGGTTCGGTACAACCGGAAACACGAGCAACTAAAAACGCTGCTAGGTTCCATATAAAATTATATCCAGATGGTTTTAAACTGTCAAAGTAATAAAAAAATACTTATAAATAATATTTTAAGTTTACAAACTACTTTCAGTTAGTTATTTTGATAAGTGATAGTATTTTTTTTTAAATTTGCATAGCTCCAATCTAAGCTAAGCTTGTAGGGTACTAAATGACTGATATACCTACTTAATACAATTAATAGATAAATAGATATTTTTGAATACACGTAGAAAATACCCATAACACCCAGAACACATTTGTTCCAAGGCGGGAATCGAATCAGCAATCTCTTGCGTCGCAGGCGGACCTTTGCCCACCGCGCCACATCGGTGGTCAAATTTAGTTTGTTTAGTGTATGACAGTGGCATTAAATAATCATTTTATTATGTAGTTTGTATATTATTATTAATCTCAAGCTGTTAAAGCTGTTGCATTTATACTGAATCGTGTTCAGATAAAATAATTAACTTTCAAAACGAAAGTATATATAAAATGTCAACAAACTGAGACTTAGTAGGTAATTCACAAAATTAAAATGAATATAATTATAAATACCTTTTTTTTTCCTTTCCACTGACGATATAATTAAAAGAAATATACTGTTAAAATATTTCAACAGAACCCTAAAACTATCGATTCATGCATACAATTTAATATCGAGTTGGTTCGAATCGAGACATAATCGGTGTTTATTAATGCGAGCAGGACATGTATGGGCATTGGGCAATCGTGAATGTATTATTTATATTCAATTTGTTCAGTAATGATGTTACATAAAGACGTTTTATAGATCGTTTATTGAATGTTTTTGTGAACACATTTATAAATAATGTAATTTTTAATAAGTTTTTATTAAAAAAATACGTTTATCAATGCAAGCTTTGAACAGATCAGCTGGTGTTTACTAGATTAGCAACATGAACATTCAGCTGATTGAAACACTGTTTTCCTGATAATTGCTAAGTACTTCAATGAACATCTCCTGAATTATAACTAGATGAAGAGGGCGATTCTCGTGCTCGTGAGATAAATGGTCACAACATGTGATATATATCGTCAAAACTGTGATAATTTTTATACATTTTTGACAGTTTTGACGATATACAATCACATGACGTGACCATTTATCTATGGCACGAGAATCGCCCTTCAGCCCGCTGTCGCCATTTTAACTTGACAAGTATACGTACTAATTAATACGTAATTCGTATGTGATAATGTACATTATCACATACGAATTTACTAACCGTGACATTAGATAAAATACACAAAAGTAAAATATTTTGGCATTACGTATATTTTTAATGTACCACTTTTTGTGTGTAACTTGCAGTATCTTGGATCCGTTAAGCTATCTATAGATCGTTTATAACGGTCTTTAGATAGCTCAACTGTTTCATGTATTTTAAATTTGTACACCTACCTAAAATTATGTACATCATTTTTACTGTTTAATATACTATAATAGAAAAGATTTGTCTCATCAATTAATTTAATATGCACAATAAACATAATTTCCATTTTGCGCCAATAAAATAGTGTCATAACACCCACGCCTCTTTATGGCCCAATGTTTTAATAGTTTCTGAGAATCGTATAATATTTATTTTGACTTTTGATGACAGTTGGATAAACTATGTCGTGGATAAATAACTTGAAATCGTTACGAGCAAGGTGATCGTGCTTTGCTAAGAGTTCGAAGGCCAGAAAACTTCGTGTAGGCACAAAATAGGTACTTAGCAAACAGCCCCGAACATAAGCCAACACGAATTTTTTTAATGGTCTTGAATTTTTATACGTTTTATCATAGGGCTCACCTGGTGATAAACGATTACCGTAGTGGTTTTTACGCTTGCAGAATGTCATCATCATCATGACAGCCTTCTAATGTTCCCACTGCTGGGACACTGGCCTACTCTCAGGCGAGAGTGATTGGGTCTTAATCCACCACGCGGACCCAATGCGGATTGGTGGATGGCACATGTCTTTCGAATTTTTAGTTCTTGGACATGCCGGTTTCCTCACGATGTTTTCCTTCACCGTATGAGAGCACTGGCATTTCGCACATAAATTTTTCGAACAGAAAAATCCATTGGTGCACGACCGGGTTTGAACCCACGACCTTATGAATTTATTATATTTATTTATATTTATATTGAATGTATTTGAGTTATATTCATATAAATAACTCGTGCTATTGTCACAGAACAGGTATTAGTTCTATTGTGGAACATGAAACTTTTGATTTGCGTCTCAGGGTTTACGAATTCTCATGTGCCTATAATTTTCGCTGCAACCATAAAATACTACTTTAAACCAAAATACACCAATGCAAGTACTACTGTTTGACAGCAGTAATTTATATAATAAAGTACTACACAACTTAGAGGCCTTCGGGCAGCCTAAAAACTCTGTCACTAGCGTTGGCCACTGACTCATACGAATTTGCTTGCTTGCTACCTCCTTGGACTAGCTCTATTATAAAGAGCTCCACTATATATAGTGTATACACTTAAAAACTCTTTTAATCATGGCTAATAGCAGTCATTATTACGTATAATAAGCATGTGTAGTAATTATTCATATAGCTTGTCTAAAAACATAATTTATGTTCACACATTCACTTCACTAACAAAATATGTAATTACTTTGGTAATTAAACTTTAATGGAATGATTTACACACAGAAATTGCGTGCAAAAACCTAGATAACTAGCGAAGTGTTAAGAGGTAGATTATTCTCAGGGTTCAACAAAAAAAAATATAAAGTAAGTAAGTAACTTTTTATGAGTCAGTAGTCAACTCTCCATTTTTTTACAAAATATAATAATTTAGTTAAATATATAAAACAATTTGCAATAACAGTAAATTTTGTGGCTATAACTTCCGAGACTTTCACTGGATATCTATAAACATGACTTAGCACTCATGTGTTTATTTTTATTACTCATAAAATACTAGAATAAATATTGTTGTAGAAGACTGCGATATCTGCTTCTTCCACTTAATAACAGAGCTAGAAGTGTGGGTCAGTGAATAAAACAATTTAAAGCATTAAAAAGCTACTGACTACATTTTTAGCTTTACTTTCAGCAATGAGTAGGTGTTTTTTTTTTACAAAATGTATGTGGAACTGATTGTTTTTAATGATTTTGATTTTAACTTGTAGGTTGATTTGATATTAGATGTTTTTTATCTTCTTGAAATTTGTTTTAGCCACAGCGTTAATAAACGAACTATATTAAGTTTTTTTTAGATTGTAATAATTAAAGAATGATAGTAGGTACTAAGTATAAAATGGCCACGACAGAGGCCTTCGGGCGGCCTGAAAACTCTGTCACCAGAGTTGGCCACACTCATACAAACTTACTTTTTGGTAAAAAAACTAAGTAAGTTTGTATGAGTTTGAATGATTGATTTTAAATAAAGTCAACATTAGAAATCGGTACCGTTTTGTGCTTTGACGACGGAACTCTAAGCGGATATGCATTGTACTCAAAAGCGCATGTCTTATTAACTACTGCGGGTTTTACTGTGGTCATTACTGTGACGTTTATAGAGTTAATATTATATAGAATTGGCCTAAGGTAATACAATAAAATAGAGGAAACCGGCATGTTCAAGAACTATTCGAAAGACATGTGCCATCCACCAATCCGCATTGGGTCCGCGTGGTGGATTAAGACCCAATCACTCTCGCCTGAGAGTAGGCCAGTGTCCCAGCAGTGGGAACATTAGAAGGCTGTCATGATCATGATGAATACAATAAAATACAATGTAGCTCAGTCAATTCCGTGGTGGATATTTTTGGAATATTCTGTGTTATTTTGAAACTCAGTTAAAAATATGTTTTAACAACAGATATCAATTTGTTTATTGCATACTCAATCCAAACATAGTGGTTACATTGTTAATTTATTATCAATTTTAGCAAACTAATTGGCAAATTATTAGCTTAATAAGCAATTATTTTTTTAGTAATTATAGGTAATAGGCTCGTGTGCTTATCCACATTCATCTTCCCGCTGCGTAGGTAGGTACAGGATTAAAATTTTGAAAATTTTGTAGTGTACCAAGGAACACATTCTACGAATTCCAGAAGGGCGATTCTCGTGCATAGATAAATGGTTACATGTAATATATATCACACACACGAGAATTGCCCTCCAGGGCTTACGTTTTAAGCTTTGCGTTGATTGTCATTCAGTCAGTCCGTCAATAAAATCACCATGAAACAATAAGAAATAATATTTAGCATCATCGTATAATTAAACAAACACTGGCGTATATCTAGGTAATAATATAAAGATAATATCTTCATCGATAATATTATAAAGAGAGAAGATTTGTATTTTTGTTTGTTACGAATAAACTCAAAAACTACTGGTCCGATTTCAAAAACTCCTTCACCATTAGAATGCTACATTATCCCTTAGTAACATAGGCTATATTTAATACTAGCGACCCGCCCTGGCTTTGCATGGGTGCGGTTTCATTGCACCCGTGCAAAGCTCGAATAGACGCGGCTTGTTATACAATACCGCCGGAGCACTTTCAACTGTACTAATGTAAATGTAATACAAAGGCCAATTCTCTCAACACTCACGCATAATTACGGGAAACTCCTTACAAGTAACAATGTTAGCAATCCCCGACTGTATAATATGCTCTAAGTTATGGCACTAGCAATACTTCATAATAGCCTCACTTAATGGAGTTGAGGTTATAAAATATTCAACAGCTGTTTTAGTTTCTAAAGTGATCAATTCCGAACATTGAATAAAAATTATAGATTATTATTATAGTTGCTGCTCGTGGCTTTGTTTGCGCGGTAGCAGAATGCTTTATTTACCAAATAACTTAGGTAAGAATTTTCAGCGCAAAGAATTATTTTTTGCAATACTCGTAAAGTAAACAAGAATTACCCTTCAAAGGGGATTTTGGGATTTTTTGTTTCAAAATCCCTTTAGACTGAGCTTGACGCTTCAAATGGGATTTTGACACTAAATTTCCCAAAATCCCCTTCAAATGGGATCTTCAAATGGGATTTTGACACTAACCCATCTTATTGATAAATAAATATTTTTTTGTTGTTTCTGTATATACTTAAATAAAATGTATCACAAAGTAGACAGAAAAACTTATACCTACTTCATCGGTTACCTACCCTTCAACCGAATTAAATTTGCATCTTAAAGGTGGTGCCACAAATATTTAAACCATCAAACGCAATAATGTGTAACTTGCCTTAAAAATGCGCGAAGCTACTTTCTCGCGGAAAAAATTAAAGTATCATGTCAAACAAGTACGCGTACGGAATGCACATGCACCGAGGAATGCTCGAGCGACATTTCAATAAAATAAGTACGTGTTATTTGAAATAAAAATTCCACAAAATCCTTATTGGTGCGTTGAGAAACACACAGAATGTGTAATTATCGCAAAAACAAGTACAACAGGAAAAGTGCAATGTTATAGAATGCGTTTACGACATATTTTACAGGCGTCGGTACATGGCATTTTTAACCGCAGAGTAATAAAGATGAGAGACCACAAATCCGCATTGGGTACGCGTGGCGGATTTGTGGCTATGACTATGACTCTTGTTCGAGAGTTGGTCAGCGTCGGAACACTGTAAGGCTGATCATTTTGCTAAGAGCGCTCGAGCCGTAGTGGCTAAATTGTTCAGATCAACGAAATTAAGTTCTGCACTGTTCTGCGTAGTCTCTATTTGGATGAGTGACAGCCGTGTCGGTGGCAATTTCAACTGAGTGCTTTCATGCTATGAATGGCGGCTTTTTATCTAACTTTTTGAATAAAATATTTTCTTTCTTTCCTTTAACTCCGCCAAAAGTGAACTCTGGTATGAATATTCTAGTAGGTGTTCGATTTTTTTGTGGACTACTATAAAATCCGCGTACCGTGTTCCTGCGTTGCCCAGTTCTACTAATAACAGTAACGCCATACAGAGTGTAGAACGTCCGCTCTGCGTAGCTTGCATCGCACGGATGCCAACACATGTCTCCATGTTCTATGCAGCTGTTTACACGAGCCGATTTTATAGTCAAGGACACGATAAATGCCTTCCGGACCCACGGCTCAACTATGTTCAACTGGTTGTGCCGGTACTTTTGTTTCCCGTCTACACAACTGATTGGGAAAAAAAAATATTATGGCCCAGCTGAGTAGGTTTGTAACTGTAGTGGTCAGGTGTGGTGCTTAACATCTGTAAAACAATAAAATGTTGTTGTTAATGACTTTATTTTTATTAATTTTATTATTTTCACAAAACAGCATTTTGTAAAATGTAATTCCCAAGGTCGTTGGGAATTACATTCGTCATTGTCAAAGTCAGTCGGACAATAACTGAGATTAAATGCTCTCCGAATAAAAATGTCGTGTCGGTTCTCATAAAACAGCTCCAGTTTACGATTATTGGACTAGTCCACTTCGTTATCAAGTGTTTAAACGGTGATTATATTGAATAAGGCTTTATTGCGTTTCTAAATTTATGATACCATGTAATTAGATCATAGCTGTATTTGGCAATTTGATAAAGTGAACATTTTACGGTACATATCGAGAGAATGTAAAGTACTTAAAAATTGTAGTAACAATCATTAAAACTGAGTAAGTATTGAAATACTCAATTATTCACATCACAAATGTGTTTAGTCAGACATATTGCTAATTTTACTCATTTATTGAGTCTTCATTATCAACATTGTTACTTGAAATGTCTTGTAAAAACACAATTATCCACAATAGCATCAATAAGTTAACAGCAAAAAATCTTTAGATATCATTATTGTCAGTAATTGAATTAAAATTCAGTTCACGTTGTCTGTTAACAAAAGGTCAGAGTCAAATTATGCGAGCATTAGTGAATGTATTTAGTAATTGAATAACACTCGTAAGTAATGAATTGAATGCATCACAGAATAAGTGAATATTAATTGATCTAGCAGAAAAATACTTTGTAGCATTTACCTGTTAAATTTTAAGTTCATTTTATGTGCAATAGAGGCGCTGTACAAAAACTCATACAATTTATTCAGATCGCGATACGGTACAAAAAAAATACAACTTGAAATACTGAGTGAAGCTTTATTTAAAATTCTTATCTCAATTTTAACGCTATAACTTTTTAAATTGGTACCTATTACTTATTAAGTAAAACTATTTTCACACTATCATCATGGCCATAGCGTCAAACAATAGTGCTAAGTATTACAAAAGCATAAACACGAGTTAAAACTGCAATAAAAACGATTTAGAAAGTATGCAGTGACAGAAGTATAATAATTTTGTATCATCGTTACAAATTATGCATTCCGTCATCACACAGTATATTTAAATCAAACACATTAACCTCTAAAATATCTGCTTTGATCTTTCCAAAATATCTTAACACCCAGTAATAAACTTTGCTAAATATCTAATCACTAAAGTTCATAGTCCACTAAAGCTACGCATCACATCAAAACCAAATAACTCAGACTTGTGAACTCACAGGGGTGTGGGGCGTAAGTAATTTTACCAAGCGTGAGCAGGAGTGCTAAAGCTGAATCGTAGCAAGGAAACGTCTTGGTTTGCTTATAAACAGAAATAATGATCAACCATACAGTGTTTACGTATATATCTCTTCTACGCTTGGCTGTGAGAAATACTAGTACGAATAAAAGTTTAAAAAAATTATATATGTAGGTATGTAGGTATATTATTATTTTAATGCGAAGATGGTGAAATTGTGCATAAACGCTAGCATTAGCGTTAGTTTCGTTCTCCCCAGTCCCGTTCTCACCCGGCTCGTTCTCACCCGAATTGGTTTAGGTACTATAAGCTATTTTATTTGTTAAAATGTTAATCACCTAAGCAAAACTTTGGTGACAAAATCGCTTCAGCAGACTAAAAGCCTGACCCGAAAACAAAAATAAAATTTGGAAACTTTAATACTCACGCCAACGCGTTATAAATTTAAACGTTGCAATAAAACAAATTCAATCAAAGAAAAAAGTTATCTCCTCTCGACGTAAACAAAGTAATTGATTCTGTAGATTGCTATCTGAGAGATATCAGGCTTTTTATTGGCCGTGGCGAGTCGTAAATAACTAGTTTATAGCTTTATTCACCACTCATTAAGGTTTTATACAAGAATTATGCGATATTAATTTTAGAAAACGGTTCTAAAAATTTATGGTTTGGATTGTGTGCGCTGTTTTACGATTCGATTTCACACATGGAGTAGGCGGTCATTTAAGATTATTTGAGATATATGTACTTGTCTTGCCTTTGAACATCATTATTAAAATAATATTAAAATAATAATATTGCTGGACAATCCACACAGCATCATCTAGCCCCAAGCCAAGCAGGAGCTTGGTTATGTCTGTTATACTTATTTCTATACAATACATAGATAGAGATTTTTTTTAATTATACATATAAAACACCCAGAACACCTGGAACAAATATTTGCAGACCGTACAAAAATGTGTGCCAAGGCGGGAATCGAACCCGCAACCTCCTGCGCAACTGGCTATAATGGTAATACATAATGGTAATGGCGGTTACCGCAGCCTATGGGCGCTTGTAAGGTATCACTCACGTGTTGCCACCCTGAGACGTAAGATGGAAAGTCTCATGTGCCTGTAATTTAACCGGAAACAATACCCTTCGAACCGGAACACAGCAATGCGAGCATTTACTGCTGGCTACATCAGTCGTAAATATTATAAATAAAATGAAATGCAATTATAACTATAATGTAAAATACAGATAGATAGATAGATAGATAATTTATTCATCACCAAAAAAACTTTTTACAACACTGGTTAATAATGCCTAAAAACCTATGTTAGGTTTATCTAGACATTAGGTTCTCGATATCATACAAAAACAAAGACAATTCAAAGTGATCCTAACGATTGCATTGAATAGGAAGGTACATCTATATTACAATCTAAACTATTTAAAATTAAAAAGCGCAGCACCTTACATCACTAAGAAAGTAGATATCAAAGCAATTACTATAACAACACTCGTTGTCAGCAAATACCTACAGCTAAACCCCGTCAGGCAAGTGAGGTGAATAGAAAATAATAAATAAATAAATAAATAATAAATAAATAATGCTGGACAACTCACACAGCATCATCTAGCCCCAGGTAAGCTGCTGTTAAACAGAGCTGTGTTATGGGTACTAGATGACCTAGGTGAAATGGCCCTCACGAGCGGGCGACGCGCTAATGTTCCGGCGCGTCGTCAGGAGGTGGGTCCGCAAGGCGGACGTCGGTGGACAGAGCCACGGAGAGTTTGCGAACGGTCCCGCAGCTCTGTCCATAAACCGAGGACGATGGAACATCGTGGGCTTTTTTAGTCGGTAGGACGTCGCAGTTTTTCTGCGACGGGGAGTCCGACATAGCCCGTCTGCATCCCCCGCAGACGGGTATGCGTAAATGCATTTTTGCCCACGTAAAAAAAAAAAAAAAAAAAAAAAAAATGGGTACTAGATGACTGATATATATTTAAGAGTCCGTTCCAAGATCCAGCGCTGTCAAGTTTAGGTATTTACGAGCGCGCGACGCGAGGCTCTACGTGTGCGCGGCTCACCGTTGTGTGCGTTAGTAACTTACACAACTAAGTAAAGGACAAATACATTTGATCCTTTGTCATGTCGACTGGGTGATTATGTTTAAAAATAGGTGTCTACTGCATACTCTTATGTTCCTACCTAACTCTACTTGTTGAACAGATAATGACGTGAATAAAAATAGGTAGGTAGGTATACATATTAAATATATATGTAAGTACCTACCTACTTACTTTTTTTTATTAAAACCTAGGTACCTACTCTAGCTAGGTTAGGTACCTACTTACCTATTATTATGACTGGGGACCACACGCTCTTTTCAACGTTATACCTACCTACTCTCAGTTTTGTCCTCAAACAGGAACTTACATGGTAGGTAGGTAGGTAGGTAATACCCTGTAGTACCTATTTCTGCTGCCAAGCAGTAATGCTCGCGTCTGTGCTCTAGTTCGATGCTCTAGTTCGATGGGTATGGTTTCCGGTGAAATTACAAGCACATGATACCTACCTACTTTTGATTGTATTAGCGCGTGTAGCGCGCGGCTACCATACAGGCAGGGCTGGGGTTGGAGAGTACTAATACCTGTTCTGTGGTTAGAGGTACAAATAAGGGTGACTTGATGAAAGTGCCCGCGCGGCACTTTGCGGCTAATTTGAAATCACACTAACAGTAAGTACCTAGGTAGTTACCTAAAACTATTTATCTCGACGAGACGAGACGAGATAAAATAGTTTGAAGCGTATACAACTGCCTGCCAGGGCGGCAGCATAGTAAATAAGTGCGGTTGAAAAGCGCGAGTGCTATAGCCGCCGTACTATGCGAGCGGAGCAATATAAACTTTCGGGGAACTGTGATAGAGCTTGGAATCGCTGGTAGTCCAATTCTTGAGATAATGCAGTTTTAGTCATGGTCATGAAATATTTGAGTTAGTGTTTTTCATTACCTACCTACCTATTTTATGATGCGCTTGATAAAAACAAAATCGTACTGATTATTATCTAAGTACCTACTAATGTTTTACAATACACATGCCATAATTTATGATTTGGAAGAACACATAAACCAGGTAGGTACGCGAACGGATGCTAGTAATAATTTAATTAATCTGGTATGATGATGTATGATATCTAATTATTTAAAACGTATAACATAATGTACCTATAATCCCGAAAGGGGGGTATTCCACCCATGCACGTGAACACTTTGACGGTGCAAAAGTTGAATTAGTATATCGTATTTAAAAAGTCCAATTAGTAAGTAAGTATTCATTTCATTTACCTACGCATACAGTACGCATTTCATGAATGAAAAACTTTGAAATTTCAAAAGTCATAGTGCATAAAAGAGTTTTAGAGTTCTTTGTGATAGAGCTCGTCCGGGGAAGGACTACCACCATACCTATTTCTGAAGCCAAGCAGTAATGCTCGCATTGCTGTGTTCCGGTGTGAAGGGTATGGTTTCCGGTGAAATTACTGGCACATGAGGCGTTCGATCTTAGCTTCAAGGTGGCAAGCCGCGAGTGATACTTCTGGTATCACAAGCGTCCATAGGCTGCGGTAACCGCTTACCATCTTGTGGGCCGTACGCATGGTTGCCACTTAAGTTGTATAAAAAAAAAGTAATTGAAATAACATTGGGGGTATTTTTTTATTTTTTTTATCGAGAATAGACCTTCGTTTGACCACGATCTCGCCTGGTGGAAAGCGATGATGTGGCCGACGGTGGAGCACGAAGGTCTATGAGACACCTATTCACTCTAGCCTTGAAGAGGCCCGGATTGTAATTGTCAGGAAAAACAGAAAACGGTAGAGTATTCCACACCTTGGCAGTTCGCATAATAAATGTTGAGCTGTAACGCTTGGTGCGAATGGGTGGTATGCTGACAAGGTACGGGTGGTACTGCGCCGTACGTCTGCTACTCCTTTGATGAAAAGGAGATGGTGGGATAAGATCATGCAGTTCCTGGGCACATTCACCGAAATGCAATCTGTAGAAGATAGATAGGCACGCAACTTTGCGGCGGTGCTCGAGACTCTGGAACTTAGTCTCCGCAACTTGTTGCTCACCCACAAGTCTCAAAGCCCTTCGCTCAATCGAGTCTAAGGCAGCTGGTGTTGAGCTGAACCATCCCATAGGTGGCAGCAATACTCCATACCTGACCGGACTTGTGCTTTGTATAGAGTGAAAAGCTGTCCAGATCAAAAGCTGTCAGAGTATTCCACAGATCTTGCCAAATTTTGGCAAGACCTGTGAATACCCCCTTTTCGGGCATAGAGGGACATTAGGTTACACCATGTACTTATACAGAGTGTAAAAAGACTTCTACCGTGATTAATCAGGTGTGAAAGATCAGACCATGATTCTGAAAATATTTAGCGGAAAAAAACGCAAATAATTATGTTGTCTTGTTTACGTCTTTTTCGTTTTTTTCTAGTTTCATACACATAGTACAACAAAATAAGATCACAACTTTATAATTATCTCTAGTCGTTTTTTTACACGCTGTGTATTTTGTATCTTGAGTATTTTCTTTTTCTAATAAGTAGGTAACCTCATAATAATTATGAATTTTTTTCTTGCAAAAATAAATAAACAAGAACAGTTTGACTGTACTTTCATAAGGTTATTTTACACTAAAACAAAAAATCAAATAACCCCTCATTTGTGTCGCAGACTATTTATATAAACAGAGTATTTATTAAACGTATTTATTAAAACGCAATATTATGTTGGTTTCTTGAAGAAACCTAAACGTTGGAAAATATTATCGAGGACACGAAAAAAACCTTTGCTTAGTGGATTTTAATATACTGATTACAGATAACTATCAACTTGTATTATGCAATTTATTATTACTTCATCCGAAATAACTGTGTCATAATCATCCGTGTCATCGATCATTTCATCATCTTTCTCCTGAACTAATCCAATATTGTTATGGTGAATAAATCCACTGTCGTTCTCATAAACCATTCCATCATTGTTCTCATGAATAATCAATCTATCGACGTTTTCATTTGTCAATATGCGCACATTTTCTGTGGCTATAGAGTTCACAGTATCAGGGGCCAAGAGTCTGTAATACAAGTAGCATTTTATAAAGGAACATTCGTTTTATAATTTTACCTATAATTCTACAGAAATGTTAGGTACAATATCTGAAATTCCGAAAATTTGGAAGTGATCGGAGGTCACTACAGCTTTTAAGTGCATTGGGCACTCACTAGACCAAGAATGAATGGGAAAGCTCAGCTGTGGTTTATGGGCTTTGGATGATGATCCATATTTTTTTTGTGAAGTTGATATAAACTTTATTGAACTACAATAGTTTCACCAAAGTGCTACTACTTCTACAGCGAACTATTATCGAAAAGTACATAACAAATAAATTGAAAATAAAAAAAAAGTTTCAATATGTTTTTCAAACCTTTTTTTTCTTCTAACGCAACCAAATTTTTCGGAATAATCTGAAAGCTACAAACATAAATATGTTATTATTTACGTAATTACATAATTTCACAAAGAAAATGACAATTATTTTCATCTATATCCATTATATTATTACATTTTCATTTATATCCATTATACCAACTGCTTTGTACTTTATTGAAAGAAGTACTTATGTATATTAATATTTTATGCTATAGGTATGTTACTACTTGATGCACTACTATGCTATACTTTTTTTGCTTTTATTGCTTTACTATCTACAGAGTGAGTACTTTCAACCGCCCGCTGAGGGTAAAATCTAAACGACAACATTTTTCCATATCTATAGCCGTTTTTTTTTTTATACAACTGTTGTGGCAACCAAGCGTACGGCCCACAAGATGGTAAGCGGATACCGCAGCCTATGGACGCTTGCAATACCAGAGAGGTATCACTTGCGGGTTGCCACCTTGAGGCTAAGAACGCCTCATGTGCCAGTAATTTCACCGGAAACCATACCCTTCACACCGGAACACAGCAATGCGAGCATTACTGCTTAGCGGCAGAAATAGGTATGGTGGTAGTCCTTCCCCGGACGAGCTCTATCACAGAGAACTCTACTACTCTTAAACCGTTTAGATTTTACTCACAAAGGGCGTTCGAGAGTAGGTATTCACTTCATACACGGTGTATCATAATGTCCCTATAAACTCGAAAAGAGGCTATTCCACAGGTCTTGGTGAACAATGTTTTTTCAACGACTTTTGACGACGACGATTTTTCATTCATAAATAATAATAAATAAATTATCTGTGTAAACTCCAAGTTAATTAATAATGTTACATTAATTTTTGTAAGGTAATGAATGAATTACGAATTTATGATGTACCTATTCAACTTTTGCACACGTCAAAGTATACACGAGGACGACGTGTATTATACGTGCTTCGGCGGGATATCCCCCTTTCGGGTTTATGGGGACATTTTGTTACCTACACGTCTATGATACTAGAACATACCGTACCATACCGTCGTGCTTATGTTTTTTTTAAACTAACTAAGTAAGTGTTCTCATTCATTCTACCATACCATACACCATCATAAAACAAAACATACCATACCATAACCTATGTATTATTCCAAGACATAAACTATGTGTATTTCAAGTATCAGCCAAATCCGTTCAGCCGTTACGGAGTAAGAGCAGACAAACATACACTCTCACTAACTCACAAACTTTCGCATTTTACCATAAAAGATTCTGTTTTCTATTAGATTCAAAAGAAATTGAGGCTATCTACTTATACAACTGCTTCATCTATCCTGTCAATAATTTTATTAGTACCTAGGTAAGTACATAGGGAGGGTGATACTTACATAAGTTGTTACTTTGGTAGGTAAGTATAATAATAAGTAAATAGGTAGGTAGGTACCTACTAGTAAGTATATAATAATAAATAAATACCTACCTACATGATTTACGGGAAAGAGACCCCAGCTAGTAAAAATAAAACGGGTTTGACCCGAGTTTGTCATTCCGTGGTCGTTTCTATGTTTACATTTTTTTACATAGAATTTGGCCGGAGCACTGGTGTTCTAGTGGTAGTGAGTGACCCTGTCTTGTGATCAAGGCGCAGGCCAGATAGAAGACGCGCGGGCGCGCGGGGGCGCGCCCCGCCATCGGCCAGCGCACATTATTCTTCTATCTGTTTTGCACCACGTCCCTCTCCCTCTCCTATATTTTGTATGAAGTGGTGCAGCGCGCCCGCCCGATGCGCGCCGGTCGCTTTTTTCTGGCTTGCGCCACAGAGTTGCGCTGCGCTTCGAACCGACCGACGACCATAAGGTCGTGGGTTTGAAAACGGTTGGTCGCACACCAATGGATTTTTTTATTCGTAATAATAATGTGCGCAATGCCATCAGATCAAAGAGGCGATTCAAAGTTTTGATTTTATCAAGAGTTAGCGAGCTCGGTAAGTGCAAATAATAACATACCATAACCTGTGACAATAGAGTCCAAATTTTAAAGACAACCTAAGTCCAGCGGTGCTGGAATGACATTGAATTTAATTGTCTATCTTTACCTACTTACTATAAAAAGATAAAAACCATATATAGATAAAAACTTAGAATCGCTTCTCAATGATCTATCTCACACGGTGAAGAAAAACATCGTGAGGAAACCAATAGGTACAGTACTTACCTATGTCTAAAAACTAACATTCGAATAACGTGTTATTCATCGGTACTTTTATCGTTACGGTAGGTTCATTATTTTGCATACCTACCTATAGATACACCTACCTGTACTTATATAAAGTTGGTACCAGCTCTCCTAACTAGATTCTAGTTAGTAAATCGATAAATGCAATTGTATCGCAAATAGAAAAGTAGGTACCTACTTATTTCATTTCAAATTCCTAGGTATCTATTTGCAGAACACGCAAACATAATAACCACTGCAAGAATCGAACCCGCACTTCATGCGTCTCAACTGGACACTCGCCAGCCACGTCACCGAGATCGTCAAAGTAGGTCTGGTAAGTTTAGTTTAGGTCTAGTGTCTACCTACTTAGTAGGTAGCTAGATTGTGTAAGTACCTATGGTATAGGTACCCATATACGTAGGGACATCCGTGCCCTTTGTAAGTTTACGTAAAACAATTTACCTAGTACCTGATCTAGGTCACAGAGCCTAGGTACTTTGACGATCTTGGTGGCGTGGCTGGCAAGTATTCAGCTGAGCAGCTGAACTGAGCTGAGATGCAAGAAGTGCGGGTTCGAATTCTGCAGTGGTAAAAATGTTTACGTGTCCTGCAAACACCTAGGAACTTGAAATGAAATAAATACTTTTACTTGACACGTAATTGCTTCTTCTGTCTGGGTCTTGTATTACCATGGTAGGTTGGTACTAGAGTTTCTGATACCCACGATTTAGCTACTAAGTAGGTACGTAGGTAGGTACGTAGGTATCTGTATCTAGGTAGAAATTTTACCTACTACTTAGTGCTAGATTATGTACCTACCACGAAGAAGGTAATTTTAATAATGTCATAAAAGTTTACTACTAATAATACTATGTATTACTACTATGTACTACTACTAACATTCTAAGCTACTTACTCGTATCACTAGTTCTCTAGAACCAGTGTGGTTTACTACTTACATTATTATATCATAGGTACTTACTTAGAGATTTAACTATCACGGATCAAAACCACACGATCGCTTTATAATTTGTATAAGCTCCCTATGATTATACGTAACAGCTCGCGCGACAAACAGCGATACGTCCTCCCTCCACGAGCGCTTAGCGCGTAGTGAGAGCAGCCGCGTTTTGCATCAAGCTATAAAGTGGATTCGGAGGATTCTTTAAAAAATCGTATAAAATAAATTAAAACTTTTAGACCATTTTTTAAATTTTATTTTGTAAATAAATATCAAAACTTTAATGTAGTAGGTATATTTTTATTATAAACTTTCTAATTTCGAAGAAACAACGAGCGTAAAATTGGGAAAAGTACGCGTTTTTAGACCTTTTTTTTTCAAAAATATTGAACTAAGGTGATGTTTTTTACCTACTTACTTAAATTTTAAAACTATGATTATTTGAATTACATTTTTGGAAATATGTTAGACCTTGTTGTTTCATAGATATCATGATCGAAAGTTGACTGAAAATGCTCATTTTACGAAAATGTGCGTTACTAATTATTTTTTTAATCAGTTGTGTCTTGAGTTTATTAATATTTGTCCTACTTACTTAAATTTTAAGGGATGAAGCTTTAATATGTTTTTATTTTCGTTAAAATATCTCCAACACACGAGCCACAATCGTGTTCGATCTTCACGGGCTATCATGGATAGGATTCTTAATACAATACAATATATAGATATATATTTTTTATTATATATAGAAAACACCCAGAACACCCGGAACAAATATTTGTAGATCGTACAAACATTTGACCCGAGGCGGGAATCGAACCCGCAACCTCCGCGTCGCAGGCGGACCTGCGCCCGCTGCGCCACATCGGTCGTCAAAATGAATTTAAAACTTGTATAGATAGTGCTTTTATGTATAATGGGAGCTTTTATTGTAATTATAATTAAAGCTGTTTTTATGTTTATAAATAATTAATTGTAGTCAATGTAGTGTAGACAATAATGTTCTACACATAAAAACACTTCGGTAATGACTGACTGATGTTCAGTGCACATCCAGAACTAAGTGCCTGTTGATAAGTGAAAGGTTGCGGGTTCAATTCCCGCTACGGAACAATTGTTTGCATGATCTGCAAGTATTTGTTTCGGGTCTGGGTTAAAGTTTTTTATGTATGTATTTACAAAAAAATAATTTTAAGTATCGTTATCTGGTTCCCGTAACACAAGCTTTTGTTTAGTTTAGGGCAAGATGGCTAGATGGCTAGATAAGAGTAGTAGAGTTCTCTGTGATAGAGCTCGTCCGGGGAAGGACTACCGCCATACCTATTTCTGCCGCCAAGCAGTAATGCTTGCATTGCTGTGTTCCGGTGTGAAGGGTATGGTTTCCGGTGAAATCACTGGCACATGAGGCTTTCGATCTTAGCCTCAAGGTGGCAACCCGCGAGTGATACCTCTGGTATTGCAAGCGTCCATAGGCTGCGGTAACCGCTTACCATCTTGTGGGCCGTACGCTTGGTTGCCACTTCAGTTGTATAAAAAAAAAAAAAATGGCGTAGTGTGAAATGTCCGCTAAAAAAATTATATATAAAAAAAGTCTTTATTTCGGACAACATAAATCCATATTATGTTAGTAACAAAATTTAAAACAATGTGTTAGTAGAGCAAAATTAAAAACTAGGTAACTTAAGTAACTTAAGGACTAAATAGGTGCTGGGTGTAGCTGCGGCATAAACTCCTAAGCTGAGGATGCGAGTTCTCTTTAGATCAGCTTGAACACAAGGCACTTCCATAGCGGCGATGTGTACCTGTCCGCTATGGTCTTCAGGATGCTGTTGTGGCTACCCCGCGTTCTGCTGATCAGGGATACAGTCTTTTTACGAATGATGGCTTGAAAGCCATCAGTGTGGTACAACGCAAACATCCCTGATGCACTGCAAAAACGTGGTAGCCCCAACAACATCCTAAAGATATTATTACCTATATTGAACACGCAAGGCGTCTAGCGACCTTTTGGTGTATTTGACCCACAGATATCCCATGTAAGCTCTGACAAAATCGTGATCTTCACCTCATCGGTATACCGGGAGAATCTGCGTGCCAACATGTTGCCTCGAACCGTTAGAGCCCTACGCTCCAATTATATGTAAAAGGAAATGATACAGATTGTGTTTGAACATGCTTTTTAGCATGAAAGCAAGTCTTGACAGTATCACGCAAACAAACTCCCAGAATCACTACAATCAATTATTACAAATCACAGATAATTACCGGCTGACTGACAGACAGTAAATCGCTCAGCGTATTTATGTAAATACATAGATCAGTGCGTAATTGACATTACCAATGACTGGACTCGCGGTGCAGGAAATATCGGCCGCAGTGGTTTACGTATGACGTATCGAGGTGAAGCACAACTGTTGCGTTATGGCGCAAGCCACAAGAAATCGAGGGAGATCTGGGACCACGGTAGTGGCGAGGAGCCAAGCGTAGCGCAAGGGCAGGGCACCACCAACCTTTTCTCGAAACGCTTCGTCGTTTTTTGAAACCTCATAACTTTGATTAGGATTGATGATGTCAATAAATAACTCAAATCAAATAAATGACTCATCAAACATTACTTATTATAACTTATGAGCTATGCAATTAAAACATTATAAATTAGATTTTATTGATATCTAAAAAACCCGATTTCTTCACTGACTCACTCATGCACTCACTCACTGATGATCATCTTATTTCTAGGGTTCTTCCTGAAGTCCTAGAAAGCTGAAATTCAGTATGTAAGCTAGTATTAGTATACAGACCACATACAAATTTTAAAACTTGGAACTTTTACCCCATTACCCTTTAAACTAGGGGATGAAAGTTTGTATGAGACTTCCGCAAATTTTTATGCTAGAGGTCTGTAAATTAATATGGAGCTCTATATTATAAAAAAAATATTGAATAAAGTATATAGCAATAAAATAACAAAATAGGTAAATATTGTCATAGTGATCTTACAAACAGAAGTGAAATCCCACCAACCCAACATGATTTTGTCGGCACCACACGGCACCTTTCGCCGGCACTGAAACTAAGGGCTAAAGTATATTATGCACGCGTTTATTTTGGTTTTGTGTAAGTCCAAGCGCGCGCATGCCAGCGCGAGCGAAAGTATGCTATCTTGCTCTTGTTATAATTGTGTGGGGCCAACCATGACACTCTCACATACAACGGCACCGTCTATGTACACAAACCATGCATGTGGTGATTGCGACGCGTTTGCTTCATACATTTTATTGAGAGTGTCCGAGGTACTACTGACAAATTATAGATATAACATTTTATAGATATTTTTTTAACAAAAACACTATTTCTCGAAATCATTTGAGGTTGAATTCATTGTACACCACAAAAAGAAACAAAGAAAAATTAAATCGTGAATTAGTGATTCACAATTCAAAGTGTACATGAATTTTCTATACGCTTTCAGCTTATGCTCGAGACCGCGTTCATACAAAATTACTCCAGTTAATATTCATAATTCATTCGCAATTTAACGGCGGCAGCGTGAATTTATATTGCACTGCAGTGTTTAAAATTAAGCTGTTTTACATGTCCTTTCAGTTAAAACAGAGTTATTTTAAGCCACTAGAGTAGGTAATATAACCGTAGTTGATTAAAATTTTACGAAAAAGGTTTGTATTGTAAAATCAAAGACATTGAGAATAATCTTTAATAATTAGTTTTTGTTAGTCTTAGTGTAAAAAATAGTTTTTTAATCAATTTCAAAAGAACCTAATGCCTCGTAAGTTGTGAGGAAAAACAAAAAAATTAAAAAGCCAACTTAAATTTAAATAATATACCTGTATGTAGTTATGAAAAGTTACCTAAAAAATTCTTATTACAAAATCATGCTAAACTATTTTAAATAAAACCTAGTAAAAAAAAAATTATGTCTAAAACATTCTGAACAAATCTGGTCAAAAATAAATTGGTGCACAACCAGTTTTGAACCCACAACCTAAAGCAAAATTGCTACCACCACACAAACAGCGTTCTATGTGTATTTATTATAATTTTTTTATCATTTTAAAATATCTATCTATAAACCTTCATTTTTATAACCAACACTGTAATTATTTTTTATCTGAGCAACAATATAAACAGCAATAATGATACAGCTAAGGCGATAACACAAATGTATTCACGATAACATCTGCGGCTTTATAGACGCCACCGAACGCATCTTCCAAAGTTCGTTTTTTACACTTGGTTCAAAAATCGTACGTTACTTGATTGAATCAAAACACTAATAATAAGTTGAAATTAGAACACGTTTTACTGAAGCATTTTATGGCAACTCTGAGAATTCCGTACAGTTTGTGCAGTCCGAATTAGACTTAAACGTCTATAATTATTATCCCAACAACTGCTGAATTAATTCATGATAAAGTATAAAGCAGGAAACTAATTTCTTGACACAACCCTTCACTAAATTCGACATAAGTCTATAAATTGTCACTTACTTATAGTAAAACTAAATGAAAAACAACTTAATATCATTATATTGATATACCACAAAATATTATTTATGAATGACCATTACAAGCAGCACAACAATCTACTGATCATAAATATCTAAACATTCGTATTCGAAATTTGACACAAAAACAGAACCTGTCATATATTATTATGACCTCATTGCAATAAAAATCATTCTGTTTGTCTGTGTGTATGGTATTTTATTATTATTATCATCGTAAAATCACTTTGAAAATGAACTTCAAAATAATTTTAACTAAACTTTCAAATTGGCATTAACAATAACATTTTCATACTTTTTAAACTAAATTTTTAGAGTAGACCAAAGGTTTAAAAAATAATGCTAATTATAATAAGCTATAAACAAAAAGAAACCATGCAAATTATACATATTTTTTTTGTATTCAATATAATATATTCAATAGCAGTTTTAAAAATTAATGAATTTTGTATCATTCGTCAAATTTGCTTGCCAATGCAAAAAAAGTACTTATCGCTACAAAAACTAAATTTATTTTGTTATCTTATTATGGGTACAGTTAATTCCACTATAAGAAACAGACGAAAAATCTCTAGTACTACTCCGCTTAACACTTTGGCTCCAGCGCTCGACGGAGCAACACGTCTGCCGGAGAACAAGTCGATGGTCCTGATGATGTCCTGTGGAGGGATGAAACACGTGTCATATTTTTCTTTTAAGGTTAACTGTGTTAACTGTGTGATTTCATTAGTTAAAAGGTTAAGCGGAATAGTACTAGAGATTTATCTTAATTCCACTACAACAATATTTTTTGATGGAAAGTAAAAGTGGAATACAAAAATACGCAAAATTGTTAGATATTGATTAGTGCCTGTTGCAGTCAGACACAGTCACTAGCTCGACACTAAAATTGAACCCGCAATAAATTAGTTTTGCAATAAATTTAATGTCGGTGTCAAAGAAACATGTTTGGTTTTAATTAGTTGTCGATTTCGTCAATAATTTATGCAAATAAATGCGAACACAAACACAAGTATTATGTTTTATGCATTTTGTAAGATTCTAAATAAAAAGATACCCATAAATTATAGCGATAAAATCTTGACGCACTAGTTAATTTATAATAATTAATGCATTAATAAGTGTTTTTTGTTAAATTAAAAACTACCTGTTCGTCTGTACAACATTTTATAAATTGCTAATTAATTATGCTTTTCATCTGCGATTTATGCATGATAAACTTCTTTGCTGGAATTATTACATCACACTTTTTTTTAAGTATCTATATGACTGATGCTTATAATAATGCATAAAAAATTTCATTTTTTCATCACCGAATGGCATGAATCATGTTGGTTTGTTCCTACTAGTTTGTTGATATAATTTAGAATACATTATTATCTGGACTAACACACTGGCTACTTTTTGGTCTGGTCCTACGCAAGCAAACCATAAGTGGCAGCTTGTTTTAATAACAAAAAGTTAAGTTTACGTAACTTGACTGCTTGCTGAGTACTTATAATAATTAATAATTGTGAAAAAAGTTACAAAATTAGACCTATAAAAAGCTTAAGCCGATACGCAAACGATATCTCATCGGTCGTGAATAACGAGCCAAATGCCAATTACACTAAAAAATGTCCGTAGGCACCAATTAAAATGATTTACATATCAATAAATCCTCAATGTTTCGCTCGGCACGGTGTAAAAATGAAGGTTTTTTTCGTTGCTATTAAAGTAGTAATTTTGGAAGTGATAATATTTACTACCAGTCACCGTCAAGATCTAACAAATTTAAAAAAGCCAGGATCGACTGTCTAACATGCTTTCCGAAGCATAGAAGCGCTAATTTGATATTGATGCTACTGGTGGTCTGTCACCCATCCAAAGCTTCGTTAACCTGCTATGAACAGCTTAGCCAGATACGTCACGAGCGAATCAGGGAAGAACGGGCCGGGAAAACGCGCTGGGTGAATACGGGACTGAGGGACAAAAGAACAAACCCTGCAAATTATGGTTAAATTATGGTAAAACCAAAAGATTTCATTAAATTAAATTCCAGCCTTTAAATAGCAAAAGTTACAACAACTAGATGTCATCATTTACCAGTTTCCTACTTGGACAGTAACATTGGTATCATATTACGTTACGCTACGATGTTGCGTCGACCAATCTTTTGAGTTATCGGCTATTGACTTGATTTATGCTATGATGCCTTGCATTTATAAAAAGCGGTGAACGCTATTATTATTAACGGTACCCGGCTTTTTCAAAGTTGTTAGGCCATGAAACAAGCCTTCGGTCGGCCTAGAAACTCTGTCACCAGAGTTGGCCACTGACTCATACGAACTTACTTACTTTAACGGTACCCGGTAACCTTTCTACTATAAAATGCGAAGGTACCTACGCAAAGATTATGTATTGTTTGTTAGTATGTTTGTATGTTTGTTACTCAATTACGCCGCAAAAACACGCAAGCAAAGCTGAGAGAAGAAACTAGTAACATAAACTTTAGAGACGTTGGTCAGGTCAGCACGTTTTGATTAACGCAAAAAGACGTTCTTGAGTTTTGAGAAAGACTGCACTGTAGGTTTATTGATTTGTTTGACAAAATGTTTTTTGTTTTTATGATGGCTCGCAATAAATCACATGGCCGTGTCGGTGTGATATCTTTTGCTACTTTTTACATGATTTTTTATTCATCGATGTGAAGGTGACAAATTAATGACATCTTCACCAACTTTATTAAAAAAAGTTACAATTGGCTGGTTGTTACATAATATAATTGACACCATCAAACAGTTATTCCGTAAGCTGAACCACGCACGCAAAGTGCGTTATAAGAATTACCATTGAATTTGTTTGTAAAAAAGCTAAAAATATTGACAGAACTTTTAAACAGTGTAAATAAATTTCTAAATAGCGATAATTTAATATAATTAGATTGTATAATAAATTGTAATAATAATAATAATAACAATGTCAATAGTTTAATTTAGGCACCTAACGTAAGTCTTAAGATTTGCATGCCAATGTGTTTGGTGAAATATGTGAACCTTAAAAACATACTACACGACCTTGTAACCATATTTCTCACAAATAAACTATTCATTTCATTACATTTAAAACTGTTACGCACGATTCATTGCATTTGTCTGGAAAATTAGATCCTCAGAGTTAGCCACTGACTCATACGAACTTACCTATTACAAAGATTAGTAATAACCACTGTTGCCAATTCATAAAATAACACTGTTGTTTAGTTTGTTTTACTGCAATTTTCACCTCTACAGTTGAAACTATTGCCCGATATTTTTCCGGTGCGATTTATTATCGCATCGGCATTTACAATAACATCGTGTCGCGCGACCCGCTGTAAAATATTACTTGTTCTAAATGCTATGCAGTTATCGGTTTGTAGGCTTTTAGTTTAATACAGAAAAGTACTTAGTAATAAAGACTCTTATCTTTTTAGTAACAAAGAGTTTGTTTTATTTTTTTTATCTCAGCAAGTGACAAGACGATAGAGTCACTCACCTGATATTAAGCGCCACGTCTGACCATAACAGTTGTAGCGCCACCCAATTTTCACATTAAGATATTTTTTCTTGTTTATAAAAGAAAACATCTAACTCAAAAACCTATCTAAATAGTTTAGTTAAAACAAGATTATTCAAAATTATACAAAATACATAAGACATCTAAAGACTAGTTACAAACGATCTTTAGATAACTTAACTGATCCAAAACACAAGATACTCTGATGCAAAATGTTATTATGTTCGAAAGTTCGGCTAAAAGTAAAGGCGTGCGTTTGACTCCACTGACTAACTTCAAAAAAAGACTCTTGTGCAGTCACGTTTAATTTCCATGTAAAATAATGTAGCCAATTTAAGATGTAACCATCAATCGACAACATAAAGTTGCCAGTAGTAATAAATTATCACAAAACTCATCTCGGAGGAACATTTCTTAAAAGGTCAGATCACACTAGCAATTAATTATTTAATCTAGCCCGCTGCAGTTTTACGAGCGCATCGCGTGTGACCGCTCCATAAAACACACCATGAAACGGATGGCACAGGATAGATACAATGCAGTATTCAGTATTCAGCCACACAAGATGGTAAGCGGTTACCGCAGCCTATGGGTGCTTGCAATAACAGAGGAATCACTCGCGGGTTGCCACCTTGAGGCTAAGATCGAAAGCCTCATGTGCCAGTAATTTCACCGGAAACCATACCCTTCACACCGGAACACAGCAATGCGAGCATTACTGCTTGGCGGCAGAAATAGAAATAGGTGGTAGTCCTTCCCCGGACGAGCTATATCACAGAGAACTCTACTACTCTTAGTAGGTTTATTCACAAAAGACATTTTACATGTGGAAAATAATATATAAATTTTAGAGCTGCATATCTCGCCCGCGTACAGGCACGTGAACATCATAAGTACATATTATATTAAAGTTATTAATTAATTTTAAAAAGTAACAGTAAGCTTTCTTCATTGGGGTTGTTCACTGACTAACATAACCATGCACAGCTTTTTTTTATGTTTGATTGGCTTACAGTTTGATCCAGTTGCGCTAGTTAAAAATAAAAAATCGTTTTAAATTATGGTAAACTAGCTGTTTTTTGTGACTTCGTTTGCGTGGAACACAGAAACCGTACTATTTTCCAGGATTAAAAAGTAGACTGTGTTCCTTTCCCAGATATATCATCACTATCTGTTTTGAATTTCAATCAAATCGGTCCAGTGGTGGTTATTGAGCTAATGAGGAACAAACATACAACCATACAAATTTTCGCATTTAATTAAGGTGTTATTGTGATAATTTTTGGTTTTTAAGTGTGATATATTGAGTAGGATGCCGAAATGATACTCCAAGATGTGGTACAAGTGCTCCGTATATTTCGACTGAAACATTGTCTTAAACTACCCACCACCATATTTTATAATCTACCTACATCTGAAACCACATTAGGTACCGTTTTTTTTTTTTTTTATATGGCTACGGTAACCGCTGACCATCAAGTGGACCGTACGCTTGGTTACCACTTTAGTAGTATAAAAAAAAAAAAAAAATGATAATACGAGGCGATGTAGTTATTGACACTTTTTATGAAAACGGATTACCAAGCCGCAAACCTGAACGTCTCGTGGTCCTATAGACCGCTGTGAATCCCAAGATCTTCCATAACTTCATCTTATTTTTTTTTTTTGTGTGGCAACCAAGCGTACGGCTGTACAAAAATGGGACGTAAAATAATAATGCACACACAACATGCTATAAATAAATACACAAAGTAAACCGAAAAAATGGCTTTATTCGGTAAACTAAGTGATATCAGTCGTACTTCAACAATGCATGTAGCACTACTACTGCTTAGCACCTATAATGTGACAAGACGGATGCCCCTCCAGGGTGTTGTGTGCAGCTAATTGCTGCATTATGGTGTACTCTTGCTTATTTACGCCATGGGTAATTAATGAGGATCTCCTGATAAGTACTCATTAAGAAACTTTAATATGGATTACAATGTTGTAGACATAAGTGTAGCAAGCTTGGTGGTGTCGTGTGACATCAAATTGAATAATGAGAGCTTTTTATTGAGCGATTTTACTGACCTAGATCCTAAGAAAGTTTTTATAATTATAAATATATCTTTAACTATGTATTGTATTGTATTATGTAGTCATCTAGTACTCATAACACAAGCTCTGCCTAGCTTGAAGCTAGGTGACGCTGTGTGGATTGTCCAGCATTATTTATTTAAAAAAAAGGCAAATTAATCAATTCAAAAATATTAGTGTAAGGAATACCTGTATTATTTAGTGTGAAAAGTATAAAAAACCATCAATTGAATAATTTGTACAACGTTTTTCTGTTGTCACGCAGTTTCATGTTCGTTATTTTTCCTAAGTTTAAAATTTAAGTGAACTTACACAGATTTTAAAACCAAAATTAGCCAAATTGGTTCGTTCTCGACTTTAAGCGAGACTAACAAACAGTAATTCATATTATTTAAAAGAGAAGATTACCGCATGCTTATTATCAATATGCATGTAAGTTACTTATTAAGCTATCTAAGGTGATTCCAGGCTTAGAATATTAACACGGAGAAACGAATTACGCGCACGCAAATTGTGATCATTTTTAGTGAGACTTGTTAGTCTCACTTACTCAAGCGGCTCGCCATTCATCAATGTGAAGACATCGTGCGCACGTCTCTCACAATTATAATTTAAAAATGGTGTATTGTGTGGTGAAAGGCTGCTGTAACACTACGTATATAATCAATAATCACGTATAATACATAGGCCGCTCACGCAAACATCAATTGTTTTGTGAACACACTTGGAAATAATTTTGAATTAAACTATCATTCTACGTGTTGTTATTCTAAGATTCCAGGTATCTATATTTATTTGTATGTAGTTCAGCTTCTGTCACAAAATGTTGAGGTTATTCTATGTATATATTTTAAATATAAACAGTAATATCTATCTGTAAATATAGGTATTTTAAATATCAGACCCAAACTCAATACTGTGCTCTCCGGTGAAGGAATACATCGCGAGGAAACCGGCATGTCCAAGAACAAAGACATGTGCCATCCACCAATCCGCATTGGGTCCGCGTGGTGGAGACCCAGTCACTCTCGCCCGAGAGTAGGCCAGTGTCCCAAGAGTGGGAACATTAGATGTCTACCATGATGATGGTGACTCAATACTGTTTACGTGTTTATTATAATAAAATTAAGCAAGTAATTGCTAATAATATTAACGCAAGTAACGATTGAGTTTGATCGCTCGTTTACGATGATCTGAAGTGAGTTTTACGTAAGGAAATTAAAAATATTGCTATAATATAGATAGATAGATAGAAAATACTTTATTGAACACCACATTATAACAAATTTGACAAGAACAATCTTAATTACTAACAGGTATTACAATGGGCGGCCTTATCGCTAAATAGCGATCTCTACCAGACAACCTTTGGATGGATAGGATTGAATGGTAGTTGACAAGGGTTTTTAGCGATGTTCTATATTTATTAAAAAAACAATTCTAAAATAATGCAAAACACATACTTACACATCAAAAATACTTATTATGCTAGACCTATTTCAAATACCTATACTTATAAATATGTAACTTACTTAAAGCATAATTTTTAATTTTACTTTTTAATACTCCTTAGTCCTTATTATTTGTTGGCTTACATTATGCAAGCCAGCAAAAAATATCGAATGAATTTCGTTCGATTAAATCGAAATAAAATAACTTATTACGCCTTAAATAAGCCCAAATCCATTAAACAAGCACATTAACAAACAAATGTTCACACTTAACCTTTCTTTCGGACTTGCGATATATATCTTTCGACGAAGGTTCATTATTGCTTACTACAAAACTTACCTTTGCAGCACCTTTCACCTCTATATCATCGCCATACAGTTTATTATCCTTTACCTGGTTAACAAAGGTATGTTTGACATGGTTTTTAAGCGAGGGAGTATCTCAGGTGTCTCGGAAAACTTAATTTATGTTAAACTTGTCCTCATCGCGATTATTTAACTGCTGCCCGGCGATTGGTGCGATAAGAAAGATTAATTCAGTATGGTTTCGAGAGGTTAGCACCAGTTTAGTTGTCTTCAATTATTGACCTATAATAAAGCCATAAGCTTTATTGCAGTGCTGGATTTATTAATAATTGGCAATAAGTAGGTAGGTATGTTCGTAAGAGTCAGTGGCCAACTCTGGTGACAGAGTTCTTAAGTCGCCTGAAGGCCTCTGTCATGGCCTAGCAACTGGCAATATGAGCGCTGCAATTAAGCAAAAGCTTAGAGTAAGAGAGACAAAAAGACATTTATGATTATTTGTCCTACATCTTTTTAGCATAATAAACTTACAGCTTTTATTTTATACAGTGTCATTCATTATCAACCTGACAAGCTTAAGGGATAGGTTAGATTGTACTCATACTATAAAATGTGTCTTGTTTTTATGTTTTTAATACTGTTAAGGTGTACAATAAAGCATTTTTCATTCATTTCATTCATTCATTCTCTTGCAACTGATTCACTAGCATTTTAAAAACGTTGAAACTTGTGCTGGCTGCTGGTAAAAAATGCGGCGACATTCGACCGGTGTGGTAGCCGAAATAACGAGGATAGGGTGAGGGTTTCAATGTTTGGTTAATTAATTAAATGAATTGAGACCGTCTTGTCTTTTCGTGTATTTTATGTTTGTGGGTTTTATTTAAGCCTTTGCATTACGTTTGTGGTAAGTTATCCACACATCATCATCATGGCAGCCTTCTATGTTCCCACTGCTGGGACACTGGCCTACTCTCAAGCGAGAGTGATCGGGTCTTAATCCAACGCGAACCCAGTGCGGATTGGATTGCACATGTCTTTCGAACTTTTAGTTTTTGGACATGCTGGTTTCCTTCTCCGTATGAGAGCACTGGCCTTGCGCACATACATTTTTCATAGCGAAAAACCACTAGACCACCAGTGTTCTATCAGTTATTCACACAAAGAGTCCATAATTATGATACAAGGCGAAATTTGGTGAGTGAAATGTCTTGTACGTGTCGTGGGATAGAGTTAGATAAGTAATTTAATTGGTTCTTTTGTGGTGACAAAATTAATCGTTATAAAAGATTTAAATGCAAGAAGAACTACCTTACGAATGATTTCTTAGAGCTTAGCTAGAGCTTGTGTTATAGGTACTAAATAAATGGTATACTTAAAACGGGTATCCCATTAGTTTTATTAATACAATACACAAATTAGATATTTTTTATTACACATAGGAATTACCCAGAACACCCGGAACAAATATTTACAAATTGTACAAACATTTGTCCCAAGGCGGGAATCGAACCCGCAACCTCTTGCGCCACAGGCAGACCTTCGCCCGCTGCGCACATCAGTCGTCAAAATATTGCCAGAACAAACGAGTGTAAAACTTAGGCACAGATTTGTATGGTCACCATTTGGATGGACACTAGTGACTATTTCTGACTGAGCACTTCCGTGCTTTGGAAGGCACGTTAAGCTGTTGTTCTCGGCCTTTTCAAAGTTGTTGTTAGACCATGACAAAGGTCTCAGGTAGGTTAAACATTTCGTTGCCAGAGTTACGCAACAAGTTAGACGAAATTACTTACTAACATAACTTGGACCAAATAGCTGGTTATTCCTATTATTTCAACATTTCCATATCACACTCTAATCGCGCTTGATCCAACATCAAAAGGTGTTTACGCTGTATATTGTCGGAATGACAATTTAATTGAAACCGTCCGCGCGTCGCCCGAGGCAACTTGTAACTTGGAGTTGCGATATGAACAGAGTTGTTGAAACAGGGATAACTGTGGAGTGGGCACAAATTTAAAATTATATAACTTTTTAGTAACGTTCCTAAACTATCCGGAACATTCATGGAAAGCTTATAAGGTATCCGCATATGGATACCGCAGTCACAAGAGAAAAGGCTAAAATTAGTGCATGTTGATGACTTATGACACTGAGACTTAATCATAATAGCCATATAGTTGCTAACAAACTTGGTCTCATTCACAAGTTCAAAGTTTCTACAGCGAGCCATATGACCAACAGCTCTTAGATTAGTAAGCTTAGACTTGTTGTAGCAGTAGGTAGTAGGGTAGTTGATGGTAAGTTTTTTTAGCAAGAGTTCATCTTGGCCACTGCCGCAGTGCAGTGCAGGGCATTTGCAAGGGAAAATAAATTACTGGGCAAAAAAGACGTCTCGGGGTGACAAATGCAGTACTGCACACACACACACACGCAGAACCAAACCAACAATCGCGGGGGAATACAGGTTCTCAAAAGCGACCGTAAACAGACGGAAAAAGTGTCGGACCCCCTACGTTTTTGAACAGTATTTTTCAATAGATCCTCTCCATAGATTCCCTCGTTCCATGCGGAGATTTACACGGCTTTTTGCTCGACGCTCGTTCGGATTATCAGCTCAAAGAGCGCTTCCCGCGACCCTCGGGATAATTGTGGGCCAAAGTTTAATGTTACCCGAATAATGTGGTGATGCTCTTTTGTGACAAATGCGGTTTGTTATAGAAAAAGTGTTTTTAAGCTGTTTTGTTTGTTTCTCGTTTTAGAAAAGGTGTTTTTTGTGAGTTAAAAGCTATACGACTACATCTTGATTTGAATAGATATAAGTTTTGACTGCATCGCATTCCGACTAAACCTTGTTAAGACTACATCGCGTTAGGACTACACTGAGTTAAGATTTTAGTGTAACGACTTAAATTGACAATTGTTTTAGCTGTGTCCGTAAGTTTATAGGAAAAAATATTAACTAACTAATTACTTACAACTATCTCTAATGCTAATGTCTCTCACTCACTCTCACTCTAAAACGTGCTAAAACCAAAACATATCGGTTACGTTACGTTTAGCGCAATAACTCATTGCGCACACTTGATTACCAATAAATCAACCTTCTAACAAGAGAACGGGCACTCCAAATTGTTTGTTACTTTAAATTGTTTGTGTAAACAGTGCCTAACATTTGATCAAACATTGGAAATTGGCCAAACATATTAACGCGGTTAGCAAGCGCAGAGCGCTCGTGCCTTTGTGTTTAAAGAGTTCATAGCAATGGTTATTTCAATAATTATGTTTTATTAGTTAGTGAAAGACTTCAGTTGGAACAGAAGGCGCACATCCTACAAAAAAATGTATCTAGTTAAATCTTTTTTCTTTAATAATCTAACATTTGTAACTGATTCATATTACTATCATTCTAACTGCATCATTTATAATGACGTACGATTTTGAGCCTTCACCTTCCACCGATTTTTTGTTCTTGGACATGCCGGTTTCCTCACGATGTTTTCCTTCACCATAAAAGTACACTGACATTGCGCACATACATTTTTCGAACAGAAAAATTCATCGGTGCACGACGGGTTCAAACCCACGACCTTAGGATGATAAAGCGGGGTCACTACCACTAGACCACCGATGCTCTAGTATTTAGATACTATTTATTAATATTCCTATTATGTAAGTATTTCTAAAGCATAGAGCAATGTGCAATCACGATTTGTTCTAAAGCTTCTTTCAAAAATGTGCTACGAATATTTTATTTTGTAAAAGTAAGCAGTCAAATGGAATATAAGGGTCCTCTGTTCTAAATATTCACTACTCTATGGCCTTGGCCACGTTAGACCACACTCGAAACGTTTTGTAAGTGTGAATGATGAACACGTAATGAGTCTAAATGTGTTCTCTCAATATATAAATTACCCACCAAGACGGACTCTTCAGCAATAGTCCGTCTTGGTGGGTACTACCGCAGTGTCAGATATTCTACCTCCAAGCAGTAGTGTGCAAGCTGCACTGTGTTTATATTTGAAGGGCACGTCTTGGGGTGTTAAGCGTAGTGCAGTGCCACGCAAATACTTAAAAACTTTAAGCTTTGGGTGGCACTGCATCTGTAATAGTCAGGCGCGGGCGCCTTGATTGTCGTGACACTTGCTGACATAAAAAAAAAGAAAAATAATCAAAACCGATAGTATTACACTAAAATCGGACGGAAAATTATATAAGAAAAGGAATTTTATATAAAAAAGCAGGAGAATGAATTTTGTATATAAAACTCAACGCGGACAAAGTCGCAGAGCGTTCTACTAGTCATGAATGTTTTCCGTGGTAAAATAGATGCTTCAAATTTGAGTGACGAGCTGTGTCGGCTCTATGTGCCTAATAATTATAGTAGGGCTCGAAAGCACAAGCTTTTTGCTGTGCCATCATCGCGTACAGTCGCGCGAACTTACTCGCCAGTGCCGCGCATCCTCGCCTCGCTCAACGCTCTCTTGGATGCTAATCCGGAATTAGATTTGTTTGCGGATGAGTGGTCGAGGATATTATCAGTGTGTCTTAGGTTCTGTGAGCAAGACGCATATGTATGCTCTACTATTAATTGATTGTGTTTAATTTATTTATCTCTCTTTCTATGTATTATTTTGTAATGACATTAATTATTATTTTTTGACTTGTAATTTATTTTTTCTGTTTCTTTTTTAACTTTTTTATGCAATAATTTAATTGTATCTTAACATTATTTATATCTGTATCTACTGCTTATTATTATTGTAAATTACCTACATTATATCTTTAATTAATGTAATTGGAACTTCTGTCCGTTTTAATTAAAGTAAAGTAAATAAAAAAATACTATGAATATAACTTAGAATAATCGTGTGGCACAGCCACCACGTTAGAATCCGATCATTTATATCTTAAAAGAATGTACTTTAGACGTACATAGTGTACATATGCCGTTTATTGCTGTACGTAGTGTACGTGCGAGGTACTGATAAAATCGACTTTGCTAGTGGTCCTGCTAGGAAGCATGCTTCCCAGCAGGACCACCTGAAATTATGTATTTAGGAAAGATAAACGCTACTGTGCTTACGCGAAAACTGTTGTTCGTATTGTGTTTAGTATGTACTGCGTACACGTACGTGTTGAAAAATAACATTATTCTGCAGTGGTTTTATTTTTATAACCGATTTAAACTATACAAACATTTACAAACAGTTTTAGTGAAAATTATGTTAATAACCATGATAGTTTTAAAAACTACGAGTATATCTTGAAAATAGTCAAGTCCAAGGAATTACAGCTCTTTACAATCCAGCCTATAACCATAAGGAACACTCAGGTGAGGATAGAGCGTCTGCGTCGTTACCGGAGATGGGACATCTAAGATCCCAGTAGAGTGTTGGGACGGGATCGCACTGTGGCTCGGCGTGTGCAAATCTAGACTATGTTTTTAACAAAAAAAGTAAGTATGAGTCAGTAGCCAACTCTAGTGACAGAGTTTCTAGGCCGCCCAAAGGCCTCTGTCAGGGTGTTAGGCTTTGAAAAAGCCGGGACCGAATGCTTAACGTGCCCTCCGAAGCACGGAGCGCTCAGTCGAAATTGCCGCTGGCGGTCACCCATCTAAATGAAGACTACCCGGAACAGTCCTTAACTTCGTTGATCTGTTATGAACAACTTAACCAGTTACGTCACGAGCGTTTTTAACAAAACAAAGGACATACTTTAAAAATATTTTTACTTATTACAAAAATAGCTTTACTTTGTAAAAAATACAAAAATTTCAAACTATCGAGAAATTACTCAAGTGTAATTCTTTGATGTTTCTAACTGATGGTGCCTTGTAAGTGTTTTTTGTTATTTCAAAACCTATATATACGATCTTTTTTTATAAATAAAAACTTCCGTTACTTTATCTTACATTATCTTTACTTTACATTATCTTACTATGTTCTGATTACAAAAAGTGATAAGTTAGCATAAAAACATTTTGTTTATAACCGCCATCACTAAAATAAATCACCACAATAAAATATAATAATGCCTTCACACGAAGTAAACTTGTCCCACTGTGCACATTGAGTAAAAGACAATCAGAGGCGGCACGCGTTAACGTTATGTCGTAACAATTCCCGGATAATCCGGGTGATCGCGACGAATGCCGATCCAATTTACCCGCCCGGGTCAAGGGACGTCGTGTTACACCGGACTACATCTTTTACCCGGGAAATAGAATTTGTCGTAACAGTTTTGCTGTGGTTTGACAGTGATTGGAAGATTCGTTTGTGTTTTTGTGTAAGATTTTTTGAAGGAGAATGTTTCTAGAAATGTACTGTTTTCAACATGACAGCTTTTTACTATTTTTGTGTGAGTTCTTCCAGGAAAAAAAACACAGTCTGTTTTAAAAACAAAATCTGTAAATATTAATGCAAGACAAAACTTTGCAATTTAGCATTCTGAAAATTATACTTTCTAGATTAAACAAGGCGGCCTACATCTGTGGTCCTTTACAAATTAGCGAGTCAACACTAAAAGAACACCAATAAGGCGTTCCTTTCGCTTCGTGACGTTCCGATACCGAAAAGTTTGCTCAACCAATTTAAAATTCAAACGCGTTTTTCGTAATTAGTATCTGGTATTGACAGTTAGTCCTTCTGAGAACACGTGAAGCGACAGAGGTTGCTGGCGATTTTAACGTGTCCTCGCTAAAGATTGCGGCGTCTTCGTTCTATAAAGAGAATCAAATATTGGTTTGACCTCTCTAATTACTTTTGTAATTCTATGGAAAGGGAAAAGTTTAGCTACCTTTTAGTCGAGTCGTTTTTGTTTAGTAGGTATACTATGAAATAATCATATTAAAATAAATAAATAAAAAATGCCCACACAGCATCATCTAGCCCCAAGGTAAGCAGATCTGTGTTATGGGTACTAGATGACTTAATACAATACAATACATAGATAGATATTTTTTATTATACATAGAAAATACCCAGAACACCCGGAACAAATATTTGTAGAACGTATAAGCATTTGGTACGAGGCGGGAATTGAACTCGCAACCTCCGCGTCGCAGGCGGACCTTCACCCGCTGCGCCACATCGGTCGTCACTTAAGTAATTTATTTGATAAAACAAACAACAAAATCACTCTATTGTACAGAGGCGTAATTTTGCACATGGTTTCATTACAATAATAGTATAAATAAATAAATAAATAAATAATGCTGGACAATCCACACAGCATCATCTAGCCCAAGGTAAGCTGCTGTTAAACAGAGCTGTATTATGGGTACTAGATGACTGATATATATTTAATACAATACAATACATAGATAGATATTTTTTATTATATATAGAAAATACCCAGAACACCCGGAACAAATATTTGTAGATCGTACAATCATTTGTCCCGAGGCAGGAATCGAACCCGCAACCTCTGCGTCGCAGGCGGACCTGCGCCCGCTGCGTATAGAAAGCAATAGACCCACAACTTACCTACTTACGAGCACTAGTTAGTAACCGTTAGAGAGTTTTAGTTGCCTCAAATCGGTCATTTTTGGAAATATATAATTGCACTTTTCAATAACATTGTCGAAAGTAAGAGCAGTAGAGTTCTCTGTGATAGAGCTCGTCTGGAGAAGGACTACCACCATACCTATTTCTGCCGCCAAGCTGTGGTGCTCGCATTGCTGTGTTCCGGTGTGAAGGGTTTGGTTTCCGGTGAAATTGATGGCACATGAGGCTTTTGATCTTAGCCTCAAGGTGCCAACCCGCGAGTGATACCTCTGGTATTGCAAGCGTCCATAGGCTGTGGTATCCGCTTACCATCTTGTGGGCCGTACGCTTGGTTGCCACATGAGTTGTATAAAAAAAAAGTAACAAACAATATTAGCAGTTTTTAAAAGCACAATCTTTCCTAAAGTTATTAGTTCAAATCCTGTATCTCTGTAGCTATTATCTCTTATTATATCCCGCGTTACGTCAGCGGTCGTTGGAGTAACTTACTACTTAGCAACAAGTTTCTTCTCTGATTAGCGACTCTACACTAAAAGTTCCATGTCAACAGACTGACATACGATAATTATGAATACGCTATGTTTGGTTTATTCTTTAGAGAGTCTGACTTAGGAATTTTGTTTGTTTCTTATTTTCTTCTTCGGTGTCTTCCATTGGCCACTGACTCATTCGAACTTACTTACTTTTAGAGTTTTTAGTATCTTCAATCTTCTACGGTACCTACTGGTTGCGCTGTATCAAAACTGCGTATAACTAAACGCTTTTTTGGACTGTCATATCCTATTCCTCCATCCCGCTCTTGCACGAAACCTCTCGCATAAGTGCGAGCGAGTTCACCGCTGGAACTTCGCCTCACGCGCCGCCCATCGCGCGTGTTGATGATTGATATACGTACCGGCAGTACAAAAATGGCTACCTAACTTGCATATCGTTTCCGCCCGCTTATTTACAAATAACAATTCAAGTGCTGTGTCTGTGCTGAAAGCACTGGGAAACCCTCCACACCCTGTAGTTTGGAAACAAAAGATACCGTGCAGCCCTTCCTCTTTCGAAAACTGTCTCTAACCCAACTTGGCTACAGTTTTTGAGAACCATCCTTACTACTATATACAGTCCATTAAAATTGGCATTTGTTCGCATCATCCGCGTACCCACCTACTAAGTATTTTTTGTTAAGGATAGGTAAGTCTGTTAATATAAAGAAAGGCATATAAAAGAAATCTGGTGCTACAATGAAGTAAAGAAACAATTTATTCTTCTCCTGCGCTTTAGAAATAAACTAAGTGATTAATACTCTTTAGAAAAAGTCCGTCTTAGGTTGGATTCGACCAAACTCGAATAAGCACTTTTCGCAGAGTAAATCGTAGTTATTCGCGAGTAAACTGGCAGTTTACTTCTATTTAATATTTCTTATTCCGCGAAATAGTAATTATATTAATGTGTATTTAACATTTCTTATTCCGCTAAAATAGTAATTATTCCAAATGTTGGTCGAATCCAGCCTTAGTGGCTCTTATACTTACCGCAGTGCCAGCTCAGTCTTTGCGGTAGTAAGCAAGCATAATTTTGTTTGTGCGCAAACATTCATTGACGCATACGCCCGCTAAAGAAAACTCGAAAGTCAAACACGTAAGTGTGGATATAACCTTCCGTGAACAAAACCGTTGCCTTATCGTAGGCAGGAAACTTTCTCAATAGGTATTACATTACAGAGGCTGTAAGTGGACTCGGGAGAGCGATGCTGGCCTCTCGATATAAAACACGCGTTTACGACCTGAAAAACTAAAGCCGATTTTATTTTATGGCGAATTGAGCTGGTGGAAATACTTTATGGGTTTTATTGTTCGGGGCTGTTATTTATCGGCTTGGACGTAAAATATGTTGGGGTGCAGGGGCCAAGTGAGTTGAATTGCCTTCTGTAGGGCCGTTGGTAAAATCATAAAGTTAAAAAAAAAAGATTTGTTATAAAATCAAAAATCAAAATCAAAAATTATTTATTTCAGTAGAATCAGAAGAATCACTTTGAAACGTCTTACAAGCGAGAACAATTTACACCAGTTCCAACGCGCCCATGCCGTAAAAAAACTGGCAACAACACCGGCTGGGTTCCTATCGCTTTTTTGGCATGACCCTTGCTATTGTTATGGATGCCAAGTAGAGTTGGAGCACATTCGTCCCAAGCTTTTTTATCATCTAGGTAATCGGTTGTTTTATAGTAAGCTTTTTGTGACAGTTTTTGTTTAATTAAGTCTTTAAATTTGCCAATTGATAAATTTTGTATGTCGCTTGGGACTTTGTTAAAGAAGCGTATACCTGCTTGGAAGCCGGAGGCACTGCTGTGGTTTGTAGATTTGTAAGAGTTAGAAATATTAACCAAGCCGGAACTAAGTTATGCTTTGAAGCCTTTATAGCAACACGCGAAGCCCTTGCCTTTTTTCACCTTGTCTACAAGTGATAGCCACCAAAAAAAAACCAGTGACAGAAACTAAAACTACAATTTATCTCACTTTTATTTGTAAAAAAGTCACTCACCCAACAATTGCGATTCGTTTTAAACCCATTTTTTTCTGCTCAAAAATCCTTTAAAAGAAAGTCACTCTCCCAAAAATTGCGATTCGAAAAATAAAAAGTATTCCGGAACTGCCTCAGGTGTCAGTTTTTAATAAAGAGCCAATCAGTCGGCGACCGGAAGTCTGCCGGCGCTCTTCCCGGCCGGAAATGGAGCTCGTGTTTGCGCGCCCTCTGCCTGTTCCGCCGGAAGCGACGGTGTCGCCGCCGGCGAGCGTGGTTTTGCGGGAGTTTTAGAGTTCCGTAAATAACACTGATTTAGCTTTATTGATATTGATTGTTTGTTATGCTAAACTCTTTGCGTGATGCATGCCAGTCATCAATCAACAGCTGTAATCTTTTTAAAAGTAGTAACTAGTTAAGTTGCATTTGCACTAAGAAATTGGTCGGTGAAATTACAGTCACATGAGACTTTCCATCTAACGTCTCAGGGTGGTAACACGCAAGTGATATCTATGATGTTGCATGCGTACATAGGCCACAGTAACAGCTGACCATAAAGTGAGCCGTACGCTTGGTTACCACTTTAGTAGTATAAAAAAAAATACGGAACTCTTACAACGATTCCATAAAATCCTTACTCTGCACCATGTCAACACCCCACAATAGACTTTCCATAAAAAGCTTAAAACAGCGTTGTCGCCCCTCCTTTGTTCAAATGTTCAAGTCTCGGGAAACAAATCTGCGGGAGCTTAATCTTTTTCGGTTCAGCAGTTACTTACATCAAAGGGAAACCATGATTTTTTGGTGTTTATTTACAGCATTGTTGTTTTTAATGTAGTCGTCTTCAATGAAAGATTTTAAAGGAATTGGCAGCATTACAATCTTAAGGCAGAACGTTCAAATATCAATTTTTTTTAATGCTGTCGTCTTCAAATAAAGGAATTGGCAGCATTACAATTTTAAGGCTGAAGGTTCATGTTCATATTCTAATATTTTTATAAACTTTTAGAGACACCGTGTTTGGTACAAAATATAGCATGTAGCTTGTTTTTCCAAATAAGGAATACTACAGCTGAAAATGGTACGTTTGATTGTGTTACCTTACTAGAACTGTAAAGCTTGTACAACCTGTAACGCAAGGGTTCAAATTTTTGTAAAGTTTATTTGCTTTTTTCACTCGAAAACGTCTGTGTACGTTTATGTACTTCGTACTCAAAACGGTGTTTAAAAACGTCAGTGTGGCCTATTTTACAACAAAGGTTGAGAGAGAGAAGCTGGCACGTCTAAAATTGTATTAACCGTCACCTTATTGCAAAAGGGTGACAGATCGGACAAAACTTAACTTAGGCGGACAGAGTAAGGTGACAGATGGGAATAATCCCTTGCTTCACCAACGCAATCCTAATTGCATTGGGTTTAAATTAGATTTTTGGTCTAAAGTAGCTCCGTATTATAGTTGCCTCTGAAATAATTTACTTTTACTAGTACAAAACGATATAAAATATGCGTAAGCGCTCATCAAGAAACAGAACTTATATAGCTGTTCCTCATTATTTCTAGTTACAAGTTTCTCATTATTTCCGTAGTGCTGTTACCGCAGCCATTTTCCTGAGACAAATCCGCGCATCTGTCACAACTCACAGTGAGCGATCGTGGCAGGTAGCTCGCGCGACGCGTCATTTGTCAACGGTACGTGGGTCTATGAGCGAGTGTTTGCAACTCGCGGGTAGTGGAATACAGCCTTTATCTTAGAGATCTGATAAACAGGTGTTAAATATTATGAGAACGTTCAAAATAATTTGAAGACTGTTAAAAAATCATTTACTAAGGCGGGTGTCCGATCGCGCGGCGAGTAAGCGACTAACTATCAGTGATTTTCTCGCTCAAGAAACGTACAATAGATAAAACATTCCGTGTAAACAAAAGAGATGCAAACATTTATAGTTGATCGACTGTTCACACCGCCGTAATAATAAATCATGGACTAACTAATCAACTTTAAACGTTTTGTGTTTTCGGTGAGCTGGGTAAGTCACTCTTATCAGATCAATGAAGCAACGTTTCGAGAGATCATCAATTGGATGGGTGACCACCAAATGACAAATATAATGCGCTTCTATGCTTCGGAGCTTGCTTTAAATTGTCGGACTCGGATATAGCAGTGAGCCTGGTTTGTCAACGAGTAAAACAGCTTTAAAAAAAAAATTACAACACTATTTGATAGGCTTGCGAATCATTTTAATAAAAAATAATAATAATGTATAGATTTGCATCTAAAAATAATAATTGAGTGTTATTATAATTTCAGTATCAAATTATTAAGCACAGCAAAAAACCACTAGGAATTTAGTGCTGCCCATTGACGCTTATCGATAAAATAAATACGCCAATAAAAATATCAATTCGAATCGATTTCACCTTCACGACATGATCGTAAAACTTAATACATCGTTAATGCAAATAGATGTCGCATCTCGATAAATGGTATCATGACAGTCAAGTTTTAGTGGTTAAAAATAAAAGTCATTATTCGGCTCAAGTTTCACGAAAAACAGTAATTGTTATGACGTTCTTAAATTAGCAAAAGTTTCTTTTAACTTTTTTATATTCTAGAGTTATTTATTTTAAATAGTACTTAATTACATTAAAATACAAATACAATACTGTTTAATCGTTAACTTGAGCTTTTGTTCTATAAATCTTACTAAATTATAAACGCCAAGTTTGTATACTTATATTGTAATGTTTGTTACTCTTTCACGCTCAAACGGCTGGACAGATTTGTATAAAATTTGGTATGATAATTTATTTATTTATTTATTTACATCATCATTAACAACCTTTCCCTAATTACATAAACGCATTTTGAGACAACCATAAAAATATTAAAATACTTGTGTTACGTAATCCCACTCTCTTAATAAAAAAATAACATCAGATTATTAGATACAAGTAGCCGTGTAGAAACAAGGATCCACTATAGTACAATATATGATAAAACTGTAAAGGTAATGAATGTAACAAATCAAGTCAAATGTTCTACATTATCGATTAACATCGTGTTTGGCAAATTAAAATATAAATAAATATCAAAAATTAATAGTTATTGACAAGAATTTATCGCGCTGTATTAATATTAAAAGGTTAAACTTACAATTTAAAAGTAATTACATAGCAAGCCATGAATATGAAGTGGCAGGTCATTTGTTTTTTACTTCATTACCATAATAGAATTATAGACCATAATAACTGCACCTAGATATTTTATGGTACTTAATTAGGGTATGTAGGTAGTTATCTAAAAAATATAAGTATAATTATCATAAACTAAACTAATAAAGCTTAGTAATAGAGCTCGTCCGGTGAAGTTTCTATGTAGGTACCATAATTACCTTTTTCTACCACCGTGATAATTTAAAACTCAAAGTGAGGCGTATAATTTTAGTGAATAAATTTTATTGACTTTTACTTTTGATGAAGTAATTAGAACTTTATATGTTGTTTTTTTTTAATTAAATATTGTACCATTCATCGTAGTTTTATCACTCTAAATCTTAGACATAAACAACTACAAGAAATAAATTACTTGTTCTTATGCAAATGTGTTTTAAAATATTTTGCTACCTCAGACAAGACTAACTTACAAAGCAAATAAAAACACTGGAAATACCTAGTTTACTGCGATAAACGACACTTTTTGGTTTGCCTGCCAACATTGGTCGCCAGCTACCGAAAAACGTAATAGATTTTTTTTGTTTACTTGGGATTTATAAGACAAAATATACAAAAAAAAAAGGAACCTATCTCTTAAGTTTGGCAGGTTGATAATGAATGACCCCGTATACATTTAAATATCTGTGAGTGTGAGGAGAAAGTTAAGTAACCAATGAGTTCTTTCTTACATACATTTTATGGACCGGACATTACTTTAAATAATATTTATATTAAAAAAAACAATAGACGAGTCATGTTTCCCAATGGAGCATTTTGCATACCACTTCATTTGTATTGAATCAAAAAAAAATTATACGTAGATATTATGGTACGCCAATCGGCATAATACAGTGTTGTATTATTCAAATTGTCAACAGTTTTGCAAATTACTCTTAGCTTGCTTACTCGATAAATTATAAAACAATCGATAAATTATCAAATTTACGATACATCACTGTTATTATTCATGTTATTTTTCATAAGTTTCTAATATATTACGGAACATTTTAATTAAGTACCAGATTTAGTCCGCGGCTTTTTTCGCGGAGTTTCTGATACCCACGATACAGTCATCATGGCGGAGTCGCTGGAAGACCTTGGCACAATGCTCAGAGACCTCAATACCATCTCTCAACAGGTGGGTCTCAAAATGAACATGGGCAAGACAAATATCATGTCAAACGCTCATGTTGCACCCGTGCCGGTACATGTTGGGAACGATATCATCGACGTTGTTGACCACTATGTCTATTTAGGACAGGTGATTCAGCTAGGTAGGTCCAACTTCGATAAAGAGGTCAGCCGACGAATCCAACTCGGATGGGCAGCGTTCGGGAAGTTACGGCATATTTTCTCGTCACAGATACCGCAGAGCCTCAAGACGAAAGTCTATAATCAGTGCGTGTTGCCAGTGATGACTTATGGCACTGAAACGTGGTCGCTAACTATAGGTCTCGTTCAAAAGCTCAAAGTCACCCAACGAGCTATGGAAAGAGCTATGCTGGGCCATATAGCTCGCAGAACCGATAACCGTTGGGGAATAAAGGTTCTCGAGTGGCGACCACGAACTGGAAAACAAAGTGTAGGACAGCCCCCCACTCGATGGACCGATGACATTAAAGCGGTCACAGGAAGTCGGTGGATGGTGAAGGCCCAAAATCGGTCGTCATGACGCTCTTTGGGGGAGGCCTATGTCCAGCAGTGGACGTCTATCGGCTGATATGATGATGATGATGATGACGATACAGGCAATCCTACTATGGGTATTTTTGACACATTAACACGCGTGGATTATTAGACGCGCCGCGCGCTGTCCTTTTGATTTCTAACAAGTTCATTAGAAACAGATACTATAAAATGTATCTGGTCTATTATTAAATAGCCAGATACATTTTATAGTATCGACCATGTAAATAGGTCTATGTACTGTGTCTGTGTTCTGGATATTTTCTATAATAATAAAAAAAAATCTATCTATGTATTGTATTGTATTAAGTATATGTATATCAGTCATCTAGTACCATAACACAGCTCTGTTTAACAGCAGCTTACCTTGGGGCTATATAATGCTGAGTAGGATTGTCCAGCATTATTCTAGATGATGCTGTGTGTCCAGCATTATTTATTTATATTCAACACTTACTTTCAACACGTCTTACTGTTGAAAGTAAGTGTTGCTGCGGATTCAAAACAAAACAAAACGCTACTAAGGTCAGTTTAGTTATCCCCTACAGATTTTTTTAAAAACTAAGTACTAACTATGGTTACATAAATATTATATGAACCAATGATTATTATTATTGATAATTGTTTCAAATAATTTCCATTTCTATTCTGTCAGTCGTCACATGACGGTTTCCGTTTTTTGGAAAACTAAGGTTAACTAATTTGGTAGGTAACAAATTTACCAATATTGTAGTACTAATATTAAATATTCTGTGCCAATATTACGACTTGTGCTATATTAATAAAACGATTGTCAATATAATAGTAATTCATTGGCATCGTAAACTTTATCGCCCTCGTTATTATAAAAGATGGTATTGTAAAACTCAATCAAATATTGTGTTATGAGTTTAAGTCATACCTAATGTTTTAAGTTGGTTTTTGTGCCTTTGGTATTTCTCAGTGAGCTTGAAACTGGACAATAAGGGTCAGTTTTTACAGACCAAGTGGCGATTACAAATCATTTTTTCTATAAATAACAACCAATAGTGACCTACTTGTTTTGTGGTGCTCATTCTTTGATAACCCCTTCCATGGGTCACCATTTTATGTAGCTGGAAGGGTCCTTTTCTAGGCTAAAATCAAATAGCCAAATAAAAAATCTGGAGAAGGACTACTATACCTATTTCTGCCGCAAAGCAGTAATGCTCGCATTGCTGTGTTTTGGTGTAAAGGGTATGGTTTTCGGTGAAATTACTGGCATATGAGGCTTTCGATCTATGCCTCAAGGTGGCAACCCGCGAGTTATACCTCTGGTATTGCAAGCGTCCATAAGCTGCGGTAACCGCTTACCATCTTGTGGGCCGTACGCTTGGTTGCCATTTCATATGTATAAAAAAAACTTTGGTTTTCTGAATCGATTATATTGTAGCGGTCGTAGAAAGTTGGTGAATGGTAATACCTCAAAATTGTTAGTTATAGCACACTATGAGAAATAATTATGTCCAGCAAATGGACGTTATTATTATCTGATAGTATGATAATGAAATGTATTTCACTAACTTTGTCATCATCATTATTATATCAGCCAATAGACGTCCATTGCTGGAAATAGGCCCCAAAGAGCGCCATGACTACCGATTTTGATGAATAATTACAATTTGAAAGTATCAGTAATATATTTGCTAATAAACTAGCCATTCAATTCCAAAGCTTACGACGACGATGATATAAAATGAATATTAAATAAGCACGAAACGACAATAAAACGCGAAAATTAAGCTTCAATAATCTTTTAAAGTCACCAATAACCGTAAATTTTGTTGTTACGATCTACAGACCTATTCTGTATGGCATTTTCGATTTCATTTCAATCTCGATTCTCGAAAATATGTTTATTTATGTCTTGTGCATTGGTGGTCTAGTGGTACTCCGCCTTCCGATCCTAAGGTCGTGGGTTCAAACCCAGTCGTGGATTTTTCTATTCAAAAAATTTATGTGCGCAATGCTAGTGCTCTCACATGGTGAAAGAAAACATCGCGAAGAAACCGGCATGTCCAAGAACTAAAAGATCTAAAGATATTGTGCCATCCACCATTCCGCATTGGTTCCGCGTGGTGGATTAAGACCTAATCACTCTTGTTTGAGAATAGGCCAGTGTCCCAGCAGTGGGAACATTAGAAGGCTGTCATAATGAGTGTGATGAGAGTGATTATTTTAAGATTCTAATTAGCTCTTTTCGCCTGACATACAGGATTACCTAGTTCAGGCTCAAGTGTTCTGTATATGTCTAAGTTTTTGCATTTGTTATCCTATTGTACCTTGTTAAAATTGAATAAACTATTTATTATTTATTATTATTATAATGATAAAATACGCAACACGGAAATCAGACGTCGGACGAAGGTTCAAGACGTTGGTAACCGTGCCATAGACTTGAAATGGAGTTGGGAGGACATTTGGCTAGACGCGGTGATGGTCGCTGGGGAAAAGCCTTGACTGAATGGTGGCCAAGGACAGGCCGAAGAAATCCGGGTCGTCCAACAGCGCGTTGGGTCGATGATATTGAAAAAGTCGCTGGAAAAACCTGGATTAGAACTGCACAGGACCGAAAAGAATGGCATAAGCGAAAGGAGGCCTATACCCAGCAGTGGGTGACACCGGGCTGAAATGATGATGATGATGATTATAATGATTATGATGATGGTGTCTTGTGTGTGTCATAAATTAGTGACAAGACGGTCAAGTCACGAATGTACCATGAAAATGTGTGTTCTAAACTTTGGAGCCGAACAAATATAAGAACCGGAAATATTTAAACCGGTTTCAAATCGGATTTTTTGTTAAAAAACTATATAATATCGATTTTTAAAGTTACAAAGTAAGGCTACTGGATACTAAGAAAACAGAATTATTCTAGCCTAGATTAATATCTAGATACTAAACCTGGATTATCGTAGAACAACTAAGTAAGGAAGTTATGTCACTTGGTAGGTTTTTCTTAATAAAATAAAATATTTGTTTAGACTAAAGTTAAAGTCATCAATAAAAAATATGTGTATTTTAATAAAAATAATATTATTGAAAAGTAATAAAATAAGAATTAATTCAGAAATAATATTATAAAAGGATTGACATCTGAGTCGTTCGTCAACTCACACCATGAATCTTGTCCCAACTGGTTGACAAATCGTAAATAAATATTATTTTCGTTCTGCAACTCGCACCACCCTTTGCTTCCATTGAATTTATGCGTCGAGAACAGTCACCGAAAATAGCAAACTCTAGGATTAAATAATTATTATTTCTACGCATTTTCTAACTGTTTTAAATCAGCCATTATTAAAAGCTGCGTAAGGCGCAAGTGGTCTAGTTGTAGTAAGTAAGTAAGTAAGTTAGTATGAGTCAGTGGCCAACTCTGATGACAGAGTTTCTAGGCCGCCCGAAGGCCTCTGTCATGGCATAACTAATGGTAGTGACCGCCTTATGGTTGTGGGTTCAAAGCCAGTCTTGCAACAATGTTTTTTAATTCAATTTTTTAATTCTATTTCAGTTCATTTCAAACTTTTTAATTCAATTATTATTAGAATCGTCTAAAAGTATGACATGCATGCATGTGATTAGACATATGTAAGTACTTAATTATTATTTAACTTTATTATTTTGACGACCGATGTGGCGCAGCGGGCGCAGGTCCGCCTGCGACGCAGAGGTTGCGGGTTCGATTCCCGCCTCGGAACAAATATTTGTACGATCTACAAATATTTGTTCCGGGTGTTCTGGATATTTTCTATATATAATAAAAAATATCTATCTATGTATTGTATTGTATTAAATATATATCAGTCATCTAGTACCCATAATACAGCTCTGTTTAACAGCAGCTTACTTTGGGGCTAGATGATGCTGTGTGGATTGTCCAGCATTATTTATTTATTTATTTATTTATTTATATTGTAAATTCAAATTGTCATATCTAAGTGCATGTACCATGTCGAAAGATAAATAAATGAAATGAAATGAAATGTAGTTTTTGATTTGAAAAAATATAACTTACAATTATGTTGACATTCAAAGTAATAATAAAACTCCCTGCCGTTTTAGTTGGTTCAAATTACGCATCGATAAAATTTTATCATCTCCTTACCAATTCAGCCGATTGAGATAAAGGTAGGCGGACATCAGCAAAGTGCAAATGGAGCGACAATATGCGTTTACATTTTTATACGTTTATTTTACTTGAACCCAGCGGGTTTACTCTTGCGAACTAAAACGATATAATGGAGACAATAATCGTGGGTCAGCTTATATCGGTGGTTGCTCTGAATTAAGTTATCACCGACATAAGTTGAGTCACTATAAATAATTAAATAAATAAATAATGCTGGACAATCATCCACACAGCATAATCTAGCCCCAAGGTAAGCTGCTGTTAAACAGAGCTGTGTTATGGGTACTAGATGACTGTTTATATTTAATACAATACAATACATAGATAGACATTTTTTATTATATATAGAAAATACCCAGAACACCCTAAACGAATATTTGTAAATCGTACAAACATTTGACCCGAGGCGGGAATCGAACCCGCAACCTCCGCGTCGCAGACAATTATTGACACACCACTTTACCTTTTATTACTGATAACCAGAACAAACAACTTATCTAGCCCTGCAAAGCACGGAAGCGCTCAGATAAAATTGCCACTGACGGTCACCCATCCAGACTTATTCAGTAGTGGGAATCAAAGCCACTTCTCGCTTGTCAACCGGGTACTCGTTCACCGCATCTTCAAAATTGGCTTGGTTTGGAAATCCTCTTAAAAATCCCCTGTGAGGAGGATTTCCGACATTTTTGTTTGCAAATCTTCTTACAATTGAATATGTTCCTACTTTATATGTAGAAAGGATAACTTGAATCAAATGTTTTTGGTCGAACGTAGCAAAATGCCCTGTGGGTAGAAAATTCTTGGGTCGAACGGGTAAGCACTCTATTTTAAGGTTTTTAAATAAATATCTTCCAAAAATGTTATATCAGCAACTTCATATTTTTATAGTACCTTCAAAGTTAAATTTTTGTGCAAACAGAAACCCTTTTTACGTTTTACGACATTTTAATCATTAAGTCGCTGCAGGCGATTCCGTCACTTAGCTTATCTATAAAAACGCCTGGTTATCTACAATTAAGTACACCTGGTAATTAGATACCTACCATACAGGAAATTCTGATAATTAAAACGTTGAAGTTAACTTATACTTATCTTCCTATTACACTGTCAACGTAAATTATGTAAAATGCAATCTAGGAATATAAGCCAAGTTATAGATTGTAAAGACCGGTAATAATATAAATATAAAATATATTTTAAGTTGTAAATATAAGGCCAACTATTAAACACTTCAGCTATTGCTTTTCTAAAATAACTTTGGCGGTTTGCCCATCTTATAAGCACGAAGTGGCGTTAATCCAGTATTATTGACAAGAGTACCTACTTTTAATAAGTTCCTAAAAAGTTGTTTATATTTCTTGAAAACTTTACTAATGTTTAAACTGACGACCGACGTGTCAGTGCTTCATCATGAGTCTTTTAGTGATTCCATTGCTGGGAAACTGGCCTACTCTTGAACGAGAGTGCTAAATCCATCACGCGGACCCAATGCGGATTGGTAGTAAGTCAGTGCTTAGTATTGATAAAAGAGAATGGAACAAACAATCGATTTATACTAGATTTTTCCTCTTGGTTGTCATGTCACTTGTTGCTTCTTAGATAGGCGAACCGCCTTCATGACAACAAAAATCAAATGAAATATGAACGCGAGCACTTGACAAATGGCACAGACACTGCACTCATCAGTGTCAACGTCGAGTATAATATTTCCCACTTCAGTCCAGACGCACTTATTTATGGAATCTGCAACTCAATAAACCGAATAATCTATTATAATTTTATTACAATGAGTGAAAAAACCGAAGTAGACGGCGGTAGACGATTTATGGTCGCGGGTGCTCATGAAAGTTTAAGTTGCAGACTTGTAAGGTGTGATGTATTTCTTGAAATAGCAACAAGTAACAGCCTTCTTATGTTCCCAGTGCTGAGACTGACCTACTCTCAAGCGAGAGTGATTGGGTCATAATCCACGCGGAGTCAATGCGGATTGGTGTATCGGACTCAATGCGGATTGGTGGTTCGGACCCAATGCGGATTGGTGGATCGGACCCAATGCGGATTGGTGGATCGGACCCAATGCGGATTGGTGGATCGGATTCAATGCGGATTTATGAAACGAGTATCAAAATTATTGTTTTAATAATTAATGGGTTTATTTTGGAAAAAACAAAGATAAGTTTATAGTTACTAGCAATATTCCAGATGGTTAAAATATTTAACATCATTCGCCAGGTTTAATATTTCTCCACATAAGAATAGCATTTTGAACTCTGCTTAACTAATTGTGCTTGATTAAATTATTAATTTAATTAAAAAACTTGAAACTTGAACTAACTTTTATGATAGTTTGCGTCAGTTGCATTTATTAAGTTAAAATTTTTATTAGAGCTCTACTTTTTTTTTAGATAAGTGAAAAATTTTACAGCTGCTCAAGAATGCCAGACAAAGTCAGGATCGGAAAAAATTGCAGCAATATCAGAAAATGACACGAAAAACGACACGAGGAATCGGATCGTCCATTTTTGATCATTTTTCTTGGTTTTGTTGTGTTTTGGTGGCAGCTTATCCAATAGTCGTTATCTTGGCAAATTTAAGGGTTGGATCTCCTTGGTTTGTTAGTTAGAAGGTTAGTTGAAGACTCTCCTCGAAATTAAAAAAAATAGTAGATAATTATTTGAAACGGCTTAATTTTTTAAAATAAATAGACAGATGAATGTAAGAAAAAGATGATGAAGAAATGACAGTTGATGTTTATTATTTAAACGTTTATTGGGGTTCTATGCATTGTTTGTTACTTTTGCCAAAAAATAAAAGAAAATGATTATAAAACATAGTTATTATGCTGTCTGCAACCGACAAAACCTTGGACGTTATTGATGATAATATTATACCGTCCGAATTCAGAAGCTCCGGAAAAAACTGATGCCTGATTCATGATTACCGAAATCGACGTAAGACAGTTACAAATGATTGAACAGTACTAATGCAGTTTTGTGTAACGTATAATTTGGACATTTGGATGTCTAGGTCACCTTTGGAGAGGAAATCATTGTTTTTGGTATTTTTTAACCTTGGCTGTCGTGTCTTGCAGCTGCGCATTTACAATTTATGCAGAGACGTTTAAATAAATGTATTATATATACAGGGCGTCCCAAACTTATGGGACATGAAGGGGAAGTACCTTAAATATCGTAGATAGTGTATTTTGCTTAAAGAAGACTTTATGTTATTTTTAAAACTTAGTAATTCCGCATTCATAGATTTTCTAAAAATTACTTGCTTCGTCTGGGAATCGAACCGACTCAAATGTCAAAAAAAAATCACCATAAATTAAACAAACTAATTCATAAGATTTTTTTAAACGAAATAATATTTTTAAATGTCGTTCTTAAATTTGAAAATGGAACAGTCTGTGCGAGCGTTTGTTTTTCGGATATTGATCTGTTTAGTCTTAATTTACTTACACAAGTGTTAATGTGTTAATTTGTTGCGAACATGGCATATCAAGTAAGTTTTGATCTAATGGAAGCATATTTTTTGAACGATAAAGATATCTCTAGAAGTTTGCGGTGGTACAGCGTAAAATATCCTGATAGACAAATACCGTCTCGTAAAGTTTTGAAAAGGCTTGTGAACAATTTGAGAACTCTTGGACGTTTCGATAAACGCCCAAGAGAACCACATCAAGAAAACCATACGATCAACGACGAAGAACTTGATATTTTAATTTACTTTTCGGCTTTTCCGAAAACATCGGTGAGAAAAGGAGAACATGAAATTGGAGTTTCGAAAAGTAAAATACACCGTGTATTAAAAAAACACGGTTTTAAGAGTTATGTTGAAAGACGATTGGTTCAAAAATTACTTCCGGGCGAAAGGAGAAAATATTTCTGTCTTGATATCCAGGCACGCTTGCTCGAAGATCCAAATTTTTTGGATAATATTATTTGGACAGACGAATCTAACTTTAGTAATAACGGTATGTATAACCGCAACAATAATCGTATTTGGTCTAAAGAAAATCCCCTACGAGTCACTGAAACGAATAACCAAGTACGTTTTTCACTCAACTGTTGGTGTGGACTTTTAAAAAACCGGGTTTTCTTAATCCATTTTTACCAAGGAACCTTAAACACAGAAAAGTATTTAGGAATACTTCAAATTTTAAGGGATGAGATAAGAAATCTTTCCGCGGCGGAGCAAGAAAACTTAATTTTCCAACAAGATGGAGCTCCGGCTCATAATAGTCGGAGAGCAGCAGATTTTCTAAATGAATGTTTTCCTACATGGATTGGTACAAATGGACCGATTAGATGGCCGGCCAGATCCCCGGACCTTACACCATTAGATTTCTTTTTTTGGGGATACGTGAAAGATATGCTATACAAAAAGCGATACGAGAACGTGGGCGAGTTGCAAACTGAATTGTGCCATATCACATCGAGTGTTCACCATAAAATGATAAGAAAATCAACAGGTAGCGGACTCATTAAAAGATTGGCGATTTGCGTAAGACAAGAGGGATCACATTTTGAGCATTTAATTAATTAATTTACAAAAAAATACTCACTTAATTGACTACGGCAGTTACATGTATGTTTTTATGTTGATTAAAATGATTAATTTTACGTTGTTCCTTTCTTTTAAAATACAATGTTACCAAAGCAGAGTTATTATTTTTTAGCTATTCTTTCGATTGGCATCATAAAAGTAGGGTGATTTTTTTTTGACATTTGAGTCGGTTCGATTCCCAGACAAAGCAAGTAATTTTTAGAAAATCTATGAATGCGGAATTACTAAGTTTTAAAAATAACATAAAGTCTTCTTTAAGCAAAATACACTATCTACGATATTTAAGGTACTTCCCCTTCATGTCCCATAAGTTTGGGACGCCCTGTATACCTAAACGCTTTCGTAACTGACTGACAGGCCTTAGTAACAGTCAAAAGTCCGATTACTTAGTTCAATGTTGACTTTGTCGCCAAAATTAAATTTGCTGGGTAAATTGCTCTTAAAGTGTAGAAATAAATTCTCGAAATTCAACTCCTAGAGAGAAGATAAAATTTGTATTTAAAACTCAGCGCGGACAAAGTCTAAATATACAAAAGGGTAATTTTGAAACTCAAAGTCATGCGCACTGAGCTATGGAAAGAGCTATGCTTATATATAGAAGCTTCACAACATGATAGGATCCAAATTGAAGAAATCCGTAGGAGAACCAAAGTCACAGCTTTCAGAGTTGGCAAAAGTAAGAGGCGCCAACTGCCTCTTACTTTTGCCAACTCTGAAACGCACTTTAGCTTGCCAACTTGTGGCCCAACGTCTGCATTGTGTTTCTTTTTAGTAAGTAAGGAAGTTTGTATGAGTCAGTGGCCAACTCTGATGACAGAGTTTTTAGGCCGCCCGAAGGTCTATTTTAGTGCAGTTCACTCTTCATTATGAATTTCTTTATCATAATCATGGTTATTTTCTCTATCATAAGTAATTAAAAAACAAATCTGCTAATTAAAATTTTTAATTCCAACTCATACAAAAAAAATAAAAAAAGCTTAATTCCTGTTTAATACTGCATAATATATTTAAAATCCCGTTTTTTTATTCTCAGTCACTGTATTCGAATTCATGGTTAGTCCAGCAATCATCATCATCATCATGACAGCCTTCCTATCTTCCCATTGCTGGGACACTCTCAGGTGAGAGTGATTAGACCTTAATCCACTACGCGGACTCAATGCGAATTATTGGATGGTACAGTCATATCTTTTGAATTTTTAGTTTTTGGACATGCCGGTTTCCCTACGATGTTTTCCTTCACCGTATATTATATTAAATTGTCCACCAATATTTATTATTATTTTCATAGTTATTCAAAACGATTTTCCGTTAATTTCGCCTCTATCGGAGCGTAAGTTTTCTCTGCCCTGTGCATTTCTCCGATTTGATTGATTGTTGCAAGGTGCAATATTAACGGTCATGTTCAATAATAATGATTTAAAAAAAAACATTCAATTTATAGATACAGTCACAGTTTAAGGGTTCTTTTAAATTAGGTACCATGTGAGCAAAGCCGTGGGCAGAAGCTACCAGTCAAGTAATTATGAAAGAAAGAAAGAAAAGTGTTCATTCGACAGCGCAACCAAAAAAAAATAGACCAGAAATAGGCTATAGTTCTACTAGTCTATGCATAAAATTGTTTTTTTTTTTTTTTATATACCTACTACTAAAGTGGTAACCAAGCGTACGGCCCACTTGATGGTCAGCGGTTACCGTAGCCTATGTACGCATGCAACATCATAGATATCACTTGCGTGTTACCACCCTGAGACCTTAGATGGTAAGTCTCATGTGCCTGTAATTTCACCGGAAACCATACCCTTCACACCGGAACACAGCAATGCGAGCATTACTGCTTGGCGGCAGAAATAGGTATGGTGGTAGTCCTTCCCCGGACGAGCTCTATCACAAAGAACTCTACTACTCTATATATGTATTATATATAATTACCATATATAGTTTTTAAAATGATAGTTTTAAGATAATTTTCACTTAAAACGGGGTATTTACTATGATTTGTGAGTTTTATTGATTCCCGATATTTCGGCGCAGTTACATGCACCATGATCACGGGAGAACTGAAGTCTTTGCGGTGTTATAACTATTGACAGACAAATCTGTCCACCCTCTTTCTTAGTCTTTTATTGCGAACGATACTACCATCGGTTTCAATCCCACACACGACTCGATTTCGACACACGACAGTATTACCATAGTACGGTGGACGCGTTATAGAAACACATTTTCGCAGTTTTGGCTTTTGTTAATTGGCCAATTCTGGCATTTAAGGTGTTACAGATATGGCCTGTAATTACTGCGTCGTAATGTTATGGACAGGGTAATTACTTCCAAAGTTAACGGTGAATTACGAAATGTCATACAATCATTTTGAAATTATCGAAATGTAATTGCTAAACTGTTTATTGAAGTAAAAGTACACTGTTATTTGTGACTGGAAGGCAAGCGATTGCATCATTTTCTTGAATTCTATTATATCTTTATTCATAATGGGTATAATTTATGTTTGTTTTAAAATAACGATTTCAGGAATAAAACAATACCTAAATTAAATCGTTCTGGTTCTGACTGACTGACTGTCAATCAACGCCTAGCCTAAACCATAATCTTCTCTTAGTCTAGACTAGAGACCCAATATTTTCAAGATGTGTTCATTCTAATGTATTGGGTGAACTAACAAATAAAATGTCACCAGATTTGGCCACTGACTCATACGAACGAACAAATTAAATTCCTAAATTCAATTTTATTATGATAACGAGAAAATGTAGTTTGTATGAAAACTTAACGCGGAGCATTCCACTAGTCTATTTATATTTTTTCTTTTATATATTAAAAATAAAATTTTATAAATTAAATCTGTTTCAATTAAGATAAATGTCAATGGGTACAGTGGCACGGTTAAAAGTAACGTGTCACATCACTGTCCCCATTGAAGATAAAGTGTCAAATAATATAATTGGGTCAAAATCATGGGGACATCAGGAATACACGTAAATTTACACAACATTTTCTTTATCATACATACATACATACATAAAATCACGCCTGTACCCCGTAGGGGTAGGCAGAGACCATGGATTTCCACTTGCTAAGATCCTGACACACCTGTTTTGCTTCACTCACTTTACTCTCATCACATTCTTCATACACGCTCGTCGGTTTAGGGTACTCCTGACCTGGCCTTTCTTTAGCACGTCTTCAATTTGATCGTAATACGTGCGTCGAGGTCTTCCCCTTCCAACTGTACCATTCACACTCGAATTTTCTTTATCTTAGTGTATATACAAGATCAATCAATGCGATAAAAACCCTAAAATTCTAAGTCTAGACAGCTCAAGTCTAAATACCCCCGTAGTGTGCAAATTGCCTCAAGCCAATTTACATTTTCCGTCGATAAGACGTCCGCTATCCGTTGTCCGCTTGTCCACTGATCGTGTATACGTCGGCGGACATCTTAATTGCCACGCGATAGAGTATTCACACCAAAGAATACTTGAAACACCCGGTGCAGTATAGAAGAGACACAGATGCCAATTGATTTTGTTGTTTTATTTTAATAGTAGAGTTCTTTGTGATAGAGCTTGTCCGGGGAAAGACTACTACCATACCTATTTTTGCCGCCAAACAGTATTCGCTTTGCTGTGTTCCAGTTCGAAGGGTATGGTTTCCGATGAAATACAGGCACATGAGACTTTCCATGTAATGTCTCAGGGTGGTAACAAGCAAGTGATATCTATGATGTTGCATGCGTACATAGGCTACGGTAACCGCTGACCATCAAGTGGACCGTACGCTTGGTTCCCGCTTTAGAGGTATGAAAAAAATAATAATTACGCAATAATGTCATTTGACTAAGTTATTTGAGGTTGGCAAATTTAGATTTCTTATACCTTGGTTACTTCACTTGCCTTACAAATAACCTCTGATAACATCGATAACAAGTAACAAACATTCGATATTTGAACATAAAATTGAAAATAAAATCATTAACCAAAAAATGTGAGCCCAAAAAACACGATTTAAAGAAAAATTCAAAGGTGGCACGAAATCAGAAGCAAGTTCAATAAAAAAGCTATTCCTGGAAGTGATGAATGACTGATGGTGAAGGCATAAGATTGGTCATTCTGGCACTTTTTTGATAACGACAAACCTGACAAGTAGTACACGTGTGTTGACTGATAAAAAAATTACGTAAAATGAACTGTAGGCACTTTGGAAGATGGGTCTTCTGGCCTTCTGCTCTTTGCTGTTAGAACGTCAAGTATTTTAACTAACCTGTTCCAGTAGATTTGTTTATCAGCTAACGCGAAAGGGTTAAGTAGATTGTTCGGCTTACATGTATATACAAATTACATGCAATGTTGACGACCGATGTGGCGCAGCGGGCGCAGGTCCGCCTGCGAAGCAGAGGTTGCGGGTTCGATTCCCGCCTCGGGAAAAATGTTTGTATGGTCTACAAATATTTGTTACGGGTTTTCTGGGTATTTACTACATATAATAAAAAAAATATCTATCTAGGTATTGTATTGTATTAAATATATATCAGTCATCTAGTACCCACAATACAGCTCTGTTTAACAGCAGCTTACCTTGAGGCTATAGATGATGCTGTGTGGATTTTCCAGCATTATTTATTTATTTATAATGTTATCCTTCTTCTTCTTTCGAGTCAAGGTTCTTTCAATAGGGAGAAATGGGGTCAGATCAGGTCAGTAAGTCGCAACTGCTACAGCGGCAACTGAAGCGATGCTTAGGTCAGCTCTAGTGCAGGTTAAAGGGCAAGTGGGGCAATTCAATAAGTGGGAGTGGTTTGAGAGGGCGCACTCAGTCACACAGTACACACAGAAAAAAAACTATTCTTAAAGCAAGAATAATCCTCTTGGTCAAGAATAATAATGATTTATATATGGCTAACAATAAGTATACTTCACTTTAGAATAATATTGTTTCAAATTTACTGTTTTAACTAGAGAATATTATTCTTCGTTCCAGAATAATATTTTCTTATCATAAAAACTAGCTTTAAACATATTTTGTGTCTCCTCCCAAGAATATCTATATTCTCCGTATACAAGAAACATGGTATCTTCATTCTCAATCAATTAAGCATATGATATTCTTGAAATAAGATAATTGTGTATTCATTTGAATGATAGTTTTGTCTTCATGTAATGTTTTATTTCCAAGTGATGATAAAATTTCTTGTCCAAAGAAATTGTAGTTTTCATTAAAAAATATATATTTTCAACCTAAGAATAATAACGTTTTGTTTAAATTTACTTGAGAAATAAATTTCTTATCCAAAGAATTACTGTGTTTTCATTGAAGAAACCTTAGTTTTATTTTAAGTATATTATATTCTTGGAAGAAATAAAAGAACTACCTGCTTTGAGATTGTGCATTATTAGCTTTAAGAATATAATTTCTTGTGTGAAGCACGTAGTGTCTTCGTGTAATAAAATTGCTGTTTTATTTGAAGAGCATGAAATGTTTGATGTAATATAAATTATTATCAATGTAAGATATTGTGCGTCTTACTTCGAGATTGTGCATTATTAGCTTTGAGAATATAATTTCTTGTGTGAAGCACGTAGTGTTTTCATCTAACAATATGACTGTCTTATTTGAATAGCATTAAATGCTTGATCTAAAATGAACTATTCTTAATGTAAGATATTGTGCGTCTTACTTCTAGATTGTGTATTATTAGCTTTGAGATTATAATTTCTTGTGTGAAGCACGTAGTGTCTTCGTCTAATAAAATTGTTGTTTTATTTAAAGAGCAAGAAATGCTTGATCTAATATAAATTATTATCAATGTAAGATATTGTGTGTCTTACTTCGAGATTGTGCATTATTAGCTTTGAGAATATAATTTCTTGTATGAAGCACGTAGTGTCTTCGTCTAACAAAATTACTGTCTTATTTGAATAGCATTAAATGCTTGATCTAAAATGAACTATTCTTAATGTAAGATATTGTGCGTCTTATTTCGAGATTGTGTATTATTAGCTTTGAGAATATAATTTCTTGTGTGAAGTACATAATGTCTTCGACTAATAAAATTGCTGTTTTATTTGAAGAGCATGAAATGCTTGATCTAAAATAAATTATTCTCAATGTAAGATATTGTGCGTCTTATTTCGAGATTGTGCATAATTAGCTTTGAGAATATATTTTCTTGTGTGAAGCACGTATTGTCTTCGTCTAACAAAATGACTGTCTTATTTGAATAGCATTAAATGCTTGATCTAAAATTAACTATTCTTAATGTAAGATATTGTGCGTTTTACTATAAAACATGTATTAGGTTAAATTGAAAATATAATTTCTTGAATTGAAAACAAATGTAGATTTTTTTTTGATTGACCATTTAAGTATTTCTAGTGTAGAAGTTAGACTGAAATCTAGTCTACATTTCTAGTTTAGGGGACTAGAAATGAAGCCAAAACAAAATAAACAAATGCTCAATTGAAAAAATACATACTTACTTATTATTTTCAACTTAAGAACTTAAGTTACAGTTACAGTTGAAAACAATAAATAAGTATGTATTTTTTCAATTGAGCATTTGATTATTTTGTTTTGGCTTCATTTCTAGTTCCCTAAGCTAGAAATGTAGACTAAATTTCAGTCTAACTTCTACACTAGAAATACTTACTGCTCAATCAAAAAAAAAATACCTACATTTGTTTTAAATTCAAGAAACTATATTTTCAAATTTAACCTAATACATGTTTTAAAGTAAAACGCACAATATCTTAAATTAAGAATAGTTAATTTTAGATCAAGCATTTAATACTATTCAAATATGACAGCAAATTTGCAAGACGAAGACACTACGTGCTTCACACATTAAATTATATTCTCAAGCTGATAATGCACAACCTCGAAGTAATTTAACCTAATAGTACACGTTTCATAATACGCACAATATCTTAAATTAAAAATAGTTTAATTAGAATTCCCAAAATTATACAATTACCTACTAAATTCATACTTTTTCAAACATAACAAATAACAACAATAAAATTATATAAGAAATTACAATCTCATTTGACAGGTTATGTGTGGGAACCAAAGAGATAAAAACATTAGATCAATTTTATTAGTATTTATTTTTAAAACGCTTAAGGAATCGAAATAATAAAAAAACAGGTTTTTAGCTTGTCAGAATCGGTTATTTTGGAACCGAGTTCCAACGCCTTAATTTTAACCTATTGCGGTACCAGCCATGAACTCTTATAGCGATTCAAATGAAGACCTAAACTAAATTGTTAAAAAAAAAATTACCATGATATCAATTAGACAATTAATAATTAATACTAAATTGACAATAAAATTTTTTGACAATTTGGTTTAGGTCTTCATTTGAATCGCTATATAAGAGTTCTTGTTACAATAAGGCTTATCTAATTAAATATTAATATTCAGTCAAAATATTGGCATACAAAATTTAAATGTTATTTCGGAACAGAGTTCCAACGCCTTAATATAGTTTTGAACAACCGCATTTTAAAACTAAAGATAAGAAATACCTGCTTACCTACAAAATTAGTACATACTGGCCAGCAAGCATGGATTTACTGTACAATAGAAATTCAGTTAAGTGCTAATACATCTGTGATATATGGTACCACATTATCATATTTGGTTTTTATACCATACACACATCTTTGAATCACTAAATAAATGTGATCAGAAGCCTTGGGATAAGAGGCATTCAGAGTGTGATAACACTTAAATAGTGTATCAAGTGCTTTGGTTGCGGACGCGAAATTATATTTTATCGTGTCAATCACCAGATAATATGCTGCAGCTGTTTCTGTTTCACATGCCACGATGTAAGGCTGGACTGTAGTTTTATTAACTTTGGCTAGCTTGATAATTTTATCTATAGTTTGATGTATATCTCCAGATTCTGAAAAAAAAAATCATAATGTTTAATACTAAATAAATAAATAATGGCAGACATTTTTACTCCGTGCCGTCTAGCTCCAAACTAAACAAATCTTGTACTAAGGGGGCATCAGATAACAGATAGAATAACTACATAAGTTTTTTTTTAAAAAGATACATAGGTTGGACTTATAATTCACAGAAACATTCAGATCTAGAAGAAATATTTGTAGACCGTGCAAACATTTGCCCTGCTGCGGGGATCAAACCTGCAACCTATCGCTTCTCAACCCGCCCAACGCGCTACCGAGGTCGTCATCTCATCTCATCGTCAGGATTTTACCCTTGTTTTATAAAAAAAATCGTGCAAGTAGTAATTTTAATAAAATTAAGTTTATATAACAATTTAAAACTTACTTGAACGTTCACGACAATGCCCTCAATGCATTCAACAGTTGCAAATTTTACTCCTCTATTTAATCTTCCCTTCGGCGGTATCAACTGGCAAAGCAGCATTACTTGTTTGATCGCCTTTTTGTCTGAAACATTAAATTATATTGTCATTCAGATGTGCTAATCCTGCTCAGTATCAATCAATACCGGGAAGCAAAATGACAAAATGGCACAATTACATACAATTTCTTGCAAAGCAAAGTGTCACCCAAAATTTTAATGTTTAATGTTTTACGTGGCACTGCACTGCAATTATTGTAGCTTATAGATTATTGTGGATCTCTTAAAGTAAAGTATAGCCATACCTTCATCTTCGTGTTTTATTTCCTCTAATTCTTTAATTATGCATTCGTCTTTACAAGAGACAGCTTTTATATTTGCAACTTTGTTAAAAAAGTCGTTTCACTTTAAAAAAAAATGTGTGTATGTAAATGTAGGGAACTTTTTATCGTAATCAATATTGATCTGAAATTTAAAACGTAATTTAATAAATATAAAGGGTGAATCTTACATTTCTTAAAAACACCCTGCATTAATGCACTATCGAGTGGCTCGCAAAGACCAGAGCCTCGATTCTACTAAATGTACTCGCACAACAGTAAACATACTAGGTACCTACTCACACACTTCCAACTGATAATTCAGTTCTGATTGGTGTTCGGTTTTTGCTGTTTACAGTCTAATAAGTATATTTGGGTATTCTTGGGATGAATATGTATTTGAATCTCACCAGACAAAGTTCGTGTGAGTCAGTGGCCAACTCTGGTTACGGAGTTAACAGGCCACCCGAAGGCCTCCGTCATGGTAAATAGTAAAAAATGTATAGGTACATACCGTCGAAGTGAGGTACTCTTGTATGTTTTTTTGAAGTTTTATTCGTGTGCCTATTACGGGGCATAGCTCTTTTAGAACATCTCCTTTGATAATATCTCGAAAAATAGCTGGTGTTATAGCGTTTTCTGAAACAGGGAAATCATATCTTATGTAAAGACTATGATATTTTTGAACCAAGAATATGAGTCTTCGCTTGCAAGTAGGTACGGTAGGTACTTGCGTAGGTACATCCTCAACCTCTACTGCATTTAATTAACCCCGAAAATGGTATACTTAGCGAGTTTATTGTCAAAGAAGTATGTTTAAAGAAAATTAATGATAGGAACACGAAATAATTTACACACATACCTTTAAAATTCTCTAGAACGTCTGCAGGCATCTCCCAACTAACTATTGAAGTTTTATTTTATAGCCTATTACGAGGCATAGCTCTTTTAGAACATCTTCGATAATATCTCGAAGAATATCTGGTGTTATAGCGTTTTCTGAAACAGAGAAATCATATCTTATGTAAAGACTATGATATTTTTGAACCAAGAATATGGGTCTTCGCTTGCAAGTAGGTACGGTAGGTACTTGCGTAGGTACACCTTCAACCTCTACTGCTTTTAATTTACCCCGAAAATGGTATACGTAGCAAGTTTATTGTCGAAGAAGTATGTTTAAAAAGGATTAATGATAGGAACACGAAATAATTTACACACATACCTTTTAAATTCTTTAAAACGTCTGCAGGCATCTCCCAACTGACTAGTAATTCTAGTAAATCCATGTTCATTATGTACCAATTACTTTTGTTGTACGTAACTATGTATTAATAACCTAAGTTGATAATAATCCTACCTAATTGATAAAATGCTGAGGTTCAAAACTACATTTTTACAAAATTATCTGACCACTCTCGACGTCGCACTTCACAGAAAGAAAGAACCACAGAGAATCTAAGCACTACGTTGAAAGAACTGCCTTCAGTGTTGCCGGCAGTCACTGGAAAAAGTCCTAACCCAAGACAAGGTTTTGTTAATTTAAAGGGTAAAAGCACCAGTTATTAAGCACCTTGGCCAATTTATATAGCTATAGTTTCTTTATGTGTCATTCAAATGATGTTTTTATGGTGCTAATGGAGACGGGAAAAGTTCAAATACTTATCACTTTGATAACAAGAAAAATAATTAACATTGTTTATAAAGTTTTTATATTCATTACTGGCACCCCAGAACTAGTTACTGGCATGTTTGGTTACAGTTATTGGCCATAGCAAAACACGGCAGATTAGTAATTTTTTTTAAAAAAATTACAAGGAGCATGATTATCGAGTTCCTAGCTCTGGTTTAAACGAACTTTTCGAAGCCCTTGTATAAATAATTAAGGTTTAAAACCACCAAACAAAATGAATTAGTCTCGTTTCTGAATTTTATTTCTGCACAAGTTTAGCGCTAGAAACAGTGTTGCCACATTCAATTCAATTCAACACAAAAAACAATACGATAAATCTGAATCGAAAAATCAAAAAATCTAAATAAAATCTGTGAGAACATTAAATTATGTTTATAAGATATATTTTAGGTTAACAAAATAATGACCTAAATTAAAGAAAACATTAAATTGTAGAAATTCAAGAACTTATTATTAATTTCGCCTGTTTTTCCCTCGATCAATCAAGTACACGATGTTGCCTCGGCGTAAAATAGGCTGCCGCATTAGCGTAGCGTAGCGTATCTACGCGAAAACATCTTTGCCCAAAACGTAATCGTCAAAAAAATATTTTTTGGATTCATTATTTCATTGACAAATAATATCTCCTCATATGACCAATTTCGGGAAAACGGGAACACTAAAGATCCGCCATGACAGTTATTAGCAATGATCACGTGACGCATCTTGACTTTGGTTTGGCTGTTTTGTTTGGTTTGTTGTTGTAGAAAAATATTGTCTTCGACCAATAAACAAAATATACAATACTAGCGGCTCATCCCGGCTTAGCACGGGTGCAATAAAAACTAACTAAAGCACCCGTGCTATGCCGGGGCGGGTCGCTAGTCATTCATAAGGTAGGAGCCGACCGCACGTTTTAGCCGCGCGGCTACCTATTTCATAGTTCACGTGCACGCCCCTCTCTGGCCACGGCGCGCGCGCGGGCTTGCATAGTATTTTTTTTAGACTGACATTTTTATAATTTGTCATAACTTTTGAATGGAATGTCTGATTTCAATAATTCAAACAGTCATCTACAGGTATTGAAACAGTTTTGAATATGAAATGATTTATTTGAATAAGGATTAATATAAAAGTATGGAATACGTGGTCTGATTTTGATCGGCATTTCTATCAACATTGAAATTGTAAAAAAGTAGTTATAGTTACATAACTACAATAGTTAGACATATAGTATTACTGACTTTTTTGTAGATATTAATATGTTCTTTAATATTGTAGAACATTTTTTTGTTCTATCATCAATAGTTTCCGCAGCGCATGCAATTAAAGACATTTTATGGCACTTTTTTTACACCTTGGGTTACATTATTGAAGTTTTATTAGGGATTCCTATTATTTTCTAAAATAAAATATAGCCTATGTTACTCAAGGATAATGTAGCATTCTAATGGTGAAATATTTTTTGAAATCGAACCAGTAGTTTTTGAGTTTTTTCGTAACAAACAAAAATACAAACATACAAATCTTCTCTCTTTTTATGATATTAGTATAGATAAAAAAAATCAAGAATGGTATGATTAAGGTGAGTATCTGTGCTTTCTCTAATGAAGAAACATTTGCTTGATAGAAGAATCAATTGCATCTTATTCCAGTCTAAGAATATTATTCTTATAGTATGAATTTCCTTAACAGTTAATTTTATATTTATACGAAAAATATTGTCTTCGACCAATAAACAAGTTAATACAATTTTTGACAAATCCAAAACTCATAATATAAATAAATACATTTTCATAAAGAGTAGGTACCTATACCTACCGACCCATACTTTTATTTCAAGGATGTTATGCTTAAAGTGAGTAGGTATCTGTACCTACTTTCTAAAACATCAAAAGCATAGCTTGTAAAAAAAAACAAGTCTTGCAACACAGTTCTACTACAGTAAAAAGTTATGAGATCTATGTAAATACCAAGTCAGTATATCAATAGGTACTTACTTATTAAAAGTCTTTTATGTGTTTAATAAATAGATTGCCGATATTCTATCTAATTCATCGCATGATGATTCATCCAAACACAATATACCTATCTCACAAGTAATACATTATAATATTAAATTAGATTGTTTAATGCTATTGCCAAATCAATCTAAAATCTCTCTCGCAAATGAAACTTTGTAATCCTATATATTTAAAAAGGATTACAAAGTTATTTATGCAGTTGGTGTATCTAGAAAACTAGACCAAAATTTTAAAATATTTTAGTTTTATCTTGATTTATACACAAAATATACAATTTATGTCAAAAATCCAAAACTCTTAGTGAAAAGATATATATTTTTAAGGAGAGTATACCCATACTTTTATTTCAAGAATGTTATGTTTGAGGTGAGTATCTGTACATTCTTTACCGAAGAAACATATGCTTGATAGAAGAATAAAATGCATCATAATCCACTGTAAGAATATTATTCTTAGAGTAAGAATTTCCTTATCAGCTTTTATTATATTAATAAGAATAATATTGTCTTCGACCTATAAACAAGTTATACATATTATGTCAAAAACCCAAAACTCTTAGTGGAAAGATATATACTTTTAAGGAGAGTATACCCATACTTTTATTTCAAGAATGATACGCTTGAGGTGAGTATCTATACATTCTTTAACGAAGAAACATATGCTTGATAGAAGAATAAAATGCATCATAATCCACTGTAAGAATATTATTCTTAGAGCAAGAATTTCCTTATCAGTTTTTATTATATTAATAAGAATAATATTGTCTTCGATCAATAAACAAGTTATACATTGTATGTCAAAAATCCAAAACTCTTAGTGGAAAGATATATATTTTTAAGGAGAGTATACCCATACTTTTATTTCAAGAATGATATGCTTAAGGTGAGTATCTGTACATTCTTTAACGAAGAAACATATGCTTGATAGAAGAATAAAATGCATCATAATCCACTGTAAGAATATTATTCTTAGAGTAAGAATTTTCTTATCAGTTTTTATTTTATTAATAAGAATAATATTGTCTTCGACCAATAAACAAGTTATACATTGTATGTCAAAAATCCAAAACTCTTGGTGAAAAGATATATATTTTTAAGGAGAGTATACCCATACTTTTATTTCAAGAATGTTATGCTTGAAGTGAGTATCTGTACATTCTTTAACGAAGAAATATATGCTTGATAGAAGAATAAAATGCATCATTATCCACTGTAAGAATATTATTCTTAGAGTAAGAATTTTCTTATCAGTTTTTATTTTATTAATAAGAATAATATTGTCTTCGACCAATAAACAAGTTATACATTGTATGTCAAAAATCCAAAACTCTTAGTGAAAAGATATATATTTTTAAGGAGAGTATACCCATACTTTTATTTCAAGAATGTTATGCTTGAGGTGAGTATCTGTACATTCTTTAACGAAGAAACATATGCTTGATAGAAGAATAAAATGCATCATAATCCACTGTAAGAATATTATTCTTAGAGTAAGAATTTCCTTATCAGCTTTTATTATATTAATAAGAATAATATTGTCTTCGACCAATAAACAAGTTATACATTGTATGTCAAAAATCCAAAACTCTTAGTGAAAAGATATATATTTTTAAGGAGAGTATACCCATACTTTTATTTCAAGAATGATACGCTTGAGGTGAGTATCTAAACATTCTTTAACGAAGAAACATATGCTTGATAGAAGAATAAAATGCATCATAATCCACTGTAAGAATATTATTCTTAGAGCAAGAATTTCCTTATCAGTTTTTATTATATTAATAAGAATAATATTGTCTTCGATCAATAAACAAGTTATACAAAGTATGTAAAAAATCCAAAACTCTTAGTGGAAAGATATATATTTTTAAGGAGAGTATACCCATACTTTTATTTCAAGAATATTATGCTTAAGGTGAGTATCTGTACATTCTTTAACGAAGAAACATATGCTTGATAGAAGAATAAAAAACATCATAATCCACTGTAAGAATATTATTCTTAGAGTAAGAATTTCCTTATCAGTTTTTATTATATTAATAAGAATAATATTGTCTTCGATCAATAAACAAGTTATACAATGTATGTAAAAAATCCAAAACTCTTAGTGGAAAGATATATATTTGTAAGGAGAGCATACCCATACTTTTATTTCAAGAATGACATGCTTAAGGTGAGTATCCGTACATTCTTTAACGAAGAAACATATGCTTGATAGAAGAATTAAATGCATCATAAGCCACTGTAAGAATATTATTCTTAGAGTAAGAATTTCCTTATCAGTTTTTATTATATTAATAAGAATAATATTGTCTTCGACTAATCTACGAGTTATTCTCACCCACTTTTTACAATATTATTCTTAAAGCAAGTATTTTCTCATCAATTGCTGTATCAGTAAGATAAATATTGTTTTCGACTAATAAATAGTTATCCAATTTATGTAAAAAATCATAAATTCTTAGTGTAAAATAGTATTATTCTTAAAAAAGTATACACATATACACATTTCAAGAATGTTATTCTTAAAGTGAGTATATGTGTATTCTTCAACGCAAAAACATTTACTTCATTGAATAATTGTTTGGATCATAGTTTACTTCAAGAATATTATTCTTAAAGTAAGTATATCCTTATAAATAACTTTATTAATAAGAATAATATTGTCTCCGATCAATGAAAAGGTATTCAATTTATATCAAGAAAAAAAAAATTTTAAAAGAAAACAATATATTCTCCCTAAGAAACTAATACGTTTCTTGGATGAATACTTCGGCCATTTCTTGAACTAAGACCTTAAAGTATTGAATCAAGCATTTTTGTCTTAATCTTAGTAAATATTATGAGAATAAATTATTCTTACATTAAGAATTCACAGTTTCTTTGATTTATAATAATGTTTTAATTTCAGACAATATTGTCTCACATTTAAAGAATATTTTTGAGAATATTGGTATTTTTGGGTTAAGTAAATATATATATTTTTTTTTTTCCGTGCACGAGACTGGTCTAGCAATCCCCACTTGCCCAGATTGTCTTTGCATCTACCCACTTGTGCTCGCAAATCTGTTAATACATTTCCAGATAGCGTAAGGTTGGTCATTTCCCGGTGGTAAGAGCTCATCAGGATCCAGAAAGTCAAGAGGTGGTGGAAACCTAATAATGTTATCCTGCTGTTTTATTATAAAATACTAGACGATCTGCCCCAGCTTCGCACGGGTGCAATGAAAACTTAACCGTGCGAAGCCGGGTCTATTTGACAAGGTTATTCTTGCAAGCAATTATTGAACCATGCAAATTAGCTCAGTTGGAATTGCCACTGGTGGTCACCCATTCAAATGACTACGCGGAACAGTGCTTAACTTTGTTGGTCCCATAAGAACAACTTAGCCAGCTACGTCACGAGTACTCCAAAACCTACTAGTACCACTAGATATAGGAATGGAAGAATATAAATGTCACGAAAGCCACTAAGACCCGGCTCGTTCGAGCACTAATTTTTCTAATATTTTTGTACGCTGCCGAGACGTAGACGCTGCGTGAAGTAGAGAATAAAAAGATAGACGCTTTGGAAATGTGGTGCTGGAGACGAATGCTACGAGTATCGTGGACTGAGTTTCGTACAAACGTCTCCATACTCCAAGAACTTGGCATCCAACAGCGTCTATCGGCTTTAGTACAAGCTCGCATACTTAAGTTCTTCGGTCACGTCTCGAGACGAGATAATCACTTCATAGAGCGTCGTGCAAGGCAGAGTAGAGGGCACTAGACCGCGCGGAAGGTCACCCATGCGATGGACCGACCAGAACAAATCTGCTGTGGGTGGCCCTTTGCATGAGTTTCATTTATTTCATTTATTTATCTACACAAAAAAATACACAAAAATAAAAGTAAATTATATATAAAAATGTAAGCTTAATAAATAAAAGGAAACAGTAAAAATAAAGCATAATATTTTATGAGAAGCAATAGATCACAAGATGATGAATGCACCAGGATCTCTACTAATGGATATAAATGGCAAGATATCGGGAGGCGCATCACATCCGCCCCTAACAAAGATATTTCCTGATGACCACGACGCTTTGGCAAGAGTGCAACGGCTAAGAAGAACTAGATAATTCAACACAACCACAAAGAGCCAAGGTAAGAGCACTGGTGGTCTAGTGGTAGTCACCCCGCCTTCCGATCCTAAGGTCGTGGGTTCGAATCCGGTCGTGCACCAATGGATTTTTCACTGCGCAAATTTATGTGCGCAATGCCAGTTCTCTAATACGGTGAAGGAAAACATCGTGAGGAAACCGGCATGTCCAAAAACTAAAAATTCGAAAGACATGTGACATCCACCAATCCGCATTGGGTCCGCGTGGCGGATCAAGACCCAATCACTCTTTCTTGAGAGTAGGCCAGTGTCCCAGCAGTGGGAACATTAGAAGGCTGTCATGATGATGACAAAGAGCCATAACAAATTAATTATGAATGTAACTTTTGTAACAAGTGTGTCGTCAATAACAGATTCACATCACACTCATTAAGCAACTCCATTGTTTAGTTGTCATGTCTTGTCAATGATCTACGATGTTTACACAGCCACAGATTGTAGAGCAGTTTGTATGACCTTAGTTACATAGAAAACTGGAACTGTTCTGTTTACTCGACAGTTATTCTGGTGACGTAAATTATAAGGTCTTATTCATACATACATGCAGTGCAGTGCCATGCAAACACTTTCAAACTTTAAGCTTTGGGTGGCACTGCATCTGTAATAGTCAGGCGTGGTGCTTAACATCAGGTTGCCTTGATTGTCTTGTCACTTGCTGACATAAAAAAAAAACTTTAAATTATTTGATTGAATCTCTACATTGTATAAAAAAAAAACGCTTCTTGCTGTTTGTTCTTCTTTACAGATCGTTTAACGCAACAGATTTTTGTGCGGTTTTCATCCTTAATAGAATGATTGAATAGGAAGGTTTATACGTATAGTAACACTCGTGCGAAGCCAGGGTGGTTCGCTAGTCTAGGCTAAAACGGATCTCGGTTTTCTACATCAATGTAGCGTTATAAGTTTCACCTATAGTATAATGTTTGCGCCTTCCGTCACTCGTAAAACTGTTGCTTCACACCATAAATCCGAGGTGATGGCGCAAAAAGTCAAAGAAATGTGTTCTACGGAAGTACTGTTTGAAGAACAAAGAATCTTAAAAACGTACTGAACTATTTTATGCGTGTAGATATCTTTGAAACTGCAAGCCTCTGTTGCCTCGAACACCTGACTTTTTATAAAATGCAGTCATTGATAGATTTTGACAAATAAAAATATCGTACAAATATGTAAAAAAATGGTCAAAATTTATAAAGATTTGATAGAAAAATACAAAACTCTCAAAGAATGGCGTAAGAATGTAACGTTACATTGAAACCACAGATCGTAACTGAATTGAAAAAGTGCTTACACTTTTCAATCCCTGTGTCACATCAAAAAGCGAAAACCTTGCAACTCTTGCGCAATCTCAATTTATTGCGTTCTCCGATAAAATTAAAATCGTTATTTATCGCCGCGTGGAGCGTGTACTTGCATTATTCATGCGATTGGTCGATGCCAGGATTTACTAGGCATTGTGTACCAGCTTTCTGATGTTTCGCACGATCGTTATGTATGCAAGTGCTCCGTGATTCTCAGTACTGTTCGTTCGTGGTATAAAAAATATTTTACTAGCTGCCGCCCGCGACTCTGCTCACGTGGTATTTGGATAAAAAGTATCTGTTATAATCACACCAATCACACTATCACACTAATATTATAAATGCGAATGTTTGGATGTTTGGATGGATGTTTATAACTCGACAACCACTGAACCGATTTGGCTGAAATTTATAACATAATTAGATAATGACCGGGAATAGAACATCATCATCATATCAGCCGATAGACGTCCACTGCTGGACATAGGCCTCCCCCAAAGAGCGCCATGACGACCGATTTTGGGCCTTCACCATCCAGCTACTTCCTGCGACCGCTTTAATGTCATCGGTCCATCGAGTAGGGGGCCGTCCTACACTTCTATATAATAGAACATAGGCTACTTTTTATCTTGAAAAAGTACAGTTTACGAGTTCCACGCGAACAAAGTCGCGGGCGATAGCTAGTTATGAATAAATAACACAGCCTTATCTAGATTATGCTGTGTTGATTAAGCCCCAAAGTAAATAAATACGTATGAAGAGTAGTAGAGTTCTCTGTGATAGAGCTTGTCCGGGGAAGGACTACCACCATACCTATTTCTGCCGCAAAGCAGTAATGCTCGCATTGCTGTGTTCCGGTGTGGGTATGGTTTCCGGTGAAATTACTGGCACATGAAGCTTTCGATCTTAGCTTCAAGGTGGCAACCCGCGAGTGATACCTCTGGTATTGCAAGCGTCCATAGGCTGCGGTAACCGCATACCATCTTGTGGGCCGTATGCTTGGTTGCCATTTCAATTGTATAAAAAAAAAAAATACATCTATAGATATTTTTATAATATATAGAAAATAGACAGAACACCCGGAACAAATATTTACAGAGACCTTCATGCACCTTCAACTTCATCGGTCGTCTGGGTTTTATGTAACAATAACTAAATACAATAAAATAAATATATTATTTATTAAACTTTGCAGGAGTTCTCTAAGGAATTTTAAAAATTCGAAAGACGTAACCTATGAACGACATTTTGCTCTATATCGCTTTAGTTATTACCGCGCGGCTTCACTCGCGTTTTTGCAGTTTTTATGTTATCCCACAGGAATAGACAATTTCTCCCGTATAAAAAACCTAGCCTGTGTTCTTGACTGAAGCTGATATTCTAGATGTAAGCCATCTACATTCTAAATTTTCTCACAATCGGTTTAGTCGTCACAGAGATACGTGGTAACATACACACACACACATCCAGTCTTTCGCACTTATACATACTACTACTTATATTACTTAAAACTATTACTTACTACTACTATACTTTTTGACTTAGACTTTGACTTTGACTATATAAAATTAGTAGGAAGGATAAGATATAATACAGTTAGTACAATTTAAAAAATAATTCATTCATTCATTCTCTAGTTTTGGTATGAATGAATGTAATAAGTCTACTGTTTGTTACAAAACAAGTAAACCCATTGGCAAAACCTGGTATTAAACGGCCGACATTGTAGCGTGAAAAATAGCAATTACTTACAATTTGATGGATTGCTGAATAAAATTTTAAGGTGTGTTCGCAAATAAATCGTCAATTAATTTAATTATAATAGCTTGACCAAAACGAAAAAATACCAGCCACTTTTGAGAAATCATTGCAGAGGGAAATCAGATTCACGGGAGAAATTAAAGAGTAGAGAGAAGATTTAAGAGTAGTAGAGTTCTATGTGATAGAGCTCGTCCGGGGAAGGACTACCACCATACCTATTTCTGCCGCAAAGCAGTAATGCTCGCATTGCTGTGTTCCGGTGTGAAGGGTATGGTTTCCGGTGAAATTACTGGCACATGAGGCTTTCGACCTTAGCCTCAAGGTGGCAACCCGCAAGTGATACCTCTGGTATTGCAAGCGTCCATAGGCTGCGGTAACCGCTTACCATCTTGTGGGCCGTACGCTTGGTTGCCATTTCAGTTGTATAAAAAAAAAAAAAAAAAAAGAAACAAAATTACAAAAATAAAAATACAAAATTAATTTATTCAGTTAAAAGCATTTTTACAGTTAAATGTGCAGCTCTGCCTTCTGTGTTAATTTAACATATATTATAAACTGTATTACAGAAAAACAGTGACTTCCCCAGTGAATTAAAGTTATTATAATAATAGTAGGTACCTTTATTTTTAACTTAGTAAATTTTAAGGTTTTTCTCCTCAAAGTCAAAGTCAAAATTGATTTATTTCAATAAAATCACAAGGATCATTTTGAAACGTCTTATAGCTAGGTGAATTTACGCCAGTTCCACGCGCCCCAGCCTAGAAGAATCTGGCAACAAACTCGGCTGGGTTCCTAGCTTTTTTTTGATGATCCCTCTTCATCATAAAGCTTCAGTGTGGTGCCAATCAAACTAGGTGAGGTCATTTTAAAAGCCTAGAGTAATGTTACAGACAAAAAAATATCAAAACCTAAAAATTTCAGGATTCTTGGACTTAACGATTTCGCTGTGTATCGTGTTAGTCAGTCAGTAACTTAACTATTTCTTAATATACAGTTATGTCCGGTATTTGACGGCGTCGTAATGAACAAAACCAAAGTTTTAGCCCTATCTGTATATAGTAGTTTACAAGATAAGTAAGGAAATACAAGTTGAGTATTAAGAGCTCATTAGACATCTATTCACACATTCCTGAGCAAGGGAAATGTTGATGTGGAACTCTGTTTTTACATTGAATAACTCAGCGTAATTTTATGTCTTACTATATGTCACCCGCGACTTCGTTTGCGTAGAACTCGGGAACCGTACTTTTTTCCAAGATTAAAAGTAGCCTATGTTCTATTCTCGGTTATCTATTAATGTTTTAAATTTCAGTCAAATCGGTTCAGTAGTTGTCGAGTTATAGAGGAACAAACATCCAAACTTTCGCGTTTTAATAGTGTGATTGGTGTGTCGTGATTGTTAATATATTGTCAGACATTTTCTAGCCAAACTAGTAAAACCCAGATACGGAACAAATATTTGTAGGTTATGCCAACATTTGTCCCGAAGCGAGGATCGATCTCGTAACTCACCAGCAGCACTCACCCACTGTGCCACTTAGACCAACCGATGTGGCGCAGCGGGCGCAGGGCCGCCTGCGACGCGGAGTTTGCATAAAAAATATATATCTATGTGTTATATTGTATTAAATATATATCAGTCATCTAGTCCCCATCATCATCATCTAGTACCCATAATACAGCTCTGTTTAACAGCAGCTTACCTTGAAGCTAAATGATGCTGTGTGGATTGTCTAGCATTATTTATTTAATAATTTTTTTAGGTCGTCATATTTTCGGCTGCGCCATGAGTACTTACTTTCCATTCAATTTGGATGACATTAAATAGTAATCGTTTTTTCTAGATCTGGAATAACATACATAGGTTAATTTTTATCTAGCTACGCGAGCAAAGTCGCAAGCGAAAGCTAGTATTTTAAAATTTTAAATGCAAAAGTATTTGTGTTTGTGAGTTTGTATGTTTCTCATAAAAGAGGTAAGTTGTAACTTCTACAAAACGGACTAAACTGATGTTGAAAATAAGTCTAATAAAAATAATAAAATATATTATATCAAATAAATTACTTAGCTGAGAAGCCTAATTAAACTATCTTTTAAGTCAGTGTTCAAAGCATTATTCTTTATACTAGAGATTAACAGACTGATATGAATATTCATTTAAATAGGTATCCAGTAATTAGCTACGTAATCGTACTACCATAAAGTGTCATTTTAATTGGATAGTTGATGTTCGAGAATGGTAATTAAAACATGGAGCCTAGCACCAGTTAGCATTAGAAAGATTTCGATCGCAAGTATTACTGATAACAAGATCGCATTTCTAAAATAGCATTTTCATAGAAGATTATTTTTCATTACGAATTATGTGGAGCAGCGGGCGCGGGTCCGCCTGCGACGCGGAGGTTGCGGGTTCGATTCCCGCCTCGGGTCAAATGTTTGTACGATCTACAAATATTTGTCCCGGGTGTTCTGGGTATTTTCTATTTAATTAATAAAATAATATCTATCTATGTATTGTATTGTATTTAGGTATATATCAGTCATCTAGTACCCATAAACACAGCTCTAGAACTGTGTTTATGGGCTGTTAAACAGCTGTTTAACAGCAGCTTACCTTGGGGCTAGATGATGTTGTGTAGATTGTCCAGCATTATTTATTTATTTATTAATTATTTTTAATTTTTTATAGAAACGCCAAGAATCATAGCTTCAATGTATTTCGTACACATTTTTATTTTTATTTGTTTCAAGATAAATGTAATAAGTTCAATGTAAAACAAAACACATTTACTCGTGATGAGTGACTTTATCGCTGTTGTCGAACTTACCTTTCAAAGTTTGTTCGTTAAAATTTAATGATACTTTTTTGCTTTTACGTTAAAATTAAACACACGTTTTGCTGTAGTGTTTATGACAGCTCTGCACACTGCGAGCAAGCGCGGTCTACACAGCAAGAAATTTATATTTCAACGTTTCTGTTACGTTAATGTTTAGCGCAATAAGCCCGTAGGCTGTTGGTTTTGATACGTTTTTTGCTTGATTATAAATACAGACTCCATGCATCACATGCATTTACACATTGTTCAATTGCATTAACATAGTTCAGGTTAAATTGAATGAATGAATGAATGAAATTCTTTATTGTACTTAAAAAACTAGTACAAAGGCGAACTTAATGCTAGTAAGCATTATCCAGATAACCTTTGGTGTATCATGGATAACAAAATGTATTGAACTTTATTTTATTACTAAAAAGCATAAATAAATGTACCACAATGTCAAAATAAATGGCTGTCGATATTAATAATTATATACATCGGTGCCAAAAAAATTCAATTCAATGCAAAGTGTTGACGTATTTTTAAGAAACTTGACGGATTAAGTTTAATCATCAGTCAAAAGACAGTTGTTGCAAAGGGTTAAACAATGTATGTCTAAATGCTAATAAATACTCATTGAAACACTTTTTATTATATTATGCAATTTTTATTAATATACCCCATACCAAGCATTCATAATATCGTCAACGCTAAAATTCAATTTAAAATTCAATTGTATCAATTACCATACTTTATGAAGATCTTATCAGAAATTCATAATAACGACGCCATTTTGAACTTAAACTTGCAAATCTTTTAAATAATGCAACAGTATATACATAATACTTGTATGACTTCACTTCTTTTTATTGATTTTACAAGTGTTTTAAAATAGAGTAGTATTTATAAAAAGGGAAACAATTCAATTACAATAATATTTTCTTTACAAATGGAGATGCTTTTTGTAAAGCTCACTGGCCACTGTAGTGTAACGTGTCGTGCGTTTGTGAGCGATCTGTTTTGTCAAAAAAAGTAGCTACCTACGTTTATAAAACTGAGACTGACAGCTAGTAGAAGAGTAGTAGAGTTCTTTGTGATAGAGCTCGTCCGGGGAAGGACTACCACCATACCTATTTCTGCCGCCAAGCAGCAATGCTCGCATTGCTGTGTTCCGGTTCGAACGGTATGGTTTCCGGTGAAATTACAGGCACATGAGACTTTCCATCTAACGTCTCAGGGTGGTAACACGCAAGTGATATCTATGATGTTGCATGCGTACATAGGCTCCGGTAACCGCTGACCATCAAGTGGGCCGTACGCTTGGTTGCCACTTTAGTGGTATAAAATTATTTTTAATAAAAAATTACCATAATTAGATAACAATAATTATTAAGTTTTGTACTGAAGGTGATCAGTTACTGGCTAACTCTATAGTAGCAAGCACTTTTCAAGCATTTTAAACTTTACTCCCATTTCAATGTAAGTTTATCTTTCATCGGTATTCGGTAAGCTTATTTAACTTAGCTTGGAGATAAGAGTAGCCAAATCGTTTTTTTTATAAGTAGGCACAACTTCAGTATGTTTTTGTCTAGTATTTACTTATCCACTGAATTTTATGATCTGTATACCTACTGTACGTACTGATGTCAAATAATTTAACTATTTTACTATAAAAGAGAGTTTTTTAGAGCTGTGTAGCAGTGTCCTAACATAAGCAGATATGGCTCGTCCCAGTCCAGTGGACAGGTTACCAGAAACAATAAAATACAATGTACGGCAGAATTATCTTTAAAGTGTCTGCATTCCATAATAGGCGTATTTTTATTGCGTCTTTCCAAATATGACGATGCCATGTTGTACAACTTTATTGCAGCCATTAGTTTAATGGTGGTAAGTTATTGATTATCCACTTATAGTGGCGTATTTTTTTGTTAAATTAACATAGTCATTATTGTTCGCAGACAGAACCTTTCGTGTGCTTATCCATCTTGACCAGTTTGAAAACAGTGACTTTTTTATAAATTAAAATATTCACATACAATAAATTAAAATATCAGCACGAAACAAAATAATTAATTTATGACTGGCATAAAACTCTGTTATTCATGGATATTAGAATTTGCATGGTTTTTTCTCGTCAGATACAAGCTATAACTTAATATAATGTAATGCCTTTCTAAGGAACTTATAACATATTCATTTATTCATATTCATTTATTCTGCACAATGTACATTTAGGTCTAAAATAATGTAGCTGCAAGTGAGTACATGAACCCTGTTAGGGCGTTGCAGGTCGTAACTAGTTATAGGTATGTACTTAAATATACTAATAATTAAATTATTATTAAAAAAATATACGATTTCAATGTGTCAATAATACACAACATATCAATTCAAATGAGGTATTAGTGTTAGAATGTCAAGCGTATCTATCTTTTTTGTGTGTGTGTCAAATAAATAAATTCTTATTCTTATTCTTATCTTCAAAAGTCCTTGCTATTTATCTAATCCTAGTTTAATTTCGTTTGTTAAAAAGAAAGTAAAAAATAATAAAAATGTCATAGTAATTTAAGTCTAGGCTCTGTCATTCCAGTGTCTGTTTACGATATTCCAGTTGCAATCCAGCGCTGGATTCCATCGCTGTTCTTACGGCATCACAAAACAACAAAATACTTGTCAAGAAAATGACAATTTAAATCGCTCTTCAATTCATTTTCGACTGCCATCAAAATTGTTTCATCGCTAGCTACCAATTAAGTCTTATTCCAAAAGCAATTAAAAGTAATTTGGTACGACAAAAATAAAATGGAATTATAAAAATGTATGTTTTCTTGTCCCGGGTTGTACGGGAAGAATTTGTTCTGACCACGTGACTTATTGAAGTGGTCCAATAATATATTAATTGGAATAATTTGTACTCGCCAATCATGTTTTATTGGAATGGCAACGGACCACCAATCACGGTAGGCATCCACATAATTAGCTCGTAAGCTTGCGGCCAACCTTTATGTCTAGCGCTACCGACAAACATGCCGTCATTTAGTTTCAAGTGGTTTTGTCAAATGTTCTGATGCGCAAAGACGATTTAGTTCGAAAAAGTTCCACTGCGTTGCAACCTGCGAACCTGCGACGCAGGTGGACCTGCGCCCGCTGCGCCACATCGGTCGTCAATCTAAGACCTAATGACCTAATAACATTAATGATCTTGGCTGTTCTGAAAACTATTTTTCGTGTAACGCTATCACGGACTGTCAGATGGTCTAACAGCATTAGTCCATTAGAAAAAAAAAACTATCTAAAAAGTTGCTTTAATTTGGCTATATTTGACCATCACAAACACCAGATATTATAATCAAAATATAATAGTTGCAGTAGTTAACTAAACAATTGTCATGTCGCGGATATCAAACCCGCATCTTGTGCCCGTCGCGCCACAGGTTTTGTTCAGCATAATAATAAAAATAATACAATGACACTAAGATCAAAGTAGCGCAATTAGGGAGGAGTAATGCGATATGACATCAAAGTCACTAATTTCTTTTTCCAAAGTGACGCCACGTCAAACCGTTTTAGATGACGTGTTTGTGACCGCCACCCGCGGCGTAGGGCTGTGTCGTATATTCACTGTTATTTATTTAAGAATAAGTTGAGACGCTCTGCTCGGAATATTATTTATGTTGAACGTTTCAACTGACAACGAGAACCATCTACATATTTATTATAAGTTAATAAAACTACCTAGTTTTAGAGACTTTTTACACTATTCAATAATATTAGTTAACCGTTTTAAAGAAAGAAAGTAGGTTTTTAAAGAAATTATAAAAGTTTAATTAAAGACGCAATAAAACTGAATTGAATAAAAGCAGTTAAAAGGTTTTGTTTCGTTCAAAGTATTTTATAATGTGAGTTACGAGCATCTACCACGCAAGTGTGGATTATGACACAATCTTTCGGGTTAGTTAAAATGTTAAAATTGTTAAAATCCCTTTTAAGAATACATTTAAAAGGAATTTTAGGAGCTTCAGAGCTTCAAGGAGCTTCAGAGCTTCAAGGAGATTTTGTAGCTTGTTTGAAGAGGTCACTTTCTCAACAACAGCGGTAACATTTACTTCGCAAGAGCTTCATTGCACATCAAACTTTTTTTTTATACAACTGAAGTAGCAACCAAGCCCACAAGATGGTCAGCGGTTACCGCAGCCTATGGACGCTTGCAATACCAGAGGTATGACTCGCGGGTTGCCACCTTGAGGCAAAGATCGAAAGCCTCATGTGCCAGTAATTTCACCAGAAACCATACCCTTCACACCGGAACACAGCAATGCGAGCATTACTGCTTGGCGGCAGAAATAGGTATGGTGGTAGTCCTTCCCCGGACGAGCTCTATCACAAAGAACTCTACTACTCTTAACTTAAAAAATACAAAGACTGGCGCTTACAGGCGCCAAGAATTTTACCCTGACTTGCATAACCAGTAGCTCACCAGCCCTGTCGGCATCTCTAAAGCCGCGTCCACACAGACCTTAAAAACACGCCTAATTTCAACGGACCCGCCAGCGCCAGCGCCCTTTGCCACGCTGATGAGAATTTTAATTAAAGCCTTGTTGTTAGCCGTACTGTATCTTAGTTAATCTGTGCTCGGTGAAATTAACAAGTAGTGTAAACGTTTTATTTTTAACTAGCAGTCCGTCCCAGCTTTGCACGGGTGCTTGTGCGAAGCCGGGGCGGGTCGCTTGTATAAAATATAGCCTATGTTACTCAGAGATAATGTAGGATTCTAATGGTGAAAGAATTTTTGAAATCGGACCAGTAGTTTTTGAGTTTATTCGTAACAAACAAAAATACAAACATACAAATCTTCTCTCTTTATAATATTAAGTATAGATATATTAGTAATTAGTATAGACTAGCTGTTGCCGGTGAATTTCACGTGGAACTCAAAAACTGTACTTTTTCCCGGGGTAAAAACCTATGTCTTATTCCCGGTCATTATCTATCTGTGTTTTAAATTTCAGCCAAATCAGTTCAGTGGTTACCGAGTTATAACTGAGCGCTGCCGTGCTTCGGAGGACACGTTAAGCAGTCGGTCCCGGCTTTTTCAAAGTTGTTAGGACATGACAGAGGCCTTCGGGCGGCCTAGAAACTCTGTCACCAGAGTTGGCCACTGACTCATACGAACGAACGAACGAGGAACGAACATCTATCCAAACTTATGCAATTATAATTAGTGTGACTATTACGCTACATCTATTCGACTATTAAAAAATATAGAATATCTTCTATCTATAGCTTGCTAAGCCACTAATCACTATTCATAATTGCTTACACGTGATTAACCCGATGTCCATGACACATCGGTCTTATCTTATACCATACTGTCAATAAGCAATATGTTATTGCAATATTGCAACCACAGTGTAGTCGCGCGTGTAGTTTTAATAACTTCTCGTATATCAGACGACTTTGACAGATGCCAGTCTCTTGATAGATGACACAACTGCTTTATCTGAGGGGCGATTATGTAATTCGGTTGCAATCAGTAGTATTGGTTGATATCTGTACAATTTCAGGATTTGGTTGTACCAATTGTATGACATTAAACAAAATCTATTGTTGTTGGAAGTATCACATTAATACATACAAGATTATAGTCCAAGAGAATACTTCTCAAAGCCTAAACCAGAGTTTTAATGATGACAATTACCTAAAAGTCGATAATAACATATAGGCACGCAATATATTTTGTTGTGGCACAAGAATCGAATCTACGACCTCTAATTACTATACCGGCTTCTTGTTTCAAAGACTCCTAAACCCCATAATAACATTACTTTGACGACCAATAAATTCAATCATAGACAACGTTTATACAATTAACTTTATGGCCGAAAATTGCCTCAATTACTCGCAAAATGTAAAATAACCATTTCGAAAATCCAACCGTGTTATTACCAATTAGTGTCTAGCTAAATCACGCGTCGATCTATCATCGAAACCGCATCAAAAACGAGCGTTCCTCGCCGCAAATCACTCAGGGGCCGGAAACCACTGACCACTTAAAATATGTTAAAAGTTCAAAAACGTCCGACCGTGAAATCACTACGAATTAGAATGAATGATGCACCTTGGACAAGACGGACACAGTCTAAATAAGCAGTAACTGGTGTACTAACACATTAGCTGGAGTTATCTTAAAGGATGTATCGAGTTTAATGCATGCATTAATGAAAAAGAATGAATGAAAAATAGTTTATTGTTGGAAATAGAACTTTGTATAAATTATATAGTAGCTGTGAGCGTTCCTATTGCTAAAAACGACTTCTTCCAGATAACATTAGGATAGACATAGGTACATAGTATACGAATAAAGTAGTGTGAATGAATGAACAACAAAATAACTAACCAAGTAAGTTCGTATTAGTCAGTGGCCAACTCTGGTGACAGAGTTTCTAGGCCGCCCGAAGGCCTCTGTCTTGGTCTAACAACTTTGAAAAAACCGGGACCGACTGCCTAACGTGCCTCCGAAGCACGGAAGTGCTCAGTTGAATTTGCCACTGGCGGTCATCCATCCAAATGATGACTACGCGGAACAGTGCTTAACTTCGTTGATCTGTTAAGAACAACTTAGCCAGCTACGTCACGAGCGCTCCAAACCAAGTAACTAAAACTTAATGTACGAGTACGATGGGCTGTCTTATCGCAATTACTTCCATACATCCAATGGAATGGCATGCTGGTTTGTGTTTTAAAAAATATAGCTTAAATATTCTGCAGTTACTTGTCCTCGTTTCTGCAAAAAGAAGTGAACTAGCCATCTCTCTGTCCTACATGATTACTTCAGGTGTGTTTAGTAAAAAGCATTCATCATAAAGGGATCAGCCGGGGCGCCAATCATAGGCGCCACTTAATTGATAGTTCCCTACATCATTAAAGTAACTGGCCCCCCGGGATACGGTAAATATTGTATTTAGCTGACTCCAGAAAAGTTATTAGACAAATTATCGGCAGTCAAAGCTGCGCCGGCGTAGGATGGAAATAGAATGGCGCAGAATAAGAGATAGTATAAGGGTGTTGGTTTTCGATTTGATGTGGTGCAAGCAAAACGAATTCGTGGAATGTAACGCTGGAAAATAAATACGTTTTGTGGTAGTTAAACCTCTTTTAGGAGAGTTTTTTTTTTTTTTTTTATACAACTGAAGTGGCAACCAAGCGTACGGCCCACAAGATGGTAAGCAGTTACCGCAGCCTATGGACGCTTGCAATACCAGAGATATCACTCGCGGGTAGTTATTATGGTCAGCGTTCTATTGTTTCATAGAACACTGTTCTTGGGCAAGAGTGATTGGGATCAACTCTTCACGCTGACCCAATGCAGATTGGTGGATGACCATGTCTTTAGATTTTTTGTTTTGGCAGATTTTTTCACGACGTTTTCTTTCATACAAACATATAGCATTGCGCACTTCGTGGATTGCCGCTTCAAAACCGAACCCACGACGTCAGTCCACAACAGAGTCAGTACCACTAAACCACCAATGCTAGTGAAAGTAAAGTAAAGTAAATGTTAATTGTATTAGTGCTCGGGAATTCATTCCGTCAGTCAGTCAATTAGTCGATCAGTCAGTTAGTAAAGTAACGATTTTTCATATGTATAAATAAGCACCGGTGGTCTAGTGGTAGTGATGAGATCGGAAAGCGGGGCTTCCAATCTAAGGTCGTGGGTTCAAACCAACTATGTAATCAAAAAATGTATGTGCACAGTGCTCTCATATGGTGAAGAAAAACATTGTGAGGTAACAGGCATGTCCAAGAACTAAAAATTCGAAAGACATGTGCCATCTACAAATCCGCGTTGGGTCCGCGTGGTGGATTAAGACCCAATTACTCTCGCCCGAGAGTAGGCCAGTGTCGCAGTAGTGGGAACATTAGAAGGCTGTCATGATGATGATAAGTCAATCAATATGAGTTTTTTCAGTTTTGTACTCATAAATGTCATTTGATCATTGTATATGAGTTTTTTCTACCCGCTATCGCCCATCCCTTAGCTGAGCGCGCGGCTTGTTTGATGTTCCGCCATGTTTACACTAAGCTAACTGAGAAACAAGTCATTTCGACTGATCGCACCGCCTTTGATCTCGCCGGCGGTTTTTGTGCGCTGAGTTATGGCTGGCCACAGTGGAGACAAGCTAAAGTGATGTTTGAGAGACTTATATGAAAGCAAAAAGGATTTCTTGGTAACGAAGAAGTAGTATTATTTTATAACAAAGACATTAAGAATTTGTTTATATGTTCAAAGTTTTCCCACTGCTGGGACACTGGCCTACTCTCAGGCGAGAGTGATTGGGTCTTAATCCACCACGCGGACCCAACACGTATTGGTAGATGGCACATGTCTTTCTAATTTTTAGTTCATAAACATGCCGGTTTCCTCACGATGTTTTCCTTCATGTTATTATGCTTTGACCACCGATGTGGCGCAGCGGGCGCAGGTCCACCTGCGACACAGAGCTTTCGGGTTCGATTCCCGCCTCGGGACAAATGTTTGTACGACCTACAAATATTTTTCCGGGTGTTCTGGGTATTTTCTATATATAATAAAAGATATCTATCTATTTATTGTATTGTATTAAATATTATCAGTCATCTAGTACGCATAATACAGCTCTGTTTAACAGCAGCTTACCTTGGGGCTAGATGATGCTGTGTGGATTGTCCAGAATTATTTATTTATTATTTATTTATTTATGCCTATTGTGTGGCGCAAAATAAATATTTTTCTATATCGTCCGCGGAAGGACTACCACCATACCTATTTCTGCCGCCAAGCCGTAATGCTCGCATTGCTGTGTTCCGGTTCGAAGGGTATGGTTTCCGATGAATTACAGGCACATGAGACTTTCCATATAACGTCTCAGGGTGGTAACACGCATGTGATATTATGATGTTGCATGCGTACATAGGCTACGGTAACCGCTGACCATCAAGTGGGCCGTACGCTTGGTTGCCGCTTTAGTGGTATAAAAAAATAAAAAAAAATCTACGTCACGAGCTCTCTCCTTTGTAACTCTGCTCTGCTTGCACTGTGGCAGTGTTGACTTACACCGACACTTCTGTGACGAGCCGCGACTGACACGGCAGCCCGCATCCCGCGCTACGCTAAATTTCAATCACCTGCCTCTGTTCGGTTTACATGTTCTTATCTTGACGAGTTTGAGGAATACCATTGTTTCTTTCATAACCTAGCATAGTCTTGTACTAGTTGTACATACATATAAACAAACGGGATAAATTTCAGTTGAACTTCGGTCGAACGGTCCGGGTAAAGCTGTTACAGGTTGTCAGTCGACCTAACAGCATTATGTCCATTCCGAAAAAAAAAAAAAAAAAAACAGTTGAACATGTAATTTTTAAATTAAACTACAACTTCGATTGTATGAAACGACCATAAACAATACGTCATTTCGTTCATTTTGTTTCGTCGTAATTCAGGGTTCAGTTTTTTTATAATAATAGAGTGGCAACTACGCGTACGGCCCACTTGATGGTAGGCGGTTACCGTAGCCTATACATGTCATATAGCCCCACTCTTGCAACATCAGAGATATCATTTGCGTGATGCCACCTTAAAACGTAGATCTAAAGTCTCATGTGCCTGTAATTTTACCGCAAACCATACCGTTGAACCAGAACACAGCAATGCGAGCATTACTGCTTGGCGGCAGAAATAGATAAGGTGGTACTTCCTTGAGTCGTTCCGAAATTATATAATTCAGTGCATATCGGGACGCGAAAGAGGAAGCGTGCCGTGTCACTCAACCCTGATGAAGACTCTCGAAATTGAGTCAAAACAGTGTCGGTACTTCTTCACCGATTTAACCCGTTACGTAAAAACACCCGTTTTCAAATGAATGATATATATTAGTTGTATCTCTAATTGTAATCCGGCTTCCCGCGATTCAGGCTCAGCCTTGTGCGGGAACCAATGGTAACCTAATTCCATGTTATTGCGTCAGTTAATAAATATTTTTGTATTTTTTGTATTTGTAGTTCATGATAGTTGTATTAGTAAAAAATAACTCTATTATTAGAGAAATTCTGCTCACAAAGATTGCAATACCTGAACTGCTGATATTTATGTTTTTGTGTGTTTTCGTATTCTACTATTTAAATAATTCAGCTACGGTTACGTTTTAGCTAAAACTTACGATTGATTGAGTGTTTTATTTAAACTGCAGTTAAGTAGAAACCAAAAGTCTATAGGGACAATAATTTATGAAGAGGGATCATCAACAAAAAGCTAGAAACCCAGCCAAGTTCGTAGTAAGTTTCTTCTAGGCTGGGCCTGATTTAAAACATGTCAAAATGATCCTTGTGTGTGATCGCTCGTAACGTAGCTGGCTATGTTGTTCTCATCAGATCAACGAAGTTAAGCAATGTTCCGCGTAGTCATTATTTGGATGGGTGACCGCCAGTGGCAAATTAACTGAGCGCTCCCGTGCTTCGAAGGGCACGTTAAGCAGTCGGTTCCGCCTTTTTCAAAGTTGTTAGGCCATGGCAGAGGCTTTCGGGCGGACTAGAAACTCTGTCACCAGAGTGGGCACTGACTCATACGAACTTACTTAGTTATTTTAAATTTTAATTTAAGTTTGAAACAAATATGCAACAAACACTTCATAGAACTTTTGCGAACTTCCAAGTATAGGGGGCGGAGTGTAGGCGTGGGGCCGGCCGCCCCGCCTCTGACGTCACGCGGCAAAATGGCCGCCGCTGCAACTGCACTGACGTAGCATGACGATGCGCGATGCTCTTGGCATTGAGGTAAAGCTGTGGTTTTACTTTTAGAAGTTAAGCTCTAATTTTTTATACACGACGACCGATGTGGCGCAGCGGGCGCATGTCCGCCTGCGACGCAGAGGTTGCGGGTTGGATTCCCGCCTCGGGACAACTGTTTGTTCCGGGTGTTCTGGGTATTTTCTATATATAATAAAAAATATATATCTATGTATTGTATTGTATTAAATATATATCAGTCATCTAGTACCCATAATACAGCTTTGTTTAACAGCAGCTTACCTTGGGGCTAGATGATGCTGTGTGGATTGTCCAGCATTATTTATTTATTTATTAGTTTAAAGCTCTACCAATTTATTGAAAAAAAAATTGTTGTTAGGCCAGTCAGATGAATAAGGTGAAATAAAATCCTCATATTATAACATAATATATAAATTAAACTTACTAAGATAATAACACTATATTTACTTGCAAAGTAAAGAAAACAAAAACAGTATTTACCTGGTGGTACGACTCTTCAGCAAGAGTCCGTCTTGGTGGGTACCACCGAAGTGTCAGATATTCTACCTCAAAGCAGTAGTGTGCAAGCTGCACTGTGTTAGGTTTAAAGGGTACTGTAGCAAGTGTAATTACTGGGCAACAATGTCTTGGGGTGATAAGCGCAGTGCAGTGCCACGCAAACACTTAAAAACTTTGAGCTTCGGGTGTCACTGCGTCTGTAATATTAGTCAGGCATGGTGCTTAACATCAGGTAGGCATTGTCCTAACAAATAAAAGAAGAAGATTGTCCTGTCACTTGCTGACATAAAAAAAAGTTATAATAAAAAAGTATTTCAGAAAAGTTTATTCCAAATACTTCAACTTACCAACCATAAAAAAACCTCGTAACGACCTATAACAAATCATAAACCAATTTAAGTAACAGACAAAACGATAGCGAGTCCACTTAAGCCCGGCTAAGCTATACTTAGGCGTAATTTAACGTAAGTAACGGTTATTATTGAGGTCTTAAGTAAAAATACTGGCGGCCCTTGATAATGTAATTCTAGTCATTATTGTGGATTTCGATTGAATACAGGGTCGGTGTAGGGTGGTTATCGTTTTTTTTTTTTTTTTTTATACAACTGATGTGGCAACCAAGCGTACGGCCCACAAGATGGTAAGCGGTTACCGCAGCCTATGGACGCTTGAAATACCAGAGGTATCACTCGCGGGTTGCCAACTTGAGGCTAAGATCGAAAGCCTCATATGCCAGTAATTTCACCGGAAACCATACCCTTCACACCGGAACACAGCAATGCGAGCATTACTGCTTGGCGGCAGAAATAGGTATGGTGGTAGTCCTTCCCCGGACGAGCTCTATCACAAAGAACTCTACTACTCTTAGACTTACTTGTCTGAGATGTTGCGGGTTCAAAATTGCTGACAAACGTATGACTAATGAATGATTATTTTTTATAGAATTTTTGTAGCACATTTACCTTGTTGTAATATTGCATTGCAATGCCAGTGCTCTCATACGGTGAAGGAAAACATCGTGAGGAAACCGGCATCCAAGAACTAAACATTCGAAAGACATGTGCCATCCACCAATCCGCATTGGGTCCGCGTGGTGGATTAAGGCCCAATCACTCTCGCTGTAGAGTAGGCCAGTGTCCCAGCAGTGGGAACATTAGAAGGCTGTCATGATGAATATTGCATTGTAGTTTATATTGTACCTAATTGAGGTGACACTAATATTTATTTAGTGTTAGGTTATTGTGCATATGTTGGTTTCATTGTCTATACTTTGTTATTGCAACTGAATAAATAAAATAAAATAAATTCTGGCCAGTTGAAACAAAAATTATTGGTGGTTGAACTTTGACGTCTGGTAAAGTACGAGTAGTCAATGTGTCTGGTTCACCAATCTCTATCAGGACTGGAACTTAAAACTATAAAAGGTTCTAAGTTACAGTCCTGATAGTATATAGTATCCTGATAGAACTCTACCAGGACTGGAACTTGAAACCTTACAAGGCTTTAAGTTCCAGTCCTGATAGTGTTTGAACTGTTTTCTCGAATATATCTTCATAATTTTTTTTAACTTTTTTTTAGCAGCATGGATGCCAAAGCAATAGTTGCATGAGAGCATTTAAGTCTAATATTCTGAGAGACTTAAGTAACGTTTAAATATTACTCTTTTTGATATACAGACACGTTACCGCAGAGCTAACGTTTTCGTCTCTTATAGAATCACGATTTTAAAATCAGGGTTCAGCCAATCACAGTGTACTAGTGTCCACTAATGATTTATCAACTTGTTTTTAATAAATATGTAGTGGTTTACTAATGATTTTATTATACAAAATGTGTAATTTCCATACAGCCATTAGGCTTGTTTGTAAAATTGTATAATAACTAACAATTTATATGCTAAATGCCCTGCTCGCGGTATGTAGCGCTGTGTGGCACTAATTTATGTGGCCGACAATACTTTACATAAATAGAATAATATTTTGTCACACTAATGAGAATTATATTTGTCTTGGTTATTTTATTATTTATTTTTTTAATTCATTATAGTATTATTTTAGCTAAAATATAAAATAGGTAGATACACAAAATGGTTTTTATAACACAAAAGCAATTTGGCAGCAAGCATAAACGCAGGTTCAAATCTCGCTCGGTAAAAAATTTCAATTGGATATCTTTTTTTTAAATATCATAAATAAAACTGTCTATAATAAAGAACATTGTCATGTTAGCGGTCGTTATAGTCCACTCTTTGCATAGTATTCCACAATAAACAAAGATAGCGACAGTTTTTAACACCATGTTAGCTAACAGAGGTTCATAGTATTATCATGCATAACGAAAGTTTAAACGTCTATCTATTCAAACAATCTCGAAACATAAATATCAGAGCTTTAATGAAGTGGATACTATCAGAGATCTATAAATTAACGCGTTAGTTATAAGCTATGTTTATTTAGCAGGTGTTATATTTGCATTCCTAGGGTTCTCCGTGTTTCGTACATTTACTTTGGAATGTTATGGTTTTCAGTTTAAATTGCATTACTTTTAACAAGCTAGTGCCAAGACAATATTCAATCAAGGCTTCATAATTGGATTTAGAAGCTGGGATTTTTATAACATCAAATGTAATATGCCCAAGACAGAAGAAGACGACGCCGAGGCAGACCGAGAAAGCGCTGGCGTGACGACCTATAGATGTCTTCCACAAGGGCTGGCCGGAGATGGCCAGGACTGGGATGAGTGGAGGGATAGAGGGGAGGCCTTTGCCCAGCAGTGGGACAATATAGGCTAGATAAAAACAAATAAGTACACTTTGAAACCTAAACATCACAGTAATGATTACACACTACTGCTTGGAGGCAGAATCTGGCTCTGCGGTGATACCCTCTAAGACAAGCTTTTATAATTGCTAAAGCATCCTACCAAATCGTTTTGTTTATGTCAAATAATAACTTATGTATCCTAACGTCTGGTGGATCAAATGCTATGCCTTTGTTCATAACTGAGTGCATCCCTGGCTACCTCGTCACGACTCGACGTGTAGGTAACCCTCAATAACGTAATAACAGTGCTCCAACAAGGCGCCAACATTCGGCTTTCGGCTTCGTCTAAATTACATATCATTTGGCCGAACAGACAATCACATCCGTCTACAGGCCAATCACACTTTTAGCCGCAAATTACAGACGTTCGACAGAATCGGCTGTTTCATTTGCACCGGCAAATTATAGCCGAATCAAGTCGAAAATTCGGTAAACCTCTTCTATGATAGATGACGAATGAACACTTGGAAAGTGATTGTTAAAACTACGCCCTGATGGCGCTGGCGCCACCATTGTTTGGCCGATACGGCGCCTTCAATAATTATCTGTAGCTTTTGAATGGTAATTACTAACTTCCTGGGTGGTGTTTGTGAATGAAAACTACTTTTTATGATCTATTTGTAAAACGAAACAAAAGAAAAAATTGGCTCCAAAGACCGTATAAAAACTCAGGTATTGTTTATGGATAGTCTCGTAAAAATTATACATGATGGTATGAAGAGAAAGAGCAAGGTGTAAAAAAAATATTGTGTTGATTTGTTTTTAAACATTTTTCTTTTCCCTCATCACCATTACCATGAACTCTTACAGCGATTCAAATGAAGACCTAAACTAAATTGTCAAAAAATGTTGTACCATGCATGACATCAATTAGACAATCATGTCATGGTATAAATTGTTTTGACAATTTAGTTTAGGTCTTCATTTGAATCGCTGTAAGAGTTCATGGTTAAGTGTCAAAAAATTTGTACCATGACATCAATTAGACAATCATGTCATGGTATAAATTGTTTTGACAATTTAGTTTAGGTCTTCATTTGAATCGCTGTAAGAGTTCATGGTTAAGTGTCAAAAAATTTGTACCATGACATCAATTAGACAATCATGTCATGGTATAAATTGTTTTGACAATTTAGTTTAGGTCTTCATTTGAATCGCTATAAGAGTTCATGGTTGGGTCCCAGGTCTCTAACATTTACTGTTTTAGATATGTGCATTGATTATCAGTCAGTCAGTAAACGAACAATTGCATATTCTGGATGTTATTGAAAAATTATTGGTGGTTGAACTTTGACGTCTGGTAAAGTACGAGTAGTCAATGTGTAGATACCAGATCTAGTATCCTGATAGAATTCTACCAGGACTGGAACTTGAAACCTTACAAGGCTTTAAGTTCCAGTCCTGATAGAGTTTGGACTGTTTTCTGGAATAAATCTTTATAATTTTTTTAACTTTTTGGGTAGATGCTTAAGCAGCATGGATGCCAAAGCAATAGTTGAATGACATCAATTAGACAATCATGTCATGGTATAAAATTATTTGACAATTTAGTTTAGGTCTTCATTTGAATCGCTGTAAGAGTTCATGGTTAAGTGTCAAAACAATTTATACCATGACATCAATTAGACAATCATGTCATGGTATAAATTGTTTTGACAATTTAGTTTAGGTCTTCATTTGAATCGCTATAAGAGTTCATGGTTGGGCCCCTGGTCTCTAACACTTACTCTTTTAGATATGTGCATTGATTATCAGTCAGTCAGTAAACGAACAATTGCATATTCTGGATGTTATTGAAAAATTATTGGTGGTTGAACTTTGACTTTTGGTAAAGTACGAGTAGTCAATGTGTAGATACCAGATCTAGTATCCTGATAGAATTCTACCAGGACTGGAACTTGAAACCTTACAAGGCTTTAAGTTCCAGTCCTGATAGAGTTTGGACTGTTTTCTGGAATATATCTTTATAATTTTTTTAACTTTTTGGGTAGATGCTTAAGCAGCATGGATGCCAAAGCAATAGTTGAATGACATCAATTAGACAATCATGTCATGGTATAAAATTATTTGACAATTTAGTTTAGGTCTTCATTTGAATCGCTGTAAGAGTTCATGGTTAAGTGTCAAAACAATTTATACCATGACATCAATTAGACAATCATGTCATGGTATAAATTGTTTTGACAATTTAGTTTAGGTCTTCATTTGAATCGCTATAAGAGTTCATGGTTGGGTCCCAGGTCTCTAACTCTTACTGTTTTAGATATGTGCATTGATTATCAGTCAGTCAGTAAACGAACAATTGCATATTCTGGATGTTATTGACTGAACAATAAAGCAAACTAATTAAATCGTCCTAAAAGTCATTGAGAAGCTATTGAAACCGAACGATCTTTCCCGACGTCACCCGAACTCAAACTGCCTTAACGATTTGAATTTCAAAAACTAAAACGCCTCAAAAGGACCGCTATTCGTGACTCGCGTCCTATTCAAAGCTTTTTGCGGTGACAAGTGTCCAATTATCACTGATTGAAATAATAATAGATGGCTGGGATAGCATTTAGAATTAGTTGATTCGAATTCTGCACAGAATAAGGTGGAGCAGTATACAAACAGAAACTTAGCTCAGATACTGAAAAGCTATTTAAATAATTGAGATCGTAACTATTTGAGACATCGTTATCATTCAAAATAGCTTTTAAAATAAAATAAAAAAAACTATGATGAAAAACATCATATCCAACATTCTAAAAATTACAGTGAATTTTCATTAATCATTGCATTTCTAAAGCTATAAAAACCAGAACACAGCAATGCTTGCACATTATTTCAAAAAATAAGTAACCACCGCAGTACCTACCGTTATGGTACAGCGCTGATGCGGTGGTACAAGACGGAGTCTTGCTGAAGAGTCCCAGATAAACTTTCATCATGACAGCCTTCTAACTTTCCCATTGCTGGCCTACTCTCAAACGAAAGTGTTTGAGTCTTACACACGGACATAGATAACTGGTGGATCTTTCGAATTTTTAGTTTTTAGACATGCCGGTTTCCTCACGATGTTTTCCTTCACCGTATGAGAGCACTGGCAACGCGCACATTCAATTTTCTAGTAGGAAAATCCATTAAAGCTTAACTGGATTAACCCTTTAGTATAGCAAAGCGGATTTCCTACCACTAGACCATCAGTGCCACTAGACTAGACAAATATTGCCTACTGTTATGTTCTTATCCTGTGGTTATAAGTTTTTGCAGCACCCACCCGCGCCGCAAGCAGCTCAAGCCGTTGACATTTCGATGGCGGCGCGCTTGTCGGCAGCGCCCGCGATGCGAATATTTCCAACGTGTTTTGTCCTATTATTCATTCCTGCGGTGCTTTTAAACGCTAAATCGATTCTGAAGAATCCTTCACAGGAATGTCGGTGAACGGTTTCTTTTGTCAATCTCAATCATTTTGATGTCGGGAAACGGATTTATATAGCGTTTCTGTTTTTGGCGGTATCTTAAGGTTGGTTCGGACGAGTGGACTTAAAAGTAGATGGCATCGTCTCGATTTATCGGTGAAAGAGTATCTTCAACAACGGATGGAATCGTCTTGATTTTATCGTCTCATGGTTTTCAGGACGGGCAATGTCGATACGACGATAATTAGTGTGCGTTGCATGATGTTTCATTTAGAGAATACTGAACTGTTTGAGTTGAATTACCAAGGCCATGATAAGGTTGCGGCCAATAATAAATTATAATGATTTTATCATTTAGCGCACTTCACGCATTTGCCTGGGTGATTGATTTACCTAAGCAAATACGTGAAGAAGCTCAAAAACGAAACAGTGATTTATATCTTTATATTCTATACTAACTTATAGGTACGAGAACCATCTTTCTGTCTTTTTTTTTTTTTATATACTACTAAAGTGGTAACCAAGCGTACGGCCCACTTGATGGTCAGCTGTTACCGTAGCCTATGTACGCATGCAACATCATAGATATCACTTGCGTGTTACCACCCTGAGACGTTAGATGGAAAGTCTCATGTGCCTGTAATTTCACCGGGAACCATACCCTTCGAACCGGAACACAGCAATGCGAGCATTACTGCTTGGCGGCAGAAATAGGTATGGTGGTAGTCCTTCCCCGGACGAGCTCTATCACAAAGAACTCTACTACTCTCAACAAAGAACTCTACTACTCTCTGACAAGTTTTGAGCCAAAACTCAAAGTAACGTCAAGTAACCCTACGAGACTCAAGCCCGAAAGAATCGTCAATAGTGTGGAGCGCGCTTTAGAAGACAGAATTCCCGATTTGCAGAATATTATTAGCATTTTAAATTTATTTCAAGCTAGGGACTGACTTTTTGTCCATAGCTGTGCTAACGGTGTCTTCAATGATCTGATTACCTACTTATGCATTTTTTGCATTTCGATATTTTCCCTACAGATTTGAACCTTTTTATTTTATATTTTTCGTACCGATATATCGGTGAAGAGGTACCGACACTGTTTCGACTCAATTTCGAGAGTCTTCATCAGGGTTGAGTGACACGGCGCGCGTCCTCCTCCGCGTCGCGATATGCACTGCGGACTGCGGCTCTATGCTGATGAAGACTCTCGAAATTGAGTCGAAACAGTGTCGGTATAACGGTACGTGAAAACACCCGTTTGTAAAATGTATAATATTAATGGCTATTAATGCTTCCTAGTTTAAAGTGATCCTTGTGATTGTATTGAATTATACTCTTTTGAATTTGACATGACTTTGATTCATCAGGTAGGGCTCTTCAGCAAAAGACCGTCTTGGTGGGTACCACCACAGTGCCAGATATTTTGCCACCAAGCAGTATTATGCAAGCTGCACTGGTGTTTAGGTTTATAGAGCATTTTATCAAGTGAAATTACTGGGCGAAAGAGACGTAGAATATCTAGCACTGCGCTGGTACCCACCAAGACGAACCTTGCTAAAGAGACTTACCAGCATTTTACACATGGGCTAGGTCTGTATGGGCTTCAATGCTTGCACAATCGCTCCGTGAGCGCGCATGCTAATAGCTGTATTTACATACGCAACGTCACCACTCACCATCACCAGCGCTTGAACACTAATTACTTTGGACCGCCCGGCTCGTTCCAAGAGTAAAGTAAAAAATACATTTATTCAATCATATCACAAGGATCATTTTGAAACGTCTTAAGCTATATGAATTTACACAGTTCCACGCGCCCCAGTTTTGATAACAATTAAAAAAATGAAAAATTGGTGAAATTACTGGCACATGAAGCTTTCGATCTTAGCCTCACGGTGGCAACCCGCGAGTGATACCTCTGGTATTGCAAGCATCCATAGGCTGACCTGCTTACCATCTTGTGGGCCGTACGCTTGGTTGCCACTTCAGTTGTATAAAAAAAATGTAATAATTGTGATTATATTGCGATAACTTCGTCAGGAGGTATCGAGATTTTCATTCACCCTCCGTGTCAAGAATAGTCTTTTAACGATTTACACTGATTTACTGAAACATCGGTTCAAGTTATCTAAATATATTATTGATACACTGCCTGACCTGACTGATTTTCAAAATAAGTTGAGTACTAGATTAGAGAACTGAATATTTTTCAAAGTGTGTTAGTTATTTTTTAATATGCAGGGGTGAACGGACGATTTGAAATTCGAAATACTTTACTTACTTTACTTACTTCTAAAATACGCAATGGGTACTTATTGACTGTAACATGACTCTTTAAAGATGAAAACTTGCTTTTTATAAAGTTAATTGCTATATTCATTCTTATAAAAGACAGGTATACTTATCTTACCTTATAAACATAATGGAAGATACGCTAAAAACAGGCCATTCCAAACTCTTTGACAAGTTCCTATACATCCAATTATCGGCGTACATATCTCAGATACGGGGCCATCAATATGGCATTAGCACCACACAGAAATCCATCAAGCCGCAAAAACGATACGCTTTGCGTCGCATTGTGTGCAAAATGAACGGCAAACCCTTAACAAGCACTTCTAAGCAAAAAACAACCTTAACACCATTGATATACCCTCCACTCTGCTTCAATCGTGCGTTGACTTGAATACCAAACAGAATGCAAGACAACATCGACTGAATTTTTAAAGTAATAACGTCTGTTTTGCGTTGGGGACAAGTTGAAAATGATTGATTTTGTAATTTATCCTAGTCGAAATTGAATCTTGTTTTCATGTTAACAGAGTTAAAAACAGCTTGATGTTGGTAAGTTTGTTAAGGCGAAGTGCTCAATCGCCACGTTGACAGTGACAGCACGGTGGTGACTGAAAAAGTGGTATCAATCATACGTGACGATGATTGACGATCCTGGGTAAAACCGGGTGCATTGTAAGTTGTAGTGTGTTGACGCTATCAAAAGGCAGATTACTTTGATAGCTTTTCAATGTTCGGTTGAAACTAAATTGCCATTGATATTTGAATGATTTTTACATTACTCCGCGTAGTTTTTAATGATAATGTAAGAAGTTTTGAGTGTATATGAACTTTTTGTCAAATTATTTTCTTATTATTTTGTTTAACAATTGTCCATTAAAAAAAGTATTTTCTTTCATTCTTGGTTTGTTATTTTTTAATATAAGCATATGTTTTTTGTAACACTCTTGATTTATACCTGCTAACACTAATAAATAATAAATGCACTATGTATGTCTTACTTCACGACTAACGTAAATCTTCACGTTTAAACTCTGGGGATAACATAGGCTACCCATTTTTATTATTATTATTTATTATTTATTTGATAATTAGAACGGCACAAAAACACCAATTACACTAATTATTAAAAACATCATACAATGTCAAATTATCAATACTACAATTAATAACAACAATAATAAAAAATTATAAAATTAAATTTTAACATAAAATAATATATAATAAATTAGAAAATAGATTAAAACTAAAGAAAATATTATGATTATAACTATACAATTTTAACGAGATAAAGAACCGTCAACTATCTGCCTCACAATATTTAAGGCATACCAACATTAATTTTTTTTTTATGTGTTACGCAATTACCATTTATCTTCTTACTTCCTACTTATTTAAACTTCGGCCTATCTCCATGTTGTCATACCCTTACAGGGTTTATATGTGATACTACTGTAAATGAACCAACGAGCAATAAATAAATTGAGTATTGAGTATTTAGTACCACGCAAGTGTATGTGCAGCTATGTAAGGTAATTTTAACTTATAATATTAAATGTATATATACCTTTCTCTTAAAATTTGAGTTTTTACGTAAATATCTATTAACAGGAGACAAAAAGGCTTTTAAATTGAGATCAAGATAACAAATTCTCGTAAAGTTTTTATATTTTTTTTTTAAAACAGACGTAGCATCTGTTTTTAATTCAAATTAAGTATTCCATAAAAACTCCGTTATCCGCGATCGATATTTTTACAAAAGTGCCTCTGTTTTTATCGTATCGATAATTTTGCGACAAAATACCGACAGAGGCAGTGTCATTTTATCGATAAAATGAAGTTGTTCTGTTGTTTTTAATTTAAATTAGGAATTCCGTAAAAACTCCGTTATCCGCGATCGATATTTACAGAAGTGCTTCTGGTTTTATCGTATCGATAAATTTGCGACAAAATGCCGACAGAGGCAGTGTCATTTTATAGATAAAATTAAGTTTTTCTGGAAGAGATAAAGTCTCTGAGGCGCCGCGCCGCGACGCCTTAACAAGCTGAACCGCTCATATGTTTTACTTAGTGCCAGAAGCACTGGCACAATCATCATCATCAACAGCATTCTAATGCTTTCTAAACACTAGATCATGATCTTGTTAGCACTAAATCACGATGCCAATAGTTTTTGTAATTACTAAAGTAGCTGAACTGACAACGTACTACGTTTTGTTTAAGATTGTAAAGGAAGTAACTGTCAGTTCAGCAAGTATAGACAATAACATTTTTTTAAATTAATTATTATTACCTTTTTATTTTTTTATTTTATTTTATAAATTATTATTGTGAATAACATCATTTATTGATTTATCAACGCACTTCCGCCCGTACTTCATTTGACTCAGAGTGTTGTTTGTCTCACGATATAAAAGAGCGCAAGAGAAGTACGGGCACCATTCCGATTGTAATCTCGTTGGAGTAATGTACCTGTGACGTCAACAAGTATTGAATAAATATCTATACCTAACAAGTCTTTTCACTTCTAAGGCTTTTAGCTCAGAAGTGGGATATATAAACACGCCTTTTTGAAGAAGTCATTTTGGATAGAGGTAAAACTCAGGTACCCACAGGTTAAAAAAAAAAAACGATAAAAATCGAAACGTTATTTTTTTTATTTTTTTTTGTTTTCTTTACCCTTCATAATATTAATATTCGGATTAGTAAATGTATAAATACCCTCACTAGATGAATTTTGTTTATTGCAAGCTGACCCGCGCGGTTTTACTCGCGATATTATTTATAAATCTATAACTCAGATATTTTAAGACCAAGATTGGCCAAATTGGTCTAGCCGTTCTCGTGGTTGCCAGTACTATTAAGCTGTAAATATTATTTTTAGTACCTATTTTATTTTTTTTATTTCCGTTAATTCTATTTTGCTATTTTAGTTTAATTTTTATTGTACTTTTAGATCCTTTTTGCTATGGGAAAATCAAACACAAGCAAGCGACGTAGGCGCAGCTTTGACTCTGCTGGCTCAGGTGATGTCCATAGGCGGACTATGCGGAGCAGAAGCGCAGCAACTTCAAGTAGTAACGGTTATACGCCATCACCACGTCGCAGTCGACTACGTAGGCATTATAAGATGCCTCGTCGACGCAACAGCCAGTTACGCAGCCCAGCACCGCGTAGGCACCGTCGCAGATCGCGCAGCTTAACAGCGCGCAGTCGCCGAAGTCGCCGAAGTCAGCCGCGTCAGGGGCGCAGCCGCAAACGCAGATCAGCATCACGGACCAGCGAGTCCTCACGGCAGTCGGGTCGCCGACGGGACAACTCAGCTCTGCAACGAGATCGCAGACGCCTGGGACGCAACATACGCCGCTCTCGTAGCAAGTCACGAAGCTCTGCGAGACTACACAAGCAACGGCGCCGGCAGCACAGCGCAACACCTTCTCGTCAGCCCGACCAACATCAGTCGACAAGTGGACCAACGAGTCCCAAGCAACGACGCTGTGAGCATCCACAAGATACACATATGCCTCAAGGGGCCGGTGAGTCAATTGTTAATGTAGAACAAAATAGATCTTTAAGTCAAAACAACACAATGTTAGCACAAAATGATAATAGTAGCTCACAAATAACTGAAACTATAAGCACAAACCAATTCACAAGTTTTTTAGAAGTGTTAAAATCTACTTTCACCAAAGACAGTCACAAAATAAACATGAGTCTTAATACAATACCCGAATTTGATCCCTCTAAACGAAATCAAACTATGGCTATGTGGTTGGCAAAAATTAACGAAATTGCTAGTTTATATGGGTGGGCAGAACGAGAAACAATTCATTACGCTTTACCAAAACTAACTGGCATGGCACAAAAATGGTACCAAGGCCTTTCAACTATTCAGTTCACTTGGAACGAATGGCAAGCTAAATTATCTAGTGCATTTCCAGGAGATGAGAATTACGGGGTTATGCTTACAGATATGTTAGGTAAAAGAGTACGGTTCGGAGAATCCCTTGAAGAATATTTTTACGAAAAGGTTGCTTTACTAAATAGATGCGATATTTTCGGAAAGCGTGCAGTTGATTGCATAGTGCTGGGAATAGAGGATAGGACTATTCGAATGGGTGCAGAGGCAGGACAGTATACAGACCCAGATAAGTTATTAAATTACTTAAGAAGTGTACGTTTACCATCCAGATCAAATGATAAAAATGAGACTCAACCAAACCGCGATAAAAATCAAAGCCAAAGACTTCGTCCTAAGTGTTTTAATTGTGGTATCATAGGGCACACCTACCAGAAATGTCGGTCACAGTTAAAAAAATGTACTGAGTGTAAACGAATAGGCCATACATTTGAAAATTGCCCTGATAAAAAAGCGACTTCCAGTGATGTGACTAAAAAGGTTATGTTCACTAATGATACGAGCATTGCAACTTTAGATGCAAAATATTATAAAACAGCATCTGTTAACAATACTGAGATTAAATGTTTTATAGACATGGGTAGTCATTATACGCTTATCCGGGAAAAGGAAGGCACTTTAGTTTCACAAAGTTGGGAAGCTTGCACAGAATTTATTGGTGGGTTTGGACATAAATCTGGGACGAAGTCTTTGGGTAAAACTGCATTACATATTACCATCGATGGTGTAACAGCATTGGTTGAGACACATATGATATCAAATGATTTACTTGATGTGCCAATTTTAATTGGTCATGGCTACACAGAGCAAAATCACATCCTTGTTCACAAATCTGCTAAAGAGTTAGTTTTCTATGACGAGGAATTTGAGACTGAAAATAAATTAAAATTGCTGTGCAACTCTGATACTGTTGTGAGAGACATAAACCTCGTACCAATACACTCCGATCCCGTTTTTACTGGAGATGTTTATGTTCACGCAGGATTAAGATCTAAGATAGGTTCTGAACATTTTATTATGCCAGGGTACTTTAGTTTAAATAATGGCTTAGGATTCTTGTTAATTAACAATACTTGTGGGAAAGATGTCACGATAAAGAAAGGAAGTTTATTAAAACGAGTAAATGCCACTTGGCAAATAGAAAATGAAAATCCCGAGAAAGCAAAACGTTGTTACAGAATAAAACCAACAATTGAAGAGATCAAAGATGATCAAGTTGTGGTAGGCGGTGAGATATTACAAAATGATAAAGAAAAATTAGTGAGTTTACTTAATGATTATAGGGATTGTTTTGCGTTGAATATGGAAGAGTTAGGAAATTGTAAATCTAGTAGTATGAATATAGTTCTAAACGATGAAACACCCGTGACATACAGACCTTACAGACTGTCATACAAGGAAAGAGAAGAGGTTCGTAACATGGTACAAGAAATGATTGATTGTAATATCATTCGCGAATCAACATCTTCTTATTCTAGCCCTATTATTCTCGTATCGAAGAAAAATGGTGAAAAACGAATGTGCATTGATTATAGAGCCTTAAACAAAAAAACAGTAAAAGAGCAATATCCTATGCCCAGAATAGATGATCAGATAGATAGACTAAATGGGTTTGTTTTTTTCACAACACTGGACTTAGCTTCTGGTTATTATCAGATACCTCTCGAAGAAAATTCTAAGCACGTAACATCTTTTGTGACCCCTGATGGGCAATATGAGTTTAACAGAATGCCATTCGGGCTGGTCAATGCACCTTCGACTTTTCAACGCATCGTCAACCACGTACTAGGGAAAATGCGATATAAAGAAGTAATTGCCTACATGGACGATATAATTGTGCCATCAGTAAATATTGAAGAGGGAATGAAATTACTAAGAATAGTACTTGATAAATTTAGAGAATTTTCACTCACGTTAAAAATATCAAAATGTAATTTTTTTATGAGCCAAGTAGATTTTCTAGGCTTTGAAGTTAGTAAAGAAGGAATTAGACCCGGTTCAAAGAAAATAGAAGCTGTCAATAGATTTCCGACTCCAAAATCTCAACATAATGTGCGTCAGTTTTTGGGTTTGGCCAGTTTTTTTCGGCGTTTTGTTAAGAACTTTTCTACTATAGCTAGACCACTAACAAATCTATTAAAAAAAGATGTTGATTGGAAATGGGGTGATAGCGAACAAATAGCTTTTGAAACTCTTCGGAATGAACTCACTAAAAGACCCATCTTGACTATCTATGATCCTCTAGCTAAAACTGAAGTGCACACCGATGCAAGCAAGTTTGGTATAGGGAGCATACTTTTACAGTGGTCCAACAATAAACATCTTAACGTCGTAGCATATTATAGCCGTCAGACTACAGCAGAGGAGCAACACTGGTCATCTTACGAGTTAGAGACACTAGCAGTTGTAGCAGCGCTTAACAAGTTTAGAGTATATTTGATAGGGATAGAGTTTAAAATCATAACAGACTGTAACTCCTTAAGAGCCACTTTTAACAAAAGAGATATGATACCCCGTGTTGCTCGCTGGTGGAGTATGATGCAAGAATTTAAGTATGAGATTGAATATAGACCAGGAATTAAAATGACTCATGTGGACGCGTTAAGTCGCAATCCAGTGAATGAGGGTACTGATGAGTTAGATGTAATTCTAGATCATCGTGTCTTCAGAATTGTATCTGACAATGATTGGGTAGCTACTGTACAAATTTCAGATGATGAAGTTAGTCGAATCAAAAAAGTTTTAGAAAATACTAACCCAATTGAAGTTCAGCATATTCATGATAACTTTCTGATTAGGAGAAATATTTTGTATAGGAAAACTGATGATGGCGATAAACTTGTTATCCCAAAAGGGGTACGATGGCAGGTTTTAAAAAAATGTCATGACGACATTGGACATTTTTCTTATGATAAAACTGTGGCTAAAATTAAAGAAAACTATTGGTTTAATTAAGAAAATGAATAAATTTATAAAGAAATATGTCGAGGCATGTTTAGAATGCGCATACAATAAAGTGCCAAGCGGCAAAAAGCAAGGTATGCTACATCTGATTCCCAAAGTTGACCGTCCTTTTCATACGATACACATGGATCATTTAGGACCATTTGTAAAAAGTAGGAGTGGAAATTGTTATTTGCTGGTAATAATAGAAGCTTTCACTAAATTCATTTTCATAAAAGCAGTAAGGAACACAAAATCTAAAGTTACAATCAGAGTGTTGAGAGAATATTTTAGTATTTTCGGCGTTCCAGAGCGATTAATATCAGATCAGGGTTCAGGGTTTACAAGTAAAGAATTTAAAGAATACATTAATAGTATTAAAGTTAAACATATTTTAAACGCAGTCGCTACACCACGAGCAAATGGACAAGTAGAACGTTATAATCGAACTATTTTAACAGCAATCGCATCATCTAGCCATAATAAATCAGATAATCAATGGGATGAATGCATAAGTAATATTCAATGGGGAATGAATAACACTCTCAATAAAGGTATCGGTAAGACACCGGCTGAAGTTCTTTTTGGTTTTAAACCAGTTGGACCATCGGAGGCTGGTATCTTAGGTGCGATAGAGCAAGATCATATGGAACGTAATAGGGATAAGATAAGAGCTGAAGTAGTTGAACACATTAATCAAAATCAAAATGAACAAGCTATTCGCTACAACAAAAATAGAATATCAGCTAAAACATACAATGTAGGAGATTTAGTAAGAATAGAACGTAAAGTTCAACCAAATAAGAAAGACAATAGCCGAAAGTTATTACCTAAATTTAGTGGCCCCTATAGAGTTACTGCAGTTCTTGATCATGATATGAAGGTATGAAGTTACCGATACTCCGTTAACTAAAAAGGGAAATACTATTTATAAAAATATAATTTCGGTTGACAAAATTATGCCGTGGATGAGTTTTGGTGGTAAGGAAAGTAGCAGTGAGGAAGAAATTTTAGTTGAAAATAACGAAAATGGGTCAATTGAAAACGAAGTAATTGTTGACAATAACGAAAATGAATTAACTAACAATGAAAGTATTGTTGAAAATAATGAAAATGAATCAATCGAAAATGATGAAGTTGCTGAAAATACTGAGCATGATGATTTAAATTTAAACGAATGAATTGGTTTATGATTAGATGGTTGATTCAATAATATTGTATAAATTGATGAGCTGAAATTAGCCTATTGTGTTAGTTTATAATCAAGTACGCTGAAATTAGCCTATAATATTGTGTTAGTTTATAATCTAGTAAGCTGAAATTAGCTTGTTGTAGTGAAATTACCAATTTATAATTTGAGCTGGAATTAGCTTGCTGTGGTGTAATTACCTCTATTTTTGAGCTGAAATTAGCTAGTTATGGTGAAATTACCAATTTATATTTTGAGCTGGAATTAGCTCGGAGTGGTGTAATTACTCCTTTATTTTTGAGCTGAAATTAGCTAGTTATGGTGAAATTACCAATTTATATTATTAAAACTGAAATTAGTTTCTTGTGGTGAAATTACCTATTTCTATTTTGAGCTGGAATTAGCTTGTTGTGGTGTAATTACCTCTAGCATTGTGCTGAAAGTAGCTAATAATATATTTATGGTGCAATTACTATTATAATTATTTGATTCTAAGTATTGTATAGTTTGGAGGACCCGAGGACGGGAACTTTATTGGATGGCCGAATCTGTTAGCACTAAATCACGATGCCAATAGTTTTTGTAATTACTAAAGTAGCTGAACTGACAACGTACTACGTTTTGTTTAAGATTGTAAAGGAAGTAACTGTCAGTTCAGCAAGTATAGACAATAACATTTTTTTAAATTAATTATTATTACCTTTTTATTTTTTTATTTTATTTTATAAATTATTATTGTGAATAACATCATTTATTGATTTATCAACGCACTTCCGCCCGTACTTCATTTGACTCAGAGTGTTGTTTGTCTCACGATATAAAAGAGCGCAAGAGAAGTACGGGCACCATTCCGATTGTAATCTCGTTGGAGTAATGTACCTGTGACGTCAACAAGTATTGAATAAATATCTATACCTAACAAGTCTTTTCACTTCTAAGGCTTTTAATCTAGTGCTTACGACTTAAGGTCATAGCACATTTACACGACTCTGCTCCAACACCGCTCCCACCCAACACCGCCGTAAACTAAACGACTACTGGCGGTCCACTCGTTGACAGCTAGCAGACCTTTAGACAACGTGAATCCAATGCGGATCAATGGATGGCACGTTATGTTTTCCAAATTTTTAGGTTTTAGATTTTTTTTTTCTGTTTGAGAGCACCAGCAAAGCAAAGTGCACAATAATTTTCGACTAGAAAAATCTGGTTACGTACACGATCAAACCCACGACCTTAAGATTGTAGAATAGGATCACTGCCACTAAACCTCCAGTGCCCGATAAGGTCTAGCGGGCACAGTGTGAGCTGACCATAACCGCTAGAGCACCATCTTAATACTTCCCAAAAATCATAGATTCTGTAAAGAAATTTAACGAAAACAGCGCCATCTGCCAGTTTTTTTTTTATGTCAGCAAGTGACAAGACAATCAAGACGCCCGCCTGATGTTAAGCACCACGCCTGACTATAACAGATGCAGTGCCACCCAAAACTTAAAGTTTTTAAGTGTTTGCGTGGCACTGCACTGCGCTTATCACCCCGAGACATTGTTGTTAAGTCTCTTTCGCCCAGTAATTTCACTTGCATTAATTGCAGAATAAGCTGCAATCAGTCAAAAGCCGATCAATATCTGCTGCACAAGTAACCCGCTGATGACTTTTTTTATTTTTTTTATTTTATACAACTGAAGTGGCAACCAAGCGTACGGCCCACAAGATGGTAAGCGGTTACCGCAGCCTATGGACGCTTGCAATACCAGAGGTATCACTCGCGGGTTGCCACCTTGAGGCTAAGATCGAAAGCCTCATGTGCCAGTAATTTCACCGGAAACCATACCCTTCACACCGGAACACAGCAATGCGAGCATTACTGCTTGGCGGCAGAAATAGGTATGGTGGTAGTCCTTCCCCGGACGAGCTCTATCACAGAGAACAACAAAGTAAACATTTGCAATAAACTCGCCACCAGCGAGGCGATGAAGTCATAAACCAGTGCTAAGGCTACCTACAGACTCTTGACAGAACAGCGCTATCTCGAATTGAGGTTTAAGTGATCTTTAAAAAATAAGTTATGGTTATTAGGTCGTGGATGCTTCGGGTGACCATAATTTTTTTTTAAAGTAAAAAAAACGGTTTTAAAACTTTCGAATAGTTTATCAGAATATGGTTTTGGTAGAGTTTGCTTTTCTATCAATACGAAATTATTTACCATTCCTTAAATTACCTATGAGATAATGAAAACAAACCTGTAACCCATGTATTGTTAAATAAATTATGATTATTATGATTACATTATTATTTACTTATTGTTTTTTTTTTGCATGAATTATTTTATTAAGTTTATTTAACAAATGAATTGTGATTAATATAATTGATAGATTCAGGCGTTACTTTGCGGAAATCCATTACAAGATGGATGGTGGAGGGATGGGGCACGTGTTGGTATTTTTCTTTTGAGGTTAACTGTGGTGGCTGTGTGGCCTCATCAGTTGAAAGGTTGAGCGGAATAGTACCTACTAGAGATTTTTCGTTTGTTTTTTATCTTGTGATTAATATGTTATCAAGGAAATAAATTAGGCTTCATTATTGTTATTATTATTATTTTTAGATTTTATTTAACAAGTTGTCAGTTTCATCACTTTGTTTTATAAATAGCTAAATGATGATGGGCTCCAGAGGTCATTTTCGTACAAATTTTATCAAAATTGTAAGTTACTTCGACAAATTTGCTTTAAAATATCTCCATTATGCACCTAAAAACAAGTCACCCTACATTGCACTAATACCCAACCACAGATATAACAATAACTACGAAGCGAACGGATGTTTGGATTACTCCCAAGCCGTAATTAAGCTGTTTAGGTTAAAAACACTGTTTAAACTGTAAATTTGCTTTATTTACGGCGTGTTGGTTTGACGTCGACCTTTTTTTAAACTGACTAAATAAATGGACTTAGCACCGCTTATTTCAAACCCATTGAGTCACTACATCTTTAACTTAACTACCAGTTACAGTTGTTGAATCGACTCACTGTTAAGTCGGTTTTTAATTACTTAGGTACCTATTTTCGTTTATTTTATATGTCAGCCAAAAATGACGAGTAGTCAAAACTTTTGTTTTTTTTTTTTAATTTTTCAATTTTAGCCTGAAATTTTGTGCAATTTTTTTTTTTTATGAACGGGTGTTTTTACGTACCGCTATATCGGTGAAATGAATGAAATGAAGGTAAAATGAATGATATAGTTCACGTCAGTTTTAATTAGTAAGATGTGCAATTCATGTAATAAAAAAAAATGTTTTTCCATTAATAGTGTTCCTTTTATATATGCAAAATAGTTGCTTACTACAAAACTAGAATTCTGTCACTGCGGTACCCACAAAGACGAACTCTTGCTTATGGAGTCCTACAATCAAAAAAGTGTCCTAAATGCTCAATTAGGTTTATTTATACAAAAAGGCTTAAATATTGTTCTTAGCTGTTTATTTTAGGTATTGTTTCGTTAAACAACAAACCCACACACATTAATGTTGTAAAAACATTGCCCACAAAGTTGAGTTGTCACTTACTTTTGAAGGTCTTTGACAAAGTAAATATAATCAATGACCGACCGGCCTTTTAATTTTCCTACTGTACAGATACTGGTTTATTCTCGAGCGAGAGTGATTGGATTAATCCATTACGAAAATATAATGCAAATTGGTGGGTTATAGTGTCAAAATTCCTTTTGAAAATTCCCTTTTAAATACAGTTTGGGAATTTTCTAGGACACGTCTGATGATGATTAAAACTTTTCAAAGCACTGGATAAGATATAATGATAAAAATTAGCGCGTGTGAAATGTGTCTAATAAAATCTGTAGGAGCGTTTATAAGCTACTTTTAAGTTTATAAGCTCGGAAAAGTTTATTATTCTTGTAAGATAGCATAAAATCTGCAAAACCGAAGGTGAAACCGCGGGGCACGGCTAGTAAACCATATTTTTTATTGCTTAGAACCCTAAAACCATCTGCAAGTAAAAAACACTTTTACCACAACAACTTTACATTACAAAATCGAAGAAATCTTGCCCTTTTCAAAATGAAGTGCTCGTTTGCACTGTCCGTAAAAGCAAACAGTAGCTGCCCACCTACAGATTTTAAAACGTCTACATCGAGTGTGTGCTGTGTCAACACGATTAACTAGACGCGTTCCGATCATCGATCATACGAAACTCGAGGTTAAAGTGTTTGTATACGTTAGTGGTTAGTGATGGATGTGGAAATTGTCGATATTTTGTCTAATTTTTTTTTGTTCGGTAAACACTAAGTAATTTTTTGACATAGTATTAGTAAACGTAGCTGAAATACGTGTTAAAATATTTTTCTGTAAAGCAACCTTGCTTACTTAGTACCAGGTTCAGGTAAAATTAATTGCTTTTGCAAAAAGCAAATCTTACCAAAACGCTGATAACATTATATGATGTGATTGCTATAATTAAAACACTCCTTGCAATTATTCAAAACTTTGAAGTCAGCTTTTCGATGTCCTAATTGCATTGTCATAAAAAAAATAAAAGTCACATCACCAAAACCTATTCAAACAATACTCTACAATCGTTCTATTGCACTTAACGAATGTTTGTTCAGCGGCGCAAGCAAAACACTAGGCTAGCTACCGTGACGCGAGTCGCTCGCCCAAGAGCTAGCGCAGTATAAACACTCTGTAGATGCTTGACAGTTTGGGCATGACATGTCAAATTTGGAAGCTATGAAAAAATACCGCCCTAGTCGTCAAATTATTTGTATAAGTAATACTAGCGCCCGCCCCGGCTTCGCTTACTTAAAGTATACGCATAAATAAATAAATAAATAATGCTGGACAATCCACACAGCATCATCTAGCCCCAATGTAAGCTGCTGTTAAACAGAGCTGTATTATGGGTACTAGATGACTGATTTATATTTAATACAATTCAATACATAGATAGATATTTTTTATTATACATAGAAAACACCCAGAACACCCGGAACAAATATTTGCAGATTCTACAAACATTTGTCCCAAGGCGGGAATCGAACCCGCAACCTCCGCGTCGCAGGCGGACCTTCGCCCACCGCGCCACATTGGTCGTCATAAACCTTCATAAACCTTATTCCTCTTGAATTAGTGTATAGATATCTTTTGATGAATACCGCATTTAAATTCTATGCATTGTATAAAATATCTAAGCGTATACGCACATACACAAACAGGTTTTTTTCTAAACCAAAACGCAGGCACCAGTCTCGCACAAAGTAAGTTTTTATTTACTTCATCTTACTTCTGTGTACCTAGATTTATGATGAACCTAGTGTGTCTAGAGAAAAAAATGATTGAAATTGAAATTGAATACATCAGAAGCAGAGACAGCGAGAAATGACTAATATACTAAGTGAAGATAAATCATAAAGGCGTAAAATCAAAATCAAAATCAAAATCAAAAATTATTTATTCAGTAGAATCACAAGGATCACTTTGAAACGTCTTACAAGCTAGGAAAATTTACACCAGTTCCAACGCGCCCATGCCGTAAAAGAACTGGCAACAACACCGGCTGGGTTCCTATCGCTTTTTTGGCATGACCCTTGCTATTGTTATGGATTCCAAGTAGAGTTGGAGCACATTCGTCCCAAGCTTTTTTATCATCTAGGTAATCGGTTGTTTTATAGTAAGCTTTTTGAGACAGATTTTGTTTAATTAAGTTTTTAAATTTGACAATTGATAAATTTTGTATGTCGCTTGGGACTTTGTTAAAGAAGCGTACACATTGCCCTTTAAAAGATTTACTGACCTTAGTGAGCCTAACTGTGGGAACAGCGTAAGTATGTGTTTATAATTTTAGAAGCAAGAAAAGGCCTTTCAATCCTCCTATTAGTTGTTGCTGTGTACCTTCACGCACTTCTCAATTGCTATTGTTAATCTTATATAAAAATTTGTTGCTGTTCGTCAGTCTCGCTATAACTCAAAAGCAGCTGGATCGATTTGGCTTTAATATTAAAATTTGTAAAAGTTTTTTTATTTTTTTTTATACTACTAAAGTGGTAACCAAGCGTACGGCCCACTTGATGGTCAGCGGTTACCGTAGCCTATGTACGCATGCAACATCATAGATATCACTTGCGTGTTACCACCCTGAGACCTTAGATGGTAAGTCTCATGTGCCTGTAATTTCAACGGAAACCATACCCTTCGAACCGGAACACAGCAATGCGAGCATTGCTGCTTGGCGGCAGAAATAAGTATGGTGGTAGTCTTTCCCCGGACGAGCTCTATCACAAAGAACTCTACTACTCTTAAGTCCAGGGAAAAATGTAATGGTGACAAAAATACTGGACTGGAAAACGAAGTGTAAGACGGCCCCCACTCGATGGACCGATGACATTCAAAAGGTCGCAGGAAGTCGGTGGATGGTGAAGGCTTAAAATCGGTCGTCATGGCGCTCTTTGGGGGAGACTTATGTCCAGCAGTGGACGTCTATCGGCTGATATGATGATGATGATGATGACAACAATAACGCAAACAAAATAGCGCGGGTCAGTCAATTCAATTAAAAAAAATTATTGAATACATTTTTTGACACTTGGAAAAGTCACATCTTTGCATATTTGTGTGTACAAGTACCATAATACTAGGTACCTTTTTATAAAAAAAAAAATATCTAATGATATTTAAACGATCGTAATCGTAATCGTAATTTAAAAAAGTGTAGTTATACAGATACTTACGTCGATTAATAGCGTAGTAGGTGCGATTACTTATATAATAAAGTAATCAGCCAGAACTTCGTCAATAACATAATATGATTTTGACAATAAAAATGATCTTATTTTATTACTAAATAGTTTAAAATCTAGATTTCTTATAACTTGAGTCAATTGATTAAACTTTATGCTTATAAATAAAATACTGTAGCGTGAACTTGCATCACTAACTACATTCATACCACATTGTTTATCATTTTGTAAGTTAGCCCTTAAAATGCGCTACTGACTGGAAGACAGGCTGTCCATATCGTGCAAGATGTTTAATACCTACATCTCGTCAACTTTATTGTATTATAATCTTCTTCTTCTTCTTTTATGGACTGTGTGGCTTATTTGCCACAATTTTGCCAGTGTCAAGTGTATTAGTTTGATTGTCGCTTAGCAACGTAAACAAATAAAATTTAGAAAGAAATGATGACTTTTCCTTTGAAATTCCCTTGGAAAGTCTTTGACTAAATTACCAACATTACCCCTCCATTTCAATTACTTACACTTGTGCTAAGTAAACAAGTTAAATTGGATAAACCGCCACCAAATTTAGGTACGCAATAAAACTAAAAATAACACGAGAAAAATAATTAAAATGTGAGGACCCATGTCGTTTTGACAAGATAGCCAAAGACAATTGGTTTTTTTGCATGACTGTGCTGATGCTAAGGTACAGTGTCATGCAGAACACTCGATTCGAGTGGTGGTGCCATTTCGAGCTAATCACCAGTGAGATAGCGGAGCATGTGGAGGGCACTAGAGCTCGAGTGCCGCTTCCCCCGCTTTGATCTGCGCGAATCTGGCCCCGCCTGAGTGCCAATATGCAATGCTGGGAATTTATTAAGATACAGTTGTATCTCAAATGAAAACAGCGTACCTAAACTAGTATCTATACTAAAGAGAGAAGATTTGTACTTTTGTATCTTTGTTTGTTACGAATAAACTTTATTAAAATAAAGCTGTTAGGCCATGACAGAGGCCTTCGGGTGGCCTAGATACTCTGTCACCAGAATTGGCCACTGACTCATACGATAAGTTTGTTACTTTTACGAATAAACTAAAAACTACTGGTCCGATTTAAAAATTATTTCACCATTATAATGCTACATTATCCCTGAGTATTAAGGCTTCACGTATTATATCGACGACCCGCCCCGGCTTTGCATGGGTGCTTAAGTTTTCATTGCACCTGTGCAAAGCTAGGGAAGATCGGCTAGTAATTTTAAAAGCAGACCTAACTCAAAAAACAGTTTTTTAGGAACAGATTTTTGTAATTGATTTTGATAAGTTAATAACTTTACTTAAAAATTAACATTGATTTTCTAACCAATTGCCTAAACATCGCGACACATCACTTTTATTTTTTAGTTCTTGGACATGCCGGTTTCTTTACAAGGTTTTTCTTCACTTTGTGTCACTAATAATGTAGCATTAAGAACTTCGAAACGTCCATTTATATTGTGAAATAACACCAGCATCCACCAAAGGGCGTCTTTTGCGTAAAATAAACTAAATCATAAAAATAAAAGCTCCTACTTAGTTAACACGATCAAAATCAATACAGATAACTGATCTCAAAGTATTTTGTCACTAACCCCAGCAATAAGACCTTCTACAGACGTGCCGGGGCGTAATCGCACGAATAAATCAGCTATTATCTCGCCTCTCGAGCAACATAACAAAATGGTGACGCCAACAAATGACGGTCATTTTTCTCCGAGAAGCGTAACTGAGGACTCTGTCAATATAGCTTTGAGGTAAGGCGGTAGTGGGAGCGAGTAGCGGGGAAGGTAGCGGAGCGGGGACTTAATAAAAATAAAAAAGTGGTGAATTTATGAGTGTTGAATCTCGCGAGTTTTTTTTCCAATATGCACGAGCTAACCTTAAGGATCTAACTCCATAAGTGATTTTAATATTGCTTTTTGAATAAGTGGATAAATAATTTAACTAACTAACTGACAATCAACGCACAGTTCAACTAAACCGTATAGATTTTAGCTCGGATCAGGAATTTTTCTTTATAAAAAACTTATGACTTTCGTTAGTTTAGTAAATTTTATTAAGAATTATTTTGTTAGGCAGTGACCCATTGTTTCAGATTATTACCATGATTTCATGTTTATTTGATGTTAAATGTATCTACGAGTACATTTTTATTTTCTAATTAAACAAGTTCCGCTCGTCACTCGCACCAAACCCGCCCATCTCGCCCCATCTGCCGCCCTAACCGCTGTTATATTTTATTTGCGCGATAAATTACATTTTATTACACATATTTTGTCGTGTTATAATAACTAATGTACCCACTCTCTCAATTCGCATGTAATGCTCCGTAACGCGTTTTTTTTACGTTATTTATTCGTCCTTTTTATTGCTTTTCACCCCCGATTTTTGTTCTGAGTTACTGTTTCATGATAAATAGAATTGTTTTTGCAAACGCATGAAATTCTAAAATATTGTCTGTTACATTTTTTTCATGGAATATTCTGTTTGCGACCTATCCCAACATGCGAGTTTTATTTACTGTAAAATATTGTCACTTACCTGCAGCAGTTTTTGCCAAGTAGGTACACCAAGCACCAGTTTGTGACTTTTCATAAAAATTATACAAGTTACATTATGTTATTATATAAAAATAAAAAATAAAAACTGTAATAAGCAAGCAAGCGATGCAAGCAGGCAAGGTTTGCATCTTTTAAAATTATATTAACAAAAAAATATTTTTGTGCTTTGCTCTACTTATGTCTAGATTTTCTTTATTATTCGTGCAAAACCTTTATTATTATTTTTATTAAATATTTTCACGTGCTTTTCTTATTGATTTGAATGTTGTTGACAAAGAATGTCTTATATTTTACGATTACTTACGTCACGCAAGCCGGGAGCACCGTGAAAAATGTTAATGGCTTTGCATTAAAAAAAACAGATTTATTGCGTATGCCGTTTTAAATAAAAAACATGATTTACTCTCACGTGTTAAACAAAATGCATAAATAGGTTTTATTTTTAGTTCAACTTTATAATTCCTCTTCAAAAACTAACTAGACATTTACTGATTCAAATAACAGAATTTAAACAAAAATAATGATAAAAAAAAATAGGTATCGGCATTATCTACTAGGAGCTATATTAATTTATTACTATTTATTAATTACTTAAATTAATTTATAAGAGCTGTAATTGACGACAATAAAATTTTTAGGCATGTCAAAACGCGATAAAAAATAAATATTTAAAAGATATTGGCGAACATTTACAAAGCGTAGCTCTAAACTAAGCATAAGCTATATCCCTTCTTATAAAATCGTGGAACAATTATTTGCAGATCACTCAAACGTTTATTCTGGAACGGGAATCAAACCCGCAACTTGTCGTTTTTCAACGAGGCACTCGCCTGCAAATAATATGAATAATGTCTGATGCGTTGATTACGAGTAAGTATTACGACTATTTTTCTTAAGTATTCAAAACTACATCAACGATCTGTAAGTAGGTACTGCCCCCCTACCATGAACTCTTATAGCGATTCAAATGAAGACCTAAACTAAATTGTCAAAACATTTTGTACCATGATATCAATTAGACAATCATGCCATGGTATATAATTTTTTGACAATTTAGTTTAGGTCTTCATTTGAATCGCTATAAGAGTTCATGGTAGGGGGGCAGGTTCTACATGAAATTGCCATCTGCCAGTACAACATCCACAAGCCCATTAAATCAAAGTGATCGTAACTCAACCATTCGCGCCACCAAACAAAATATCAAAAGATGGGGCGACGTGACTGATGGCGCGGACATAATTGTCCCTTCATGTTAATGAATCGTGCGTAATGAAAAATGATGGTCACATCACTCAACAGCATATTCGACTCTATTCCGTTTGTCTTAGATTCTAAAATTACACAAAAAGTGTACTACCGTGCGAAACGACAAATTATTGCGACTGTATCTTGAAATACATTTTCAACTTTATTCTCTGTACTTAGACCCTAGAGTTACGTAAACATTGACTAGTTTTTACTGCTGACTACTGTATACTTTAACAAGTAGTAAATAGAGTTTAAAGTTGCATTGCAAGCTTATGACCGTGTCGGATACGTCCGGTGTATAGCATGATGCATGGTCACCGTACTTCGCGTAACAAATGACATTGCAAATGGTGGTATTGTTCGTACTTGAAGCTTTAAATGGTTGATGAGTAATTTGATAGAGTCTTTTCATATTGTGATTTGGCAAAGGGCACTTACAATTTCGGTCAATAAGCAGTTGCTAACCTAATGTGTTCAGTAACCATCTACGTAGAAAGATAGTTTTTATAATATTTGCTATTACGTAAAGATAATAACGCGATAAAATCCTGGATATATTATAAAAAGTATGAGTTCTGATGGCAAAAGTTTAAAAAATACGTACCTATAGAAATATTGTTTTTATTACTTTGTAAATGGTTGCAAAACAAGGGCCTTTATCTCTGTTAGCTGGATGTGACATATTATTATGAATGAAAAGTAAGGACAATATTTAGCCGCTAAAATGTTTTATTTTTATGAATAAGGGCATCATATTAATACCTTATTGTGGTTTTTTCTTTTTTTTTATGAGCAAGTGACAAGTAGACGATCAAGTCGCCTGACCATAACAGATGCAGTGCCACCCAAAGCTTAAAGTTTTTAAGTGTTTGCGTGGCACTGCACTGCACTTATCACCCCGAGACATTGTTGTTAAGTATCTTTCACCCAGTAATTTCACTTGCTACAGTGCCCTTCAAACCTAAACACAGTGCAGCTTGCACACTACTGCTTGGAGGTAGAATATCTGACACTGCGGTGGTACCCACCAAGACGGACTCTTGCTAAAAGTAAGTAAGTCGTATGAGTCAGTTGCCAACTCTGGTGCCAGAGTTTCTAGGCAGCCCGAAGGCCTTTGTCATGGCTTAACTTTAAAAAAGCCGGGACTGACTGCTTAACGTGCCCTCCGGAGCACGGGAGCGCTCAGTTGTAATTGCCACTGGCTTGCTGAAGAGTTATACCACCAGGTAAACTTAAACTTGGTGGCACTTAAAAAAATATATCTACTATGCAATGTTATTAACATTATCATAATTTTACAGTAGATAAACCATCCAAAAATGCCATCCATTCCAGTCTGGGCTATTAGCATGCACTCCAATGGTACGGACGAATGACCACAGACCATAAAACTGCTTGCAGATGACAAACGGCGCTTATAACGACGCCCTCGTATTTTTACGTGCACTGCACTTTCCACCTTCCGTGCAGGGCAATGTGCGGGCGGGAGCGGATATGATGCAAATATGGGTTGCAATATACTGTCAATTTATATTTTGACAGCTGTGTGGTGGCGAGTGACGGGTTGAGAAAAGTTGCGGGTTGCGCAACCTCAATACAAAAATACAATAATGTTTTATATTAAGAGTAGTAGAGTTCTCTGTGATATAGCTCGTCCGGGGAAGGACTACCACCATACCTATTTCTGCCGCCAAGCAGTAATGTTCGCATTGCTGTGTTCTGGTGTGAAGGGTATGGTTTCCGGTGTAATTACTAGCACATGAGGCTTTCGGTCTGGCAACCCGCGAGTGATACCTCTGTTATTACAAGCGTCCATAGGCTGCGGTAACCGCTTACCATCTCGTGGGCCGTACGCTTGGTTGCCATTTCAGTTGTATAAAAAAAAAAACTTTAACACAAATTTAAATTAAAATCGTAAACAGTCAATTAGCTTACTAAATTCCTTTTTTGGTTTGACCCGAGAATCAATTTTATTTAAAACCTCAAGAACCATTAACAAAATCACCCCTACAATCAATTCAACTCGACACAAATGCTAGTTTCGACAACTCTATCGACACGGTCGAAACTAATTTATTTTTATCGATAACGCATTGTCGGCGCTTTGTGTAATGACGCTCGATTAATTTTATCGATTATCGTACCTAACCCATGTTTGTAAAGAAAGCGGGGAGAATGACTACTTAGTAGATTGGTGGATATCTTACAAGCACCAGATTGTTTGTAAATGAATGAAATTAAATGATTAAAAATGATGAAAATGATTTGTTGTTAATGACTTAATAATCATCATCAAACCACAACCAAATTTAATAAATAAGGCTAGTTTCAAAACAAACAAAAACTATTTTAGTAACGTAGCAAAAAAAGGAAATGGTAGAGTCAGTTTGACATTGAGACATTGATTTGAGAGAGACATGAGCCATCCACCAATCCGCATTGGGTCCTTGTGGTGGATTAAGATCCAATCACTCTCGCTCGAGAGTAGGCCAGTGACCCAGCAGTGGGAACATTAGAAGGCTGTCATGATGATGAGAGTCAGTTTGATAAGAAATCGTCTACAGAGTGCTTAGCACGAAAAACTTGTTTGACTATAGTAAATGTACACGATCATCCAGCTGTTCATTTGTATAGGATTTTTAACAGCGCCTCTTTAGTGCGTTAAATGAACTACCAAAATTCCATACAAATTAACAGCTGAACGATACGTTTACGATTGTCAAACTAGTTTTACGTGCTAAGCACTCTAGTGCCTTTTATATCGTTGACATAAGAATCGAAATGGATTGAATCAAGAAGATTCTCTTCGAACAAACTCTACAGATTACGCTGTATCCAATCCAATGCATTCAACGACGGCGTCAACGCTGGTTGTCGGAAATAACCTGCTTTTTATGTGGTTGTGGCCTGATTGTCGTCTTGTTGTGATGTCGTGTGAAAGGGGATGCATTGATTTCCGATTTATGGTAATGGTTTTATTTGAAATTTATTGTGTTCGAGAATCGTAAATAAGTAAGTAACAGTAGGCCTACTCTAAGGTCTTATTGCAGCGCCTCTATTAAAAAAAAAATGGGCAATTCACACACCGGCATCTAGCCCCAACTAAGGCAAAGGTTGTACTAATGGCCCATAGTATAATTCTCTTGGCGGATCTAAGCTTTCGTGAAGGTAGCCGTTTGACAATCTAGTTGAAAAAAGCTCCATTGCGCATCGAAACACAGATAGATGGAATACACATACTATGGTCGTGACGTAGCTGGATAAGTTGTTCTTAACATATCAACCAAAGAAGTATACTAGATATACTTTTGTGATATCAACAAAGTTCTGCGTTCCGCGTAGTCGACATTTGTGTAAATGGCCGCCAGTGTCAATTTCAACTGAGCGCTTCCGTGCTTCAGAGGGCACGTTAAGCAGTTGGTCCCGGGTTCTTAAAATTAGTAGAACATGTCCGGGGTCTTCGGGCGTGTCTATTAAACTCCGTCATTACGGTTGGCCACTGATTCATACATTTTACTACAAACTTACTTTTGTATTCAGATCATGAGTCAAGTCAAGTCAAATAAGCGTATACTATAAAATGACAATGCTCACTCTGAACATACCATCTACTAGAGTCTGCAAATGGGTATGAACAACAGTTCTCTTGACTCTATAGCATTTTATATTATTCCGGGTTCCACCCCAACGCCATCTATCTTCGGCATCAATCAAACGTCGCCACTGGCCACTTACTAACATTGTAGGTTGCGGGCTTTTTTCATTACCTGTCATTCACCGGGTGTAATTTATAGCGCCTCTGCCAACTACTTAGCTGATGACTTGGTAATTGGAGACTAGTTTTTGTACGAGGTATATTTTTCACGACCTTTTTTTGCTTTTCGCTTGCCTTTAGAAGTATCAACAGTTACCTACTGGTTTTTGTAACCTATTATAAATTCTGAAACACATGTAATAAAATTGACGTATGGTCATACACAACGTCAATTCGCATTAGGCCCGCGCGGTGGATAAAGACCTAATCGCTCTCGTTCGAGAGTGTCCCAACAGTGGGAATATTAGAAGGCTGTATGATGCTGATGAATCAAAAACAGATGGTATAATCACCATCATCCTTTTAGTGCCACATTTTTTTAAATAAGTTTATGCGATGTGCCAGTTCTAAGTATATTTGTACATGACATGTGTCACTATTTGCTCTCCTCTCAACCATTAAAATCAACATCAAGAACGTAACACCATTAAAACGCCCTTCGACTTTCTACGCGTCGGCAAAAAGCTAATTCCCATCAACAGTTTTGACATAACAAAATCTGACAGGCGGAAATTCAAATTGGATTCATGTTATTGAAGACGAAACGTGTTAGCACAGCTGTCTCTTTCGCACGCATGGATTAACTAGATTAACGAATAAATAAAACGTGTAGAAGTTTCACTTACGATTTTATTGTCGAATTTGTGGTTACTGGCTACTGATATCTTTTGACTAAAAATATCTAATTCATAAATTATACTCTAAACTTTTGTTAGTTAATGTGTTCTTCAAATCTATCACCGTCTTTGTTTAATGGCATAAGAAAGACAAGGCAAGACAATATTCAATTCAATTCAATTCGTTTATTTCTCATTAGGCACAATTACAATGCACTTAGAAATGTCAAATCAGTAATTTTGTAAACGATAAATTTAAATTTAAAACTTAACAGCTACATGAATATTATCTAATTACCTATGCCCCTATAAACATAAAAAAATATTAATATAAGAAATTAAACTAAACACAATAATCATAATAACTATGTAGATATCTATTTACATTAAGTATCATTGGTCACTCACTGCTTACAATATTATTCCAAGTATCCTTATCTAAGAGAAATTCGTCAATTGTATAGTATGCTTTTTCTTGCAGTGTATTTTATTAATACTTAGCAAGCCGCTAAAGTGGGGGGCCGTAGTCTTAATATTAAAAAAATTACCTCAATAATGAGATGGGTTCCAACCAACAAACTCTAATTCAGTATGAATTCTATAGAGAGAATTGAAAATAAATTCTCTGTTTCGAGTGATATAGGCTCGATTTAACAATCCGAGGGGAGTAAGATTATTATATTTGACAGGGTAATTTTGTGACAGTATCAAGGCAATCTTATTAGGGATGTAAATGAATGTGGAATGAATCCATTATTTCACAAACAAGCCGCTAAGGCTACACTTTAGGGTCTAATTTCGGAAAGCTTTAGAGTAGATGTTTAATAATAAATTAAATAGACTTTATTTGTGAATATAGGCACAAATAATAGGCAGATATTTTTACACAACGCCATCTAGCTTTAGTAAGCAAAGCTTGTACTTTGAGGAACCTGCTAACTGATAAAATGGACGTACAACAAAGTATTACATAAAAGAACAAATAAAATAACCAACATAAATCTACCGTTAAGTTTCGTTCAGAGGTCAAAATTACAGTTCTGCTGTAATTTTTTGTCAGTAAAGTAATTAAGGTAAAAAATTATAATTATTCAATCAATATGATTGAATATATAGATCATTTTGAAACGTCTAAAAGCTATGTGAATAAATGCCAGTTCTTCGCGCCCCGGCCTAGAAGAATCTGGCAACAAACTCTTCTTCTTCTTCTTCTTTTATAGACTCTGTGTCTTATTTGCCACAATTTTGCCAGTGTCAAGTGTATTAGTTTGATTGTCGCTTAGCAACGTAAACAAACAAGATATGGAAAGAAATGATGACTTTTCTTTCAAAACTCCCTTGGAAAGTCTTTGACTAAATTACCAACCAACATTACCCCTCCATTTCAATTACTTACCTATACTTGTGATAAGTAAACAAGTTAAATTGGATAAACTGCCACCAAATTTACGCAATAAAACTTAAAGTAACACGAGCAAAATAATTAAAATAGGAGGACCCATGTCGTTTTGATAAGATAGCCAAAGACAATCCAGCAACAAACTCGGCTGGCTGAAACTTTCAGACCTATTTTGAAGCATTGCTAAAGATTGACACTGACATTGACACTGACAGCTCTATACACATCCGTCGGCTGACGCCGCGGGCTGTTTAATAATCGCGTTACCATATTTTCGTGTGTATTATACGGACTTATTTATTGGCTTAAAATTGTAGTCATCGCATACATTATGTATGAAGGAGGTAATTACTCGGGGCGGTCGCCTCTTGGTGTATGTTCACATTGGAGAGACTTTGAAATATTTATAAGCTGTTTTATTCTCTAAATTTCAGTTGTAAAAATTACGTGAATTTTTTATTAAAGAAAAAAAAGGTTTGTTCACGCTGTAACATTAAATGCAAAATTCAACGCGGAAAGGAATGGGCTTTCATTGTTTCACTCGTTTCTATAACTTCTGTTTTTTTTTCTAATGAAACCCTAGATTTGTTTCTCGTAGAACCGTAAAACACTCTTATTCGTGGTACCTAGTATGAAAAAAAAGGTTTCCAATTTAATCATAATAAATTATAAAGGAATGTAAAAGTATTTATAAAATGTTTGTTTATTTTTTCCTACATAAAACTCTAACGGATAAACGGATTATGATGAAACTTGAAACAAACATACGTGAATTGGATAATAACACTAACTTAAAAGCTACTTTAAATCTAGTTTTTTTTTAGTATAAAATACCCTTAAGTATATAGTGCCCAACAGGGGACCTAACTAAGCTACCTAAGAACTAAGTTTTTTTTTTTATATCACTAAAGTGGCAACCAAGCGTACGGCCCGCTTGAAGGTCAGCGGTTACCGTAGCCTATGTACGCATGCAACATCATAAATATCACTTGCGTGTTACCACCCTGAGACCTTAGATGGATAGTCTCATGTGCCTGTAATTTCACCGGAAACTACACCCTTCAAACCAGAACACAGAAATGCAAGCATTACTGCTTGGCGGCAGAAATTGGTATGGTGGTAGTCCTTTCCCTGACGAGCTCTATTACAAAGAACTCTATTACTCTAAAACTAATCTAATAGCTTTTTTCATGCTATCATTAAATGCGTATAAATATTTTTAAAACGGTATCTTACTCTGAACGCTCGCCACCGTTTGCTCGATGACACTTCACTTTGTTGACGGCAAAGTGATTAATTCATACTGAGGGGTGGAAGGAGCGTGATGTTTTGTGTATTTATAGTGCTTCTTACGAGGGGTGGGTTTGATAGATATGACTACTGTAACACACTGTGATATTATGCAACTTAGAAAAAAAAATCGTTTTTTTTTATACAACTGAAATGGCAACCAAGCGTACGGCCCACAAGATGGTAAGCGGTTACCGTAGCCTATGGACGCTTGCAATCACTCGCGGGTTGCCACCTTGAGGCTAAGATCGAAAGCCCCATTGAAGCGTAATTCGGTTATTATCATGATAATGTTAAGCATGACAAAAAAAAACTCTGTCACCAGAGTTGGCCGCTGACTCATACAAACTTACATACTTTTATCCAAGAAGGCGATATACCGACGATTTACAATCATTTCAACAAACGTATTATCAGTAAAATCAAAACGATTACAGCAAAATAACAGACAGAGTAAATTAAACAGTAAACAACCAGTACAAGACAAGGGGCTATTAACCCAAACCTTGCTTAATTCAATTAATACCATCCCCCATCCTTTACCAACCTCTGTATCTCTCTTACTCTAAAAGTAATAAAATATATATCGATACATAGAACTGATACTCCAACGCCAAATATTGATTAAAGACGTTCTTGAGTTTACTTGTAACGTGGAAAGAAACAAATTCACAATCGTAATATTATAAGTAATCTCAAATTAAAATAATAACAGATGAAAAATCTTTAGTACTATTATTACACTTAACTTTTTACTCAATGAATAAAATAAATAAAAAATATCTATCTATGTATTGTATTGTATTAAGTATATATCAGTCATCTAGTACCATAACACAGCTCTGTTTAACAGTAGCTTATCTTCGGGCTAGATGATGCTGTGTGGATTGTCCAGCAAAAAAAAAAAAAAAAAGTCACACAGTTAGATAAAAAGTTAAGCGGAATAAATAGTACTAGAGATTTTTCATCTGTTTTTATCCTATAGTGGATTTTCGCAAAGTAACGCCTGAATCTATCAAATAATAATTTCAAGTTGATAAAAAACATTGCTCTGCTAGCTTTGCCTAATTATTTTGATTTCTGATTAAATAAATACGCAGATAGTTGCGTGTAGAAGCACAATCTGTGACGCCTTACAGAAATAAATCAGCCCCTCTACCATGAACTCTTATAGCGATACAAATGAAGACCTAAACTAAATTGTCAAAAAATTTTGTACCATGATATCAATTAGACAATCATGTCATAGTATAAATTTTTTTGACAATTTAGTTTAGGTCTTCATTTGTATCGCTATAAGAGTTTATGGTTGGGGGGCAACGGCTGGTCTGCCAATATGTCTGTCATATAACAAACTAGCTGTTGCCCGCGACTTACTTCGCGTGGATATCGGAAACCATACTTTTTCAATGATAAAAACTAGCCTTTGTTCTATTCCCGGTCATTATCTATATAAGTTTTAAATTTCAGCCAAGTCGGTTCAGTGCTGTGTGGATTCAGTGCTGTGTGGATGGTCCAGCATTATTTATTTATTTATTTAGTGATTGTTGGGTTACAGAGAACCTAACATCCAAATTTTCGCATTTATAATGATTGTGTGATAGTGTGTTATTGTGGTATTGAATTTATTGCCGTCATTAACCGGTTCTTATAAAATTTGTACTCAATTAACGTTTGTTTTATGTTGAACTTTGCATGGTTCTGTACCAATTTTATTATACCCTTGCATGAATAGTCATAGTCATAGTCATAATATTTATTGGCCAAAGTTCATGCTGCACAGTCCATGCAGTCTGCGCACTGCATGGATTGCAAAAGTTATTTTACCAAACAACATACATTACAATCGACTTTCTTATAAAACGAGTCTAAAATAGCTCTATGCAAATATAAATGAGTTCTGTATCTACACGCTTTATTAGCTAGTGAACTAGTAATCTCCAACGGTCTTGCGGTGACCCAGGGTAGTTAACACGGGGTTGTTCCGGGCTGGAATACCACGAGGATAAAGTCGTCGGTTTACATTTGTTGTGGAAACTATGGTACGTTTAGTTACTGTGGTTTGTTGGTGGGAATTGATTAAGAAGAGAGATTTCTAAGTAGGTTCGTATGTTCACTCTCGCTTGAGAGTAGGCCAGTGTCCTAACAGTGGGAACATTAGAAGGCTGTCATGATGAAGTTCGTATTAGTCCGTGGCCAACTCTGGTGACAGAGTTTTTAGGCCACCCGAAGGCCTCTGTCATGGTAGGCATGGTATGTGTCGATCAGTTTTATAAAGTATCCATTATTAAGATCCTAGCCTACTCTCTAGTGAAAGTGATGGGTCATAATCCACCACGTGGACTCAACGCGGATTGGCGAATAGGACATGGTTTTCGAATCTTTAGTTTTTGGATATGCTGATGTTACAATATGCTTAACTTGGTGCACCCGGGTGAATTACCCCAGGTGAATTTAGTATACCGCCCCTGATTTTCTCACGGTGATTCACTTCAAGGTTTGAATATTTTTCAATAGAAAAATTTATTGGTTCTTGACCGGTTAAACCCACGACCTTAGTATCGGGAGGAGACACCAGCCCCTATACCATGAACTCTTAAAACGATTCAAATTAGGACCTAAACTGAATTGTCAAAAAATTTTGTACCATGACTTCAATAATTATTAATTTCACGGTACAAAAATTTTTGACAATTCAGTTTAGGTCCTAATTTGAATCGCTCTAAGAGTTCATGGTATGAGGGCAGGTATATACTCATTACAAAAACAACAACAATTTTAAAATTAGATAATGCTACAACAGAATCACACATCCACCAATCCGCATTGCCATCACTCTCGCTCAAGAGTAGGCCAGTGTCCCAGCTGTGAAAACATCAAAAGGCAACATAATCGACACCACTACTTTACACTCGTATTTTTTTTATACAACTGAAGTGGCAACCAAGCGTAAGCGTAAGCGGTTACCGCAGCCTATGGACGCTTGCAATACCAGTGGTATCACTTGCGGGTTGCCACCTTGAGGCTAAGATCGAAAGCCTCATGTGCCAGTAATTTCACCGGAAACCATACCCTTCACACCGGAACACAGCAATGCGAGCATTACTGCTTGGCGGCAGAAATAGGTATGGTCGTATTATGTAGGTATACCAATTTCGACATAAAGGCGTACGCAAGATTCATAGTTTTAATTGTTGGTTGGCCATGTATTGTGTCTAGCGATATACAATAGAAGTGTGGTAGAAATAAGAAGTCCTAGGTAAGAGTAAATTGTTAACGTAATTTCTCCTTGAATAAAAGTATTGGAAGAAATAACAAGCATTTTATTGCGGGCAACGTGAATGGTGATATCCCTCCGATCCAGCCCCGACGCGAGTTGCCGAGGCCAACCTGAACGCTGAACGAAGGCGCCTCACAGCAACATTGTTGTATTAAGACTGGACAACAAAATCTCCGGTTTCCAAACAAACGGTAAGGACAAGAAATAAGAGTAGTAAAGCTTATAGAAAGGTGATGTAAAAATAACGATATTACTCTTATGTTAAGAAACTAAGAAACTAATGTTACTAATGTTAAAATTTAATTTAATTATTAGATTTGTGGCTTGTAAGATTGTTATTTATTATGGTAATAAATTAATTGATAAAACCAATTTTACAAGTCAAGCGAAGGTACTCTTGGTTTTATCAATTAATTTATTGTATTGTAAATATTGTATTGTATTGTACCTTACAGCACATAGACGATTTAGTAAATACGAGCTGACCTGCGCGGCTTCACCCGCGTTTTTGCAGTTTTTATGTAGCCTATTATGTGTTAGTTCTGGAACTACATTTCAAATTTCATTACAATTTGTAAAGTCGTCACGGAAATGCGTAGTTACAAACATTCATACCCACAGACTTTCGCATTTATAAGATAACTAGTAGACCAGGCGCGGTTTCACTAGCGTTATTTTTTTTAGCAAATTCTTACACCCTGTATATTTTCTCACCGTTTAAACCTTCCCTGAACTTTTACAAACATTTCAAGACCAAAATTAGCCAAATCGGTCCAGCCGTTGTCGAGTTTTAGCGAGTCTAACGCACAGCAATTCATTTTTATATATAAGATTAGGATAGTAGAATTGCCTTTTTTAAAAAAGGCTGAATTATAATGATTATAAGTAGTCCCGCTATTAAATAAGTTACTCTTCGTGCAAAAATGGGTCTAGTTTTGAAAGACACAAACAACTAGATAGGTACCTAAAACTTGTAGAAGCTTCCAGAAGATAAAAGAACCTCCTAAATTTCGCCATTTCCCCCACACACGTGTCTTAACTAGCACAGACGTGTCCCGGCAAGTGGGTAAATCCCCTGTTAATGCGGCCATGTAAACCCTGATTCAGAGTCTCGGCTAAATTGCCGACCGGGTTATTTACCGACCCCTAAATTCTGGTTAAAACTGGCATAGACTAGTTTTTGAGGGGTTAATGTCGGTTTGGTAAAATGGAAATGATTTTGACGTCTTTGGACTTTAAAAAACGTGGGTTTATCTTGTCAGCTAAAGTCAAGAGTTATTACTAAAGCTGTTACTCGATGCCACTGCTCTTATCTGCTATTGACTTTTTCACATTATAGCTAAGTATAAGTAAGTAAGTTAAAAGACCCTGTAAAAATCTCTTAATGAATGGAATAGACAAATGAGGCTTTACCCAGAACCAGCATAATATTTTTGACAATCGTTAACGCTAACGAGTAATTGTTCAGCTGTCAGATTGTAGAACACATTGACATTTCTGAATACGGCCTCCGAGAGCTTATCACTCGTTTGACAATTATCGTAAGCGTAAACGTATCGTCTAGCTGTCAATATGCATGGAATTTTTGTACTTCTTTTTACGCACTAAAGAAAAGCTGTAAAAATCTCATTCAAATTGGCACCTGGACAATACGTCAGCGTTAACGATTGTCAAAAGAATTACAATGGTTTTGGATGAAACCTCTTTTGTCCATTCCATTCATTTAAAATGTATGTGTGTTTTATAAGTCGTTATCTGGTTTCCATAGTACAAACTATGGAGCGCTCGTAGCTGGCTAAGTTGTTCTTAACATATCAACGACGTTGAGCACTATTTCGCGTAGTCACCATTTGGATGGGTGACTGCCAGTGGCAATTTTAACTAAGAGCGCTCCCGTACTTCGGAAGGCACGTTAAGCAGCCGGTCCCGGCTTTTTCAAAGTTGTTAGGCCATGACAGCGGCCTAGAAACTCTGTCACCAACGTTGGCTACTGACTCATACGAACTTACTTTTAGTACAAGCTTTGCTTAGCTTGGAGCTAGATGGCGCGACTACATATTTTTGTAACATAACAATTCACAAATATAATAAAAACTAATAACCATCAAATATCCGGTAAAAGAAGGTAGAGAGCACCGGTGGTCTAGTGGTAGTGACCCCGCCTTCCGATCCCAAGGTCGTGGGTTCAAACCCGGTCGTGCACCAATGGATTTTTCTGTTCGAAAAATTTATGTGCGCAATGCCAGTGCTCTCATACGGTGAAGGAAAACATCGTGAGGAAACCGGCATGTCCAAGAACTAAAAATTCGAAAGACATGTGCCATCCACCAATCCGCATTGGGTCCGCGTGGTGGATTAAGACCCAATCACTCTCGCCTGAGAGTAGGCCAGTGTCCCAGCAGTGGGAACATTAGAAGGCTGTCATGATGATCCGGTAAAAATATAGGTACTCCCTTAAAATAGGTCAGTAAAAATGTGTCTGTATAAACCCCCATTCCTATGTAAATGTTATTGGGGCGTTCGTTTAATCCAGCGCTTTTCCCGCGCAAAACGAGCTGTATCTGCTTTGAACCGGATTAGGGTTGTCACTGTTTAGAACGTAATTTTCATTTTGGTATTAGGCGAAATTATGATTTGTGCGCAGAGTTTTTGGGTTGATAATATAATGTAAGTTAACTGCTTTTTAGATTGGTCAATCCAGTTAGAAAGGATTACATAGTGTGTGTACATTAAGTAGGTATCTATGGTAATCATATTTTAAAGTAATATTTGGGATTAGCTGTAGCCCGTAATTTTGTTTGCGTGGTCGATGTGTAGGTACTAGGTAGGGCTAGGGCAAGGGCAACGTACGTTTTGCCGTGATATAAAGTAATTTAAAGTACTATCCCAGGTTAAAAAAAAAGATAAAAACAGACGAAAAATCTCTAGTACTATTCCGCTTAACCTTTTAACTGATGAGGTCACACAGTTACCACAGTTAACCTCAAAAGAAAAATATCGACACGTGTTTCATCCCTCCACGGGACATCCTCAGGACCATCGACTTGTTCTCCGGCATACGTGATGCTCCGTCGAGCGCTCGACGGAACACGTGTCGATATTTTTCTTTTGAGGTTAACTGTGGTAACTGTGTGACCTCATTAGTTAAAAGGTTAAGCGGAATAGTACTAGAGATTTTTCGTCTGTTTTTATCTTGCAATGGATTTCCGCAAAGTAACGCCTGAATCTATCAATTATCCCAGGTTTTATTAAATCGGTGTCTAATTTTATCTAGATTCGTTTAACCGTTCTTGCGTGACTGAGTAACAAATATACTATATGAATGTAAAAACTTGGACGGATAAGTTTTTGCATTTATATTAGTAGTAAGAGATATACATCGTTTAAGTAATACATATGAGACTTTGGAATAAAGCCTTGTTGAATTCTGTGATTTCGAGTTGAATTATTTGTAGTTATTAGAGAGTATTGTACAGTTATTGTTATTTACCTTAGTTTTTGTTTGTTTTTATATATTTATCATCTAAGTATATTTAGAATAATTATTAGCTTTTATGTACTGTTTGTTTTCCTATGAAACAAAAATAAAATATATAAATAAATAAAAAGTCATGGGCGAAACCACTTGTTACTTGTAGGGTTAGAATAGAATAGAATAGAATAGAAAAATATTTATTTAACGCCACACAATTAACATAAAAATAACAATAAAAATTAAAATTTAACTATTAGGGTTAGCACTTACGCCAAGTGCTAACCCTACAAATAACAAGTTTTCAGAACAGATTTGCTGTTTATCTGATAGTTTAACAAGTCCAATCTCAGTTAATGTTACCTTTAAAACTATTTTGTAAGATAGTTGGATTTGTCAACTTTAATTTTACGAAGTTTCTCAAATATATTGTACAGTCAATAACAAAAGTGGATTCCTACTTATCTTTTTCTTAAATCATGCATTATTTTATTAGAGAACACACTTAACATCAGACAAAGGCACAATGCATGCCATGTTGGTTGACCAAAACAGATGCAGTGTAACCCAAAGCTCCAAACTCAAAGTTTAACATAGCATTGCACTGCACAGTGCTTGTCACTGCGAGACCATAACTTATTTCGTCTTTATCGCCATGCCAAAAAAAAATTCAAAGCAGTCCTCAGTTGCTTTTGATGTTGACTGTACATGTATAGGTACACTGTACATAAGTAAAACTTACGTAACACTTTATTCCTGTACTTACTTAGGTTTAAATACCTAAATAAATATTTTAGATACTTAAAAGTTTACAAAGTAGGTTAATTGCTTTTATTAGAGATAGTGGTGTAGACTCTGGAGGCTTCAGTGCTGTGGGTTTGAAACAATGATGGAAAACACCGATCTTTGTAACCTTTTATTTTTTTCTATGATACATTTTACTGCACCGTTATTTTCAATATACCTACCTCAACAGTCTTCATTAATAGGTACAGTAAAAGTTATCTAAAATGCAAAAATATTTTTCAAAAACCATTATTTCTGGCTGAACTAAAACAGCACACTTGCCATATATCTTAGTGTTGCCAGCACAGCGCTATTATTTACAACGCGGTTCGCAATTACACGGCGCTAATGTGGCAACACAGAGGCACTCGTAAGTATGAAATAGCGAGAAAAATAACAGATGTTGTGATGTAGTTTGCGGGCGATGAAAATGGGGTTTCTAAAGAGTTTTTGTGAACAGTGTAAGTTATAAGCGACAGTGGTAATTAATTAATTAATTAATCTAACTGATCAATCAACACACTGTAGAGTACCAGTGGTCTATTAATGACCCCGCCTTCCGATCCTAAGGTCGTGGGTTCGAATCCGGCCGTGCACCGATGGTTTTATTATTATAAAAATTTACGTGCGCAATGCCAGTGCTCCCATACAGTGAAGGAAAACACCGTGAGGAAACTGACATGTCCAAGAACCAAATTCAAAAGACATGTGCCAGCAAGCCAATCCGCTTTAGGTCCGCGTGGAAGATTAAGACCCAATTACTCTCGTTTAAGAGTAGACCAGTGTCCCAGCAGAGAGATCATTAGAAGGCTGTGATGATGATGAATCAACTCACAAAATGTCCATCAATAGAAAAAGAAAAAACATTGTTCTTATGTCATATTTTTTCTATTTATTTATCTGGGTTAGATAGGGTTGATAAAGTTAAAAAAAAATCTGATGATCAAAAATAAACGCACATTGAAGTAAACACACTGGAAATTCTACTTTAGTAATTTATAATTTGATAATTTTTCATGCATGATGTTTTTTATCCCAGGGTACTCCAAGATAGTCCCTTTTAAATGTAACATCCCTAGTATTTAAACATTTATAAAATTTAAGTCGAACTCAAAAGTTTTCTTAACAAATAATCTTTCTCAACTTCAACATTATTCACTCTTTAATCTAGCAAATAATACTAAATCCAGCGTAGATAGCGCTTCAATTAATCCTTATTACACGCGTACGAAATCACGGTGCAGTGCTGTTTCAACAAATAAGCGCTGCAGCGATTTATTCTGATGATAAGCGCTAAGTGGTGTGCAGCGCAAATATTTCGCGCTCGCGTCTTCCTCGCGTTAGTTAGCGCTTACTTACACGACTGGCGGCGGCAGTGGCGTGATGTATGGAACTAGGAGTGGCTTATGTCATAACCTGAAGCGATTCTACGAATTATCTGAAAACCAATGTGGCACAGCGGGCGCAGGTCCGCCTGCGACGCGGAAGTTGCGGGTTCGATTCCTGCCTCGGGTCAAATGTTTGTACGATCTACAAATCTTGTTCCGGGTGTTCTGGATATTTTCTATAAGTATAATAATAAAAAATATCTATCTATGTATTGTATTGTAAGTGATCTAGTACCCATAACACAACTCTGTTTAACAGCAGCTTACCTTGGGGCTAGATGATGCTGTGTGGATTGTCCAGCATTATTTATTTATATTTATTTATTCAATTTCAATGAGAAAAGAAGAAGATAATTATTCTTTTCTCATTGAAATTGTCTATCTACATTTTATTTGCGAAATGTTTTTGAATCTTGTAAATTTTTGTTGAATACTTTATACTTTACAATAGTTTGTGAATACTTTACAATAGTTCAAAAATAGATGCTGGCAATTTTGCACTAAAAAGTAAATTCATTTTTATTACTAAATTTTAGACTAATTAATAATTTATCCTAAAAATATAATATTAGTGAATATTTGAATCGCCATAAGTTTCTAAATCGTACCAGCAATGGCCTACCCGAGCCCTAACTAGGTTGACTAGAATTAACGCTTCACGTTTTTCGACTATCTTTTACAAGTTATTAACAACTGAGTTGGTAACTCTGTTTTCACTCAGATTGATTTTTACGCAGATTTTATTTTGAGATAAGATTTTTTATTAACTTGATTCTTTTTGATAAAATTCGCAGACAACAAAGTTTGGCTTAATAATTTGAGCAATCAGTTCAGATAACTCGATGTATGATGATTTTGTCCCACTTCTGGGCAAAAATCTTCCATTTTTTCCACCGCAATCCCTTGCGGCTTTCCACCATTCATTTAGAAAGGCGTCGATGTCGTCACATTAATGTAACTATCATAACAATGTTACAAAAATCTAAAAATGTCTAAAACAATAGCAATATTCTTGGACCTCCGCGGTGTAAAGATTGTGGGATCAGACATCACACATCTAGTTTACGACGTCATTACGTAGCTTTTTCTACCCGGGCGGTATACCCGGTATATACCCGGTACCCTGGGTTACCGCCAAATTTATTTGACAATTATTAAGGTGTCCGCATTAGGGGGCGTTATGCCGCCATCGCGAATAGAATAATACAGTTTAGTAACCTATAGTTTCACTACTTATAACAAAAATAATTTTATTTTTTTGTACTGTAACAATTTTTATTTAAATAAGAAAACTCAGTGTACATCAGCAAAAATGTAGTAGAAATTAAGGCAAATTTTAGTTATTATTATATTTGACTTTAAACTTTAAATTGACTTTAACAAAACTATGATTTACATATTTTTTTTATTTCTTAGACATCATTAGATAGATGAAGATCGTAGACAGCCTACAAAAACCAAAACTGCATTATTCATATTTTCATTTCCGTAAAGAAAACTGAAGAAAATCGTTGTCTATGCTAGTATTAATGTTATATAGAGTCAAAGTCATGAGTTTGATTCAATAAAATGACAAAATAATTTGACTTGAAATAAAAGTGAGATTTTAAATAATTAGTAAAGGAATTCATTAGCTTTTTCATTTTATACAACTTATCTAAGGGTCGACGATTCTACCAATGTTAGCAATCTATCATGCAGTTTTATCAATAAAAACGGCTTTAAGTTAAAGAGCACGTGCTAAGTTGCTATGTTTTTCAAATCTATCATCATCTTTGTTCATTGACATAGCAATGACAAAAAAAAACAATACGAAGCTTCTAAAATTACCGTTCTTTTTCTAAATAAGAACATTAAAATATTTCTTTAGCCAGTTATCAACAATTTTCTTAAATCTGCAAACCACTAGCGTTCAGCAATCATGCACATGTTTATGCTGTAAATCAGTTTTAAACTTTATGCCAGTACAATAAAGTTTATCTTGCAATAAAAGCCAGCTGAAAGTGACTCAGGGTTGCCACATCGCAGGAAATTCATGTTTTTCTTGGGATGTTTTAGGCCGTATCTCACGCCGAGCGCAGACACGTGCGAACTATTAGCTTCCCGCCGGCGGATTAGAAAATAATTCAGCGCCGAATGTTATTATGGAAGGAAGTGGGATTTATTTTATTGGGGATACCAGTCTTAGGACTTTATCCGGACGCTTCTGCGTTTTGTTTACTGGCAACCTCGAGTTTTATAGGGATGTTTGGCGTAAATCTTATTTATGTGCTGTAATTATTGCTTTATTCGCATGAGCGGTTTGCGTCGTTCATGTTATTGAATGTTGCCATAAAATGTTATTGATCGCGCCAATAAAACATGCTTTATGCGCTGTTTTTTATTTTCCGTTTTAGCGGCCTTGTAGCGTTTCTATTTCTGTTTTATTTACTTGCCTGCTTTTGTTGAAGGAAAATAATTTTATACTTGTTCTTTAGTAGGTAGTAGGTACTTAATCAAATACTTAACCCACTTTCTTGTTAAGGCTTGTTACTTAATTCAATTTAAACTAAAATGCTACTAAGTTATAAGTAAAACAAATAGACAGACAACAAAAACAGTATGGTACAGATAATAAAAAAACTTTAGTAATCCCATAGTAGTAAGGGAACACCCCTTTGTATTATTACCACTAGAAAAATCTGTGCTCGTATGTTAGCAGAACATGATATTTTTTCACAACATTGATTCCACAGCGGAAATCGAACCCGTTATCTCTTGATTTGCAACTGGGTGCTCTACTAAAATTTACAATAGTCTTTCAATCTTAAAACCATTATTCCATCCTTTAATCCATAAAACGTTTATAAATCTCAAAATGTGTTTCACCTCAAGCGGGACTTGAACCCACAACCAGTATTCCTATATTCCAACCTGTTCTGTTTCAGCAATTCCACAAATCACCCAAACCTCCAAACAAAAGCTCCAAAATTTCACCTCCTGGCGCGGGACATAAATAACGAGTCATATTTTCACGCCATTTCAACTCCCGCAAAAGAATACACGTCTGTGCGGATTAATGTACCTTCATACATTTATACCCGGCTCTTGAGCTCAACAAGCCTTGCTGGCAGCCCCTCACCACCTTTACAACCTTCCACATTCATTCCTAATTCAACTCTATCACAAAACTGTTAGAGCTTATTTCCCTTGAGGTTAGTCTATCACTTGTGGCGTTAGCTTCGAAGCCAGGTGATGAATTTTCCAGAAAGTTCTTTCCGTGTCTATCCGAGCACTTTGTAAGATAAAAATGTGGACGAAAGAGCATAGATCAAGTCTGCGGGCAGACAGCCGACAAAAAGTTGCCGGGTTGCGAAGACAGGTGCTATTTAGCTTTTTGATGTGCAGTTGAATTTGTTAGAGGCGTGATTTAAGAGCTGGTTCTTGTGGATTGAAATAGACGACTATAAAATGCTCTTTCAATAAAGGATTGAGCATGATATCCGTAATTTTGGCTATTGGCTAGTAATTTGCATGGTATAGATACAGTTATGCTCAAATAAGTACATAGTACTCTATGGATTTCTAAATATTTTTTTTGGTAAAAGAACGGTGTGTAAAATAGGGGTAAAGATATTAAGAATAATCTGCTCGAAGAATAGGGGTAACTCCCATTAGTTCTATAGGACTGAGCAGTGATAATAATAACATTAAGTTATTAAGTTAGAATTTGTCATTTATGCTGACGTTTCGAAGCTATTTAGAAGCTCTTCTTCATGAGCACAGCCCGCGACAGCGTTCGACGGCAACCGTCGACAAATTCAAGTGGTAAATAGCCGTTAATAATATAATATCAGGCAAGTTGTGGGCCGTACACTTGATAGCCACTTCAGCAGTTTTAAATGCTAAGATAATGTATTACTTCACAGGCGCAAAATCATCTGTACATAAATATTTAACAGCTAAACATTACGTTAATATTGATAGTATTTTCTGTACTATTACTTCAGTAGATTTATTAGATCGATAATTTATCGACATAAACTGGTATTTGGCCACGTGCACTCGTTAGTCGCCATATTTCACTGTAATCCCTCTATACTGCTGTTTATTCTGCGCCCAGTAAATCATCTTGATCCGATGCGCAGGAGTTTGCGTCCTGTTTATCGGTGTATAACGCTTTGTGTAAAACCAAATTTTTTATATAATTTTTAAATTCAAATATGTAAACCATTAACCCTTATTAATTAGTTTTAAATAACGGTAGATTAAAACTATTAATGTGTGAAAGTTTTTTAAGATGAAATAAAAAAGCATGATTCGCAAATCAAACAAAAGTAGTAAAACAGTTTTGTCATTTGCAACTAACTCAGCATAAAGAGGCAATTATACTTATTGACAGTTTTGCCATACTGAAAAAGAAAATTGTTTATAGAAAAAGTACTTACCGTGAGGTGTGAGTTCTGTGTTTTTTTTATGAAGTTTTTGTGATTAATTTTTCAAAGAAAAAACTTTAATTTTGGGTTACGCTCGCTTTGAAGGTTTTCGTAGTTACCTACAATAAAAGTAAATAAAATGAAGAAAATTTTACTATTATCATAAATGCTAAAGTCTGTGTGTGTGTGTGTGTGTATGTTGGTTACCTGTATCTCCGTGACGACTTTACTGATTGTGATGAAATTTGGAATGTGGATGGCTTAAGTCATGGAATAACATATAGGCTCTATTTATCCATATTTTATCCTGAATAAATGTACTGTTCCTGTTGGATAGCGTAAAAACTGCAATAAACACGAGTAAAGCGGGTCAGCTCGTTAGTAATAAATCAGTAGAACTAGCGTTCCATCTTCAATATTACAGTCGCAGTCATCAACTTAAGACCCATGAAATGATCGATGAAAAAACCTATTTATATGCGCATATTCTTCAGATACAAAAGATCAGGAATCTGCCGCGACATTGACGAGCGGGACGCAGACGCCATCAATAAGTCCTTAAAAACTGACAAGATTTATTTCTTATTCAATTTAAAACATCACAGGCGAAGCCGGGACAGTCATAAACAATCCTCTGTATGTATAGAGTAGAGTAGATACTTACAGAGCAACAAAACTGAATTTTGTGTTTTTAAGGGTTCTGTTACCTCAAATGGAAAAAACGGAATTACTTTGAATTCAGTCTATCTGTCGGTTTCACTTTTTACAAAAACGAAAATCATACCATTAAAAAAGTCTGCAAGCTTATCAGTGCTTATAACTTTTAAAATATGTATATTATGACATAAAAGATCTCTAACTTTTAATTCAAAAATTCAAATTCAAAATTGTTAATTAGGAACAAAACAAGGTATACCATATACTAAGTGTGAACGTTGTCAACTGCAAAAGTGAATAAAACTGAGTTGCAGTGACAGCGCCCTCATCCCAGGACACAAGAATAGCGTTTCATTATGAATATATTATTACAAAATAATCATATAAAAGAAAATTACAAAAAATATGAGATTTAGGATCTCAACTAATATTTATCTAAACATACCTAAACAACTAATATTAATAAATTGTAAATCGCAAAAATGAAACATTGCTTTGCACAGATAATTTTTTTAATACAAAAACTTTGGTTCACTTCCGGTTTCGACTGACGACCTTAGAATCGGAAGACAGGGTCCACTAAACTACCAGTTCTTTTTTAATTAATATTTTAATATAGTCTCGTCTCTAAACATTTATAAATTATAACCAATAAATTATTACTTGACAACTTACAATATATCCCCATTTGACCTTACCTTGACAGGTCGTACAATTTACAGCTTTACAACAAACGTAACAATGAAGCTGTTAAATTAAACACTCCAGTGTTCTACATAACTTAGGCCAGCTAATTTTGCCCGTTGAAAACAAACCTATCTGCAATTTCAACTCTATCCCATTACAATAAAGGCGGTCATTATAACTTGATATACAGTGAAGATAAATTCAATATACACAGTAGCAGTATTAATCATTGTACAGATCTTGCAGGAAGTTGCCAATATTAATGACATGTTCAATGTAAACATATTATCTAACTATAAAATCGTTGTTACAGACTGACTGTCAATCAACGTACAGCAAGTAAGTCCTGAAGTGGTGTGTTCAGTTAAATATTTTTTTTCTAATTTATTAACATCTTATTATCTGCGGAAAAGTTGATTTTACTATATTATTATTATTGTGTGTAGCTCTTACTCACATTTATCTATATACTAGTAATTTATCTAAGTGCCTTAGCTATGACGACCGATGTGGCGCAGCGGGCGCAGGTCCGCCTGCGACGCAGAGGTTGCGGGTTCGATTCCCGCCTCGGGACAAATGTTTGTACGATCTACAAATATTTGTTCCGGGTGTTCTGGGTATTTCTATATATAATAAAAAAAAATATCTATCTATGTATTGTAATTGTATTAAATATATATCAGTCATCTAGTTACCCATAACACAGCTCTGTTTAACAGCAGCTTACCTGGGGCTAGATGATGCTGTGTGGATTGTCCAGCATTATTTATTTATTATTATTATTATAAAGTAACTATTTTGTTGCAAGTTTGCCTAAATATTATAGAATAAAATTAAAACGTGCAGGGTGGCACTAAAAAACCCAAAAATGAAAAACTCTTGAGTTTTCAAGATTTTAAGATTTTAAAATTCTTCGTGCTACTTGTAGCAGGTCACTATAACTTCTAATCAAATGAAATACAACAAATTCTGCGCAGACAAAGCCGCGGGGCGTTCCACTAGTTGTAGATATTCCTTGATTATTACACAGATAAATTACACTGCTAATATAGTTTTAATTAATTACTATAATATAATTTGTGTTCATGTACACTTACTTTTATTGGGACTGATAGAATATTAATTGAAAACAGTTTTTTGTCAGAAAAACGGATATTTTTAAAGCTCCTAAACGGGTTACGAAGTAAGTAACAAAATTATTTCTACGCAGCTGGTTACAAAACTTGGTTACGTAGGCGCACTAAAAAAATTAATAACTCAAGTAGCAGGAAGCATTTTTTATTATAGCTTTTCGGTCAAAAGCTTCGGGTGAATGTTGGTGACAGATGGAACTTTTAATTTCACGAAAGTGTGAATTGTCACCCTATTGCCGTGTATTCCTGGATGTCACCATTAACTGTAACCGCAAGGAAATCAAGTGTCTTAACGTACGAGCTTTGGAAGACTCATTCGACAGCGATAAAGCCCCTGCTACGTTCCCATGTCTTAATAAAACTTATGTAAGTAAGTCAACCGTGAAAGGGCTGAGTAAGCATCTAACCTGTCGCCTCCGTACCAACGTATCTCATTGAATACATTGAATACATAGATGGTATCTCTGTGAGGGCTGTCAGAGTTTATCTTGATTGATATATCTCCGCTGTCAAAAGTATATCATTTGTGAGTGCAACCGGTCGCCGCTCGATCACTTTATAGAGAACACCTCTGTAGGGACAGCAAAACAAGCCAGTTCGAAAATTCTAATTAAAAAAAATTAAAAAATACTGGACAATCCACACAGCATCATCTAGCCCCAAGCTAAGAGCTTGTGTTATGGGTACTAGATGACTTGTTCAATTGTTCAAATTGTAATAAAGTAACCACGAGATCACAGCTAAGTTGGTTCATAATAAAATTATCTACTTTTAACAGTGCTGCCTAACTAGGCACAAAAAAAAAAGGTGACAGATCCCAAATAACTATTTGGGATCTGTCACCTTACTGCAAAAAGGGTGACATATCGCACTTATTTGTGCGATCTGTCTTTAAGGGGACAAAACTAGGTGACAGATGAGAATAATCCTTCCATACCTATTTGCTGGAAGATAATAATATTCAATTTATAAACACTGCTTAAAATAAAGAGTTTTTTAACCCTTATTAGTCTCGATGCTGGTCTCCCCCAAAAACAAAAATATATTTAACCATTTCAAGACCAAAATTAGCCAAATCTATCCAGCCGTTCTTGAGTTTTAGCGAGCCTAACGCACATCAATTAATTTTATATATAAGACTAGCTGAGCCGCACGGTTTCACTCGTGTTATTTTTTTGACAATTTTTCCATAATTTCTCACCGTTTAAACCTTCCCTGGACGCCTACAATCATTTTAAGACCAAAATTGCCAAATCGGTCCAGCCGTTCTCGGGTTTTAGCGAGACTAACACACAGCAATTTATTTTTATATAAAAGATTTTCATAGTTTTTCTTGTTGACGCTACTCCTCGCCACAATCAGCTACTGGATATAATTTAACGAATAACCCGCCATAATTTCAATGATATCGTAATGAACGTTATAAACGGGCGGCATTATCGCGTCGACTCCTGTCGGTATTATCGTTACGATATCGTTTGCGGCGGCCGCTGCGATATCTACAGCATTCATTTACGTACTTTCTTTTAGAGTACTACTTTGGTACTACCATCGGCACAATGGAAATAAAAAGGAACTTATGACATATAAATCTATTTTATGTTAAAAAATTTTTTTTTTTTTTTTATTTTGTTTATTTGAGAAACCAACGGCGATTTACAATGTATGTACTTAAATAGATTATTAATCCTAGGTAAGTTACTAAACGTAAGGCTAATAATAGGTTTCTACATTTGTCTGAAGTAAGCAAAGTTGTTGGGAACAAAATATTTGCAAGTTATTATATAACTACATTTTTAATTACGATCAGTGAGGGACAATACATAGATCTTGAATAAAAATTATCCCTAAGTACGAGTAGTAAGGTAAGTATCATAGATTCATGGACATGATGCTTATTGTATATTGAGTGTGTGGGTAGGTGTAAGTAGTAATAGTAAGTGAGTGTCTGTGAACTGACCTTCGGAGATGCAAACTGCACACTACATCAACCATTATGTTTGTGAGCCTTTAGACAAGACAATCAGAAATACCTAATCACGCTATTACCTAGTCATGCTAAGATATTGGATGTTTGGAAATACAAATTTATTTAGTTTACGTTATAAATAATACCCAATTTATAAATAGTAGTATTATTTGGTATCACATAATATTATGTACCTAGCATGGCAAACTAAGTAAGTAATAAGTATATAACAGATATATAGGTAAGTACCTACATAATGTACATGTAATTATTATTACATTAGTTTTTATTTTATATATTATTTTAACCTAAATACATTTAGAAGTTCATTTATGTTCTCGACAAATAAAAATATTTTCTTTGTTCTTAGAAAGCACATAAACGTAGGGTCCTACGGTTCAAGGTACCTTCGAATTATAAACGACTTAAAAAAATAAGGTTATCGATTTGGCTGTTATTTTGTTTGTATGTTTGATGCGATTCTGAATCTCCGCCAAATTGTAAATTGATTTTGATGATTTTTTAGATATTCAGAGGTGGTCAAATATATTTTCATTGACTATATGAAATAAGGAAGACCTTAAAGGGCAAAGTGCTTTATTCATAATCTCACTATAAACCTTTATTAACTAATGTGTCTTTCAAGTCTGTCATCATCTTTGTTCATTGACATAAAAATGACAAAGAAAGACTTAGCAACACGCCAAAATTATTATTTTTTATAAATTATGTAGGTACATAATGGGTTATATTTATAATAAATGATAATCATCATTATCATATCGGCCTATAGACGTCCACTGCTGGACATAGGCCTCCCCTAAAAGCGGCATGACGACTGATTTTGAGCCCTCACCATTCACCGACTGTCATCGGTCCATCGAGTGGGGGAATCAACAATAAAAGCTTTCAATAGCAATTTTTCAAATCTGTTAGTAAATAAAAAACAGACGAAAAATCTCTAGTACTATTCCGCTTAACCTTTTAACTGATGAAGCCACACAGCCACCACAGTCAACCTCAAAAGAAAAATATCTACACGTGTTTCATCCCTCCACGGGACATCCTCAGGACCATTCGAATTGTTCTCCGGCAGACGTGTTGCTCCGTCGAGCGTCTGCCGGAGAACAAGTAGAGATTTTTCAACTGTTTTTTATTTTGTAATGGATTTCCGCAAAGTAACGCCTGAATCTATCAATTAAATCTGTTAGTGTCTTTATTCTTTGACTTAAGAATGACAAGAAAAGATAAAATAATTGAAATGGAAGTAATATTGGTTTATAATTTAGTCAAAGACTTTCCTAAGGAATTTAGAAAGACACGCCGCCATGTCAATAAATTACATTTTATTTTATGAATATAGGTAAGAACAAGATTTCAAAATTTTGTTTGTCAAATTCAAAATAAATAAATAAATAAATAAATAAATAATGCTGGACAATCCACACAGCATCATCTAGTCCCAAGGTAAGCTGCTGTTGAACAGAGCTGTATTATGGGTACTAGATGACTGATATATATTTAATACAATACAATACATAGATAGATATTTTTTATTATATAATATTTAATATTTGTAGATCGTACAAACATTTGTCCCGAGGCGGGAATCGAACCCGCAACCTCTGCGTCGCAGGCGGACCTGCGCCCGCTGCGCCACATCAGTCGTCAAATTCGAACTTGATTCGTTTGCTTTTGTTTACGACAAGCACAGAAAAGAAAAAACAAGTTTTTTCTGTTCTGTGACGACAATTACTTCACTGGCAAAATTGTCTGAACAGACAGACTGCCATTAAAAAAAAGCCTTATACTTATCAAGTTGACGGAGAGCTGATGACCTTACAAAAAATCATCACTAAGTAGATACTAATATAAGGGGACGGACAGACAGACAGCGCCCGCAGCGTCGGCAACGTGTAATTTGATTTAAAACCGCCGCCGAGTGGCCATTACAATGCACAGTATAATAACTATAATTCAGTAGATCAGGAGTTTCTAATTTTTTAAGTGTGGATTTAACCAACTCGCTTACTTTACTTTATGCCCAGCACACCGCTGGGCATAAAATAATGTCAAATACAAGCAAAATATTAAATATAGTTCGCACAGCGGATCTAGGCTTCCGTGAAGTTAGCCGTTTGTGATGCGCAAAGACAATTTATTTTGAAAAAGCTCCATTGCGCATCGAAACGGCTAATTTCACGACGGCCGAGATTTGCCATGAGAACTATACTCTTAGATATCTGCTTGGATATCGACGCTGCCGCACCGCCTCGCCGTCAAGCTGAAGGGCGTTCTGCGAAACCCGACACTGACTGGTGACGTGACATTACGTACGTGACGTTTTAAAATACAAACAAAGATATCTACGATTTATTGTGAGAAAAGTGTGGGTTTTGGTCGCATCCAACATAAGACTACTAAAGAATTTTTGAATAATTCAATAATTCAATGCCTATTCAATATTTCTCTTTAGCGATGATATTTTGAAGTTACTCTACTGTTTGTCGAGCAGAACTGTGCCATCAAGTGGCCATTACACAGTTAGTTCAGCAGTTACTACGTAAATTACTTCAGCTTTGTGATTATAACGTTACTATTATGGAGTGAAATTGCCATGTCTGTCCGTACATCAGTGATTTTTATAGTAATGACAGGTTGGAATCAATACTCGTTAGCTGAATTGCTGGGCTCGTTTTGAGGTAATTTGGCATTAATGGTAGGTAATAAGATAGGAAGGTAAGAGTGTGTTTTGTAAGTTTAATTTGTAAGACAATTTGTTTCACACACGCAGATAATTGGTTCCAAGCATAAGATGTCACTTTCTTTCGATAAAACTGATTTTGTTGACTTTTAATAAAATAAATTTTATCGAGAAGTAGTCGGCAGTTCAGTTCCTGCTGCGGAAGAAATATTTGCACGATCTGCAACTAATATTTGTTCTTTGTCTGGATGTTGTAGATACTCATCAAGCGTAGCGTGTATTATTATTTTTTCACTTCTTTTATATACCTACTTGTATTCATAGCATGAGCCTCACTTAGATTGGCACCACACTGAAGCTTTATGATGAAGAGGTATCATCAAAAAAAGCTAGGAACCCAGCCGTGTTTGTTGCTAGATTCTTCTAGGCTTGGAACTGACGTTTCAAAATGGTCTTTGTGATATGATTCGATAAATATTTTTATTACTTTACTTTACTTGTATCATACATAATGTACAGACTTTTGCTAAGTAGATAGGTACTTATGCAGTACCTTAATTAAGCAGAAACATTGTCGCCGTAGCCGAAATCGGCATGGAAGACATAACCATCATCATCATCATCATTTGACGATCGATCTGGCGCAGCGGGCGCAGGTCCGCCTGCGACGCAGAGGTTGCGGGTTCGATTCCCGCCTCGGGACAAATGTTTGTACGAACTACAAATATTTGTTCCGGGTGTTCTGGGTATTTCTATATATAATAAAAAATATCTATCTATCTATTGTATTGTGTTAAATATATATCAGTCATCTAGTTACCCATAACACAGCTCTGTTTAACAGCAGCTTACCTTGGGGCTAGATGATGCTGTGTGGATTGTCCAGCATTATTTATTTATTTTATTTATATTTTATCATCATATAATACTATACCTTTATACCCCACGCTCCTGTAATTAAGCACGGAGAACTCTGAGTTATTCGGTTTGCTTTTAAAGATGCTCTAATTAAATATCCCCTAAATAGTTACGATACAACACAAGAGCTACAAATAAACAGTCATTAGTTTTAGTTTAATCCTTTCTAAACATATCGTTTGACTCAACATTAGATCAACTAAAATACTTTATTTCTATGAAGCAGCAGCCGTAATAATACATATCAAAATATGTTACTTTTTTTGCCAGCAAGTTCCAAGACGATCAAGACGCCTGTAGTGTTAAGCACCCAAAGCTTAAACTGTTTAATTTCTGCGTGGCACTGCACTGCGCTTGTTACCCCGAGACGTTTTCGCTCAGCAACAAAACCTAAACACAGTAATGCTTGCACACCACTGCTTATAGATAGAATATCTAGCACTGCGGTGGTACCCACAAAGATGGACTCTTGCTAACGAATTCTACCACCAGGTACTGACTGAATGACGCATTATCAAAAGAAAAAGTTTAAAAAACAGTGGCCTTAGAACCTGAGCTCAGTAATGCTTGCACATCTTTATGATAATAACGTTTACGTCCCACTGCTGGGACATTAGCGTACTCTCAACCGAAAGTGTTTGAATCATAATCCACCACGCGATCCAGTGCGGCTTTGTGGATGACACATGTTTTACAAATTTTTTGTCGCGTATTATTTTGCCGTTTGGGACCACTGGCATTGCGCATGTTTTTTCTAATAGAAAAATCCACTGGTGCACGATCGATCCCGAACCCACGACCTTAGGATTAGAAGGCGGGGGTCACTAGCACTAGACCACCAGTATTTTAACATATTCACGTTCACCGCTTCATAACGGCCGTTATTAATTGAAACCTGACGCTTTCAGCTTTACGACGTGTGACGCTGACATTCAAATGTCAAAGTGACAGCTCGGGACAGCTGTCAGCAATCGTAGAAGACAGTGTCATAAATCTCGCGTGAGTTACTGACCCTTTATTGTGAGTCGAGAGTTCGTGACTAATGATTATTGGGACACAATGTCGTTAATCTGTTAGCCTGCGGCCAATTACAGTGCTCATGTCGACTGATTTGTAGGCAATTTGTAGCCGATTTGAAATATCATTGCTTTATATCCGTGTTTTGTTAACGCGGAATTGCAAGACTTAAAAGAGATTTACTAGTCTGAAAATAGCAAGTCTACGAGGAAATTTCTGTCTGAAACTTGGAACATAACGTAATACCTGGTGGTAGGACTTTTCAGCAAGAATCCATCTTGGTGGATACCACCGCAGTGTCAGATCTTCTACCTCCAAGCAGCAGTGTGCAAGCTGCACTGTGTTTAGGTTTGAATTGCACTTTAGCAAGTGAAATTACTGGGCGAAAGAGACTTAACAACTATGTCTTGAATGAGCGCAGTGCCAGTGCCACGCAAATCTTAAAATGTTAAGCTTTGGGTGGCACTGCATAAAAAAAATACGAATCACATAAGTAACCAAAGACTAGGTGGTACTTAGGGTTTATGTAACATAAAGTTTCAGTGTCAGTGCCACGCAGAACTTAAAATTTTAAGCTTTGGGTGGCAATGCGTAAAAAAAATACGAAACACATAAGTAACCAAAGACTAGGTGGTACTTAGGTTTTATGTAACATAAAGTTTCATCAAAAGGGCCGATTTAGAAATTAATATGATTCATGGTGCGGATTGTACGAAATTTTGTATTGAAACATCGGAATAATGTCTCATGATTGACCTCTGATGTTGGCCATATGCCATTATTAAATTAACTATTAGTTTTAAATTAATCTAACCTATAATTTTAATATTATCAACCAATACACAAGGCTGTGAATATAAATTACTATAAATAATATTCGTACATTAATATTTTTTTTTAATTTTGGAAATGAAAATATGAGTTCACAACTAGATTGCAACTCCAAGGTTTTTAACTCAGAGTAGTAAAATCTAATATTGCTTGACGAAAGGTATGCACAAACAGTGAACATAATTGTAAGCATTCTATACATTAATTCTAAGTATATCATTTCACACCATCACAATATAATCACACTATCACACTGATCACACTAATATTATTAATACAAAAGTTTGGATATTAATTTAAATAGTCAAATAGTCAAATAATCTTTTATTGGTATGGGAAAAGATACACGTCAACTTAAAATAATCAGGTACATTTAGATGTTTGTTACCACTGAACCAATTTGGCTTAAACTTAAAACATAGATAGTTAATGACCAGGAATATGACATAGGCTCTTTCTCTTCTCTTCTTTTCTTTATTCCGAAAAGTAAGGTTTGTTCCCGAGTTCCACGCAAACTAAGTCGCAAGCAACAGCTAGTCTTTAAATCGTAATACTGTAATATTCTTCGTCTTCTTCGTATGATAGTTTCATGTATTATCTAATGTTATTTGCCCAGAATCTAGCTATATCGATGGCATTGTAATATTGATGTAGGTAAACTTCTATTTTTTTTAATTCTTAATTATATTCTAAATTATTAATTTATAGGAGTAGTAAAGTTCTTTATGAAAGAGCTCGTCCCGGGGAAGGATTACCACCATACCTATTTCTGCCGCCAAGCAGTAATGCTCGCATTGCTGAGTTCCGGTTCTACGGGTATGGTATCCAGTGAAATCACAGGCACATGATACTTTCCATCTAGCGTCTCAGGGTGGTAACACGCAAGTGATATTATGATGTTGCATGCGTACTTAGGCTACGGTAACCGCTGACCATCAAGTGAGCCGTACGCTTGGTTGCCACTTTAGTAAAAACTTACCTTGCCAACCGCAATCTCGTCGCTTTAACGGTCCATAGCTAGTTCACGATTGCTCTGCTCAGCTATCAATCTTTCACGCATCATTAGCCTCGGGTGGACTTCAAAAGCTTTGCTGAAAGCACTGAGAGGATGGTGTGTATACTATTTCAACACGTTTTCGGGAAGCGGTCAATGGATGTTTGCATGATGAGAACTTAATGTCGGGGCCTGCGGGAGATAGGTGACTTTCCTGGAAGCTAGGAATTTTTATAAAAAAGTAGGAACGAAAAACGAAATCAGTCATGGTATTTACATGTAGATTGTGAAACCGTTTTTTCGCTTGATACCTCTTAATTGTTTTTTTTTCTGGCAACCAAGCCCACAAGATGGTAAGCGGTTACCGCAGCTTATGGATGCTTGCAATACCAGAGGTATCACTTGCGGGTTGCCACCTTGAGGCATAGATCGAAAGCCTCATGTGCCAATAATTTCACCGGAACCTGTACCCTTCACGGAACACAGCAATGCGAGCATTACTGCTTTGAGGCAGAAATAGGTAAGTAAGGTGGTGGTACTTCCCGGAAGTGCTCTTTCAAAGAACTCTGCTACTCTTCTTGGTGCATGACTGGGTTCAAACACACGGCCTTAGGATCGAAAAGCGGGGACACTGACCACCATAATAGTCTTCCCTAATTAACTAGGATAACTAAGTATAGTTCTCCGAACAGAAGACCTCACAAGTACAAACTTTGAAAAGTGAGCAATTTACTGCATTTTGAGGAGCCATTCTACCATCACGCTGAAGATCCTAATCAGATCTTCACCGAAAAAACCATCGAAATCTGATCTCATAAGGTATCTAGACTGGACGACCAATGTGGCGCGGTGGGCGAAGGTCCGCCTGCGACGCGGAGGTTGCGGGTTCGATTCCCGCCTTGGGACAAATGTTTGTAGGATCTGCAAATATTTCTTCCGGGTGTTTTCTATGTATAATAAAAATTTCTATCAATGTATTGTATTGTATTAAGTATATATCAGTCATCTAGTACCCATAACACAGCTCTGTTTAACAGCAGCTTACCTTGGGCTAGATGATGCTGTGTGGATTGTCCAGCATTATTTATTTATTTATTTATCTAGTACCTTTAGGCACCTTATTGGAGGAAGTACTACCCAATCAAAAATTCTGACGACAAAAAAACCTACAAAGTCATAAAACCTGCATACTACATTTAACCAGGTTGTTGTATCGGTTGATTGGCGAAAACAGATTGACAGACAGACAAAAGCATTTTTGACCATTCAAGAAACTAAGACTCTCGCTCACTCGGTCAATTATTGAAAAACTAGTAAGTAAATACACATCGTAAATCAAATTTCTCTTGAGGATAAAGAACAATATTTTTCACTCAAAAAGCTAAAAGGTTTAGCGCTCCAAAAACAATTACCATCCACCTTTATAAAACTTCTCTACATTTTAAGCTTTTTGTAAATTTTGTTAATTCCTCCTAGCATAAGAGCAGTGAAAAGTTGGAAGAAAAACAGTATGCTTTGCTCACTTTTAGTGAAAAATGGGTAGGTAATTTAAGTTTTAGTTGAGCAAAAAACCACGAACTATTTATGTTTTCTAATAAGTAGGTAAGCAATTCATAAGGACCGAATCACTCTCGCTCTTCGAGAGAGGCCAGTGTCCTAGCAGGCACATTAAAGGCTTACCATAATGATGACAATTGATGACTGACCCTAATGAGATTATAAGCACATCATGTTCGTCCACTGACGAAAATAGTAACGCGTCAACACGCGAGGCCAGCACGCTCACTGACGTCGCATAAACCAAAAGCTACGATGCTATGAAATATACTAGAGCGCTGTCTCACGCCGTCTCATAAGCTCAATACACTTGGAAGCAGTCCGTCACAGCTTCGCACGGGTGCAATGAAACCGCACACGTGCAAAGCCGGGGCGAGTCGCTAGTAATAAACATAGCCTATGTTACTCAGGGATAATGTAGCATTCTAATGGTGAAATTGTTTGTTACGAATAAACTCAAAAACCAGTAGTTTTTGAGTTTATTCGTAACAAACCAAAATACAAACATACAAGAATACAAATTTTCTCTCTTTAGAATATTATATATTATTAGTTTTAGTATAGATAGAGCGCTGTCTCACGCCGTCTCAGAAACTCAATACACTTGGAAGCAGAATGTACCGGCACTAACAGTAAACATTTGTGGAGGAGACCTTAGCACGGCATTCAATAATCATTGCGCTGACAATCACGTCGTACTGACGCGTACAAAATACTACAAGGTGTAAAACATTGTCCGATACGATAAAATGAATCTGTAAATGTAAGCACCAGAAGGTGGACACGTCTTAGGTCTTTGAGAATTACGTACGAAATAATAATTGTTGTGTTGTTCCTACTACCCTAGTACCCATAATACAGCTCTGTTTAACAGCAGCTTACCTTGGGTCTAGATGATAATGTGTGGATTGTCCAGCATTATTTATTTAGTATTTATTTATTTATTTACTTTTAAGACACTGGCCTACTCGCAAGCAAGATTCTTAATCCACCTCGTGGACCTAGTGCGGATTGGTGGATGGCACATGTTAGAATACTTCATAGACATGACGGTATCCTCTATCCTTCATAATAATGTTGTTTAATTATAAAAAAGTATAATTTAAGTTAACAAATACTTGATTATCAAGATTGCGTTCCTGAATCGTATCGTTCTCTGTTCTAAGCTCCGCAGTAAAATACGCCGACGGCTTATAAAGCTCCGTTCTTACGACCAATTACGGTAGATAAAGCCTTTGAACGTTGCCCCGCTTACTGACGAGATACGGCTTACTGACGAGAAACGAGCGAAGTAATGGAAAGTATGAGAGTTTATGCTTAAAAGGGGTTGCAAGGTTTTACTGAGTTTAGATTTAGGGAATGCCATAATAAATTTAGCTTTTTAAATTCCAGTAAAAAATTCAGCAAATTTTACTGGCGGTTCATTTTGTTTATGGATTTCTTGCGTTCATTTTAGTTTTTATCGTAAGCAAGTTCATTGAGGTTAAATAATAATCACAAAGGGTTTTTCAGACCACAATAAAAAAAGACAAGTGTTTTTAAACTTATTCTAAGGCCAAAAAAAAATAGCTGTAACAGCGACACGAAAGAAGAAGAAGAAGGCCATAAGTCAACATTTTATAATAAATATACCTAACTCAAGAAAACATTCATATAAAAAACTTTTTATTACCTCAGTCTTCAGGAAACATGTTCCCAGTAAATAAATGTATTGTATTATTTTGCTAGCTCTATTCTTTACCAAACCAATCACCCAAAACAAAAAACCAAGTCACGCACTATAAAGCCTGTCAATAAAAGCTGCTACATAAATCGTTTCCCCTCGTATAGTGGCTAAAATACCAAACAAAGTCCCGAAAACGTATCAGTGTGCCATCCCAGTGCACTCCCGACTTAGCTCGTAACGTTACAATTTTATGACCACTTTTATTACTAGACGCTTTCGTGCGCGATTACCCTCTAGAGTGAGCTCTGCTGTTAGACGCCTCGCGACACGGATGCTTACCCTACCAGGGTCTGTTACATCGAACTGTTTACTACCCATTGCTGCTTTTCTTTCTAATGCGATTTATACATGAGGGTTTTACTAGAGATGGATTGTATGTTTCGCGATATCAAAGCTGGAACGATACTGTTGTCAGCAATTACATTTTAATGTGTGTTTTATTATCACGGGGCGTCTAATGTACTAGTGCATTAATTTATCACCTCCCTCTGTTTACGAGTTACAGCTTGACAATTGAAATGACGGTGTATACTGAATTGGAAGGTGTCCATTTATTGTTGAGCTCTGGTGAACTTGTGGGGTCTTTGGCAGTGGGTGTTGTTGATAGGTCTGGATGGAATGGATGTGTGCTACAATCGTTTGGACAGACAACCGATGGACGTATCAAAGGCTACTGGAAATGCAGTTGCAGTTTCGATTGAATTGAGAGACGTCTGTGGTTCCTCTCACAGTAAATGCTCAATCAGAATAAATACTATATAGCAGTTCATTTACTACTCTTGTAATAAAACTCCTGTTTTCACAATCGAACTCGTATAATTATTACACTTTCTTCGCGTAAACTCAAGGCTGCTTTATAAACTAATATAATGCAACAACACGATAAACCACGTGGTTCCGTTTTTAAGTACTCGGTATGCGACCAACACTCTCCGGCTCTCAATACGAACTACCACATTTTAAATCCAATTCTCAAGTCGCCATTTTCAACCGGAAGTGTTGGCCGCATGCCAAGCTTACAAAACAAATCAGCTCAGTGATAATTTACCAATAAAATTCAAAATAAAATTATATTAATTTAACAAAATTATTAAACTCATAAATATAATATACAAAGCATTTACCGTAATAATTAAACCTAACCAATTGTTTCCTTTTAATTTTCTGCTTAATATAAAAAAATACAAAAATCTTTAAAATATTATACAAAATTATTACTAAATTAACAAAACCTAACACTCGTCCATCCTGACAACGTGTATGTCCTCATACACGTATCAAGTGAACACTAATACCTAACACTCGGTCTGAATTAACTCGACTCACTATCAAGTTAACTTAGAACATGATAATAAAAATAAAAAAATAAAAATCTAGTCCGTAAACCCATCCATTCTTACGGACTCTATACCTGTGACTCTGCGAACCCATCCATTCTCGCAAGGTCAACAGGAAGATGGATTATTTTGCAATGAAGCATGAACCCATCCATTCTCATGTTCATTAGCAAACTAATCCACCCCTTAAGTTTTGACGTGAACCAATCCATTCTCACGTCTTATGCATCTATCTTATTCAACATATTACATAAAACATTGTGATCATGTGAACCCATCCATTCTCACAAGATCAGTAGTTTTGTTCGGTTTGCAATGGAACATGAACCCTTCCATTCTCATGTCCAATTACAACTCAATACAACTCTTGTATCCTAAAATAACGTGAACCCATCCATTCTCACGTATACATTGAATATATAAACATACATGTAAATATTAATCATAATCTACATCAATCTTAAGCCCTTATAATAAGATCACCTTTAGGTATTTACATTGTTATCATGTCTTTCTAGCGATTTTTCAATATCAGTCTAACTACTATATAATTTTAAATCAACCTTAAATTCTATCAGTTTTGCCATTAGTACTTAGTTTTCATCTTTATCGTTTGTTTTGCTACCTACCTCTGATCTAGATAAACATTTTTCCGCGACGTGACCTACTTTTTTACATTTTGTACAGTTTATTAAGGGCTTAGGACATTTTACAAAGTGATGTCCTTTTTCCTGGCAATTAAAGCAGTACAAGCCACTTCTAGCAGGTCTGTTCGGCGGTCTGCTGTTACTACTATCAGAATTTGTATCGGGTTCAGAATCTTGTTGATTGTTTTTACTGCACCGTTCAGAGAATACAGAACTATCTTTATTGCTCATCAAGTATTGCAACAATTGGTCGGGGTGATTACAACGCAACGCGAGGGCACTTGATTTGATAGTTTTGTCAGTAATGCCGTGTATAATGCATTCGGCAGCTCGTTTGCCGGATATGTCACATTGATTTAAGAGACCTAACTTTTCATAAAAGTATACATCAATAGGTTCATTGCACCTGCTTTTTCTACTTAGCATATTCTCCAAGGATTGGCCATAATTCTGCTCGTGAGGGAATGCGCTTAATAATTTATCTAGCCACTCAGGCCATGTGAACAAAATAGTGCTTAGACTTTCGTACCACGTTTTGGCCAACCCTTGTAGTTTCTGCACAGCAAAATGCGCAGTAGTTTTGTCGTCCCAGCCATAAACGGACGAGCACTCGTTAACTTTTTTTTAACCATATATCAACCCGTTGATTATTTTGGGATGGATTAAACTCTGGCAAAATGTTATGGTCACTGCGTCTAAATGCGTGCTGGTGTCGGTACTGGCTGAGACGTCAAGTTCTTAATAGTACCTAACAGATTTATTACATCTTTGGTAGAAAATTCTATACTACTGGATCTCTTAGGTTGTTCTTTGTCAGCTTCAACATGTACATTGCCACTACGAGACCTCTTGCGACCACGGCTTGGTGACAAAGGAGCTTGCAGGGGCAATGGCTGATGCGCACGACTATCTCGACGTAGACTATTCGATGATAATAGGCTACGAGCCTGGCGTACCTCATTTTCTAACAAACGTAGTCGCTCACGCTCTCGTTCAAGCTCCTTCTCCTGCTCCCGGATGCTCCTGTAGCTTCGTTCTCTTGAGTGGGCCCGGCTGTGAAGGCGGCTGCGGTTGCGGCTGCGGCTGTGATTGTGGCTGCGGTTGTGGTCTCGGCTGCGCTGACGGCTGCGCCGGCGACTTGATCTCGCAGTACCTCCCTTTCGACACCACTTCAACCCGACGCGACTGGCTACGCGGCCTCGGCGTTTGTAGGCGATGAGCGTCATCTTTGTTGTGTGGCATTGTCTGGAACTCAGAAACAAAGAGGGTTTCGGTATCTGTTTACCCAGAAAATAATAAACGATGTCTGAGGGTACACTTGGTAGCAGTTTCAAATTTTAGCATGCGATATGCTTAGTATATCTAGAATGTCATCCTAATCAGTACCCCGATTAACCGACGTCCTCGATTGTAATGACGTTGTAAAACAAAAACATATAAAATGACTCATAATGTTATACCGTTTTCATTTAAACTAATTTTATAAAAAGGAAAGATTAGATTGCCTGTTTGTTTGTATTTAGGTTTGTATAGGCTCCAAAGATATTGGGCAGGTAGCTAGTATTTATTAAGAAAAGGCAGAGCTAAACTAACGGTCGTAACAGAATTAATTTTCAAATGTAGGTAGTAGGTTTTTTTTTTTAATCTAATCATTATTTTACTTATATGCATTAAAATAAATAAGTAATGGGCGTGTACTTACCACTTCGGATATGTAATAAAACTCCTGTTTTCACAATCGAACTCGTATAATTATTACACTTTCTTCGCGTAAACTCAAGGCTGCTTTATAAACTAATATAATGCAACAACACGATAAACCACGTGGTTCCGTTTTTAAGTACTCGGTATGCGACCAACACTCTCCGGCTCTCAATACGAACTGCCACATTTTAAATCCAATTCTCAAGTCGCCATTTTCAACCGGAAGTGTTGGCCGCATGCCAAGCTTACAAAACAAATCAGCTCAGTGATAATTTACCAATAAAATTCAAAATAAAATTATATTAATTTAACAAAATTATTAAACTCATAAATATAATATACAAAGCATTTACCGTAATAATTAAACCTAACCAATTGTTTCCTTTTAATTTTCTGCTTAATATAAAAAAATACAAAAATCTTTAAAATATTATACAAAATTATTACTAAATTAACAAAACCTAACACTCTAACACAATTTTCTACGTGTGCGTGTTTTCATTTTTTTTTTATCCTTAGGCGTGGCACATTACTTTGACAAGTTAATCAAACACATTAATATCATTCAGTCTTTCCTTGACAATGAACAAAAACGATGATAAATTCGAAATACTTTATGTTGGTTACACTACGAATACTCAAACTATTTAAATATTTAAGATCGTGTTAGCTGTTTGAGGTCGTTAGTTTTCTAAATCGTATCGAGAAACGTCATCAATAAAATCAAGCTTTGATTAGTTCAGTATGATTAATGCATTGTGCGTTTGTGAAAAGCTGTACTACCGCTTAGCATTGTTACCGTGGCCTCACGAGCGCGGCAGCCAGCAAAGGATGATTGAAACTTGTCTGAATCCGATCGGCTCTGATGTTTGGTTACGATTCGCCTTTCAACTGATCCCGACGCTTTTTCGTATTGTATTTCGAGACAGGTCGCACAGAGACTAATGAAATAATCTACAATATCTGAAAGTAATTTTAGTAAGAATCCATCTTGGTGGATACCACTACAGTAAGTGCCTCTTAGCAGTAGAAAGTGTTGCTTACTTTATTTTTTACATTATTAGTAGACCCAGCGCGGTTTCACTCGCGTTATTTTTTTTTTGCAAATTTTTACAACCTGTACATTTTCTCAACGTCCACCATCCCTGAACTGCTACAAACATTTCAAGACCAAAATTAGCCAAATCGGTTCAGCCGTTCTCGAGTTTTAGCGAGCCTAACGCACAGCAATTCATTTTTATTTTATTTTATTTTATTTATTCGGGATAACAAACAGTTATACATTTATGGTTAATTTAGGTTAGAGTAAATGGTAGATATGAAACAGACTTAATTAATATATAACCAACAGTGTTGTCCACAACTTAAATTTATAATATATATAAGAAGATTGGTTGCTATTGGTTGCTGACGATGTTATGAGAGATAATAAAAGAATAGTATATATGGAGTGTAAAAGGAAAGGTAAGAAAGCTGTTGCTATTGCAAGGGCCAAGGTACAAGATAAATTGTACCAGTCTCTGGAAAGCCCAAGTGGACAAAAAGACTTGTACCGAATAGCAAGAGAAAGAGAGAAGAATGCAAGAGATATTATACATATCAAATGTATAAAAGATGACGGAGGCAAGATTTTGACGAATGATGACGACATAAAAGAACGCTGGAAAGGATATTTTAAAAAGTTGATGAATGAAGAGAATATTTGGAGTGGAGTGTTAGAAAATGTGCCCGTAAATATGGGTTTGGTTCAAGATGTGAGTATGAATGAAGTTAAACAAGCTGTGCAAAATATGAAAAATGGGAAAGCTGTTGGACCAGATGGTATACCAGTGGAAGTATGGAAGCTACTAAAATCAGATGGATGGAGGTGGCTGAGTTTGTTCTTCACTAAGTTGTTGCAGGAAGAGACGATCCCGGACGAATGGTGCAATAGTTCGCTGGTGCCCATCTTTAAAAACAAGGGCGATGTACAGGACTGCAACAATTACCGAGGAATAAAGCTCATGTCGCACAGTATGAAAATTTGGGAAAAAGTTATAGCGAGACGAATGAGAGAAGAGAGTGAAATATCACAGAACCAGTTCGGGTTTATGCCGGGACGAGGGACAACGGATGCCATATTCGCACTTCGCCAACTGTGCGAAAAGTACAGACGTGCACACAGGAACCTGCACATGGTGTTCGTTGACCTGGAGAAAGCATACGACAGAGTACCCCGGGAGGTTCTGTGGTGGGCAATGAAAGAGAAAGGAGTGCCAGGGAAGTACCTGCAGCTTATTCGGGCTATGTACAGTCGAGCTAGTACGCATGTACGGTCCGACGCTGGCGTTACCGATGAGTTCAATGTGGCTGTGGGCTTGCATCAGGGATCGGCTTTAAGCCCTTATTTGTTCCTCCTGGTAATGGATGCATTAACATCAGACATACAGGAGGAGGCACCCTGGTGTATGCTGTTCGCTGATGACATTGTTCTTGTCGGAGAAGACGCAATTGAGGTCCAGAACAGGCTGGGAAAATGGCAAGGTAAACTGGAGAGTGTCGGATTGAAGATCAGCAGGACAAAAACAGAACACTTGTTCTGCGACTTCGGTGGTCCATCCAGTTTTATCCCCATTGCCTTAGATGGTGTATTCCTACCAGTCTGTTCCGACTTTCGGTACCTCGGTTCAGTAATACAGAAGGATGGTGAGATTGATCGGGATGTGAAAAGTAGAATAAATGCTGGATGGATGAAATGGCGACAGGTCACTGGAACTACGTGTGATCCAAGAATGCCTCTTAAACTTAAGGGGAAAATTTACAAAACGATCATAAGACCTGTCGTATTGTATGGATCTGAGTGTTGGGCTACCAAGGGAACGGATGAGAAAAGAGTGCATGTGGCGGAGATGCGAATGTTAAGATGGATGTGTGGAGTGACGAGAATGGATAAAATAAGGAATGAATACATTAGAGGAAGTCTGAAAGTGGCACCAGTGACGGAGAAAATGAGGAGTAATAGGTTAGCGTGGTATGGGCATGTTATGAGGAGGGATGAATGTCATCTGACAAGAAGAATGTTAGATATGAATGTGGATGGATATATAGGTAGAGGTAGGCTAATTGATAGATTCAGGCGTTACTTTGCGGAAATCCATTACAAGACAAAAAACAGACGAAAAATCTCTAGTACTATTCCGCTTAACCTTTTAACTGATGAGGTCACACAGTTACCACAGTTAACCTCAAAAGAAAAATATCGACACGTGTTTCATCCCTCCACGGGACATCCTCAGGACCATCGACTTGTTCTCCGGCAGACGTGTTGCTCCGTCGAGACTTTGGCTCCAGCGCTCGACGGAGCAACACGTCTGCCGGAGAACAAGTCGATGGTCCTGAGGATGTCCCGTGGAGGGATGAAACACGTGTCGATATTTTTCTTTTGAGGTTAACTGTGGTAACTGTGTGACCTCATCAGTTAAAAGGTTAAGCGGAATAGTACTAGAGATTTTTCGTCTGTTTTTTGTCTAGAGGTAGGCCAAAGAAAAGATGGATGGATTGTGTGAAAGATGACATGAGTAAGAAAGGAGTGAGTACTGAGATGACGGGTGATAGAGAGGAATGGAAGAAAGGAACATGTTGTGCCGACCCCACATAACGTGGGAAAAAGGGCAGGAAAATGATGATGAAGAAGATTGGTTGCTAACATGTCACTTTGGCCATGCAAGTTTATTGTGCTCTTAGGTATTACTGTATTTAGGTTTGAAGCGCACTGTAGCAAAAGAAATTACTGGGCAATAAGTAAAACTAAGTATATCTTTCAAACCTATCGTCTTCTCTTTATACAGATAGCCGCTAAATTTACAGTTTTTTTGAATAAATAAATGCTCTAAATGTCTTGGCTAATGCAAAGACCTATGATAATGTTAATTGTTATTAGTCATATCCCATAGGGTTATTATCTAATTATTTATTATATATATTTATATATTATTATTAAGTTATTATTATTACCAAAAGGCGCAAATATGCCGGTCTAGATAGAGCCTACATATTTGAGCCTTTTGGAGTGGAGACCCTGGGTCCGTGGGGTACCGGGGCTCACCGCGTTTTCAAAATTCTTTCTGGGCGTCTGGTCGAAGCGACGCGTGATCCAAAGACTGGTTCATATCTGGCTCAACGTATCAGCATTGCCATTCAACGTGGCAATGCAGCAAGCATGTTAGGAACGCTTCCTACTGGTAGTGATTTGGATCAGTTGAGCTATCTATAGGTCGTTTGTAACGGTCTTTAGATGGCTCAACTGTTTCATATGTATTTTGTATATTTTGTAATGTAATATAGTTATGTACATTAAGTTATTAAATAATAATATAATAATATTCTAAAGTCAATCAATCAAGCAATCATTTATTATTTGCCTTAAAGGTAACTATACAAGACTTATTAGCCCTACTACCGTTTAAAGTTTTTGACATTTTGTATTAGCTGCGGAAATTTATGTCGAGTTGTCAATACAAAATTGTATATTTAGTTCATCAATGGGATTGTGGCATGTGACAGCATGTATAATTCCCACGTGTGGTTTTAGTTTGATGCTGACAGGGTAATTACATAGCAGAGGCGATCGACACGCGAGTTGTTTATTATTGTATCAAATGGTAGATTGATAATTACATATTAGGATGTTGTACAATGTTGATTGTGTTACGTTACTGTGACGTTACGTTACCTACTTTTGTACACTTTCGATCGAGACAAACTTGTCAGACGTAACGTATGCAATAATGTCATTTGTATGATAAAGGTGTTTTTTTTTTTATGTCATTCGGAGGCAAACAGGCTTACGGCCCGCCTGATGGTAAGCGGTTACCGTCGCCTATTGACATCAACAACACCAGAAGTATAGTTCGCACAGCGGATCTAGGCTTCTGTGAAGTTAGCCGTTTGTGATGCGCAAAGACAATTTAGTTTGAAAAAGCTCCATTGCGCATCGAAACGGCTAATTTCACGACGGCCGAGATCCGTTGTGAGAACTATACAGTTGATGCGATGCCTGCTCTGGATGCCACTTTATATATTTCCCATAAAGTGGCCCATATTGTAGCTAAACAAAAGTAATAAGTAAAAAATATTAATTTTCATAAAATGTTCACATATTTGCGCTTATCTCGAACTTATTGCAGATATGTCTGTCTGTTTACATAGATATCCAGTTACTTACTTACTTAATTGTTTCATTTTGTATATACCTATTAGGAGTACAGGTAAGATTGGGTTGACAAGTTCGAGAACATCCTACCCTTTAAACTAGTTTGGGACTGTTTCTTGTCGGGTAGTGTCGGGTAGCTCAGCGGAAAGACAGCGGAAGGAAGCTCATTCCACAACTTGCACGTATTGGGAAGAAAAGTTCTCGTAAAGCGTGTTGTGCGAGATACCCACGTGTCGATGAGATGTCGATGAGCCTTGTTCCGCTGACGTGAGGTACGGTGGTAGAACCTTGACGTGTAACCCATATACATACGATAAAGTGTACTTTTTTTTTATACTACTAAAGTGGTAACCAAACGTACGGCCCACTTGATGGTCAGCGGTTACCGTAACCTATGTACACATGCAACATCATAGATATCACTTGCGTGTTACTACCCTAAGACCTTAGATGGTAAGTCTCATGTGCCTGTAATTTTACCGGAAACCATAGGTACCCTTCGAACCGGGACACAGCAATGCGAGCATTACTGCTTGGCGGCAGAAATAGGTATGGTGGTAGTCCTTCCCCGGACGAGCTCTATCACAAAGAACTCTACTCCTACAAAACTTCCAGTCTTTGACTATAGAATTCTTTGTTTCCAGTCTTTTTTCCGTATAAAGTAAAGTAAGTTCGTATGAGTCAGTGGTTAACTCTGGTGACATAGTTTCTAGGCCGCCCGAAGGCCTCTGTCATGACCTAACCACTTTGAAAAAGGCGGGACCGACTGCTTAACGTGCCCTCCGAAGCACGGGAGCGCTCAGTTGAAATAGCCACTGGCGGTCACCAATCTAAATGATGACTACGCGGAACAGTGTTTAACTTCGTAGATCTGTTAAGAACAACTTAGCCAGCTACGTCACGAGCGCATAAAATAACTATAAACCAGAAGTCAATACGTTGCGTACGTGAGAACAGTTTGTCTCGCCTGAGGTGGTATTATTGAATGGCAACCATCGCAAACAGAGCGCTAGCATGCAAAATATGCATTGAAAACTGCTCATAAATAGATTTGCATCTGACTATCCATTAGTTAATGATTTATTGCTTGCGAGCACGCGTGATATCGTCGGGAAGAAAAGGTTTAATAAAAACATTTTTGTATAAAAAAATAACTAGACTTAGATTTTGCTAACAGGATCATGATCATCATTATCAACCGATAGACGTCCACTGGACATACTTTTCCAAAGAATACCATGACGCCCGAACACCAACGATCACATAAATGAAATGAAATGAAAATGAAAGGAAATTAATTAAATGAAATGCTTTTGACATACACAAGTAATAATAATATTAGTAATAGACCGAAAAAAGATTTTTCTTTATGGAACAATGAAAAAAAACAACAACCTGCTTTAAGAGTAAAAAACATCACGTGCTTTAAGAGCGGTAAAGTTATTTGATAGAGCTAGTCCGAGGAAGAAAAGCTATTTCTGCCGCCAAGCGGTAATGCTCGCATTGCTATGTTCCGTTGGTGTGGTTACCGGTAAAATTACAGGCACATGATACTTTAGATCTACCGTCTCAGGGTGGCTACATCAAGGAATATCTATGATGTTGCAGGTGTACAAAGATATTACATAAACTACGTCAACCGCTTACCATCAAGTCGGTCGTAATATTAATAAAGTGTCAGTGGATCTCTTTGCTAACTGTAGTTCTAATTAGATTTTTTGTCGCTTAATATTTATCTATTACAAGTTGTGTCAAGCTTATCAAAAAAAACATATAGTAGAAATTGATAACCTCCTAATTTTTAGAAGTCGGTTTTAATGAAAAGGCATTTCTGTCCGAGTGTACCAGAGCCATCATAGCGAAGTTAAAGCATTAACGTATTGGAACGGAGGCGTTATGTTCTAGATATCTTGATTTATTGATCGTAGGAAATGTAGTTGCAAGATACTAGTTAGATCTAGGTACAGTCAACCAACTTGAATAGCTAAAGATCAAGAAATGTAAAAATTATTTTGTATTTTTTTTATACCACATAAGTGACCACCAATCGCACAGCTCACACGATGTTATTCAGGTACCGTGGCCGATGTACGCTTGCATTAGAGATCGTTGCCTTGAGAGGATCAATACCACTATTTTTTTTAAATTAAATTGGTGCGGCTAATATAACACTGCAGCCATGCAGGCCTATTGTGTTCGCCACTTGTTTTTTCGCCCTTAGGGGGCGTTTACAGTTCACCTCCAAGCCCTGCCGATACTAAGAACTGGAGGATTTGCTTGGGGGTGATGTCTCTTAGCTCATCTGGGCTGAGGATGTGCCTACCCAGGTGTATGCTACGTTTATGCATTAGTGATCCACACTCTCCTAGCAGATGCGCAGGCGTTTCGTCCGCCTCATTGCACAGTCTGCAGGTTTGTGTGTCACTCAGCCTTAGCTTAAACATGTGCTTATTAAGGCGACAATGTCCAGTTAAGGCCCTGACCACAATGCGTAGGTTATTCCTATTTAGCGGTAGGATTTGGTTGGTATACCGTTTATCGAAGGCTTTTATTAGGGATTTATATCACTAGACCAGTGTTTCCCAAACATTGTTCGTAGCTCATTTATTATTTTTAAACCCAAGCTACATTAGAAAATCATTAAATAAACATTTATTAGAAGTAAAAATGTTTTTTACTTCTGCACACTGGTGTCTATTGACCAGTGCTCTCCGAAAAATATAAAGAAAGCTAAGTTAATCGATTTTCCCATCTCTATTTTTACATATCTATTTGAATGTAACGTCAGACGCATCATCATACTGACAGTTTATGAATGCGCCGTAATCGGAGTGCGCTGACATATTTACAGCAATCACTCGCTTCGTAACTGCCTTCTAGATGATTTACTAGATAGCTTATCGATAAGAATAGCAGTTATCTAAACAACTCTATTTAAGACGTTATTTATTATGTTTAACATTTAGCAAAAAAAATGTCTAGAACAATTATTATTATTTTATTTTATTTTTTTATACCACCAAGGTGGCAAACAAGCATACGGCCCACCTGATGTTAAGTAGTTACCGTAGCCTATGGACGCTTGCAATACTAGAGGTATCACACGCGCGTTGCCGACCCTTTAAAAATTTTATAACACCCTTTTTGAAGGACCCCATACTGTAGTCTCCAGGGAAAACCTCAGCAGGGAGATCATTCCACAGCCTAAGTGTTCGCGGGAGGAAGTTCCTCTGAAACCTTACGGTGCGCGACCAACCTGGCTCTAGAGTGTGTGGATGGATCCCCTGCCGATGGAGAGCGGTGCGATGGTAAAAAGTAGCTATAATATATATAATATAATATAATATATAATAATAAATAATGCTGGACAATCCACACAGCATCATCTAGCCCCAAGGTAAGCTGCTGTTAAACAGATGAGTACTAGATGACTGATAATATAGATACTTAATGCAATACAATACATAGGTAGATATTTATTCATTATTTATATAGAAAATATCCAGAACACCTGGAACAAATTTTTGTAGATCGTACAAACATTTGACCCGAGGCGGGAATCGAACCCGCAACCTCCGCGTCGCAGGCGGACCTGCGCCCGCTGCGCCACGCATTAAAGCTATCTACGAGTATGTGCGCGTAAGCATGTAAGAACCTTTAAGCACAGAACAGATATTAGTACTACGTACAGAACGGCTACTCCCTACCTCCCACCAGTTTTACTTACTCCACACCCCAGTCGCGAGTTTGCCGGCACCACACGGTACCTTTCGCCGGGAAAGCTAAGGGCTAAGGCACGCGTTTATTTTGATTTTGTGTAGCTCCGAGCGCGCATGCCAGCGCGAGCAAGAGTGAAAATCTCGCTCTTGCTATAATTGGGTGGGGACAACCATGACACTCACACATAAAACAGCACCGTTTACGTACACAAACTATGCGCGTGGTGATGGCGACGTGTTTGCTTCATACATTTTATTGAGAGTGTCCGGGGTGTGCCCTAAGTGTAGTCGCTTACAAACAAATCCACAAATAGTTTTCCAAGTGAATGATATTTTCCCTAGAAAATAAAGCCCTAGTAAATAGCTGATGGTTTGCACTAAGACTGCACTGGTGAACTGAAATATGCTCTAAGTCGGTTCCGACTTCCCCTTAAGTTATACTTTGTTTGCGAATACTGTGCATTTCATCTACATCTTGCAGCAAAAAAATCTAAATCCCTAATTATTTATTTCAATAGAATCACAAGGATTACTTTGAAACGTCTTACAAGCTAGGAAAATTTGCACCAGCTCCAACGCGCCCATGCCGTAAAAGAACTGGCAACAACACCGGCTGGGTACCGGGTGGGCAGCAAGTCTGCAAGTTTGAAACTTGACTCAGTTGTACCCAGAATAGCACACAGGCGACTTTTAATTACGTACCAAGTGAACGAAGCCACGGGCAGAAGCTTGTATAACTTTATAGCTTAATTTACCTACGTCTGTAGGTATTGCGCCCGTTTACGTCTACCGGATAACTCGCAGAGCGTTCATACCCGAATGATCACTCCACAAAGCTTTGAACGCAGCTTCAAACGATCTAATTAAACCAACTCGTTACTCACAATTAATAACAGACAATAACCAGCCATTATAAGAACAACTCGCTTGGAAATAATCACTTTACAGAGAACCGGTTTTAAAACACTCTTATTCATATCATGAATAAAAGTTTAATTCACATATAAATTGAAGGAATCATTCTCATTCAACGATAGCATTAACACTAAAATATCATTTTTAAAATAAAGTGGATATTCCCGCTCGGTCTAAGAGACCACCTTGTCAGGCAGCGCGTAAATTATCATGAGAACGTCATACAAAGAGTTAACCCTTCGCCGCCGTATAATAAAGTACGCATAGGACGGGCGACACCCGTGGCGCTGGTCTCGCAGGCCGCCTATTAATCGCCGGACTCTATCGTAAATATTGTGGTATTTATTCATATTTTGAACACAAACAATTCAATTCACACACAAGCTGCTAATTGGGCATAAATCGCGGTGAAAATATTCAATAAGCTCCTCGCATCGATTAATATTTAAAACTGAATGCCTTCATTTAAATTCGAATCAAGCGACGCGTAGATAATTCGGTATGTCGATTTATCGTCTTTTTCAAAGGGTTTATTGCAATGCGATTGTTCGACGATTTCGAACAAAGCATGTTTTTGTATTTGTAAGCCCGCTGCGTGATCGAAATCAAGCACGGCTTTTATTTCGCGTGATTAATTTGTTTTATACGTCTTAATATTTATGAATACGATTAAGCTCATTCGACTCGAATTAATTATCGGGCTTACTCGCAGTAAGCATGGGTTCATGCAAATCACCGCTCATAACTCAAACCCAAGATAGCAAAACATTATAGTCGAATGGCGGCCGTTGACGAAAACGGTTTTTATTCCAAAGGTAACACGCCAGACGGCAACACGAGAAACGTCAAGTTGAACACTTTATAATAGAAATAATAACGCAACAGCGGCCATGAGTTATTGGCCACATTTCATGTTAAATTGTATGTAAATTCGAGGCCACAGCGACACGGCTCCCACAATAACATAATAATGGAGGATTTGTGACTCACGTCAGGTTGTTAGTGTGTACTTAACCCTTTATCGGGCCACGCACGCGGGACGTGAGATCATTACGGGGTCGCTGCGACCGGGACAATGGAAACTAGTATACCCTCCTGTCGGAAGGGTTACGTGCCTTACAATTTGAAAAAGTTCTCTTTACATTCTTGGATCACTCAATACCGGTTTGGTTAAACAGCTAACACTTATTTGGATAACAATACAAGTTTTTTTTAATCTAAATTAATCGTTTGAAGTTGTGTTTGTGTAGAAAGCCACTGGAGCAGTTAAATGGTATATTTATGAATATGTATCGTATTATGGTTATCGAACAAGTTTTTATTCAACGAGCACCTTATTTGTGTTGAAGTGGTTGTTTGCTTAAAAATATGTGAATAATCTTATTTTTTCCTTTCTCACAAACGTTTTTCAAACGTTTTGTTTAGTGTTTGTTAAATAAATAAAAAAAACACGTGGCTTTTTTAAATAAATAGATACAACGTAGCTCATTTATTTAAAAAAGCCTGGTTTAAGTTTCAAACATGAAAATAGTCAGTTCAAACTTGGGCCCAAGGGTCTTATTTATAAACGAACTATAAATCTCTGGCAGCTTTTCAAATTTATCATCGTCTATGTTCATTGACATAAAAACGACAATAAAAGACCAAACTTAGCAAGCTGCTAAAATGAGAGTTACATAAATGACAAAATGTGCCAGTATAGAAAATATTCGAATGCTGAAAATCTTAGAAAAGTTTAAGGACACTAGTCAAAATCCCAATCACTCTCGCACAAGAGTAGACCAGAGTGCTTAGCACGAAAAACTTGTTTGACAATAGTAAATGTAAACGTCCAGCTGTCTATTTGTATAGGTTTTTTAACAGCGCATCTTTGGCGTGTTAAATGATCTACCAAAATTCCATAGGCGGGCACTACACCTACAATAAGTTTGCACAATATTTTTATTGCGCAATATGATTGAATCGGCCTTCTCACTCAAACGATCAATTGACGCAATCATTGACGACTCATAAGCGTCAATTTTTTTCGCGTGAGCAAGAGCAATCGGAACTGTTCCGTGAACAAGATGTCAGACCAAGATTTGGCTGTAGCTATAATGTTGCTACTTGTGGCTAAAATAAAAAGAAAATACGTCACTGTTCGTAAAACTGGTACATGAAAAGGCAAAAATATACCCACGAGCATGATTTGATCCTCGTCAAGGCGACACACAGACTAAAAAATATTGCGCAATACGCTTACACGGTGCAATGATAAATATGGTGCAATAAAAATTAAACTGTTTATTTATATATATTAAAAATAAACGCAAAGTTATTGTAGGTGTACGGCCCGCCATACATACTCGTATTGACTGCTAGACGATTCCTTTACATCTAAGATCGTCAAACAAGTTTTTGTGCTAAGCCTTCTGTGGCCCAGCATGATAAATCTAAATGGTCACGATAAAGACTGAAAAATAAGTTAAATCCAGAAATCACGAAAACACGAGCAGTCTTCAACATTTTCCCGAGTCGCTCCAGGCTGTACATTTTCCTCCCATCCTATCGCAAAACAAAGCTCATCATATTCGGATAGAATCGAATTACGAGGATCAAACCCGCCCATTCGTTAGCAGTGGTTCGGAAACAATCGCCGCGGGCTCGGATATTGCCTGTTCGCGAGTGCTCGCCGCGGAGTATACAGGGTGCTCTCAAACAGACGAAACACATTAATAATTAATTAAAATTAGTCTGTTTTTTATCTTGTAATGGATACAAAACCGACGAAAAATGTTCAATTATGAAGAGACCTTCAGCTTGCCATTCAACTTCGTTACCAGAGTTAGCCACAGACACAAAATGCAGTGCATTACTATACTAAGGTTTGAAAGGAACTGTAGTAAGAATAATTGATGGGCGAAAGAGACTTAATAATTACGTCTCAGGGTGACGAGCGCAGTGCAGTGCCACGCAGAACTTTAAATCTCAAATTTTTGGATAACACTGCAGCTGTTATTGTAAGGCGTGACGCTTAAGTCAAACGACTTGTCCGTCTCGTTACGTTACTTGCTGACATTATAAAACTATGTCTCGGGGTGATAAGCGCAGTGCAGTGCCACGCAAACACTTAAAAACTTTTAGCTTTGGGTGGCACTGCGTCTGTAATAGTCAGGCTTGCTTAACATTAGGTGGGCGCCTTGATTGAAATTGAAATTGAAATTGATTGTCCTGTCACTTGCTAACATAAAAAAAAATTGACAGGGTCTGTTAGTGACATAAACAGGACTGGTAGTAACAGAACACTCTGTATAAAAGCTACATTGGCTGCGTCCCACCAGCCTGGGGGCCTGGGGGCACAACACACTCCGTGTTTATGCTTCAGGCTAGAATAATTCAATTCTGTTGTGAATTTTAGCCTAAGAGTTTTTGGTTTCAAAAATAAACAGCAATATTGATAAAAAATAGTGAAGACAACACTCGTAAAACTATAGTCAAATTGGTTAATTTTGTTTTTATAGTGTTAACCATCACGCTAAGGAAAGATTATAATATCCCAAAAATTTCAAGCTCTTAATAAATTTTTGGGACATTATATTATTTACTATAGACAAAGTCAAAATCAAAAGAGTTTAATATAATAAAATCACAAGGATCACTTTGACATGATAGATAATTACAAAAAAAAAAAAAAACACGCTTGACATTATCTTTCGAAGATGTCAAACTGCTTTCTTCAACTTTCAGATCAACAAAGTAACCCATGTAACCCATATCATTCATCGCATGCGCCGCGGAAACTATTGATGATAGAACAAAAAAATGTTTTAAAATAATAAAGAACATAATTAATATCTACAAAAAAGTCAGCAATACAATGATGTCCAACTATAGTTATGAAAATATAATATAACTACTTCTTTACATTTTAAAAGTTGATAGAAATGCCGACCAAAATCAGACCATGCTTTCCATACCTTTGTAGATATGAATCCTTATCCAAATAAATTATTTCGTATTCAAGAATGTTTCAATACCTGTAGATAACTATTTAAATTATTGGAATCAGACATTCCATTCAAAAGTTACGACGAAGTATAAAAATTTCAATCTAAACCAAATGCCTAGTATGTCGGTGTGTGGTGTGGTCGGCACCTACCTTAAGGATGACTAGCGACTCGCCCCGGCATAGTACGGGTGCTTAAGTTTTCATTGCACCCGTGCGAAGCCGGGATGAGCCACTAGTGACTAATATATACGCAACGCTGCTTTAGGTAAGTCTTGATATTATCAACTTCAACTAAGATTAACCTGATGAAGAAAGCACCTATTGCAAGAGCCATTCGCATTATTAACAAATTATGCGAAGAGGACGATAAGACTTGTTTGTAATTTCCTTCGCGAAATTCACAGAAAAGGCTATAAAGTATGTAAGTAGGCTGCACTTTTAAATTATGTTACTTAATGCATAATGTGTAATTGTTTGTTTTGTTAATTTTCAATATCGATTTGGTTTAACACTGTTATGATATTGTAAATGTTAAATAAATAAATAAGTAATAAAATAAAATAAATAATAATAACTCTCTGAAATCGAGTTCTAAATTTAAAAATGAATCGCTGTGCGTTAGGCTCGCTAAAACTCGAAAACGGCTGGACCGATTTCTCTTATTTTGGTCTTAAAATGTAGGAGTTCAGGGAAGGTTTAAACGGTGAGAATCTATGGAAAAATGGTGAAAAAAAACGCAAGTGAAACCACGCCGGGTCAACTAGTAAATAATAAAAATGAAGGGAAAATAAACAGTGGCAACGCGTCTTTACGATAAGGTGAGCATCGCAATAAAGTCACAAGATGGCGGCACGTAGCGCTTTGATTGCGCGCCCGCCGGGAGGATCCGACACCGTACCATTTTCATTTCAGGTGGTCACTAACGGAGCACGGAACAGGAAAGCTACTCTTGAAAGCGACAAACGATTATCGTAGCAATTTTCGTAGTTCAAATTATGTTGGTGACTACCTAGTGCAGACCATTCACGGACATAAGCGAAACCACGAAATCTGTCACGACACGATGTATCGTATTATTGTATTAGTTCGCAAAAGTATAGACCCTCAGATATACACACATCAACATTGTCTAGGGATATTCAACATTTTGTTGATTTTTACAAAAAATAATATCTTTAGAAAACTAGGTATGGCAAGAATCTTTATTTTGTGTTGTTTATTAATAATAATAAAAGCCTATTAATAATAAAAAATATTAAAAAAATTAATTAAAAGAAATTATTTTCAGTTTTTGTAAAAATCAACAAAATGTTGAATATCCCTAGACAATGTTGAAGAAATTATTTTCTGTTTTTGTAAAAATCAACAAAGTGTTGAATATCCCTAGACAATGTTGATGTGTGTAATAGGATTTCTGTGATACTTAGATTGTACAAGACAAGACGTACTAGTAGATTAAAAATTTGTTAATTATATTCACCACCAATCTGTGTTGGGCGTGGTGGAATAAGACCTAATCACTAATTCTAGAATAGGCCAGTGTCCCGGGCAGTAGGTAATATTAGACGGCTTTCATGATGAATTGGCTGTCACGATGAATTAGATATCTGTAGCGCTTTAATGCATAACTTTACTAGTAAAAAGTTTACTAGGCTAACTTAAGGCTTGGCTTGTTCTACCAGTTTAACTCCAGGTTAGCTAAGAGTCTTTATTACTATGACGTCACGCTCAGGGTGACGAACGCAGTGCAGTGACACACAGAATAGTTTTGTATGCATAAAAAAACTAAAGTTTATAAAATTAGTGATTTTGTTTGTATAAAATCTCATGTTATGAGCTTGTAATTTTTTATGCAATCGGTATTCGATAATAAAATACTTACCAAATAATTTAATGGAGACAGGTTTTTCAATTATTAAAACCAAACAACTAGAAGTAACAAAACATTGTTTGCTACATATTTAAAAAAATGCGATACTTACATAATCATAAGAAATTACCCACACACATTCATGCGAACCACATTATTACAAAATACACCGTTACAAACAATTCAATGTATGAAATATAGAAAATTAATACCTTTCATCGCATAATGGCATGCCAAACGAAATGACCCCTTCTGTTCGTCATAGGAAGTGAACATGGTGAATAGAGTCGCTTTTTATGCTTCGGGTTCCGTACCTTGTTATTTGTTGATATCATTAATTTTCTGAACTGGATATTACTGTCACGCCACGATTCATCGACGACACTCATCAAAATACGTTATGTAACTACAACCTCCCATACCGTTAGATTGAAGACTTAGTTTTTAAGTTCTTAGAATAGCTGTTCATTTTAGTCACTTCACCATAGTTTTTTGTAAAAAAGTGGCAGCACTTTAACTGTCAAAAAGTTCAATTATTTATCAGACTACAGCATGATTTTGTGAAAGTTCAATTGAAGACTCTAAAACTGATAATTAGTCATTGTTTGAGTTTGAGTTTCTTTCTTTAAGTGAGTTTAAATAACTTTTTCATAAGCATTTACTGTAATAATAATTTGTACCTTTATCGGATGGGTTTGTTAACTTTTTCTACAATACTGTTTTCGAATTCAATATACTTACCATACATTGAATTGGATATTAAACTATTTCGAGTTCAATGCAGCTTTGTTTTAGTGTTTAACCATCATCTCACATAACTAAGTAACCTCTTTAGACGATTGTGTTTTCGATGATCGTTTCACCCTTGACTCGAAAACTATTAACTTTTAGATAGGTACTATTGTCAAATTTCTAATTTTTACCAACGATACCCTAAAAATATAATACGTGTAATCCATCATCTGTGTTCAATGCTCGTAATTTGTTTGTAAAAACATATCATTTAACGGTTGAGTCAGCCGTGGACTTTAATAACGTAATGTCTTGTTCGACTTGCTGTAATAAGACAGGCCGGCCTGTAAGGACAGCCGGGGGGCCCTAATAAGCCTGAAGTCAGGTTTGTCATAAGTGACAGTGACAGATGGGATTATAGTCTGAGTTTTAGGGAATATAAATTCACTATGTGAAATCTGCAAGCGTAACTTTTATTAAATATTAATACCTATTATTTTTAGGTTATTTCAGCAGGTCAGGTACATAGATTTTTCCTAGTCATTTTATTTGCTACAACACCATTTTGCCCTAGCTCAGTAATGCCCTTACTGCATCAAGACAGACTATCTGACACTGCGTTGGTACCCACCAAGACGGGCTCTTGCTGAAGAGGTGACAACAGTTGAATTGCGTTGCGATCAAAATTGTGATTGGGAACGATTTGCATATGGTGGTGTAGTACTGCTAGCTCTAGACAAAGAAAATTAGCTTTTAATACAAGTTACTGTTATTATCTATGGCTTATATCCTTTGCAGCAATAGCATTAAAAAACAGTCTACATTTCAACAACAATAACGATGACAGACTGACAGACATAGATAGATGGCGCTTTAACGCATCAATCGTCAAGGTATGATCCATTTTCAACAAAACATTAGCAACGACTCTTATCTCCTAAGTATTAAGAGTTGTTTTCCTTTGAAGTTCTGATGATAATTTGCGTATGAAAGATGCCTGGAATTGGCGAGCTGTGAACCAATTACTTTCTTTTGTTTTTTTTTTTTTATTTGATTGATCGGGTTAAGTGTACCGTGTCAAAATAATGGATAACTCAACCCTTTGGCGACGGTTTGTGAGAATATTGATAGTTTATTATGAACTTTAAGCTATTTATATTATAAAATTTTCATATTTCATATTTCAATTATTCATGCTACCGTGTCAAAATAATAGATAACTCAACCCTTTGGCGACGGTTTGTGAGAATATTGATAGTTCATTATGAACTTTAAGCTCTTTATATTATAAAATTTTCATATTTCATTTATTATATTTCAAATGTACATGTGTGTTGCAATGTACATTCAGCTTAGGTGTAACATAGTATTGCTGTCAGGTGAGTACATGGATCCTGTAAGGGCGCTGCAAGTTAATATTTCTAGTTCAAATAGATAAGTAGTTAAGTAATAATACAATCACTAAAAATATTATCACTATATCACTATTTTATATTATAAAGGGTATAAAATTCAAAGGCATTACGTTTGTTACCCGCGTAACTAGTTTAGAGTTTTCAATATATTTTGATGAAAAGGTATATTATAATATTACTTTCAGAGGCTGTGTGATTATTTTGTCTATCAGTCAGTCAGTTACGAAACTTAGTTATTAGTTAGATATCGCATTAGTATTGTGTAATAAATTGTTGGTAGTGATTTAGATCAAATGAGCTGTCTATATATATAAATTATGGAAACGGTTTATAAATAGGCACCTAGCTCAACTGTTTTTGTATTAACTTACGGTAAATGTTACTTATAAGATTTCATTATAAATAGATAGTATAGATATATAATATATATATTAATTGAAAATAGAGATATTTATTTTCAAAATTGTTGGTATAATTTATTTTCAACTTAACCTGACTAACTTATTAGATCTTAGATCTACTTAATACTAAAACTACGACCTGGATCAATATTACATTATCTGTTGATACAATATTTTTGTTAGTTACATTTTATTTTAGACCACTCTAAAATTTCAGCCTAAATATTTATTTAGCAGATTTAAAAATTATAATTTCAAAGTTTTTTGTTTAACTTATTGCGAACGTTATGTTACTTACGTTAGACACAGTTCTCTTGGCAAGCACGATAGTGGTAATCCCCACAAGCTCAGCTGGAGCACGGACGAGAGGAAATACTCTTGTCTTTGTTTATTGTATCGTTTAATGTATCGTTTAGTCTATGGCATAGACTAAACGATAAACTCTATGGTAATAAATAATATAAACAACAAAACAGTCTCAAAATTATGTAATTTCCATGTTTTTATTTAAAGGGATTATGTAATTATTAACTTATAAAAAAATAGCATTTGCGGCTTGCCTCTCGTAATAAATACTGAAAACTTATTTAATGCTCAGCTATGCGAATAAAATTAAACAATTAAAAAAATGCAAAAACGAGAGGTTTGCCGATATTCCTAATAACATCTGCTATTAGGAAAGCATCCAAGATAGAACGGAGCATATGTTTTGGGTAGAACGGGTAAAAATAATATTGGGTAGAAAAATTGTGGGTTGAACGGGTAAGCACTCATTTTTAAGCTTATACTTCTAGTCGGTTCAAGGTAAAAGGCACCGATTTACAGCCTGCATATCTGAAAATTTTGGATTCCATTATAAAGATAATAAAATAAAGAATTTATTTTTTGCTTAGATTTGAAAGACACATAGCTAACGGAGGCTTATAGTTCGATTATGATTATGGCTTGCGTATATAATTAGATATAGGTACATTAGAGACCTGTGTATATTCATTTATTTCACAGCTTGTTTTTTTTTTTATACCACTAAAGTGGCAACCAGCGTAGCCGCGCGTACGGCCCACTTGATGGTAAGCGGTTAACGTAGCCTTACATAGGCTACGTTAACAGCTTGCAACATCAGAGATATCACTTGCGTGTTACTACCCTGAGACGTTAGATGGAAAGTACCCTTCAAACCGGAACACAGCAATGCGAGCATTACTGCTTGGCGGCAGAAATAGGTATGGTGGTACGCCCGGACGAGCTCTAACACAAATAATTCTACCACTTTTGTATAAAATATAGACCGTCTTTTGGGTAAAATAATGTGTGACAATGTTTTCTTTTCGCACCACCAGCCATTCTCCGCACCCGCGCGTAGATTCGCCAATTGCGACCAACAAACAACATTTATTCTTTCATTTGGGCTGCGGTTAATATCACCCGCAGTGGCCCACATGTCCCCGACCTCCCCTAATTGCTTATTAGGGATGTTTCTACTTAGATTTGGGAGAATAGTTTTACCGTGGATTTTGTTATAGAAGAGAAGACAAAAATGACATTTGTTTTATAAAAACTGTCATGTGGAAAAACGAACGAAACAGAGATACATGATTGTCCTTGGCTATCTTGTCAAAACGACATGGGTCTTCCCATTTTAATTATTTTTCTCTTATTATTTTAAGTTTTATTGCGTAAATTTGGTGGCAGTTTATCCAATTTAATTTGTTTACTTAGCACAAGTGTAAGTAATTGAAATGGAGGGGTGATGTTGGTTGGTAATTTAGTCAAAGACTTTCCAAGAGAATTTTGAAAGAAAAGTCATCGTTTCTTTCCAAATTTCGTTTGTTTACGTTGCTAAGCGACAATCAAAATATTACACTTGACACTGGCAAAATTGTGGCAAACTAGCCAACGAGGCCATAATAGAAAAGAAGAAGAAGAAGAGATACATGGAGTGGTATTAAATGCGATTGCAACTTTTTATTTACCCAATTTAGTAAAGCCCGTATCTTTTCGCTTTAAAACATTATCTTTTATCTTCTGTATTCTAAATACAGTTATCCAATATCTAACTATAATTGTGTTTGTAATTCCATCAGGTCTTAGGCTGAATGAACTTAAAATAGTTTTTTTTTTTATGTCATCAAGTGACAAGACAATCAAGGCGACCTGATGTTAAGCACCACGCCTAACTATAACAGATGCAGTGCCACCCAAAGCTTAAAGTTTTTAAGTGTTTGCGTGGCACTGCACTGCGCTTATCACCCCGCGACATTGTTGTTAAGTCTCTTTGGCCCAGTAATTTCACTTGCTACAGTGCTCTTCAAACCTAAACACAGTAATGCTTGCACACTACTGCTTGGAGGTAGAATATCTGACACTGCGGTGGTACCCACCAAAACGGACTCTTGCTGGAGAGTCCTACCACCAGGTAAAATTCAGTAATCATTAAGAACCTGGAATAGCTTAAAGTCCACTTTTTTGTACACAGGGGTACCACGCTAGCAAGGCCATGAGCAGGAGCTAGATCATGAAGGGCAATTGAACCAGTTCTTTAGTTCCAAACACCTCAAAAACATCATCATAATATTATATAGAAATAAGATATTTTTATTAACAAAATAAAATATGTACATAATTACATTGCATTACAAAATAATACAAAACACATAATGAAACAGTTCAGCAATCTAAAGTCCGTTACAAACGATCTATAGATAGCTCAACTGATCCAAATCACTACCAGACGAAGCGTTTTCAACATACTGACTGCATTGACACGTTAAATGACAATGCTGATACATTGAACCAGATATGAACCAGCCTTTGGATCACGCGTCGCTAATAGAAGTCAAATGCTGGACATAAACCTCCCTCATAGAGTGTCATGACAAGATGTTGAGCCTTGTTGTAGGGATATCATTTTATTCTCTTACTAGAAGCTCGACTATTTTTAATTATTTTATTTATTTTTTACATCAATTCTCTTTTAACATTTACCTATTGATTATTTTATTTTTTATTTAATTTGTTATGTTTTATTCTATATTGCATGCTTTGATAGAGGCAGAATACATTGTTTCCATTTATTATCTTTCCCACCATCTGATCTGTACATGTATTTCTAGCAATAAATATACTTTGACTTTTGACTTTGACTTTGACTTTGACTTAACCATCCACCGACTACCTGCGACCTGTACTTCGTTTTCTAGTTCGCAGTTTACATGTAAACCTTAATTCCTCAGCGGTTATCATTTCTGTGATCTGCAGTGACCTTGGTTTATCTAAGGATTTCCTAAAAGTAAGAGTATAAGTCAGTGGCCAACTCTGGTGACAGTGTTTCTAAGCCGCCTGAAGGCCTCTGTCATGGCCTAACAACTTTGAAAAAGCCGTGCCCTCCGTAGTCATCATTTGGATGGGCGGTCACCCATCCAAATGATGACTAAGCGGTGCTTCACTTCGTTGATCTGTTAAGAACAACTTAGCCAGCTACGTCACGAGCGCTCCTAGGATTTCCGTGATTAATAATTACCTGCTACTATTTTATACTCATTTTAATATTTTTACATAATATTTAAACATACTATGGATGTGTGACTTCAAAAACTCGAACGTATCAAAAGAGTTCATTGCGTTCGACCAAAATGAAACAGCTAAAAGTACAGAGGAAACAGTTCTCGCACGAGCGATGCCCACGGCGCAGGAAATTAACGACCTAGGGGTAAAAACTACCCCTTCATGGCACAAATTGCCTTTTAGCTACTAGATAGATAGTGTTTTAATAAAGCTCAAAGTAGTTGGTAGTAAGTTTAAATGTTTTAAAAATTGTTCTAGAATTAATATTCAAAGCAGATTTATCATCATCATCATATCAGCCGATAGACGTCCACTGCTGAACATAGGCCCTCCCCTAAAGAGTGCCATGACGACCGATTTTGAGCTTTCACCATCCACTGACTGCTTGCGACCTCTTTAAAGCCATCGGTCCGACCCACAAGTCGTCACACCCCGGACACTCTCAATAAAATGTATGAAGCAAACACGTCGCACTCACCACACGCATAGTTTGTGTACGTAAACAGTGCTGTTGTATGTGTGAGTGTCATGGTTGTCCCCACCCAACTGTTAGCAAGAGCAAGAAGCACACTTTCACACCCACAAAATCAAAATAAACGCGTGCCTTAGCCACAGAGTAATAATACCTTAGCTCTTAGCTTCAGTGCCGGCAAAAAGGTGACGGCGAACTTGCGACCGGTTGAGGTAAGTAAAACCGGTGGGAGGTAGGGAGTGGCCATTCTGTACGTAGTACTAATATCTGTTCAGTGACTTCGTTTTCCAGTTCTTGGGAACCTTCATTTCCCAGCGGTTATCGGTTCTGCGAGCTATATGGCCTGCCCACTTCAACTAACTTATTCTAAGATTAGGTACCAACTTTTCCAGTATAACGTATTTGGTGCTGCAGTGAGCAAGTATCACTGTAATCCATCCGATCTTACTAATATTAAAACAGGAAAAGTTTGGAGTTTGTGTGGAGAGCACTGGTGGTCTAGTGGTAGTGACCCCGCCTTCTGATCCTAAGGTCGTAAGCTCGAATCCGGTCGTGCAATGGATTTTTCGCTACGAAAACTGTATGTGCGCAATGCCAGTGCTCTCATACGGTGAAAGAAAACATCGTGAGGAAACCGGCATGTCCATGAGTTAAAAATTCGAAAGACATCGCCACATGGCTGCGCCACATCGGTCGTCAAAGTTATGCATGTGCGCAGGGTGCAGCATAATTATGCTTAGATATTGAATTATTAGTAGGTTTGACCAAAAAAGAACCAGCACAAACTTGCATAATAAAAAGGTGATTATGAATGACGTGTTTGCATTGACGCCACGCTTCCTGGCCCGTGATGATGGATGGAGCGATTTACGCTCAGCCATCAGCCGACCCCTGGTTATGCACTTATTGCGGAGGAAAGCGATCATAATTCATAATAGATGAGGCTTAAGTGTTAGGCGAAGGCGGTTGATAATACATAACTTATTTTTGTTCAAATTCTTATTTAAAACCTTTGAGCATATAAACAATCAATAGATCACCGGTGATCTAGTGGTAGTGACCCCGCTTTCCGATCCTAAGGTCGTGGGTTCAAACCCGGTCGTGCACCAATGGATTTTTCTGTTTGAAAAATGTATGTGCGCAATGCCAGTGCTCCCATACGGTGAAGGAAAACATCGTGAGGAAACCGGCATGTCCAAGAACTAAAAATTCGAAAGACATGTGCCATCCACCAATCCGCTTTGGGTCCGCGTGATGGATTAAGACCCAATCATCATGTTGAACTGATTTAACAGTAGTTCGCGGCGGACTGACCGTTGTATTATGTTTGCCGTTTTGTATTGTCTTTACGAGCTGCATTTTTCAAGACAAATGCTCTGTCGAGATTATTCTTAATGTCTTAGTTTAAAACGTTGGTTATTTATATTTTATCTCTTTGTCTGTGTTAACTTCTGCTGATGAAGTAAATGAACCGATGTTTTTATAAATATGTTTTTACATCTTGCTTGTTAGTAAGCGCAGATGAGGCCTAGTTTATTCACGTTTACCCAGAAAATGCTGGTTAACTCTCCTTTTAAAGAGTCCCAAATTATAAGAGGAAGGAAACTGACGCGGGTAGAGAGTTCCACTCATATGCTGTTCTCGTGAAGAAAGAGGATGAGAAGCGGTTAGTACGCATTGGTGGGTTTTTAATAAAAAGAGTTGAACAAACTCCCGAGCACACAAACCAAAATTTATCTGGTAGAAAATTGATAGACGGGCAACCTTACGACACGAAAATTACTGCCAAAAGTAATTTATCGCTCAGCTTCTATGATTCAAAGCTAACCAACAGACTTGAAGCTCATTAGCCGAAAGACAATCAATCTTAAAGAATTACGTGCGCTACCGACAAAACTGCTGAAACTATGACGCAGAGCTTTTACTTGAGCACAAACTTCCAGTAAGTGATTATTAGTTTTGGAAAGGCAACGCAAAATGTAGGTTGCGATAAGATTAGTGGCCTATCGCGACCTATGTACGCATGCAAAATCATATATATCATTGCGTGTTACCACCCTGAGACATTAGATGGAAAGTCTCATGTGCCTGTAATTTCACCGGAAACCATACCCTTCGAACCGAAACCGCAATGCGAGCATTACTGCTTGGCAGCAGAAATAGGTATGGTGGTAGTCTTTCCCCGGACGAGCTCTATCACAAAGAACTCTACTACTCTTAACTTCGATTTGGCTAATTTTGATCTTGAAATGTTTGTAGAAGTTCAAGGAAGTTAAACGATGAGAAATTATGAAAAAATTGTGAAAAAATAACCGTGAGTGAGTGAAAGATACCGCGCCGGGTCTAAACTAGTCTCAGTATAATATTTGAGTAGGTCTCAAGATTTATAATACAGGCGACATGCAACTCTATCGGTACGAGTGTTCGTGTCAGTGCGCTATCTGCGGAAGTCTGCGGTGACTGCTCTCAGACTAGCTTGTACAGTCAGCTGCAAAATATTCACGGCTTTTAAGATTAAAGATTTAAGATTTATTTGCCAGAATATATACAGTAATTTCACATATGCTGTCAATGTAGTCAGCCTGCATGCAAGCGGGGAAATATTAATTTATGTCATTTTACCTAATCGTACTTTATTATAATTCCCAAATTCTTTACTTATATAACAAAAATAATTATTAATAATTAACATTACATCAATACTCAAAAATAATAATGCTATTAAACATTATATTCATACAAAATATCCACTTAGTCAAATTTAGTACTTAAGAAATCAGCAACAGTATAAAAATATTTGTCTTGGAGCCATAGCTTCAGTTTGCTTAGTGGCAAGCTTTTTTTTTTAACTTCTCTTTATGTCGAATATTGTTTTAATCTGTCTGGATTAACAGCTCAAAAGAGGTTAAACAATCTTCTTGGCAATTCGTCTTAGGATATTTTCCCTTACCCTTAGGATCGGAAGGCGAATCTATGAACCTTCCTGAATTCACTTTCCGACGACCAATGTGGCGTGGTGGGCGAATGTCCGCCTGCGACGCAGAGGTTGCGGGTTCGATTCCCGCCTTGGGACAAATGTTTGTAGGATCTGCAAATATTTGTTCCGGGTGTTCTGGGTGTTTTCTATGTATAATAAAAAATATCTATCTATGTATTGTATTGTATTAAATATATATCAGTCATCTAGTACCCATAATACAGCTCTGTTTAACAGCAGCTTACCTTGGGCTAGATGATGCTGTGTGGATTGTCCAGCGTTATTTATTTATTATTTATATTATTTACTTTTTATTTTCACCATTTTTAACTTAGATAAGATTGAAAATGAAAATTTTATTATGTTATCTAATGTGATGTGGTTGATTTTTTTTTTCTCTCTAATCTTTCTAAAAAACGAATATTATTGTTATTATTCATGAAATTATTATAAAAGTTTTTTTTATAATATAATGATTCTAGTATTCATATTTCGACTATGTTTAAGTGTTTTTGTATTTTTAATGTACGTGAATTTATAAATTCAGAATGTTAACCATGGTTTAATTTGCTGCTTATTGTCCGGTGGTCTGAGATACATTCGCCGTGCCGGCATGCCGCTAACGCTAAGTGACTGGGCCACTCCCGGTCACTAAGTGGATGTCTCTGTGACACCGTGCATTGCAGCAATGAATTTACAGCGATAGTGTCCCACTCGAAACTCCTAATGCTGCTACCCCACTTGGCTTATTTGCTCAAACGTTTGTGTCGTCAATACAAAGTCAACTATGTGCAAGTATAAACAAAGTTTAGTTTTCATGGATGAAATAACGCAAACATTTTAGCAAATAAGCCAAGCAAAGTGCTAATATAAAAGTAAATATTCGTCGAAGGTTGGATTCGACTAAACTTGATATAATTATTCTGGGGAATAGGAAATGTCAAATATCAAGTAAGTAATTGTCAGTTCACTCTCGAATAACTTTTTTAAATTTGTAATTTTGTGTACAAGGTGTCGATTCTGCTGTAAATTTTTTTAAACTAAATTAAATAAAATTGTTATCGTCTTTTTCTAATAAATTAAAACACATAGGACCGCAATAGTTTAAGTTATCAAATTTTAGAAAATGCTACAACAGAATCGACACCAATTACTATTTTTTGTTTATGTTTGGTAATGTTTAGGTTTTTAAATGATGTTGATATGTCTGACTTGTCATGTATAGCGAACTACAAGTATGTTATAATGGGTAAAATAAATGAAATCTGAATTAGGACGACAAAAAAAATATATAAGTACTAAGTAAAGTAAAGTAAAGTTTTTTTTTTTTTTTATACAACTGAAGTGGCAACCAAGCGTACGGCCCACAAGATGGTAAGCGGTTACCGCAGCCTATGGACGCTTGCAATACCAGAGGTATCACTTGCGGGTTGCCACCTTGAGGCTAAGATCGAAAGCCTCATGTGCCAGTAATTTCACCGGAAACCATACCCTTCGAACCGGAACACAGCAATGCGAGCATTACTGCTTGGCGGCAAAAATAGGTATGGTGGTAGTCCTTCCCCGGACGAGCTCTATCACAGAGAACTCTACTACTCTTAAAAATAAGTAAAAATTTATTGCGAGAAATACATGTAGGTAGTTACAAATTTTCTTTTTGTTTGCATAAATTTGGAAACAATGTATTTTGCCATGTTATGGCAATATTTGTCTATTATGTGTTACATTAATCTTATATAATTATTATCATAAAATTATTTAAAATGCACCAAGTTGTAAAATACGACTTTTAGAGGTGTACCAACATAACGACAGCCGAAAATATATCCAGACTTGAAGTAGAACGCTTCGCTTGCTTTGCTCGCTCGGTCACATAATAGACAGAAAAAGACAGAAACATAGAGAACAGATTTCCAGCGGTAACATAACAGACACCGCTTTTTGGAAATGCTTAAGTGTCTGAGCCATTCACTAAGTGGGCCCACACGACGTGCATTCGAGCAATGTATTTGTGCAGCGATGCGTCGCGTTCTGAAACTCACTTCAACTGATGTCACCATCAGCACGGTACAATGTTATTGAATGTTTCGTGTATCTGAGAACTAAGCGAACAATTTTGAGTATATTGTTTTTTTTTTAAAGCGACGAGCTATTTTTAACCAAAAAAATACTTGAATCTTTTTCTTTTCGACAACAAATATCGACGCGTATGTATTTTTGTATTGAGATTTTATAAATACGGTCGTTATTAACGGATTCAGGTTTCCAAAAAACTAGTTCTTAACACCCGGTTAATCCCAATGCAGATACGTAGATTAAGACGAATCGCACACAAACTGCTAAGAGGCTTGGCAACGACGTGTTCTACAAAGCTGTGCATTCTGGCTTAGTTTCAATGTTGTCGAAAAAAGCTTAGGTATTTAATAAAATCTAGCTGCGTTCTACGGATTTATCCCGTTACACAGTTTTTATGCTATCCCACAGGAACCGTCCATTTTTTCAGGAGACAAAGTGTTATGTTTTATTCCAGGGAGGTTTGAAGCGCTCGTGATGTAGCTGGCTAAGTTGTTCTTAACATTTGGATGGGACCACCAGTGGCAATTTTACGCGTGCGTACGGCTCACTTGATGGTCAGCGGTTACCGTAGCCTATGTACGCATGCAACATCATAGATATCACTTGCGTGTTACCACCCTGAGACGTTAGATGGAAAGTCTCATGTGCCTGTAATTTCACCGGAAACCATACCCTTCAAACCGGAACACAGCAATGCGAGCATTACTGCTTGGCGGCAGAAATAGGTATGGTTGTAGTCCTTCCCCGGACGAGCTCTATCACAAAGAACTCTACTACTCTTATAACTGAGCGCTCCTGTGCTTTGAGGGCAGGTTAAGCAGTCGGCCTCGGTTTTTTCAAAGCTTATAGGCCATGATAGAGGACTTCAGGCGGACTAAAAACTCTGTTACCAGAGTTGGCCACATACGAATTTACTTATACCGCCAATAATACCAATAATACACATAGAATCTTTGGTGGATTACGACCGAACCACTCTCGCTTGAGAATAGGTCAGTCCTAGCAGTGGTACCATTAGAGACTGTCATGATGAATAAGGTACAGAAACATCAGTAAAGTCAACAGTATAAAGCCATCTAAAACCGACATAGGCAATCCTTTTATCAAACCGTCGGACATTACGTGACATCAATCATGTGGCACGACATGACATGGAATGAGTAACAGTGACATGTCAGGTCGCGGAGATGTATCGTGACCGATGGACGGTAGCCGGGGCGGCGAGCTTTGATTCTTCTAGGGCTGCCACTTATCTAAAACTTTATCTATACTAATATTATAAAAAAAAGAGAAAATTTGTATTTTTATATATTTGTTTGTTACAAATAAACTAGAAAACAGCTGGTCCGATTTCAAAAATTGTTTCATCATTAGAATGCTACATTATTTTTGCGTAACACAGGCTATATTTGTTACTAGCGACACGTCCCGGCTTTGCACTGGTGCGGTTTCATTGAACCCGCGCGTAGCTGGGACGGACTGCTAGTAATATCATCATCATCATCATCATGACAGTCTTCTAATGTTCCCACTGCTGGGACACTGGCCTACTCTCCAGCGAGAGTGATTGGGTCTTAATCCACCACGCGGACCCAATGCGGATGGCACATGTCTTTCGAATTTTTAGTTCTTGGACATGCCGGTTTCCTCACGATGTTTTCCTTCACCGTATGAGAGCACTGGCATTGTAATATAATATGAATTAATGTTTTTTTTGTTTGTTATTAACGATTTTCATAATATTTGTCTAAATTAATGCCTGTTTTAAATTACTAGCGGACCAGCCTGGGCTTAGCACGGATGCTATAAACATTTCTCTTGAATTACTCCATGCAAAAACATTAAATGTTCGTAGACTCTATGTATCTATGTAGTTGGTGGCTGCCTATGCCTACTTATAGTTTTTTATACTAATTATGTATTTAGTTACCTGCCTCTACCTACCTGTATTTTCATTGTTCCATAGAAAATGTTCTTTCTTCGGTCTGTTCTTTGTACTTGTGTGTGTCAAATAAAAGCATTTCATTTCATTTCATTTCATTTTTTTTCATTTCATTTCATATCTATTTCTGAAAACTCAAAACCCGTTGCGTAGTTTAAAAGTCTTAAGTGTACATACAGCATACATACAGACAGACTTGATTTTGCTCTAACTTTCATGCTATAAGTAAGGATTATTACAGGCTGCGACCGCTATTTGAATAATATTCGAAAGTATACAAGTTAATCCGTAAGATAAAATAGCATAGATTAGGAATAAATAATTATATTTTTTATTAGTAAAAAAATGTTTCTTAATGTTTGTTTGTTTTCCTGTCAGAAAAGGCAAAAAGTTAATAATAGAATAGAATAGAATAATAGATAATATTTTATTATTTTTCATAGAGATAATAAATAATAAACTAATAAATAATGTCAAAGTCAAAGTCAAAAAACTCTTCATTCAATGATATCTCAAGGATCATTTTGAAACGTCGTATAGCTAGGTGAATTTACGCCAGTTCCACGCGCCCCAGCATAGAAGAATCTAGCGACAAACATAAAAATGATGTTTAGCAACCCTATTTTGCGAGTCTTGTCGCTTTGTCTATCGTTATGCCGATGCCGGCTGGCTACGTGTCTGCATTCTTTGATTATGTTATCTAAAGCGCCACCTAATTCCACTAGACAGCCTTCAAACTCGAGATTAAGAATCATATCCTTGACCATTCTTGAATTTTCTTGTAGCCCGTGAAGAATCGAACACGATTGTGGCTCGTGTTTTGAGGATATTTTAACGAAAATAAAAACAAACATAAGCTTTGTATAATAAAAAAAAATTAATTAACACATAACAAAACTGATAAAAAAATAATTAGTAACGCACGTTTTCGTAAAATGAGCATTTCCAGTCAACTTTCAATCATTTTTTTTATGAATTAACAAAGTCTAACATATTTCCTAATATGCAAATAAAATTAAAACAGTTTTAAAATTTATGTGTTTTGAGAAAAATACAGCATGCTAGTTCACAAATTATAGCGCTAGATCTAGGAACGGCCTCTTAAACCTTTTGCTGTAAATATTAGTATTATGTTATCTGTGCTGTAAGTCAAGCTTTATTTTATTTACGAGCTGACCCGCGCGGCTCACCCGCGTTTTTGCAGTTTTTATGTTATCCTACAGGAATAGGACATTTTTCCGGGATAAAAAATAGCCTTTGTGTTATTCCAGAAGTTAAGCCATCTACATTCCAATTTTCATTACAATCGGTGAAGTCGTCACGAAGATACGTGGTAACAAACAATCACACACGCACACAGACTTTCGCATTGTCCCACTGCAGCATTTTTTTAATTAAGAGGTGTTCCTGCATAGTACCTCCTACTATATACAAATAATTAACTATTTATTTTAAGTTTATCATTCGTTAAAAACTTATTTGCCTTAACTTAGAAGTTAGGTTTACCTAGATACCTACTTTGGTTTAAAAAGATTTAGGTGTTTTGTTATTATAATAAGATCATTATTAGAGATTATTATTTTGTTATAGTAATAAAAGTGCTTTTCACAAAAGCTTACGTACATATCTACGAGTATTATGTTTAAAAAGATAATTTAAAGAAATACACAGAGTTTTTAATATTTTTTACCTGTAATAGGAAGTAAAACGTTAAAATCGTAAAAATAAAGATGATTAAAGCACAATGATAACAAAAACCAAGTGAGTTAAGCTTAATTATGTCATTGTAAAATACAATATTACCTACCTGCCATTGTATTCATTTGGTTACCACAAAAGATTTAGAATGATTATGGAAATCGCAACGTCTAAAGTTATGACTAACAAACAATACATTTTTTTAGTCATAAACTTAGACGGTGGTCCGAGCTCTAACAAAACACAACTTAACAATTTTTGCACAGAAAGGTTATAATCATTTCATTCTACCTGAGACTATTACGCAATCTCTTATAAACACTGCAAATGCAACCTAAACCCCTCATTAACCTGTCAGCGATGAAATTATCGTTGAACAAGTTACAGAAAAAGGCACGACCTACATTAACGCAAATAAAGTCAACACCCACGCTAGCGACGCGACGACGCTAAAACGCGCTAAAACTAAATTATTACTTACTCTACTCCACTGCTATTCAATTTCCCGAGCAATGCATCTCTGTCGTCGCAACGCGAGGCGTCTTTGACTGTGCGTTGCATATTTTATTATAATCCTTTCATCAAAACGTCTCGTTCGCGGAAAGCGCTTTAATTTTTCTCGCGTGCGAGCGAGAGGCACCGACAAACGGGGTGTCAAACAGCGGTGGGGATAAGACGGCAAAGCTCCCGCAAAGTACACAGAATGCAAAAATGGCGCGGCGACGAGTGACAAGGTGTCAGAGGAGGGGGGCCCGTCGACACGGCTCAGTCTAAGCCCGTCCGCCGCGCGAGTCGCACGCTAAACCGCCACGCGAACGCACCCGTGATTGGAATGATGTGCTGACATTGTGAAGTGTTTATAATTCAGTGTGTGGATATTTTTTTAAGCTGGAAAAGGATTTGATACTGTGGAGCAACATGCTCACGTCAAGCAATCAGTATTTGAGACCGGATTACCTGACGCCGTTACCTACTACGGTGAGTTAAAGTTTACTTTACTTTCAGGGGGTTGTTTAAGGAGCGGAGTTCACGAAAGTACCTAATTAAGTTTTTTTTGTATCGGATTTTACGAGAGTTACTATTTACAATTTTTATAGCATAACTTTTTTAGCATAATAGCGATTATTTTTACTTACACTACATATAACCTTTCTTCGGGTAGACCAAGGTTAGGAATAACTTAGATCGTAAACAACAATATTTATTTAAAATTAAACTGATAAATTATGTCAAAACATACCAAAACCATTGAACACCAATGCATTTGCATACGGTAAAAATCAATCTTGGAATTGGAATTTTTTTAAAGTTAACCTCAGTATAACTTTCTTTTGTAAAGTTTAGAAGTTTAGCCAGATGTAAGTTGTAGATAGATGGTCCTCGCGGTACATAACTTCCAACATGTTGTACAAATTAGGTTCAATTAACCCAATAATATTCAGGAACCGAACGCAAAACACCACTTAATTGTTTTGTAATTGCTGTTAATTGTAATTAGCATGTTTGGGAGTTCCACAACACCCCACATGTTGCACAGGCAAATTTTCTGACCCAAAATATATGTGTAACTAAAATTCAACAGAAAACTGTAGCGCAAAACGTAAATAAGTAGGTAGGTATAGTTCGCACAGCGGATCTAGGCTTCCGTGAAGATAGCCGTTTGTGATGCGCAAAGACAATTTAGTTTGAAAAAGCTCCATTGCGCATCGAAACGGCTAATTTCACTACGGCCGAGATCCGTTGTGAGACCTATACCTGCCTAATTTATAATAATATACAAAACTGGTGTACATATCCAATTGACAAAAATGCTTTGTCATTTAAAAACTTATTAAAACAATATCCAAATATTTATATACCCATAAATTTGCAAAAAAGTAAGCAAAATAAGAACTGGTAATGGTAATAGGCTGGTTTTAAACACGAGAAGTGAAAAAGTGTTAGCTCTACAAATGAAGCTTTTGACAATATAATTTAATTTACAACTGTACCTATAACTTATAACAAAAGCTAAAATTCTATGTAAATTGTCTCTTTAAATAAGATAAAATATACAACCGTATAATTTTACAAGCTATTAGTTTAAATTAAAATTCAAAATACGACTCTGGCAATGATCCAAATGTCGAGGAAGTAAAATTGCAAATTGATGGTAGGTACTTGGGAAAAACGTCGACTGGGAAAAGCTTACTTTGTTTTTAAGGCAATAAATGAAGAAAACTGACAGATACTAAACTCTTGCTCATAACTTTGTTGCATCATCATTTAAAATTCAAACTTTATTAATATCGTTTCCGACTAGATTTATAAGAACCTGTTTATGGAAAGAGTTTGTAGTTATTTGAAATCATAAAACTAGCATAGGCTATTATGATATAAGCAAAAGACATGACTAGCTATGACTCTATAAAGAAAATGAATACCGAGTTGCAACTTTGTATGCCAAGTGCCAACGCTGATTCAAATTAGTTAGTCACAGAAGCAGTTGTTTGTAATTTATCTTATGTATATGAAATAAATGTCATCTGCAAATGAACCATTGATTCGTTTTGACGTGAGAAACAAGAATTACATTACATAGATGCATTACAGTATTAGAATAACAATTTAAGCTAACTATTTTTGAAATCATAATTATTAACACACTAGCAGTCCGTCTCAGCTTCGCGCGGGTGCTATGAAACCGCACCCGCGCAAAGCCGGGGCAGGTCGCTAGTAATAAATATAGCCTATGTTACTCAGGGATAATGTGGCATTGTAATGGTGAAAGAATTTTTGAAATCGGATCAGTAATTTTTGTGTTTATTCGTAACAAACAAAAATACAAATGTTTCCTCGTTATAATATTATTAGTATAGATTAGTATATTAGTATTAGTAGGTATTAGTATATCTGTACTAACTCTATGACGCGTATGTGTAATTGATATGCAGCGAGCTTTACGCAAACGTGCAGACATAGGTACTTTAACTTTATTAGAAAACCATTGATTATAAGCATTACATCAACACTACACGCCACGTTCGATGCATTTCAACTGCACATAAACATTATAGAATTAATATAATTAGGCCCTAAGTTGTTGGCCTATTGGAAACAGCATTGGTTTTAATATAGATAAAGCATTATTAATTTATATTGAACAAACGTCTTTACGTAAAACTCAAAATAAAGTTCATTTCATTTCAAAATTGTTTTAGAAAAACCAGTCAATGTTTGGCTTTACGTTGTCAATAAACCTAGTTACGACCGGCAAATGCAAACAAAAAGCACTTCCCCAAACAGTCATTGTGACACGTCACTTGCGGCGATAGACGTGACAACGCCGCAAGTTCGGGCGCGCCGCAAATTCAGCGGCACAAATTGCCCTTTTCACTGCGAGATTACATCATGCGGGAGCGAGTGAAATGTCAAGCGGAGCCGACGGGTGCCAGACGCGCGGATAATGGCGCGTCGGCCGCGTGATTGGACCCCACCTCCCGCACCCTGCAAGCTCACCCCCGCTCCCTTTGTACACCCGTCACTCGCAAGTCTCGCAACCACGACCCGATGTTTCATTTCATAAATCTCTTTGTTGCAGCTCGACGCAAAAAAGAGCCCGCTGGCACTCCTGGCGCAAACCTGCAGCGCGATCGGTGCCGACTCGCCAAACCCGAAGCTGATATCAGCGGCGGAGAAGGCAAGCAAAAAATACGATGAAAATAAAATACACATGGACAACAAACCTAGCTTCAAGCCTTATGAATCGTGCCTGACTGCGAGAGAAAAGACTAGAACTCCGGAAGAAAGAGATAGGTCTTCTGTAAATGGAAAATCACCGCTCTCATCTAAAGGGAGCGCATCGACCACTCCCATCCAAGCTCGATGTGGTAGCAACCAAAGCTCATCTTCACAAAGATCTCCTCCCCCAGCCCATCGTAAAACACCATCTGAAAAATCAGAAGAGAGGTCAAGTCCACTTCACTCACCAGCTCCAACCAAGTCACCGAGCGTATCGACCGCAAACAAGTTACCCTACACGCCTACGTCTACTAGCGCAGACACCAAAGAACCTTCAAGCTTCAAACCTAGTGTGCCAGTTACATCTTCGGCTTTTCTCGGTGGTCTACCTCCATCTGGGTTTCCGCTCGGTATGGACTTGATGACAACTAGCCTGATGGCAGCGCAACATCACGCTCTGAAAAACGGATTAAATCCTTATCTTGCGTACGCGAGAATGAAAGCTCCAGGAAGCGATCTAGGGATCTGTCGAGATCCGTATTGCACGGGTTGCTCACTCAGCTCACATTTGCTCAAATCTGCTGCATGTCCCGCTGGATGCGCGCAGTGTGACCATGCCAAAATGCCTTTTTCAATCCCGGCTGGACACCCAGCAGCCGCGGCTTACGCTCATGCTCAGTTGGCTGCTTTAGCAGCGGCTTCTCAACTGCCTTACGTCTGCAGCTGGATGGCAGGTGATTCTGCATACTGCGGAAAACGATTTTCTTCTTCTGAAGAGCTGTTGCAGCATTTGCGATCCCATACAGCTAGTGGCGAGTCAAGCCCTAGCCTTTCGATGCTGAGCGCGACGCATCCATTGCTGCAGCGCACGTATCCAACGCCCCCGCTGTCTCCTCTGACGCCTCGGTTCCACCCCTACGGCAAGCCTGCGTCTCACATGGTGTCTTCGCCACCGCTCCCGTTCCCGCTGCCGCCGCATCCATCTCTGGCGGCGTACTTCCCCTCTTACCCACTGTTCGGGCCGCGAGCACTGCACCCGTGAGGACCGTCGGCGCTCCACGCAACCAAGAAGGGGGGCGCCGAACGCTAACGCCCGTGCCGAAGGACGTACAAAACCGAGTGCGTGTGAATATAGGCTAGTGTCTCGGGGTTCCAGTCGGGTCATATCATCGACGGACGTATAACTGCTCGCGAGAGCCGTGACAGCTGTGATCTCTATCGTAATATTCATAATGATTAGTGCACCGAACGCTTTTTGAACCGTCTAGACGCGGATTTCAAGTTTTCTAGTATAAACAAATTTTTATGTACCAAATCTGTAGTTTGTAATTTTTTTTTGTTAGTTTATATTGTTGCGATTAGTGATGGTTGTTATTTGTGTTTTGTATTTTTTTAATAATTTGGTGACACATTTGATCGATCACATATCTTTGTAACTTATATTTAAGAAGCGTTATGACTGAATGGTTCTATGTTAAAGTGAGTAAAATCATGCATGTATGGATGAAAAATGTTACCGCGATTTTATTAAATCTCTTTACTTGTGCAACATTCGTTCGAAAACTAGAAGTTTAATGAATCTCACTTTATTTTATAAAAATTTTACCTTACATTAACGTTGTATGCTTGCAAAACTGGCACTTTACTTTTATATAACATCAAATTAATGTTCTAGAACACTGTTTGAAATTAAAATTAATATCATAGAATTTATTACACAGATAATTGAGGAAGTAAATGTACGTGTATTACAATATTTAATTATGAGTCACTATTATCTGCAAATTGACCTGTTCACATAAAAATATTGTTAAAAGGCATAAAGCGAAAAAAATATACGTAAATATTTAATTTCAGTTTTGTTTTTCATTTAGACCCAAGCTTATACGTCATAATGCTTGATTAACGTCATAATTAATATTTGAATTTACTCTCATATGAATGATCGTTATGAAAATTACTTTATATCGTCATTGACTCTCACTGCTACTGCACTACTAGGATTGGTTTTGAAATTAATATTAAAATTAAAGTAAATAATCCCCTGCGAAGGGGATTTCTGAACGTTTTGTTCATAGAGCTCCCCCCTTGCAAAAGCCACTATTATTTTAATTTGTCCAAGAGCAGGAGATAAAGTAATTTCTATACTAACATAGATGCAATGAGTTCATTTACTTATAGACATAATTATAATTTACAAAAATATGATTATGACTAGATCGCCGCAAAGTTGCCAGTTTGTCGGTTTTTTACCGGATACATTTCGAGAGTGTTCTTCTGAATTACACGATTTTATTCCCCCATCTCCTTTCCACCATCGGACAACTAGACAAACGACAAAGCGTCATCGCTTCATGGTTGAGATCCCACTGCGCACTAACCGATATACATCAACATTTCTCCTGCGCACCGCCAAGGAGTGGAATTCTTTGTCAGAGTCTGTGTTTCCTGATACTTATAACCTGGGTGTCTTCAAGTCACGAGTGAATAGGTTGCTCTTAGGCAAACGTGCTCCACCGTAGACCACAGCATAGTTTAACATCAGGCGAGATAGTGGTCAAGCGCAAGCCTATTGTGAAGTGAATGTAATAAAAAAAAGATATAATTTAAATCTCAAAAAACACCAAATTATGACACAAATGACGCGATCAAAATACAAATTTTATTTGTTTTTATTGCGATGACCATCAATGTTCCCACTGATGACCGACTCTCGAGCGAGAGTGATTGGGACTTAATCCACCACGCAAACTCAATGAGGATTGGTAGTTTACGTATTATAACAATAAATATAAATCATGTCAGATAAATCTGTGACCAGATACTTGATACGACTTGTGCAACTGGTGTTTCCTACCAAACTAAAGGCACCTTTACACACTTATATAAATTCCAGCAAAAATCGTCTTGTCAAATTCAAATCAGAAGTTAAACTATTGGACCTTTTAGTTTTACTTTAGCTTTTAGGGCAGTTAAACAAAAAACAGATTTAAGATAAAGGTTTAATCAGCTTAGAGCAAAACATTGTGTCTGAGTACGCAATCTTTCCAAACCGTCTGTTTTCAAACAAGAGCAAAATCACATCACATGGGCCTGCGGTATTTCGCTAATATCTGAACAGACCTTAAGGAGGTAGTAAAGCCTGTCATAAAATACAATTAAACAGTTTTATTTTCCCACCCGCCATTACTCAGAGCTTGCGACGCACAGTGGATCGAAAATGCCCTTTCCATAGACATAGAACTTTTTTTTTGTAAACTTGCTTTTTTTTATTGGAAACCAACACAGAACCTTATTAGAAGCCCTAACTTTATCATATTTATGCACTTCTCGCGTATATGATGCAGTAAAGATTTTTCGAACTAAATAATGTATGGAGAAAAACATGAAAATCGTTATTTTTCGGCTCTCGTGCGAGTGCCCGTTATTTCGTCTGGTATGAATAATGTCCATATTTTTTACTATTTTTTGACATATAGTACATACAGCGCACTCGATGGACTTCAGGTGAAAAAAATTTTTTTTTAATTATTTTGCATTTTACTCATTATCCAAATTACATTGCGACCTAAATATAATATTTCAACTCGCCTCATCATTGTTACAGTTTTAATGCAATATTTCACCTACTTTACTTTATAAATTGCCTGTTAACCCCTTATTTTATGGTAGTGTATTCTTTTTTTAAATGTACAAGGGGTCATTAAGTTAGGTAATAGGTACTCGACTTCATCATTGTTACAAATTTTACTGCGGAGGATTACCTACTTATCTTTATCTACCTGCTAACCCGTCACTAAATGTAATGATAGTTATCTATTCTAAGAATCCTTTATAAATGCTTTAAGCATAAGTGCTTACTTTTGGTAAATTTGTTGTTGTCATTTTCTTAAAACAAAAAAATCTATGATAAGTAATAAAAAATTAAAAAAGTTAAAAAATAATTAAAAATTTGGAATAAACGTATTACAAATTTTTAATTACAAGTTACAAATTACTAAACAAATCATTGTTTTTAAAAGAAACACGTAATAAGTACAAACTACAAAGTCAACAAAACAATTTACACATAATATATATTAATTTATTCTTAAGACTAAACACATATTTTTCTTATAATAATTATGTACCTACAAGTATAAAGTTCAAACAATTACACCGTATTAAAAAGACACATCCATATCAGAATCTGTGTCTGAACCCGTGTCTTCTGGATCAATGTTACTTACATCTATGAATTCTGTCTCAAAGTGTTCTGTATTAATAGATATAAGACCTAAAGCTTCGGAACTTAACTCTTTCCTCCGTGCTGCATTGAGTACAGGTCTTGTGGACGAAATATAGGGGTCTGATGAAAGAAGCAGCATATTTAAAATATCCTGATTATTATCAATTCTGCTAGTCTTCCGAGCATGATACTCCCTGTATTTGCGAAAGTCTTTATTTCTAGCCTCTGAGGCTTCTTCGGATAGTTTACCGATGGGCACAATCGATACATTGGCTATGTCAGCACCATGTATAAGAACCTTATGAACGGTTGCTGACATATAGTACCAATTGTACAGTTCGGTGTACTTCTCCGCAGTCTTTCGGGCGTATTCCTTGAATTTTTCCGTGTTTATATTTTCACCCGATGATATGACTTGCAGTATGACTGCAAATCTGCGTATAAGCTCTTCATCAAGCCCAGTTATAGCTGCGGTTTTTTCAGGGAACTCGAAAAACTTTCTCGCCGTGTTCCCATCATTGGTTGTTCCCGATCCTTGCTTAACTACATCAATTAATAAACCTGTTTCTTTTCTGAACTTTGCTTGAATTTCTTTTTTCTTTTCTTCCAGTATTCGCTTATTTTCTTCTCCTCTTACGGACCACGTCTTTAAATCTTGTCTGTAGGCTATGTGCAATAGGCATTCCATGCAGTTTATGCGAGCGTGCAGTGAAGATATTCCGAACTTATATAGATCAGTGGCAACTTCTCTTCTTATAACTGATTCCAAATTATTCATTTGAGAAGGTTTTGCCAAGCACAAATAGCACGTTGCAGGTGAGGTCGCTTCTGAAAGATAGGTGCATACCTTCCCATCTATCATGGTCATTATTAGATTGTGAGTAATTTGGTTTGTATCGCATTGAGTGTTACTCAGGGATCGTATTTCTTCTTCCATTGCGGACAGCTGTTCTTGTACAACCAATTTAGACTCTTTTATGAAGAGAAACTGTACAGGACGACAATATAACGCCGAATTAGGTTTCTTATTTTCCCATATTACTTCATTTCCAGCAGTAAGTTTTAGCGGGACCAAAGTGGTCATGAAAATTGATTCGTCACTTATTCCATCTCTTTCGAAACTTTGTTTGTATGTGCTCTGACTTGAGGCACCATCGAATCCCCATTTCGATATTAAATTCATTGATTTGTTTGTTATCTCTTCAGGTAAACTTTTTATTATTCTTGTAACTGTTATATCAAGTAGTGCTTGAAGAGCTACTTTGGCCATCGTATCAGTAACAGTGATTGCGTCTTTCGGAGGCAAGCAATCCATCTTAGCTTGCTGGACTTTGTAATATGATGGATACAAATTTTGAATGCCTTCTTGAATGGCAGATTCTCTCAACGTAATATACTGCCACTTTGATAATTTAAGTGACAGCAATAGGCCAAGTGCTTTGGTAGGGGTGAAAGCACACTTATTTTTATCTTTTGCTTGTTTAACGATTTTTTCCGCCTCTTCTGGGTTCTTTATAATATGATCTATGGCTGCTGCCAAAACATCTTTGCCCTCATGTTTCATGTTAGCTATTAAAGCAAAGGCCAATTCCGAACTGTCTCGGCCTTTATAATTGAAATCGTCAATCCTTCGTATTTTTTGTTTTGTTCCAAGGTCTGTGAAAGGTTTGCGCGGACTTGGAGTTGTTCTCGTTGATGTTCCAACAGTTGATGTACTTGTAGAGGGTAAAAACAATTCGCCAGCTTCACTTGTCTCTTCAGTTGCAGTAAATAACACTTGCGGTCGTATATTTTCACGTACACAAGTTGGCCACTCGATGTTCTGTTTCAACCAATCTGTATAGTGTTTTTTGAATGTTTCTGTGTTACATTTCGCAGATTTCCATCTTTTTATCACAGACTAACTAAATCTTCGACAGAATTCTTGGAGAATGTCTTCATCTTCATCAGACAAACTCAAATTCAACTGAAGTTTAACGCTTTCTAACAGTTTTAAATAGTTTCCAAGCTTGCCAGACTTCTTTAGAATCACAAATAGATCCAGATTGGTTATCGCACTTTGTTTCTCCATTTTTAACTCGAAAGTTCGCAATGCTTTACTTAGGGAAGTTTTAATATAACTAAAAATATTCAGTACCTACCCTCCTTATTTATACTAACTTCATACCGGCTAACGACTTCTAGATAAAGCTAGACAATGACAATTGTTAATTAAGTGCCTACCTAATTTACATCATTGTTTTAAGAAAATGACAATAAATTAACCAAAAGTAAGCACTTGTGCTTAAAGCATTTATAAAGGATTCTTAGAATAGATAACTACCATTACATTAGTGACGGGTTAGCAGGTAGATAGAGATAAGTAGGTAATCCTGCGCAGTAAATTTGTAACAATGATAAAGTCCTATTACCTATTACCTAACTTAATGACCCCTTGTACATTTAATCCCTTATTTTATGGTGGTTTTATGATATTTAGCCGTTAAAGCCTATACCTATTGTGTATTCTTTTTTTTACAGTTTATTTATAAAGTATGATAGGTGAAATATTGCATTAAAACTGTAAAAATGATGAGGCGAGTTGAAATATTATATTTAGGTCGCAATGTAATTTGGATAATGAGTAAAATGCAAAATAATTAAAAAAAATTTTTTTCACCTGAAGTCCATCGAGTGCGCTGTATGTACTATATGTCAAAAAATAGTAAAAAATATGGACATTATTCGTACCAGACGAAATAACGGGCACTCGCACGAGAGCCGAAAAATATCGATTTTCATGTTTTTCTCCATACATATTTTAGTTCAAAAAGACTTTACTGCATCATAATCGCGAGAGGTGCATAAATATGATAAAGTTTGGGCTTCTAATAAGGTTCTGTGTTGGTTTTCAATAAGAAAACGCATGTTTACAAAAAAAAAGTTCTATGTCTATGGAAAGGGCATTTTCGATCCACTGTGCGACGTCGCGTAATTAGGACTATTGCGGCTTCCACTACAATAAATTATAAGCAATTTATCTGTCTGTCTGTCGCCATACATCACGTTACTTGCTGCATTTACTACCGTTGAAATATTATGAGCAATGTTTGGGGAACTCGCGCCATTTGTTGACGCCTCCATATTCGAGCGGCAATGTTTTATAACGATTAATGTGGCGTGGACTTTATTCTATAAGTTTTATAAAAGTTACAATTATAAAATTTTGAATTCGTGCCAGATAAATAAATTCATGAATACACATTGACTATGAATGATCGTAATTAAGAAATATGTATTTAAATTTAAACGACTTGGGAATTTAAATTTTATAACAGTTAAAATAAATAATGTTTATCAACATTGCAATAATAAAAATTAATGAACTGATACCGGGATTTTTTAGTTTCGTAATTCTGATTTATATTATTGTTAACGTTTACGCTAGATATTTATAATAGATAATTAAGCCTAACCTAGTCAAAAATTGGCAATTTTTAAATTTATAGGTATACTATTCCACATGAAATACAATTTAATACGGTAAATTCATATTATTCTCGTTCATATTTCTTCATTATTATCACATAAAATTAACATAAACATATTTTATGAAAAACCTGATTAAAATATTTTGGTATTTGGCGAATACGATTTTGCCTGTTGTGTTTATGTTAATATATTTTTTATGTGTTCAAGATAATATATTTTTTGGTTCTTATTAAATATATGGGGCCTCATAAATGGCAAATGGTCTGGTCACATTACAAAATAAACAAAACTATTACTAAATAATAAATGAATAATATTATTTACACAAAAAAGGAAAACAAAGATTATATTTTATTATTCATTTTATCATTATTCAAATAAAAACTCTTACCTAAGCAAGATCAAAGACGTTGGGAACCGCATAACGGAACTAAATTGGAGTTGGGCAGGAACCTGGCAAGGCGAGGTGACGACAGGTGGAGCAAGGCGTTAGCTGACTGGCGTCCGAGAAGTGGCTATAGGAACGTTGGTCGTCCGGCAGCACGATGGGCAGACGATATAACAAAAATTGCGGGCCGAACCTGGATGAGGCTAGCACAGGACCGAGAGGTGTGGCACATACAAAGAGAGGCCTATACCCAGCTGTGAATAATGATGATGATGAAGCAAGATTTACCTTACAGATACTCAAACTAGTTACTTGAACGTAGGTACTAGAACTTTTAAGCTAAAGATTTAATATTAATTCAAAATAACGGGTGATGTACTTACATAATATGTATAAAATAGTTGAGCCACAAAATGTTGGTTTGCCATTAAATGGTAAAAACACAAGAATGTCCAACCATCAAACACTTTAAGTACCCACCAGTAAGATTTCATTAAATCAAATTTCAAATCGTTAACTTTAACGTCCTGAAATTTAACCCTTGACTGGTACATGTCCATACTCGGCCCCAAACGTGTCGTTTACGACGTGATTATTTTGATACGCCGCCGCCGCCTTCAAAGGAGCCGCCGTGTTTGATCTCGCCGCAATCCTGACATCTTGCAGACTGAAAAAAGTGGTAAAACTTAATTGTTATTGGTACGAATTGTCAGTTTAAAGCGTAAATGGTAAGTTATGATAATAAGGGAATGGAGGTAATTGAGAATTGGAATATCTTGTTTGATGACTTTTGTGGCGCGGTGGGCGGGTTGAGGAGCGAGAGGTTTCGGGTTCGATCCCCGCTGCGGGATGTATGCTTGTTCTGGGTACAGATCTAGAGCAAATATTTGCAGGTGAATTTATTTATCTGGCACGAAAGTTTTTTGGTTTCATTTTTTAACACAGTGCCATTAAACAAAACATGAACTATGGGAACCAGATAACTGATATTTATTATAAGTCAAAATTTTGTAATAAAATTGATGTTTATTACTAAATTTTGACATTATCAATGAATTAATTTTTAGTAGTTGAACGTCAAAAGAGTAATAGAGTGAGTTTTTTCAATAAAATCACAAGGATCACTCTGAAACGTCTTACAAGATTATTATGTAAATTATGTATTATGTAATATATGTATGTTCCATCGTGCCCTTGCTGTAAAAAAACTGGGATAATAAATGACTTGCCGTTATTTAGTTATTCAAGTAGGTAAACTTAGATTTTAAATTACAAATTAGCTAAGTTGTTCTCAACAGATCAACAAAGTTAAGCACTGTTCCGCGTAGTCATCATTTTCATGGGTGACCGCCAGTGGCAATTTCAACTGAGCGCTCCCGTGCTTCGGAGGGCACGTTAAGCAGTCGGTCCCGGCTTTTTCAAAGTTAGGCCATGACAGAGGCCGTCGGCTGGCCTAGAAACTCTGTCACCAGAATTGGCCACTGACTCATACGAGCTTACTTACTAAGGTAATAAATAGTTTGTTGTTTCCAAGAGTAGACCCCCGTCTCGTCACCCGGGAGGCCGGGGGTCAATAATAGTCAATGCTTCACCAAACGAGCAAGCTGTGGTCAATCAACGTCGAGTGCGGTTTCAACGCGTCCCCTAACGCTATGTGCGTTGCGTGCGTCCAATGCGTACATTGCATCGGCATTATTATTGAAGAATAAATAAATAAATAAATAATTCTGGACAATCCACATAGCATCATCTAGCCCCAAGGTAAGCTGCTGTTAAACAGAGCTGTATTATGGGTACTAGATGACTGATATATGCTTAATACAATACAATACAAAGATAGATATTTTTGTAATAAAAATATTATGTAAAGAAAATATCTAATAAAAATAAATGATGTTTATTTACGAGAACTTTGCCATATGTTGCCAGTGATGACTTAAGGCACTGAAACGAGGTTGCTTTAGGTCGCTAGCTATTGAAAAACGAAGTATAGGATTGGTCAAGTCAAAGCGTATTGTTTTTTTCAGTAAAAAAAAAAATACTTTACTTCAGTTTACTGGTTAAGGTTGACGCAGATGTACCAACATCGTCTTAACTTGCTGTTCAGTAAGTATTCTTTGTATGAAACTTCATACTGCAACCCACTCTGTCACTCTCCCACTCTAATCAGCATCGTACCAGCACCAAATCACCTCGAATACCAGAACGATAAGCCGAGGCGATATCGATCTAGTGCCGAACTGCACCGACTGCGTCAAGACCAGAGTCCGTCAAGATCTTAGTGAAACGTGAATAAAACGGTTTGCAAAAACAGTGACGCGAGAAAATTGTTCTAAAACTTTAGATCGCGGTACAGTCAAAGTCAGTGCAATCTGAAGTGGCTGCGGCAATGAGCAGATAAACATCGTACAGCCGGGTGGAAGAGTGATTAACGTATGCCGCGTTTTACTGGGTGAAGGTGTGGCAAGAGCTTGAGCGATGGAATTGAACTGGATATACCAATATTAGACTGGATTTTCAAAACATTTATTAACAGATTAAAATAATGTATCTACATCATTACATTACATTGCAAAATAAAGACTGGATTATACTTACAGGATATGTTCCGCGATGGGGATATTATGGCTTTTGCCAGCCTAAGGCAAAAATCGTGGGTTCAAGTCCAGCTTTAATTTTTTTTTATTGCGTTTTGAAATATGTTAATACACTAAATAAAGGTTGTAGTCAATAAAACTCAATTGTCAAACAATCAGCACGCGTACAGGCACTCTATTCGACCATTATATACTATTTTTCCCGCTAATCGCTGTCACTGGAGCCACACCTCAAACCGCTGCCGTACACGCGCTGTCAGCCCAGATTAACGTGCGCCACTGAGCTACCGACGCACCTAGTTTTTGTCCATGTTTTTTTGTGGTCGACGCTACTTTATCTAGTTTTATTTTTACTGTTTTTGTCACTAATGGACGTTCTAGATCATTTTTAACGATCATTGATAACTTTTTGTTTATTTATGATAACCTACTGATCTTTGAGCAAAAAATAAATTAAAATAAGAGTCATTGACTTTGATTTTTTTTATTTGATTGCTAGCTCTATATATTCAACTAGCAATCATTTTGAAAAATATTTTTTGAGTTGGTTAGACACAAATAAAAATGTTAGAACATTTTACCACAGATTAATTTATACAGCATCATCCTATTAGAAAGAATAATGTTTTTATTTTATTAAATATTAAACTTTTTTATATTATTTTACCACCCCTTCTGAGTAAAATAAACTACTGAAATATATTTTTTGGCTTTTGTAAGGCTTTCAAGTAAGTTAGAACAGATGGTTTAAAAACTGTGCTTGATCAATCAGTCAATTAGTTAATTAGTCAGTCAGTAACACAACTATTTTATATATATTTAGATTTCAGTCAAGTGGTGCATATCTACATACCTACTCGTACCATCCAACACTAAACCCATTCGGCTCACCCTAATTTAAAACAACTCATTCCGTAAACAAATAAATTAACCCTTCAAAGGCCACTTTGTTTTAGCTCCAAAATAAACATAACAGTTTATTACATGAAAGACAAACACGAGTTTAACTGAACGGGAAAAAGTTGTGAGACTTATGTAAACAGGAATGACGTGAGATCCATTAGATGAAGATGGCTACAGACAGACAGGCTGACAAACATACATTTTGATCGGTGACCTGGATAATTTTGAGACTTGTGGTTCCCGCGACATGGTTTGCATGGAGTTTTTTTAATAAACTCTGCATTTTAAATGTGATAATAACATAACAAATATCTAGTTAGGGCTCTTTAGCAAGAGTTCGTCTGGGACCCCCCAGTGCCCCCCACCGCAGTGTCAGATATTCTACCTCCAAGCAGTAGTGTGCAAGCATTACTGTGTTTAGGTTTGAAGGGCACTGTAGCAAGTGATATTACTGGGCAAAAGAGACTTAACAACAATGTCTCGGGGTGATAAGCGCAGTGCAGCGCGACACAAACACTTAAAAACTATAAGCTTTGGGTTGCACTGCATCTGTAATAGTCAGGCGTGGTGCTTAACATCACGTGGGCGCCTTGATTGTCTTGTCACTTGCTGACATAAAAAAAAAGTTATGTTGTGTTAGCATTGACATCATCTTTACCATAAAAAGATTTACAACAAAGGTTATCACGACCCACACTTCCTTTCAACATCAAAAACCTCAAGAAAAACAAAGCCTACAGACGGCCGGAAACGGTACATAAACACCCTACTTTAACCCCCGGTGATAAGATCAGATAAAGGGGTAGTTGGAGGGTGCATAGCTGTGTAAGGTGACAGAGAAAAAGAGTCTATAAATGGCTATCTCTGTACTATTTAGAGTCCCGCAGTCTAACATGGAAACGTTACGCAGGTCCGTAGGTAAGTCCTTTAATTTTTTACCGACTTCAAAAAGAGGAGAATCGATTTTTTACTGTTGTTTTTGTAAGTTTGGGAAGAGAAGTAGAGTTCTTTGTGATAGAGCTCGTCCAGGGAAGGACTACCACCATACCTATTTCTGCCGCCAAGCAGTAATGCTCGCATGGCTGTGTTCCGGTTCGAATGGTATGGTTTCCGGTGAAACTACAGGCACATGAGACTTTCCATCTAACGTCTCAGGGTGGTAACACGCAAGTGATATTTATGATGTTGCATGCGTACATAGGCTACGGTAACTGCTGACCATCAAGTGGGCCGTACGCTTGGTTGCCACTTTAGTAGTATTAAAAAAAACGCGTTTTCTCCACCAATTTATGAATTGATTTTAGTGATAACAGTACTTCAGAGATACCATACAAATTTTATTTAAATTGGTTTAGCACTTTTTGAAAAGTTATAAAAAACGTGGCAATAACTCATTTCGTATCACCATAATCCATCAAAACTTTTTTTTAGTTTAAGTTTGTAACATGTACTACATTGATGTCGAATTTTGTTGTTTTCTAAAAAATATTTATGTGGTTATATTGATCCGCTTACCGCTTACTCAACTCACAAACTTACAGCAAACTTACGCTTAAAAACACCAAGTTAAGCTTAAAATAGTTAAGTCACATTACAGCAGTATAAGAGTAAACACGCAGGGCGCGAACCGTTATTTTGTATCATAAATTCATCTACCAGTTAATAAGCTAGGTCCTAATTGGTACCATAAATAGTGTATGTAAAACAAACAACTTGTCCGTCTAGCTGTGGGCACAGATTAGTTTTAGTAAATATACAGATACGTCAGGGAATAAAATAAATGCCTACATATTTGATAGTCCTTAACTTTTTCAGAGGTCATTCAACAGTGGGTTGAATGACCTCTGAAAAATTCAAAAGCCATATTTTCATTATTTGATATTTGACAGTAGTTCAACGCCAGCGACTTTGTCTACGCAAACATTGATAGTCATACCCCACTGTTGATGTTAATGACCTCTGTAAAATTCAAAAGCAACCGTTTCATTGGCTGATATTTGACACTAGTTGAACGCCCCTTGAGTTTGTAAGTAAGTAAGTAAGTATTTGTTTATTTGACACAAGAATATTAGGTAGGTACATGATTTGTTTATGATGGTTCCCAAACTAGTAAAACTGTGTTTTAGGAACCCAGGCTTCTCCCATCAAAATATAATCAGTTTTTGTGGTCTAAATATTTTTACTTACGAGTATATTCACTTCGTTCGTTCGTGCGTTCGTATGAGTCAGTGGCCAACTCTAGTGATAGAGTTTCTAAGCCGCCCGAAGGCCTCTGTCATGGCCTAACAACTTTGAAAAAACCGAGACCGACTGCTTAACGTGCCCTCCGAAGCACGTTATTCACTTATATAATACAAAATAAAAGAAAAAGGAAACCTATATAATCAAAAATGAGTTAATCAACAATGCAGCTTCAAAACAACAGCTTATTTGTTCCGTAAAAATGTGTGTATCTGTGAGTGATGTACGGGAGAGGCGTGTGAGTGTATGCATGAAAGTGTGGGTTTGTGATGTTGTGTGATGGTGTGTGGGTGCATGGGTGTGTTTGTGAGGGGGTGTGTACATGTGGACTTCCGTGTTCCGCAAACTTTGTATTCCGCTCCGTCCTGAATTTCGAGTTATTTCTTAGTGCACCCCTACCATTAAAAAGAATACACTCTAAAAATTTCTGAACTCTCTCAAGACTCTCTCAGAGTATGTGATTGTAAAGGTACGAGTTGGTTGCTAACCGTACCTTTAGGAGTGTTACGTATTATCTGTACATAGTTTACTCTATGATCTTATTACAGACAGCCGGCGTGTTAGCGATATATGCCCTCTTTCAACTATAATCGTAAACATATGCGATGAAGGTTTTGTGCTTACGAAGATGTTTCTCCGTGCTTAGAGGGAGAGCTCACGACTTAATTTTCTGTCAGGGCAACTGTCAGTGATTTTATCGAATCTTCTTTGCCAACAAAGAGTATTTGACAATCTCGGGCAGTGCGTGAGTGCCCTATAGAAGCGGGAGGTTGAGGCTTTGTCTCTACAACTAACAAAGGAGTACCATCTACTGTAAATTGATTTTCATTTGTATTTTTTTTTTAATACTACTAAAGTGGTAACCAAGAGTACGGCCCACTTGATGGTCAGCGGTTACCGTAGCCTATGTACGCTTGCAACATCATAGATATCACTTGCGTGTTACCACCCTGAGACGTTAGATGGAAAGTCTTATGTGCCTGTAATTTCACTTGAAACCATAACATTCGAACCGGAACACAGCAATGCGAGCATTACTGCTTGGCGGCAGAAATAGGTATGGTGGTAGTCCTTCCCCGGACGAGCTCACAAAGAACTCTACTATTCTTTTCTGATTTTCATTTGTTCTGTCATTTGTGCATACTTTACTTTTTCTTTGTATTCTTCTATTTCTTTACTACGTTTCTACGTTAAGCAGTCGGTCCCAGCTTTTTCAAAGTTGTTAGGCCATGACAGAGGCCTTCGGGCGGCCTAGAAACTCTGTCACCAGAGTTGACCACTGACTCATACGAGCGAACGAACGATTAATAATATTGGCTTAGATTAAATTGTTTGATTGTTCGTCTAGCAGGAGTCAAGTGTGTATTTTTGTTGTAGAGTCGTGTTTTGATAGAAACACGCCATCAATATGTTGGCTCGATCGTAGCTGCCAATCGAAATGAGGATTTATACGGTGATTTGGATAGCAGATCAGTTTAGTTGCAGAGGTAAATGTAAATACTACACAACTCTAGTTCAGAGTCTTTGCAAAAAAGTAAGGTATGATAACTACTTACTTTACTTATTAGGGTATTTACGGCTGGCTGATACAAACTTCAAGCAAACAAAAACTCGATAGACCGATGACATTAGAGCGGTCGCAGGAAACTGGTGGATGGTGAAGGCTCAAAATCGGTCGTCATGGTGAGGCTTATAACTAGTAGTGGACGTCTATAGGCTGATATGATAAACACAAACAAACTCTCTTGACAAATCACGAAAAACTCTTTTGTTAATCGTAGGCGTTGCCTTATCGCCCAGCTGTCAATTTTTATGGGATTTTTTACACCGCTTCTCTTTTATGTGTAGGCATAAGAGGCAAAATCCCATACAAATTAACAGTTGGACGATACGTCGACGTTTACGATTGTCAAATGAGTTTTTCCTGAATCGCCCTCAGAACCAAAAAAAAATGAACGTGTCACTGAAAACGACTTTTTAAACTTAATTCACTTGAGCTAATTCACCTAGGTGTATTTAATACACTTTTAGTAAACTCTAAGCACCTAAAACTATATTACATGAAGAAAATGGATTGGTTTCGAACTCACGACCTTAAGATTGGAAAGCGGTGTTACTACTAAACCACCCACAAACCACCAGTGCTTTTGTAAATATATGATTAAATTTAAATTTTCATTCGGTGCATTCATTCATTATTTTTCACGATGTAGTTGTTGGACAGGTGGTACTAATCAGCATTAGTCAGTGACAGACAGACAAACAAACCTGTCAAGAGGAACGTTTTAATGTAATGGAACTGATGGACAAATCGCACAAACTTTTCAAACAAACAGTGAGCAATTAGAGGTTTTAACTTCTGCTCTGAAATATTTGGAATTCTGTCTTATTATTTTATTTGATCATTTGAGTGGTATGATTATTATTATTATTTGTTTTTAGATTTTTATCTACTCAGTTTACTAGAAACCGGATTAACTGAAGTGCACGGGCATAAGTATTATTATAAACCTGTAGTGTCCCACTGCAGGGCAAAGGCCTCCCTTCTCTACTTCCATACCTCTCTGTAACTGGGTAGTTGGGACCACTCTTTGAGGTATACGTCAAGTTTGTCCCTCCATCTCCTTCTGTACCTTCCACACGGCTGTCGCGAAATTACTTAATTAAATTACTCCATAAAACTCAGGTAGCTAACGTAGCTCAAAAATCCGCCAAATTGAAGTGGGACTGGGCTGGACACGTTTGCCGAATGCCGGAGGAACTATGGGCACTAACTGGGAACTATGGGCACTATTGGATTGAACGGTATGAACTTACTACATAATATTTGTTTTTACAGTGAACTCGTCCCAAGTGCTATAATTATTTCTGCCGTCAAGCAGTAATGTTCGCATTGCTGTGTTCTGGTTTGAAGGGTTTCCAGTAAGCTTACAGGCATAATGAGACTTTAGATCCACGTCTCAGAATGGCAACGCGCGAATGATACCTGTACCTTGGTATTGCAAACGTATTAACATAGGCTACCGTACCGAGCAGTACGCTTGGTTGGCATTCTATTGGTATAAAAAAAGTTTTATTTCCACTCCCACTAATCTTAGTTTTCATAAATACAAAGCTTACACAATACTCCATAAACCACCGATGAATTACTAAACTGTACAAACCGTATACTTTTACACCTTATTACTATAAAACGTCTATAAAATATTCATTTTACGACTGTGTATCTGTAGTTTATGAGTTATAACAATGTTCTCATTCACTGCCGATACGATTCATAAATCCATACGTAAACAAAGAGGCTATTTTCAAACTTTTTAGTTACAAGTTTTTTTTTTATGTAACGAGTTTATCAAGTTTTTTTTTTTTTTTTTTTTTTATTAATAATCACTTAACTATTACAAATTATTAAATATTGTACCTTAAAAACCTAGGTAGGTTTGTCTAGGTACTCACACTCGTCGTAATTTTATTACATTTATCACTTTAAATCCTAAACATACATAACTACACAAGAATAGGTTGCAATACAAAGTTCGATTATAATGAAACAGCTGATCTGCGCTAATTAGGTATACATTTATAAGAAAACAATACAAGCGATAGGCGACAAAGGACTGCCCAAGCAATGTGAGGTAGGTGTGTGCGTGCAGGTACAAATGCAAGTCTTTTGCCAGATAGCTTGCCATGCTGAGATCAGTCGTCAAAGAATTCTTTGGGAGGCCCATTGGATGTTTACTGGATAAAATGATGATGATGTAGACATAATACTTGTGGTTTTGTAGCTTCTACGAGGTCAATGGGATGGGTGACAACCAGTGGCAATTTCCTTTAAGCGCTTCCGTGCTTCTGCAGGTAGGTAAAGTTAATTGTATGTCTCGGTCGTTAGCAGGCGGCCTATTATAAACCGTCACTAGAGTTGGTCATTAGTTAGTTAGTTAGATGTTATCATACCTACAGGCTGTTTGGTAGAAATCGCTCATAAGCGGTTAGACCGCCCATTGTATTTAATTTATATATTGAATATTTTAAGTTTTAATTTTGGTGTAGTTTATAGTATTTCTCATTAATAAATTCAACTTAATGTTACTATAATAAATTGATATTAATTAAGCTGGTTGTCATCTCTATTTGAATAAAATAAAAAAAACTAACTTTCTAGTCATATTATTTTAGTGCTTTCTAAATCTTTACAAATCTTACCATCTGCATCATAATCGTTCGAAACATCTCGAGCAGCGATCTCGATAGTAAATCGCGCTATCTCGATCGCGACGGAACGACCGGTGGGTATCTCGATTGCGTCGGTATTTACGCAGGTCGTGTGTCGATTACTATCGATGCTAGTTTGTTTGTCGGCCCCCGTTCTTAGGTTAGAGGTGTACTGGGGTATTTATACGGTTATAATAAAAAAAGACTTCTAATCTAAATACAAAATAGTTTTATAAAAAAAGCACAAGGATGATTCTGAAACGTCATAAAACTAGGTGAATTTGAACCAATTCCACGCGCCCCAGCCTAGAAGTATCTGGCAACAAAGTTTTTTTTGGTGATCCCTCTTCATCATCAAGCTCCAATGTGGTGTCGATCGAATTTGGTGAGGCTCACGCTAAGACAGTAAGTATGTAAAAACAAGAAAAATATTAAGAACATAAGTTCTACTACGCTTGATAAATACGCAGTAGGTATTAATTATAAGGTTTTAAGAACGAAACTCAAGCAAGAGTCTTGATTTATCTATATCTAACGTTCTTTATTAATTTTTGTGATCAAAAAAAGAGTCTTCTCTACATTGTCTTTTATTTCATGAAGAAACAAATATTTGTCCTATCCTAACAAAGCTTTTTATTGTTAACTGTACCAAACAATTCCATGGACCATTTGGGAAAGGAAATATTATTAATATTAAAATGTCGTGGACCCGATGGGAATCAATGTATGGAACTTAGGTTTTTGAAAACAATAGAGTCCTTTAACCTTTGGGAATAAGCCCTCAAAACGTAGATTTTTGACAGTTGTTCATAGAGTACTTTTGTTAAATCGATGCTTGAGTCACACATCACACACAAGCATGGTTTTTAAATACGGGCTTAAATATTCTAATACTAAACAAATATATATATATATAATGGTAAAGACATTGCAATAATGATAGTTTAGCTAGATTAAACCCAGTGAGCCGCAACCTTAACAGAAGTGTCGAGTTACAAGCAAAACGAGTGTTACTTCTCGTGCGTCCGAGTAGTCGATAACATCTCACGCAACTTGGATTCTTTCCGATTCATCGATAGAGGAAACGACCCTTTCCCAACACTAACAAAACTAATGACTCGATATTAAAATAAACTTCAGTGTGAATGCCTCACGACGATTAAATTAAAATATTTCGAATGTATTTTGTCGGATTACACGATCTCGAAAATGAAATACAGTATTAGAAAAATAGTGTTTTTTTATGTTAAAATCGAATTGATTGTAATAAAATTTTAAGGATTTTAGCAGTGCTGGTTTTTAAATTTTTAAAATGTTTTAATTTGTGAAAGTGACTTGAATTTTGTATTAGCTTTTGATTAAGTGTATTAATAATTTTTTCAGTTGTTTTAAGTAAAAATTTGTAACAATTTTTTTTTTTGTTTTAAATTTTTACCTAATTTGATGCTTGAATTATACAATTATTATTCAAACCGAATAACTCAGCCGTGTCTCCCTCAGTTTTACAGGAGCGCAGGGCTTGAAACGCATATGATGATATGATATGACGGAGCATGTTTTGGCACCAGCCGTCTATTCCCCGCGCTATCCCCGCAACTTCCGCTCTTACCCCGAAATTTTATAAAACTCGCGGGGCAAGAGCAAAAATGTCTAAGTTATTTGGTTAGCTTATAGTTTGAGAAAATAAATATAAATAATCGACATAAATAATGATGCGAAAGTTGATTGTGTATCCTCCGAAAACTACTACATCATTGCATAGGTAAATATATATAAATATTTAACATCATTTAAGGCTCTATTTTTTGTCGCCAACAAATTTATATAAACATGAGCATGAATAAAGTTCAACTCCCACGCTACTAGTTATGAGAAGTAATCATAATAATATAAAGCAAATACATAATAATAAAAATGTCAACACTATAAAAAATATTAGAAAACTAACTTACAAATGAAAATAAATAAATAAATATAAAGTAGAACGTCATCTTATGAGCTCAATTATCGGTTCATTTTACGAGGGAAACATCGACTCACTTTAAGTTCCCTTGTATAGTCACAGTTTATTATAATTCTGTGTTAAATTAAACTCTATTGCTATTGCAATAAGCTGCTCAAAATATTTGTTATCAACAAAATTACATTGGTTTTCCTCTGAATCTCACAATGATATAAACTCAACTGCCATTTACAATTACTTCGAAAAACAACTCTATGTACTTACTAATAAAGTTCACAGATAAAAAAATATACTTTAAATAACTTTGCATGCATTATAAAGGGGAGTTGACACGATCGTATAAAACAGTAGATATGAGAACATAAAAATTCTCGAAACGCTGTCACCGTTCGGTCTATCGCCATTACATTTGTCAAGTGTCAACTGGTAGCTCGGTGGGCACAATTTAAATGATAATTATATCGTTCGGCCGATATAGTGTACGTGTAGTCTTTGTTAATATGAGTGTGGGAAGTGTCAGTGTGTGGGTAGTGCCGATGGCTGTGTGACAGCGTTTTGTAAAGTACTTTGCTAAACGCTTGTTCTACAACGTTTTACGTGGTAATTTTGGATGGGTGACAGCACATCTAAGTGGTATTGTGCTTTTCAAATGACAGTTTTACAGTCGTCAAACAATGATATGACATGAGAGATAGTCTCTGTCACTGTTTGATGACGGTGCTTTCAAAATTTGCCCACACGATTGTAATATTTACAATTATTTTTTTAATTGTGTTGAGTAGTGTAGATTTATGTAAAGAAAAGGAACAAGATAAAGAGAGACCTAATCTTTAAGACTAAGTTCTAAAAGCTAAGCGAGAGAAGATATATAATTAAACAATAGAAACATTTTATTTTTTTATTTAAAACGTCATATTTGCGCGATAGAATTGATAAAATTACAAAATTCTCTCTCTTATAGTGCTCAAATTTTATAGACCATTTAAACATAGTCACTAAATCAGTTCACATTGAAAGTTACAACAAAAACTCATTTGCACAGTTTCAAATAGCTCAACGTAATTTCCATGCATTACCTCGTATGGTCCTTCGAGCCGTATCATTCTAAGCACGTGTGAAGCGTGAAATTATCATATAAACAGCACTACAGACCATTAGGTTTCTAAAAGCTTTATAGCCGGAATATTTATGGATGTAAAGCGTACCTTAAACGGAAAATTCTGGTCATATGCCATGACAGATGGCACATAGGAATGGTGACCTGTTTTGGATGTGCTAGCTATATCTGCTTTTGAAACGTGGATGGTCATAAAATGTTTTGTATTAAAGCGATAAATACAGTTTAGGTTCGATAAAAAGCTTGTTATTTATGATGATATGCGACATTGAATATTGTAAACATTTTTATATTGAGTTTTTTGTGACGGTAAAGTAAGTAAAAAATATATTTATTCAAACATATCACAAGAATAAACAGGCTTTTTATTTATTAATATCACAAGGATCATTTTGAAACGTCTTAAAGTTATGTAAATTTACGCCAGTTCCACGCACCCCAGCCTAGAAGAATTTGACAACAAACTCGGCTGGGCTAGGTAGCAGTCAATTTTATTTGTAAGAAGTATGATTCGCCTCTTCGAGCACTGGTGGTCTAGTGGTAGTGACTATACTGTTTCTTAGGTCATAGGTTCGAAATAAATGTTAGATAACATCGTGAGGACGCCGGCAAGTCCAAGAACTAATTATTCTCAAGCTACGTGCTATCTATCAACCTGCGAGATGGATCACTCAATTACTCTCGCTTGAGAATAGGCCAACCCATCAGTGCCAGCATTAGAAAACTGCTCATAATTTATGTTCAAAACCGAGATGAAAGAAGGTGATGATAGCATGTTTACAAAAATTCTCATTCTCTGGATCTTTTCTTAAAATTTAAACTAAAAATTTTCAGATTTCATCAAATTTAAATTTAAATTTTATTCGTCTAGTTTCTATACAATGCAAAAAAGTAACTTGATATAGAAACAAGCAACTGATATCCCAAATTTATAGCAACACTAAATCAGAAAGTCGTATAAGTCAAAAACGCAGTCGAGACTATAAACAACCTTTAGTACACCAGTGTCACTCGTAAACATAATCCATTGCAAAATGGGCTTTATACAGTCGGGTTTAGACTTAAGTAGCTTGCAAATATCTAAAACAGCTGATCAATTAGAAAATAAACTTAGAAACGTTTTTTTTTACTTTTATCGGGTCAATTCGTTTGCCTAGACTTGTCTAGTATTTAGCTTATTTTAATGTACATTTCATCACACGCTAAATGTGTGCTCTATCGAAAAAAAAGATACTTTGATATTTTACGTTTTTGATGGAGACTGGTGGGATATTGCCAAAGACAGAGATAGATGAAAGGAATTAATGGAGACCTTTGCTCAGCAGTAGGACACAATAGGTTAAAAAAAAATGATATCCGGCTCAAAATGAGAGATGTCCTTTGACATTCTAAACATCTTAACTGTGCTTCGGAGGGCACGTTAAGCAGTCGGTCCCGGCTTTTTCAAAGTTGTTAGGGCATGACAGAGGCCTTCGGGCAGCCTAGAGTCTGTCACCGGAGTTGGCCACTGACTCATACGAACTTACTTACTTTACTAAGAAAATTAGCGTCATGCGTATTTTTAGACTTTTATTTATACCAATAGTTGAATTATTTATTCTTCAGCAATAAAGTTTTCCGGAATTTCGTCAAAAAGCTTCAAGTTGCAAAAACAGGTCCAATTATGTTCACCGCAATTTCGCCAAGAATTTGTAACTCGCAGAAACGGGGGCTAAACAAACTATTCTACAAACGTAAACTATTAGACCATAGAGTCGTCAGTAGGCATAAACAATTTCAAACACTCTCGCTGTACATTGTACATTGTTATTGACAAGACAACTAGTTGCCATTACTTGCCATCAAGCCATTCATTCAGATTTACAGTCCGACAGACATTTTAATGATAGCTCGTATTTATGTTTATTTACGCGTATTTACGAGAAAGCGCGGGTTAATTGTCGAATTAAATTGAATTTACAGATTGATTTAGGAGAGAACTAAAACGTTTGTATCATAAAACGTTTATATAAGGTCATTCATTATCAACCTGACAAACTTAAGGGGTAGGTTCCACACATAAAAAAAAAATACTTGTACTTTTTTTTCTTTTTCTAAACGTTTTTTTTTATAAAATTTAAAAAAAATAATTACGTAATTCTGCTTCATAATTAGTTATCCTTGTTAGAAATCGAAAAGGCAGCGCTCGGCACGTGTTAGTGACCCGCGCGTCAATGAACTGCGGGTCACTAACCCGCGCGTCCTTGACCTGCGCGTGTCCTTGACCCGCTACGGGGCGCGTACACTCGAATATTTCATTATTACGTCGCTTAACTCGATTCCCAACAATGATAAATAATAATTGAGCGGAAAAACGTTATCGATTTTTTTTTGTTTACTTGTGATTTTTAAGACAAAACATACATAAAAAAAAAAAAAATATAGGTACATATATATTTTTTTTTTTGGTGTGGAACCTATCCCTTAAGTTTGTCAGGTTGATAATGAATGACCCTGTATAACGACTGAGCGTGAGCTATATTTTATTTACTATGTTCGTGTGAAATTTGAACTTAAACAAGCTAAGGACAAAGCGACTCTTTTTTTTAGTCTGAAGTGCGCGCGCAGCGGGTGTGCTTGTGTAAACAAACCGCCATTTTTTAGACGTATGTAGGGGGCAGCGCCTGCGTACGGCGGACGGTCAAGTGGTTAGCGAGTATTCGAAATTAAACTAGGATTCTAGTTAAAAATTCGAATATTGAATACCAAATTCACTCATAGTGACGGTCTCATTAGGCCGCCCGTAGTCCTCCGTCGCGTCCTAACAACTTTTTCAAGTGCCCTCCATAGCACGTAATTAATTCAGATATCCAAAGTGACACGGAATTAATCATAGAAACACTCTTGAAAAACTATTTTTGCGCTACAAAATCGCGGAAATTTTATTATTATTATAATAAAAGTCAATTTAAATTCAATGCCATTAATTCTGAACTTTCGAAAAAACGGTGTCAACTTGACTAATAATAATTATGCCTGCCATTTAGTGCAAATTAAGTGCCACCCAGTGACACTTCAAAAATATATTTACCTAAATTAATTACTCTTTATCGTGAGTCAAGTGAATGTTGTACCAGAGAGTAATACCAAGCAAACTATAGATATACATACACACATACATTCATTTATTTACCACATTAGCACATAATACAGACACATTTGAAACTACAGACAGAGATAAATAAAAAAAGATAATATTTAATATAAAAATAAGTTAAACAATTCGACCAAACTCGAATGAGCACTATTCTTCGAAAAAATTGTTCGCGAGTAAAATGACAGCATACTTGTATTTGACGTTTCTCATTTTCTTGAAAAAGATCAGAGCATAGAAAAGTAGAAAAACTATAAACATTTTTAATAATGAAAATAAAAATTAAATTGTATTATTAAAATATGGGCGGACATTTCAACACAGCGCTACCTAGTCTCGAACTTAGCAAAGCTATAGAAAAAAGGTAACTGATATAATACATTATGTATCAATACATGTTTAGAATACATAAAAACACTCAGACCTGGAACAAAATATTTGCAGATCATGCCGCAGTGACAGCTGATAATCATAATCTACTTTGTAACACTTATTTAATGCAATAAAATTACATAATTATCTTGAATCCCTGCATATACTTTGACGACCGATGTGGCGCAGCGGGCGCAGGTCCGCCTGCGACGCGGAGGTTGCGGGTTCGATTCCCGCCTCGGGTCAAATATTTGTACGATCTACAAGTATTTGTTCCGGGTGTTCTGCGTATTTTCTATAGATAATAAAAAAATATCTATCTATGTATTGTATTGTATTGGGTATATATCCGTCATCTAGTACCCATAAACACAGCTCTGTTTAACAGCAGCTTACCTTGGGCTAGATGATGCTGTGTGGATTGTCCAGCATTATTTATTATACTTACTACTGCTTAGTAAGTAACATCAGGGTGACTTGATTGTCTTGTTACATGCTGACATAAAAAAAAATAAGTTTGTATGACTCAGTGGCCAACTTTAGTGACAGAGTTTTCATGTCGCCCGAAGGCCTCTGTCATGGCCTAACAACTTTGAAAAAGCCGAGACCGACTGCTTAATGTACCCTCCGAAGCACGGGAGCACTCAGTTAAAACTGCCACTGGCGGTCACCCATTCAAATAGTGACTATGCGGAACAGTGCTTAACTACATGGTATGCAAGCATTACTTGGACTTTGTAGTTTGCTCTACCTAGTTCATACATGACTCTTCGGACTTCTTTTGAACAGGAAACCAGTAATTATCTGGTTACTTTAGAGTTATTTGTGTTCGACAGCGAAAAGGCGATAATTTAAACGATTAATGTTGCAAAATTGAGTACAGTGTTTCGTTAATTCGCAGGTGATGTCGTAATGACAAGAGAAAAGAGAGCGACCCCGCCTTCCGATTCTAAGGTCGTGGGTTCAAACCCGGTCGTGCACCAATGGATTTTTCTGTACGAAAAAATTTATGTGCGCAATGCCAGTGCTCTCATACGGTGAAGGAAAACATCGTGAGGAAACCGGCATGTCCAAGAACTAAAAATTCGAAAGACATGTGCCATCCACCAATCCGCATTGGGTCCGCGTGGTGGATTAAGACCCAATCACTCTCGCCTGAGAGTAGGCCAGTGTCCCAGCAGTGGGAACATTAGAAGGCTGTCACGTCGTAATGACTGTTTATTGGTAAGAGCTACAATAAAAGTTTGGATAAACTTACTTATTGGTCCTAGTTTGATTTTGTTATAACTTCTGTGGTTATGCTTATGGTGATACATGCTTTTTTAATTTTGATCCATCGATACCTTTATATTAGTTTATTATTTGCAGTGGCTGCAATATTCTTGTTATTTTAGTTTAAAATAGTAATTTAGAGTATTATTTATTATAAAAACTTACCAGATTTTCATATTAAAACTATTTTACTATAGACAATCCATTATTGTAAGTAAACAATCCTATAGCAGGTCACCGGGGCAGATGCAATTGGTTCAAAAAAAGAACCCAACGGGGTATCACTATCTTTTTACTCTCCATCCCCCCTGGAAGATTGCCAAAGATCGAGATAGAAGGATTTGGGGGAGACCTTTGCCCAGCAGTGGGACAATACTGGTTAAAAAAAAAACATCCCGGAACCACCGGAACAGAGTCACCGGTAGATCGGAGCGGCTAAAATTCTAAACCATTATTCTACTGACTTTCTAGACTAATGTCCTATCAGTGGATACATTCAAATGTCCTCATAGTTAACTATTTATGAGCTGAACATGTATTTTGTGCCGATGGTTTTTCTAAAAAAATTAAATAAATATATATACTTCTAGACAAATGTTCATTCCAATTCTCTCAACGAAATTGAAATAGAAACTTCGTGAGCAGAATTCAATCATAGTGCACACAATGGCGGCGAGCAGGTGTCCCCGACACGCGCGTCACTTGTTACTGCACTTCTAACAAGGGCCTTGCAACTGGGAAAATGAGATACGGCAAATCGGGTTATTATCATTATCATAAGAGGTAATAGACGTCCACTGCTGCGCCCCCTAGCATTAGCACATTGAGCACTTGTAGACAACGTTCCAAGCACATAACTATATTTAAATAGAATGTGTGAGTGTATGTACCTCGTGTGCCAAAAAGACGGGCTAAGTAAGGGCTGGGTGACCTCTTTCCTCGCCGCGAAACTCAGTCCGCTCCCAACCGGGGGCGGTGTGGTGGTGTGGCAGTGCCTAGAATCTGTTTTCCGCATGCTAATCGATGCTTTTAAATCATTCATTTTCCATACAAATCGACGAACTCTTTCATTCTACATAAATATAATTATGTGGTTCCAAGAACTCGTGGAAAATGTCTTTGCAATGTTCTCTCTGCGGAAATGTAGACATAGGCCTAACTCAGGGGAATCAGACAAAAGTAGACTAGTTACTGGTAGTCTAGTAGATTATTGTTATCTTATTGTATAAAAGTATGTTGTTTTAATTTTTTTAATTTTATTATTTAATTTGTTGGTTCTATTACTTATTATTTCATTTTATTAGAAAATAGTTCTGTTTGTTTTTTCATTTTATTTTTAAATTTTAAGGACATTTTATTAAAACTGTAAATATTTATATAGCTAGATTAACGATTTGGAAAACTGTAATGTTAATTTTAGTTTACATGAATGAATAAATAACCTTGTAATTAACTAACTAAATAACTAGTTACTGATAGTCTAGTTAGAGTCACTAACTCTGCGTTCCTATTCACAGCGTTCGAAAAATTCACAAGTCGTGGGTCCAGTTTACCAAATGCTTTTCCCAATCAAAAAATGTTATTCTGTCGTTTGATTAAGCGACGAATTGACTAATCCAGAAAACTAAACAAAAATGAATTAATTGAAAACCAATATAACGTGAGCTTATTTATTAGAATTTAAACGATTTTGTAGTTCATGTAAGATTTGAAAATTTATTATGGTTGGATTCTGGCAAAATTAAGAATAAACGTAATCATTTAGAAGTAACCGGACCTTTTATTTGTATTTGACAATAACTTTTTCCTAGAAGGTTATACGAAGCTGGTCGAATCCACACTAAATTGGAACACTCATAAATTTTACTCTAATTGAGACAATTAATAGATTCAGGCGTTACTTTGCGGAAATCCAAAGTAATGCTCGACGGAAAACAAGTGGATGGTCCTGATGATGTCCCGTGAAGGGATGAAACACGTCGATGTTTTTCTTTTGAGGTTAACTGTATTAACTGTGTGACCTCATACGTTAAAAGGTTAAGCGGAGTAGTACTAGATATTTTTCGTCTGTTTTTTATCTTCTAATTGAAGCAGCTATTTGCCTACTCCAAATATTCGAGGTTCCATGTCTAAGCCAAGACGCTTGTTACGGCAAGTTTGCATTGAGCGGGGTCTCTGTCACCGGATCAATGGACAATAGGGGTCGGCTGACACCCCCTAATGGGGTAACGTTTGCGTTGACGCGCGGTTGATGCGAATGCCTTTGTCAATGTCTGTCTTAAGATCGGCTCTTTGTGCTTCGTATGTTGAGGATGTTATTGGATATCGAAAGGATATCATCTATCACAGCTAGCTATTCAGTTCATATTCATCAATCACTGTCCTACCTACCTATTTAATATACTAATGTTTTGCAATGTAACGTTATCAATGTATACACATGTAAACTATGTAACGTTTTAATTTTGTATAATAATTTTAACATTACATTACATTACATTTAATATAATATTTGCATGCCAAAGATTTTGGTAGGACATAAATGAACTAATTTAATTTTAAGACCATTCATATGACATGTGTTCGTGCAAATAAATATCATTTATCATTTTACATTTATCATTTATCCTTATAATAACGTAACTACTAATCTTATAAATGGGAAAGTCTGTGTGTATGTTTGTTAACATTATCTCCGTGATGGCTTAACTGATTGTAATGATATTTGGAAAGATGATTTAAGCTCTTAAAATACACATAAGCTATTTTTTTTTATCCCGAAATAAATACTGTTCTTGTGGAATAGCATAAAAACTAAAAACCGCGGATGAAACCGCGTGGGTCAGCTCGTGATTAATAAATGAATATCTGAATAATCTGAGTAAGAAATGGCCTGAGTTCATTAAAAGCAGGATTCTACAGGATTATTTAGTGCCGGTTTATTGAATCAAACAAATACTTATCTTTTTAATAGTCAAAATCTTAGGGTCTTATTCACAATTGAAACAACAATGTCTGTTAGCTAATGTGTCTTTCAAAATCGATCACCATATTTGTTTAATGACATGGATGGGAAGAAAATATTGAAGATGGTTTAGAATGCTGCTAAAATTAATTAGTTTGATGAATAAAGGCACAGAGTAAATAATTAACAGAATGAATAATTACTTCCTGTGCTGTTTTGCAGCGAATAAACTATTTTATATTTTGAATCAAGTCATTTTTCTTTCTAATTAACCACCATTTCATTTAGCGCCTCAATATATATCCCAAACTGGGTTCATCGTTTATCCGTCAGCGCGCAATCGCGGCAAGCGATAATTTCGTCGTCGCAATCGTAAAGTTGTCGCGATATCAACACAGCACGCGCAACAAACGCGCCTTTGACAGACGTGGTTGGGTGAGCATATTAAAACTGATAGAAGCTTGGAGTATAGTTAAAGGTATTATCATTGATCAATATTGTTTAGGTGACATCACAAAATTGAAACGACTCCTATTCAAAGGGTTGGAAAAGTTGTGTCAAAAGTTTATTTAATTATCTTCTGTGACGATTCAAAAGGCACTGTATAATAATAAATCTTGATTTATTACCAAAATGTTTTCATCATCATCATCTATATTTTGACCAAACTGCTGGCTAAAAGCCTTTTTTCATAGAGTGCCAAAAGAACCAATCTTTAGTCTTTACCATCCACCAATTTCCTGTGTCAAAATATTTATTTGTCCTAATTTTTCTTGTAAAGCTCACTAATTGAATCGTGTGAACTGAGGTTAGCACAATGTAACAGCCTTATCCACAGTGTTGCCAGCGTGAAACAAATAACGCCGCATCGTGTAAGCATGAACTACATTATAACTGAACATACTAGAAAGAATAATTCGCGCACTATGTCACAAATCGTGTCAGTGTAACGTTTTCAGTCAGTTTCTTAGTAATCGTCGCTGCGCACGCTTGCCGAATGACTACTACAAATAACAATGATGTATGGTTATGGCTATTGGGTTTGGGGGATGTGGTATAAGCGTTTAGCTTTTCTTATATTACGTGGCAGTAGTTTTTTTTATTTTACTTCTTACTGGCTAATCCATGGGCGGCCTGATATCTCCGTCAAAGTTAGCCACTCATTCATTAAGTTCGTATGAATGAGTGGCTAACTTTGAGATCAGTTTGACTCTCTTTCTCTCTCTCTTCGTGGCTATTTGTCTAAAGTAGTAGTGAAATCAGCCTTCTTTCAGCTTTTTTTCCACATACTTCTATCCTTGACATCTTTATTCGAAAAACTGCATGCATCTTTGCTTTAGTTGCACATTAACTTAAAATAATATTGTGATATAAAATTTAATTGACATGATTACGCTGCAGTTTTTCTATAATAAGTCATTTTAGCATGTCATACATAGCGTAGCTCAGTGAAGCATAGTGTAGCACAACGTAGCTTAGCGTTGCAAAGCGTAGCATAATAGCACAGCGTAGCAAATCGTAGCGCTGCGTAGCACATTGTAACGCTTCGTAGCATAGCTTGATTTCGTCTTGAAATTATTTAGCAAATATTATATTTTCTGCTAGAGTCGTTTACTCGCACCACGCTCCAACAAACGTTTGCTCCGACTTACAAAATAAACACAAATATATTTACCACGTAATTGTATTTAATGCGACTTTATTGTTCGTTGGAACGTATGCGGCGCTGTATTTTTGTTATTGTACCCGTAAATCGCCATGTTTACTTTGCTGAAAGCAAACTGCTTTACATACAAATTATTTACAATGCGTTTTGGGAAATTGCATTTTGAATTGCAATTTTCTTGTTGAAACAAAGTTTATTGCCATTAAGTCGAGATTTATAGCTGAAGTTACTTAAAGGAGTTATCGCGCTATGTAGGTCAAGACAAAGACTAATAACCATACATTCCAAACGTTAATAAAACCTTTGATTTGTCCCGTAATGATAACGCACCCGGCACCTGTGTTTTTCTAAGGACCAAGTGTGCAAATAACTTAAAAAATTAGACATCACATAACATCACTGCTAACTAAACCACCACATCAGTAAGTATTCGTAGGTACGTGAAAAAGCCTTATTATAAATTACTTCAACAACTAATCAAAATATCTACATCATAAGATCTACTTTATTGATTTCTATCACCCGCAATTCCCAACAAAACCCAGAGTCACTTAATAAGACAACAGCCAAGTCAATTCCACTTGGCACTCATTATTATTATCTAGAGGGATGGAATAAAAGCGCCCAGATAAGGGCCCGATTGATAAGGCTGAATAAAGCCGCAATAACAATACGTCAGGAGCAGACACAGCAATTTGCGAGCGAGGCAGGAAACGGGGCAGAACGAACTTGCGAAGTATTCGCTTTTATTGACAAGCGCTTTGTGATTCTAAAACAAAATAAGAAACTGTGAACTTCGTTGTGCCACTGGTTTTTTTTATATTAGTATAAGGTTGTTGATCATAGGGTAATAGCCTGTACGTGCCTATGTGTTGATGGTGATACCAGAGTAGAACCATCTCGGGTTCATGGCATGAATGGTAATCGTTGGCGAAAACTTTTAATTAGAGACAAAAAGATTTTGTGTTTGTCTGAATGAAGTTTACGTAGCACCGCACTGCGCTCGCCCTGAGATACAGCACCCAGTAATTTCACAATTAGCTATAGTATCATTGAAGTCTAAACACGAATATAGAAAAATCAACTGCATTATTTAGTGAATAGGACAACAGGAAATGTTTATATTTTCCCAAATTAGTAGCTGGTAGCTAATTAAATAAAACAATACTGGTGGAAAATCATTAGCGTCACGAATTTCAATAGAAAAGCTGACAGGCCGCGACGCCAGCGCCAGCGTGATCTATCAACGTCGGCGTTTTATGAATATCCTGTCAAATCCTTATGAAAAAGTTAATAGAAAAAGTTTGACACTGACAGTTGTTTGTGACAGTTTTAAATTTTAATTTTCGAACGTAAAGGGATTGAGCAGAGTCATTAGTGGAACGCGCCTTTTGTTTTTATTAATGTTTTGCAAATTATTGTGATCTATAAATTAATTTTATTTTTTTATGTCAGCAAATGACGAGATGGGCAGGTCATTTGCTAATGTTAAACGTCACGCCTGACCATAACAGTTGCGGTGCCTCCCAAAAAATTTAGTATTGGCATCCCGAGACGTAGGTAGTTATTAAGTCTCTTTCGCCCAGTCATTTCACTTGCTACAGTGCTTTTCAAACAGTAATGTTTGCACACTACTGCTTGCTGCTAATATCTGGCACTGCGGTGGTACCCACCAAGACTCTTGCTGGAGAGTCCTTTTTTTTATACAACTGAAGTGGCAGCCAAGCGTACGGCCCACAAAATGATAAGCGGTTACCGCAGCCTATGGACGCTTGCAATACCAGAGGTATCACTCGCGGGTTGCCACCTTGAAGCTAAGATCGAAAGCCTCATGTGCCAGTAATTTCACCGGAAACCATACCCTTCACACCGGAACACAGCAATGCGAGCATTACTGCTTGGCGGCAGAAATAGGTATGGTGGTAGTTCTTCCCCGGACGAGCTCTATCACAGAGAACTCTACAACTCTTACCATCATTTTCAACCCATTATTAATTTTAAACTCATAAAATCTGATAACATTTAGTTTGAACTTAAACCCATTTACTATAAATAACAAATAATTTTAAGTACCTAATAATAAACGCAATTTTAGTAAGCATCTTTTAATAACGCTGAATATAATAAAATTTATTGCTGTTGCTAATAACTGAGAACATCAATCAGTTTGTTTATTGCTTATATTACAATATTTATTATTGCAAACATTACAATAAATCGGCTGATTAACCTGACGTTCAATTGGAATTTATTAGGTTATGCAGGTTATCCTTGAAAAAAATGTCGTAAATCAACTTCATACGTCACACAACAATTTTAAATGAAATCAATCAAATGAATCATGCTAAGTATTTTCAAACAATGGCAAAAGTTTCAAAAATATATCTGGCAACTGCAAATGTTGTCATTAAATAGTAAATAGTTAATTTCAAGAAAACAATGTTGCTGGTACATGAAATTGTTACTGCTATTAAGTAATCTTCAAAAATAATAGGAAAACTGTACCGTTAAGTGGATCTGTTCCCTGCACTAGAACTAAAAAGCCGGTATAGCACACAGGCACATTAAATTAGTGCAATTGCCTCTCTGCTATTTGTTGCTTAGATCTTGACCTCGGAGAACGCGTAGAAAAGGACTTAGTAGGCGCATTTTATATAGATAAAGTTTTCTTGACGACCGATGTGGCGCAGCGGGCGCAGGTCTCTGCGCAGGTCTCTGTGCAGGTTCCGGGTGTTCTGGGTATTTTCTATATATAATAAAAAATATCTATCTATGTATTGTATTGTATTAAGTATATATCAGTCATCTAGTACCATAACACAGCTCTGTTTAACAGTAGCTTATCTTGGGGCTAGATGATGCTGTGTGGATTGTCCAGCATTATTATTATTATTTTTTTTCTTTATGCCTGTGACCACCATAATGTTGAACGAGGAACGATGAATAAATATTGTGTCCTTGAAATACACCCATTCATTCAAATCAATCACGCAAAAGACACAGTTGAACCTAACTGACAAGAAAACAACAGAGACATCCATCTACATTGTCCCAATAATGGCCCACTGACACACTGCCTGACACACTGCTGATCGTAAATTAAATGAACAGACGTCATAGACCGTGCTCCCTGTGCCGGAAGCCCCATTGAACTCATTGAGATGAAATTAAAGGCCTGTGCCGTTTTTTTTTCTAATGGACTATATATATGCTGTTAGATCGTCTGACGGTCCGTGACAGCGTGACACGAACTTTTAGCGAACGCAGAAAGCGCTGCCTGATTCCCACCTCGGATTGTCTTTGGCTATCTTGTCAAAACGACATGGGTCTCCCATTTTAATTATTTTATTATTTTAAGTTTTATTGCGTAAATTTGGTGGCAGTTTATCCAATTTAACTTGTTTACTTAGCACAAGTGTTAGTAATTGAAATGGAGGGGTAATGTTGGTTGGTAATTTAGTCAAAGGCTTTCCAGGAGAATTTTGAAAGAAAAGTCATCGTTTCTTTCCAAATTTCGTTTGTTTACGTTGCTAAGCGACAATCAAACTAATACACTTGACACTGGCAAAATTGTGGCAAACTAGCCACAGGGGCCATAAAACAAAAGAAGAAGAAGATTCCCACCTCAGGAAAAAAAATTGTATGGTCTGCAAATATTTGTTTCGGGAATTCCGGGTATTTTTTTTGTATAATAAAAATATCTATCTATGTATTGTATAGTAGGTCAAAATCAAAATCAAAATAAAATCAAAAATTATTTACTTCAATAGAATCACAAGGATCACTTTGAAACGTCTTACAAGCTAAGAAAATTTACACCAGTTCCAACGCGCCAAAGTTAAGCTTTTTGAGACAGTTTTTGTTTAATTAAGTTTTTAAATTTGCCGATTCATAAATTTTGTATGTCGCTTGGGACTTTGTTAAAGAAGCGTACACATTGCCCTTTAAAAGATTTACTGATTTAGTGAGAACTACTACTAAGGTATTATGTATATGATTAGTCATCTTGCACCCATAAGGCAAGCTCTGCTTAGCTTGGGGCTAGATGATGCTGTGTAGATTGTCCAGGATTGTTATTATTATTTAAGCTAGCACTACACTGCGCTTGTCACCTCAATTTTTTACAACTAAGATGGCAATCAACCGTACCGCTAACCTGGAAACCATACATTTCGAACAGTAATGCTTGTATACTGCTTTGAGGCAGAATTTCTAGCACTAGAGTACTAAAAGTAAGAGTAGTAGAGTTCTCTGTGATAGAGCTCGTCCGGGGAAGTACTACCACCATACCTATTTCTGCCGCAAAGCAGTAATGCTCGCATTGCTGTGTTCCGGCGTGAAGGGTATGGTTTCCGGTGAAATTACTGGCACATGAGGATTTCGATCTTAGCCTCAAGGTGGCAACCCGCCAGTGATACCTCTGGTATTGCAAGCGTCCATAGGTTGCGGTAACCGCTTACCATCTTATGGGCCGTACGCTTGGTTGCCACTTCAGCTGTAAAAAAACAAGAAATTCAATCACAAGGTAGATAAGGTAACCGTAATATTCACACCTCAGTGTTTACAAGCTTCAAACTCTTTCCCGGCTAATAAACAGTAAAAAGGCTGCCTTTGGGCGGTTTATTGACGAACGATATGGCGCAGCGGGCGAAGGTCCGTTGCAGGTTGCGGGTTTGTTTCCCGCCTCGGGTCAAATGTTTATACGATCTACAAATATGTTCCGGGTGTTCTGGGTATTTTCTATATTAATAAAAAAATATCTATCTATGTATTGTATTGTATTAAATATATATCAGTCATCTAGTACCCATAACACAGCTCTGTTTAACAGCAGCTTACCTTGGGGCTAGATGATGCTGTGTGGATTGTCCAGCATTATTTATTTATTTATTCTTACTCCTAGCACTGAACTTGAGTTATGACATTGAAGACTTGTGTTTTAGAACGAGGTACTTACACACCTATCGAGTCGGGAACCATTTTGTAATTATTATGAAGTATAACAGATGGCTCATAGAAAATACATTTGGACAATTGAAAGCTAACGGTTGATTGAGCAAGCATTTCGCGTCTTTAGACGTAGTTCGATAAATTTTCCGCGTGATTATTGGATAAATGACGGCTAGCGGCATATTATTTGAGCTATTCCGTGCTTCGGAGGGCACGTTTATCTCTGTGGGGTTTTCTAGTTTAAAATAGGTATACTCTTGCAGAGCAGGGCGGCGATTCTGTAGGCAAACTTTTGACAGTTCGTAAACGAAACGCAACTAGGGGTGAGTTGCACCATCTAATGTTAACGTCAATTTGTTCAATCGTCGTCGAACAATTTGACGTTAACGTTAGATGGTGCAACTCACCCTAAGTAGTTGTTATCGTGTTATTTTATTCTGATTATTGACAACGATAGAATTTGAATGAGCATAAAACAAACTGCGATCGAAACTAAACTAGGTAGGTCCAGCTGAAACCAGTAGATGTCAACCTATTACATTAGTGGAATGTTGATTGTTGAACAGTTGATTTGAAACATTAGATGATAAATGATGATCTTAATGACAGTGTTTGTATTCACAATAAAAATATGAAAACATCAAAATTATCTAAATTCCTAGCTGTACGTTATCTATTGACAGTTCACAATAAAATGTCATAAATCAAGATGGCTTCCAAGATGGCGTCGGCGCAGTTTGACAGTTATCGCGTGTACAGTGGAACATTAAACTTATTGATATTTATTGCTCAATCGCGCTGGCTAGGGCCTGATTTATTGGTGATAGATAATATCTGTTATTGTTTTAGTTATTTACTTTTGTGAAACTTTTGTCACTTTGTTAAAAGGGCTCGTCGCTCATGCACTAGCTCACTTTAGTTGTCAGCGAGGTACGTGCAAGTGGCACCATTTTAAAACTAATGGCGTTTTCAAACTTCACGCGTCAACGCAGGCAAGCGTAATAGTAATCAGCGGATCTAGGTATTTGTGAAATTAGCCATTTAGATGCGCAATTGAGCTATTTCGAACTAAATTCTCTTTGCACATCACAAACGGCTTATTTCACGAATGCCTAGATTCGCTGGTCGTACATTATGACAGCATGTTTCCACTGCTGGGGACACTGGCTTACTATAGAGCGAAAGTGATTGGGTCTTAATCTACCGCGCGGACCCAAAGCGGATTGGTGGATTGCACAATGTCTTTAGTACATGCCGGTTTCCCGACGATGTTTTCCTTCACCGTCGTGCACCAATCGATATTCTATTTGAAAATCTGATGTGCGCACTGGAATTGCGCACATCAGATTTTCAAATAGAATATCGATTGGTGCACGACCGGGACCCACGACCTCAGGATCGGAAGGCAGGGTCACTATCACTGGGCCACCAGTGCTGGTTGTATTATAGATACTAATTACGAGTACTAACAATGTCACATCAGCGCAGTAACTTAAACCCAATTGACACTGGCAAAATTGTTTAAACTAACAGACTGCTATAATATAATAAAAAAAAGACTTGCTGTCGATTCGGACAAAATTTATTGGGACACAGTGTCCCAACTGACACTTAGGTTCATTTTTTTTTTTTGAACGCTCGTGTCCTAGCTGGCTAAGTTGTTCTTATCAGATCAACGAAGTTAAGCACTGTTCCGCGCAGTCATCACTTGTATGGACCGCCAGTGGCAATTTCAACTTGCTTGTTTTCAATTTCAATTGCTTTGGAGGGCACGTTAAGCAGTCGGTCCTGGCTTTTTCAATGTTGTTAAACCATGGCAGAGGCCTTCGGGCGGCCTAGAAAGTCTGTCACCAGAGTTGGCCATTGACGCATACGAACTTACTTTAATATTATTTTTAGTGTCGATTCGGACAACCCATGTGGTTGGTGCGATGGGAAAAGTGCGCCTCTGCGTGTAAACGTAGTAAGATCCATAACTAGTATTGTCGCGAATCAGTTATGTTATAGGGCTTTCTACTTCCTATAATCTTATGAGTTGCTGTCGATTCGGACAAAATTTATTGGGACACAGTGTCCCAACTGACACATATGATTCTATAAATTTTTTTGCTGTCGATTCGGACAACCCATGTGGTTGGTGGTTGGTGCGATGGGGAAAATGCGCCTCTGCGTGTAAACGTAGTAAAATCAATAACGAGTGTTGACACGAATCAGTTATGAAAGGGCTCGATTGTACTTCCCATAATCTTATAAAGCAAAACAAGATTATGCTGAACCTTTCATGAAATATGGAACTGGAATTGAAATTTCCCCCAAACACGAAAAGGTAAGCACAATAGTAAAGCTGTGGTTCTCTGATAAGTGGAGTGGTTATATGACGGTCGTTATTCGAGAAGCAGATAAGTTATTTATAATTCACACACAATTAGGTACCTACCTACATTACTAGGTACTCCTGACACCACTATTTATATTTTAATTATTTTCTGCTTTTGTCTAACTTTTATTTTTATTCTAGCTTAATCTGAAACTGTTAAAATCTTGATATGAAAGAGCGGGATACAGGTACAGGTGTTTTTATACTTAAAAGGGGGTCTCCAAATGCAATTTTATATATGTATAGAATAAGTTAATTAATAAACATTTTGTATTTGTATAATTGATGACACGTCAGCCGTATGCATAAAGATAGGTGGGCGTCAGTTGTCACACAATGGGTGCCTGCAGATGGGCAACGAACCCGAGGCAGGCCGAGGAAACATTGGCGTGATGACATCGACACCTTTCAAACAGACTGGTGGGAAATGGCGGATGACCGTGAAATGTGGAAAGATATGGGGGAGACCTTTGCCCAGCAGTGGGATAATACAGATTAAAAAAAAAAAAAAAAAAATTGATAGAATTTAGCGGCGTTTCTGTTTTTTAAGTGGCCCCGAGATTTTGTCCTCATGCAAACTTGCAGCTACAGTCTAGAAATTTAATGTAAGAATGAAATAGAAAATAAAAATAAAAATAAATAAAATAAAGTTTATTGGTACTAAAATAATGGTCTGATAGGGTACATGTAGGTAGGTGGATGTTATTGCCGGTTGACTTACAGAGCCACGGAGAGTTTGCGAACGGTCCCGCAGCTCTCTCCAGAAACCGAGGACGATGGAACATCGTGGGCTTTTTTAGTCGGTAGGACGTCGCAGTTTTTCTGCGACGGGGAGTCCGACATAGCCCGACTGCATCCCCCGCAGGCGGGTATGCGTAAATGCATTTTTGCCCACGTAAAAAAAAAAAAAAAAAATATCTAATACATGAATACAGTACCCAGATGAGCTCTGTCCCCTGCACTAGGTCTCTATTGAGCCTGTGGGTCACAGTGACTCGCTCTGACACTCGCATCATTATTATTACATAATGTACTTATTTTCGGCACGTGTACGTATACGTGTACGAATATCTTCATTAAAGCACTTTTTTTTACACATTAAAAGGAAAACATAATTTTAAATCTGTAGGACTTCCGCTGATTTTCTCCGATTCTTCCGATTACTTAGCCTCATCTTAGGTAAAGTTTAGAAATTTTACGACCGATGTGCAGCGGGCGCAGGTCCTCCTGCGACGCGGAGGTTGTGGGTTCGATCCGCCCCGGGTCAAATGTTTGTACGATCTACAAATATTTGGGTAATGGTAAGCAATATATTCTGGGTATTCCGCCTAGCTTCTTCCTAGTGGCACAATGCTGAGTCGACGCCTTTTTGCTGTTGTGGCACACAAGTACATGACAGCGTCAATTGCTGCTGTTACGAGTACTGCTGATTTTCTTCTTTTTTTGTTTGTACTGTATGTGTGTGTCTTAATAGCAAATAAAAATATGTCTATGTCTATGTCTATGTATTTTATATGTATAAAAAAATATCTATCTATGTATTGTATGGTATTAAGTTTATATCAGTCATCTAGTGCCCATAACACAGCTCTGCTTACGTTGGGGCTAGATGATGCTGCGTGGATTGTCCAGCATTATTTATTTATTTAAAAAAAAGTGGTTTAATCACGCCGTAAGACTGAACCAATTTGAATAAAACTTAGAAAACGCTAGACTTCTTGTACTATGCGACAAAAGCCGCGGTCAGAAACTAGTATTTAGATAAATCAGTTTCAAGATTGACAAATGCGTTCAATATAGTAAAACTTTTCGATATAAGGATGAAATTCAGGTACAAGCAAACGTCTGTTATATTATGACGGTGACCACTTCCTAGATACCGAGACTTAAGAGGTAAACGTCAATACGTAGGACTGAGCGGCCGTAAGATTTTATGTGGCATTACCACCGGGTAAGTGATGCATAAATTCTTATAACACCGCCATAGAAGAGGTTGTACAAACCTAGCACCGACGTGTAGCTGCTGACATTTCACTCTATACAGGATGTATCTATAAGTATCCCAAAATGGTCAGCCTGTACATTGGGAACAAAGTTCAATAACAATACAAAAAAACATGCACAGGTTAAAGTTTAAGTCAAAGTACTACAAAGTACAACTTATATGTATAATATTTAAATTTTGTATCAATGTATTCTACAATAAAAGGCATGCAATATTTAGACTTACAATAAAAAAATATAATTGAAATTATCATAACATACATAAAATGTCAGCCTTTATAGCCCAAACTCTAGTAGCGTTTTATAAAAACAACTGAACCGTGTTTTTAAAAAACTCTTTCCTGCAACGCACACTAATCAGCATCGTACCGTACCAGCTGTCGGCGCGCGGTCTTTTAGCCATTGACGCGTTGATCTAGTGCCTACGTCGCGTTGACAGTTAACTGCAACGTCATTGAGATTACTAAATGCTACTGATTAATAATTTTAAGAAAAGTTATTTGTATCTGAACCACCTTGAATCTTAAACCAACAGAACAAGGCATACTTTAGATTGAAATATCTCTCGAAGTGGCATAACCTTAACACGGAAAAGTATTCAAAATATGAAAGAGGGCTGTTTCTTAAAGGGGTGAGGTTAATGTAAGGTTTTTTTATGAGAGGTCGTTGAGTAACTCTTGGGGGTGCTGGGGCCTTCGCGAGAGAGTCAGTTTTGATGAAAGATATATTCGTTGAGAGCAACGCCTTTTGAGTACTTATTTATACTTATTAATTTAAAGAGTGGTAAAGTTAAAAGCTAAGTTCTAAGTTCTACGGTGAAGGAAAAAACCTTTTTTTTATGTCAGCAAGTGACAAGACAATCAAGGCGCCTACCTGACGATAAGCGCCTACCACGCCTGACTATTACAGATGCAGTGCCACCCAAAGCTTAAAGTTTTTAAGTGTTTGCGTGGCACTGCGCTTATCATCCCGAGACATTGTTGTTAAGTCTCTTTCGCCCAATAATTTCACTTACTACAGTGCCCTTCAAACCTAAACTCAGTGCAGCTTGCACACTACTGGAAGAAATCGCTCTTAGTGATAAGGCCGCCCTTTGTACTTTGTTAATGTTTTTATATTAGTTAATAAGTATTTTTTTTGTGTACAATAAAGTGTTCATTCATTCATTCACTACTGCTTGGAGGTAGAATATCTGACACTGCGGTGGTACCCACCAAGACGGACTCTTGCTGAAGAGTCCTACCACCAGGTAAACCGTGAAGTAGCATGTTCAAAAATTCGAAACACATGACGCATGACGTGTCAATCGTGTCATCCACCAATCCGCATCACGTCCGCGTAGTGAATTAATACACAATCATTCTCATTATATAGTAAAGTAGATAGGTAATTAGGTTAACTTACTCAACAGTAACGGTCTAGCTGATTTAAAATAATAAAATCCAACAGAGAAAGTCTATGTCTGGGTTTATTTGATACCACATATCTCCGATAAGACTTTACCGATTGTAATGAAATTCAGGTCCACAGTATAATAACACATAGGCCACTTTTTATCCCGGAAAATGTAGGTACTTTTCCTGTGAGATAGCATAAAAACTGCAAAAACCTAGGTGAAGCCGCACGGATCAGCTCGTAGTAAAATAGTTCAATTAGTTTTTATAAGTTTTCAAAGCTCAGCGCTCAGAGGCCTTCGGGCTGCCTAGAAACTCTGTCACCAGAGTTGGCCACTGTCACATACGAACGAACGAACGAACGAGCGCTCAAAAGCTCTCAAAAGCTCTGTATTGTTCTATTTTATTCTCGTGAAAAAGAGCACAATATATAAATACATAAGTAATTTCCATGCGACTTAATAAAATGGAGAGCATCAAACGCACTAGCACAGAACTCGGAGTGACGCGTCAAAAAAAATAAAAAAGTAATATTTCTCTCGGTGCAAACCGCTCGCAAATTGCCCGGTGAACGCGGCCGTCACTTGTCACCGTGTCAGAGCTGTCAGCTGTCAGACGGACTGACAGTCAGCGGCGTCAACGCGGATTTACATAAAAGTGGTAAATGACAATTAAAAAAGCTCGTTGCTAGAACGACAGTTGTCGGCGAACCCGCATTTATTTTAACTCGATTGACTTTTCCATATTTAATTTACCTAAATGCCAGTTTTCTGAATGTTAACATTTTAAAAACCCTTATTTGTAAAATGGTTAACGTGTTATCATTATAGCTCGTCATAAAGTGTAATAAATGGTTATAAGTATCACTCAGGCATTACGTGTGGAACAGGCTACCGCTAAAGGACTTAAGAAGTTATAGACCTGACATACCCATACCTATTTCTGCTGCCAAGCAGTAATGCTCGCATTGCTGTGTTCCGATTTGAAGGGTATGGTTTCCGGTGAAATTACAGGCACATGAGACTTACCATCTAACGTCTCAGGGTGGTAGCAGGCAAGTGATATCTATGATGTTGCATGCGTACATAGGCTACGGTAACCGCTGACCATCAAGTGGGCCGTACGCTTGGTTACCACTTTAGTAGTATATAAAAAAAAAATAGCAGCTAGCAAGCATTACTGAGTTAAGGTTTTCAGGATGCTTTTCTGTGCTATAAGTGAAATTTCTGGGCGAATGAGAATATTAATTTGACGACCAGTATAAAATCCCAATTGTATGAAAAATCTAACCTCAACCTATCGCTTGAGCCGAAGACATCCCAAAGATTTGTTCGAACAAGCAAGACGTAACTCAATGGCTCAATTAGATAGATAAATCATTTATTTGTATCTTCAAAACACACGTACATTTTAAAGTGCAAAAAGGCAAACCATACAGTTTCTTAACACTAACATAAATCAGGTAGGAATGTATTTGCCCTAAACATTGACCTCTAGGCACCTACCTATGTATGTACCTAGGTATTTAAAACTAAAAAGCACGTGTGTGTGTTGCAGTTGACAAATAGGTTATAGCTCAGCAATTACTAGAGCACCTGCGTATCAAGTGGATAGTAGTGGGTTCTTTAGTATTATAAACTTTTATTAACTTTTTCCCGCCTTGGAACAAATGTTTGTACGATCTGCAAATATTTGTTCCGGGTGTTCTGGGTATTTTCTATCTAAAATTAAAATATCTATTAATATATATGTATTGTATTATATTAAGTACCTACCTATATCAGTCATCTAGTACCCATACCACATGTGTGGTTTTACTATAAACTTTAGTATTCCCATAGTGTTCTATCACTATTAAAAAAATAACCAATATTTTAATAGCAGCAAAAACTTTAATGTTGCACATAAAATGTATCACTCTGCTCTCTAAGCCGGTAACCGTAAAGCGGTGATGGGGGCTATCTCGGTGATGTGCTATTAATACACCGATACGGACCGTTAATGTGATGGTGTATTAACCCAGCCCTTCGGTACAGTCAGAGCAAAAAATATCAAAAATAAATTACCCGAAGAGATAGATAGATAGATCGATATTTTTTTTCATCGAAAAAATTTAGTACAATACTGGTTAATAATATCTAAAAACCTATGTTAGGTTTATCTTGACACTAGGTTCTCGATAGATCTTTCTTATAAATTACTAAGTAATACCTCTTTAGAGACGATTCAAAGTGATCCTTACGATTGCATTGAATAGGTAGGTACAGCTTTATTACAATCTAAACTATTTAAATTAAAGAGCGCACGCTCACACAATAACAGCACCTTACAACATTTATAGCATTTACTACAACAACACTCGTTACTACAAATACCTTTTTTTTTTATACAACTGAAGTGGCAACCAAGCGTACGGCTCACAAGATGGTAAAGCATTTTTACCTACAGCTAAACCTCGTCAGTATAAATAAAGCAGTTGCAACACTTGGAACGGATCAATGATCCTGGAACTTTTTATGTAATCAGATGCGATCACAAACTGATCATAATCCGTTGGAAACAACCCTTGAAAAATTTTCTTGTCAATTTATGAAAATCTTTGATATACTAGCTTTGCGCTACGGTTTAGCTCGTGTAACGTCTCGGAGTGACGAGTGCAGTGCAGTGGCACGCAGAACTTTAAACTTAAATTTTCGGGTGACACTGTAGCTAGGCACTACTACTACTACTACTGCACTACTACTGAAGGTTAGGCGTTTTGCTTAACATCAGGCGAACGACTTGACTCGTTTTATTGCTGACAAAAAATATATCTATCAAGTTAAAAATATGAGGTATGTCTCGTAGCGCACCTTGCTGAAGCGCACCAAGACAAAGCGCACCAAAGTACTTCTACATAGCGCACCCGTGCGCTTCATAGGATAATCAAAATGTTCATTTTCTTCTGACTGTACATACCACTTACTACGTTATGCGTTGGGTTCCATAATTGTTTTGGGTTGTTTTATGTTACAGCCGATAAGTCTCGATTTAATAACTTCTCGATTATAGACTCTGTTGATGTCAACTCGATACTTTGATAGGTAAGGTAAAGCTGTGTTATGCGATCGTAAAATTTCCTTCAAGCAGTTTTGAAAATTTTACACGTGTTGTCCTTGCTTTACTATTTATTTATACATAGATGATCAACTAGTATATAAATCATTGAATTGTAAGCGATTACAGCACCCATCGAACTGAAATACAGCGATGCGAGCATTACTGCTTGGCGGCAGAAACAGGTATAATATGGTAGTAGCGATAAACCCACCCATTGTACTACCTCGCTTTATTAAATTGTGTATCTGTGTAATTTTTAAATATTTCCTTGTGTGTTGTACAATAAAGAGTTTTCTATTCTGTTATATTCTTTTTCTCAGGCAAGATCATCACAAAGAACTTTAGTACTTTTAAACAAGTTTATTCAGACCTACGTGAATACTGCAGTTTGCAGCGGTTGCAATATCCGAATGGTCATGTTACTTGTACCCAGGCGTATGCGATATTTTGCACTAGCAACGAAACTTCATTCATACAACATGCAGCAAATTCTTTTACGAAATTCTGATAAACCTTAACGTAGAATTAAAATAGACCCTATAAATAGAGTAACTAGCTTTTAAAATGCAAAAACAGTGTTCTGCGATGAAACTATTTTATTAACTGAAAATTGGCAGTCCAAATATTCGACGATACATTTTACACGCTTTTATATCGAGTGATACAGGAATTCATGTTCAAAATGGATCCGACGAAAGACGTATATTTTTAAACTTTAACCTATGAAAACATATTATTAACGTAAGAAATGCGGTATGGTCTCAGAACTCTAGCCTGCCCATTGGACGAATATAATAATAAATAAAAATAAATCGAGTGATACAAATGTGACGCGAAAATCTCTTTGCAGCATTTCATTTTGTTTCCGCCCGTTTTTGTCTGGTTTTATATCAGCTCCAACGAAATTCTGGATACAAATTCGAATAATAAATCCTCATAACACTTTCAGGGCTGAAAACGTTTCAATGTTAAAAATGAAACATTTCAGCGTTAAAAATTAAGCAAATTTATCCATCATGTACTTCTCGGCACAATAAATCCTTATTACAAACGATCGGGTGAGCGAATGAAATGAGAAAAACTCAGTGAAGAGAAATTGTCCGGATTTCCAAAATGTACCCAGTGAATCCGGTTTATTATAAAAATATGCAACGCCAATACCCAATAAATTCGGATTATTAAAATTCTATCTGAATTGACGTACATCACATCACACTATCTCATTTCACATCACACTATATCACACTACTATCACACTAATCACACTAATATTATAAATGAGAAAATTTGGATGTTTGGATGTTTGTTCCTCTATAACTCGACAACCACTGAACCGATTTGGCTGAAATTTAAAACATAGATAGATAATGACCGGGAATAGGACATAGGCTTTTTTTATCCTGGAAAAAAGTACGGTTCCCGAGTCGCAGGCTACAGCTAGTTTTATAACATTTGTTAATTTTAGTTGTATTTTAGTTTAATTTTATTTATGGTGTAATACAATAAAGAGTTATCTATCTATCTATCTATCTATCTATATATTTTACTTCATGTGACAGAACAAGTAGCTGTTTCAGCAGAGAAAGCGATAGAGTAGGTTACTCCTTTCTGCTCATTACATCAATACAAATGCATTTATCTAAAAAATAATGTTTACAAGTAATATTAATCTAGACTTTAACTGCTAAAGAGCGTATGAGTTGGTGGTTAACTCTGGTTACGAAGTTAATAGACTGACGGAACTGACGTAAATTCACCTAGCTTTAGGACGTTTCAAAATGATCCTTGTGATATTATTGAATAAATATATTTTTTACTTTTACTTTTACTTTGAAGGTCACCACGACAAAGCCGGTAGCGATAATTTGACGTGCCTTTTGAAAAACAGACATTCTCAGTAGCAAATACTTGATTGACGACCGATTCGATTCCCGCTTTGGGACAAATATGTTTTTACAATCTGGAAATATTTTATTTTGTTCTGGGTGGTTCTATCATCTTGTACCTACCCATAACACTCTGCTTAGCTTGAGGCATCTTGTGTGGATTGTCCAGCATTATTGAATATTATTGTTTATTTTTTCCTGGATAAATGATTTCCGGACTTTCTATACTTCCGCCCAGCACTACCTGAAGCTGGCTAATAATTCAGGAACACGGCCCAGTTTGGTGCTAAATTTTTATTCTCGAAAGGGAAACGGTTATGTCCGAGTCGAATTCACGGGAAACGGGTCGCTTGTAGGTCGAGAATCAACTTATTTCTGTTTTATAGATACAGCTATCAAGATATTTTGTTATTTTTAAGTACCACGTGTTTTATTTTTATGTTATGATTATGGTGTACCTTGTTGAGTATTTAAAAAAAAAATAGTATAAAATATATCTATGAACATATCATAAAATGGTGTGAAATTAAAAATTAATTACTAGGTATCATTTTAACTGCTAGCTAAGTATTAAAGATTATAATATCCCAAAAATATTTCGCTTCAAGCGGAGCTTGAACCCGCAACCACCGCTTGACACGCGGGTGCTCTACCAATTGAGCTATCGAAACATATCACGCTAGGACGAAATAATTATTGGATCACCTTAGTGTGATGGTTAACACTATGAAAACGAAAATAACTAGCTAAGTATTGTTTTTCCTTGTATGTCAATGGACAAAAATGATGATCTATTGCTAAAGGATGTCTATTTAAGAGTAGTAGAGTTCTTTGTGATAGAGCTCGTCCGGGGAAGGACTACACCATACCTATTTCTGCCACCAAGCAGTAATGCTCGCATTGCTGTGTTCCGGTTTGAAGGGTATGGTTTCTGGTGAAAATACAGGCACATTAGACTTTCCATCTAAGGTATCAGGGTGGTAACACGCAAGTGATATCTATGATGTTGCATGCGTACATAGGCTACGGTAACCGCTGACCATCAAGTGGGCCGTACGCTTGGTTGCCACTTTAGTGGTATAAAAAATAAATACAAAAAATACTGTAATAAAGCTGTTGGTTTTCAAAATATAAAATAAATAAATGATAGATTTGAAAGATACATTATCTAACAGAAGCTTAAAGTGTATTTATGAATAAGAGTTTGCAGCCACTGTAATGAAATGTAACGGAAACGTTTTGGTTTTATTTTAGGTTGGACTGCGCAGAGCTTTCGTTAATAGTACATTAATTAATTCCAACATTAATTACAAAACCATTTTACGAGTATGTTCGACAAGTTTATAAGGTTTGAACTTTGTTACGTTTATAAATTTAAGAGTTCAACGTGGTTCAAGCTGATGTTATTGACAACAAATCAAAAACAAGTAGTAAAATAACTTTTTTTTATTATTTTTTGTCTGATCCTGTCAGCTAGATACCTACAAATAAACTGTTTCGTAATTAGGATTTCTCGATTCAGGCTGAGCCTAGTGAGAAATCCAACAGATATTACCACTTTAGTTAATAAGTTATCTGTAAAATAAATAAATAAATAAATAAATAAATAATGCTGGACAATCCACACAGCATCATCTAGTCCAAGGTAAGCTGCTGTTAAACAGAGCTGTATAATGGGTACTAGATGACTGATATATATTTAATACAATACAATACATAGATAGATATTTTTTATTATACATAGAAAACACCCAGAACACCCGGAACAAATATTTGCAGATCCTACAAACCTTTGTCCCAAGGCGGGAATCGAACCCGCAACCTCTGCGTCGCAGGCAGACCTTCGCCCACCGCGCCACATTGGTCGTCAAAATACTGTGTAATTCTACATAAAAGCAGCTCGCTTACTTTATTTTTCTGTGTACTGTACCTACATGTATTTTTACAGTAAATAAATGTATTTTCTATTTCTATTTCTATTTCTAAGTACATTATAAAAATTACTTTTTCGATTGTATAGTGCATCTTTTACTTCAATTTTCCATAATATTTTTGTTTAATCATATTTAGAGGCGAAAAGTAGTTTATTGTAACTTCTTCTTTTCTTTTGTTTTATGGCCTCTGTGGCTAGTTTGCCACAATTTTGCCAGTGTCAAGTGTATTAGTTTGATTGTCGCTTAGCAACGTAAACAAACGAAATTTGGAAAGAAACGATGACTTTTCTTTCAAAATTCTCCTGGAAAGTCTTTGACTAAATTACCAATCAACATTACCCCTCCATTTCAATTACTAACACTTGTGCTAAGTAAACAAGTTAAATTAGATAAACTGCCACCAAATTTACGCAATAAAACTTAAAATAACACGAGAAAAATAATAAAAATGGGAAGACCCATGTCGTTTTGACAAAATAGCCAAAGACCTTTATTGTAACTTTTAATCTAATTAAAAACACGTTCTAAAACGCATATCACTCACATTTCTTATACCATAGAATGTCACTCAAACTTTGTTTCGAAAAACAGTTTATGAACTTATGCAACGAGTTATTAGTGTGAGGTTTACTTACCTGTTGTAAGAAGGACACTTGAAATGAAATACACGATAAGATTATCTTAATTGTGACCTAACAAATAAAACTTAAAAATAAATAAAACTAGAGTAGTAGAGTTCTCTGTGATAGAGCTCGTCCGGGGAAGGACTACCACCATATCTATTTCTGCCGCCAAGCAGTAATGCTCGCATTGCTGTGTTCCGGTGTGAAGGGTATGGTTTCCGGTGAAATTACTGGCACATGAGGCTTTCGATCTTAGCCTCTAGGTGGCAACCCGCGAGTGATACCTCTGGTATTGCAAGCGTCTATAGGCTGCGGTAACCGCTTACCATCTTGTGGGCCGTACGCTTGGTTGCCACTTCAGTTGTAAAAAAAAAAAAAAAACTTAGTTTTGATAATGGAATTTGAATAAATACTTTCATAGATACGTCGAAGTCCTTAGGTCACATCTCTATGGTGGTATGGTTTCGTCCTACCATATCCCAGGGGTATGGCAAGGGGTATGGTGGGTCCGAAGTGGTGTACCGGATGTTACAACGCACACTTCAAGGGGTCCCCACTGGGCAGGTGGCGAAATGTTAACAAACCTACCACAAAAAAATTCTACAACCCACATTTGTCAGAAACTTGACACTGTCATTCACTGGCGACAGTTATCTTAATAGCCGCGAAGTTTTATCTATGCAAAAAGTGCAAGTTCAAGCTAGCATACTGCTTTTCGTTATGCTAGCTGCCGCCTACGGCTTCCCTCGCGTGGTACTAAAATAAAGTATCTATGTTTCAATTCCAGTCATCTTTGTAGCATTAAGTCTAGTATGTATTTACAATTATGTGTATTCTAACAGTAATCTGGCTTCCAAAGCTTTGATTAGTTTGAATTAGTGTGTGAAATTTTATTAACATATTTATTATCTTCTATGCATACACATAACTTCATCAAAATCAGTTCAGCAGTTACGTGAAGCGTATAGCTTATGACCCTAATATGGTCAAGTAGCTAACCCGATGATAAGATAACATGTCACAAACATCACAATGAACACACTCGAAGACAATAAAAAAACGCTATAAAAGGTTAGCCAAGCTTCAAAACAAGCTGTCGCAGTAGCGAAAATAATAAATAATTTATGGGAACTAGGGAAGCTTGTAATGGGCGTGACGAAGCGACATCTACACAAAGAAAGAAAAATGATTGTCGTTCTGGCAGCCGTCAGATTACAAAGTAACAGACGAATTTGTGAACAAAGCAGGCTCTCAATTCACAGAAGGCTGTCTAAGCGGTTACCGCAGCCTATGGACGCTTGCAACACCAGAGGTATCACTCGCGGGTTGCCACCTTGAGGCTAAGATCGACAGCCTCATGTGCCAGTAATTTCGCCGGAAACCATACCCTTCGCACCGGAACACAGCATTACTGCTTGGCGGCAGAAATAGGTATGGTGGTAGTCTTTCCCCGGACGTACTCTATCACAGAGAACTCTACTACTCTTCATAGAATAGTAAATAAGAATTACCCTTCAAAGGGGATTTAGGGAACATTTTTGTTTCAAAATCCCCTTTAGACTGTGTTTGAGGCTTCAAAGTGGATTTTGACACTAAAACTCCCAAAATCCCCTTCAAAGGGGATTTTCAAAGGGGATTTTGACACTAACCCGTCTAAACGAGCGCTGGTCTAGTGGTAGTGACTACAACTCAAAGGCCGTGCGCTTGAATCCGGTCGTGCACCAATGCACTAAACACATTTTTTTATATTTTATATTTAAGTTTTCACTTTGGCTCCAGCGCTCGACGGAGCAACACGTCTGCCGGAGAACAAGTCGATGGTCCTGAGGGTGTTCCGTGGAAGGATGAAACACGTGTCGATATTTTTCTTTTGAGGTTAACTGTGGTAACTGTGTGACCTCATCAGTTAAAAGGTTAAGTGGAATAGTACTAGAGATTTTTCGTCTGTTTTTTATTTTGTAATGGATTTCCGCAAAGTAACGCCTGAATCTATCAATTACATTTTTTTATCCCGAAACTGTATGCAATGCTAGTGTTTCCAAGGAACACGTCGTGAGGAAACCGGCATCTCCAAGAACTAAAAATTGTGCAACAAACAAAACACTGCAACACTACAAAGCTAAGTGGATAATTACCCGTTTACTTAGTCTTTTTCTCGAGAGTAGGCTAGAGTCCCGATAATGAGAACAATAACAGCTGTCAATGATTCATGTAAACTTGTGACGACTAAGCTTTTGTAACGTCTGCATCATTTCACACATCTAAATAGGGCTCGTGGAACTGACGTAAATTCACTTAGCAACGTTTTAAAGTGCTATCTCTTTGTTATTATTGAATAAAACTAAAAATTATAATATCGGCTCGAAGCTAATGACATAGCCGAAGCCTGATTATTTCGTCCAAGCGAGATATGTCTCGATACCGCGTATCAAGCGGTGGTTGCGGGTTCAAATCCCGCTTGAGGCGAAATAATTTTTGAGATATTATAATCTTTAGTACTCCCTTAGTGTGATGGTTAACACTATAAAAACAAAAATAACCAATTGAATAAAACTGTTTAAAAATTGAATAATAAAACAGGTAAAATATGTAATCATCTTGCAAGCTGCCGGTAGACTGGCCAACCTGCTTCCTTCCTAAGCTCATCCAATATGAATAATGCTATTTTGTAGGCTACTCCATTCAGCATCGCAGTTTGGAGTTCGTTTAAAAGTGTTGTGTCATTGTTGCTTTAAGTCGCGTCAGTAAATGATTGGTCGTTTGAAGTTGGAGGCTGGATACTGATCATTTATGGTCACAATTATAGCTTTGCATGATCACCTGGGGCGTTATTCGCTATGCCATAGGAGATTCCTTACCAATAACGTGTACCTTAGTAACGTGTTCTAAACGCGCCATGTTGTGGAATTATAAAATGGTATTCTGTATCTGTGTTGTTACAATAGCGATAGTTTACCTATCGATAGTTGACCTTGAAAAAACAAGAGTAGTAGAGTTCTTTGTGATAGAGCTCGTCCGGGGAAGGACTACCACCATATCTATTTCTGCCGCCAAGCAGCAATGCTCGTATTGCTGTGTTCCGGTTCGAAGGGTATGGTTTCCGGTGAAATTACAGGCACATGAGACTTTCCATCTAACGTCTCAGGGTGGTAACACGCAAGTGATATCTATGATGTTGCATGCGTACATAGGCTACGGTAACCGCTGACCATCAAGTGGGCCGTACGCTTGGTTGCCACTTTAGTAGTATATAAAAAAATAAATAAAAAAAAAACAGTCATACGAACCCTCAAACATGGCTCATGGACGACGATTCCACGCAGATATCGTAACGAGCCCGCGTTTGGTCATAGCGAATAAGGATCCTGAATAGATTTGCGGATGATTTTAGTTACATCAGAGATTGCACGTATGGTAAAAACCAATGCTGGTATGAAAACTTAAAATTGCGCGATTATGTTTATGAAAATTAACAACTCTAGAATGCAATTTTGACGACCGATGTGGCGCAGCGGGCGCTGGTCCGCCTGCGACGCGGAGGTTGCGGGTTCGATTCCTGCCTCGGGTCAAATATTTGTACGATCTACAAATATTTGCTCTGGGTGTTCTGGGTATTTACTATATATAATAAAAAATATCTATCTATTATTGTATTGTATTAAGTATATACTCGTATATCAGTCATCTAGTACCCATAATACAGCTCTGTATAACAGCAGCTTACTTTGGGGCTAGATGATGCTGTCTGGATTGTTCAGCAAAAAAAAAATGGACTACTTGCATAATAATAAAAATCTGATATTTGACTTCAAAAAACTTGTGAGTAAAATATCGAAAAAAAGCTCCCCCATCATCAATCTCAAACAATACCCAAACTGTCACTATAATTTCATTTTGACAGCGCACACCGGTCAAAAACATGGCTATTTTGTATGCAACGGTCGCCGCGGAGTGCATTAATCAGCGGTAGTGGTCTTCCAACTGCCAATCACTGGCCACTGACGTCAACCTGACAGCGACAGAGCCAACAAGTGACACATGCGTAGTCTGTCAAAAATAGCTGAGCAACTCCTGTGTTCAATACCCCTTCGTAGAAACTTTCAATACTATCTGAGCAAGCGCAAGGCCACACCGCAAGCACGCTTAGAGGATAGTTAGGTTGCAGGTGTTAAACCTTTGGAAGCTCTAAATTGTAGTTTTATAACCGCATGGGCGAAATTGAGTAGACTTCGCCGCAATTTTGAAAAGGTAGCGCTTCTTAGATCCTACGAGAGAAAGCTAGGCACTTGAAAGAAGAGTTAGGCGTAGCATTACACTTAATATAATATTAATTTATATTATTAATATAATTATAATAAGGTTTTTATTTGGTTCACAAAAATTAGTCGTTTTTGCTCTAGACTAACCTTTTGCCGCTACGCGTACGACTTTTAGCTTTTAATAAGAAAGAAGGTTGTTTCGCTACTTTTGGCGACTGCACGATTTACAAAACATTTCACCGCAGACATATTTGACTTTGTCTAAGCGCAGCTCGTTTCAGTGCTTCAGGTGCACGTATTTAACTGTCACCGCCACTGACGGTTTATTCTAATTGCACGGTGCGACGAAAGAAAATCGATTTACAATCTAAAGGGTGAGCACTTGTTTGTGTCGCTATTTGGATAAAAGTTACTTGTTAATGACCTTATGGCGCAGTGGGTGTCCGGTTGACAAGCAAGATTGATTCTTGCGTTGTTGCGAGTTCTATTTCCGCTGCGAGACAAAATTGCATGATTTGCATATATTTGTTCAGAGTGTTTCTACCTATTAAAAGTATGTACATAATATGTTTGCACAGCACTGGTGGTCTAGTGGTAGTGATCCCGCCTTCGGATCTTATAGTCATGGGTTCGAAATCGGTCGTGCAATGAATTTTTTTATTGTAATGTATGTGCGCAATGCCAGTGTTCTCATACGGTGAGTTTTTTTTTTTTTTTTAAGAATACATTTTAAAATAATGTATTCAATAATATTACAATCTAGCCTTACGTTTAGAACGGTGAGTAAAAACAACGTGTGGTAACCGGCATGTCCAAGACCTGAAAATTTGACAGACATGTGTTATCCACTCCGCATTAGGTCCGCGTGGTAGAGGACCTTATTACTCTCAATCGAGAGTAAGCCAATGTCCCAGCAGTGGGAACGTTATATAGCTGTCAGATGAATTACGATCAAAAAACCTGGGCCGATGAGAACGGTGCTCAAGGCTCTGATTGATGCTGAAATTTTGAAATTAATTTCACGTGTAATTACATTGGCTGACGAGTTTGGGGGCTAAGTTAAAAGGCTTATTTTCATTAACTTCTGTACTTACTTTAACTTATAACTTTATAATTATCTTACTACCTTATTACCTTACTTACTATTAGGTCTTCTAAAGTACACATACTTCGGGTATTTATTTGTATCTGTCTAATTATTGTATTGTATTAAGTATATCAGTTATCTAGTACCCATAACACAAGCTCTGCTTAGCTTGGGGCTAGATGATACTGTGTGGATTGTCCAGCATTATTTATTTTTATTATTTTTTTATTTGATACAGATCTCAATTTTTTACGTGTTTTATTCAGGATAATTCTCAAAGTTTTATTTAATGCGTGTTTGAAAACATGGTACGAGAACGATTAGGTATAAAGGAATAAAAATTCTACAAAAATAGTAAATTCTTAGTACTTTTGCCAAAGACAATTAAGTCAAAGTAGTCATTACTTTGACTTAATTGTGATCTTTGTGATTTTATTGAATAAAATCTAGTTTGAGTTCGCTTCTAAAGAATATGGTAAACTGTGAAAATCTTAGCCAAGTCTTAAAGCTACCGCAATCTCTGATATTCAAATACCTAACACTTCTACTGTATAGGCTTAGGGTTTAGCTACAGAGCTAGCACGTTTCAGCACTGTGATGTGGTGCGTGATGGAGCGAGTTTTTTCCAGATCTTAATTTTTTCCCGGGTCTCACGTTAAAGTTTTTAATACTATCAACCGGCATTTGAAATGAAATGAAATGAAATTTATTTGCTACAAATATGGTAGTCAAGGTTGTTGGAATCTAGACATTTGTATCACACATTTCGCCGACTTATACGGCATGCAAATGTAAACAAGAAATATACAACTTTAATTATAAGTAAATAAATAAATAAATAAATAATGCTAGATAATCCACACAGCATCATCTAGCCCCAAGGTAATCTGCTGTTAAACAGAGCTGTATTATGGGTACTAGATGACTGATATATATTAAATACAATACAATACATAGATAGATATTTTTTATTATACATAGAAAACACCCAGAACACCCGGAACAAATATTTGCAGATCCTACAAACATTTGTCCCAAGGCGGGAATCGAACCCGCAACCTCTGCGTCGCAGGCGGACCTTCGCCCACCGCGCCACATTGGTCGTCCAACAGTAAGTACCTAAATGAAATGTCAAACCCTATAATAATTATTTATCATAATATAATTTTATTTTAAATTAGAATTAGTATCGGTCTAGTAAGATTATGATCATCACTAACTTTCCGCGTTTTAGCACGCCTAATATATATTTTTTATACCTCAAAAGTGGCAACCATGCGTACGGCCCACTCGATGGTCTGTGGTTACCGTATCCTATGTACGCATGCAACATAATAATATCACTTGCGTGTTACCACCCTGAGACGTTAGATGGAAAGTCTCATGTGCCTGTAATTTCACCGGAAACCATACCCTTCGAACCGGAACACAGCAATGCAAACATTACTGCTTGGCGGCAGAAATAGGTATTGTGGCAGTCCTTCCCCGGACGAGCTCTATCACAAAGTTTAGTTACCCAGTTTATATCATAATCAATTCTAAGTTTGAGCCAAATCCAAACTGACTTGGGTGTCCCCTTTAGACTGAGTTTAACGCTTCGAAGGGGATTTCAACACTAAAATTCCCAAAATCCCCTTCAAAGGGGATCTTCAAAGGGGATTTTGATTCTAACCCGACAAAACAAAAACAAACTTACGATTTCTTAAAGCTCTCTCGTATTTATAATAATGGTATGAAAAAACTGTTTTTTTTAATTGATAACATAATTTATTCTTAGTTTGATCTAAACCCGTTCAAAACAAGCACAAACTTCACATTTTAAAATTAATGGTGTGAAAAAACTGTTTTTTTTATAAATAAACTGTAAACTAGTATGCTGCAGCATGCGACTATGCGCAAACACCCTTGAATGTTTTCTATCTATATTCATAAGTACCTACGTCGTCAGTGTTTAGTGCCGTTTATGGGTTTTATTGAGCATTTAACTTTTGGCATTTAACAATGCGCTTAAAAAGTGTCATTTGACAACCTCGGCGACGTGGTGGGTTAGGAAGCAAAGGTTGCGGGCTTGATTCTCGTTGTGAGACAAGTTTGCATGGTCTGCAAATAAGATAAGATTAAATGTTTATTTCAAGCAGACGCAGAGGGCGGCCAAAAACTCTGTCATCAGAGTTGGCCACTGACTCATACGAACATAGTACAAGCTATGCTTGATCTGGATAGATGACGATGTTTTTTTTTTACAGATGCAGTGCCCGCCTAAAGCTTAAAGTAACCGCCATTTTATTTATTTGTATAAAGTATCCAATGTGGCGCGGTGGGCGAAGGTCCGCCTGCGACGCAGAGGTTGCGGGTTCGATTCCCGCCTTGGGACAAATGTTTGTAGGATCTGCAAATATTTGTTCCGGGTGTTCTGGGTGTTTTCTATGTATAATAAAAAAATATCTATCTATGTATTGTATTGTATTAAATATATATCAGTCATGTAGTACCCATAATACAGCTCTGTTTAACAGCAGCTTACCTTGGGGCTAGATGATGCTGTGTGGATTGTCCAGCATTATTTATTTATTTATTTATTTTTTATTTATTGTATGAGATGAGCGTGGCCTATACCGGTAACATCGGCGATTTCCGATGATTAGATAAGATTGACGAATATTTTAATAAAAAAACTCTTTTCGTTGAACTCACAATTTTCACCATTACAACAATCAAGGATATTGGGGAAGGTAACATTATTTTAGCCAATGGCAGCGCGTCGATATCACGTGATGCAAGCGTCGCGTTACACAAACACTGATAAGTAGATATAAGATCTGGTTAGCGGGAACTGTTCAAATTAAATCCTTAGCGTAATCGCGAACATGTATACAAAAAAAGTTTTAATGTTAGAGTTCGCCATACATTAGGACGATACAGGCCAAAATAAAGTAAAAAAACAGAGTTCCATCAACATCAAAGGAGTCAGGTTCTTGTAGAAGCACCGCCTTGTTATCTTATCTCAACTCGTAGGTCATGTGCGCCGGCGCCGGGGCCATACAACAACCATCAGTTGGTCTGTTCCTAACTCGGCTTATGCAATAAATATTATTCATAATACCAATAGTTTATTTATTTATGCTCTGATCATCATCATCATCATGACAGCCTTCTAATGTTCCCACTGCTGGGACACTGGCCGAGACGAGAGTGATTACCACGCGGACCCAATGCGGATTGGTGGATGGCATAGCTTTCGAATCTTTAGTTCCTGGACATGCATGTTTTCCTTCACCGTGTGAGCATTGGCATTGCGCAAATAAATTTTTCGAATAAAAAAACCTATTGGTGCACGACCGGATTCGAACCCACGACCTTAGGATCGTGTGACCTAGTGGTGGTAGTGGTGGTCTAGTGACCACCAGTGCTCATCTAAAAAATAATATGTAATTTCAGCGGCTTACTAGTGTTGTAACTAAATTTAAATTATTTTGACACCTAAATGTAATTATTTTGCAACAATAGGTGAGAATAATGTGAGAAGGTCGAGTAAATATTAATTAAGTATAATAAACTTGCAATTAACCCACTAAAAAAACTCAGTGTTATAATGTTATTTGAAAAATAATAGTGTTAAAATGTTAGTTACTATTAATGTACTAATCTAATATTCAGTTAGTATACTTTAATTAATAGTAAGATTCTTTAGCAAGAGTTTCTTTTCGTTTATTCTGCCTCTAAGGAGTATTTAGTGCAAAATGTGATTAGGTTTAAAGAGCTCTGCAACAAGTTAAAATAACTGGGCAAATTAAACGTAGTTACGTCTTCGTATTTTTTCAAAAAAACTGAGGTGGTTTTTTCAAAAATATACTCCTAAGTAAAACTTGTTTTTCACATCACATAATTTACAAAATTATTTCTACTTCAAAACTAAACATTTTGTTTCACATCACATTAGTTTGATACAAAAAGGTTATAGATAAACTAGAGCCGGTAAGGACAGACCCATAGCGCTCCCACAAGTGGGAGCCAAAGTGCAGTATAAGTGGCCCCTTCCTGATCACTCACTTCGAGGAAATAATAAATAATGTGCATATATCGCACATGTTCGCTAATATGTCAGTGCCCTAAGCAGCAGTTTCTGCAGCGAGTTTGACACAAGGCTTCTATAACAACAGAAATTACAAAAAAATCTACGGATTTTTGCCAATAATTGTCTTCCCATTTTTTTTCTTGTGTAAGTATTTTAAGTCTTAATATGTAAATTTGGTGGCAGTTGATCCAGTTTAACTCGTTTTCTTAGTACAAGTGCTTGTAATTGAAATGGAAGGGTTTGTAATTCAGTCGAAAACGCTCCTATAACATTTTTTGAAGGAAACGCCGACATTTTTTTTAACATTTTGTATGTCCACGCTAAAATTTTACTCTGGCAAAATTGTCTAAATAAATTAACGGACACTAAAATAATTAAAGAAGAAGCAGAATAGAAGGACGGATTTTATGAGCTGTATAGGCCACCTGAAGGCCTCCATCATAGCCTTGTTGACTTAATTAATGAAAATCAGATCAATAATAGTAAAAATAAGCCTGTGTGACTCAAGGATAATGTAGCATTTTAATGATGAAAGAATTAAAAGAATCGGACCAGTAATTTTAGAGTTTATTCGTAACAAACAAAAGTACAAATCTTTTCTCTTTATAATATTAGTAGATATTTAGCAAATATTTGATTAATAACGTGCAAAAACCGGTGTTAAAGGCACTGTTTTATTGAGGAAACAAAAAAAGGTACTGTAAATAAAATAAATGTTCCAGTGGGTAGTTTTATGACCGTAGGACTTTTCGCGAGGGATTTAATTACTGTTAAAATTCCGACACTTAAAACGTTATTTTTAAAACAAAATGCAAAAAATTTAAATAGATTACAGTGTTTTTTTTTTATTTTAAAATTTCAAACGTTTTCTTAGACAAAACAATTCCATTCCAATGTCCCGCCAATGTCCATTGGGGGAGGCCTATGTCTAGCAGTGAAGGTCTATTGGCTGATATGATGATGATATATGAATATGAATACACAAAAAAAAAAATAATATGTATTAGATTATATAAGAGTAGTTCTCTGTGATAGAGCTCGTCCGCGGAAGGACTACCACCATACCTATTTCTGCCGCCAAGCAGTAATGCTCGCATTGCTGTGTTCCGGTGTGAAGGGTATGGTTTCCGGTTAAATTACTGGCATATGAGGCTTTCGATCTTAGCCTCAAGGTGGCAACCTGCGAGTGATACCTCTGGTATTGCAAACGTCCGTAGGCTGCGGTATCCGCTTATCATCTTGTGGGCCGTACGCTTGGTTGCCACTTCAGTTGTATAAAAAAAAAAACAGATAATATCTGGTAGCCATAGTTCAAGCTTAGTTTGGTTCTATTTAAAAATGTCCGCCAATATTAATTGCGTTTAATGAGATCGTCTTCTGCAATTGTCCTGTTGATTCGAGTAACTTCCATTAGTTCTAAAGGACTGTGACGTCATAGAATGCTAAAAATTTTTAGATGCCTATGGTAGAACTGTTAACACAAAAACTGTGCTATTTGTTCTACAGAAATAATAATATCTTGTCAATAGTATTAACTGAAGCAGAGGTCCCTCGCATACTTAAGTTAAAGCGAGGAACTCAATGCAACAACTGGCACAAAGGACTATTTTTCACACAGCATTTTTTACTTACAAAACACACAATATTTGTTAATATCATATAAAACAATGTTGTCTAGGACCTGGCTTTTGTATTTTTTTTTTTTTTTTTTTACAACTGAAGTGGCAACCAAGCGTACGCATGATGGTAAGCGGTTACCGCAGCCTATGGACGCTTGCAATACCAGAGGTATCACTCGCGGGTTGCCACCTTGAGGCTAAGATCGAAAGCCTCATGTGCCAGTAATTTCACCGGAAACCATACCCTTCGCACCGGAACACAGCAATGCGAGCATTACTGCTTGGCGGCAGAAATAGGTATTGTATTTTCTCAACTTACTTCCTGACCCCCTTCGATAGTTGGGCAAAGCCTCCCAAATCCGAGGTATCCTCAGCTGTCCCCATTAGTTCCGAAAACAGCCGTCAATCAGCAAACACGGCGCTAACAAGTAAACATCCTGAACTAACAGCGGTGTGCCGCTAACTATCACAAATTAGGCTTTGTTAGCTAGTGATGGGGTGTTAGTTACGGATATAATCCGTTTAATCTGTAGTTTTCACAACTGTAAGTAGGGATTGCTAATATAAAATCCGCTCATTACTAATTAAACAAGTTTAAGGCAATTCAAGAACTATACTTCAGTGTGAATCGTGACTTCGATTTGACATATAATTTTTTTTTTTATGAAGAACTGTCAGAAATCGATGTCACGATTCACGCACAAGTATCGTTCTTGAATTCGTGCTTAGGCCCGTATTTTATTTTAATTTTAATCTATAGAAACTTGAACATTTTTAGCTCTATATCTATCTATGTATTGTATTGTATTTTCTTACATTTTTATTTGATTTGATTTGATTTAGTATAGGTATATCAGTCATCTAGTACTAATAATACAGCTTACTTTACTGCCTAACCTTGGGGCTAGATGATGCTGTGTGGATTCTCCAGCATTATTTATTTATTTATTCATTTAAAGTTACCTACTACTTACGTGTAATCAGATGACAAATAGCTAAATTTGAATATAAAGTAACATTGAAAACGATAACAGGTACAAAACTTGCCATCAAATCACGCATATAAAGATAGAAGTTCTTTCCTTTATCTATTCTATCCGTAATTTGATCTCGACAACGGATACCATCCCTACTTTGTATGCAAAACTAACACCTATTATGATCAAAGCAGCCCGCCATACTTTCCCCTAACTTGAGCCTTATGTCGTATGGCAATAAGGGTGAATTGCTGAGTAACTCGACTGTTATTACGGTAGGATATCCGCTAAGTTTATTATTTTAAGCTTAATCTCGGGGAGCTGGGAACCGTTTGGTTTGTGGATTGGAGATGTTTGTAATATCGTTATTGTTGCTGTCAGCTTAAACTATTACCATTATGTGGTGGTTATGTGGAGTTTCATCATGAACACGTGGTGAGAGTTAAAAAGTTTTATTTATTTCATTATTTATATATTTTAGGAAAAGCATCGACACAAAATACATATTTGGCTATTAGAAAGTTAACTATGAGGCCATTTAAAGGTCTAAAAATTATGTGTAATATTATATATTAAGTGTACATTATATTGATATGTTTTTTAAATTTGTCCTTATTTACAATATCTTGCTTGTCAATTTCAAAATGAAATTTTCATTGCAATTAAAAATTAGTGTATCAAGAAAGCATTTATAAAAGAAAATTTCTAAAACTACCGTTGTAGCTGTGTCACGTTTAATTCAAATTCAAATTCGTTTATTTAAAATTATTAGAAATAGTATTACAGTAAACACCAATGTGCTAATCTATTTCATTTCACTATCAATGTCTAAAATTACCACAAGCACTGACTGACAAGCCTTGATTGTCGCTTACTAGTCAGTCAGTCAGTAACGCAACGTTAGAGTCGTTCGTCAACTCACACCATGAATCTTGTCCCAATCGGTGTGAGTTGACGAATTATCTAAATACTCAAATAACAATAAAGTTACAAGTACTGCTCTACTAAATGTTGGATAATAGATTTAAAATGTTTAACGAAGATCTAAAATCTTATTTCTTAATGTTTACTATTCTCACAATTCAAACTCCATTTATCTCTATTCGTCAAACAATTTGTCTTCGTCGTTATTTCAATATCGGTAAATTAATCTATTGATAAAATACATCGACAGTTGTACGGTACTATTTAAATTTTTAACTCTGTAGGGCTGTCACTTAAAAACTTACTACTTCCATACAAAATAATTATCATTACGGTAGTGGGCTAGTACAATAAAATAAATGCCTTCATACTCGCACTCCTAATAAATAATCAAAAAATACTTGAATAATAATTAGTTAATGGCACAAAAAAAATGGCCCTGCGTTAATGTTTACGTTTTATCTACGTTTTGTTTATCAGTGCCTGCAATTTATCAAAGTAGGATTCAAACCCACCACCTTTCACGTTTCGGGAAGCTGCAACAAATACGTGAAAGTCATAAAATCTCAGACGTCGTACATTTTCCCCGTCAGCAAGTTAGTGGCCACAAGTCCCAGTAGTGGGAACATACGTCCCACGTCGTCACAGTGTAGATAGGCGTCGTGAGTTACAAGAAAGCGTGAATGGCTGGTTAATTTACCGACGAGTCGCCGGCGCGGGCGGAAATGGGCCGAATAAATCAGGGCTAACTCTACACTAGGGAATGCTGTACGGATCGCAGAAAAGTTTTACGGTAATAATAAATGTAGTACTTTTTTGACTACAATTTTAAGAGGTGTCATTACTATAAAATACAAGACGAGATATACAGATAGATTTAACAAAATTTGCATTTGGAAGCTCCAGAACCTAATAAAATATCTGAAAATGAAATAAAATATTTTAGCATAAATGTGAAGATATTAAAATTAGCTCAAACAATTTCAAGAAAAACGCAATAAAACTCTGACCCTACATTAAAAGTTACAACATCATAAAAAAACAATTTACGATACAAAATAACGACTGAACTGAAAGCAACCACAAAAACATTTTTACTGAAAATAATCAATTACGCAACACAAAAAGCATTCACACGAACATTTATAGCCTACTCTGTAGACCGTGCCGCAGTAAACAGCAGTCGTATTCATTAGCCGGGCCATTAATTATTTTTTGTTGATCCCCCGAGTGACGTGTGCTGTCCTTCGCTACGTTTTACAGTTTCATTTAAATTGGCAGCCCTAGCTGTCAAGCGTTTGACGCATGTCGGGCGGCCATCATTGATTTTACTTCACTCGAAACATAGCTTTACCGTTTCGAGCATAAGGTTTAGAATGCTTTGGTATTAGTTGTAAACTGGGCTGCTATTTTTCAAGTGTTGACAGATGTTTTAAGTCACAAGTAAAAGGTCAGGATAGGTTGACAATGACGCTGAAAAAATTGACGCCACTGCGGACACTGGCTTCCGGCTATTCTAGTTAAGTGCTGGGCTTATTTTAATTTGTTTGACATGTAGGTTAATAAAAACCACTTGTTCTCACAGATTTTATTTTAGAAATACTCACTACTTATTTGGTAACGGAAATCAAACCTACACAATAAAATAATCAGATTATTTTTAAATTTGACTATTCAAAAAAACTCTACAAAGTATGTAATGAAATAAAATAATTGAAAGATAAAAATGTTCACATCCTGCAACATCAAACATAATGATGTTAGTGTTATGAAACAAAATATAACTAGGTCTATAAATTATTCGTCGAAGTATGTCAAAAAATTCAAAGGTGTTCATAGAATCACGAACAACAGGAAACAATAAAGCGTTGTCAAAATATGAGAATATCCCGGACAGATCATATGAGGTGAAAAATGTCAGCAACACATCAGAAGCTCACACGAAAGTGCCATTTTTCATTCTGATGAGCGCATCGATCGTGTAAGGACACCATGCTTTTGGAAGTGCAAGAATTTTATGATTAACAAAGCAGTTTTATCCAACCCTAATCCCCAACGCACAGTGCTGAATTTTAAGCAATTTAATCCTATTTTATGAAATATTATCAAAATAAATATATTATCTTAAAAATAATTATGTATTTTAGAAGGTATATAGTATAATTCTTAGTAATAAAGAGCAGTCATGGTGGTGTGGTAGTCAAGTCACCCTGACTTCCGATTCTAAAGTAAGTAAGTAAGGTCGTGGGTTCGATTCGAACCCGATCGTGCATTAATGGATTTTTTCATGTTTCACTTTGGTAAAACATGGCAAGTATCTATATCTATAAAATTCAAACCTAAGGGATTTCATATACCTACTAATCTGCACATTTGTTAAAACACTGTCAAATGTCTGCACTTACCTAACTGGTAAGTCTACATCCAACTAGGGTGTGCATCCGCCTCGAGTCCCGCGGGACACATAGCGCGGGATCCCGGGATAATTGTTAACTCATTGCGCGGCACCGTCTGTCTTGCGGGACGTTACTAATGGATCGGTGATTTGTTACTTCTCTGATTATAAAGTGTGGTGTTTAAACTACATTTTAAGAACTTTGTTTTATTGTTTGAACTGTTGAACGAGTACTTTGTTCGTGTTGTGTTGTACTTATTTTCATATGTAGAGCGTCTCCCATTGATTTGATATTTGACTGAAATAAGTCGCAGTTTTTTTTCTATTGTAAGTCCTTTTTTTATGATCCCTCTTCATCATTAGCTTTAGTGTGGTATCTAAGTACTTACAAGTACTTCAGAACTTCGATGTTTTGCTCATTGGCAATCATCTGTATTTTTATATCATATGGTTTTTTGAGGGTATGGGGATACTAAGATATCATTGTTTAGTACAATATAAATTGACAGATTAACTTTACCTACAAGACTCTTAAAACAGCACTAAAATAAGTTCAGTACATTTGGAACTAAGCACGCAGACGCATAAAAAATATAGCCATTTATTTTATAAATAAGCAAAGCGAAGTCACGACATTACATTTAGTTTTATACGTTTTTAAATCCGTTTTATAGAGTTTACGGATTATGAAACATATTTACGGGAATCGTTCTGACCTTGCACATCACTATTTTTATTATTTTTATTGTGCTCGTTGACTGCAGACTTTATTTTATTTGAAAGATCAGAGAGCATGTTTGACAATTTTACGATTATGTTTTTGATTATTTGAGTTTTATAGCCGCGGTTGAATAATTTTATTTATCTATATTTAAGATTTTTTCGTAATCGTTGTGCTAACTCAGTTTGTTATTTTATGTTAGCTCAAAAGATACTAAATTGTATTTTTATGTGATATTGCTAGCAACAAATAAAATTCATTGCTGTCTGGCGGACCCGGAACAAATATTTAATATCAAATAAAACATGATAAAAAAACATTTTAAAAATTACAACTCTCGTAGATAGGTAGGTAAGCTACTCAGGCACGAGATTAGTAAATTTGATTTACAATGAAAGTCCAAAGAGTTTCATTTATTTAAGTTTTATTTTCAATAAAAGGTATCAAGTAAAATAAACATCAAAATGAATCTAAGAAAAAATGCGACGTTAAATATAAACGGAAGATACAGTAACAAATCGTTCAAATTAAACTAATCCACGATACTTAAATAACGTGACAATAAAATATTGTTGGGGCAGAAGCGTCGTTAAATCCGTAGGAATGTATTTATGTACTGTAAACCACCGATTTTATCACCATCAGTCTATTTTTCAGACTGAGGAGAGTAATCTTTCGGATGTTTGAAGGGTAGTTGGAAGAGTAGTAGAGTTCTCTGTGATAGAGCTCGTCCGGGTAAGGACTACCACCATACCTATTTCTGCCGCCAAGCAGTAATGCTCGCATTGCTGTGTTCCGGTGTGAAGGGTATGGTTTCCGGTGAAACTACTGGCACATGAGGCTTTCGATCTTAGCCTCTGGTATTGCAAGCGTCCATAGGCTGCAGTAACCGCTTACCTTCTTGTGGGCCGTACGCTTGGTTGCCACTTCAGTTGTATAAAAAAATAATGTTTGGATACACAAAAACTGAGCAGTTAGTACAAGAATATAGTGTACGGGGGTTTCTTAAGGTCGGCTTAAGGAATCTTTTTATTATAACATCCACTAATCCGTATTGGGCCCGTGTGGTGGATGAAGACCCAATCACTCTCGAGAGTAGGCCAGTGTCCCAGCAATGGGCAACATTAGAACGCTGTTATGATGTATATGTTTTATTATACATAGAAAATACCCAGGACAAATATTTTCAGATCGTACAAACATTTGTCCCAATGCACAGTGGTTCAGCCCTAGGTCATATTACATACATTTCATGGTCAAAATACCCTCACATTAATTACTTATTACGATTAACCGATAAACAAGCTACGCTAAGCTAGAGTAGTAGAGTTCTCTGTGATAGAGCTCGTCTGGGGAAGGACTACCACCATACCTATTTCTGCCGCCAAGCAGTAATGCTCGCATTGCTGTGTTCCGGTGTGAAGGGTATGGTTTCCGGTGAAATTACTGGCACATGAGGCTTTCGAACTTAGCCTCAAGGTGTCAACCCGCGAGTGATACCTCTGGTATTGCAAGCGTCTATAGGCTGCGGTAACCGCTTACCATCTTGTGGGCCGTACGCTTGGTTGCCACTTCAGTTGTATAAAAAAAAAAAAAAAATACCGTAAATAACGTTGCACTCGCCTTAGCAGTATACAATTAGTACACCTTATCTGTATAACGGTGAATTCTCAGAATTTCATTGTTTTTGAGTGATGTTTGTGATATATTTTTTTTTATACTACTAAAGTGGTAACCAAGCGTACGGCCCACTTGATGGTCAGCGGTTACCGTAGCCTATGTACGCATGCAACATCATAGATATCACTTGCGTGTTACCACCCTGAGACCTTAGATGGTAAGTCTCATGTGCCTGTAATTTCACCGGAAACCATACCCTTCGAACCAGAACACAGCAATGCGAGCATTACTGCTTGGCGGCAGAAATAGGTATGGTGGTAGTCCTTCCCCGGACGAGCTCTATCACAAAGAACTCTACTACTCTGATATGGTTTTAGGCTATATTTTTCAATTTTATTTGACTTGTTTTTACTATATTTTTGACGCCACACCATGTGATTCCTCCCATTGCAATGGGAATCAAACCAGCAACCTACTGCGTCGCAGGCGGACTTTCGCCCGCCGCGCCACATTGGACGTATTGTTAATGATTTATTTTCCGTATGGTTCTAAAACTACGAACACACTTGCATCCACAGCAAGTCTATGTTCATACTCTCAGCGCTGTATACTTGGCTTGTCTCTACTCTGAGCTACGCATCTAATACTCAGACAGTTAAATATGTGGCAATTAAGAAGCTGAAAAAACTGTGGAGCAAAAGTCGTGTCAATGCATGGGGCGCGCCTTCAGAAATAAACTCAAAGGCGACAGGCTGGCACTAGTTCCAACTTTTACAAATTGTCTCACAAATATTATAAAAGAGAAAATTTTGATGTTTGTATGTTTGTATTTGTTTGTAAATGGGGCACGGACAAAGATTTTAATCAGAAATAGCACAGGCACAAGCAAAAAGCACACTTTTTATCGAAAAAAAAATATGTTACCGTGGGATAAGTAAATGTTTAACAATATTTTCCTTTGCCGTATTGAGAGCACTGGCTTTGCGCACATACATTTTTCGAATAGAAAAATCCATTAGTACATAACCGGGCTCAAACTCACGACCTTAGGATCGGAAGGCGGGACTAACACCAGTGCACCAAGTTGCAATGTACGTTAGAAACAATCTGGAGTCTTATGTGAGACATGGAGATCTGCATGCCTACAGCACTCGCAATCGGCACAAGCTTGAGTCGCTGTCGCGGACACTTACGAAGTCGTCGAGACTAACGCATTTTATGGGTCCGGCTGTGTACAACAAGCTGCCTGACACCATCAAGCAGGCTCTTAGCATTACTGTGTTCAAAAACAAATTGAAACGCTGGCTTATTGAGCAAACCTTATATAGCTATGATGAATTCATAGAATTCAGACCATAATATTTTTATTGTGTAATCTTAATTGTGACATTTATTATTATTATTTATACTTGAATTATAATTCATAGATTTTTATTTTGACATTGTTAATGTGAACGTGGGCTACTTTGCTGTAGGAATAGTTTTATTTTAGGTAATACCTACCAATGTAATTTGACTTATAATATCTATTATATAATGACTATTATGACTATTATTATTATGGCACTCCACTAGACACATTACTTGGTACATTCACAGCATACCCGCTACCGATTAAAATGCCTGAACTAGTGCTAACTGGTCTGTGGCCTCGCTTGTTAAAACTAGAGAATTTACGCATTTATGTTAAGCGTGTTGAAAGATTTAATATTATCAACCTACAGTTATTTATGATAATAGATGGTGTTGAAAAGCCTTCAAAGTAATCATAGTTGAATTAATTTTATATGATTTATTTTAACCCGAACATAATAAGTTATAAGTTTTATTACTGGTAAAAAGTTATTGTATTATTATAATTTAATATAGAAAATTAAACCATAAAGAAAATTAAAGCAGTTAGAGAACATCCATTTAAATATTGCTATAAAAATATTTACAAAAATAACTTTCTCATTACAATAAACAAAATAACAAATCTCCCTATAAATCAGCTCTACTAGTGTTGCAACGTGACATATCGACAAACAGATGGTCGGCGTCGACACAACATCGACTAATTTATGTCCTCCTTAACGCCCGTCCCACCTATTAGCTGCACACAATAATATATTTCATGCGGGTGACTACACAGCTGAGTTGTAAATAGCTGTGTCATTCACTTAAAATAAACTAACTACTAACTTTTATTTCAAGAACACAGAAAAATAAATGAAGGTAAGGTCTAAGTAACTATGATAGAGTTATTATTCTAGAGTACTCGTTTTTTTATTAGGAAGTCAATGTAAATATGAATGATGAAGTGAAAGTATATTTAAAACTTAATTAGCTGTGATTATGAATATAGCTTAAAATATTAGTTATCTCTTTTTGTCAGTCACAATTTTTTTATACATAACGTCTATCGTTTTGAGCTTTAAACTATATAAAATAGCCCAGCTGTTTTCGTCGAAAATAGGTTTAGGGTAACCATTTTTAAGAGTAATCTCATTTGCAATGTGGGATCACAATATCTAGTGATATTTAGACAGCTAACTATGTTATTGTCACATAATTATTGCTGGTTTAATTTAATATTATTACTGTTTATTATAAACACAATTGTTTTGACGATCACGTTTCAGAAAGATATCGTATACGTGAACGTAAAACTTGTTTTAAATTTGTAAAACTAAAGCAGGTAAATAAAGAACACTTAAATAGTTAATGTCTTTTTCGTTGCAATTAATTGAGAGAGAAAAATATAAATTGTAATTCAACTGAAACGATTATTACTAAGAATAACTTTCCGTACGCTGACAACAATAATGTTCGCTGCATGTGGTGAGTTTAACATCGTGTAACTATCCCCAGCTGAGTTATCGAATAAAGCTTTTTATTTCTGGAACTCATCGCGACTAACACTTAGACGGCTTTCATCTTGTAAACGTTATTAATCGACAACGCTCCCGGACACAGGCGCCCATCACTATCACCCAAAAGACCGTTTTACGTTACACTATCGAATCACACAACTACCATTGACGGTTTACACTAACACTGTCTGTTTTATGCTAAAATAAGCTAGCTATGGTTGGGGTGTAAAATGATTTGTTACGGATTAAGCACCAACAGTGTACACATTGTGCAAAATGTTTATGTTTACGGTCTTTGTTAGTCGCAGAGAGCAATCAGTCATGTTGATACAAAACCGAGGCTGGCATTGTCGTGTTGTCTCCGCAATAATAAGTTTAGGTGACTGAATGAAATTGTGGAATTTATCACGGAAATAAGTTACTGTCGTGTGTAATAAGGTACGGCGGAAACTTTAATAGCTGTCTGGGGAATTGAGGTACTTCTGTTTGTTGTGTGCGACACAGAGCGTTCTATCCAAGTTTTTGAAGTTTAGAAAACGTTTAACCTGTTTTTTTTGTTTAGTTGAAGTTTGCCAACCAATCAGTCACCTTAGGCGGACAAAACTTAGCTGACAGATGGGAATAATCCAATAATGTTTATGAAATTGTTTTTGTTCCTGTCTGTTTGCAACCATTTTAAAACTCGAGGAAGCTTACGTTTTTTATGTATGTCTCAAGTTTGCAACCAATCAAAAATTTAAGTAAATATGCTTTTAATTCGCCTCCAAACAAGGTAGACAGACCCAATCATGCAAATCTCTCACGACAAAGCTCGATAACGAGAAAAATAAAACACCCTTACGAATACTAATAGAATCGTGTTAGCATCTGGCGCGGACGCGATCGAGTGGCAGCCCTAATTGACAGTAATCAATTCCCGGTCCGCTTTCAATATTCCTTCATCTAGGATTTTTCTCTTGCTCTCCCGTTTTTATATCGGCTCTCGTCTCGTGAATTTATCGCTCAATTAGTCTTGTTTAATAGCCGCCTGCCGCGCTGATGTCTGCTTCTCGCGCCTCCAAGGGCTGTCACACTCGCTACTTTACAATTAGAACTTTTAAATAGCAATAAGACCTTCATATTAAAGGCTTAAACTATCCAGTGCTGGATTTCCAGCAACAATAGAAAATAAATGATTACTGGTTGAAAATTACATTCCGGTTTAATACAGAAAAGGTTTTTTTTTAAATAAATCAGAGTTTATATTTTTAATATGAGTTATATTTTTTAATTTTTGTAAGTTTATTAAGAAGTATTTTGATACAGAACACCCCATAAAATAATGCTTTAAAAACGACCAATGGAGTTTTGAAAATAATTTTTATTATTACATTTCTTTATCCACATAATGTTTTACTAACGTATAAAGTAGTATTTACAACGGTATAACAACGGGCTTGATCACAAAGTATCTTATCACATCCATAAAGACCAAAAAAATATCATGAATGAATTAATAAACGCAAAATCTTCAATGTGTAGGTTTACCAAATATTAAAACTGAGAATTTTATTTACACTTTGTAAACTAAGTCTAAAAGCCAGACATATCGCAGCACATACTTATTTACTAATTACATATATATTAAAAAAGCAAATACCATGAATGATCAGCCCTCAAACAAAAGATTTACTTATTAAAAAAAATACTTTACAAAGTCAGACAGCCCTGTCGCTTGGAAGACGCAGAGAAATGGGATTAAATTAATTGTCGCATCAGTCAGGAGGGCGTCGGGGTGTTTTTTATTAGTCGAGTGTCTCTCCTCCCGCACCCCGCGCCCGGCAAAGTAAATCACGTAAACTCACATGAAGAAACTTTTTGGAGAAGGTAACCTGACAATCATTACTTTTTAAATACAGACATATTATTTGCCTGGGAGGAACAAGGAAATCCACATGCACACACCACACACACTTACCACATACACCTACACACACACTCACCCACCCATACACCCACACACTCACCCAATACACTTACACACCTACACTATGCAAACATTAATCCACACACCCATAAAATATATATTTACCGCCACCGAATCTTTTAGTTAGCATTAAGTTTAACAGTGTTATTCTAGTATTTTTTATTGTTAATATTATTCTAATTGTGTTTTCCTCATTTGGCCTTATTTATTTTTAATATTTTTCGGTGTATATTTTTTGTACCGCTGCTGTTGGTAAAGAAAATAAAATAAAATTCCGCTGTAGGTCTACCAGTTCATGAGTTATGATTCAATAGTCGCAAGCGATTCTGGTGAAAATGCTGATTAACAGCCAATCAAATTCTAAAAAATTCATTTATAACTAAACTTTATTAGCTAATTGGTCGTTATAAAGTTGTCATCGGCTTTGTTCATTGATACGAGAGTGTCAAGGAAAGAGAATACTTAGCAGGCCACTGAAATGACAGTTTGTTTTGCTATTTAATTTTAACAGTTTTACGTTTACGAGACTTACTAACGTATGTAAAATACTATTTATTTTTATTAATATATAAGCACAGACTCTATGATATATTACATGCCACATACAAATACAAACTTTAACCATTGGGTCAGTAAACCTTGACAGAGTACATGAGTAGTGAGAAACTAAGTACACCGCATCCATGATTTCACAGTTCGGTGTGAGCCGCGCCCAGCCGATTTGTTCGTTCTTTGATCTTTGCTGCGATTTATCGACATTATTTTTAACGCGGGTGCCCATCACTAGTCCTGCTTGAGTGATTCACTCGGCGCGGCAGAATCGTATTTTGTTCGGGAATCTTTATTTATGTTTTGGCAGACGAACGAAAATAATCCTTTAGCGTGTACAATACGACATATGGTACTTACTTAATTATAAACGTACCTCTGTTAAATAATGTATCTTTTAAATGTATCATTGTCTTTATTCATTGACATAAAAATACAAGGAAAGACCAAATAAAATAAGGTCGAATTGATAGCCTCCTTTTTTGAGTCGGTTAAAAAAGACAACATTCAGACAAATTGACAACCTAATCCTTTTTTGAAGTCTGATAAAACCACGTTTTTTTTTAACTTCATAATCTCTGGTTGGAGCACTGGTGGTCTACTGGTAATGACCCCGCCTTCCGATCGTAAGGTCGTGGATTCGAATCCGGTCGTGCAATGGATACGCTACGAAAAATTTATATGCGCAATACCAGTGCTCTCATACGTCGAAGGAAAACATTGTGAGGCATGTCCAAGAATTAAAAATTCGAAAGACATGTGCCATCCACTATTGCATTGGGTCCACGTGGTGGTTGAGAGTGACCCACCCAATCACTCTCGCTCGAGAGTATTTATGAACATTAGAAGGCTGTCATGATGAATCTCTGGTTTTTGTTGCTTAGTGAACACACACACGGCTTAAATTGTAATGTGAAACATTCCTATACTCAACACGTGTGGTCATAAAACGTAACCTGTGTTTATTGAGTGGATACCGTAAATTATGTAACTACATAAAATCGTGGTGTTACTGACTGGCTGACGGTCAAGCTGACATCGTTGACCGTCTCGTCAGTAAAACTTACTGACTCAAAACTAGGTGAACAACTTGACTGTACCTATTGCTTCGAACAAACAAAGCATGGAAACATTAATTGCGCTGGAAAATGCCCCAACGCTTTGTCATTTGCTGATATAAAAAACCCCATTTGAAATAAGTCAATGCATTACTCTGCTTGGTTAAAAAATCGGTTTTTTTTATGACAGCAAGTGACGAGACAATCAAGGCCCCCACTTGATGGTAAGCACCACGCCTGACTATTACAGATGCAGTGCCACCCAAAGCTTAAAGTTTTTAAGTGTTTGCGTGGCACTGCACTGCGCTTATCACCCCGAGACATTGTTAAGTCTCTTTCGCCCAGTATTTTCCCTTGCTACAGTGCCTTGTGCGGTATGATGGATTTTGAAGCTCCAAGCTATAATCAATAATAATCATTTATGTTCAACGAAGCGAAATGAAGTTTGCATAAACAGCATCAGACTTCTAACTCACTGCTGGGACACTGGCCTACTCTCGGGCGAGAGTGATTGAGTTTTAATGCGAGAGTGATTGCGGATTGGTGTCACTTGTCTTTCGAATTTTTAGTTCTTGACCGGTTTCCTTACGATGTTTTCCTTCACCGTATGAGAGCACTAACCCACGACTTTAGGTTAGGAAAGCCACCACTGCTAAGCCAGCAATGCTCTTTGCATGAACATTTTGTGCATCAACATCAGCGCAGACCAAGTCGAAGGCGTTTCACTAGCCAGATATATTCAAGTCAGGACACAGTGCATTGTCTAGAATTTTACGAGCACTAGTAAATCTAGTCTGGACGACCACCGCCATGAGCGTGTTATGTGAAACATTTGCATATAGAGGCGTGTGATGACATGTTTTAACGCGAACAAAATGAAATTGTTTACAAAATTGTGACATAATAAAAACTAAAAATTTATGTAAGTATAGAGTAGTAGAGTTCTCTGTGATAGAGCTCGTCCGGGGAAGGACTACCATCATAGCTATTTCTGCCGCCAAGCAGTAATGCTTGCATTGCTGTGTTCCGGTGTGAAGGGTATGGTTTCCGGTGAAATTACTGGCACATGAGGCTTTCGATCATAGCCTCAAGGTGGCTACCCGCGAGTGATACCTCTGGTATTGCAAGCGTCCATAGGCTGCGGTAACCGCTTACCATCTTGTGGGCGCTACGCTAGGTTGCCACTTCAGTTGTATAAAAAAAAATGTAAAAGAAATTAGAATTTTATTACGTTACTATGGTTACTAAGCAATACTACTAAGCACCTTTTTTGCTCGCAGATATTTAAGTATTTTGAGAGTAATAGTTATTTATTGCAATCAAACTCACATAACTCGTCGCCAGTAGCAACGTATTTACTACTGCTTACTTACTAAATACTTAAATAAATGTATAAGAAATCAGAATTTTATTATGTAACATTAACACATGGTTGCTAAGCACCTTTTTTGTTCGCAGATATTTAAGTATTTTGAGAGTACCTACATAGTTATTTATTGCAATCAAACTCACATAACTCGTCGTCAGTAACAACGTATTTTTAATGCTTATCATTCTTACTTAATACTTACTAACATTCTACTAATCCTATGACCAAGCGCTTTCTATCTTGATTTCTGAATAACATAAAAGAGATAACTCTATCTGACTTAAGTCAGAGAATTAGACCTTTGTGGCGCGATGGCAGACTGCCAGGTTGAGAAACGAGAGGTTTCTAATTCGATTCCCGATAAATGTTTACATAATCTGCAATTTTTTTTTATTAATACAAAAATCTAGTATACATTCTTATAAATAAATAATAAATAAATAAATAATGCTGGACAATCAACACAGCATCATCTAGCCCAAGGTAAGCTGCTGTTAAACAGAGCTGCATTATGGGTATTAGATGACTGATATATATTTAATACAATACAATACATAGATAGATATTTTTTATTATACATAGAAAACACCCAGAACACCCGGAACAAATATTTGCAGATCCTACAAACATTTGTCCCAAGGCAGGAATCGAACCCTCAACCTCCGCGTCGCAGGCGGACCTTCGCCCACCGCGCCACATTGGATATGATAGGTATAAATGTGTTACAACCCCAGCATAGTCTATAATAAAGATATAATAATGTTAATAATAGATATTCAAAATATAACAAAATAGTAATACTATGTGTAACAGATAAGAAAAAGAAACTTATTGTAATAAGACTTAAAATATAGCGATTTAGTAAGATATAGATAAATATCTATGTAGAAACAAGAAAAAACAAAAAAAAAAAAACGTAATATTGTAAAACCCTTCCCATTTCTAGCTCATTAGTAGTAGTAGTCATTAGTAGATAATATGTAAGAAAAGACTATCTTTTGGCATTAAAAATCGAAAGTTTACGATATTTAAAATGTTGTGACTTGCCAATAACTTGAATTTGGCTAATTGCCTATGTAGCAAAGTTCATTAAAAAAAAAAAGAAAAGAATGGTTATGTCAGAGGATAACGCTGTTAAGTTCAATAAAAAAAAATGTGTTACAACCTTCTAGATATGAACACAGCTTGCGAAAAATAATTCAAATGTTGACTGTAAAGTAAAAAGCTAAACTAAATTTAAATAAGAAAATAAAAATAACAAAGCAAATTTAAACAAATAACTACGAAACTAAGACTTAATACAGAAAAGCCTCTTCTTAATATTTGTTCCGCTTTTGGTGTTTCTAGTTTGCTTAGTTTGAGAATATGGCGGTGTGTAAAAATGTCCTCCAATAAATTTATTTATATTGGCTTGCTATAACTATTCCACCTCTACACGTACCTAATTAATTAGCAGGCACTAACCAAAAATACCCACGGAGTTAGCATATAAAGCACTTGTCAGGCTCCCGTAATTAACCATTTGAATGTGCGCCTTATTGGCAGCGAATAAATAAAGAAATAATGTAAGCGATGCCGGTAGCGCGCGCGCATCTTAATTTGCTGCTTAGACTCGTATCTATAGAAGGAATAGATAGTTCAAGTTTTTAACAAAAGTATTTATTCAATAAAGTCACAAGAATCACTTTAGGCTGGATTCGACTAACTTTTTTTATTTTTTTTCCTTTTTTAAATGGCAGTCTGTTTAGACAATATTGCCAGTGTCAAGTAGTGTCGACGTATACATCAAAGACGAACAAGTTCGAATTTTGAATTTGACGAACAACATTTTGAAAGAAATGATGGCGTCCTTTCAAAATTTTTTAGGAGAATCTTCTACCAAATTACAAACCAACATCACCCTTCCATTTCAATCACTTACACTTGTGCCAAGACTACAAGTCGTATTGGTTAAACTGCCACCAAATTTACACAATAAAACTCAAAATAACTCGAGAAAAACAATTAAAATGGGAGGAACATGTCGTACCGGCAAAATGACCGAATAAACTCCCCGACTAACTTTTGGAATAACTATTCCGCGGAATAAGAAATGTCAAATATAAGTAAACTGATGTACATGATTATATTACATTACAAAATATACAAAATACATATGAAACAGTTGAGCCATCTAAAGACCGTTACAAACGACCTATAGATAGCTCAACTGATCCAAATCACTACCAGTAGGAAGCGTTCCCAACATGCTGGCTGCATTGCCACGTTGAATGGCAATGCTGATACGTTGAGCCAGATATGAACCAGCCTTTGGATCACGCGTCGCTTCGACCAGACGCCCGGAAAGAATTTTGAAAACGCGGTGACCCCACGGACCCAGGGTCTCCACTCCAAAAGGCTCAAATATGTAGGCTCTATCTAGACCGGCATATTTGCGCCTTTTGGTGTTCTCTGCACAATCTGCCGCCGCGCCAGCCCTAACTGATGTCCCCGACAGATGTGATGCGGCTAAGGTGTCGACGCATGTCGCGTCCCACACCAAAGACCTACCCATCTCCCAAGGGACAAGAGTCATACCGTCAGGCCGTTTGCCATCATCACGCACCAAACCGTTCGGTTCCAGAACGGCTGGTACGTTGACACTGACAAACGCCCGACGAATGATGTCATTAAGACTGGCGTGTCGGCAGATCCTACCGGCGGCCCTGGTGCACGACAATCCGTGGTGACCAAGCTGGTCGACCGCCGTACCGCACTGGCACTGATGCGGAGTAAACTGACAGTTTACTCGCGAATAACTACGTTTTACTCGGAGAATAGCGCCTGTTCGAGTTTGGTCGAATCCAACCTTAATATTTTAAAATTTACGCCAAATTCACGCGCCACATCCTAGAAGATCTGGCAACAAACTTGGCTGGGCTCCTAGATTTTTTTTGATTATCCCTCTTCATTGTAAAGCTTCTTCATCATAAATTGGTGCTAATCGATAAATTGTAACCGGTATTTAATATGTATGTATTTTTTTTTATACAACTGAAGTGGCAACCAAGCGTACGACCCACAAGATGGTAAGCGGTTACCGCAGCCTATGGACGCTTGCAATACCAGAGGTTATCACTCGCCGGTTGCTACCTTGATGCTAAGATCGAAAGCCTCATGTGCCAGTAATTTCACCGGAAACCATACCCTTCACACTGGAACACAGCAATGCGAGCATTACTGCTTGGCGGTAGAAATACGTATGGTGGTAGCCCTTCCCCGGACGTGCTCTATCCCAGAGAACTCTACTACTCTTCAATGCAAAATTCCATTCCACAGAATCTGTTTTCGCCCAGTTGCTTACCTTCGTGGTGCTAAAGTACACGTCTTGACAGTCTCATAACATCCTGACATGAAAAGGTCCAGTGTGGTGCCAATCAAGTCTACCTTTATAGAAAAAAGTGTGCTACAAAGACTATGAATAGTCCCACAAACCTACACGTCTGGTAGAATGTGAATATTATGCAATATATACACTGTGCGCGCCGAGTGATGTGTCCACGACTTCACACGTGTCTCTGCTCCCATCAGAGACGTGTTTATGACACTCTATGCTGACTGTACAGACAATTTTTGACGACCGGTGTGGCGCGGCGGGCGAAGGTCCGCCTGCGACGCGGAGGTTGCGGGTTCGATTCTCGCCTCGGAACAAATGTTTGTACGATCCTCAAAAAATTGTTTCGGGTGTTCTGGGTATTTTCTATATATAATAAAACATATCTATCTATGTATTGTATTGTATTAAGTATATCAGTCATCTAGTACCCATAACACAGCTCTGTATAACAGCAGCTTACCTTGGGGCTAGATAATGCTGTGTGGATTGTCCTGCATTATTTATTTATTTTTTATTTAATTACATAACTGATAAAAGACTTATTTTTACAAATATATAGGCTGATAAATTTTACGATTGGAATATGGGTTGTAACTGAATATAATGCTATACGTTGTATATACTAGAATTGGACTTCCTAAGGTATGCAGTGAATTGTTTATCACTCAGTCAGTTACCGACGCAAAGACTTTTGTATGTAGATTTCAAATTCCACTTCTGTTACAAACGGCTATTACCCGTCTTTATTTGTAAAACAACAAGGAGAGTGACAGCGCTATGCCAGAGTTATTCTTAGCTTATAAATAGGGCAGTTAATGTTTTTGGTGGGCTATTTACACCATTAAAGCCATAATAGTCACGACTCCTCAATAAATAAACCAAATCCCCACAATCTTACAGCGCTCCAAATGACCCCGAAAGTAACAAAACGATTCTAACCATTGATGTTAAAGTACAGATGCGGTGCACGCCTTGTAAAGTGTGAAGACTTTTTTTAATAATAATAATACTACCTTAAACTTAAGTAACATAAAATTGTCTTTTGGTATCTTCAGAATAATCATTTTATAGGTAAACTAATAATTGTACATGTGACATTATCAATTGGCGTAGACAATAATATAAAAAATTAAAATAAATTATTTGTAAGTATACCTATCCCTGAGTGGTCCATATAAAATGTTTTTTTATAGCACTGATGTGGCAACCAAGTCACTTTATGGTAAGAGGTTACCATATGTACGCTTGCAATATCAGATATCACTTGCGTGTTGCCTGAGACACGTAGTTCAAAAATCTCATGTGATGGCTGAAATAGGTATGGTGGCAGTTCTTCCCCAGACAAGCTCTATCACAAAGAACTACTACTCCTACCATTTCTAAATAGTTGAACCAAAGCAAAATTTATTCCAATGTTAACTTTATTAACCCATGTTCCGCAAAATGAATAAATAATTATGATCATTTGGTTATTTTTTGTTTTTATAGTGTTAACCATCACACTAAGGGAATACTAAAGCGGTGGTTGCGGGTTCAAATCCCGCTTGAGGCAAAATAATTTTTGGGATATTATAATCTTTAATTATGATCATGATTATGATTATGTGGACCACTAAAAATGTAGTTCATTGCACTTAAAAACAATAATTTTCATTTCTTTCACCAAAAAAAACTGTACTTCAAAACAATCAAGCTAACGCATCTGTAAATATAACATCAACGGGCTCATACAAATAAACGTGTGACGTTACGATCTCGGATAACGTTTATATCGGGTGTAAAATCTCGTGACGTGCTTAACTGCAGTTTTATGAACTACCCGTCTTGATTCGGAGTCGGATTACATGACGTCGGGGCACACTACATGCATTTTTATTATTAAAATATCTATGTAGGTATTGTATCTGCCCCTCCGTTTGCGTAAAACGGTTGCAATAGTATTTTTCTGGTTTCAATCAAAAACTGACGTATTTTGTATGAATGTGACAGCTTATTGACAGTTCGCTGATTGAAATCGGATTGAAACCGAGTTACGCAATCTACAAGCTCTGCTTTGTTTGGCTGATGCTGTGTGGATTGTCCAGCATTCTTTATTTATTCATTTATTAATAGTACTTGTTGAAACTGTTTGTTTTTGGGCAATTTTTTGCCTGTTTATATATTAAACCTTGTACTACTACTTGTACAATACCTTGTACCTTAAACTTTTATTTTATTTTAGTTGTTTTAAATAGTTTGTAAGGTGTATACTTACAGTATGTGAAAATGTTATATTTTGCTACCGAATAAAAACCTTTTATTTAAAAAAAAAATTACTGTACAATAAAGAATTTTCATTAATTCATTCATCCATACAAATATTTTATACAAATGTTTTTTTTATTGGGTTTTGGGGTGCTGCACCACCTTTTTTCGTTTTCGGCAGTCGTTTTTTACGGGCAGTAGGTATAGTAGGTAAATTATAACCCTATAACTTATAACTTACCTACTATACCTACTGCCAACGCATTTCGGCCGTCATGAAGTTAGCTGATTGATGCGCAATTGAGCTTTTTCAAACTATAACTGGGCGCATCACAAACGGCTTCACAATGGCCGAGATTTATTGACAGTAGGTACTATAATTATTGCGTGAAAGCACTGTTTTATTAATTTACTTTACAGACATAGAGAACGAATGAATGAACGTAGGTATCACTAACAATAAAGATATTTCCTCAACCCGTGTGCTTCTCCAATATCGTCTAAAGCGTATGTCTCTCACGTAGATCGCACTCAAATCTTTTATCGCCGGCGTAAATACAATTCTAACTGCGACCATCAATTCTCTTTATCGCCATTTAAAAGTTTAATTTACAACTGTTTACAACTGTTCACCGTGTCATGGTAACGACCACCCGCTGGCGACTGTCAAATGTTAATGTCAGACTGTATTGTGACAGATTTCCGTTGAACGGGGTGTGTTTTTCTGTCTGGCAGAATCTTCTTCTTCTTCTTTTCCATAAAAGAAGCAGAAGAAGAAGATTCTGTGGCTTATTTGCAACAATTTTGCCAAGTGTCAAGTGTATGTAGCTAACAGAATATATACCAAAGTTAATGACTTAAACGGACATGATAGAAGCAGAATACACTGCTGAATAACATACCTAATGTTTTAATGCACAAGTAGCAAATAGGCACAAATTATAATATTTGTGCCTATATGCTTTTTACTGTAAAAAGGTAATGATATAAAATCCTATAAAATTTTGTGAGATAGGAAGGATTGTACACACTAGCGGTTGCCGGCGACTTCGTTTGCGTGGAACACATGAACCGTACACATGTTCTGAGATAAAAAGTAGCGTAGATATTTATGCTATTCCAGGATTCTTCCAAATTTAATATAATCCGTTCAGTCGTTTGGGCGTAATACTCCATTAAACATAAATATTTATTAATATATCTAAAATTTCGCTTTTATAATATTAGTAAGAACTAAGATTAAGTTTCATATATTTTTTTTTATTAAGATATTTTAAGAAATGAGACTTTTTTTAAAGTCATTTTAGAAGCTACACAGGTTTCGTTTAAAATACTGACACTAGTCGGTTGATACATTAGCCGGTTGAGACAGTTACGACCGCCAAAAAACGGCTGTTGCTTCTTGCAGCCAGCTAATGGTAGTACCTAACCGTGAGATCCCAAAAGCCCTATCTAAACTAGGCCATAACTTCGAATATAGACATAAAAGAGAACAGACACTTCAGACGATCGACAAGCCAGTTTCCCGCGTTCAAAAGCAATAAAACGGTGTATATCTGAACTATAACGCACTAGACAAGATTGCGACACTGATAAATAGGATTGTGTGCAACACTTAGGTCTGTGACACATCAATGCTACTAAAACAATTAGAGATAAACTGTAGATTTTTTACACTAACAGAAAGTGTCAATATTCGATCATGCAACCGTAATTTTAGACTCATTGCATTAGCAGCATTGCCTTGAAGCGCCCGAAACCTTGGCAGTATTTGGTCGTTCTTAAAATTGTAGTATTAAAGCCTGAAGAGGGTTCACAAGTACTGTTATAAGTTACTGTTTAGAAGGCTTGCAAACTGCAAGCCCTGTTATAGACAAAATTGCAGTATTGCAGTCTATCAGAGGTGTCACTTGCGCGTTGCAACCCTGAGACATAGATAAATGCATTTATTTATAAAATAAACTGACATTTTAGCAGCTTGCTAAGTATTCTATTTCCTTGTCGTTATTATGTCAATGAATAAAGACGATGATAGACTTGTTTTTATTTTTTTTATTCACAATAGGCTTGCGCTTGACCACTATCTCGCCTGATGTTAAGCGATGATTTGGTCTACGGTGGAGCACGCTTGCCTAAGAGCAACCTATCACTCGTGACTTGAAGACACCCAGGTTATAAGTATCGGGAAACACAGACTCTGGCAAAGAATTCCACTCCTTGGCGGTGCGCAGGAGAAATGATGATGCATATTTTTAGACTTAAAAGACATTCATTTAGGTTAATAGTTCGTTTATGATTAAGGTTACCTTTAAAGTCTCATGCCCTTGTAATTGTAACCCTTAACGTAGTAAGAGTAGCGAGTAGGAACTAGGAAGACCCAAAAAGCCTTGCTACTTTATACTTATAGGTAGTATCCTGCTAAATCGCGAGGTCAGCAAATCAGATAAAGCAGTAAAAATTCACGCGTCGATCGAGCTCACTCGAGTCGTGTCGAATAGAAACTACCCGATTATCGACAGGCGTTGGGAAAGCAGCCTTGTGTAATAGGCCATTCTGTGCCAGACCTAGTGATGTACTGTTTTAATCGTGAATTAAGGCAAATCGCCTTGGGAATAGGTCTAATCGTAGAGTAATATTATAACAGACAGCAAGCGCCTGTGACGCATGATTGTACAGTACGCTCGGTGAATCTAGGCAATCGTGAAGTTAACCACTTTAATGCGCAATGGAGATTTTTCTTGCGCATCACATACGGCTAACCCCCACTCGATAGACCGATGACTAAAGCGGTCGGAAGTTGTTGGATGGTGAATGTTCAAGATAGATCGTTGTGGCACTCTTTGGGGAAGGCCTAAGTCCAGCAGTAGACGTCTGATATTGAAACGATCCTCCTTCTCGCGTCGATATCCTCACTGCTGAGGGTCGTGACCCCCTCCATGGATCATTTTTTTCTTGACGATTTTGCGCCGTCGAGATCTGCTGCCAGCGACTTGGATGGCTTCGTGAATTTTTGCGTCAAGAGTGGTGCTGATCTGGTCTGACCAACGTATCGGGCTCCGACCTCGCGGTCTCTTCCCTTCAACTTTACCAGTTACGATTGAAACAATAATATTGAAACAATGATATTGACGGTGAAATTGCTGGCACATTCAAATTTTGATTTACGCTTCCGGATGGCAATGCGCCAGTATACCTCGGGTATTGCAAGCAACAAACCAGTGACCGTAGTGTAGGCTATGGCTATGGCTAACATGTTTTATTGTCTGAGGTTTACAGCTGGGAGGCCGTAAAGGGTTATGAAAGTTATCTATTGACCAGTCCCTGCCCGTGGTCCACCTACATAGTACACCTGGTTGTTCCAGCAGCATTTTTTGCTTTCCCTCGTCCACGTATGTACATTTACATGGTTTTTAAAATGTATTGCCCGTAGTCCATAAGACTAGGATGTGATTTCTTCAACGCCAGAGGTCTTTCTAAAGCATTTTTTGTTACTCCAAGGGCCTCGCTCATGTAGGATTGCGTCAGCTAATCGATACCTTGCATGCTCCTAGAGTTCTGATGCGCTTGTTCTAGTGTTCTGTCCACGGCCATGTTAACTGCCTAATGAATTGCTCGGACCTGAGTTGCTTGTGGAAATAATACGTGTTTTGAAGTGTAGCCTGGGAAACCATCGACTTTTTAACCTTCCGAAAGAAAGAAGAAAGTCTTGCTTTTTCATACCTTTACGGCCTTATTTATAAACGAGCTATAAATATCTGTGTGTTAATGAGTCTTTTAAATCTTTCTTATTTTTTATTCATTGACATTACAATCAAATTAAATCAAATATGTTATTTAAATATTATGTCGCGTAAAACAAGGTTCATAAAAAGGTTTATTGTGTATTTAAGCCAAATTAGGTATAAATGCACAGGTTTTGTCTGGTGCCTGTAATATGTTTAAAAAAACCAGGGATTTTTAGTCAAATAGAACTTATTTGACTAAAAATCGGACGTTATGGCACTTTTTGGGGGAGACCTATGTCCAACAGTGGACATCTATCATTATTTTTATGAAGAGGATAACATGAGGTATAAAAAGAGCTTATCTTAAGGCTGCGTTTCCACCAGAGATGTGCGAGGATGTGAAGCGAGGGATGTGTTTGTTAGGAACCAATAGAATCACTTCATTTACCTAACCTCGCTCTGACAGCTTTAATGAAGTGATTCTATTGGTTCCCTAAAACATTTCCTCGCTACACATACCCGCACATTTCTGGTGGAAACGCAGCCTTAGAATCGATGTCAGGAGTTCGTTGACAATACTGTCCCTTACCGACCCATGCCGCGCGTGATGTCGTCTGTACCTAGATGGTATCGTTTCCGTTCGTGTGTGGTCTAGCTGATATGCCTCGCATTGCTAATTGGACGGTAGGGTTTTTCTACTTTCGTTCCCAACGTAAATAAAAACAAACCGCATATAAAAGATTCCCTGTCTAGTGGCTACCTGAAATTTGATACGAGCGAGATAGATAACTCTATACAGGGTGTAATCGTTAAGTGTGCACAGGCGATTATTCCGTAACTATTGCAGATATCAAAAAACTTTAAACTGATATCGAAAGTACTTTACCTAATGAGTAAAATGACATTAATAACTTTTTAAAAATAAAACGAGAAATATCCAAAAAAAAATACATTAATCACTCCCATACATTTAGTATGAGATAGTAGAAAGGTTTTAGTTTCCTTATTTTAAGTGGAATAGTACCTACTCATTTTACCCTTGTCATTTTATAATTATGTACGATATGAAGGTATTAATGAATTTCAAGTAGATACACGTGTAGATTAATTATCTTACCACTTCAAATTTATAATAAACCTTGTTTCAATATTGTATTGATTTGAACTAGCTGAAAAGCAACATACTAAATAAAAACAAAAAGAAAGATACTCTTTGGTGTTCGTTCTAAATTCAAATTCTTTATCGCGGGTTCTCGTTCCCGCCAATTTATTGTATTTTTCAATTTGCGTTAATAATCGTGATTGTTGCATTTATTGATTGAAAAATGGCATATTCCAATACAGAAAAGAGGGACATGTTAAAAATGTACTACAAACATGATTGTAACAATAGGGCGGCCATTATCGCCTACAGAAGAGAGTACCCAGATAGAGAAGTTCCTTCTGGTACGTATTTACGTAAGTTGGATAACAATTTGATAAATTATGGATCTTTTAACAGAAAAAAAGGTTCGAGAACAAGAGCTCCGGAATTTGATAATGACTTAGATAACAATATTATTAACTACGTAGTAGATAATCCACAAGAATCAACGCGTTCAGTGGCCCGATCATTTCCAGTGTCCCACAATTATGTACACAAGTTATTAAAAAAACACAACTTCAAAGCATTTAAGATAAAACCTACTCAAACGCTGCACAATGATGATCCTGCTCGTCGGCTGGTCTATTGCAATTGGCTAGTCAATAATTATGTCAATGTAAGGTCAATTTTATGGACCGATGAAAGTAATGTTTCAAACTGCGGCATTTACAATAGAAAAAACTCGCATCGGTCAATTGACAATCCTCGCTTAACTACTGAAGTTAGAGCTCAGGTGCGATTCTCAATTAATGTGTGGTGTGGTATTCTTGGAGATCGGATCATTGGGCCATATTTTTACAGTGGAACCTTAAATGGACAGAGATATTTCTCCTTTGTACAAAACGATATGCCAAGTCTCTTAGAACCAATTCCAGACGATGAAAGAAGGTCGATAATTTTTCAACAAGATGGAGCACCTGCACATAATACAAATGTTGTAATGAATTTCTTACGAAACAATTATAATGGCTTAATAGCCAATAATAGTGCAACCCCTTGGCCTGCCAGATCCCCGGATCTCACGCCTTGTGATTTCTTCCTATGGGGATTTGTCAAAGACCACGTGTACGCTGAGAGAGTACACAGCCTAGAAGAGTTACAGAATCGTGTACGTCGTGCAATTGCTTTAATTACTCCGCAAATGTTAAGGAAAGTTCATTTAGAAACTGTAAATAGAGCTCTTCATTGTATTGCACAAGGAGGACGTCACTTCGAACATATGCTTTGAACACAAAATTTTGTACTTACTAAGAAATAAAATGTATGGGAGTGATTAATGTATTTTTTTTGGATATTTCTCGTTTTATTTTTAAAAAGTTATTAATGTCATTTTACTCATTAGGTAAAGTACTTTCGATATCAGTTTAAAGTTTTTTGATATCTGCAATAGTTACGGAATAATCGCCTGTGCACACTTAACGATTACACCCTGTATATAATATATGGTATACAAAATACCACCTAGATGGTTAAAATATTTTCACGACCGGCACATTTTTTTTTATACTACTAAAGTGGTAACCAAGCGTACGGCCCACTTGATGGTCAGCGGTTACCGTAGCCTATGTACGCATGCATATTTATTATCACCCTAAGACCTTAGATGGTAAGTCTCATGTGCCTGTAATTTCACCGGAAACCATACCCTTCGAACCGGAACACAGCAATGCAAGCATAACTGCTTGGCGGCAGAAATAGGTATGGTGGTAGTCCTTCCCCGGACGAGCTCTATCACAAAGAACTCTACCACTCTTATCACAAAGAACTTTTCCACTGCACATTTTTTACTGCACTCTTTTTTAATTCCCATTTCTGTGCACAATTCAAAATCATATTTTGTGCTGTTCAAGGAAATTCATTTACCTACTTTTATTTCTACGATTTGACGAAAGAAAAAAATGTTAAACAATTTTTTTATTATAAGGGGTTGTGCACAGGCCACAAATAAATTTTTGGGTACTGAAAAATATTTTTAAATATATACCTATGTGTTAGTTACCCACTTAGCCACCCATCACACATCTTTGATTATAAACAATAGTTTTGACGACCGGATTGTGATTTATAATTGCATTCAGGTCCACCACCTGCATGTCAAGCGGACCACCACGGTTTATACAAACTCCTGGTTATTCTGCGGTGGACGTGACACGAATGGTTATAGCCTAGTTTAGTTTTTTGTCGCCATTAGATTGGTTAATTTTATTGTCTGACTAACGGCGACTGAACTTAATAATACTGACTTTAATAACAGATATACTACGGCTAGTGGATCAGGCATTCGTGAAATTGCCGTTTGTGATGCGCAAAGACAAAGACAAAGTCAAACATGATTTATTTCAACAAAATCACAAGGATCATTTTGAAACGTCTTAAAGCTAGTTGAATTTACGCCAGTTCCACGCGCCCCAGCCTAGAAGAATCTGGCAACAAACTCGGCTGGGTTCCTAGCTTTTTTTTGATGATTTTGATTTGAGCAATTTTTGACAAATTTACTTAGTTTGAAAAAGCTCCATTCAAATACTTTCAAATCTTTTTTTACTTCTCAAATAATTATCAGCTTTATCTCGTTTACAAGCCTTCATCTTTGCAACTGCAAATAACACGTTGCGGCGTACAAATTGCTGGTTTCGACTCTTCGGTCACGACTAGAATTTGTGGCTTTAAAACAAAAGATGTTGCACAACATTTTTCATCCATTCTGATGAAAATCATACCTTTTATCATGTTAAACTGTAAATGCTGGGTTGGATCGTTATCTAGAGCCAAACTTTAACGACCTCGTGGCTCAGTGGGCGAGTGCCCAGTTGAGAAGCAAGAGGTCACGGGTTCGATTCTCGCTTCGGGACAAATATTTGAACTCGTATGATCTGCAAATACTTGTTCTAGGTCGATAGTACAACAACCAGACAGTACTCGTAGTTTTTTATATCTATGACACAGGGTGTGTGTCTAAGGTGTGGATCAAAACTTTGTATGTGTGTCTGTTCTATTCGAAAATTATGATTATTAAATAAGAATTACCCTTCAATGGGGGATTTCGGGGTGTTTGGTTCAAAATCCCCTTTAGACTGAGCTTGACGCTTCAAAGGGGATTTTAACACCCAAAATCCCAAAATCCCTTTCAAATTAGATCTTCAAGGGGATTTTGACACTAAGCCATCTTTTCGACATATTTTATGTAGGTACCTACTTAATACCCTATCCAATGTGATTACTAATTTTATTTTATACCTCACCATCAAAAAACATTTCACGTCCAAATCAATTGCGGCCACAACAAACCAAAGGACACATCCAATCATACAATTGTTATACTACGTGATTGTTCAATTCACATCAAAGACCCGCCCCCACCGACACGCCGCTCAACTGAATCAAAGTGCCGCCGTTAGCAGTAATAAAGTAATTGGCGATTCAACATGTTTATATGACACCTCGCTAATAAAATGAGTATGGGAAAGGGGTCGAGTAGTCGAGTATGGATAATACAAATTAATGTTCTTGTTCTACAACAACGTCAAAAACACTTTAATATTAAAAAGGAAAAGGTATTAAATGTTATATACGGTCTTATTTTATACATATTATTAAATTTTAATAATAAATTTATAAAATTTAGGTTAAACTGTCCTTTTTTTTATCAATGATAATAAAAATCTCGAACTAATGGCACTATGATTCTTCTACTGTATCTTTCAACTTCTTGCCCTTCGTCTCTGGTAAAATTAGGCAAACCAAAACCGCTACAAATGGCAAAACTGCAAATATAGATGATGCAAACCAGCGAGGTTTTGAATTCGCCACAAACGGAGCTATCATCGCACCGAGCTTTGCTCCAGCAGAGCTTAGACTGAATCCCATGTTTCTAATAGGTGTAGGGTATAATTCTATCACAAACAAGTAAACGACAGAAAACACTACATTAGCAGCTAGACCGCCAAAGCTGCCGACAATGGTCGAAGTCAAGGTACCTTCGGGTATAAAGGTGAGAGCAATCATGGAAGCACCGATGGTAACAAATGAACCAATGGAAGAGAGCTTTCTTCCAAAGTATTTAGCAATTACTATTGCTATAGGACAACCTGGTATCTGGAAGAAAATAAAACGAAATTATTTAGTGTGAAAGATTTTTCAAAGCTAAAAACGTAATGTACCAATACAAACTAATTGTTAGACGTATTTTGTACATTTGCCAGAGAACCTATTAAGATTGGTAATAGATACAACTGCCAGTAACAAATTATCAATCAATTAAAGAATATTTTTCCTTCTAATAAAGTAAGCCTTCGTGGTTTTCTAATAAGAAAATCTAACGAACTTGCTCTTACCTGTATAAAACCCAAAATAACAACAGCAATCGAAAGATTTGATCCAACTTGTGATAGATACTGGTTCAGTCCATAATAGCTCAATCCAGTCACAAACCAAATTATCACGGATGCTATAGTTACAACTGCCAACTTTTTAGTTCTAAATAGGTCGAAATAAGTGAAAGTAGATGCTCTAGTCTCTTTTAACTTCAATGTTTCTATTGTCTTTGTGACGTTTTCGGTAATGTGTTCAGTGCTTAGTTTGTTCCTGGAAAATATATCACATAAGTTTATTTCCGTATTCGAGAACCAAACAACAGTTGAGAACTCTAAACAAACATAATGCTTGATTCATAAAAGTTTTAGTTTTTTACATTTTGTGGTGATTAACGACGTCAACAATTTTTAAAAAAATAAGCTGCTGGCAAACGCATAGAATCTGCTATTTTATACAACTTCAAAAGTTTACTATACGTTTAATTTTTTTTTTTATGACATTTGGAGGCAAACAGGCTTACATTTACATTCTACTCTTAAATAATAAAACTTACATTTTTGCAGCTCGAGTCATAAGTTTCACTGCCTGCTTGGTCTTACCGTTAGCAATCAACCATCTTGGTGTTTCCGGCAGGAAAAATAAAAACAGCACTAACAAAATCGATACAGCACTGTACTCTAACATAAAAATCCTCCAAGATGACGTAAAGTATGCAAAAATGGCAAAACAGGCTAAGGCTATGCCATCAGGTAACAAGGCCATGCAAGATACCACCTCAATTAATCTAGTTCCAATTATTTCAGTTGTATAAACACAGGTTAGTGCAAATATTCCTCCACTGCCTAACCCTATAAAGAATCTGCAGGCAGTAACTGTCCAGTATGTAGGGGCGAATGGAACAGCAAACATACAAACTATATTAGTGACTCCAGCTAGAATCAATGCTTTTCTACGTCCAAATCTGAAAATAAATAATAAGAAATAAATATAATGAAGTTTTAGAGAAATAATATGGACCATAGAGACAACCCGTTGGACATGACCAAATGACATAAGAAGGCCAGGTCAACCAAGAAAAAGATGGACTGACGATTTCATAAAAACCGCTGAAAACAGTGGATGAAAAAAGCGGAAGACAGATAAATATGAAGTAAACTGGAGGAGTCCTGTACCCAATGATTCCTAACCAAGAATAATAAAAAAAAACAGAATGGAGTAGAAAGAAAAAGGCTATAATAATATTAAAAATAAGCTTGGATGTGATGAAAGTGTACTATAGTAGTCAGACACAATAGAAAAAAACAGATTTTTTTATGAACATCAGCCTAGTCCCCAGATATCAAGCACAAACTCCACAATAAATGAATGTAGTACCTGTCTGAAATCCATCCGAACATTGAAACACCACACAACAGTCCAAACATCATCACCGTCTGAGTAAAACTAGCTAACCAGGCTTTATCACAAATCAGTCCAAACTCACTGATTAATGTCTCATCAAACACATCTTTCACATAATCATACTCAACACAATTCTTATAACAAGTGTTGTTCTTTACTTCTAAAGTATCGTTACTGCTAAATTTTACACAGGAGAATTTTGTGTCTGGAGCTATGAAAATCACGGCCATAGTGTTCCAATTAGCTAAGCATCGAGAGAAAGAAACTATTGTTATGTATATGAACTGGTATAAACCGAATGCACCCATGGATTTGACGAGGTAATCATCGTCAATATCTTCATCTTTATCTTTAGTATCGTTTTCCTTCTCTTTCTGTTCGGTTTTCTTCTCAGCTGTCTTGTAGCGAAATATATTGAGATTTCTGAGTAGTTTCATTTTATTTTCTGCAATATTCTTGATTCTTTTAAAAACGGTTTGTTCCCAAACTATTTAATCTCATATTTTTTCTGATAAGATCGATTAATAATATTATTTATACTGTTGCATATTTATTTTCTCTTGATATTAGCGTCTTCGTTGCCTGTAACCTGTCAAAACCTGAAAATGTAATATTGAAAAGTTTATAATATTAGATCTATAAAAAAATCTGCGTTCAATTCCGCAAAACATTTTATGTAAGTTCGTATGAGCTAAAGGACTTCAACTTTGGTGACAGACTTATTTGTATTTTTTAATTTATTTTCTTTAATGATACTTTATCTTATGTAATAAATTATTTATATTTATATAGTAAATGATTATGATATTTCATATTAATTATTCAATGCAAAACAAAAAGACCTGAAAGCTTGGTTTCATCACACAATCGGATATGTCCCTAAAACTTTCACATTTATCATTTCGTAAGATTCTTTTTTGTTATCAATTACCAGGAACTTAGCATTTGCAGCCCACATTTACAATTCTAATTGAAACCACTTCAAGATGTTATACCCAAAGTTAAATAGGTATTTTGAAGTGCATTGCCGCCTCGTTAACTTAACCATTAGTTACCAACGTAATACACGTCGGGGCGTGTAATAACGTAGGACGTGTAATAACGTCAGAAGGCGTAATAATATGTCAGATGTCGGCAACCTGCAATTTGGAGCACTTTCATCGCACCCAATCAAGTAAGCACGAATACGAATGTGAACTACAAAAACCTTTGTTTCCGAAGTTCAACAACCGTCGTTCTGCTGGGATATAGTCAGTGAAAGTCGGTCGACGCGTTTGAGTAAATGCGTCATTTTTCCAAAAAAAAAAGAGTCCCCAAAGTAACTTCTGTTGGGGTCTCGGCTATGGTTTTGATTTATATACTTTATAAGTGCAGCAAACCAGCAAACAAAACATAGCTGCCCTTGAATTTCTGCAGTTATTCATTTTTGTCCAACGTTTTTTGTGCAAGTTTTGAGCAGGTGTTATTTACCTGTTTTTTTTTTTGTTTTTGTTGTAGTTTTTGTAGTAAGACGTAATTAGTAAGTACTCTATCTATGATTATGCTACGTTTAAATTGTATTGTTTTTGTTTAATTAGTAATTACGTAATTAAGTAATTACAAAAAAAAACTATTCAATATCCTCTTTTCTACTCATCTGTACAAATAAATAATCCCGTGGTTCGAATCTACCGATTCCAAATAAACATTAGGCCTTTCACACCGCTCAACCACTGCGGTGCGAATAGTCCCATTCGGTAATACTTAGGCGATTCGCACCGCGGTTCAAAATACTTGCGGTGCGTAAAACCACAGACCAGTCTTGTATGAACTGGTCTGTGGTAAAACCTAAGGATTTTGCACTAATTCGTGACGTGCATTGGTTAAGTTTGTGTGAGACAGTGGCCAATTTTGGTGACGGAGCGAAGACCACCGTGGTCTAACAACCGTTTCGATGCTGTAGTTACTGCTTGGAGGCAAAATGGCTCTGCGTACCTACCAAGACGGACTCGTTCTCAAGTCCTATTACCAGATTAATTCATATTTAAGTAACAATTGGTACAGTGAGTAAATATAGGGTGTGGATGATGATAATAATGACGTCATTACGAGTCCTCGAGGTTTTACAGTCCATTACTTTTGTCGGTTCTAGAGTATTTCCAAGTTAAAGTTACATTACCTACCGATCACGATAAAAACTGACACAGTTGTATGATAACTAGCATTTAAGAGTCATTAACTTATTCTCGTGAGTTTACGACTATGAATACCGGTGTTAGTCAATAAAGATAAATAACAAAGGCGTTTATTTGCATTTGTTATTAAGTTGAGTAGTATTTTCAGTTCTATTAGGTTTTTTTGACGACCTATGTGGCGCAGCGGGCGCAGGTCCCGCCTTGGGACAAATGTTTGTACGATCTACAAATATTTGTTCCGGGTGTTCTGGGTATTTTCTATATATAATAAAAAATATCTATCTATGTATTGTATTAAATATATATCAGTCATCTAGTACCCATAGTACAGCTCTATTTAACAGCAGCTTACCTTGGGGCTAGATGATGCTGTGTGGATTGTCCAGCATTATTTATTATTATTATTTATTTCTTCTTATTTTTATGGGGCGCTGTTTTACTTTTGACACTACGATATTTGGCAGAGTTATCGTTTGTCACTTTGCCCTCCGGCGTGTCGTATCGTGTCGTGTCCAATTTGCCTCAAACCGCACACCCACGCGCAGTCTGCGCATGAGTCACGTCAGAGCATCGACAACCCTTCAATCAGGGATAACTATCAGTTTTGTAAAACCACACTTTATGGGTTAAACAAATCGCTCGCCATGGAACTTTATGATAGTAGAATGCAGAATGTTGAATCTTTATAATAATAATAATGATAATAATAATGCTGGACAATCCACACAGCATCATCTAGCCCCAAGGTAAGCTGCTGTTAAACAGAGCTGTGTTATTGGTACTAGATGACTGATATATATACTTAATACGATACAATATATATATATATGTATATACACAGATATATATTTTTTTTGATCATATATAGAAAATACCCAGAATACCCGGAACAAATATTTGTAGATTGTACACCCACGCGCCAAAAAAACCCAAAACCCGAGGCGGGAAAAGAACCCGCAACCTCCGCGTCGCAGGCGGCCCTGCACCCGCTGCGCCACATCGGTCGGGTTTACGCCGTTGTAAAGGGCGTAAAATAACCTAGCTTTTGTAACATAGCTTACTTTTAGCTACAACAGAAAGCAGAGCACTACCTACACTTTATAAAGTAAAGTAAAGAAAAAATCTCTTTAATCAATCATATAACAAGGATCGTTTTGAAAGCTTGAGTAGTAGAGTTCTCTGTGATAGAGCTCGTCCGGGGAAGGACTACCACCGTACCTATTTCTGCCGCCAAGCAGTAATGCTCGCATTGCTGTGTTCCGGTGTGAAGGGTATGGTTTCCGGTGAAATTACTGGCACATGAGGCTTTCGATCTTAGCCTCAAGGTGGCAACCCGCGAGTGATAACTCTGGTATTGCAAACGTTCATAGGCTGCGGTAACCGCTTACCATCTTACTTTACATTACTTACTACTTACATCTTACTTGGAAAATAAACACTGTGTTTGTATTAGTATTTGTACATAAGACGTTTCAAAGTGGTTTTTGTGATTTTACTGATTAAAACTCTTTTGAGTTTGACCTTGATTTTATTAAAAAAATCTGCCATTTTAGGAAAGGTGGCATTAACGCGTAGGCACGTAATATGATAAAACATTATATTGAGAATTTTTATAAAATTCAAAAAGTGCTTTATTTATTTGAATCACAAGGATCACTTTGAAACGTCTAACAAACTAGGAAAATTTACACCAGTTCTAACGCGCCCATGCCGTAATAAAACCGGCAACAATACAGGCTGGGTTCTTATCGCTTTTTTTTACATTACCCTTGCTATTGTTATGGATGCCGAGTAGAGTTGAGTTGGTTATTATACATAAAGCATAATCATGTTCACTTTGCGTAGATTTTTGACAAATTCGGCATTCTACCTTGCTCCAAACTCAGGCACCAATTACCCTGAGACTAAATTACGAGGTTACCACCGCCGGCAAATCATCGTAATGATCTGAATGGTCCACCTGATGTCCGATTCGGAACCTCTATATTCGACTTTGTTAATCTTTATTTAACAAAATAAAAACGTTCATATTTACACTACATTACAAAATATACAAAATACATATGAAACAGTTGAGCCAAGAGTCGCATTGCTGTATTCCGGTTCGAAGGGTATGGTATCCGGCGAAATAACAGGCACATGAGACTTTCCATCAAACGTCTCAGGGTGGTAACACGCAAGTGTACGATGTTGCATGCGTACATAGGCTACGGTAACCGCTGACCATCAAGTGGGCCGTACGCTTGGTTGCTACTTTAGTGGTATAAAAAAAAGGTTTAACGGTCGTCAATCACCAGTGATGTTGATGATGTACAAGCTGAATCGAACGGTCCTGAATCAAGCTCCACCTTCAGGCGGCAGTAAATCTGACATCTAAGTGGTCTCTCCGCGTAATTCTGGTGATTAGCCACCTACCTTCGATCAGAAATTACGGCCGGTCAGTGATTGAGGTTTGACGAAGATGACGGCTTCGAGTTGCTAACTCTGAAATGATAGGGTTTGGAGTTGAGGTTTTGGAATATCTAAAAGATTAATGCAAGTAACATTATTAGAATAAAATACACCACTCGTCTTGTGACTGGTCTTTCGTAACAGGTTTTTCGAAAACCAATAACTAGTAGTTAATAGTAGTTATTTTACACTAATGATTCCGCTCGCAACCGCACTAGCAGACAATATTTTTTGTCTGCTAGTGCGGAAACGGCCAAGTGTTATATCTGAAGTCAATGATCAAAGACTATTATAGACTTTTTTTAGCTGAATGTAGCGTCACAGTATTCAGTCGTAAGCCTTGTTTATCTACCAATATTATAAGATAATGCTCCAAGTAATAAAGTACAAACAGACAAACTTCAAGACGTTTAAACGTTCAATTTCCATCACGTCATTCATACTTACAAACCACTCAATCTTTCTATTCATAAAACTATCCCTCGTAATTTTAAATTAAAAAAAACCCTTCAAATTCATAATTGACTTCGGAAAACTCGGTATTTTTTGCGAAACGGTTTTCTCGCGAAGTGGCGACGTAAATAATTCAAAAAGAGTTTTTAATCAGTCGTCAAGCGATTTACAAATTAAACAGGGGCCGTGTTATGAAGAAATATCGTGAGCGGTGGCGCGCGCGTTTCCATTGCGTTACATTTTTACTTTATTCTGACTTGTTTCTTTAGCTCTATGAACTTAAAATTGAACTTGCTGTATTTTGGCAGATTTTTTTATATCCCACAAGAACAGTCTGTTTTCCGGATTAAAAAGTATTAGTAAAAAGTGTGCTATTTTAGATTATCTATCATTGTGCTTTTAATCTAAATCCGTTCAGCCGTTCTGGTGCGATTTAGTAATAAACATCCATCCATCCGTTTATTATTTTTTTATTTTATTAAACCATTCAAACTTTTGCATTTATATTATTTGTTGACATTACTGGTAGGTATCCGTATTATACCTTATACTGTACCGTGGCTAATGTAAAAACGTGAGTCAGTGTAGAGTCGTAAAACTGAACGAAATCTCGTGCCGGAAAACAGAGGAAACGCACATAAAAGAAGAAATATAGCCGGCAAGGATCTCTCCGCAAAAAGCTCGCAAATTTCCCCATCAATTATCATTATTAAGGAGCGGAGCGCGCAGACGTGGAGTAATTGAGTTTTATAAATGGCGACGTGACGTCACAAATACGAGAACGTGTGTGTGACGGCTGACGGGTGATTATGGAAACGAATAATTAGTAATGTGGTATTTATTTTGTGATTATCACGGAATGTCATCAAAATTATACAAAAGTATGGTTTTGAAAGCTTTCAAAAACTGGCCAGACGGTTAATTTATTTATGTACCTACTTACTAGATTATCTTGTAATTACTTTGGTAATAAAAATGCAAACAATAACCATTACATATTATAGGTAAGTACTTACTGTTATTCTCTCGAGCGATAGTAATTCAGAATTTAGAATTTATTTATTGTACATGCACAATTTATACAGCTTATATCTAAATATTAGCATAAGTAGTACATGCACACTGTAAGGGCACTGAAGTTTAGTCTGAGTAATTTTAATCCATCACATGGACCTTTTGATTGGTATAGTTCTCGCAGCGGATCTCGGCCGTCGTGAAGTTAGCCGTTTCGATGCGCAATGGAGCTTTTTCAAACTAAATTGTCTTTGCGCATCACAAACGGCTGGCTTCACGGAAGCCTAGATCCGTTGTGCGAACTATAAATGGCACATGTTTTGCAGTCTTCTCTTTGATAGCCTAATGTGAATGTAAACATTAATATTTTTTTTTATATTTTTGAATTTTCAATTGAAAAATAAAGTAGTGCAAGGCCGATTTCCGGTATAAGTCAGTGGCCACCTATGGTGACGGAGTTACTAGGCCGCCCGAAGGTGTCCGTCGTGGCCTAACAACTTTTAAAAATCTGGGACCGACTGCTTTACGTGCCATCCAAAGCACGGAAGTGCTCAGTAAAAATTACCACTGGCGGTCACCCACCAAATGGTGACAACGCGGAACAGTGCTTAACTTCGTTGATCTATTATGTTTATGAACCACTTAGCTAGCTACGTCACGAGCGCTTCGTATAGTAATAGTTCCTTTAATATCGTAATAGTGCCGGCTCACTCCGTCAGAGTTATCGATTCCACATTAAGATTACGAGCAAACAAACAAATAAGTTGCCTTTTATTACTGGCGTTAAAGTAGAGCTGACAGCCGGACAGCATGTCACGAACATAAATATTGACAATAACAGTTACAATTATAACATAGGCCTGACCTGTTATCGCTTTGGGGCCGTTTGTAGTGATGGGATTAAACTAATAATATATATATCGATAAAAAATAATAGGTTAACCTATTTTAATAACGCAGCACAATTTTATTATTATTCAGGTGTTTAGAAATGGTAATGCATTGAAATTAATTTTATACTGTGGTTCGTACATCATCATCATGACCAATTTCCTAACGTTCTTACTGCTGGGACACTGGCTTTCTCTCGAGCGAGAGTGATTAGTTTTTAATCCACTTCGCTGACCTAATGCAATTTTTTTTTGTTTTATCTACCACATCCAATTTTTAGTCGGTAACAGAGATTTTAGATATATCATCATCATGACAGCCTTCTAATGTTCCCACTACTAGGACACTGGCATACTTTTAAGCGACGAGAGTGATTAGGTAGAGTGGTTAGAGTTTTTCAAATAGAAAAATTCATTGGTGCACGACCGGATTCAAACCCACTACTTTAAGATCAGAAGGTGAGGTCAATACCACTAGACCACCAGTGCTCTTTTTTCTTTTGAAATATATATTCTCTTATTAATAAATAAACTCTGATTTTTGTGGCCTGCTAAGTATTGTTTATCCTTATCATTCTTATGTCTATGAACAAAGATGATGACCATTTAAAAAGCGTTTTAACTAACAGACGCTTATAGTATGACTATGGCCTTTAAATGTCAAATGTAAAACATTGTTATCGCGCCTTGCTGCATTGACATGAATAAGTTTAATTTTTATCGATACATCCGCGCCCTGCTGCGTTAATATAAGCTTTTATCGATAAACAATGCTAACAGTCACATCACTATTAACGCGTCAAAGACAACTCGTCCCATTGAACAGTTAAAACACGTTGTAAATTCATGAGTGTTATTGTTCCGGCGACGTTAGAATTAACGATTATTGTTTGTTGATAGACACAGACTATCTGGCTAGATAAAAACTCGGAGCTATAATAATACGGATATGGTATTTTATAAATAAATATTTTATTTTTAGAACCGAACTTAATCACTCTTAAGTAAGTTCGTATGAGTCAGTGGCGAACTCTGTTGACAGAGTTTTTAAGCCACCCGAAGGCCTTTGTCATGGCCTTCGGGTGGCCTAAGTTCTAGAGTTTTTACTGTCATGGTCCTTTAAGTACTGTTTATTCCCTTAATAAAAAAAAAAAAAAAAAAAAACTTAGCACGTTCAAAGGGCACCCGCCATCCGATCTTATAATCGTGGAAGGCAACGATGAAGGAAAGCATCGTGAATTACAAAAATACAAAATTCATTTATTCATATAAAAGCATGTTTACAAGTAAATGTGCAGCTCTGCCTTCTGTGTTAGTTTAACATATTATATAAACTGTATTAAATTAAATTTAAAAGTTCTCAAACATAACCTAGTACAATTTTCCAGTGTGGATTTATCCTAGAAAAGTACGATTATATGTACAACGTTTTTTTTGCTTGTGTGCTTTTTAAAACTTTTAAGAAGAAGGAGTAAGATGGAATGTAATTATTATAAAGTATGTTTTGTTACATAAAAGTGGTGAGGTATGAGCTCTTGTATACATGTAAGCTTTACAAGTAGCATTACATTTTTTTCATAACTTTACATTTATTTCTGATGTATCATCGTGAATTAATTAATTCATTCATTTATTTACCAAAAATTATAGTACTTAACTTTTTTTTTTTTTAATATACAACTGAAGTGGCAACCAAGCGTACGGCCCACAAGTCAAAGTTCGCAAAATCAGGCATTAGAATAATAAGTTATTTTTTACATTTCAACTCACAACAATATACCTTTACTTAGTTTAGCTAAAAATTTATTAAAACTCGAAAAACTAGGTACGCGTGGTGGATTATGACCTAATCAGTCTCGCTCGAAAGTCTGCCAGGGTTACAACAGTAAAAACATCAGAATGCTGACCATATTGAGACTTCTCACTTGATTCGTAGTTCCATGTAACTGATAGAGATTTATGAATGCATATTAAAGCAAGGTTTCAAAGAACTGAATGATACTGCTAAGTTACGATGCCAATAACATTCATGTCAAGATAAAGACGCTTGTTCACTGGCTACATAATACTTAGACCAGTTGGTTTAATAAAACACATCAAAACTAACGACTCAAATAAATAATTCCAGCAAAACAATACCAATTCAAGGCCTAATGTAAAACTTTGAGAGCAACCAAAATATTACAGAGATAAAATTGTTCGGGTGCATTATTAATTCATGAAAAGCGTTCATTTTTCACATTACAGTGCCCGCCAATTTAGTATGCATGTTAGAAAGTTTTTGATATCCATTCCACCCTCAGGACAAGCTTTTTTTTATTTCAGCACTTGATAGCTCAATGCTGGGACACGGGTCTATTCTCTGTCATGAGTAGGCGGACCCAAGATTGGTAGATGGTATGTCATAAGACTTTTCAGTTCTTGGACATAATTGTTTCCTTACGACGTTGTTAACCAGAGTTTCAGCTGAAATGACATGCATCTATAATAAAAAAAACATTGTCCACGAACGTAAGTCCAATGTGTCACCCAATTGCAAAAAAGGGGACAGATCGATCGATTTTGTGCCGTCTGTCACCGCAGACAAAACTGGGTGACAGATGGGAATTGGAAATAAACTTTTTTTTGGTTTGTCAGTATAAAACAAAGTAAAAAACTCAAAAGTCTAGCAAATAGTCATCTAAAACGACGCGTACTGTGCAAGTTAAGATGAATGCTCTCGTAAAAAAGACCGTGGCACACCCTAATAGCTTTACTTTTCATCTGGCTGCAAATTAACAGCCATGCAAATTAACGTTGATTAATTTGACAACATTAATTGTGTAAGGTTATGTTCAAAATATGCAGGCCACTAAGTAAGTAAGTTTGTATGAGTCAGTGGCCAACTCTGGTGACAGTGTGGTTAGGCCGCCCGAAGGCCTCTCTCATGGCTTGACAACTCTGAAAAAGCCGGGACCGACTGCGCCGAAGCACGGGAGCGCTCAGTTGAAATTGCCTCTGGCGGTCACCCATCCAAATGGCGATTTCTAATTTAGATTAGAAATCGATGTCTATCCTATTGAGACAAGAAAAGAGCACCGGTGGTCTAGTATCTAGTCTAGTCTAGTCTAGTCATATCATTAGTTTGAATATATATTTTTTATACCACTAAAGTGGCAACCAAGCGTACGGCCCACTTGATGGTCAGCGGTTACCGTAGCCTATGTACGCATGCAACATCATAGATATCACTTACGTGTTACCACCCTGAGACGTTAGATGGAAAGTCTCATGTGCCTGTAATTTCACCGGAAACCATACCCTTCAAACCGGAACACAGCAATGCGAGCATTACTGCTTGGCGGCAGAAATAGGTATGGTGGTAGTCCTTCCCCGGACGAGCTCTATCACAAAGAACTCTACTACTCTTAAAAAACTCTTAAATTACAGCCAAATCAGTTTAAAGTTGTCAAGTTATCGAGGAACAAACATCCAAACATCCATCGCATTTATATTATTAGTGTGATTAGTGTGATATTAAGTGTGATAGTGTGATAGTCGCCTCGTTTGGACCATGTCTAACCTCACACCTCATTAAACCAGCTCTGTGCTAGAACTCCCGTAACTCAAGGAGCAAAAACACGCGAAATAACTATTCCTTGAGCATTTATAAAATCTGTCTTCAAAGGTCGTAAGTCAAGTTAAATGGCGCACGTTCGCGCAGAGATATTTGTAAGTTATGGCCGCAAATAATTCCGATGAAACCTATCTATGACAGTGGAGATTTATTTCTCATTTTTTTAATCTAGAAAAAGTGTAAGTAGGACATTCTAGAAAGAAAGATAATACGTTTATTCGTGGAAAACATAAGGGCATAGGTTACATACAAAAAGCAGTGAGTAAGTACATTTTGAATAAAACGTTTTTGTGGATTTCTTTGAAGGATTATGTGTTCTTTGTGAGTTGAATTACAGGAATTTGTATCTTATTGCACCCTAGGAGCACACCTTTGTGGTAATGACCACGCATTCCGATACTAAGGTCGTGGGTCCGGTCGTTCCCGGAAAAATGTACACATCAAAATTATGCCATCTCGATGCGAAAGAAATCGCGGGCAACAGCAAGTAAACGTTTATTTTTTAAAACAAAAACCTCATCGCAGTTACAGCCTAGATACGACAGATTATCTAATATGTTACAGTGTACGCGCCGCACCGGAATAACCGGAATAACAGGAATAAGAGCGCTCGTGACGTAGCTGGCTAAGTTGTCCCTAACAGATCAATGAAGTTAAGCACTGTTCCGCGTAGACATCATTTGGATGGGTGACCACCAGTGGCAATTTCAACTGAGCGCTCCCGTGCTTCGGAGGGCACGTTAAGCAGTCAGTCCCGGCTTTTTAAAAGTTGTTAGGCCATGACAGAGGGCTTTGGGTGGCCTAGAAACTTTGTCACCAGGCCACTGACTCATACGAACTTACTTACCGGAATAACAGTCATGTATCACGAGCCTAACTTTTATGAAAGCTGTCTACTAAGCCGGTAAATCACGTAAAATGGCGTTGCTTTTTGTCGTTTAATTTGTAGCTTATTGCGGGGTCGCCGTGTATCTTGCTGAAGGATAACGGAGTCACCACATGCTACGGAACGGAATCAAATAAATAAATAATAAATAAATAATGCTGGACAATCCACACAGCATCATCTAGCTCCAAGCAGAGCATAAGTTATGGGTACTAGATGACTGTGATATACTTAATACAATACAATACATAGATAGATATTTTTTATCATACATAGTAAATACCCGCAACACCCGGAACAAATATTTGCAGAACGTACAAACATTTACGTCGCAGGCGGACCTTCGCCCGCTGCACCACATTACTGTTACAAGTCTCTATACAAGCCTACAAGGCCATTGTTTTTTCATCGCGTCGTTCACGCGTTGCCAGTCACTGCGCTGTCGCGTCTCAGGGTGAGGCGAATGAAGTCATGCACACCTTTATACCGTTGACATAAGGCTGCGATTCTGCTTGCACTGCTTCACAGGTAGGCCACACTACATACACATACACAACACAGTCCTGCTGACCCCACAGTACGATTCCCTGTGTCGTAGGTATTTTCGTAGGTACGTTTTTTCAGACACTATTTATCGATCTTGCAAACATACAATGAACGCATTTGCCTGTATTTGAAGCAGTTTTGTTTAAAATGATTATTAAATAGAACAATATTAAAGATGAAATGTTATCTAGAATAAAACAGTTTTTGAACAACTTTGAGTAATAAGAATTTTATGAAGGATTTACCAGATTTACTTTTTTTTTTTATTTGATTTACCAGTTGGTCGAATCCACAGTATTTAATAATATTTATTTGAGTATTATTTTTGTTTATCTGGATTTTATATACGAAATATAAATAATGAACTCACCTCTTTGCGTGCGTCAACTCTGTAAGATCACTAAATTAAACTAAAAATCGTAGCTATAAAATTAGCATACTTGTAACATAAATTTGTTTGCCTTAGGTAGGTAGGTATTTATATCTAAACACTTGTCTTGTGTACTCGTATGACAAGTTGTTTATAATTAGACCGATATGTGGCGGTTGCGGTGAGGTTGCGGGTTCGATTCCCGCCTCGGGACAAAAGTTTGTACGTACTAATATTGTTCCGGGTGTTCTGGGTATTTTCTTTGTATAATAAAAATATCAATCTATGGATGTATTTTACTGTAGTATATCAGCTATCTAAATAGTACCCATAAAACAAGCTCTGCTTAGCTTGGGGCTAAATGATGATGTGTGGATTGTCCAGGATCATTTAATTATTTATTTATTCAATGGTAGGTAAGAGCTTTTAAGAGGCATCAGTGGTAAAAAAAAAAGTGTAAAATTAAATATTAGACTTATTTAGGTACTTACAGTAATTTTATTTTCCTGTGTTATGGTTTTTATCTATGGTATTAGGTGTCATTTTATTGTTTGTCTACGCATCTTTTATTTGAGTTTGAGATAATCATCTAACCTCTCTGCATGTGTCAACTCAAATAAACTAAAATGTTGCCTTCAAACTAACATTAACATTGAGTCTTATAATCTCTAGTACTACTCCGCTAATCCTTTTAACAAATAAGGTCACACAGTTAACACCTAAAAGTTAAACTCAAAAGAAAAATATCGACACGTGTTTCAACCCTCCACGGGACATCATCAGATCATCGACTTGTTCTCCGGCAGACGTATTGCTCCGTCGAGCGCTGGAGCCATTGTTAATAAAAGTTATTCACGTCATAAACAAATAAACGTTACAAAGAAAGTGTCTCCATCAATTTTCCCAAGTCTTATTTGCGAAGCTGTATGTTGGTAAAACGGCAAACACCGCACGCGCGGTCACAGCGACCAAGCGAACCGCAGATTGGAGAGAAAACAATTTGCAACAAAAACAAACCTGTTATCCGAATACTTAATTAAAACGCAAATTGGTGACCGCGACTCTCTACTCCGTAGGGTTGGGCGATTTGTGTTTGCTATTATGATTTTACGATACAATTTTTTAAAATACATTGAACCCTAATGATAAACATAAAGAAACATGTAAATAGCTAAACTTAAAAATAAAAAAGATAATAATTTCTGTTCGTTATTTTCGCTAAAACTCGAGAACGCCTGGATTATGATTTGGTTAATTTTGGTTTTAAAATATTTTTGCACAGCGAATGTTTATGCGGGGAAAAAAATGGGAGAACGGGCGCGTCAGCTGGTTACTTCTAGAAGTATAATACGGTTGTAGTTTAATTCTATCGGCTACCAATAATAAAATAGGTCCATCCTATTAATGAAAAACAGTTTTGAACTAACAATAGAATATTAAGAGTCGTTTCAATGTTTCCGATCTGTTTTGACTGATTTTATATAGTACCTACAATTATTTTCGTTTTGAACAAATCTTATAATATTTTTTTCCCGAAATGTCTGATTTTCAAAATGCGTTTGTTCATAAGTATGTTCGTATGAGTCAGTGGCCAACTCTGGTGACAGAGTTTCTAGGCCACCCGAAGCTTTTGTCATGGCTTAACAACATTAAAAAAGCCGGGACCGACTGCTTAACGTGCCCTCCGATACACGGGAGCTAATGAATATCAAACTGCACTATTCCATCGAACAGACCCCCTCCCTACGCTCTGGTTTTGCATAATAAACGGTGGAATTAGCATAAAATCGCCGACAGCTAAGCTATTTGACTTGCTAAAAGTAGCTGCAGGCGTACATTGATTAGTTTTCATTGCAAATTGTTTCGTATCGCTATGTAAATAAGAGTTGGGAAGCGTGAAGTGAGATGTTTTGAAATTGTAAAGCACAGAAACTCTCGGTAGGCGATTGTTTGCGGTTTAAGTTATCTGCGGTACAAATGTTTGCATAATCTGCAAATATTTGTTCCGGGTCTAGGTTGGTAGGACGCATAGTTTTTGAACCATAAGCCATAGCCTCTGATGCGGATTAATGGATGGCACATGAAACTATGTCCTACAAACTTAATTTTATAACATTCTGTGTTTTTTATTGCATGATGTTTTCCTTCACTATTTGAGAGCTTTCAAAAACTCATTCAAAATAACTATTACAATAGTCAGCCTTCTAATGTTCCCACTGTTGCGGAACTGGCCTACTCTTGACTAGAGTGATTGGGCATTATTCTACAACGCGGACACAACGCAGATTAGTGGATTAAATAACAAATATTAAAATTCAAACATAACAAGGAGGCTTCACGCGACCAATTTAAATATATAAAATTATTGCGTGTTTGGCTGACTGACAACGCATCATTTGGAATTTTCAGTCATTGCTATCATAATTCAGCCAATAGACATCTATCTCACCTTGACTTCTGGCCTAAGCCTCAAAGAGCGCCATGAAAACAAATCTTTTAACATCCACTGAGTTTTCTTTCTTCTTTTCTATTTTTGTGTAAGGGCACAGAGTAATTACTCTGTGGTAAGGGTGCACTGAGAAAGGAATACCCACAGAACTATATTTGAGTAGAATGAGTGAATGTACCTCGCGTGCCAAAAAAACGGGCTAAGTAAGGGCTGAGAACCACTTTACTCGCCGCGAAACTCAGTCTGCTCCCAACCGGGGGCGGTGTGGTGGTGTGCCAGTGCCTAGAATCGGTTTGCCGCGTGCTTATCGATGCTTTTAAATCATTTACTAAAATACATTTGTGTGTAAAATACAAATACGCAAAATGTTACACGCTCGGTTTCCATACAAATCGACGAACTCTTTTATTCTACTTAAATATAGTTCTGTGGGAATGAATACCCGAAATTCAGCTCCCAACTCTCAGAGGACGCGAAAAAATTAATAAATAAAACGAACAAAGTCGCGGGTTTTCCCACTAGTTTTTGTATAAACGGGTCTTACTAACCGTCGATTAGCGTACACTACATATTATTCCCGCACACCCTAATCACATTTAATACGCCGTTTATAAGTAATAACTGGCGGTTAGATTTTGTTAAAAAGCACAAATTATAGGGCAATAATTGGTGCTCTATCCATCGATTTTGTCATTATTGGTTGAAGGTCCCGGCCTTAGGGAAATTAGTAGCTTGATAATTTAATTATTTCTGTTTTAAGGGCATGGTTTATTTCTGCTTTCATGCAAGAATATAAACTTACCTATAATTTAGAATATGATTTTATGTATTCTTAGAACCGAACCTAGTTTACCTGGTGGTAGGACTCTTCAGCAAGAGTTCGTCTTGGTGGGTACCACCGCAGTTTCAGATATTCTACCTCCAAGCAGCAGTGTGCAAGCATTACTGTGTTTAGGTTTAAAGGGCATTGTAGCAAATGAAATTACTGGGCGAAAGAGACCTAACAACCATGTCTCGGGGTGATAAGCGCAGTGCAGTGCCACGCAAACACTTAAAACTTTAAGCTTTGTGTGGCACTGCATCTGTTATAGTCAGGCGTGGTGCTTATCATCAGGCGGGCGTCTTGATTGTCTTTTCAATTGCTAAAATAAAAAAATAAAAGACTTTGAAGTCCCATTATTATGGTCTCACTCTGTATATAAATAAACCTAAAAACTTCAAGAAATGCTCTCAAAAACAACCTTTCACAGGTTGTTTTTGAGAGCATTTCTTGAGACGTCTTGTCGTGAGACTTCTCACTACAGAGTTGGAGCGCTCGTGACGTAGCTGGCTAATTTGTTCTTATCAGATCAACGAAGTTAAGCACTGTTCCGCGGGGTCATCATTTAGATGGGTGACCGCCAGTGGTAATTTCAACTGAGCGCTCCCGTGCTTCGGAGGGCACGTTAAGCAGTCGGTCCCGGCTTTTTAAAAGTTGTTAGGTCATGACAAAGGCCTTCGGGCGGCCTAGAAACTCTGTCACCAGAGTTGGCCACTAACTCATACGAACGAACGAACGAACTACAGAGTTTGGAAGAAATTTTAAAATGTTTTTCATCCATCAAAGTACTTTTAATCCTCAACACTAAATAATACCACAAGCTACTGCATCCGACAACAATGCTCGAAACTGTAATTCTAAACATAATTATGAAGTTGCTCAACGTCGAAAAAAATCAATTTCATGGCTGCACCTAAGCCTATAAGCTAATAATTTTTACACAGAGAAATAAGCTTTATGTCGAACTGGAAAGGGTGGTTATGGTTCGTAGAGGGGTAAAATAATCCGCCTATTGTTTGCTATTTGTCGACGTAAGCCGAGAACTTGTTATTGTATAGCAGTTTTGACATATCGATAACATCTCAGCAAAGGACACCCGTCACTACGTGTTTGTGAAAGGGATTTACAATGGCAACATTGGGGGCTGGTTTTTGAGTCTAATTATCAGGGGTGAAATGTGGTAAAAATATTTTTTGTACCGCAATAAGCTAGATATATTCTATTGGCTTTATAACAATGAAACACGAATAAATGATGACATTTTTTTATGCAAAGATAGAAGAATTGAATTCGGATTTTCTTCGGTCTCCAGAAATAAGCTTTAAAAGACGGTACAAAGTGATCTTTGTGATTTTAAACGAGTAAAATTCTATTGATTTTAGACCGGAAATGTCTCTACCTGAATCTTTGAAAAAACCTGAAATCTTTACACGAGTATAAGATCTGCGTTTTAACAACAGTTTAAAATGATTCAAGATTGAAGATGTTATTTGCTTATTGCAGACTGGTTTTTTATTAAAGTATTGTACTCCATTTTCGAGATCGCAAATTGTTTGTTTGTTGATTGAACAGATTGTACTAATGTATTAAGGTAAAAAAAAAATTTTAGTTCTTGATGTCAATTTTATTTAACCATTCGTTGCATAGACAATAAAAAAAGCCGCATCTAAAGTTTTGTTGTTATAACCACAAAAACAATTTTTTTTATATTAAATAATCTTCAAGATTAAAAAAACAACTAAATTATAAGTACACTCAATTGGCTACCGAATTTGATACGACCGGGGCACACACAATAGACCCAGCTTAGCTCTATTCACGTGACATATTGTCAACCAAATAACATTGTGTGCCGAGTGGTAATTTTACGAGCGAGTGATGGACTTTGACGGCTCCGTGACAGTTCAGGGGTGGGATGGTGAGTAGAACTTAGCAGGGTACCGAGAAAATTTATAGCTCAATAAAACTTATTTTATCGAGAAGTGAAAAATTTGCATACAATACGTAATTTTTGTCAAAAACCAAGTCAAACGCTGTCCGTCGGTCTGTTCTCGGTGGGCTGACGAGAGTTTATTGTTTGAGCTTTGTTAGTGGTTAACTTTTTTGAAATAAATCATTTTTGGGTAAAGTATGTTGAGCTGAGAAAGTAAGTTGAAGTGGCAGTGGGTTAAAAAAAGGTTCTCGTACGGCGACCACGAACTGGAAAACGGAGTGTATAGTACGGTCCCCCTACTCGATGGACCGATGAAAATAAAGCAGTCACTAGAAGTTGGTGGATGGGAAGGCTCAAAATTGGTCGTCATGGCGCTCTTTGGAGAAGGCCTATGTCCAGTGGATGTCTATCGGCTGTCATGATAATAATGATGATATTGAGCTGAGTATTTGGATCATTTTACTTTTTAAAATAAAGTGTCCGGTAAGTGACAAATAGAATCAAGATAATGATTGCTTCTGAGCACCTCAAAGCACATCACTATAAATAAAGATAGTCCAACATTCCTGTTATATTTTGATGAATATGGAAAAAAATAAGGAAACAAAATCATTTTATTTTTCACGAGCATAAATACGTATTTATCGGGTGTCAATTATTTCGTTCAAACACCTTTCTGAAAAGTCTCGAATATCACAAACCCTGATCTGAACAGAAGCCACCACGAAATTGCCTATTGCGCAAAACATCGATAAGTAGCTAAATCCTATTTGTACACACGTAATCCGAGCATGCCGGATCAAATGACCGGCACATCTTTCACAGCTTTAGGCCACACTATCCTAGTCATAACTTCTACCACCCCGTCTTTATTATCTCATAAAAAGAGTTCAGATTCGCTTGCGTTACGGTTTTGCGGAAGCAAATAAATATTGTAACGATAGACCTTATCTAATCCATGCAACAAAACCTCGCGTCTCTTATTACAACAGCTATAGAGCTCTGAATAGCTTAGCAATGGTTTGGCAGTAAAAAAAAAAGGTGATGACAGAATAACAGTCATGTTAGATAAGCCATTTGACAGGAATCGAGTGACATAACATAAAGGGCATTGTGCGCGGTACTTAGCCAAATAATGGGTGATGTGAATGGAATGAGGGCTTACAGGAAACTTTGAGATAATGGTCTTCCACAATATCATCATCATCATGACAGCCTTCTAATGTTCCCACTGCTGGGACACTGGCCTACTCTCAGGCGAGAGTGATTGGGTCTTAATCCACCACGCGGACCCAATGCGGATTGGTGGATGGCACATGTCTTTCGAATTTTTAGTTCTTGGACATGCCGGTTTCCTCACGATGTTTTCCTTTACCGTATGAGAGCACTGGCATTGCGCACATAAATTTTTCGAACAGAAAAATCCATTGGTGCACGACCGGGTTTGAACCCACGACCTTAGGATCGGAAGGCGGGGTCACTACCACTAGACCACCGATGCTCTTCCACAATATTTAGGTCCTTATTATCATGTACTACCTCTTGTAGTTGACCACGATGTTAAAATCTGTCGTGTATATTCTTTGACATAACGAAATACTACTTTGGCGAGCGAGCCGCTAAAATGAATGTTTTTGTAAATAAGGCAACAAATAACACTATTATCTTTAGCTATATTTGGCATATAAAGAATGGTGAATTAAAGCAGGTTTTCATTGATTCACTGACTGCCAAACATGATCATGTCAACTTGATCAATTAGACCAGTGTCCCAAAAGTAGAAAGGCTGTCTATGGTGATTTGGAAATTGTTCTTTTCTGTAATACTAGTCAATAGTATAGTTGGTAGAGCCAGCGGAAAAGTCCTTGGTTAAGCGATCATTACACGGTGGTATCACGTCGCATCGCCAAATCACTCAGCGGATATCATAATACTCTCTTGCCAATTATGAATATGGCGTCTGAATGCAAACTGCCGTATTTTAAAATACCGTCGTGGACACAGGTCAAAGAAAATAGCTGGTTAACAAGTGTCTCGTATGACATATGCAAAAGGTAATCTTTTTCTTGTCCGCTCAAGTCTTCATCACCATCACGGTCAGCTTTATAATGTTTCCACTGTTGGGACACTAGCTTATTTTCGAGCTAAAATGATTAGGTTCTTTTCCACCCACGTAGACCCTATGTGAATTTCTGGTTGGCATGATGCCCCTGATGCGCAGAGTACGGGACAGTCGCAACAGCATCCTGAGTGCCTGACATCTCCACTCTGGAAGTGTCTCGTGCAGAGGGTAATCAATGAAGGAAGTTATTTCCTTGGTTGCTTATCCTCTCCTCAGCATATCGCAGTGCTATTCATATTTTTATTTTTACGTTGTTTTATTATTCTTAAAATGTGTGTTGATTTTAAAATTTAAACTCTTAAAAATATGGACTTATAATTAGTCTGAAATAAAATATTTTTATTTTATTAATTATGTATTTTTTTTATGTTTTAGAGAGGCATAGCAACTGCTGCTATTGCACTACATAACACAGCTATTTAATTCTCGGCACTGCGCCTTGGCCCCACACAATAGCATAAATACTGCTGAGACACACGATCGGACAAAACAAACGTATTGATAGTATATATTAGCAATAAATCTGATATACTGGACGTGTAACTAGCGTCCGCCCGTGATTTGCATTGCAATCTCCATTGGAATAATACTGGCTGTGCTTTACCTATATTTCATTGAAGAGTTCTTGGAACTACATATTTAAGTTAGATCTAAGTGGTTGTCCAGTTGAAATTAGGACATTTACATGCTAGAGAGAAATAGGAATGTCTACTGAGTTTATTCTTTTCAATTCTTTGTATAAAGATGTTTGGTAACAGAAGGGCAATTCCATTAACAAAGATTGCAAACCAACTTTTATACAAGTCCTAGTTGCAAACGAATTGTTGGTTGACCGCTGTTAAAAGGAGTTTACCTGCAAATTATCCGGGAATTTTGAAAATATTCGTATATATATTTGAATTTTCACTTTGCTACTTCGTATCTTTGGAATCTTCTGTAAACCGGGAAATGTCTGAATCAACTGTTTGTCCTGGGGGTAGGCTCGAGCCCGTTTTGTTTGTACCACCGCAGTGCCAGATATTCTACCTCCAAGCAGTAGTGTGCAAGCTGCACTGTGCTACACGGCACTTCAGCAAGTGAAAGAGACACGTCTTGGGGTGGCGCGCGCAGTGCACTAAAACCTAAAAGTTTGTGTTATTGTTAGCCTCAGGCGGACTTGATCGCTTCGTCATTTGCTAATATAAAAAAAATGGTGTGCCTAATAGTAGGTAGATATTTGAAAAGCGTGGCCTCTGACGTGGCGTGAAGAGGTTAGTTTCTTTTGCTGACAACTAGTCTCAAATTATCACTTCAAATTAGCTATTGATTGAATTATAATAACAAAATCGATAGAACAGCTCACTAGGAAACTAGCTAGGTTAGTTTGTTTGTTATGACAACATGTCCGGCTAGCGTAAATAGCAATTTTTCTATGAAAAAGTAGAGAAAATTAGAAGCAGTTCTGAGTTTTTTCACAGTCAGTATCATGTTAAATTTGACAGGATACTAACCGTATACTAGCAGTATACGGTTGGTACAAAAATACAAAAAACCTAGAATCGCTTTACTAAACCCCGATTCTAAGATTTTAGCAATTCGTATAACGTTAGCAACAACCAATACCCTCGATTACTGCATGTGTGTCTCTGACTCACACACACACATACTCACACACCCATCTAAGGCATTCTATTGGTTGCCTAATGCTTGGCTTGGAGGCAGTATATCAGCAGGTGGAATCCACCAAGCCGAGGTTCGTACCTAAGTGGTGCCCTTGCGCTAGTTGCCACTCAAATCTTTGCGGGCAGCGCCTTCTGCGTTCGCTAAAAGTTCGTGTGATGCTGTCTCGGACCGTCAGACGATCTAACAGCATATAGTCCATTAGAAATCAAGACGTTAGAGTATACTAGTTATCCATTTCATGAGCTATGCCCATAATAATGATAGATGGGTGCAGGAAATTGAAATGCCCTCGTTTGTTTCAAACAAGAAATAAATAATTTCTATCATTCGTACCCTCTATAACTACTGCCATGTCGCAATTATTGTGTAGTTTTTTTATTTCATTGCAATTAGTTATTAATGACTTAATGAGGTATCTGGGTGAGTAATGGTATTTTTCTTTACAAGTAGGCATAACTTTTATACAGAAAGTTAATAATTAGGGATACTAGTACAATAGTGAAGATGTTGACCGCATATACGTCCACTGCTGCTCAAAGGACCCTCAAAAAGAGCCATGGTGACTAATTTGAGCCTTCACCACGGACTTCGCCGTCCTATACTTCGTTTTCCAGTTCGCGGACATTTAATTTAAAGCATTTATTGTGTGCATAACGTCAATAACCTGCAACTAAGTCTTAAAACTGATATTAAGTAAGTAAGTAAACAAAGATTTCTACATGTCGTCAAAGTAGAGTAGTAGAGTTCTTTGTGATAGAGCTCGTCCGGGGAAGGACTACCATACCTATTTCTGCCGCCAAGCAGTAATGCTCGCATTGCTGTGTTCTGGTGTGAAGGGTATGGTTTCCGGTGAAATTACTGGCACATGAGGCTTTCGATCTAAGCCTCAAGGTGGCAACCCGCGAGTGATACCTCTGGTATTGCAAGCATCCACAGACTGCGGTAACCGCTTACCATCTTGTGGGCCGTACGCTTGGTTGCCACTTCAGTTGTATAAAAAAAACAAAAAAAACTGAGTAAGTAAGTTCGTATGAGTCAGTGGCCAACTCTGGTGACAGAGTTTCTAGGCCTCCCGAAGGCCTCTGTCATGGCCTAACAACTTTGAAAAAGCCGGGACCGACTCCTTAACCTGTCCTATGAAGCTCGGGAGCGCTCAGTTAAAATTGCCACTGGCGGTCACCCATCCAAAAGGTGACTACGCAGAACAGTGCTTAACTTCGTTGATCTGGCTACGTCAGGAGCGTTCCTCGTAAAACTGAAATTTATTGGTTTCAAATGAATGAGTACCTACTTGATGTACCGCAAAGAGAGGCTAAGTTCCCAAAGAAGCGGAATCGATTTAAGAGAGCATAGTGATGTATTACAGCGGTGTCGAGCTCGTGACCGCCCCGACCTCGCCCCATAACTCAGGGACACTCGCTAGTGATGGGAAAACGGGCGGTGGGAAAACAGAAAGATCGGACTTGAACTACTTTTGAATTAAGTACTTATATCAAGTTGTAATTTAGACAATATTTTTGGGAGAGAAAAAAAATATTTGTGATCACAAATTTTTTTTGACCTTATCATCTTCCACATCCTGACTTTGCCTACTGGCTCCCTTAGTATGTGCCAACCGCAATCCTGCGCTAGTCTTATCCATTTACGGCTCGCGACTTTAGCTAATTTTCATAGAACTTATATCCTAGAAACTGTGTTTTGGTTGGGAGCCAGAGATTATAACCCGTAATCACAGGCACCAATTTATTTACAGCTCAACGTTATTTTAAACTTTTATATTAATTTTTTTTACACTTTTTCTGTGTTATTTTTTTTTTATTGACCTTACTTTTCTTAACCAATTTAATGTTGGTATACAAAACTGATTTAAAAAAAGTCAGCCTCGATTCAAGACTGCAGGACGGCAAGACTGACCAACATCCCTACAAGATCCTTCGAATGTTTTATGGCCTGATGAAATGACCTGTCCCAGCCTTGGGCAGGCTCTGTAAATCGGCATATCTCGACTCTTAAGATAGATGGTGCCTTTATCGCGCTTTTGATGAGGTGACTAGCTACTGAAGATTGAGGCGCTGCGCTGTTTTAAACGCCTATTTAAAACTATCAGCAATATTGTGTGTGTCTGCTATGTGGGCAAACAAGACAGATACAGAATCACAAATTATGTAGGCGCTTAGGCGTATAAATGATATAAATGATAAAAAAAATTGTGGAGATATTTTGTTGTGGTGACAACGTTTTTTTTTTTATTGTTTCTATTTTTTTCATTGTGTAGCTATTTATAGAACTATAAACCGCTACATAGACCTAAATTGACTTGATCGTTTAAAGTTTGATTCTCTACCCAAAGCCCTGAAGCAATCTACATAAGATACAACACTTGTAACTTACAACCATCATATTCAAGTCTGCATCTGCAAGTCTAAAAAAACAAGGTCAGCACAGTCCGTTAAACCTTATAAAGTGTATTTATAAAAAGATTCGTGAAACTCTCCAAAGAAGCGGTCGTCAGCAGTTTCCCCTGAATATTCATAAAGATAAACTTGAATTTATGCGATCATAAAACGAGGACCGGCGATAAAGAAGTTTCACTGAAAATATTCTACTTACATTTTATTTTTCATGCTGAATTAGTGAGGCTCCCGCGACTTTGCGCGGAGGTATTTAGTCGCTAAGCTTTAAAACTGAACATCTAAAAAGTATCAATACATCAGAATTTAATATATTTATTTATTATTTATTTGAGTATACAAGTTGCTTCCATAGTTGGGCCGGAAGTCATTTTGTGATAACACGTTTCTTTTGTACAAGCATCCGTTAGTAGCATCTGTTTGTGTGTATTTTTCTTTAAAAAAAAAACGAACTTTTCATGTTTTTCACAAAACCTGACGCATGCTCGTACATTACAAAAAAATAAGTTCGTATAAGTGAGTGGTCAACTCTGGTGACGAAAAGTACTTAGTACATAGAAGTCAGCATTCTACATCTAAGCAATGAGTCCAAGAGGCATATTAAACAAGTTCTCCAAAACCCACTAATCGATAGAGGAATAAAAAGTTCTATTAGACACCCTAGAGGCCTAGAGTGGTGCGGTGGATAGGTACAGTCAGCAAAGATAGTGGTCTATCACTTTTGACCAAATTTCTGTGATAATGTATGACGTTCAAACAAATTTCAACCTTAGGGTGGTACACCACATTTTTTGCTGACTGTACAGGAGGACTGCACGTTTATTGGTGTGTGTCGGCCGGCGCGTGTTTTATGAAGGAAACTGTCCGTCACGCCATAAATCTTCGGACGCTACTGCCAAAGATCGCACGGCCCACGAAAGGATAAAACCAACTCGTAAAAAGTATGTATATTTAGTTTTTTGTAGAAGCTTAACTAGAACTATGTCAAAGACTTGTGTAGTTTGTCTTGAGGAGGAAGAACAGGAATACACTATAATAATTAGGTACTCTTGTAGATTGAGTAAAGAATTATTCATAAAAAAATATTTTACCATTTTTATTACCAATATTATAGTACCTACCCATTGATCACTGGGCAGTGTGCTACGCTTGCTACGCTTGCTACGCTTGCTACGCGGGCTCGTAGATGCGTTAAGAAAATCGTAACTTATTAAATATTATGACTTATTTCAGTTATAATGTTTTATTTGATAATAGCTGTTGCTGTAATTTTACCGGCAATGATATCCTTTGTACTAGAACAATATAAAATATGATTACTACCTGGCAGCTGAAATAGAGATATACTAACACGTAATGTTTCTATTTATAACTTTAATTTTAGCAACTTGCTAAGTAATGTCAACGAACATAACTACATTGACATTTTAGCAACTTGCTAAGCATTGTCTTTTGTCATTTTTATGCCGTTAAAGAACAATGCGTTGACTGATTTGAAAGAAACATTAGCTAACAAAGAAGTTAATAGTTCGTTTATGAATAAAGCTCAGAGTGTACCACCACACCATATCTAACCCACTCTATCACAAAGAGTTTATACAATAATAATTGTATAAATGTTTGAACGATCTGCAAACACCCGGAGTGTTCTGACAGTTCTGGGTATTTTCTATGTTTAATAAAAAATATATATCTATGTATTGTATTGTATTATATAAGTTTTCTAGTTTCCATAACACAAGCTCTGCTTAGCTTGGGCAATGATGCTGTGTGGATTGTCCAGCATTATTTATTTATTTACAAGAGCAGTTTTAGTAATTTTAAAAAGCAACAAACTAGTAGTTCCTCCTTTCTCGTACCGTGTCATAGCCAAGTGATATATTGCGAGCGGGTCAGCTCGAGTCACGAGCTGACAAATTCATTCCTCACTTGACACCGTGCCCTCCTCCCTACCCTCCCCTCACCCGCGAGGGGGACACGCTAATCTGTGTTACACTATGAATTTTTCAGTACAACATGTTATTTATGTATGATGCTAAGTGAGAGCGATGTAAGTGTAAATAGTGTACTGAGGAGATACTGACGGCTTAACATGCCCTCGGTAGCACGGAAGGTCCAATCTGGTTGAAACTTGGTATTTAAAAGTTGATTGTCGTCGGGAATTTTTGAGTTTTGATTACTTTCTCTAAAAAAGGGTAACAAGAGTATGTTGCTCACTTTCAAAGCTCACTTTACAAGTATGTGCTTGCGAGGTCTACTGTTCGGAAAACTGCTAGTTTAATCAAGAAGTGACTTAGTCCCCTACGCTATGAGCACTTTTGCCATTCCACTGAAACAAAATCAGTAAAATCGTGTGAAAATTACGTTGTCACATCTAAACACAGGATTTGTCACACAAAAAAGAACTATTACAATGCGTGTCGCATTGTAACATACGTTTGTTGCAAATACACGCAAACACGTGATAAATCTAAAAGTCATGAAGCTCTCTCCGGGTCGTTTCCTTCAAATAAAATATATTGGACGAATAAAAACCGGTGAAATCTTTCTCTGGGAGTCCGCATTTTTTCCTCCAGAGAGGTCATAAATATACCAGACACCAGTTAAGGCTGGTTGGACAGAGGCGCGTAGTTACAAAACACTTTTCCTGCGGAGTAAAAATATATAGATACGACTAGTTATCCACAGAGGAAACGCCAAACGAATTGTAACAAAAAGGGTTACATTTTTGTCACTCACAAAATATGCGTCCATAATTGATAATAAAATAACGTCGGAGTAGATTCGACTTGACTCCACACGGCGCGGCAACATATTTAGTGTATGTTGCTTCTTGAACTTATGCAAATGTGGTCTCTCCTTTTTTGTTTCAAAATGAGAGTCTGCACATAAAAAATATCCAGTGAAAAAACCCGTTGGTACTCCATTAGTTTCAAAACCACAACCTTAAAATTGGAAGGCGGGGGCCGCTACCCTAAACCACCAGTGCACCAGTGTAATACATATTTAAAAGCCAAGGACTTGTTGAAATGTCTTTTTTAACATTATGGTCAGCGGATCTCTGTATAACAATTGTGAAGTTGGCCGTTGCAATGTGAAATGGAGCTTTATCGAACTAAATTGTCATACATGACAAACACTGAAATGTAGACTTTAGACTTTTTTAGTAGACTACCATAAATGAATGTGCAACCTTTTCAGGGGGCTTATTCGCTATGACCTAGGAGATTCCGTAGCAATAACGTGTAACTTAGTAACGTGTTCTATACGTGCCATTGTGTGAAATTGTAAAATTGTTTTCCGTATCTGTGTTGTTTGAATAGCGATAGTTTCGCTATCGATAGGTTGACTTTGATAAACAGTCAGACGAGCCCCAAAACGTAGCTCGTCGACAACGATTCCACGCAGATATCGTAACCAGCCCGCGTTTGGTCATAGCGAATAAGTCTCCAGCACAGGGGTTTGATTCCACGCAGCCAGGGCTGGTGGGGGTTGAAATATACAGGGCGGGTACACGATCTGTCATTCTGAGATCACCTCCGCGAAATACTGGCTTCGCTCGGGTTTTATCTGCGCGATTGTTTACAGTGGATGTATCGGAGTCTGCATTGCTAGCTAGCACGCTTTTTTTTAAAGTACATTTGCACCTTTTTAAAACAAATTTCCGTGCTTCCGGGCACGTTAAGCAGTCGGTCCCGGCTTTTTCATAGTTATATTAGGCCATGACAGAGGCCTTCGGGCGGCTAAGAAACTCTGTCACCAGAGTTGGCCACTGACTCATACGAATTTACTTACTTACTTTAGAACAAATCAATGTTTAGCATTTTGCTCAGAAATCAATTTGACAAAGTAATTTTTGCATGCAATTATGTAATAGTGGACCTTCACGCTCGAATACTGAAACACTACTCAAGTGATAAGTGATGATATTTTTAACATTTCTCCATACCATTTTGAAAACTAACGATCTCTTAAACAGGTAACAATGATCATAAATAATAAAATAGTGATTGAGTATTCGGACGTATCTACCTACTGATATACCAATGTACTTTTTGATTTTTCAACCTGTAATGTGTGTCATAATTTGTCAAAATAAACGTTTACTTTACTTTACTTTACGTATGGCAAACCAGCATACGGTCTACCTGATGGTAAGTGGTTAGCGTAGCCTGTGGACGCTTGCAATACCAGAGTTGTCACTAGCAGGTTGCCACTCTGAGACCAAAGATAGGAAACCATACCCTTCGGACAGGTACACAACAATGCGAGCATATGCTTGGCGGCACATGAAGCAAAGATACAAAATTGTTTTTTTTTTATACAACCGAAGTGGCAACCAAGAAGGTAAGTGGTTACCGCAGCCTATGGACGCTTGCAATAACAGAGGTATCACTCGCTGGTTGCCACTTTGAGGCTAAGATCAAAAGCCTCATGTGCCAGTAATTTCACCGGAAACCATACCCTTCACACCGGAACACAGCATGCTTGCATTGCTGTGTTCCGGTGTGAAGGGTACTGCTTGGCGGCAGAAATAGGTATGGTGGTAGTCCTTCCCCGGACGAGCTCTATCACAGAGAACTCTACTAGTCTTGATGGCGCTATTCTAGCAAAAACACTAAATCCTTAATTCGATTTCAAACAACAATCCTGAACGTTCAAAACACATCCATCATCATAGATCACACACAAACCGATGGTAATCTCCTCTCCTGCTCTGCAGCCATAACTTAGAGAGGGACGACGGTTTTACGATCTCTTAATCAAGAAATACGCGTTTGCACGACGATTAAGAGTGCGCGATTTAGCCTGGAGCTAATGCAGTTGTTAGTGTGATATATGGGGGATGGTTCATTTTGTACGAAAAACTCGGGGTAATTACTAGCTAGTCTACTGTTGCAGCTTTCAGCTATATTTTTGTAGTAAAAAAAAAAGAAAAAACCACATTAATATTTGTCCTACATTGGTGTCGATTCTGTTGATAACATTTTCTAAACTAAACTAACCAAAATTCCTTTTTTTTTTACTACTAAAGTGGTAACCAAGCGTACGGCCCACTTGATGGTCAGCGGTTACCGTAGCCTATGTACGCATGCAACATCATAGATATCACTTGCGTGTTACTACCCTAAGACCTTAGGTGGTAAGTCTCATGTGCCTGTAATTTCACCGGAAACCATACCCTTCGAACCGGAACACAGCAATGCGAGCATAACTGCTTGGCGGCAGAAATAGGTATGGCGGTAGTCCTTCCCCGGACGAGCTCTATCACAAAGAACTCTACTACTCTTATATTGCTGCCGTCGTTTTCAAATAAATTTAAATAAAAAGGACCGCGATACTTTTCGTTGAGTGCTTCTGCTTACCCGTTCGACCCAAGAATATTCTACCCAATGAGTATTTTGCTCCGTTCGACCCAAAACATTTGATTTAAGTTACCCTTTCTACCCACACCTACTTATTGCTAATTTCTATTGTTTTAGCTAAGTTAAGAAAATGCTACAAGAGAATAAACACCAATATCATGAAAATAAAAAACAGACGAAAAATCTCTAGTACTATTCCGCTTAACCTTTTAACTGATGAGGTCACACAGTTACCACAGTTAACCTCAAAAGAAAAATATCGACACGTGTTTCATCCCTCCACGGGACATCCTCAGGACCATCGACTTGTTCTCCGGCAGACGTGTTGCTCCGTCGAGCGCTGGAGCCAAAGTGACTTTGGTCCTGAGGATGTCCCGTGGAGGGATGAAACACGTGTCGATAACCTTTTAACTGATGAGGTCACACAGTTGGTAACTGTGTGACCTCATCAGTTAAAAGGTTAAGCGGAATAGTACTAGAGATTTTTCGTCTGTTTTTTATTTTGTAATGGATTTCCGCAAAGTAACGCCTGAATCTATCAATTAACCAATATCATGCATGACTTAATTTTTCAAATTTTCCTACCGCTGAGAGACTGGCCTATTCTCGAACGAAAGTGATAAGGTCTTCCACCAACTTGACAAGGTATTATTAGTTCTATAGAACAAATAGGACAGTTTTTGTTTTAAGAGCCCTATCCAAGATAATCCTTGAATTTTGTTGTAGCCCGTGAAGTTTCGAACACTATTGTGGCTCGTGTGTAGAAGATATTTTAACGAAAATAAAAACATATAAAAGCTTTATCCCTTAAAATTTAAGCCAACAGAACAAATATTAATTAACTCAAGACACAACTGATTAAAAAAATAATTAGTAACGCACGTTTTGTAAAATGAGCAATTCCAGTCAACTTTCGATCCTGTTTTCTATGAAATAACAAAGTCTAACATATTTCCAAAAATGCAATTATAATAATCACAGTTTTAAAATTTAAGTGTACAGAGAAAAATATAACATGTTAGTTCAGTAACCTTTTAACTGATGAGGTCACACAGTTTCGATCCTGTTTTCTATGAAATAACAAAGTCTAACATATTTCCAAAAATGCAATTATAATAATCACAGTTTTAAAATTTAAGTGTACAGAGAAAAATATAACATGTTAGTTCAGTATTTTTGAAAAAAGACGGTCTAAAAAAGGCGTACTTTTCCCAATTTTACGCTTGTTATTTCTGCTAAAGTAAAAAGTTTACAATAAAAATACACCTACTAAATTAAAGTTTAAGTTGTTATTAAATAAATACAACAAAGAAAATAGTCTAATAGCATTGACTTTTTTTAATACGAATTTTTTAAAATCACACCTTAGCGCACTTATAATCATATCGATCGAAGCACCGACTCTCAAACCGCGCTGAGCGCTTATTGCGGGAGGATGTATCGGTCCTCGTCGCGCGCACTATTACTTATACTATATAAAGATATATTCAGGCGAACTTCATGAATTATATCGCTAAATCTTGGAAAGGCCTCTTAACAGTTCTACCATAGAGCTACTGGGACAAAAAAGTTTTAATAGTTCTATGACGTCACTATAGAACTTGTGGGAGTTACCCCATATTTGCAGATCATGCAAACATTTGTCCCGCAGCGGGGATCGAACCGCTTCTCAACCGGGTACTAGACCACTACGCCACCGAGGTCGTCATAAAGTAAGTTAAGGAAATGCATTTTTTCTAATATATTACAGTATTCATTAATAAAAACTTTTAACAAAATAAAATATTATGTACCCTACATAATTACATTACACATAGCCATCTGAAGACCATTCGTTCGTTCGTTCGTGTGAGTCAGTGGCCAACTCTGGTGACAGAGTTTCTAGGCCGCCCGAAGGCCTCTGTCATGGCCTAACAACTTTGAAAAAGCTGGGACTATTACAAACGATCTATAGATAGTTTAACTGATATCTATATTTTTGCACAATAAACTATTCTATTTGGCCAGAGTTTTTTCTCAAAATATGAATCACAAGGACCACGCTAAGCTAATACGGCACATTAGCCATTCACAGCTAATAAAACAGATAGAAGATAATTTACATTTCAGCGGCGATAAAATATATATTCTTTTGCGACCGGGCAAAATGAGCCGTCTGAATGTGGAAAGTGCTACAATTTAGAGATCTATTTGAGCTGGGATAACCTATAAGAATTTAGCGAGTTCAACTTGCGAGGTGATTAGTTTGCAAAATGCAGAAAACTAGATGTGAAATTACTGGCACATGAGGCTTTCGATCTTAGCTTCAAGGTGGCAACCCGCGAGTGATACCTCTGGTATTGCAAGCGTCCATAGGCTGCGGTAACCGCTTACCATCTTGTGGGCCGTACGCTTGGTTGCCACTTCAGTTGTATAAAAAAAAAAAAAAAATGTGAATTTTGTTTATGTCAATCACCTTGGAACGTGTTTTACTGTCTTAGAAAACTTGTTATGTTTCTTGAAACAGAAAGATTCAAGAACAAACCTCAAACTAATATTATAAATACGATAGTTTGGATGTTTGTTCTTCTATAACTCGATAACCATTAAACCGATTTGGGTAAAGTTTAAAAGACAGATAGATAATGACCGGGAAAAGGACATAGGATAAAGATTTTATGGAGTAAAATCGCCTGAACTCATATTTCACACCAGAAATCTAGTTACAATATTTCACGGCAGTGGACATTTTTATAGGTATTTAGCAAAAGCGCCGCATCTACAGACCAATTTGCAACTTGTTTGCGTCGCAAATAAATCCGGGGCACTTCCCCGCTCTGATATTACTTTGCTAAATGTGCAGATTACTTACTACTGTTTTATACTAACTACTTATGAAGCCTGCCAGAATCGACGTCATTGAAAACTGAAGCAAGAAAAACGCAAGAATAAGGCTTCATTTCCACCAGAGCTAAGCGAGGATGTGTAGTGAGAGATGTGTTTGTTGGAACCAATAGAATCACTTCATTGAAGCTGTCAGAGCGAGACTAGGTATATTAGCTCTGGTGGAAACTCAGCTTAAACGTATAAGCAGGTAGGTGGACCACGGGTAAGGACCACAATTAAAATGCCCGTGGTCCACCTTTAGTCCACTAACACCTTTAGTGAACTAACAAGGTGGACCACGGTCACAGAACAGATAAGTAATATAGGTTAATAATACATAGGTTATTAAGCATAAAACAAACTGCGATCGAAACTAAAATAAAGCTAAAACCAAGTAGTACGTCAACCGTTGTACTTATTGGTACACTTGGAGAATATAAACAAATTATTTTTAATGTCTTTGTTAGTACATTAGTTATTGGAATCGAGACTCTGTTTTAGAAGTGGGTTTCATGCGAACGCAGTCGCAAGCGACAGCTAGTTTGCACATGAAATTTTATCCCACTCCAGGAGTACTTTCATACATAACAGTAGCACTAAGAGGCTGAGACTCGGTGTCGTCTGCCGTCCCGCGGGTCGCTATAACGCGATGAGCCCCCAAAATATGAGGGAAACCACAGAACTATATTTAAATAGAATGAGTGAGTGTATGTATCTCGCGTGCCGAAAAGACGGGCTAAGTAAGTGCTGAGTAACCTCTTTACTCACCGCGAAACTCAGTCTGCTTCCAACCGGGGGCGGTGTGGTGGTGTGGCAGTGCCTAGAATCAGTTTGCCGCGTGCTTATCGATGTTTTCAAACCATTCCCCCTATTGTGCGATATAAAATATATAATACATAAATTTCTTAATTAAATGTATTGTATTATGCAATACTTTATGTCATATTCTAACTTTAAGTTTTGCTTTAAGATTTTTGTTTTTCTTTCTGTGTTTTTTTATTTTAAATGATATTAGCTATATATGTATGCCTAACTACATGCACAGCTGTTAGCTGTTAGCGGCAATATTTTACCGCCCGTCTTACCTACCTTTGCATTGTATTTTGAACGAGCTATCTACAAAATATGGATTCAAATTGGTTTATGTACGGCTTATTTAACTTCTTACCTATATTATACAATTAAGAAAACTGTGAATCCTAGATTAAGATAAATAAAATAAAATAAAATTCCTTTTCGCGCGGCTTAAGTTTCCTATCACTATATAATATATATATATATATATATAATACATTTGTGTGTACAAATACGCAAAAATGTTACACGCTCGGTTTTCATACAAATCGACGAACTCTTTCATTCTACTTAAATATAGTTCTGTGGGGGAAACTGACACTCAACTGCCACAGAGGGAAAACACCTGCTTTGGAAAGTTATAGGTTTCTCTAATGTTGCTCTTTTGTAAGAGTAAAACATAATTTTGCCTGTGACTTCGTTCGCATGAAACTCGGAAACGGTACTTTTTCCGGGATAAAAAATCGTATGTCCTATTCCCGGTCATTATCTATCTATGTTTTTAATTTCAGCCAAATCCGTTCAGTGGTTTTCGAGTTATAGAGGCACAAACATCCATTCAAACAAACAAACATCTAAACTTTTGTATTTGTATAATTTTTTCAACTTACTTATATTTAGCATGAGCCTCACCTAGTTCGTTCTGTTAAGAGCCCTATCCTTGACAATTCTTGAATTTTCTTGTAGCCCGTGAAGTTTCGAACACTATTGTGGCTCGTGCATTGAAGATATTTTAACGAAAATAAAAACAAATAAAAGCCTTATCCCTTAAAATTAAAGCCAACCGAACAAATATTAATTAACTCAAGACACAACTGATTAAAAAAAAAAATAGTAACGCACGTTTCGTAAAATGAGCAATTCCAGTCAATTTTCGATCATTTTTTCTATGAAATAACAAAGTCTAACATATTTTCAAAAATGCAATTATAATAATCACAATTTTATAATTTAAGTGAATATAGAAAAACACGGCATGTAAGTTTAATAATTTTGAAAAAAGACGGTCAGAAAAACGCGTACTTTTCCCAATTTTACGCTTGTTATTTCTGCTAAAGTAAGGAGTTTACAATAAAAATAAAACTACTACATTAAAGTTTCAGTTTTTATTAAATAAATACAATAAATAAAATAGTCTAATAGCACTGACTTTTTTTAATACGAATTTTTTAAAATCGCACCTTAGCGCACTTATAATCATATCGATCGAAGCACCGACTCTCAAACCGCGCTGAGCGCTTATGGAGGGAGGACGTATCGCTCCTCGTCGCGCGCACTATTACTTATACTATATAAAGATACATTCAGGCGAACTTCATGAATTATATCGCTAAGTCTTGGAAAGGCCTCTTAACAGAGTCCTGGAGAAACACTTTACAAAAAACTAAAAAAATGTGTGGAAAAGAAAATGTTTTTTATTTTAAAACTGTGTAAAACCTTTATTTAGAACAAGATTTATATTCAAAATACAAGTGTTCAGGGTAGAGACCAAATCCAGACTACTTCAAGTCAATTGCTATAATGTCTAGAGTTTAAGAATTTCTGACTATTGTTTAAAAAAAATCTTGTCTAGAGTTTTAAAAAAGGCTGAAACGCTGTTAAGTTCGAAGTTTAAACTTTTGCAGTCGTCAACGTTTTCATTTATGTTTTATGTTTTCCAAATAAATTAATTGAATTGCCCTACCACCACCACAGGAGCTTCATGATGAAGAGGGATCATCAAAGTAAAGCCTGTTTGTTGCCAGATTTTTCTAGGCTGGGGCATGTAAAACTGGCGTAAATTCCCTTAACTTGTAAGACGTTTCAATGTGATCCTTGTGATATTATTGAATAAAACTCTTGTGATTTCGGCTATATTATTATAATGCGTTATGTAAGTTCGTATGAGTCAGTGGCCAACTCTGGCGACAAAGTTTTTAGACTACCCGAAGGCGTCTGTCATGGCCTAACAACTTTGAAAAAGCCGGGACCGACTAACGTGCCCTCCGAAGCACGGGAGCGCTCAGTTGGTATTGCCACTGGAGGTCACCCAAGGTGACTACGCGGAACAGTGCAACTTTGTTGATCTGTTACGAAAAATTTAGCCAGCTACGTCACGAGCGATGCGATGAAATGTAGTTATAGCCTGTAGCAATATTTTAGAAGGGGATCGACGGCATCCATTTCAGATAGGTTCAGTAATTTCATACCTCTGGGATTGCTTTAAAATTGTATAAAATGTAAGAAACGGTGTGATGTGATGTGATGTAATTTGATTATGGCTTCTCTACTTTCACGTTAAAGTTATTTAAGCTGGTTTCCCCATTCGAGAATTATCAAGAGGATTGTGTAGGTGCTTACTTTATTAATAACTCGCCCCACGCCCCAGGTACTACAGGGTTTTCCACGTTTTACATAGGTAGGTATTAAGTACCTACATAATAATGGCACAAAGACTAACCAAATTACCACCAGACGCTGTTTATATCATCTTCATTAAGTTTCAAGCTTTTTATTAGTAAGTTTACTTCAGTAGATAAAAACACCTAAAACAAAAACACTTTTTTTATAGATACGGAAACAAAGCGAATTTATAAACGTATCCCATAATTTCACAAAAAGTAAGTACTTTCAACAAAACAAATTCACTGAAAGCGCGGACCGTTCCTCGACAGATGGCGTTGCGGAAGACTTTACTACTTCCGCAAACAAGATGGCGCGCATTCAACGCAGCCGGAAACTGGGTAGCGCGCCCAAAACATGCCAACTACCCGCTTCTAAAACAGTTAAACCTCCACCGGCTTTCACATAACTTTCTACTTTAGTTGCATAAAGCAAAGGTTGAAAGTTCAGTGCAGTGTTTTTGGCGGTTGTGAGGGTAGACGGAAAAAAGGAAGGCAATAAGTAAGCGTCATTCCCGTCAACGCTTATTTCCCGCGTAGGGTATGATGAAAGTTTTCCGTTGTGGCTGATAGCGGGTTATGACGATCGTTTGGCCTTTACAGGCTGAGGACGTATTCGCAAACAAAACTAGGGACCGTATTCTCAAACGATACGACAGGTAATATTCAAAGTTACCTAAATTTTAAAAACGACCGCGAGACATATGTCTCCTCTGAACTACGTAAATACAGACATCATCATCATAGCCCTTTTCCGTCTTTAAAAGATGATATATGCAGCAAATGTTTTGTAAGGCCGATACGGGAGCGATACAGACAACAGCACGTAGTAACCCAGCAATAAATGTACTTATTTAGTATTATCTAGCTAAATAACATTTTGGCAGAAGCGGTCACGGTATTGCCGGCTCAAGGCAAACGCAGGTGCGAATAACGCCAATTTCAAAAATTCTGGATCGCTTAAATGAATATCATTATTAACTAATTAACACTGTGCTATAAAGCTGTTACAGTTTATATCTCACTCTCCTAGCGCTTATAAAGTTTGACAAGTTTTTGATTTTAAAAAATTCTGTATACAATTAATTCCGGTATAGGTAGGTACATTCAGTGTTTGTGAATAGGGGTGTAAATGGGCAAGTGACGTGCTATCGCCTCCAATGGCCCGTTAGTTGTGGGGTGATTTAGGGTGAAGTGAAATTTGGGACTAATTTAGTGGTTGTATCTAATTGTAGGGGAGATTTGATCACTGAGTGTTAGGGGATGAATGAAGGATTGAGATTATACTGAAGGCTAGATAGGTTACTATTATCAAAACAATGAACATATCTAACGTGTTACAATTGTTGTAATTTTAATTGTAACACTGGCTTCGAACGAGATTAATTGGGTCTTAATCCACTACGCGAAATCGAGAGATTGCTCCGGAAGGCACAATTCCATGTTTTTCGAATGTTCTTAGAAATGCCGGTTTCCTTACCATGTATCCTAGAGGTGTTCACCTTTTAGGAGCACTGGAATTGCGCATATTTTCTAAGTGGAAAAATCTATTGGCGATCTTAGGATCTAAAAAAATCACTACCAAAAACAGGTGCTAAAAGTATAAACTACAGAGGTTTGGGAAATATCTTTAGAACAAAATTATTAACACAAAGCTTTCAATTTATCGCAACCAACCAGATTTCTAATTAATCAATAAGTAGTCTAATAAATTATATTCAATTTCTTTTTATTAATTTAAAAATGTCCAGTGAATTTTACTTTAACAAATGGAAAAAAACACTAGCACGCTTAGAGGGTATCGTTAAATTGGATATTCAATACCAGGTAGGCAAAGAATAGAATACAATAGAATCACAAATATCCAATAACCTAATAACGATAAATAAATTATGAACACAGTGAGAAGCCTTAAAAGAAACCATTTTACGTAAATAATAGTGTGGTTCAGAGAGTTTATCCTTCGAACCGTGCAAGCATTACTGCTTGGCAGCAAGCAGGCATAGGTATGGTAATAGTCCTTCCCCGAGCGAGCTCTATCAAAAAGAACTGTACAACCTGTCCTAGCTGATCACTTGGTTACAAACCCATACCTAAACCCTCCTTGAATATGCAACAGTCTTTCAGGTCTGCCGACAGTTTTGACTGCCTAACCGGACACTGTAAGGAACATAGCAGTTGTACTTGAATTGGTAGGTAGAATTGGTACTTTGCTATTTTTTTTAGACATCAAAAGCCCACGACAAGAGCCTGTGTGACGCAACACTACGCCTCTCGGAAGTACTGGGGCAGTACTTGACGATCTACAACCATATCATGGAGTGTCTGCATCAGAACCTACAAGTGCAGAAGACGTGGTACATACAGGAGGCAGTGAAAGTAGTTGTAGGCCGGTAAATATGCAAATATGCGTTAAAAATGCAAAAAATTCTATAATTGAAAAATGAAGTATAGGCCCTCCACTCAATGAACCGATGACATTAAAGCGTCGCAAGAAGTCAGGGGATGGTGAAGGCTTGGGATCGTAAGTCATGATGCTCTTTGGAGGAGGCCTATGACCAGCAGTAGACGTCTATTGGCTGTTAAAAAGTACATCATTTTTCAAAAAGACCTTGTAAGATAAGTTTAGATAGTTTAAAAGTCCATGATTTTGTAACAATAAACTTGTAAATGTGATAATAGTTAACCTTTATTTTTAGAATATTGGAACTAAGACATGACCTTACAAAACTAACAGCCACTGAACACCAGTATTTGAACAATGGTTTAATTTTACACAAACTGACATATTACGATTCAGAATTATCAGAAATACCAAATAAAGTCGAAAGGCCAGAAGAAATCCAACATATTATTGAAAAGGTTATTCAAAGAGTTAATGAACGGAAAAGGCATATTGGTAAGAATTAATTGTAACAATAAAGATAGCAAAATAAAAAAGTTAGTTAAAGTTAAAGATTTAAAAATGTTTAGAGTATGTTATTCTAGAACAACAAAAAATTATTGAAGAACGAGGCATAGAAGAAGAACACGTTGACAACTGGTGGGACGAAGATAGAAAAGTAGATGTGAGCGTTGACTCTAATGTCGAAAAAAAGAGTGAATTAAATGAAGAGGAGATAGCAATAAAGACGAATTTAGAAATAATACAAGCTCATGAAAGAACTAGGTACCTCATAAACGTTTCTTGTTTTGAATAAGAACTTACTTACTTTTTAAAACAAAACACAGAAAAAATAAATAATAGCACTGCTAGACATGATAACGTTGAAATTGTAGGCAAGTTGTCGCCTGGCGCACTCAACATACACAAAAAAGGCAAAAATGGCAGAGAGAGATAGAAGGAAAGGCCGCACCAATAGCACCTTATGAAATCCGAGAACGCAGTGCAGCGATTATACAAAAAGTATGCAGGTAAGACTCAATCAAACATTATTAAACCGATAAAAAAATCTGTTTTGACGAGTGGCCGAGTTGCTTTTACTAATGATTCGATTATTACGTTGGTTGTTACAGAGCATTTTTTAAATGTAAACGAGAAAGATATCTAGATTGTAAAAGAGATGAACTTTTAGGTATAAGACAATGCTCAAATCCAACAAAGAATGCTCAAGAAAAACTAGAACAGGTTCAAAACCTTAAAATCTTTAAGAAATTGGAATTATATAGAAACAATACAAAATAGGTACACTGTTTTTTTTAGATAAAAGCCAAGACACCCGAATTAAAGAAACAGTACGAAAAGGATTGGATATCTGATTTAGAAATAATAAAAGAAAACTATCGAAGATGTAAAGGCGATGAAATATGTGAATCTTACAGAGATCACATCCGAGACTGGTTTCACATTTGGTAAAATTAAAAACACTGTACCCTATGTAGTGCGGCATGCCTTATAGAGCGACTGTTCCTAGACTTTTAATAATATCAGCTATACAGACAATTTTAGAGCGTCTATCTACCAAAACACATTTTAAATACCTATAAGTACTTAGGTAATGTAGCGAAAATTAAAATTAAATGCGAAGTTTTTAGGTTTAGCTCTCTGACAGGTTCGAAGATATAAAGCTTTTCTACGATATACCTGGCGACAAAGAAGGAGGATCCAAATTAATATTGAAGGAAGAATTACCAACGCCACATGAGTATTTAGAAGAATATGAAGCCTTTATGGTAGAAAAGAAATCCAAGAAAAACGAATCTGCACTTCAGGTGGGTATTAATCTTAAAATAATATTAATTATTTACCAACATGCATAGTGTACACAAGTGACAATAAAGTTATTTGGAAAATATTATTAGTTTACGTGACTAAAAATGTATACAGAAAAAGTACGAGAAAATGGCCGCAAATAAACAAAAAGATATGGACAAGAAAATAGAAATACAGAAAAAGAGATTGGAAAAAGAATTAAGAAGAAAAATCATGAAAAACCCTTCTCAACACCCGGGCTTCAACTATCATCAATCTAAGAAAGCTGCAAACATTTTGAAGGTACCTTTACCTAGTATAATTTCCTTTATCAGTTTTCTTATAACGAATAATTGATTAAGTATAGCTACAGTAACATATAACCAAGTAGTAACCCTAAAATTTTTAAGGTGATAGAAGATTATCACACGGATTGGGACGAGTTTGATAAAGCAAATTTACTTGAAGTCAAGGAAAGACATTGTAACGAAGTAGACAGAAATAAAGCCACGTTGGAAGTAATATTGGAAGTCATCCCGCAAGTAGACGAGATTATGAGGTTAACCTACTTATGATTTGTTATGAGTTCCAAATAAATAATTGCGTATTTTAAAACAATAATTCTAATACTCTGGAAAAGTGTTAAGTTAGTAAATAAGGTCAGTTTAAAGATCTGTCAATACCGATAGGTACATGGCCTTTTGAAAGTAGGTTATCTATTAACAGAGTCGAGCTGAAGCAACTTAAAGTAGCCCTGAAAAAAGATTACACAGCAAATGAAAAGGAAATGCCGGAACCAATAAAGAAAAAAACAAAAAAACAAAAGAAGAAAAAGCTAGCGGTGAAAACCACTGCGAGTGAGAACCTTGTAGAGCGATTGGAGGTAGGCTTTAATATATTGTAAGAAAACAGCCCCCATACCATGAACTCTTAGAGCGATTCAAATTAGGACCTAAACTGAATTGTCAAAAAAAATTGTACCATGAAATTAATAATTATTGAAGTCATGGTACAAAATTTTTTGACAAATCAGTTTAGGTCCTAATTTGAATCGCTCTAAGAGATCATGGTAGGGGGGCAGGTTCACTATAGGAGCAACCCAGTGGTACAAATATTTGCATGATCTGCTAATATTTGTTCATGGTTTAGGTGTTGTAGAACCTACCTATCATAGCTGATAGTATTTGTAGTTTCTGATAACCACGGCACAAGGAATTCTAATGTGGAGGCAGGACTATGTATGTAGCAGTTATGTGTGTTATGCCATTTATTATGTTTTTATATTATGACTTATCTAGGTATATCTACTACTGCTACCATTTTTGAATTAATTAGTTTAATCATTAGGGCAAGGTGTAATTACAAAATTATTGTTCTAGGAATTAGTGTTTCAAGGAATTATAAAAGTATATCCAAGAACTAAATTGAAGGAATTCATTGGTGACCCCAACTTTGCCGGCGATGAAGTACGATGTAATTACGGGTAGGTACTATGTTTTATTAATTAGTAGTGTATGATTAGAATTTGTGACCTTTGAACCTGTGAATATTAAAACTAGAATTTGAAAAACTTTCAATGATATGATAACCAAGGAGCAAAAGTCTAGGTAAACTTAACCGGTACCTAATCAGATCCGAACTGAAACACAGCAATAATGAACATTATTGTTTGGCGGTAGAAATTGATGGTAGTACTTTTCCTGAGCTTCAATCTATCACAAAGAACTCTACTACTCTTAAAGATAATGTTTGATATAGAAAGTTTTCAGGTCAACACTGCCATTCAATGGAGAAACCAGAAGTATGTGGTGGGAGAAATGCCGTGAAATGACGTACGGGTTCCATAGGATATTGCTGGTTGGGTCTAGAGGCAGTGGGAAAAATATGTTGTTAAATGCGTTAGCGTCATTGAATGGTAAGTTAATAATGATACATAGCACACGCAACATATTAATGTGTTGTAAGTAAGTTCGTATGAGTCAGTGGCCAACTCTGGTGACAGTTTCCCGCAGCGGGAATTGAATCTACAGGCTCACTTTCAACTGGGTAGCAAACAGCGTCTCCGAGGTCATCAACGTGTACTAATACTTTATTAATTATTAAATTATAATCTTTAATAATTTTGCTTCTAGAGTGTAGTAGGTACGGCGATTCGGCGATGTACAGAGATAGAAGTCGGTTTTGTTTTTACAAAAATAATAATTAATTATTATTATTTATTGTTATTCTTGTTGTTGTCAGTCTACACTATCCTACTGCTAGGCATAGGTAGGTCTCCCTTTGAACCAAAACTTTGCAGTCTGACGCCAATACCTTGAACTTGATGAACAAAGTGTTGAGTTCGTCTCACCGCGCAAGCTTTTTATTTAATCACTGTTTTTTTTAACACTTTCCGTCTTACATTCCGCTTTCATCTCTCGCCATTTTCAGATGCGGTATTATTTGAGTTAGATCCTAATCAGATACGAAGCGAGCTGGCGTCAGACGTGTATTTGCAACAAGTCGTGCAGCATGTGGTGTCTTGCGCCAAAGTCGCGCAACCTTCCGTTATACACATCAAACATGTACACAGGTTTTACTATAAGAAGGTAAATCCTGTTTCTATTCAAGTAGTTAAGAGTAGTAGAGTTCTCTGTGATAGAGCTCGTCCGGGAAAGAACTACCACCATACCTATTTCTGCCGCCAAGCAGTAATGCTCGCATTGCTGTGTTCCGGTGTGAAGGGTATGGTTTCCGGTGAAATTACTGGCACATGAGGCTTTCGATCTTAGCCTCAAGGTGGCAACCCGCGAGGGATACCTCTGGTATTGCAAGCATTCATAGGCTGCGGTAACCGCTTACCATCTTGTGGGCCGTACGCTTGGTTGCCACTTCAGTTGTATAAAAAAAAAAGTCGTTTATCAGTTTCTGTAAAACTATGTGACTCCATGGACTATGCCGTTCCAAACGCTTCCGTCATTTCCCAGCTTGGCAAAGCTCGGAAGCGCTTTAACTAAAATGCTACTAGCGGTCACCCACTCAAGGCCACGCAAAACGTTGCTTAACTTCGTTGATCATTCGGAACAGCTAAATCAGCAACACCACGAGAGCATAAGAATATGAAGTAAGATAATAAAGAGGTCATCATGACAGCATTCTAATGTTCCCACTGCTGGGACACTGGCCTACTCTCAGGCGAGAGTGATTGGGTTTTAATCCACCACGCGGACCCAATGCGGATTGGTGAATGGCACATGTCTTTCGAATTTTTAGTTCTCGGACATGCGGACATGCCGGTTTCCTCACGATGTTTTCCTTCACCGTATGAGAGCACTGGCACATAAATTTTCGAACAGAAAAATCGATTGGTGCACGACCGGGTTTGAACCCACGACCTTAGGATCGGAAGGCGGGGTCACTACCACTAGACCACCAGTGCTTTAAAATAAAATTTTATAAAGAGGTGAATGTTACCTTTTGTCTCTTTGTAGGTGCCAAGGGAAGAAGCCGAAATGAACATAGAATTGTTCAAACGTCATTTAACAAAAAACCTGCTTAAAAAGATTCATAAGACTGATAAAATTACTGTCATTGGTGAATACTAACTTCATACATTGTTATGTAGCTTATTTTTAGACCTTCCTCATTATGCCAAAAAATAACCGAGAAAACGCACTCTCGAGCGAGAGTGATTTGGTCGGATGGTAGATGGCACATGTCTTTCGAATGTTTTTTTCTTAGACATGCCGGTTTCCTTACGATGTTTTCCTTCACCGTATAAGAGCACTGGCATTGCGCACGAATAGAAAAATCCATTGGTACACGACCGGGTTTGAACCCACGACCACAGGATCGGAAGGCGGGGACTACCACTAGACCACCAGTACTCTCACTTACTTTTGTATAAAAATAGCGAAAGCTAAAATCTCAGGTCTACACAATTCTGAAACTTTGAATGCTAAGCTTTTAAAACGAACAAAAAAAAAAGCCTAAAATTTAAAACTACTTTTTACCTACCCTGAAAACCTCACTTAGGTATAGGTCGCACAGCGGATCTAGGCTTCCGTGAAGTTAGCCGTTTGTGATGCGCAAAGACAATTTAGTTTGAAAAAGCTCCATTGCGCATCGAAACGGCTAATTTCACTACGGCCGAGATCCGTCGTGAGACCTATACTCATATCAAAATAATTTAAAATTAAGTAGGTACCGACTAGGATTTTGTGATTAATAAACTTAGAATAAGTTAATAAAAATATTTAGCTGAGTCTTATTTCATACAGGACGGCACCCTCAGGGCATAACCGACTAGGATTTTGTGATTAATAAACTTAGAATAAGTTAATAAAAATATTTAGCTGAGTCTTATCTCATACAGGAGTGCACCCTCAGGGCTCAAGTCTCGCTAAAACTTGACCGTTTTTTCAGGGAGTTGTATAGATCCTTGGATGACAAATAGCAAACAGATGTTGAAACACTTTCCAAATGTAGTTTTGATGCCGAATACTAACTACACTACAGTTGTGCAAATGCTAAACGAGTGGACACTTAGGTAAAGCCTTATTATTTCATTATTATCAAGACCAGCTTTCCACCTTCCCACTACTGGGACACTGGCCTACTCTCGAACGAGTGATCAGGTCATGATTCATTATAGGCGGCGAACGACGACCCAATCTATACTAATGTATACTAATACTAATCTATACTAATCTACACTATTATTACCTATATTATTATAATAAAGAGAGAAGATTTGTATTTTTGTTTGTTACGAATAAACTCAAAAACTACTGGTCCGATTTCAAAAATTCTTTTTCCATTAGAATGCTACGTTAACCCTGAGTAAGATAGATTATATTTATTACTAGCGACCTGCCCCGGCTTCGCACGGGTGCGGTTTCATTGCACCCACGCGAAGCTGGGACGGACTTAGTTTCAAAATAAAATTTAAAATACTTACTTAGTTGTACTTATTAAAACCGATATTCACTTCAAAATATGTGAAGTTACCACCACGCGCCCTAGCTCAGAAAAATCTAGAAACAAACTCGGCTAGGGCTCTACATCATTCGTCTTAACGGTTTCGTCATTTTGTTGACATAATTTGCATTGGTTTGTTTCAGTAACCATGCAATACCCACTAACTTTAGCGTAAGCTGTTTAGCACATGCCCTTCAAGGATACAGCTTTGGATATTTGAAAGAGTTCTTGGACAGGTTTATGTCTCCTGAAAGAATTGCACGGTACGCTTTCGAGTATAAGTGAAAAACCTTTGCCTTCCAGTAGTAACGGAGTGTTTATAGGCCGAATGCGAGGCACTGGTGAATAGAGGTTTTTCTCCAGTAGGTACCTGGATAAGTAGGTACAACAGTCATCGTTTTACTATAATTTCAGCATATCAATCAATGGATTGACTCCGGAAGAAGTATTTAATAGTATTCTTGATGAAGGTGTGGAGAAAGTTGTAAGTTAAATGTTTTATGCAGTTAAAAGTCCACCATTTTTTTTCATAGAAACTTCCTATTATCTACTGTGTCTCTAGGAGTTGAATACTAGTAGAGTGGAATTCCTTTCTTACCTACAGTTTTTTTTTTTTTTTTTATACAACTGAAGTGGCAACCAAGCGTACGGCCCACAAGATGGTAAGCGGTTACCGCTGCCGGACGCTTGCAATACCAGAGGTATCACTCGCGGGTTGCCACCTTGAGGCTAAGATCGAAAGCCTCATGTGCCAGTAATTTCACCGGAAACCATACCCTTCAAACCGGAACACAGCAATGTGAGCATTACTGCTTGACGGCAGAAATAGGTATGGTGGTAGTCCTTCCCCGGACGAGCTCTATCACAGAGAACTCTACTACAGTATAGGTAAGTTGGTATTACCTGATACAAACAAAACCAACAAACCTGTAACATGTTTGTTCCTTTTTACGCTACTGGCTACCATTAATAAGAACACACCAGAAAAAGAGTGCAAGGACATATTTAGAGTTGATGTCACTCAGTCAGTACCTAACGTTACTATTTAAATAAGTGAGGCAAACAATACTTATTAGACGACCGATGTGGCGCAGCGGGCGCAGGTCCGCCTGCGACGCGGAGGTTGCGGGTTCGATTCTCGCCTCGGGTCAAACATTTGCACGATCTACAAATATTTGTTCCGGGTGTTCTGGGTATTTTCTATATATAATAAAAAATATCTATATAGGTATTGTATTAAGTATAAATCAGTCATCTAGTACCCATAATACAGCTCTGTTTAACAGCAGCTTACTTTGGGGCTAGATGATGCTGTGTGGATTTTCCAGCATTATTTTTTTTTATTTTTTTTAGGTATATTACTGACTTATACGAACTAACTTTCCTGAACCTGGAAGGGGCAGCAGAACACGATTGTAATTATGTGTTCATTTTAAGAGTTTTACCTCTTGTTCTTTACAGGAATACGAAAAATACGTCAAGTGGTTATCAAACATGACCCCTTGGGGCAAGAGAGAGAAGCAACATTTTGAGGAGCAGAGGGAATTCAAGGAAGCCTTAGAGAAGTGGGCGTTGAGGAAAGAGATGGAAAAGCGAAAAGCTGAGGCGTCCACAGCAAGCAGACTTGATACAAACAGTGATGAATAAGACCCTAAAATAGATAGTCCTAGATATCTTTGAATAAAATTGTATATGCTTATATATACTTATATAGACGACTGATGTGGCGCAGCGGGCGCAGGTCCGCCTGCGACGCAGAGGTTGCGGGTTCGATTCCCGCCTCGGAACAAATGTTTGTACGATCTACAAATATTTGTTCCGGGTGTTCTGGGTATTTTCTATATATAATAAAAAATATCTATCTATGTATTGTATTGTATTAAATATATATCAGTCATCTAGTACCCATAATACAGCTCTGTTTAACAGCAGCTTACTTTGGGGCTAGATGATGCTGTGTGGATTGTCCAGCATTATTATTATTATTATCAATAACGTTCTAATTTATTTTTGTGTGTACCCTTATGACAATACGGTAAAGTCGTTTGCAGTGCTAGCTTTAAGCTTTAAGTTTTAAAGTTTTGCGTGGCACAGCGCTCCGAGACGTCTCTTTCGCCCAGTAATTTCACTTGCTACAGTGCTCATAAAACCGATCAGCTACCTTCTCAACCTATGACGTCTGTAAAAATACTCCAAAATACTGTGAAATATATATACATTCCGAAATATTTATTGAATAAGTCATAATAATATATACGGCACGTAGCATAATTAGCACCATTTGTAACTGAGATTATGACAGTATGTTTTAAGCAAAAGGTAAGCTCAGGATTGCAGTGGACTCTACCTACCCTTTTGCAAAACAGGCGTGTAATATTGTACGACGATCTCGCCCTCCCGTTATATCCATTCATTTGCATAAATGCATGTGTCTACTAAATAATATCTAATTATTTAAAAAAAAAAGAATTTTCTATCATCATGACAGCCTCTAATGTTCCTGTTGGGACACTGGCCTACTCTCGGGAGAGAGATTGGGTCTTAATCCACTATTAGGACCCAATGCGGATTGGTGGATGGCACATGTTTTCGAATTTTTAGTTCTTGGACATGCCGGTTTCCTCACGATATTTTCTCTCACCTTATGAGAGCACTGGCATTGCGCACATAAATTTTTCGAACAGTAAAATCCTATCCATTGGTGCATGACCGGGTTTGAACCCACGACCTTAGGATCGGAAGGCGGGGTCACTACCACTAGACCACCGGTGCTTTCGAATTTACCTTATCTACATATTTACATTATCATTCCACAGAGATCAACAGCAACGCAGCAATATCGTCACGTGTTTATAAAAATAACAATTTCTACCTACCCGATAAGCTGAACAAATAGCATTCAAGTGTCGATTCCCCATTCTACCCCATTGTACCCTGCGAATGGGGTGCCGATGCTTATCTGAATGTACCCGAGTTTACCCGTGTTCGGGCTTCGCTGATGTGGCAACTTTTATTACTTTATTGCGAAAAAATGCTAACTTTCACGGGGCGAATGGGGTGTATGTGGTGTGGGGAAAGTTTAGGATAATTTCTAATACGGCTAGCTTCTTACAAAGAAAATACATTGGGCACCACATTAAAACTTCGACAAAGACAATCTTGTGTTGGCAGGTAATGGGCGGTCTTATCGATAGGTAGCGGTCTCTACCAGACAAATTTTAGTCTAATTTCGATTACTATACCTCTGGGTGATTGACCTACTATTGTTTTTTTCTGTTCTGGAGGACCTCAGATTAGTTGGTAGTAGTTATACCGTTTTTATTACAGTAGTTTATTCGTTTACAAACATACAAAATTACAATTCTTTTCTTTAGTATAGAGATAATAATATAGATAATAGAGATAAATTTCTAAACTAAACTAACTAAAATTGTTGCTGTCCTTTTCTAATGTATTAAAATACAAAGGACCGCGATAATTTTAGTTAACTAAATTTATAAAATGCTACAACAGAATATACGACAATATAGAGCATGGATTAGCTAAATTTCAAAGAAATTTCCTTTTATAATTTAAGAAAAACACCTTTAAAATCCTCAAAAACTATACAAATGCATGGTCACCACATCACCACCCTTTTAATATTCCCCAGCGGTATTTGAAATTAATTTGATTCGGTTAAATATTTCCACCGCAGACCAACTTAATTATTGTTTGAGTTTCGCCTTTTAACTCGATGTGTTTGCTCGGCTTGGCGCAGCGGTATTTTTTTAAGCACTTTGAGGGTAGATTACTAATATTAGTCTAACTAGCCAACGCACGTGGCTTGGCGTGTATAGTACTGCCAGTAGATCTAGTTGTGAAGTTAGACGTTTTTATGCGCAATGGAGATATTTTTGAACTGTTATTTAGACGTCAATAAAATTGCAATTTGCAAATATTAAACGGCTTATTTCAGGAATAACTAGATCCGTACTATATTTTACAATTGGTTGCATTAACTATCGATAAAAAATTTAAGAGTAGTTGAGTTTTTTGTGATAGAGCTCGTCCGGGGAAGGACTACCACCATACCTATTTCTGCCGCCAAGCAGTAATGCTCGCATTGCTGTGTTCCGGTTTGAAGGGTATGGTTTCCGGTGAAATTACAGGCACATGAGACTTTCCATCTAACGTCTCAGGGTGGTAGCACGCAAGTGATATCTATAATGTTGCATGCGTACAAAGGCTACGGTAACCGCTGACCATCAAGTGGGCCGTACGCTTAGTTGCCACTTTAGTGATATAAAAAAAAATGAAAAAAACGGACGGGTCGGATTTGAACCCGCGTCTTTTGCCTTGCGGGCAAACGCCGTAACCGCTAGCCCACCACCTCCAGCTTTTGATACCAGAAGGCGCCCAAATTCCAATTTAAGTTATATTGATTCGGGATAAAAAGTAGCCTAGACTATAATCTATCTTTGTGCCAAATTTCATCCAGATCCGTTCAGCCGCCATGGCAATTAGAAAAGTTTTAAGATTAGTGTAATTATTAATTAAAAAAATAGATATCTGATTCTGTTAAACACTTTGTAATAAAACTTTTTACATTCATTAAAACTTCATAGAACAATTTTCATTACTAAATGCTATTCTAATCCAATATAAAATCATCAAATGCCATTTTTATAACATGGCTCGCAATACTGTGAGTAAATATTTCTAAAACTATTTGTCAGTCTTTTGTTACTAATAATTTAAGCCCCCTTATGCATATTCATTAATAAGCATTATTAATCTAATACAGCAAGTGATAATTATATTTGATGTTGCAAACGTACATAGGCTACGGTAATCGTTTTTTTTTTTTATACAACTGAAGTGGCAACCAAGCGTACGGCCCACAAGATGGTAAGCGGTTACCGCAGCCTATGGACGCTTGCAATACCAGAGGTATCACTCGCGGGTTGCCACCTTGAGGCTAAGATCGAAAGCCTCTTGTGCCAGTAATTTCACCGGAAACCATACCCTTCACACCGGAACACAGCAATGCGAGCATTACTGCTTGGCGGCAGAAATAGGTACCATCAATGAGCCGTACGCTTGGTTGCCACTTTAGTGGTATAAAAATATAGTGCGATAGTGTTATGTGATAACATAAATAAGGTTGGTCTTCGACCAAATTCGATTATGCACTATTCTCGTGACGTAGCTGGCTAAGTTGTTCTTGACAGATCAACGAAGTTAAGCACTGTTCCGCGGGGGTCATCATTTGGATGGGTGACCGCCAGTGGCAATTTCAACTGAGCGCTCCCGTGCTTCGGCGGGCACGTTAAGCAGTCGTGCAGGCCTTCGGGCGGCCTAGAAACTCTGTCACCAGAGTTGGCCACTGACTAATACGAACAAACAAACGAACGAACGGGAGAATAAATTGTAGTTATTCGCGAGCAAACTGACAGTTTACTCGAAGAATAGTGCCTATTCGAGTTTAGTTGAATCCAACCTTAGGATGATAAAACTCGAGCCTACCAATCCTAGTAGCCCCTCAGAATATTAAACTGCGCGTTATAATTAGAGAAGCGATGGGGTCTATTAGAGATGGTCATGGCTTTTACATAGTACCTACCATACCTATTTCTGCCGCAAAGCAGTAATGCTCGCATTGCTGTGTTCCGGTGTGAAGGGTATGGTTTCCGGTGAAATTACTGGCACATGAGGCTTTCGAACTGAGCCTCAAGGTGGCAACCCACAAGTGATACCTCTGGTATTGCAAGCGTCCATAGGCTGCGGTAACCGTTTACCATCTTGTGGGCCGTACGCTTGGTTGCCACTTCAGTTGTATAAAAAAAAAAAAGTTCTGTAGTTCTATTGGTTGCTCCCTCCGGCTTGCACCGAGGAGTCGTGCGTGCTCTTTAATTATCATTTGATCATACAGGATCTTTTATTATTACCTCATATTATTCAAAAAATAGGTTTCGCGGGTCATAGACAGTCGCCGCGCGGTCCGTTTCGATTTCCAACAATGATAACTAATAATTGACAGGATAAACTTTATCGATTTAAGATTTTTTTTTAACACAAAATGAGGTCAAGCGAAAGCGTACTAGAGATTTTTCATCTTATTATGGATTTTCGCAAAGTAACGCCTGAATCTATCAGTTAACAAAATGAAAAAAAAAAAAAAAGAATACATGTTGTTTTGGGTGTGGAACCTATTTCTTGAATATTATGCGCTAAAATAGACCCTGTATAATGTGATAGTGATGTGTTATTAAACATAAGGGGATAAAAGCTACCAAATCTAATATTCCCTCAGAATATAACACTGCGCGTTACATTTAGAGAAGCGATGAGGTCTGTTAGAGATGGGCATGGCGTCGACATCGAGGCTCGCTAGTTCCGTATTGCTGGCTCCCTCCCTCACGGCGCCGGCGGGCAGGTCCTCTCGCTTCAGCACGCCGGCTTGCAGGTACCCGAGGAGAGGGGGCGCGTGTTCTTTTATTATCTTCCTCCGTTCTTCTGCTACTTCGGTCCGCCTGTTGGAGATGGAGAAAATATTTGGTTGAATATAGTTGAATCACAGAGTACTGCATCGCCTGCCATAATCACATTATAATAACAATTGATATTTATATATAAGGTCATTCATTATCAACCTGACAAACTTAAGGGGTAGGTTCCACATATAAAAAAAAATACGTGTACTTTTTTTTTTCTAAACATTTTTTTTTTTTATATTTAAAAAAAAATTACGTAATACTGCTTAATAATTTGTTATTCTTGTTAAAAATCGAAAAGGCAGCGCTCGGCACGTGTCAGTGACCCCAATAGCCCGCGCGTCCTTGACCTTCGCGTGTCCTTGACCCGCTACGGGGCGCGCACACTCGAATATTTCATTATTACGTCGCTTAACTCGATTTCCAACAATGGTAAATAATAATTGAGCGGAAAAACGTAATCGATTTTTTTTGTTTACTTGAGATTTTTAAGACAAAATATACCTGTCCCTTAAGTTTGTCAGGTTGATAATAAATGACCATATATAATTATAACTTTTTTTTAATGTAATTTAATAATATTTCCTATTACAACTATTTATATTGCTTGATTTACCTACTTATAAAATTAAGTATTTACTTAGTAATATTAAGGGTGAGTTACACCATCTAACGTTAACGTCAATTTGACGTTTTTCTGGTCAGTTATTAATTATCCTTGTTGGAAATCGAAAGAGGAGCGCTTGACGCATGTCAATGACTCGCACGTCAATGAATCGCGTGTCAATGACCTCCCCTATAACCGCTACAGGGCGCGCGTGCTCGAATATTTAATTATCACGCGAATTTCAAAATGATAATTATTAATTGATCAAAAAACGTAATCGATTTACTAGAGATTTTTTAAACAAAATGTAAAAAAAAATTGTGTGTGGAACATATTCCTTAAATATTAGGCACTAATATTAAATTACCCTGTGTACGGCGGATGTAAAGCTCACCATGTTGTATCGCAGTCCCAGACGTGGTGCGCGCGCGCCTCCTCCCGGCGCGCGAGGGCGGCGCGTCGCTCCGCGTTGTCCGCGATCTGCGCAACCAGCTGCTTAGAGTACGCGCGCCCCTTCTGTCTCTTCCGCATCTCCTTCTCCCGCTCTTTCGCTTCGTCCAACGACATTTTTGCTTCGGCCTAAAAAATATTTTTTATTCAACTTAGGAACTGGCCACACATAAAATACGTTATGGACATATTGTTATGGATGCCGAGCAAAGTTGGAGCACATTCGTCCCAAGCTTTTTTAAGTATATCTATACTATAATATTATATTATACCTTCATCTTTGAAAATAAATATCTTTTTTTTTATAAAGAGAGAAGAATAGCGTTTTTTTTTTTTTTTAAATCATAATCATCATTTACTTGCAACAAACTTAGTGCTTAGTTATAATTGAAGCCCTATCTCCCAGAAAAGCGTTAGCTGTGGCCTGGGAGACAGTTCTCTCCGATTCACTTAATTATCTATGATAATGTCGGTTACAAAATATACAATATAACAATTTATGATAAAATTGACACTCCTATGCAGCTAAATAAAAGAAAAAAAATCATGCAGGTAAAAAAGCGTTATGTAAGTGTAAGAGTGTAAGGGTGCTGGTGTGGGGTGTATATGTATGTGGGTGGTTCGTGTGTGTGTGTGTGTATGTGTGTGGGTGGGTGTGTGTGGTGTGTGTGTGTGGGTGAGTGTGGTGTTGTTACGAATAAACTCAAAAACTACTTCCGATTTAAAAATGTTTTCACCATTAGAATCCTACATTATCCCTGGGTAGCCATAGGCTATATTTTTTACTAGCGATCCACCCCGGCTTCGCACAGTTGCGGTTTCATTGCACCTGCGCGAAGCTGAGACGGCTAGTCATTTATATAATAAATGTTATTTATTTTATAATGGGGACGTATAAATATACGTCCTCGTTTTACGTCTTGTCTGTGTGGGCTGAGCTTTTAGATAATAAATAAAATAAATAATGCTGGACAATCCACACAGCATCATCTAGCCCCAAGGTAAGCTGCTGTTAAACAGAGGTATAATGGGTACTAGATGACTGATATATACTTAATACAATACATAGATAGATATTTTTTTATTATAAATAGAAAATACCCAGAACACCCGGAACAAATATTTGTAGATCGTACAAACATTTGACCCGATGCGGGAATCGAACCCGCAACCTCCGCGTCGCAGGCGGACCAGCGCCCGCTGCGCCACATCGCTCGTCATTAGATGGCTACGGCCCATCAGAATTTAAATAAAAAGGAATACCTTCTTCCTAAAATCAGCTTCCACCACCTTCTGTTCTTCCGCTAGTTTCTTCCTGTTATTCATCTGCGCCGTGAGAGCTTCTTTGGTATCTCTCTTGACTCTCTCTATCTTCTGTCTCTCCGCGATGTCGTCGTTGACGTTCTTCTCTAGAGCCTCTTGTTCTTGGAGAGATTTTATAATGTTCGCGCGCTCGAGACGCGCCGCCTGCTCAATACAGTACAATATTACCTGGTGCCTGGTGCCTGGTGCCTGGTGCCTGGTGGTAGGACTCCTCACCAAGAGTCCCACCACCATACGCGTACTCACCATTTGGATAGGTGACCGCCAGTGGCATTTCAACTGAGCGTGCTTCGGAGGGCACGTTAAGCAGTCGGTCCTGGCTTTTTCAGTTGTTAGGCCAGGACAGAGGCCTTCGGGCGGCCTAAAAACTCTGTCACCAGAGTTGGCCACTGACTCATACGAACTTACTGTGTTTAGCTTTGAAGAGCACTGTAGTAAGTGAAATCACTAGCTGAAATAGTCTATACAACGTTTTGTTGGGGTAACAAGCGCAGTGCAGTGTCTTACTTACTTCATCAGCCATTATTTTAGCTGCAATACGTTGATTTAACTCTTCCTTTTCACGCATTTTTCTCTCCCTTTCTGCTACTCTGAAACATTAGAAAGAGAGCACTAAAATAAACAACTCTGAATTTTATTTCGCTATCTTTTGCATACTATTCCGTTAGCTATTGTTTAGCGGAATAGTACTAGACATATTTTATCTATTTATTATCGGGAAAATCTCTATACTCTTCCACTTATGTAACTATTGTTTAGCGGAAAAATCTCAAGTACTATTCCGCTAACTATCGCTAACTATGTTAAGCGGAATAGTATATTCCATCTATTTATTATCGGAAAATTTTCAAGTACTAATCCGCTAACTATTGCTTAGTACTATTCCGCTAAACATAATTAGCGGAATAGTACTAAGCAATAGACATTGAATCTATTTAACATCATAAGGCTATAATTACATAGCGGAGCTCCTGTCAGCGGCGGCTTTCCTCTGCTGTTCGATCTGCCGCTCCTCGAGCACGACCACTTCCTTCTGCTTCTGCTTCCAAGAGTCGCGCGCCTGCTTGAACGTGACCATCTCCTGAGCCGTGCGCTGCATCAGGACGCGCTTTTGATGTAGCTCTCTGTAATAAGCTTTTAATTAATAAAATTGTACTACAGATATAAAAAAGAATTGCTGTTTTTTTTTTATACAACTGAAGTGGCAACCATGCGTACGACCCACTAGATGGTAAGCGGTTACCGCAGCCTATGGACGCTTGCAATACCAGAGGTATCACTCGCGGGTTGCCACCTTGAGGCTAAGATCGAAAGCCTCATGTGCCAGTAATTTCACCGGAAACCATACCCTTCACACCGGAACACAGCAATGCGAGCATTACTGCTTGGCGGCAGAAATAGGCTGTGCGTAAGGCTCGCTAAAACTCGAGAACGGCTGGACCGATTTGGCTAATTTTGGTCTTGAAATGTTTGTATGAGACCAGGGAAGGTTTAGACGGTGAGAAAATATGGAAAAATAGCAAAAAAAAATAACGCGAGTTAATTTATAAAATAGGTTTAATAATATATGATAAATAGTTGACTAAATTTGGATAATTGGTTAATAATGTACCTGAATATCTATTTTAAACAAAAAAAAACGTATATTTACAATATTTATTTTGCATTAAAAAAACTAATATTTCAATTTTCGCGAAAACGCTCACTACGTCACGCCGCCGCCGCCGTGCGATACAAAACTGTTGTCCTAGGGATATTGTAAGTGGCAAATAAACCAAGGAAGAATGTCAAGTAACCCGTTTTTTCTATGAAAATGGAGCGCTCGTGACGTAGCTGGCTAAGTTGTTCTTAACAGATCAACGAAGTTAAGCACTGTTCCGCGTACTCATCATTTGGATGGGTGACCGCCCGGTGGCAATTTCAACTGAGCGCTCCCGTGCTTCGGAGGGCACGTCAAGCGGTCGGTCCCGGCTTTTTCAAAGTTTCAAGCCATGACAGAGGCCTTCGGGCTCTCTGAAAGTGGCCAACTCTGTCACCAGAGTTGGCCACTGACTCATACGAACTTACTTACTTTCTATGAAAACGTCCACCACAACAATGTTTTGCACGGAGTGTAGTAACACTTTCTGATTGGTGTTCACTGTCATGTGACTTAATGACTATTTTTCCAAAATTCTCTTCTAAAAATAACAATAATCTTTAATTATTATGATATATAGTTTTGTTTTTTCTTATCTACATAATTATTATTATTTTCAATGTTTTTTTTTACTCTCGAAATATAAATATTTTGGTTTAATGAGACTCACGGGCATAAGCCAAGTGCGAATCATGTTGAGTGAGACAGGACGTCTTCTTGTAAGAACTTACGGACAATCCTACAGGTGTTAAGAATCGCAGCTTTCTGCATTGTTATATAAGTGTTTTTATTATTATAAACCTGTAGTGTCCCACTGCAGGGCAAAGGCCTCCCTTCTCTCTTTCCATACCTCTCTGTTACCGGCTAGTTATAAATAAATAAATAAATAATGCTAGACAATCCACACAGCATCATCTAGCCCAAGGTAAGCTGCTGTTAAACAGAGCTGTATTATGGGTACTAGATGACTGATATATATTTAATACAATACAATACATAGATAGATATTTTTTATTATACATAGAAAACACCCAGAACACCCGGAACAAATATTTGCAGATCCTACAAACATTTGTCCCAAGGCGGGAATCGAACCCGCAACCTCTGCGTCGCAGGCGGACCTTCGCCCACCGCGCCACATTGGCTAGTTGGGACCACTCTTTGAGGTATACATCAAGTTCGTCCCTCCATCTCCTTCTGGGCCTTCTACATAATATCTTAGTTAATAATAAGAAACCTTTAATCCATCCGATTAATTCTTAGTGGACACAAGCCTATTAATGCATTGAAAAATCTATAAAACGGTACTCCATGTTGTGGAATGTTTTTGGAACACAAAAACATAATCATTTTTAAAATGTTAATTATAATACTATGTTTAACCATTTTTCTATCTTCCTTTGAGATTATTATGCAATAAAATAACTAAATAATACAATAACATTAATTTCGTTCATATGAACTTACACACTTTGTATATTAATATTACAAAAAAAAATTTAACACAAACATGATATGAACCCGCAACCTTGTGCTTGAGACTCTACCAGTTGGGCCACAGAGTTTCTAAACTCGCATGCTCGAAATTCTCTGTGTTATATATATATCCTTATTATTGTTATGTCAATGAAAAATTACAGATTTGAAAGTCACATTAGCTAACAGAAGTTTAAAGTACATTTATGAATAAAACCCAAACTGTTCAGGATACCTTTGGTCCTCATCAGCAATAGTTCTCATAATCTCTTCAAGCATCTTCTTCTCAACCAGACTATCCTCGTAGATGCACTGCTTCTCCATCTGTCGGTTCACAAGCTGAGACTGTAGGTCGCGCTTATACGCTGTAGTGCGTTCGGTCTTCTCGCGGTCTTCTCGGTCTTTCGCTTCCTTGTCGTTGTAGAGAGCGTTGAGGAGGATTGAGTTGGCGTGTTGGTCTTCTGCCTGTAACGTAACGTAAATAGTTTTGATAACGACTCGTCGTGATGATGAATGATGGTTATGATTGATGGTTACCTATTTCTGCCGCCAAGCAGTAATGCTCGCATTGCTGTGTTCCGGTGTGAAGGGTATGGTTTCCGGTGAAATTACTGGCACATGAGGCTTTCGATCTTAGCCTCAAGGTGGCAACCCGCGAGTGATACCTCTGGTATTGCAAGCGTCCATAGGCTGCGGTAACCGCTTACCATCTTGTGGGCCGTACGCTTGGTTGCCACTTCAGTTGTATAAAAAAAAAAAAATGATTTTTGATTGATTGATAAGTGTTGACACTTATAGTAACGACCTTGGTAGCGTGGAAGGGGTGTGCCTGGTTGAGATATTTTATTATAATAATATTTATTTAATATCAATAATAATAATAACATGTTATTACCAATTACCAAAGTGGTGCGGTGAGCAAAGATCCGCATGCAATGCAGAAGATTGCAGGTTCGATTCCTGCCTTGGGTCAAATGTTTGTACGATCTAAATACCTTATCCTGTAACCTCTTGTACTCATTATGCAGTATCTGCTGCCTCAAGTCCCTACAGACATATCCCGCTTGAAGCTTCTTAGCCAGCTCCCTCAGCCCCGGGTCCCGTTCCCTGAGGTAATGTCTCCGGAGCAGCTCATTGGCTTCCTCTCGACGGACTTTAGCCACTTCTACACCGAGGGCTATCTCTTTTTCAGCTCGGGCATTGACAATGGCGGCATGGTCTGTTCTCTGAAAACAGATGTTATTTCAGAGCAATCCGAAAAATTATATTTCTTTGCACAAACAGACATGTTATAATATATGGTCTTAGAAGTTAATTTACTTAGTTCATTTTATTTCCAACCATGACAAAAACAACAACCTTTAAAAGGATAAAGAGGAGAGCCCCTCAAGACCTTATAACATAGACGAATATGGATACGCCACTGGGCCTATTCCATCCATGTCAAATGCAAGAGGAGACAAAACTCTAGCTCAATGCCCAGAAAGGCAGATTGCAAGAAAAAAGGAGATTAAAAAAAAAAAAAAAAAAAATCTTCAGCAAGCTTATTAAGAAGTTTAACAGGTGTAGTAGAGTTCTTATCTTAGAGATGCAAGCAGTAAAGCGTAAATACTGTTTTCCAGTTTAAAGGGTAATTACAGGCATGTGAGTCTAGATCTACATCAAGATGGCAACTCGCAAGTGATATCTCTGATGTTGCAAGCGTACATAGACTATGGTGACCGCTTTACCATCATGTGGGGTGTAGGCACAGAACAGTTATTAGTGCGCTTGGTTGCCACTTTAGTGGTAAATATACAAAAAGGATGGTTTTTTAAAGAACCATGTCAGCCAGATAATACGGAAGAACAAACCTCTTGAAAGTCCTTTTCCATTTCAGCCTCCCGCTGTATCAAGGCAAGGCAGCGGCCCATTCTGCCGTCTTCCATCCGGCTGTTCAGCCATTGGATGTCCAAAGCACGCTGGAATGTCTCCAATTCTTTTCGTCGAGCTAAGGCGATAGCATTGCGTTGGAGCTCGTTTTTTGGCTCCTGTCGAATAAAACTTCATTTTAAATATTTATACCTTGTGATGCGAGGTTGTTCGAAATATGGAAGGATACAAAGAAGGTAATTTTACCATTGTGTTAAAGTAATTTTATCGAACTGAAAAAAGATCTAGCAAAGAAAAAGTCTTGGAAAACGAAAAAGTTTTGAAAATTCGAATTACTTTCTATTTTGTTTTGTATACAACAAACACAACACAAACACACACATACAAACAGAGAATGAATGAATAAATTGAGTGAACTACATTACTCTATGGTGGGTGGAGTGAACAAACAATTTTTTTTTTACTTGACTTACTAGTTTAATAATATCTGTTCTGTGACCAAAGCGCATAGTCCATAAAATATTTTTGTAAATGTTGCCATACTGAAAAAACTGCTGTGACATCTAGGTTTTGTATAGAGAAAGGTTTGTTTCTGTAGTTACTATTAAACAACGGTAGGTGGCACTGGCAGTATTGGTCTTTTAAAAAGCTTTTTGATGATGACTGCCAAAATTAAAACTAAAATAGCAGCATTTTGGAAAAAAAAAACTTTTCCACATGAAATAGTATCGTGCTCTTAAGTTTGCAGTTTGTTAGCTCTAAAGTTATCAATATTTATTTTATTACATGGTTTAGAATTAACGACATCTATTAAAACTATTCCATACTACAAATCACAAGTCTATAGAAAACACCGTCGATCTCCGCACGGCGCTGGTGTGTCAAGTTTTCTTTCATTCGCGAAAGTGCATCACGGGGGCAGCACGCATCTGGATTTTGACGTGTGACATCAAACAGCTGCTGCAACCAAATTCGGGTGCAGATTGTGGTTTATTGAAATAAATACGTACGGTTATGAAAAAGTGATAAAATGTCTGAAGGTAAAAGTGCGTTGTTCGCGAAAACTGTGCAAAAACATGCCGGGCGGGCGAAGGAAAAGGTATTTATCACGTATATCCATTTACTTTGTATTGTTTTTACTAGTTGAATGGTCTAGGTATTGAGAGTCTATTGACGTGAAAGTAGCGCTTAGAAGAGCTGGCCGGGTCCACAGGTCTGGTTTCTCGTGTCCTCGGTCAGGTGCCGGTTCTAGGGCGTTGGATTTCACCTGTTGAACTCACCTAATACCTGTACATTTCCTTGTTTGTTTACAATATTGATACGAGTTACTCTGGCCATAAAATAAATCGTGAGTCGTATTGTATGCAAGCGTCGCTATCATTTCCAGGGTGAAGCTGGGCTATTTTTAGTTCCCAGCCAGTGATAATTTTGGCCCATCTACTGACCTCATGATACACTATTCTTCCTGACCTATCATTCAGTAACCATTGTGAAGAAAGATCATATTTATTGCACATCTCTAGGGAAGAGTCTGGATTTATAAATAACACAGTTGAGACAGAGAGTGCGGAATGAACTGTCACGCTGGTTCTTAGAAATTTTATTTCTACGCTGACTATTTTTAAGTGGCAAAGACACTCTGCTGTTTGAAATGTTAAGATTTTAAATTAGAAGTAATCAATTTGAATCATTATTTGTAGCTAACTAGCTAACCATTTGTTGAAATAAATAAAAGTAAAAAAACGGGCCTTAGAAAGATTGACCCAGTTTAACTGACCAAGCAAGTATACCTACTAAATGAGTCAAGATGTCAACCATATTCATTCAAAACAGAATTTATAACTATTTGGGTATTTAGAATGTGACCCTAGTATTGTAAATAAATTATTCAATAACAGTCTGTATCCACTTACCTATTTGCCTATAAAAAACCTGATTTGACTTGAGTGTCTTCAGGTTGTTGACCCTACCTGGCAGTAAGCCCATCTTCTGCAAAACTAGGTAGGTATGTCCAATACCTACATAATAACTTTACGTCTATGTAGTTGTAACAGAAACTGCTTTGTAAACATTCCAAAGTCCTGAACAGTGATTGGGTGAACTTAGTCTATTTCACATGGGAAGGGTACTTTCACATATCTGTTTTTCCTTTTTCCTTTCCTTTTGACGACCGATTTGGCGCAGCGGGCGCAGGTCCGCCTGCGACGAGGAGGTTGCGGGTTCGATTCCCGCCTCGGGTCAAATATTTGTACGATCTACAAATATTTGTTCTGGGTGTTCTGGGTATTTACTATATATAATAAAAAATATATATCTATGTATTGTATTGTATTAAGTATATATCAGTCATCTAGTACCCATAATACAGCTCTGTTTAACAGCAGCTTACCTGGGGCTAGATGATGTTGTGTGGATTGTCCAGCATTATTTATTATTTATTTATATATATTTTTGCATCATTTATTCAGCAATGTCATAGTTATTAATATACAAACAATTAACCCAATTTATAAAATTAAAGAAAATATTGTTTCAATTTAAAATAATATTTAAACAAAATTATTGGACTAAAACCATAAAATACCAAATCTGTCAGCACGCTTCCTAGATGTGAAATAGACTTTAGTGATACCTAAGTATATTCAAAAACATTGTTAAAATTAAAAAACAAAATAACCTCTATTAATAATAAAAAAAGCACAGCTCACTTGTTCATATAATTTTTTCAAGTCAATAAATTAGATATAAATGCAGTAAAGTTAAACATGCTACATACAACAGATTTTTGTTACCTAGAACATTGCTAGCTACTAAACCTACTTTACCTATACTAATATTATAGAGGAAAGATTTTTTTTTTTTTTATACAACTGAAGTGGCAACCAAGCGTACGGCCCACAAGATGGTAAGCGGTTACCGCAGCCTATGGACGCTTGCAATACCAGAGGTATCACTTGCGGGTTGCCACCTTGAGGCTAAGATCGAAAGCCTCATGTGCCAGTAATTTCACCGGAAACCATACCCTTCGAACCGGAACACAGCAATGCGAGCATTACTGCTTGGCGGCAGAAATAGGTATGGTGGTAGTCCTTCCCCGGACGAGCTCTATCACAGAGAACTCTACTACTCTTTGATTTGTATGTTTGTATTTTTTTTTTGTTTGTTACGAATAAACTCAAAAACTAACGGAACGAACCGCTAATGTCCTTTATTCACGCATAGATTTATTTCTCGTTTATACGCAAAAACCTAGGCCGCGCCGGACGCGAAAGCGATTTACAGATTTACGAGAAAATCTGCCACAAAGAAAATAAGTCAACAAACTGTATTAAAACTTTATTAAACTAAATGCTTTTTATTCCTTTGATGACATCTCCATCTCACCTAGTAATATCCAATGAAGTTATTTCTGATTTTCAATAGTGTACCCATTGTTTGGTCCATTACTTTTCCATATTTTTTTTGCGCAGATGAAAATTTCGCTGCATGTTGACGGTCTTTTTTCTCAATACCAAAGCCAAAATTTTTCTTTATGTGAAAATGTAAACTAAACTTGTAGAGAAAGAGATAATAACCTAATCTTCTGTCACGTCTTGGTTGCAAATGGCTATAGGTACTCGTACCTACCTAGGGCGAAAAGTTATGATATGTTTCTCAACATAAAAAAACAAGCTAGGTACGTCATCACGAGCGCTTCACTTTCTACATGTCTCAGCTTATCGCAGACTAACAACCACAAAATAGCTAAACTATTAACCTTATTTATATACCTAGGTAATTTGTTGGAGTATGTTACTATGTACTGCACTGATCACTTCACTCTACGATAATTCCAGTGTATTGTGTGAAAGCAACAGATAGTTGGGTCAGACTTAACATTCCACTTTAGTCTTGTGAAATTTTGCGGTGTTCAAACTGAATTGATCTGGTGCAAATTGCTAGATTTACAATAATAGACTTCACTATGATATCACCCAGTTTCAATGGTGGTTTGAATGAGACGCAAAAAGAGATAGGTATCTGGTGATGGTTTGACAATAGAAATGGAATTGGCAATCTTCGTGTGATGCGGACACCGTTACTTATCGAATCAAACCCAATAACAATGCTTAGTGATATTGTCACAGGTTTATTAGGAACCCTACTTTCTTTGTGATACTAGTCAGTTCGTGATCGGAGCGCTCGTGACGTAGCTGGATAAGTTGTTCTTAACAGATCAACGAAGTTAAGCACTGTTCCGCGTAGTCATCATTTGTATGGGTGACCGCCAGTGGCAATTTCAACTAAGTGCTCCCGTGCTTTGGAGGGTACGTTAAGCAGTCGGTCCCAGCTTTTTCTTGTTAGGCCATGACAGAGGCCTTTGGGCGGCCTAGAAACTCTGTTATCACAGTTGGCCTCATACGAACTTAGTTCGTGATACTAGTTAATTCTCTTAATTTTACTTTTATTATAGGCTTTTTAAGAAGGTTTAGTACCTAGTAGGTGAATTAGTGATTGCAATATTGATCTTGCCCTCTTCCCCATAATCGTCTTTCACATCAGGTAGATCAGGTTGGAATAAAGGTCCTTACTATTCTCTCACAACACTTTCAATATACCGTAGTACTTACATACCATTAATAATGTTAGATTATACGAATCATCAACCATTAGCATCTACTCGACGAGCTTCTTACAGACCCTGGCAGTTACTATCACTGACCGTAATGACCCCATGACTCACTAGCACGTTACCTAGCAAACTTGTTTTATATACGTCGTGATAAAAACAGATAATAAAATTAATAAGATAAAATGAACGCGAGTTCAAACTTCAAAGTCAGAACGACATACAATCTGTTTTAACTGGAAAACTTTTATCTACTAGTACAAGCTCAACACCATTTTATTTTAGACTTCTAAAACATGGATTGTACTGGCCAATGTGACCGAGTTTATAGGTCGCTAAACCCTCTAGGCTACGACTTATAGCCAGGACCGACAGCTTAACCTATTCTTCGAAGCAAACGAAAAGAGTAGTAGAGTTCTTTGTGATAGAGCTCGTCCGGGGAAGGACTACCACCATACCTATTTCTGCCGCCAAGCAGCAGTGCTCGCATTGCTGTGTTCCGGTTCGAAGGGTATGGTTTCCGGTGAAATTACAGGCACATGAGACTTTCCATCTAACGTCTCAGGGTGGTAACACGCAAGTGATATCTATGATGTTGCATGCGTACATAGGCTACGGTAACCGCTGACCATCCAGTGGGCCGTACGCTTGGTTGCCACTTTAGTGGTATAAAAAAAAAAAAAAACGCTCAGATTTATATGCCACTATTGAATACCCTTCCAATTGTTGACCGCGTGCTGCTTGTCTAGTAGATAATTAGAAATAAAAGCTACACAAAAGCTGGCCTAAAAGTTGGTGTCTATTCTTGCTTGGATAATATCGATAGTCAGCAACCAAACCGCGGTCCCCCAGTTCGCGAACATTTAGCTCAGTGCCTAATAAAAATGTATTTTACAGTCTCATCTTCCTAATCCCATTTATTCAATATTTATTGCAATATTTGCTTACCAAAAACCTATCTTATTTTGCTCCCATGAAATCTTTTGAATTGCTCGTTGAACTTCCATTCATCATTCACCTATCGTAAGTCCCCAGCGCATGTCAATCACATTTTCAATGCAAATTCTACCACATTCTCCCTGCAACCTGGTAGCAGCCCTATCACGACTGAATAAAGTTAAGATTCGATTACCTCATAGTCAGGGCCGAGGTGACAATGCAGATATCACCACGTTACTTTTGCATCGATAGACATTTTTATCCCGTCCTGATAAAGTTGAGATTCGATTACCAGATAACAAAGGTCGGCTAACTGTGTAAATATCATGGGAACAGTGAATGCCCTCCTCACTGTGTTTATTGTTATGTGGCAATGTATAGTGGTACCTATGTGTGGATCGCAAATGAATGGGCTTTACGATACTTGAGGACACGGTTTTGAGGAAGAATTGGTTCCAAGATGTGAAATCTAGGAAAAAAGGGGAACCAGCCCAAAAGGAGCTAACAGTTAATGGTAGCCTTCCGAGTAGGAAGTGCCTGATACGTGACTGACACTGCATTACACAAGTTTCTCTGAGACATAAAGTTTAAAATTCTCAACCCGCACCCTTTGAACAGAAATAGAGCAATGCAAACATAATTTCTAGTAGATAAATGATGATTATGATTATGAGTAGATACCGGACAAGCTCTATCACAAAGAGCTCTACTAAGCACTAATAATATTTGTTGGAGGTTAATTGTAGGTTACACGAATGTTTTGCATGATCCGGTGGCGAAGACAGGCGAAGGTGTGAACTATGAACCGACCTAGACAGTGCGCAAACAATGTCGAAAGCGTTTGGTCAATACTTTGTAATGCAAATACAGGCTGGTCTATGGTAAATTTCAATTCTGTCAAGATGAGGGACTTTCTACGGCCTCGTTGCGGCACGAGACTCGACTGGCAATTATCTAAGCAAAACAAACACTCGTATGGTAATTTGCAGGTCGTTCATAAGCTGAACTGTTTTATAGAGTTAGATGCTTACATCCTTTTACAAATACGTGTCAATCGCTGATAACGGTGCTGTTCTCTAGATTTGAATTGGAATTTTGCGTATAAGCTTATTTCTTAACTTTATGAGCTTAACTAGCCAGCAGGATAGAGTGATATTCTAAGTTATAGAACTCTATACTTTCTCTCTACTTTGTATAGAGTCCGTTTGAAAAGTAAAGGTGTCTGGTCTGTAATAATGATGCTGGTTAACTTAGAAAAATATTTGGATTAATGGCATTTATTGAGCAAATCAGCATTTGCCACCACCACATCTTTACCCATAGATGGAGTTTTCTCGGTTTCGATCTCAAAATCAACATTTCGCAGTGATTCGTCTCATTTCTTGTTTTTTTTATTTACTTTTTTACCTTATAAACAAAATAGATACCTAGAGGTTTATTTTGCAATTTTTAGTTAGCTGAACGTTTGTCATTGAGTTGTACCCTGAAACTCTCAGTTGAGCACTTTCATTATCCGTTTCGGAGACGATAAATCAAGGTCAAACAATGGATTAACGTTACGGAACTGTTACGCTAGCGTTTTCTTCAACAGGTGTTCGATTATTCCAATGGCCTGCTTAAATTCGTTTATCCATGTTTCATTCATTGTGTTTGGGATATCTTTGTAATGTGTGAGCCTAAATACGTCTTTACCACAGAACTATCAAATGTGTCTCTACTATTACGAGTATTTCGCAAGAATTTAATGTTGCGGCAAATGCCAATTCGTTGTATATAATATTTTAGGTTTTATTCTTATACAACTCTCGCAGATTTTATTAGTTAGATACGTTACTTTTAAGTCCATTGCCAACATCTATTAGATGCGTGACATTGTTTAACGTCTGTTGTAGTAGTTATGCTATGAATCAAAAACTTAAAACACATGTGTGGTATCCGCTAAACCAACATTCGCGATTTAAATAATAGCATGACATAGGTGCTCTCCTTGATATCACCCACATTGGAACCGCGTAGTACCAGCTTATCCCACGCGACACCCACCGCATTATACCCGCACTTTCATTTGGTCAGATTGCTTAATAGAGGCAGATTTATGTGGGGAAACGATAGGCGTCATTGATTCTGAATTTCTGAACATTTACCATTTTACCACTGTTGGTTAATGGTGTTTTGCTAAGCCAATGTTCTCTCGACGAAGTGAATGTCGCTGCTATAGAGAATATACTGGGTTACCGCACAGTCTGAGGGAGAGCAGTGTGCATTCTTTCGTAATGTGTTATTTGAAGTACCACTCATCTGTCAACAGATGTTTTTTATTTGTTTGGACCCCCTCGAAGACTGAAGGGTCTCGTTTCATAATGTAACACAGTATTTTCTATCACAGTTTCGCTGGCTGTTAACATAATAACGACGTGTTAATCCCAAGTGCGATGCAGCTTATGCTGAGCCAGGACCATTGACCCACACTCACTTTTTTGTTTTAAAAAATAGATATTTATATAAGTAGTTATAGGTATTAGGTACATAAACCTACATACTATATCTTTTATATTTCATTTTTATTTTTACTTTGTTATTGTACCTACTTGCCTACTTTTTTTTTTTATTTATTTTTTTATCTTTGTATTTCTTCTATGTGTGTGTCAATAAATAATTTTTCTTTCTTTTCTTTCTTTCTTTCTTTCAAGGTGCAATTTCGCCATTCTGTCGCCCACTTCCCGTGGCGCTTGCCAAATGGTCCACAATCGGGTCGATATAGCGATGTATGTCTCGTTACAGTCTATTATTACAATTTTAGAGTTATTCGGTCACGCTTCGTGTGGTTTCGATTTTTGATTTACGTAATGGTTGATTTTTAGAGTATGTTTGACCACGCGTGTTGGGTATTACAACCTTAATTTGCGTTACACAATGTTTTATTACGATATTTTCTGCTGTATTATGTTTTCTAGTTCAATAGTTCACGTAGGCTGCATTCTGACGAACCCTAACATATCGATGTGGGTCAGTAGAGTACAGACATAATTAGATTTGAGTGTTGGCTCATACACTCTTACATTATATTATTATGCTTGCTAGCAGCAGTGTGTTGGGTAAAATTAAAATAGGAGGTCAAGCTACCTTTTTGAATACTATCTACAAAAAATTGTCTACAAAAAATTCCACCAACATCTTATTCATATAAAAAAAAGTTGTGACTAGTCTAAATTCAGAAATAAACTAAAACGAAAAATCATCTCCCAGACTCCTGGGAATCCGGGCATGTGAAACTCGTAAAATAACGACGTCGATTGAATTATTGAAGTGCATCATAAGAAAATATTTCCTGGAAGTGATCTATCACAAGCCACATGAGTGAAATACCACAATTAAAGCACGTCATACCAAACCTAATCAAAAGCATAAGCAGTGTCAGGAGATATTTTACACTGTTCGTTAAATGGCGCAAAAAGTTGCGCGTTCACACGGAATGAGAAGTCGCAAAGAATTCCAAACCGGTGTGAGGTGGCCCGGTGTTTTTACCTTCACGGACTTTCTTACCTCTTACCTGGTACTTTCTCGAACAGTACCAGGTACCTCAGGGCCTCAGGGGCCTCACGTACCAAATAGCATATTAGTGGTTTTTAAAACAACCTGCGTTTGCGTTTCAAGCTGTGCTTGTCTCGTTTTGACCTTTAGGTGCTCTTGCAGTTTACTTGCATTCCTTTCGTTTAGGGAAAGTAGGTGCAAGGCTGCTAGTGCAAATGATGATTGGTTGGACTACTTGCGAAGCTATTTTATCTTTAACTTTCATAATTTTAACTACTTAGTACTTACCTACCTACCTAAGCAGTAATTCTTCAGTATTTTCAAAATGATATTTCATAACAGTTGTTTCTATATTTTCAGGTACTTACGTTTCAAGGATTCAAAGATGTTTTTATGAAACAAACTATTTAAGTGTAAGTCGGCCTGCGCGTATTGGTGTTGCGTAAGTTTAAGCCAATTAGAAGCCCATACTAATATCATACATAGATGGTTAAGGAAAAAACCAATAAAAGATGTAAAAAGGTTAATGAACAAACAGTTCAGTTTGTTGGAAAGTGTTATTTTTTATTTGATTTGTTAAATACTGTAAACTTTACTACGTTGCCTATATTTTTTCAATACGACCGGAAAACTAAAACATTTATTTTCTGTTTATCACCACGTTCCATCGAATAAATAATTGCAACATCGTCATCATCATGTATATTAATTTTGCAAACAACTTTACCACCGCATCATCATAAGTAAGTCTTGTTCTTGTACCATTATCATTATTTTCTGCGACTTAGCATAAATAAATGTTACTGTAACTTCAGTATAATATACTATATCGTGTTTACACGTGTGACGTGAGCTGTTTGTATCACATTTTTCCTCGTCACGTTATCAGATCATATCTGACATCTCAATGCTGTGGTGTTCTTATTCATCACTAAGTCTTACTTTTGTAATTTTATGTAGAGGTCCACTGTTATATCACAATAACCTTCTAATTGCTCATTAAATTGATAATTTTCCGGTCCACGAGTCTATGCATTGTTAAGAAATTCACTTTTAGAAATTGTCTTGTTTTTATTTCACACGCACAAGATATCCCTTCAGTTACGTTGTTTATTGTGTATAGACCTTACTGTTTTATGATATATAATTAACATTATACTTGGAAATAACGATTTATTTTTAAAATAGACAGTTTGCCGGTCCGACCTTACTTCTTTATCATTATTCTAGTTTCTCAAGATTTTCACTTTCATTTAGGTACTTTAAAACTCAGGTCACATTCATATTATTATATCAAGCATATTTGGGTAAACTTGTGTGCATAAACCTTATTTACTAGTTTTGTTTTAATACAACTTCATATTTCCTCTGCATCCTCTAGGAGTTAAATTTTGGGAATTCTTTCTTAGTGCAATCTACATATTAATAAGAAAAAATATTGAAAATTTTAGGTCTTTAGCATTAACCGTTGTGGTTGTGCGTTGATTTGTCAGTTAGTCAGTAACGCAATGATATATTTATTCGTTGTCGTGCTCTGCTTTCGCACATGCTTAGATAACATTTTATCTCGTGCTATCGTGTTCTGGTTTACTGTTTCAGTTTTTTTAAATGCATGCTTATCACGAATGTCTTTGTTCTGCTTTTATAGTCTGATAGTATTGGCTATTGTTTTTGTGAAATTAAAAATTAGCAGTAGATAGAAACGTCCTCATTAAATACAAAACAAAGTAAGATTTTTTCAGTTTATCTATTTGAACTGTGTGTCCTGCTTCATTTGATTTATTTCAGCTGGATGTCTGGATATAAATAACCTAGCCTTCCTAAGCGCAGTAAGACTTGATGGTCGATAAAATAACTTTTCAATCCGCCAAATTCCAAGATTCATAATAACATCTCAGAGATTTGTTTATTATTCCATGAACCAAACTCGTAATACTGATTTCATAGCAAGTTACTGTTTTTGGAGTGACTCCAAAAATGACGTTCTTATTGACTCAGGGTCTGCGGGTGAACGTCCTCAATTCAATACCCACGCGGGTTTTACAAAATCCGCGGTAGTTGTCACTAAAAACGGCGATATTATGATCCAGACTTTGCTTTGTACCTGCATCATAAATGGGCATATCTGATTCAAGTCCAAGGCGCTCTGTAACCTTTAATGACGTGACTTGCCTGTTAATCATTCTATCAATCAAGAAGACCATCGGTTTTGTTATTTAATATCAAATCATGGTGCAGTTACTTCACATATTATTAGTTATTTTTATGGCTAGTAGATCTTTTCCCACTTTATTGTGAGTGAAGTGATAAACGATCATAGTAAGCATAATAAAACTCGAAGGAATCCTTTAGCAAAAATAAATCGTGTCATATCAGTTTGTCACTGACTCATACGGACTTTCTTGGATAGATTTCCTTCTTGGAGATTTGATCCACACTCCATACTAGCTCAAAACAAAGACAATAGAGAAGAAGGGAGGCTTCTTTTTAAATTAAAATAACATTTTTCAAATTCGATAACTTTTCTGAGCTTGTTTGTTGCCCTAAGTACTTATATAAAAAAGTAACTTACTTACTTTAGTACTTATAAACAACTCATACCAACATTACGTCTACTTCCTAATCGAGAGATCACGATAGAGCCTCTAACGAAAAAGGACATGAGGACTATTGCGAACCATTGGTTAGCTGGCGTGTGCTAATGTATGGCGAAACCTGCTTCTGAATGACAAACTACACCCATTATATCTTTAAAGGGACTGCTCGTAAGCATATTCGAAGCATGTTGCTGGAAAATAATGCATTTGAATTGTTGATCTTCTAGTGTTTTCAAAAAAGTGGCCTCTTCTATCAACTGCATTTTTGCATTAATTTGGCTTCTAGATGCATCACAGTTTAGTTTATCTATGCACAGTTTAGTTTATAATTTTTATGAATCTTTTGCGTCATTGTCCATTACACTTTGAATGACATTTTGTCAACGGAACCGCTGCCTGCTTGTGTTCGAAACTTCGAACGGAACTACTGCTCGTTTATTCAAATGTGTGAGCGTAATATATCCCATCCCTTCCGTTCACCCAGAATAATAACCAATCTTGCAGTTTTGTTTTCTTGATATCCGTTTAATATTTATTTGACTAAAAATATACTCTTGTTTTGAATTACTCGAAGAAATACCGTTCTTTTATCTTTAAATCTTCAAGTGCCGTCAAAACAAGACGTACATCCAGCCTAATGGAGTCCATTTGATGCTTAATCTAATTTTAAACTGGATCATTTATCTCGACAAGGTCGTCTCATACTTGCCATGTGGCTTTTGATTTACTACAATAGGTTCTTGCGGCTCGCTCGTTTGTCATCCGGAAGCACGCCAGTGACGTATTGAGTTCGTCGTCAACCAAAATTACGTAAGGACAAGCGCAGACGCAGCTTATATCCGTCCCGTGATCAACGTTCCGACTCAACTGCCGAAACCGCTCACAGTAAAACGGACCTAATTGCGTATGTATAAGACTGAAGATCAGCTTAAGGTGGTGATCGACTTAGGACTGTTTATGTGGTAGTCGAGGCATGGACGGCGGCCAGGCCAGGTCGTGATGTGACTATTCCCGTCTAGTCGACTGGATACTGTGTCCGATGGCTCGCGAACTTTTTTTTTGGCACGTGTCATTCGTTACTGGCGCCATTTTATCTGTAAACCAAGATCGTTGCGCTTTTTACAGAAAAAACCATCTGACCCATTTTCCAGGTTGAAAATATCTGCTATTGCATACAAGCGCATGATAAACGCTCCACGTGCTCTATGTATTGTCGTGTTTCGCTACTATTTCACTGTAATATTTTTAGGCGTGCCGCTTAACAAATGTAATACGATCGTTATGCATCATTAATTGAATAACAATTTGGCTCATGTCATGCATTATTCTTGTATGAAATAATATGCTAACTATCATTCTCTATTTGGAGATGTTTCAGTTTTGGCAACTTATTCCATTGTAGGTAATGTACATTTATTTTGTGTTAATAATATGAGTGCTATGTCGTAATAATTGTATGGTAAAACCAATACAAATATTATAAAACCATCTACTAGGTATAAGCCTTTCTAATGGCTCCGGGCCCAGGTTCCATTAAAGGAGAGCTATCTTTTCTCGAGATAAACGAGTTTATTGATATTGCCCATCGCGTTAAAGTGAAGCTTTTTAACTTGTCGAGCATGCATTTCCTAATGCATGCTCGACCATTGCCTTTGAAAAACATTGTTTATATTTTTTTATCATCAGCATTATCATCATATCGGCCAATAGACCTCTACTGTTGGATATAAGCCTCTCCTATACAGTGCCGAACAAAAGATATTTTTGGTGCATCTGCTTAATTTAGCGTATTATGTTATCTGTGCTTTAGCTAATTCAATAAGTAGTTTAAAGAATAAAAATATTGTAAATAATATGCTCTATTATTGTTTTGTTTTCTCTGCCTCTTTGTGAGAGTTTTATAATTTTGCCAAACGATGTCTATTTTTTAACTTTCTAATATTTTTATAAATAGCCGTACATCGAATAGCCGATAGGTATAAACTTTATGATGGATTACCACGCCTTCTAGTATGTAAGTGAAGCTTTATCATTTCTATATTGCTCTCAGCACCGTGTTCTACTTTCATCTATTCCAGGACTTGTAAAATGAAGAAAAATGTTTATGCGTCTCTATTAAAATTGTTTTTAGATTCGAATGAGGCCGCTGTTTTCCATTGATTTCATCACGGTTAATTTAGTCCTCTGCGGTCACTCATTCGTCCGTTTTGGTAGAGTTTAAATATTCAATCTGTCCTAATATGATTAAAAGTGATTCAGTGCTCCGAGCTCGGTGTTTTAAACAAAATTTTGTGTTATATCACTTTTCGTCTTTGTATAATCGTCACTAATGGTGGCGAGGTACCAGGTAAGTTAAGTGATAGAGAACGAAAACGAAATCAAGGTCGATACGGCCTGAATATTTGGGATATTAGCTCTCCATTACAAATTTACACTTGGCTTGTATTCCTAACTCGAACGTTGCTGACATTAGGGTCACTATTAGTTTCATGTTTGTTCAACTATCTGCTGGTTTTATTATTTTCCCATGATACGGTAGCTTTACGGCCGTCTTATAAACTGTCACTATAGTTGACCACTGGTTCATACTAACTTACTATTCTTCGGGAATCAGTTGCGGTTTTATGTTCTATGTTTCTTTTTATCTATGGAATCTCATACAATCTTTAGACTAGAAAGAGATCAGACAGTACCTTATCATTATTTATATCTTAAGTTTCAAATCAAATTCAACACAAACCACTCATCCGCTTCTCATTGTAGTATTTGTTTAATGAGTAAAATATAGCTCACTGTCTAAAAAGAAACTAGGTCAAGACCAAATCTAAGTCTATTCTATCTTGCTAATGTGAAGATCTATTCATATTTTATGTTCCTTGATCAGGAACAAATACTGTTTTGTGCCTTTATGAATGGGCAAGGCTTTTATTAACTATGCAATATATCATCCATCATATTATTGAATTTCTAAGAATGAATGCTGCTACTTTCAATCTTGCACCAGTTTCGTGTTCTACAACTGCAACATTCCTAATTCCAACAGTTTTCCATTCCTCACTACCTGTTTGTCGTAAATAGTTTCTGTTTTCGCAACCGAGTCTGGCGTTGTTGGAATGCGGCGAGTGAACGTCGAAACCGCGTCTGCGAGGCATCCCAGGAGCGTTGCCTTCAGCGCAACTAGCCAAATGTCACTGTACCATAGCCGTGATCCCACGCCCATAATTGCAAAATCACTACAAGCACTCGCATCCCATTCCGTGCTCAACAACTACTCTGCACAATACAATAAACCGACTGTCGAACTTGTAACGATGCCAGCTGGGAAAATATTTGCCGTATTTTTGAATTAACTGTATCGCAAGCAGCTTCTCGTCCTTCTGTTTGCAGAACCACAATCGTTTGTTTCACAAACATTTAACGATGCTAATTTTCAATTTTACCAGAAAGAGCAACATCGCTGTTTATTTGGACGTCAATCTTATCGAGTTTGTAATGACTCGGGCCATCAATACATTTCTCTAGTTTCTACGAAAGCCAGATGTTGCTATGTGTGGAAGTTGTTTAACTGGGCGCTGTGCCCTGTCCCTTTTCTTTTTGCTTCAAAATTTGTTCCGAGATGGCTACCTCTCTGTCTAACATGGTCGCCCCTTTCCCCCCACTGGCGTCCACCTGTGCCGGAGTCGCGCGACACACATCTCGCGTCTTCCGTCCATTGCTTTCTATTTTCGCCAGTCGTTCCTACTCAATTTGTTTTATTATACGTTGATACTCGTATACCTATGAGATTATTTTAGCTTGGCTGAGGAGCTCAATTATACGAAATCATAATGACTTAATTGTTCACTGTGTCAAGTTTACGGTCGTCCATTGTATCTACTACCAGCGGTTTCACTGAATCTGTTCGTGTATTCAGATAATATACTCTATTGTTCCCAAACTTTTTCCTTCACTTGTGTAGTTGTGTGAGTTATCACTTTTACTTGTTTGCTGCCTATTATCGCGTTTAGGCGCCAATTATGTAAATTACCTTTATTGTTGTTTGATCATTTTGTACGATAGTAATCATAATCAACCCAGATAATTTTATTTATTAGAGCTATCGATGAACCGAGTCTTGATAATAATGAATGTGCGTATCCATCCATTCACTAAGTGGTATTTACAAAATGTTCTAAAGGTCCACTTTTGTTACAGTCCACTCGTCATGCAGGTTGTTTATAAAGGTATACGTTACGAAATGACAATTGGAGCGGAATATTTGGGTGTAGTACTAATACAATCATTGTAACACGCCACTTATACATACTTTTTTTTATAACTGGTTTGGGAACTGTAACTAAAATTTATATGTTCTCGGAATTGACTATATTGAAAACTTCAACAACTATCATTTTTGTTTATACTGTCACAAAATAATCTTATTTCAAACAGCCTCTAATTTAGAAAACATGATAGTCTGCTTGACTTTTGTTATTCATTCCGCTGTACATTATGACATCATCATAGACGTGTCAAGTTATGAAAGGTTGCTCAATTATTCATCTCTCGCTAGTTCTCAAAATAAAATTACATGACGTATCAATAATAGTACTCCGATAATATACTCTTCACTTGAAGAAAGTATTACAACTTTATATATGAGATTAAACATTGATGTCTCGTTACCTAATAGATATAGTATATAACGTATAATATAACTTCAGTTGTACGTCCTTCTGTCTGTATGTCTGTTATATAGCTATATTTTTATATAGCTAAGATTGTATGTCAAACAACGGCTTCCAATCCGTCTGCGGTTTCCGCTTGAGGTGAACTTTAGTAAAACATGCAAATAAATGCGATTTTGCATAATTTGATAGTGAATATCAATTAATTCAAAGACTGGTCTAACGAACTTGACATTGGGGTTTTGATTTTGCATTTAGCTATTACACTATTGAGAAGGTTTACTACCTATTAGTTAGTATATTTGTTTATCTTCCGAACACCGTTACTTATGTCCATGATTTATTAATTAAATAATAATTATAATATTAGTTAATTGTTAATTAATTTTAGTTGAAACGAACCTAACCTATCTAAAATTCTAAAACGTAAATTTAATATTTTGATGTACCTATCATAATATTTTGTAGTAATTTAATTAGGTGAATACTATAATTTTCACTAAAAATGGGATATTTACCATGATTTGTGAGTTATTGATTCCCGATATTTCGGCGCAGTTACATGCACCATGATCACGGGAGAACTGAATATCGGGAATCAATAAAACACACAAACCATGTTAAACGTTTTTAGTGAAAATTATGTTAATAACTATGATAATTTTAAAAACTTTGTAGGGAATACTAGTGTATGTGCTGATTTATTTATACTGAACTATTGAGACGCCGAAACAGAAACAATAACTTTGTTAACATGAACATACGCAATCTAACTTACATGCACTTACATTTTTGTATTTTCCTGAGTAAGTTAAGCTTGATACGATTATGTCAATTTACATTCACATTGTATAAGCCACTGCATTTATAGGGATGCGGTAATACATCACAGGGTACGGTACAGTTGCTTCGCTAGGGTATCTAATTGCCTTTTGTCCCTGCATTGCTCATGTAAGTGCTTGATATTCATAACATATTTCATTCAGACGTAACCCTATTGTTTGTTTTTTCTCTTCATGGGAACTCTAGAAGATTTGAAATCGCAAGACATTAGAATCGTTCAAGTTCAAGATGAATAAGTTGCACTAATACTGATTGTATCTGCATATAATAATGTAGTTGTTTGTTGTTCCTTAATAAAAAAAAAAGATTATTTTGTTTACTTGAAGTGTATTCACATCAGAAAAAAGTTCAAGAATTTGAATATTTACTAAAAAAAAGTAAGATAACCTTATCAGTATATTTGTGATGGATGACTGAAGCCTATATCGGTCGGTAGAGAAGAAAATATGAGCATTACTCACACAGACGACTATTTTAGAAGTCTTTGTCAACTGATAACATGCCTTCATTGTAATGTTGCATTGTTTTCCAATACTAGGTACCTCAGTTAAAATGCTATACGCGTTAACGTTGTTGGTAGGTTAGGTACTACTACTTTGTAAGAATTCAATAGTTTCGTAGAAATAGCTAAAGTTTCTTGTAATTTGTCACGCGCGTATGAGTATTCTATATTATTATCTAAGAACAAGAAGTTACTTATAAGATAACTTTATAGTACCGCTTGCTTTATTTTCATCTCCACTATTGTATGTAAACATAACAGTAAATATTCATTTTTTATACATCTCTTCCAGTACATAGCATAGCTACGTCTATAGCATTTGTGGATTGCTTAACTAAATTATTATGTCACCCAGAGTTACAGTACAATGTTCTCTGAATCATCGGTTTTTAGTACAAAAAATACACTCTATTTAGTTAATGTGATTTTAGTATCTTTACTGAGGATAAGTAGTCCGTGATTGTCGTTACCTATACCTACCTACGTTAGAGAGAGGTGGCCATTTTACCATACGTCCTTGCATTGCGTCTCGCTGACCGCTCTTATCTTCACCAGACTAACAGTTTGTATACATTCACTTGCAATACATAAACCTTTATCACACCTACATTTTAGTGTTCAAATATGTTTTGTTTGGTTATGGTTCGGTTGCAGAACTGGCAGATAATAGCAAAGTAATGCATGTGCTTTCTCAAGCCTAAGATGCAGCAGCAGTTTCAGTGCATATTTCTTAAGTGGTTTTGAAGCTCTATTGGTCTTTAGATAAAGCAGGAGCGTCGGTTACTTAATAAACGAGATGAAGTGTTTTAAAGCTACATTGGTTGGAGATACTTATTTATTGAATTGTTTATCGGACGGAAAAATCTAGAAAAATTTAGATCTGAGAGATCTGAACAGACAATGATATAATAATACTGGTACGATTTTAAAAAGGTTCATTTGATAGGTACATCATGTTTAATTTATATGTTTGATGGTTTTTAATAGGATTAGGAATTAATAAACAACTTAAAACTTGGATGACTATTGGGTAAACCGGTTTCAATTTGCTGAATGAAACCTATACTATATAATATAACACATCCATAGAGAACAAGGTCGACTGGTTTGTGCAGCATGAACCACGTAAATATACACGAGCAATGCAAACCAATAATAACTCACAATGCACATACAATACAAAACTAACTACAAGTTACCTTGATTTAAAACTAGAGAAGCACCCCGCGACGTTTTCCGCAGTTTTGGAAACTTCTCCCTCTGCGTCGACTAAGAGCTGAATTTCGGGAATTCCTTTCTTAGTGCACCCCTACATCATATGATAAATATACCATCTAAGTTTCATGCTTTTTTGTTAGTTAGTAATAGAAGTTTTGAAGATTGAAAACCCCGTCGTTTTTAATTAAATAAGTTACTCTTCATTGATAATTTACCTTACAGTTTACCTGTACCTAAATCCTATTCATCATCAGACTATAGAATAAATACTCCAATCGATTTCCATCTTGCAAACTTCAGATTTTCATATATATTATTTATAGGTAGGTACCTCAGTAAAACCGAATCTCTCTTTCTAAAGCTACGAAGCCACAGGCAAGCGGACAATCAAACAAACAGACAGGACACAATAACCCCGAACTTATGGCTTTTAACAAAACTGTACAAAGAGCAGATTTATATTACAGACAAGCGTTTAGATGCGTGCCAGGAAAACAAAATTCATGATCATAAAAACTGTAAAAAGTTCAAATGTAATCACAATTTCTTTAAATACTTGCTGAATCATGGTCTCATTATTGCATTTAAAATTTAAGCTCCAGATACAAAATTACACTTGACAGCTTTAATCTAAATTCGTCTTCGTAGTGTTCGACTCGGAACATTGCCAATATTTAAATATTCTGTTCCGCTGTCTCTAAAGTTTGGTTTAAAATGAATGCAAGTGATATCATGGTTATGCTGACGATATAGTGTAGGCGTACTATGAACGAGCTTTTATTATAAAATGTAGTATTGCTTGAACTTACAAAATATGAAACATGGTTTAACTGCAAGTAAAAGACTGATAAAAAATACAGTACTTACGTACATAAAAGGTTTCAAAGAAAAAACAAACTCAGAACTCACAATCATCATCACAAATTGTTATCCATTTACAGTAAGACTTTTACTACTAGTAGATCGTGTGTAAACTGCTCTACATATACAAATACAGCTAATTTAGGTAGGTATATCAAACTTAACGTGCATTATCATGGAAGGAACCTATACTATTAAAATTACGTCTTGCTTTTTATTACCTGCTAGCTCTATACTAATCACATACCCAGTCAGAACCTAATTACCTATCTCGTCTACTAATAACTTGGTTAATTTATTATTTTGTTTATCGGCTTTGTTGAGAGGATCGGTTATTATCATAGCATTTCAGGAAAATTATTCGTACCGTAATTCATATTTAATCGTTTATTTGAGGATTACCTACGTATTATAGACATCGTCGCGTCGTTTGATAATACGTTAGATTTTGTTTGTTACAATTACAACCATCTTTCCAATAATGTCTATACATTATCTTTATTTTGTTGTCTATACAACCATAGTTGAACAGAAGATCATTTATAATAGTATCTTCCGGCTCTACATGATCCCTTTTGATGAAGTAATAACCAAATATGGCACACACAATGTGAATGTAAAATTGGTCGAGGATCTTTCGAGCAAGACTTGATTGATAGCAGCATTGTGAGACCAACAATGGAGCGAGCATCCGTGCTGGACACAAAACACGTCTGTATTTGAAACTGCAAACCAAACATGAAAAACCTTTTAGGTTTACAGTTCGGTTTTAGAAAGTTTGTTGAAGGTCCATTAACACTATTCGACTTAGGATTTCTTGAATAGTTACATATAAATCATTTTGTACCGTAGGAATAGCTATAGGTTGAACCTCGGCCTAGTGCATAGTAATTTTCTAATTGGTTTCTTGTCTGTAAGATTGTTAATGGGACTATGAATATTTAGTTATAGTGTGTAGTATGTAAGGTATATTATTGTATGTTATTGAAAAATTTAGTCATAATGACAAATCAAAATTATCCTTCCATAATCTTGTTTATTTAATACTTTGTTATTTTCATTATTTGTTATAATTTTCCCTAATGATTCCTAAATGTTTGCCTTCTTTGACGTGTACTTAGATACTTTTGAATCCTTAGCAAATTCAAAACCTGCATTACGTAATATTCTTATCATACACATAATACAAAGTGCAAAGCGAACTCTCATAATTGCTGTCGTACGTACGAACAATATCAATATCGTGTTCGGTAGGTACTTAACCTACAGCTACATGCAACATTTGTATCCGCTCACATTTCGCGGTTACACTTGCATCCTGAGATCTAGAAATATCTTACTGCCTGTTGTGAAACCTAACCGACGTTCGATCACGTGTATTTGCTGTTGAATACTGCAAATGAGCTTGTTTGATTTTATTTCGAACTGCATTGCAGATGCGCCCACGCGTATCTTTTAATACATGCTTTTGGGTGATGTCATAAGCTACGTTAGACATTCTTTAACTTTTCTCCATCTTTATTGCTATAATTTATATGTTTATTTTATATTCTCGATGAACACAGTCAGTCAGTTTAGTTCATATCGCTGGTTTGTACGATATGTTTTCTTGTCCAGCCATTTCTAGACGTTATATTTCAACATGATTACTTAATTCTAATGTTCATCCACATCCACCACTCAATTCTAATGTTAACCAGCTGCCATCCTGCATTCGTCACAAGCACACTAACCACAGGTTTATTGCATGATTGTCGTCAATCTTTGCTACTTGGCATGCTACTTGTCAACTGGAGAGCACCAATTATGTTGTTGCCTGGACCGTAGCGGTGCTAACCTTGGCACTGTAAATGTCTTTTCCGTCATTCTAGTTTAGCTATTTAGATGAACTTGTTGGATCTGCAAATAATTCTTGAATGCTTTGAAAAATGCGTGCTGACTTCTTTAGATAGAGATAGATGGTAGGTACCTTTTTGTTCACCCATAAAAAAAGTTTTGATAGAAACAATTCAGGTATAACAATGCCCGTCTTATTGCTTAGTAGCGATCTCTACCAGGCAATTTTTGTATAGCATAACAATATCATTTTATATCAGATAAACATATTTTTATCAGATATATTTTTAAAGTTAATTTTAATTTTAATACGTTAATGCTATATTATTTTTATTTAATTAATCCGTATGAGTTTTGTTTGAGGATAAATAGTTTCTAGACATATTACTTACCTTCCTAGTCCTCTACGTTAGTATAATTTGTGCTTATCAAAAGGTAAGCAGTAAAACAGTCAAGAAGTTTTAAAAAAATGTATTTATTTCCAAAAAAGGTTACACAAATTTTGTAAAACTTAAATAAATAGGTACTTACAAATAACTAAGTTTATGTTCGATAATACTCCAACATCCAAAGAATTTCTTATTACGGGAATATAATTCCAAGATTCAATCATGTTTCGAGATCTTAAAATCGATATAAATAACACGATTCAAGCCAATCAGAGCAAAATTTACATAGTTAAAATATCAAAAGTTGTAGAGAATAACGGTAACTGCTGCTTGGAAACTGAATTCTAATGACCACTTGCTAGTTATGTAAACAAAGTGCAATGGCACGTGCTAAAGCTTAGACAGACATTAATAGCGTTAAGTGGTTCCAACTTGAAGCGAAAATTTCTTATAAACTTGTAAAAGTACACGTGTAGGTATTTTAAGTAGTGTCTGCTACAAATTTCAATAGACTTCAATTAGCTAAGGATCAATCTTTCGATTACATAATGCATCAGATGATCAGATTCATCAGAAATTCAGTAGACCACGATCGATAGACCGATGTTGTTACAGTAATAGTTATTTTATTATTAGGTCTATTAGCTGATTGATGCCTGATATGATTGTTTATCTGTGTACTTAATATACTTAATTGTTATAACGGTATGTGTACTGAATTTGGTTACTCAATGAATGAATGCATGATTTATTCACAGAATAAGGTTGTATAAAATTAAGTTCTTAAAATAAAGTATCAATCCCACAAATTCAACTGTATAGTAGTCAGCACTACTATACAGTTGAATTTGCACAGCGAGAGAATTTAAGCACTACGTTTATTAGTAGTATGTGAAATAATTTTTTTTACACAGCAAATATTGAAACTACCTAAATAAAATAAAATGAAGATATTAAAAATTGTGATACTACGCATAATCATGATTCATTGAAAATGTCAAAGTAAGTAATTATTAAATGTCAATGTGAAACAATGTCAGGAGAAAATAACGCCTAATTTTCTAAAAACTCATTTACCTAATAAAAAGAAATTGACAATAGCCATTTATGCAATAAATATTATTTGATTTGATTAGCACTCTACCAACCGTGCTACCAACTGCAACAGGCTGTTTGACTTCAATATAGCTTTTAATTATTTATTATTCTGAGCTTTGATGTGAAATACACACTATGCAACCAAGCTGATAAGACTCTTAAAAAAATCTAATTAAATGTTTGTAACGTTCGTAAATCAACGAACCGTCTCGTAGCCATTACAGAAGTAATGTGCTAACGTATATTACACACCCGAAATCTTGCCTATTCTTGTTAAAGAAAACCAATATGCCAACATAGATTGTAAAACAAATAAATGTATAACTGGTTAGATTGTTGTTGGATAGCTATTTTTAAATGAGCCACATGTTCATACGGCTGCCAACGGAGACTGCATCCTTCGATCGCCTTGTTTTATGACATTTAATAATAATTCGCCACGGCTTTCAAACGGTGAAGAAAAACATCTTGAGGAAACCGGCATGTTCATTAACTAAACATTCGAAAGACATGTGCCGTCCACCAATTACGCATTGGGTCCGCGTAGTGGATTATGACTTGAGAGTAAACCAGTGTCCTAGAAGTGAGATGAGAGCTGTCATGATGAGAAACTGTGAATAGCTCTAATTGTTTTCAATAGAAATAATCAATTTGGTAATTTAGAGTCCTATCAGGAAGTTTATTCTATGCCTTGTTCTATCTATACTAATATTATAAGAAAGATTTGTGCTCTTATTTGTTACGAATAAACTCAAAAACTACTGGTCCGATTTCAAAAATTATTTTACCATTAGAATGCTACATTATCCCTAAGGAACATAGGCTATATTTATTACAAGCGACCTACCCCGGCTTCGCACGGGTGCTGTTTAATTGCACCTGCGCGAAGCTGGGACAGACTACTAGTAATAAAATAAAGATAAAAAGCAATGATTAAAGATTTATTTCCAAAACATGACTAAAAGCTTTTACATTTATTCATTGACCTAATTCCACGCAATAATCATATTGTTCACTTCAATTATGATAATGGACTACGTTCGACACAATGAAATATGTAATGCAATCCGGCACAAATTAGTACTATTAAAACGACTAACTAATTCGTTTAATTTTCATTAAACTCAGGCACGCGTCTTTTTATATTTAGCTCACGTCCAAATATATACGGAACATTGATGATTTAAACATTAAATTTACAGGCAAATAAATCAATTGATGTCGACATTGCTAACTGGGACGCCAGAAATTCAGTTCAATTTTGTATTTACGGGAAGCAATTATTAAACGTTGAACAAGGATATTGAAGTTCTTTTACCGAATCCTGTAATTTTACGTATGTTTGATCATATATTCCGGATGTTTTTTTTTATACAACTGAAGTGGCAACCAAGCGTACGGCCCACAAGATGGTAAGCGGTTACCGCAGCCTATGGACGCTTGCAATACCAGAGGTATCACTCGCGGGTTGCCACCTTGAGGCTAAGATCGAAAGCCTCTTGTGCCAGTAATTTCACCGGAAACCATACCCTTCACACCGGAACACAGCAATGCGAGCATTACTGCTTTGCTGCATGCATGTTCTTTCGTGTTACATTGTAATTGATGTTATTGATTTTTTAAATTGATGGTTTACTGCTTAAATTTTTAACATAATTACTTACATAATCTGTACGAAAGTTCATATTATAATTATCAACATTTAACCTCTTCAGTCATCATGATCAAAATAATTATTTTTGCACTACCGTAGTTCGGGTTATTTCTGTGAATTGATTTAGTTACTTTATCGATTGTGAGCTACGAGTATTATAAGACCTGTCCATTGACTTCTGATTATCTACGACGATTATTGACGACCAATGTGGCGCGGTGGGCGAAGGTCCGCCTGCGACGCAGAGGTTGCGGGTTCGATTCCCGCCTTGGGACAAATGTTTGTAGGATCTGCAAATATTTGTTCCGGGTGTTCTTGGTGTTTTCTATGTATAATAAAAAATATCTATCTATGTATTGCATTGTATTAAATATATATCAGTCATCTAGTACCCATAATACAGCTCTGTTTAACAGCAGCTTACCTTGGGGCTAGATGATGCTGTGTGGATTGTCCAGCATTATTTATTTATTTATTTATTATCTGAATACTAAAAAGAAACTGTTTTTTTTTTATACGCAAAACATACGAGTTTCATCCGACCGGTTTCTCTTTTTTACCGTTTCTATTTACAAAGCAATCTTGCGAAGATTTATAACTTTTAAGGAAAGCTTATCTATATTTCTGGAAATCGCATAAGTACTGCATGATTGATTACCAACCAAAAGTTCAATACCATTACAATCAACGCGATAATCAAACAAAACAATCGCACAATAAACCTTATCACAGCAGTAATAAGGATTACGCAACGAATGCAGTTATCGGCGCGTGCGCGCGTACAATGGATATACTCGTAATTGGAGGCCTCGGTCAAAGACAATTGAAATCGAAAGGAAGCGAGTGCGGATGTGACGCGCGACCGAAGAACAGGTGATTGGAACTTCCCAACCACTTAGTTTAAAAAAAAATGCACATCACTTTTATAATAAAAACAGAGATCGTAATTCACGTGTAGCGATTATGAAAGCCATTGTGTCGATCGGTAATCAAATCCGTTTTAGTAATTCATGCTGCCCGCCACAGGCACTGTGAATAAATGCCAGTAGGTTAGACTTTTACTGTTCTCCTGAAAAACTGACATTTTAGAAAAAAAATCTCTCTGGAAATGCAATAACCAATTAACCAATTTATTGTAATTATTTGCAGAATATTCAGTAATGTTGATGTTTGTTATCACGCACATTGACCTGGTTTTATTAGTCATCAGAACATAATGCATAATGTAAAACAAGTGTATTTTTGCTAACAATGTTATTGCTCTATTTAATGGATTTTATTTATAGAAACTTCATAATTCTACCTTCCAAAGGAGTCTTTAAGCTCTTGTACTTCGTCTTCTAGCCTCTATAGCAGATTCTTTATAAGAGTTTTTAACCCCCTATGCAATAAAGGGGTATTATAAGTTTGTCCACTAATGTCTGTCTGTCTGTGGCACGCAGCAGCTCGGGTGGAACGATTTGAATGTAATTTTTTTAATTATGGTTATGGTCTTCTGTGTCTCATAATATTATGAACATGACCAGTATTCTGATTGCCACAGTAAATCAATCATTGCCATCATCTGTTTGCTACCTGCCGTCCATCACAGGGTTACCTGGAAAGGAACAATGGATGGCTGACGGTCGATGACACTACGTATTAGCATTGCGTTGCATCGGATTATGAGCTCCAATATCATTGTCTATGATTCGCTTAGTTCCAACGAATTATGAGATCGAATATCATCGTCTATGATTCTCTTAGTTCCGAGCATAGTGGGTTTTAGTCATATTATTTTATTTTTATTTATATTTAATAGGATACTTGATAAACTTTACTTCATCATCATCATTTCAGCCCGGTATCACTGCTGGGTATAGGCCTCCTTTCGCTTATGCCATTCTTCTCGGTCCTGTGCAGTTCTAATCCAGGTTTTTCCAGCGACTTTTTCAATATCATCGACCCAACGCGCTGTTGGACGACCCGGATTTCTTCGGCCTGTCCTTGGCCACCATTCAATCAAGGCTTCTACTTACTTACTTGGTAATGATGAATTTGATGACAATAGAATTGTTCTATGCACAAGATTAAAATCTAAATAAAAATATGGAATCAAAATCATAACATAAAACCCAGTGTCAAACCAACACTGGATTTTATGTTTTGATTTTGATTCCATCATCATTATTCACAGCATGACCCACTGCTGGGGCCTCCTTTAGTTTGTGCCTTCTAGCAATTAATTAGTTAATGGGTAGATTTTGATTTCCGCAGCTTTGAATTCATGAGTTGTTCCCATGACCTTCTTTTTAAAACTTTATCACGTTATCGTTACGAAGATTGGATTTATCTTTTTAACTGATACCATCTGAGTCAATCATTTATTTCAATCCCTTTACAAATTTCAAGTCTCTCGTAGTTTGTATACCCTATTCATACATTATTAGGTATTATCCTTTTGATAAAACTCTTGTTAACTGTTTCCTTCCCAAAACAAGTTTAAACTTTCTCGAGTCAAGTTGAACTCTCTCGGAGAAATATTCAAAGTATTTCAAACCTGTTTCTCTACGCAGGGTGCGCTCCATCGTCTAAAGCGTAAATAGCACTTTATTAGCATGTTACTAAGGAGGTATGTTGCATGGTTTTTAGTATAGTAACCTCGTGTTTCATAAGAGCTCGCATCCAATCTGTCATAGAGGCGACCTTGGAGCGACAATTGCAAGGCTTATTGTTTGCAAAACCGCTCGTCTTAGGTACTAACAGCACCTGAGATTAATTTATTGCGCTTCAATTCACGGAGAAATATGTAGCCACGCCTTGTCCAGTCCAGTAACAAGTTAGAAAAATACGACGGCAGTAGTGAAATTTGGGTGGATTGTGGATCAAACTATTTCGTAACGTAAAAACAGCATGAGGTATAAATTATCTTTAGTTCTTCAAATATTTGTAGCAGGTACAGATAGTAACGATATGATAATGCGCAACTCGTAGACAAAGTGGGTGTGTATAGCAATATGTGTCATTACCATTATTAAAATTAGATGTTTCACAAGGGTCATAATAACTGAAAGGCGCGTATGTATATTATGTTGCTAAACTGAAATTGTGCCAAGCTGTTAAACACCCGAAGTTAAAAATGAAATCGTCTTATAGACATATAAAAGTAAGAATTCTATTGACTTTGAGGACAGCCAATGTTAGAAATCAAAGAAACACATTCATAAAACTGTCTAGCTAGCTAGTCCAAAGTTCAAATGATTACTTATTACGTATACGCAACTCGACGAGGCGTTAGAAACCTAAACCACTTCCTAATTAGATCGACAAGGCTGATGTCTAAATTGCGCCCAGAAACATTTTGTAGTGATCAGATTAGCGGATTTCAATTCCTGCTGTATGGAAATAAGCATTTAAGTTCATAATGAAGTGTTTGTGAAACGCAATGTTTTAATTATTCGCTTTGCAATAGATTCTTTCGCTCTGATTAGAGTTGTACAAATGTCTTCGAGTCTCTTCTCTTTTCAGAGATCTTGGGTTTGATCGCGACATCTTTAGCATTTAGAAGTGTTCGTAAGGCAGTCGACAGACTTTTATGGGAAGGGTATGAATTTCACCATACATCATTAGTGTTTCATAAACAATGTCATAAATCTTCTCATAACATGGATTGTCATTGCAAAATGTTTTTGCTCATGCTGATACATAGTGCAACTTACTTGACATCAGCGTTCATTGAAAGGCTCAAGGCCTAGAGTCTACAAAACAGTGCATTTGCTGCTTAAACAACAAACTAACCATGGTTCCGTTCGTTCCCGTTCTCCTATTTGAATATTCATTCTATACTCTCCCGATTCCGACCTTACCCAAGATTCCGTTCACGTAACATACAGTTAGATAAAACAACTGGTGTTCCGTTGCGCTGCACTAATTCTTGTACGTATCCGGACCAAGGTCTTTTAAGATTACCAAAGGACGTGCAGTCTTTCTTGTATGTGTATTAATCTTTTTTGAGATTCTTTTATTTTCTTCTTCTTTTGTTCGGCGTTGTTTTTTTATGTCAACGAGCAACGAGACTGTGAAGTTACTTGATGTTAAGCGTCATGCCTGACCATAACAAATCAGAACACTTTAATGCTAATGCTTCTACTCGTAAGTAGAATACCTCGACGGAAGAAATGAAAAACGTTTATGTAATACAAACGCTTCAGTAAAATTTAATATTATAGGTACAATAGCACAGGAACACATCAATATAAATTTGCTGCCGTGAATTAGACTATGCAATTGGAGTCGCCTGTTGCATTCAAGGCCCCAAGCTTACAGTTAGGACCAAGGTTTATTATAATCCATATTTCTATTAACTACGACCTTATTCAAACATTGCAGCCTAAACGCAAGTGTTATATTTAGTAGTATGTATCTGGTTGAACTATACGGAATTGTTTCAAAACTGAGTAAATTACTTGATTCAAAGGTTAAATGCGGTTGAAATTAGGTAATGCATTTATTGTTACAGAGCAGGATTATTATTTTAATGATACGATTATTAAAGTTGCAATTGCAAATAATAAACGACAAGCGTCTGTCAGACAGAAGTAAATGTTATTTAGAAATCGATTAGATGCAACAGTCTTTAAAGTCAGGAGATGAGAAGAAGAGAAGAGAGACATGTTGTCCTAGCAATAGTAACAGCAGAAGACTTGTTAGTGATTACTTTTAAAATTAAAGGCAGTCAGTAGAGAGCAGGGGCCCAACCATGAACTCTTATAGCGATTCAAATGAAGACCTAAACTAAATTGTCAAAAAATGTTATACCATGTCTAATTGATGTCATGGTACAAAATATTTTGACAATTTAGTTTAGGTCTTCATTTGAATCGCTATAAGAGTTCATGGTATGGGCCCAGGCCAGTCAGCAAGGTGCTAATAATTATCTTTGTCCACAGCTGCTACAAAACCTGGGCAAGGTAGACCGGACCTTGGACGACATATTCGAGGAACACTTGCAGAACTTCAACAGGCAACACCAGCAGGCCACTAGACTTCAGAAGGAGTTCAACAATTACATAAGATGTATACGAGGTGTGTAGGTGCGAGATACCAGCAGTTAGAATGTTGTGTGTAGTTTGTCCGTCGTAAAATCGCTTCGCAGGGCATCTTGCTTTGCTTAGTTAGCTCAAACAACCATTTGTTTGAGAGTCGTTGGGATCCCCAAAAAGATGAAGAGGGATCATCAAAAAAAAGCTAAGAACCCAGCCGAGCTTGTTGCCAGATTCTTCTAGACTGGAGCACGTGGAACTGGCGTAAATTCACCTAGCTTTAAGACGTTTCAAAATGATCCTTGTGAATATTGAATAAATATATTTTTACTTACTTTACGTACTTTACCCCGCCTAATCGGCCTCGGAGTTAGAGTTGCGTCTCTGTCGTTTATTCCACCAAGCGGACCCAATGCGGATCAGTGGATGCCTGCCTATGGTAATCAATATTGCTTTTACAATAATTCACAGCGGTACAAACGGCGTCCAAATCCCTGATGGAAGCGATCACGGAGGTGTACGAGAGCGGCTGGTCGGGCCACGACCTGCTGTACGTGCAGGCTCAGAACCTTGAGATGCTGTGGCAGGACTTCTCGCATAAGCTCGGAGACCAGGTCCTCATCCCGCTTAATACATACACGAACCAGTTCCCGGAAGTCAGGGTAAGTTGTCGTTTGCAGAGCTTGTTTTAAAACTTGTGTTTTCCAGAATCTGACGATCATTTCATTCCAAGAATTGAATGTAAAATAGTGTAGGTACTACGATGTGGTGTGGTGTAGTGCCTGATCCTGAAGCCAGCTGCGCTTTCAAGCGTAAAGGAAAAAATTACGAGGAAACCAGCAAGCTCAAAAACAAAAGTTCGAAAAAAAAAAGCAATATTGTGTCATTCAACAACCCGCAACTTGATGACTACCGTAATCTCATATCCGTGCGTCCGCATGTGCTCTAGCAGTAGCACTATACTCCTGTTGAAAAAACATTCAACACACGGAGAGATAATCAAAAGGACTTTTCTCAGAACGGTTTCCAAACAAGCAGGTTTATTACCTACTAGCAGTTCGTCCCAGCTTCGCGCGGGTGCAATAAAACCACACCCGCGGGGGCGGGTCGCTAATAATAAATATAACAAACAAAAATACAAACATACAAATCTTCTCTCTTTATAATATTAGTATAGATAATACTCATTAGCTTCATTTTATTGTATTTTCAGAAAAAAATCGAGAAACGTGGCCGCAAATTGGTAGATTACGACAGCCAGAGACACAGCTTCCAGAATCTTCAAGCAAACGCAGCTAAACGAAGGGATGACGTCAAAGTAAGTGGACCCGAAGAATTACTGCCCTTAAATAAATGCACATAAATGACTGCACTCAAATGACTCAAACTTACAGGCTCTTGTTTATTAAGTGAACTGTTGCTCCAACCTCTTTTAATCTATTAGAAAGGCCTATTACCTGCATCCATATAATGTTATTTACGTGCGAATTGCTTGGAATCTAATACATTTTGAAGATATTCCAATTCCAATCAAAAAATCTTAATGGCGGCGCGGTGGCCGAATTTTGGAAGCAAAAGGTTGCGGAATTAGTTCCCGTTGCAGGACGGCAACAAGTTCCACTCTTTACTCGTGCTAATGAGAAAAGAAGATGAAAAGCGTTCCGGCATGGTGGGATGTCGACCAGATACGGGTGGTACGCTGCCGTACGCCTATTAGTCCGGTGGTAAAAACTTTTAAGTTTGTATTCTTATCATGATGTTTTATTTTGTTTATTCTATCTTGTTGTACCATGTCCGTGCGTCAACCGAGGTTCATGCTGAAAATCAGCGCTGCAGTTATCTGTAGCATTATGCTGAGCAAGAACCTTTTTTATTATTTATTTATTTGATAATTAGAACGGCACAAAAACACCAATTACACTAATTATTAAAAACATCATACGCATAAAGTCAAATTATTATTATTTTGACGTACTGTACACATACTGAACCACTCACCTTCTGTGTCTGTTTTTTATATAATTTGTAAATCTGTGTATAGTTTGTCAGAATAAACTTTTACTTTACTTACTTGTCTTCCAGGTAACCAAAGGCCGAGAACAGCTGGAAGAAGCGAAGCGCACGTACGAAATAATGAACTCTGAACTTCACGACGAGCTGCCTGCACTATACGACTCCCGCGTTCTCTTCTACGTCAACAATCTGCAGACCCTGTTCTCGTCTGAGCAAATCTTCCACTCGGAAAGCAATAAGGTACATCTAACAACCCCATCATCCCATTACCACCAGTCCTTTCCCTGTCTTGACAACAAAGCGTTTCGCTTGTACGTTTCTCTTGCGCACCGCTAAAGAATGGAACTCTTTGCCGGAGTCATTGTTTCCCGATAATTACAACCTGGGTGTTTTCAAATCACGAGTGTATAGGTTTCTTCTAGGCAAGCGTGCTCCACCGTAGACCACATCGTCGCTTAACATCAGGCGAGATAGTCGTCAAACGTTAGCCTAATCTAGGTAAAAAAAAAAAATATATATAATATCCCAAAAATTATTTCACCTCAAGCGGGATTTGAACCCGCAACCACCGCTTGATACGCGGATTATTCTTTTGGGATATTATAATCTTTAGTATTCCCTTAGTGTGATGGTTAACACTATAAAAAAAAATTATTCATTTTTTTTTTTTTTTGTACAACTGAAGTGGCAACCAAGCGTACGGCCCACAAGATGGTAAGCGGTTACCGCAGCCTATAGACGCTTGCAATACCTGAGGTATCACTCACGGGTTGCCACCTAAGATCAAAAGCCTCATGTGCCAATTACTAGCAGTCCGTCCGTTCACGCGGGTGCAATGAAACCGCACCCGTGCGAAGCCGGGGCGGGTCGCTTGTAATAAATATATCATGCTTATGTTACTCAGAGATAATGTAGCATTCAAATGGCGAAAGAATTTTTGAAATCGGTTCAATAGTTTTTGAGTTTATTCGTAATAAACAAATCTTTCCTCTTTATAATATTAGTATAGATGTCACAAGGATCATTTTGAATATAGTTAAGGAACTCTAAACTCAATGTATTAAATAAAAAATAAATAAATAATGCTGGACAATCCACACAGCATCATCTAGCCCCAAGGTAAGCTGCTGTTAAACAGAGCTGTATTATGGGTACTAGATGACTGATATATATTTAATACAATACAATACATATAGATAGATATTTTTTTTTTATTATATATAGAAAATACCCAGAACACCCGGAACAAATATTTGTAGATCGTACAAACATTTGTCCCGAAGCGGGAATCGAACCCGCAACCTCTGTGTCGCAGGCAGACCTGCGCCCGCTGCGCCACATCGGTCGTCTAATAATAATATAAATCTAATAATCCCTCTCCCCTCAGTCTTTTCCCTGTCTCCCTAATATAGTTAAGGAACTCTAAGTAACACGAAGCACTCACCGAGTTGTGCGACTAATCGCGTTCTTTTCTGCGTAAATGTATTCTATCAGTCATCTTGACATCTTTGACGACTGATGTGGCGCAGCGGGCACAGGTCCGCCTGCGACGCGGAGGTTGCGGGTTCGATTCCCGCCTCGGGTCAAATGTTCGTACGATCTACAAATATTTGTTCCGGGTGTTCTGGGTATTTTCTATATATAAAAAAAAAATATCTATCTATGTATTGTATTGTATTAAGTATATATCAGTCATCTAGTACCATAACACAGCTCTGTTTAAACAGTAGCTTATCTTGGGGCTAGATGATGCTGTGTGGATTGTCCAGCATTATTTATTTATTTATTTATTATTTATCTGGTTTCAAGCTTTGCTTAATTTGGGGCTAGATTGCGTTTTGTAAAAATGTTTGCAAGTATTTATTATTTACTTTTAATTTACCTGGTGGTAGGACTCTTCAGCAAGAGTCCGTCTCGGTGGGTACCACCGCAGTGTCAGATATTCTACCTCCAAGCAGTAGTGTGCTAGCTGCACTGTGTTTAGGTTTGAAGGGCACTGTAGCAAGTGAAATTACTGGGCGAAAGAGACTTAACAACAATGTCTCGGGGTGATAAGCGCAGTACAGTGCCAGGCAAACACTTAAAAACTTTTAGCTGTGGGTGGCACTGCATCTGTAATAGTCAGGCGTGGTGCTTAACATCAGGTGGACGCCTTGATTGTCTTGTCACTTGCTGACAAAAAAAAAAAAACTTGTTAACCCGCGCGGTCTCGCGTTATTTTTCTCGCAATTTTCTAACCGCTTAAACCTTCCATGGACTCGTGCAAACATTTCAAGACCAGCCAAAATCGGTCCAGCCGTTGCCGAGTTTTTGCGAGCCAAATTCATTTTTATATTTAAGACTAGTAGACCCTCTGCGGTTAAACTCCCGTTATTTTTTTATTAAACTTTTACACCCTGTATATCTTCTCACCGTTTAAACCTTCCCTGAACTTTTATATACAATTCAAAACTAGAATTAGCCAAATCGGTCCAGCCATTCTCGAGTTTTAGCGAGACTAACGCACAGCAATTCATTTTTATATATAACTAGTTTAACTAGAAAACTAGTTTAAGATTATATGAATATACATAGGTATACAACGAGCTGGAAGCGATCACGGACAAGCTAGCCAACGAGTGCCAGCGCGGCGCGTACCGCAAGCCTCCCGCGCAGTCCGCGCTGCCCGCGCCGCCCGCACTCAACGGGAACGGCAGCGCCCACGGGGACACCAACACCGTGCAAAGTTAGTACTATCGGGGACCATGCCATTATACCAACACGGTGCACAGGTGCAAATATAGTACTACTTGTGAACATAGCGTAATATTAACGGAGCGCTCGTGACGTAGCTGGCTAAGTTGTTCTTATCAGATCAGTGAAGTTAAGCACTGTTCCGCGTAGTCATTATTTGGATGGGTGACCGCCAGTGGCAATTTCAACTGAGCGCTCCCGTGCTTCGGGGGGCACGTTAAGCAGTCGGTCCCGGCTTATTCAAAGTTTTTAGGCCATGACAGAGGCCTTCGGGCGGCCTAGTAACTTTGTCATCAGAGTTGGCCGCTGACTCATACGAACTTACTTTTTTTTAAATCATATCACGGTGCAATGTTAGTGCTATCAGGGACCATGGCATTATACCAACACGGTGCAAAAATAGTACGGACCGTACCATTATACCAAAACGGTGCAAAAATAGTACGGACCGTACCATTATACCAACACGGTGCACAGGTGCAAATATACTACTTGTGAACATACCATAATATAAACACGTTGCAAAGTCAGTGCCATCAGAGACCATGGCATATGGCTATGGTCCCTGATGGTACTATTTTATTATATTGACTAATAGTTCAAGGACCATAGTATAAGCCAACACGGTGAAAATATAGTACTAGCTGGCTGGGACCATAGTATTATGTGTAACAAACACTGGGCATAGATTATACTAGCAGTATTGAGTTTAATTAGGATTGTCATTAAGATATACCACCATTTGAACACTTGTGAATTTTCATTGAGGTTTTTTATTTTAAAAAGTATTTCGTTCATCTTTTCGATTGGTTTTAGTGTGTGATGAAATCTTTTAGGTATACCTAATTATTATAAGTTATTTTTTGTGTGGTTTGTGAACATTTTAAACATCAGAATGTGTTTGGTTGGTATTGGCTTGATAATAAAATTGATGTTCACTAACACACTTACAACATAAAGATGACAAAACTACTTCATTATTTGAAAATAAAGACAAGGAGGGCGATTCTCGTGCCATAGACAAATGGTCACATGTGATTTATTGTCAAAACTGTCAAAAATGTATATAAATTTCGACAGTTTCGACGATATATTTCGCATGTTTTATCTATGCACGAGAATCGCCTTCCTGACCAGTATAAATTTCAATGTTAAGCAATTAAAAATATCAAAAATATGATTTGTCATCTTAACCAAATAGTAACATAGAATTTCTTGTTTTAACTGTTTGGGAACATGTTTTGAATTCCAAAAGAAAACACCACCAACTGTCTTTTAATGATACTGTGGATACTGGTTTTAAAAACGGGTGTTTTCACGTACCGGTATATCGTTGAAGAGGTACCGACACCGTTTCGACTCAATTTCGTGTGTGTCGGTACCTCTTCACCGATATACCGGTATGTGAAAACACCCGTTTTTAAAATGAATAATATAGTTCACTATTGTTTTATTAGTAAAAAAACTGCACTGATTTAAAGATTTATGAGGACCGGATTATTGTTAAAAACTAATTCAAGCCATGCCCCCGACCAATGCATGTTTGTGTGTGCGTGTAGCGCCTCCGTCGTCGCCGGCCATCAACGGAGCCTCCACCCCCTCTCCCCCCTCACCCTCACCCTCGCCCCCGCCCTCCCCCTCCCCCCCGCCGCGCAGCCCCTCCCCGGAGACCCTCTCGCCCCCCCAGAGCCCCCAGAGCCCGGCTGAGAGTACGGAGGTCGACGCGGCGCCCACAGCTCCAGCGAGACTCAACGACGACAAAGCACACCCAACCAACAACAATGTCGAAGATAAAGAACCGAAGAAAGTTGATGAGTTGTACGATATACCTGTAGGTGAGTGGTTTTTTATATCCTAGGATCAGGTAACCATTTCATGTCCTATGTGCCCGGCTACCTGCACGCAGGAGGATCTGCTTAGAGCATCCGACAGAGGCGTAGAAGTGGCTACCTACTGGTCAAAGAGTATATAAATTGAGTTATTGACACGATAAGAATATGGTAACCTTCAGGGTGACAGCGTGTAAACCAAAATTGGTAACAGTGAACATAATAATGTAACAACTATATACCATAATTGACAATAAATAATTCTGATTCTGAACGGCAATTTCCTAAAATGACAACTTCCGAAAACGACAATTTCCTAAAACGTCTATTCTAAACTCGTCAATTTCCTAAAATGACAACTCCCTAAAGGTACTGTTAAATCATCGACATATCAGGCTATAAGTCCACTGCTGGACATAGATCCCCACCGAGTGCTGGAAGGACTAGGGGCCTTATTCGCTATGACCAAACGCGGGCTGGTTACGATATCTGCGAGGAATCGTCAACGAGCCACGTTTTGGGGCTCGCCTGACTGTTTATCAAAGTCAACCAATCGATAGCGAAACTATCGCTATTGAAACAACACAGATGCGGAAAACAATTTTACAATTTCACACCATGGCACGTATAGAACACGTTAGTAAGGTATAGTTCGCACAGCGGATCTAGGCTTCCGTGAAGTTAGCCGTTTGTGATGCGCAAAGACAATTTAGTTTGAAAAAGCTCCATTGCGCATCGAAACGGCTAATTTCACTACGGCCGAGATCCGTTGTGAGACCTATACACGTTATTGGTACGGAATCTCCTAGGTCATAGCGAATAAGCCCCCTGATCTGATCTTTCACAGTTCACCAAAATCTGTTGACCGCTTGACGTCATCGGTTTATAAGGTCGGTAAGGTTCTATACATGACTATTAAATTGTGCTATTTGGTTATCTTAAATGTTATTTTAGCACACGGGTTAGATTACAAAGTGGAATACTTTTAAGACGCGATTGGATAGGATAGGAACGAAATTAGAACTCATAGTTTTTTAGAATAGTTAAAAATAAATATAATATTTAACACCAGAAAGGCAGACCCCACCATCAGATGGGAATAATAATGCCCAGAAGAGAGAGAGAGAGAGAAAGAGTTTTTTATAATAGTTGCGCGCTCGTGACGTAGCTGGCTAAGTTGTTCTTAACAGATCAACGAAGTTAAGCACTGTTCATCGCGCGTCATCATTTGGATGGGTGACCGCCAGTGGCAATTTCAACTGAGCGCTCCCGTGCTTCGGAGGGCACGTTAAGCAGTCGGTCCCGGCTTTTTCAAAATTTTTAGGCCATGACAGAGGCTTTCGGGCGACCTAGAAACTCTGTCACCAGAGTTGGCCACTGACTCATACGAACGAACGAACGATAATAGTTGCAGGTTTTTTTTTTTTTACCTTTTTATTTCCCCGACGTTTTAAATCCCGCAAATATTATAAGAAACTATGAGTTCTGATCGCGAAAGGTTAGAAAAGACTATTGAAATTAGAACTGTTTAGGAAGCCCCCAGCTAAAACAATTCATCATCATCATGACAGCCTTCTAATGTTCCCACTGTTGGGACACTGGCCTACTCTCAGGCGAGAGTGATTAGGTCTTAATCCACCGCGCGGACCCAATGCGGATTGGTGGATGGCACATGTCTTTTGAATTTTTAGTTCTTGGACATGCCGGTTTCCTCACGATGTTTTCCTTCACCGTATGAGAGCACTGGCATTGCGCACATAAATTTTTCGAAACAGAAAAATCCATAGGTGCACGACCGGGTTTGAACCCACGACCTTAGGACTGGAAGGCGGGGTCACTACCACTAGACCACCAGTGCTCTTAAAACAATTAAGTAATTTGAATTAAACCGTGCTTTTTGTTTCGTCGTAATATCTGAATTTTATGTCTAATTTATATTTATGCCAATTATTACATATTGTGTTTGAATTACTTTTGTAATTCATGTGAAGGAATATTTATTTCTAATGTCATACTGATTATAAGAATATAATATCATTAAACCTGATTTGTGAGAGACTGGTGCCTGAATTAGGTTGTATAGTTCGCACAGCGGATCTAGGCTTCCGTGAAGTTAGCCGTTTGTGATGCGCAAAGACAATTTAGTTTGAAAAAGCTCCTTTGCCCATCGAAACGGCTGATTTCACTACGGCCGAGATCCACCGTGAGAACTATACGCCTGTATAACAGGTCACCAGTGCTCCACTCCACGGTTATTAGGTACATAGTTGGAACAAGGTGTGTGTAACAATTTCCTTATTGTGAGCAAAACATTGGTAATGTACGACAGAAAATAATAAAAAAAAATAAGATTATTTAAACGAAACTCAAACTTGAACGATGATAAACATAGCAAAAAAAAAAAAAATGAGAATGATTATAGAAATACAGGAAAGAGAGACCTTTCAATAATAATCTGGTATAAGGTTAAGAATGCTCTGTATATTTTGCTACGGTTAGTAAGGTTTTGATGTTGTATTGTAGATAGCATGCTAGATATGGTAAATTAATGCTAATTGTTTAAATCATTTCTAAAAATTCGAATAATAAATATATTGATTCAATATATTTATGATATACTCTTTTCTATCTAATTAAGTAACAATTAATGAGGTATTAATGTTTTTTTTTTATAAATAATAAATAATGCTGGACAATCCACACAGCATCATCTAGCCCCAAGGTAAGCTGCTGTTAAACAGAGCTGTGTTATGGGTACTAGATGACTGATATATATTTAATACAATACAATACATAGATAGATATTTTTTTATTATATATAGAAAATACCCAGAACACCCGGAACAAATATTTGTAGATCGTACAAACATTTGTTCCGAGGCGGGAATCCGCAACCTCTGCGTCGCAGGCGGACCTGCGCCCGCTGCGCCACATCGGTCGTCACATAAAATATATATCATATACATTAAACAAGTAACCATCATTTTAAATATAGATAAATTAAGAAATAAAGATTTATTCGTGCATTCTACTATGAAATTATATGCATGAACTCAATAAATAATAATTAATGTAATTATATTAAATATAACTATCATAATCATTTATTATTATCACAAATCAGAAAATCGTTAAAATAATATCATACTAGAGGCACGCCCTGCGGCTCTGTCTGCGCTGATTTTATGCAAACTTCAAACTCCCTAAATCCGAATGTTACCCTAGAGACGGCAATAACACCCCACTGTAATATAAAACACCAAAAGCGGTGTTGGTGCACATGTAACATTAGAATAGCATGAAATCAATTCTCCCAGGAACGCCAGCGCCAGAGAAGGAGGCGACGAATAATAACGGCGAGGAAAAGAGACAAGTAGATGTAGACACGAAAGAGTTAGAAAAGGACAGCAAACCAAACAATAAGGACAAGAACGACGAAGTTTACGACATACCCGTCGGTAAGTAAATAAGGCCTGTTCACATTGATACTGAAAATAAGCTAAACTAAAAGTAATAATGCGATATAATAATTACAATATTTTGTCTATATTTGACTAGTTGACCCGGCGCGGTTTCAATTGCGTTATTTTTTTCGCAATTTTTCCTAGTTTCTCACCATTCAAACCTTCCCAGGACTCCTACAAATATTCCTAGACCAAAATTAGCTAAATCGGTCCAGCCGTTCTCGAGCTTTAGCGAGCCTAACGCATAGCAATTATTTTTTTTATTTAAAAGACAAATTAATCACTATCTCTACTATAGTATATAACAAAGTCGCTTCCCGCTGTCTGTCTCTATGTATGCTTAGATCTTTAAAACTACGCAACGGATTTTGATGCTGTTTCTTTAATAGATAGAGTGATTCAAGAGGAAGGTTTATATGTAGCTTAAGCACCCGTGCGAAGCCGGGGCGGGTCGCTAGTAATAAATCTAATGTTAAGAAGAATAATAAAGAATTTTGGTAAATAATCACAAAGTGCAGCGGCATCTAGTCCATAAGTAAATAAACTCTTATCAATAAAAAAGTTATCCTATTCTGATAAGACAAGGACTATTTCATGTTTCTTGTTGCACAAAATATAGTTTTTTTTTATCTTAATTATGATCTGAGTATGTGGAATTTTTTAAATATTTTGTTAGATTTAATTTTTATGTTGGCAACAAATGAAAAAAACTACTTGGTGTAGGAAGCTTAATTAGCGCTTCTAGTTCAAACTGATGGTTCATTGTCTGTGCAATTAATAAAAATATTTTATGTGCAACTTTTATAGCAATTTTTCATTCACTTAATTAAGAGTAGTAGAGATCTTTGTGATAGAGCTCGTCCGGGGAAGGACTACCACCATACCTATTTCTGCCGCCAAGCAATAATGCTCGCATTGCTGTGTTCCGGTTTGAAGGGTATGGTTTCCGGTGAAATTACAGGCACATGAGACTTCCCATCTAACGTCTCAGGGTGGTAACACGCAAGTGATATCTATGATGTTGCATGCGTACATAGGCTACGGTAACCGCTGACCATCAAGTGGGCCGTACGCTTGGTTGCCACTTTAGTGGTATAAAAAAAAAAAACTTTAGCTAGCTTTGGTAGTTGGTAGATTAATGTTATACTTTTATATACTGTTTATATATTTTTTAAATTTATTTTATTATGTTTGTCAATAAAACTTAATACATGATAATTTTTATCACCTTTTAATTCATTTCAGAGCAGGTATATATATGTATTTATTGTATAGTTTGTTTGTACTAATGCTTTTCAATTGTTTTATGTATGTAAATATTTATAACAAAGTAGTTACACTAATATTTTAATACTTAATAATTATATTAACATACATGGTGGTCTATAGTGTTATACGACTGATAGAACTTAGAGGAATGAGGTGGTCATCAGGATTTCTACGGCTACTTAGTCACTTAGAAATTATACTACTTAGAATTTCGTTACTCTCTCAGCTTAGCTGAGTTTATTGTAGTAGAAGAGTTGTATTGTCTTCTGGTTCAAGAGTAAGGCTGCGTTTCCACCAGAGATGTGCGAGGATGTGTAGCGAGGGATGTGTTTGTTAGGTACCAATAGAATCACTTCATTTACCTAGCCTCGCTCTGACAGCTTCAAAACACATCCTCGCTTAGCTCTGGTGCAAACGCAGCCTAAGGGCCAAGGTGTCAGTGATCACAGTATGTAACTGATAGTGTATGTACAGGGGCGACGCGAAATTTTTTATATAGATACACAAGCCAATTTTATTATGTATTTGTACTTCTCATTCACGGCATGTGTACAGGGGCGACGCTAAGTAAGATAAGGTGTGAGTTATCTCAGTTTCTCACTCACGGTGAGTACAGGGGCGACGCTAAATAAGATAAGGTGTGAGTTATCTCAGTTTCTCACTCACGGAGAGTACAGGGGCGACGCTAAATAAGATAAGGTGTGAGTTATCTCAGTTTCTCACTCACGATGTGTACAGGGGCGACGCTAAGTAAGATAAGGTGTGAGTTATCTCAGTTTCTCACTCACGATGTGTACAGGGGCGACGCTAAGTAAGATAAGGTGTGAGTTATCTCAGTTTCTCACTCACGATGTGTACAGGGGCGACGCTAAGTAAGATAAGGTGTGAGTTATCTCAGTTTCTCACTCACGATGTGTACAGGGGCGACGCTAAGTAAGATAAGGTGTGAGTTATCTCAGTTTCTCACTCACGATGTGTACAGGGGCGACGCTAAGTAAGATAAGGTGTGAGTTATCTCAGTTTCTCACTCACGATGTGTACAGGGGCGACGCTGTCGGGGCTGCCGGCGGGCACTCTGTACCGCGTGCGCGCCACGTACCGCTACACGCGCGAGGACTCCGATGAGCTCTCCTTCGACGTGGGGGACGTCATCCGCGTTGTCGAGTACGACGACCCCGAGGAGCAGGTGAGACAACACCCGACTGGTGATGTAGCTACCCTACTATATCACGGAGCGCTCGTGATCTAGCTGATTGAGTCTTGATCCACCACGCGGACCCAATGCGTATTGGTGGATGGCACATGTCTTTCGAATATTTAGTTCTTGGACATGCCGGATTCCTCACGATGTTTTCCTTCACCGCTTGAGAGTACTAGCCATTGCGCACATAATTTTTTTATAGTGAAAAATCCATTGGTGCACGACCACGACCTTAGGATCGGAAGGCGGGGTTACTACCACTAGACCACCAGCTCTACTAATTATGATTAGTGTGTGCTATAACCTAATGTGCCATTTGTAATTTCCAGGAGGAGGGTTGGCTGATGGGGTTGAAGGAGAACACGAATGAGAAGGGAATGTTCCCGGCCAACTTCACGCGTCCCATCTGAGTGTCCTCCATCGCGCTCTCCACACCGGCCCAGCGACATCTCGCGGCGAACACTACTCCTCACACAATCGTTAACGTACACCACCTGTCAAGGTCTACTTTCAACCTATCAACTACTATCAACCGTGTTTCAGAGTGCTTAGCACGAAAAACTAGTTTGGCAATCGTGAACCTCTTTCATCATGAGAACAGCAAAGGAGTGGAACTCTCAACTCTTCTTGGAATCCATAACAATAGCAAGGGTCATGCCAAAAAAGCGATAGGAACCCAGCCGGTGTTATTGCCAGTTCTTTTACGGCATGGGCGCGTTGGAACTGGTGTAAATTTTCCTAGCTTGTAAGACGTACGATAATTTGGGTCGAAAAGAAGAGTCAAGAATCTTCTGGGAAAGCGTGACTAAATTAGGCCTCATCTACGTTTACCATCAGGCGGGATGTAGCCAAACGCTGACCCATTTTTATTTAAACAAAAAAAAACTTCTAGCTGTCAATTTGTATTAGATTTTTACAGCGCCTCTCTAGTGCGTTAAATGAACTACCAAAAGAACCAATTTCATAGTGGCCTAGGTCTTAGTAACACCTTAAAGAAATAGGAAAAAAATATAAAACTAACATTATAATACAATTTTATTTTTATGTAGACAAACAAAGTTCTTTATGAAATATGTTTGTTGCGTTGAGTTTCCTAAAACGGGAACACTGGAGGTCCGCCATTACAGCTATTAGCCAATGATCGTGACGCATCTTGACTTTGGCAGTACCTAATAACCCAGTTGTTCGTTAAACCCGCCATGTCGTTTTGCATTGTGTTGCACTCCTTCACAAAGATAAACTTACATAGGATTGTGAAAGAAGCTAAAATAAATTAAATAAACAACTTAAAATGGTTTCTTTATTGAATATCTAAATATTTAGACCCCTACAAAGGACCTAGGCCCGGCTCCATACATCGAGAAACAACTCCTTTCATACAAATTGACAGCTGGACGATATGTTTACGTTTACGATTGTCAAACAAGTTTTTTGTGTTAAGCACTCAAAGGGCACGCTAAGCATTTTGTTGGGCCATGACGGAGGCCTTCGGGCGGTCTATTAACTCTGAGTTAGCCGCTGACTCATACGAACTTACTTACTCTACCAATCAGAGAATAAACATGCTTCACGGGTATCATCAGGCTTTTTCAGTTCAATTTTAAAACTATAATTTAAGAATTTCAGCTTTCATGCAAATCCCATACAAATCGACAGCTGGACGATACGTCCCGGCTTTTTAGGCCGTGACAGAGGCCTTTGAGCGGCCTAGAAACTCTGTCAAACGTATGAGTCAGTGGCCAACTCTGGTGACAGAGATTCTGGGCCGCCCGAAGGCCTCTGTCATGGCCTAACAACTTTGAAAAAGCCGGGACCGACTGCTTAACGTGCCCTACGAAACACTGTGAATACGAATTCGTGCGTAAAACTATCAAAGTCCCACATAATTGACAGCTGAATACGTTAACGTTTACGATTGTCAAATGGTTATTACTTGATACAGCCTCAGCACCCGACAACACTGACCGTACTAACATTATTCACAGTTTCATTGAAAATGTACTGAAACTTTCTGAAATGTGTATCTTCAGTGTTCAAATTAAAAGGATTATTCCCATCTGTCACCTAGTTTTGTCACCTCGAGGTGAAGGATAAATATCATTTTATCATTTTCGTTTTTCACCCATCAATATTTGATTTTTAATTGAAAATGATTTTATAGATTTTTCGAAATATGTTAATAATCTTAGTTATTAGTCGTTGAATGTTTAATGAGTATTTATTATTATTTTTATTTTGTGTTTATCGCAACGAACTACTGAATAACATTATACGTACCTTGTATATAAATGTCCTTATTCATAAAAGAAACTGTAATTTTAGCAGCTTGCTAAGATTGTTTTATCTTGTCATTCTTATATCAATGATCGAAGACGATGATATATTTGAAAGACATTAGCTAACAGAGGTTTATATTTCGATTATGAATAAGGCCTAAATTGTATAACTTAGTCATTATCGATACAATACGGTGTAGGGTATCTATTTATTGTTCAAAAAACGGCGCGCGAATAATTTTAATTTATATTAAAACTATCTTATCTATTTCTAATCTTTATTTATGAAGCGCTCGTGACGTAGCTGGCCAAGTTGTTCACAACAGATCAACGAAGTTAAGCACTGTACAGCGTAGTCACCATTTGGATGGGTGACCACCAGTGGCAATTACAACAGCGCTTCCGTGCTTCGGATGGCACGTTAAGCAGTCGGTTCGGTTCAGTGGCCATGAATGAATGGCCGGGCGGTCTATTATTTTTGTCAGCCGAGTTGGCCACTGACTCATACGAACTTACTTACAACTATCTTTATTTATAATAGTTATTACTTTCTATAATTTCCTTCCGCGCGACCGTTTTCAGCGTCTTGATATCTGAATTTGTTTTAGTTGACTTTTTAATTAAAAAAATCAAAATTGCTCACTTAAGTGACCTTATGAATGTATTCGACGCGAAGTTATGTTCATTTTCAGTATTAGTGTTAAAATAATGGCAGATTTAATTGAGTTTCACAATATTTGATACAATTCTTTTATGTAGAGAGTAAACTCTTTATTTTTTCCATTAACCAAATGCATTTTTCATGTAAGTATGTGAATTTCTTGCTGCATTTCGCAAAAATATCAATCTTTTTATCTGAAATTTCCAAATGCTTGTATGTTTTTCTTTAATATCCACTGTTCACTTAATCAAGTTAAGTTTAGTGTACATAATTTTATTTTAGTATTTTGTTGACCCATTATTATATATTTTTGTTAATAGCAATTCGAATATTACATTGTTAATAAGTAATAATTACTTTGTTAAAAAACTTTTTTTAGTGGAAAATACTAACTTTGTCTTAGTATTTTAGTATGCTTATAATTAACATCAAATTATGATCGGCGTTGAATGTGTATAAAATGTTAATATTTATGAGAGAGTATCGTAACATGTTTTTAAGTTATTGAAAATAAAAATCTTCTAAAACATGTTATAACTAATTGTACCCAGAACAAATTGATATTACGACGCCTGTGTCAAAATGAGGTGCTTTTGAGTGTACATAATTATATTTTACATTTTATCCCGTGTTAGCGTAAGGGACGATTTAAAACACTTATGAATGTATTTTGATTGCCAGCTAAATGCCGTTTCGGAAGAGTTTTACTTACATTTTGTATTCTTTTTTAATACGAAATATTCAACCACATCGATCTATCAAAATCGATGCAGCCATCAATATCACCATAACGAAGTTTTCATATCCCTTTTTGACTGATGTCTTTATAATATTGGTAGGCCTTTATTATACCGTCAAAATTGTTGTTATCACTTGGTTATTGGTTTCTTATAGACCAGGGTATATAAAAGTTTTATAATACCCCAAAAATCGACCCGAATACAACCCAAAGATTATTTCGAGCAATCGAGGCAGGCTCAATAGCTCAACTGGTAGAACACCCTCGTATCAAACTTAAGATTGTGCTCAAGTTCTTCAGTTATAAATCTTTGGGATATTATAAAACAGTTATCAAATTAAAGTGATTGAAACCAAAGCATATTTCATTGCTCAAATCAATAAAAAGCAAATTAGCCAATAACACACTTTCTAATAGCTTAAATTATTAATCTTCATTAGCTTTTGAAAGAGAAGCACAAACGTCCATAATAATAAAACTTAATTATAATGAATATATTGGCCCGCAAAAAAATCGACCTACCTCAATTTTGGGGGAAAAATCGACCCACCCCAACCAAAAAGTTGGGGTGGGTCGACATTTTTGCAGACCAGTGTAGATAGTTTTGACGATGTAATGACGGCCTAGGGGCGCTCCACATATAAGCGAGTCGGCACATTCGGTTCGGTTCGGTTCGGTTCGGGTCGGCACTATTTGTTGAACGACTAGGTAGGCCCAAAGCAATCACTACACATTCGGGAAGTGCTGATCGGGCTATATAATATATTCTGTAATCTATTATGAGTGGATTCGACCAACTTTTAGAATAACTATTCCGCGGAATAAGAAATGTCAAATACAAGAAAACTGTCAGTTTACTCGCGAATAACTACGATTTATTCGGAGAATAGCGTCTATTCGAGTTTGGTCGAATCCAACCTGTCTATCGGACTATTTAAGCGGGCCAGGGGCCGTACTCTTCAACGCAATCTCAATCCCAGTTTCTATCCAATTCTAATTCTTCTTCAATCTTTTAAACTCTTGGGAACAAGGTTGAATTTGGCGCTAGGTTGTTATGAAATGTCATTGACTTGTCCAATATCGATCCTTCTTCTTCTTCGTATATGGACTCTGTGGCATATTTGCCACAATCTCGCCAGTGTCAAGTAATGAGTTTGATTGTCGCATGGCAACGTAATTAAACAAAATTTTGAAAGAAATGACGGCGTTTCTTTCAAAATTCCCTAGAAAAGCCTTTGACTAAATTACAAACCAACATTACCCTTCCATTTCAATTATTTACACTTGAGCTAAACAAACAAGTTAGATTGGATAAACTGCCACCAAATTTACGCAATGTTTAAATGTTTAAATTTAACAACATGGGTCCTCCCAATTCAAAATAATTAAATTGGGAGGACCTATGTTGTTCTGACAAGATAGCCAAAGACAATCCCAATATCGATCCGTTCAAGAGTAAGGTTTCGTTCGTTTGACAGTATTTGTTGAACGACAAGGCTAGCCCGACTAATGCCAGTTCATTCAGCTCATTCCGTTATTTTCGGGTATTGATGTATTTTAGTTACTACTACTGAACTAATACTGATCGCCAAAACCCGAGTGGCATAAACCGGGCGACCTTTTTTCCCGTAAATTAAATTGACCTGCATTGTCTTGAATGAGTATAAAGAATCTTTGAACTGAACATTATCTATAAAAAAAAATAGGTACAGTAATTCTCTCTCCTCTCTCTTCTTACTATTTTGCCGCCCAGCAGTGCCGATTTTAATGCCGGCCCGCTTCGTGTGCAGCTCCCTCATTTTAGATAGGCTTCCACCAAATATTCGAAATGGGCGGACCAATCCGAATAATGTGTCAAAAATATCTACCGCGTAGGTACTGAATGTTCTATGAAAAGTGTCCCACACATTTTCCTGGATAGAAATAACCTTAGAATAATAACACGTAGAATGATAGTTTCATTCAAAATTATTTCCAAAAGTGTGTTCACAAAACAATTGATGTTTGCGTGAGCGGCCCATGATTATATACGTGGTGTAACAGCAGCCTTTCACCACACAATACACCCTTTTGAAATTATAATTGTGAGAGACGTGCGCACGATGACTTCACATTGATGAATGGCAATTCACTTGCGCGTACTTCGTTTCTCCGTGTTGTTATTCTAAGGTAATAACTATGCGCTTGTTACAGTACGATCGGTGGATCTTGACAAATATAAACGTAATTACATAATTGTTTATGTCGGAAATAACGAGTCGATCAAGCCGTTTGCTTGATGTTAAACGACCTGACAGTAACAGTTGCAGTGTCACCAAAGCATTAAGCTGAGTGATTCAAAAAATCTTACTTAAATTTAGTCGATTCTGTTGTAGCATTTTCAAAACTTAGCTAACTAAAATTATCGCGGTCCTTTGTATTTTAACTCATTAGAAAAGGACGGCAATAATATTTAGTTTAGTTTAGAAAATGTTACAACAGAATCGACACCAGCATCAACCAACTACGCCATCGTATGATAGATATTACGCAATTTTTTATAACTTTTGGCCAACACGTTTGCGAAGATTCACCGATTGAACTATGCGTCCATTTACGTCTTTAGCAAACCGAAGGATTTAAATTAGTAAAGCAGGCATTAGATTAACCAATTTGCAGAACGCTAAATAAGTGCTAGCTAGCTAGTACACTGAGCTAATCGAGCGAGCTTACGCCCGAATACCGAAACGCTACTTAACTTAATCAAAGCTTAATTGATGACATTTTGACGTTTCACCATACGATTTTAAAAACCTCTTAGACAGAACACGATCTTATAATATAAATAGCGTTTTAGTATCACCTCATTGAAACAGAGTGAGCGAGACAAGCAAATCTATCGGCGTGCTAAAGATGTAATGCCAGCCACACTGCGATATACTTGCGCAAGTTTAGAGTGGCGCAAGTAACGTGGAAGATAATTGCGCAAGTTGCTAGACTTGCGCCAGTGTAAACTTACGCCAGTATATCGCAAGATGTTGCTGGTCCAACTGTTTGGTGAAGTGGGTATCGAGGCGCAAACGAAGGCTTTGTCGTCAGGAGTGCCATGCGAGGTCCATGTTTATTTATAAGTTTGTTAGGAATTGTACAGTTTTTACAACTGAAAATAAATGTTTCACATAACTATTGAGTTTTTATTGCGGTTTGTCCATCTACCTCGTGTACATACTACTTGTGTTATTGATAGATTCAGGCGTTACTTTGCGGAAATCCATTAGGTACAAGATAATAACAGATGAAAAACCTCTAGTACTATTCTGCTTAACTTTTATGAGGTCACACAGTTAACCTCAAAAGAAAAAATCGTGTTTCATCCCTCCACGGGACATCATCAGGACTATCGACTTGTTCTCCTGCAGACGTGTTGCTCCGTCGAGTTCGATACTACTTGTGTCAAAACATTTATTCATAGAATAAAATAAAACAATTTTTAATCATTTATCCATAAATTAAAAAAAAAAAGTACATAACATTGTGTTATTGTGTACCCTTTATAAAGTGCCTATATTCATTAAAAAATACTGTTATTTCAGAGGCTTGCTAAATATTTTATTTATTTTCATGGCTTCTGAATTGTTTTACTTGTCATTCTTATGTCAATGAACAAAGATGATATTTAATAGATTTAAATGACATTAGCTACCTAACAGAGGTTTAAAATAGATTTATGAAAAGGCCCTTGTACAATTCTGAAGTAGACACTTCACCATCAGGTTGGCCTTTCACCATCCTGTTTCTCAGAAAATTGCACAATAAGCTATGTAGAGCTCGTCAAAAAAAAGGTTACACACGAACATTGATATTCTTTATTTATTTCACTTTTATACAATTTTCCCGTTTCCATTTTAAATCACATTTATCATTACACTTGGAAAATTTAATACTTAAGATAACATAAAATACCTACATAAAAATGACAATTACTATAAATAAGAGTTTTACAAAAAAACATTGCAGTCAAGTTAGGATTTTGTAAACAATTCAAAAATATTTGGGGAACATTTGGTAAAACACTTTTCACATAAAAAAAATACATTTTGGAGTTGCAATGTTTTTCCTAGTGACCCCGACTGCCCTTAAATCTTTAATTCTATAAAAATATATACATTAAGTACAAATGTGTGTACCTAGTTCTAATAGTCAAAATATAAGTATTTAAGAAAAAATAGTTCATCTAAAGAAACCATTTTTTATTTTTCCGCATTAAGAGAATGTTAGCTAGCTGTTGTCTACTTGTCCTTTTCTAGCACTATGCAGTCCTGCCCGCTAAGATTAACGTAGTACTATCGTTTTAGTTAGTCGTCGCGTCGTATCGTCCCCTTACAAACGTAGGACCGACTATACTACTAAAGTGGTAACCAAGCGTACGGCATACTTGATAGTCAGCGGTTACCGTAGCCAATGTGCATGCAACATCATAGATATCACTTGCGTGTTACCACCCTGAGACGTTAGATGGAAAGTCTCATGTGCCTGTAATTTCACCGGAAACCATACCCATAACTGGAACACAGCAATGCGAGCATTACTGCTTGGCGGCAGAAATAGGTATGGTGGTAGTCCTTCCCCGGACAAGCTCATCACAAAGAACTCTACTACTCTTTTTTTTGACATTTGATTTTAAGTTTTGTCATTTTCATAATAAAAGCTATCTGTGCATTTTTATACTTAGCAATCTAAATTAGTTGACAAATGTATGAATCAAGTGACATCAAATTTCAAATACGTATTGTGACTGACATTTACACCACCTATCTCCCCTGGTAGTATAAAAAAAAGCTTAGCACAACAGCTGGACGATTACGCAACTCGATTGCAATCCCATTTCAATCAGCGAACTGTAATAAGCTGTCCTAATCATTCAAAATACGTCAGTTTTTGACTGAAACCAAGTGAAATCGATTGCAACTGAATTACATAACCGTCCCTCAGAACAGTTACCATAGTATACTTAAGATCTTAGGTTAACTAACTATCACAATGAAGTATAAAACACTCGAAATGTTCCCTTTCAAAATGCCACGCCATAAATGTGGTGGTTAAATATGAAATTGGTTTTTTAACAACCCGGTCACGCCAAACTTTAACATCTGGGGTAATAAATAAATAAATAATGCTGGACAATCCACACAGCATCATCTAGCCCCAAGGTAAGCTGCTGTTAAACAGAGCTGTGTTATGGGTAACTAGATGACTGATATATACTTAATACAATACATAGATATATATTTTTGTTATATATAGAAAATACACCCGGAACAAATATTTGTAGATCGTAAAAACATTTGATCCGAGGCGGGAATCGAACCCGCAACCTCCGCGTCGCAGGCGGCATTGTGCCCGCTGCGCCACATCGGTCGTCAATAAAAGTTGTCGAATGGCGACCGCGAACTAAAAAACGAACTATAGGACGGCCCACCCGATGGACCGATGACAAAAGTGGTCGCAGCAGTCGGTAGATGGTGAAGGCTCAAGATTGGTCGTGATGGCGATCTTTAGAGGAGGTCTATGTCCAGCAGTGGGCGTCTATTGGCTGATATGATGATGAGAGTTCTTAGAACGACTTCTACTGGCTATAATTATTATTGCCGAATTTTTAGGTCACTATATTCCTAAGACATGTAACTTGGAGTTATTAATAAACTATGTATTTTATTGTATATTGTATATTAATAATGATATCTACAGTAGGTATTTTTGTTGTTTTTCTGTCATACAAGTGTGTCACACTAGACTTTTATATGCGAAAACATATTATTGGAGTTTAGTTATTTAAGTTGTTTAATATTTAGTTTTTTATACTGTTTTTTTCCCGAACAAAATAAAATATTGTATAAAGCTTTGGCCTTCCCGCCGTCCCTCTGTATATTATGTATTTTATTATACTACTAGTGGCAGCCAAGCGTACGGCTCACTTGGCGGTAAGCGGTTACCGTGGCCTATGTACGCTTGCAACATCAAAGATATCATTTGTTTAGATCTTTTAAACAACGCAACGGATTTCACGTCGTAGATAAAGTAATTCATACAGTATACTAGCGACCTGCCCCGGCTGCGCACGGATGCATAAACTATACGTTCTTTGGAAATACTCTCACTGGTTTCAAGCTCTCGCTATAAAGCTTGTCGTGACCGATATAAATACTACAGTAATAGTAATTATTAAGTACTATTGCGGAGGCCGCCATCCACCAAAGCCCCTCTCGAGATGCTCCGCGACGGCCAGACAGAGTCGGTCCTGGTTTGGTGCCGCTATCACCTAAACACACATCATTTTAACTTGTCTGGAACTTAGACGCAAAAGGCATGTATTTAGCGCGCACAAGCACAAGGTTAATATGGCATTTCTTCTTTTATTTATAACACTAGCGGCTCGTCCCGGCTTAGCACGGGTGCAATGAAAACTTAAGCACCCGTGCGAAGCTGGGGCGGGTCGCTAGTCATCCATAAGGTAGAAGCCGACCACGCGTTCTAACAGCGCGACTACCTATTCTATTCATATATTATGCACGCCTCTGTCAGGCGCGGCACACAGAGCGGGCCTGACAACTATTTTGTTTAGAGTGACATTTTTATAATTCGTCATAACTTTTGAATGGAATGTCTGATTTTAATAATTCATACAGTTATCTACAGGTATTGAAACAGTCTTGAATACCAAATGATTTATTTGGAAAAGGATTAATATAAAGGTATGGAAAATATGGTCTGAATTTCGTCGGCATTTCTATCAACTTTTAAAATGTAAAAAAGTAGACATAACTACAATAGTTGGACATATGGTATCGCTGACTTTTATGTAGATATCAATATGTTCTTTACTATTGTAGAACATTTTTTTGTTCTATCATTTATTTTATTTATTTTTATTTATTTATTTATTTATTTATTTATTTATTTAGACACACCAACGACAGTTACAGAGAACATTATTAAATAGGTACAGTTAAGGGTTTTAGATTATAAGTAACCAGCACTTACAGGTGTATACAGGTGTATATCATCGATGGTTTCCGCAGCGCACGCGATGAAAGACATTTTATGGCAATTTTTTTTACCTTGGGTTACACTATTGAAGTTTTAGTAGGGATCCTTATTATTTTTCAAAATAAAATATAGCCTATGTTACTCAGGGATAATGTAGCATTCTAATGGTGAAAGAATTTTTGAAATAAGACCAGTAGTTTTTGAGTTTATTCGTAACAAACAAAAAAAAATACAAATCTTCTCTCTTTATAATATTAGTATAGATAGTATAGAAGTATCGATAAGTCAAGAGCCAATTTATAGTCAATTTTGCCATTGTCCAATAGGTACATAAATGACAGTGTGGACAAACAACAAATATTGGAAAAAATTTATAAACACACTTCAGTCTGTATAGATACTGTCAACCCTCGATGTGCCAAGTGGCACACAGGTAGCCAGCATGGCAAATATGTAAGTGGCAAGCAGGTGTCAATCAAGGGCATACCACCCCGACACGTTTAGGAACTTGTACTAGTGTCTACCTGTATAGAGACTGGCAACCCCTGGTACGTGCCAAGTGGCACGCTGGTGGCCGGCATGCCGAGGATGTTCATAGCCATGCTGTACATCACTCCTGACGCCTTGAGGAACACCTGCACACAAATATAATATTACTAGTAATACCACAGTAATAAGAAGCTACCAGTCGCCATTTTTATAAAACATCTAATAAAAATTAATTAAAGACACTTTTTTGTTCACCATATAAAAAAGTTTTGACAGAAACAGTTTAACGATGGAGGTATAACAATGGGCGGTCTTATCGCTATGCAGCGATCTCTATCAGACTAACAAACATAATATATTTGAACATGTAAATAGTAGGAACAATCAATATCAATAATGAGGTTTTCATGACAGAGGCCTTCGGGCGGCCTAGAGACTCTGTCACCAGAGTTGGCCACTGACTCATAAGAACGAACGATGAGGTTTTCATCAATAGATAGAGTGATTCAAGAGGAATGTTTATATTGTATAGTTTGAGCAGCCGTGCCTAGCCGGGGCGGGTCACTAGTATATAGGGTCTTTGATTGCTAGTGCGCGATATTCAAGGAATATACACAAAAAAATAAAAGTTCATCATCATTTTCCTGCCCTTTTTCCCACGTTATGTGGGGTCGGCACAACATGTTCCTTTCTTCCATTCCTCTCTATCACCCGTCATCTCAGTACTCACTCCTTTCTTACTCATGTCATCTTTCACACAATCCATCCATCTTTTCTTTGGCCTACCTCTACCTATATATCCATCCACATTCATTCATACATTTTGTCTGAAAAATCTTGAGTAAACCGATTACGTTTTTCTGGTCAATTATTAATTATCCTTGTTGGAAATCGAAAGAGGAGCGCGTGGTGCATATCAATGACCCGCGCGTCAATAACCCGTGCGTCAATGACTTGCGCGTGTCAATGACCCCTACAACCGCTACGGGGCGCGCGTGCTCGAATATTTTATTATTACGCGACTTCCAATAATAATAGAACAGATATACGTAATCGGAAAAAAAACATAGGTACTATAGCGTTTGTATTACACTAAAATACCTACAGCACAATCTCAGGCACGCGGGTGTGCTAAGCCGGCGAGTCAGTAATACGAGAGCCACGGGCGAGGGCAGACGGTCGCGCTTGAACACACCGCCTGTGATACTAATACCTGCTAGTGCTCATCCTATAAAGCTATTTAACTAAGGGAAGGACTACCACCATACCCATACCTATTTCTCCCGCTAAGCAGTAATGCTCGCATTGCTGTGTTCCGGTGTGAAGGGTATGGTTTCCGGTGAAATTACTGGCACATGAGGCTTTCGATCTTAGTCTCAAGGTGGCAACCCGCGAGTGATACCTCTGGTATTGCAAGCGTCCATAGGCTGCGGTAACCGCTTACCATCGGGCCGTACGCTTGGTTGCCACTTCAGTAGTATAAAAAAAAAAAAAAAAAGCTATATACACGATTGGTCAGTGAATACTACAGGTACCTACATTTTTTTTTATTCATGTGTGGAACCTGTTCCTTGAATATTGCGCATTAATAAACAAAGACCCTGTATATAAACCTGGTTGTGATGATGCGCTAGCTCGCTGAACACGGGGTAAAGTAGAACACCGTTATCTCCGAGTACACTCTGAAACATAATAACGAGGAATATAATTTGTTCAAATCTATGATTGGTTATTTTTGTTTTTATAGTGTTAACCATCACACTAGGGGAATACTAAAGATTATAATATTATAATATAAAGGCTTGGATAACTGCAACGTTTCCCCTGTAGGTGGAGCTATCGGCGCTTCGAGCCGAAGACATCCCAATGATTATTTCGTCCAAGCGAGATATGTCTCGATAGCTCAATTGGTAGAGCGCCCGCGTATCAAGCGGTGGTTGCGGGTTCAAATTCCGCTTGAGGCAAAATCTATGATTGTAGTCTAATGCAAGTAGTGTCCCTCGATAGGTCGTAGGTTCGAAACTATTTGTGCATTAAATCGACATGTCCAAGAACTAGAAAAGACATGTGCCATCCACCGTTTACAATCCGTGCTAAATCCGTGTGGTGGATCAAAATTCAAACACTCACGTTTGAGAGTGTGCCAGTGTCTCAGCAGGGGCACATTAAGGTGGTGATTCATTGGCGAGTTAATGGTATAAATAAAATAATGTTGTATACGACTCTTTTACAAAATGGCGGGTCTGCACGTTGTCTGGTGACGATCTGATTGTCTGTCGGCTGTGTCTGTATGTGTAGGTGGTTGGTTGCGTGGTGGTGTGTGTGTGGTGCGAGGTACTACACCTGCATAGTGTGTTGCAGTAGTTGTTTGAGGCGTGCATAGTGCGGTGCCCGTGCAGTGGGTAGCAGCAGGCGCGTGCGGTGCAGCAGCGCGAACCCCAGCCCCTGCAGCGAGCGCGCCTGCGCCTGTCCCCCCCACCCCCACCCGCACCACGCGCGCGCCAGCTCGCCTAACAAGCTGCGGTGTCCCTGCATTAACCATACCACACTATTATGTCTCTCTCGCCGACATGCCACTGTCTCACTCGCCAACATGCCACTGTCTCACTCGCCGACATGCCACTGTCTCACTCGCTGACATGCCACTACCTCCTCGGGCGCGTGGAACTGGCGTAAATTCACCTAGCTTTAAGACGTTTCAAAATGATCCTTGTGATTTTATTAACATAAATCATTATTAACTTTGATTCCCTCATTAACAGGTACCGGTTCCACATTCCAATTTAGATAAATGTCAATGGGGAATGGGCACGGGTAACAGTAACGTGTCACTGTCCCCATTGACGATAAAGCGTAATGGAGACAGCAGGAAGTTATTTTTTGAGTTCCCGCTGTCCCCTTTAATGGAGTCAAAATCATGGGCACATCGAGAATACACGTTTTCTTGGCGTTCTAGGCACAAAAATATTGCCCTATTTTTTTAATTATTAGGAAAGTGTGACGAAATGGTTAATTCATCAAACTCTTGAGGTTATTTGCACAGAATTACCATTTAGTACTAAATATTAACATTAGTACTATTATGCTAGCCTGCTCTCTACGGTGAAGGAAAACATCACGAGGAACCCGACATGATCAAGAACTAAAAACTCTAATGACATGTACCATCCATTATCTGCATTAAGTCCGCGTGGTGGATTAAGAGCCAATCACTCTCGCTTGAGAGTAGGCCAGTGTCCCAGCAGTGGGAACATTAAAAGGCTGTCGTGCTTGTAATAATATATGATTACCTTTGGGTCGACAGGGTCTGCGAGCATGTCGGGAATGTCCTTCATCGAGAAGAACACAGACACCGATATTTCTACAGAGTCCTCCAATGCTTTGAATTTTTCCTGTAAAAAAATCGAAATATTTTTTTACCTCTTTAAAAAATCAGTTACTGCGCAAATATTGTTTTAGAATATAATCTATTCGTGCACGGCCATGATTCGAACCCACGACTGAATCAGGAGCCAGGGCCAACCCACTCAGCCAGCACGGCTTTTTTTACAACTATTGAAATGCGCAGAATTTGGCATTAAACAAAATATAGGAAACAAACACTTCCTGAAATTTCATACCGTTTAGGCTGTGTGTTGATTGTTAGTCAGCCAGTCGGTCGGACAGACAATCAGACATTTCGTCAGTCAGTCAGTCAGTCATTCAGTATCACTCAGTCAGCGTTAGTCAGTCAATCAATTTGACGACAAATGTGGCGCGGTGGGCGAAGGTCCGCCTGCGACGCGGAGGTTGCGGGTTCGATTCCCGCCTTGGGACAAATGTTTGTAGGATCTGCAAATATTTGTGCCGGGTGTTCTGGGTATTTTCTATGTATAATAAAAAAAATATCTATCTATGTATTGTATTGTATTAAGTATATATCAGTCATCTAGTACCCATAACACAGCTCTGTTTAACAGCAGCTTAGCTTGGGGCTAGATGATGCTGTGTGGATTGTCCAGCATTATTTATTTATTTATTTATTTATTTAATCAATGAGTAAATTTAACTTAGCAAGAATTTAATTTACAGTTTTATCAGTTGACCAGATCGTTTGTAACGGTCTTTAGTCGTTTGTAACGGTCTTTAGATGGCTTAACTGTTTCATATACATGTATTTTGTATATTTTGTAGGTAATGTATAGTTCTCACAGCGGATCTCGGCCGTCGTGAAATTAGCCGTTTCGATGCGCAATGGAGCTTTTACAAACTAAATTGTCTTTGCGCATCACAAACGGCTAACTTCACGGAAGTCTAGATCTGCTGTGCGAACTATACATATTTTAATTTGTTAATAAATTTCTTTATCTAAAAATAACATTTATAATTTACAGTCAGTCATTCAGTAATTGTAGATAGTATAGTAAGTACATTTACCTGGTGGTAGGACTCTTCAGCAAGAGTCCATCTTGGTGGGTACCACCGCAGTGTCAGATATTGTACCACCAAGCAGTAGTGTGCTAGCTGCACTGTGTTTAGGTTTAAAGGGCACTGTAGCAAGTGAAATTACTGGGCGAAAGAGACATAACAACAATGTCTCGGGGTGATAAGCGCAGTGCAGTGCCACGCAAACACTTGAAAACTTTAAGCTTTGGGTAGCACTGCATCTGTAATAGTCAGGCGTGGTGCTTCACATCAGGGCCTTGATTGTCTTGTCACTTGCTAACATAAAAAAAAAAATACGTTACATCACTAATGGTGCATCCACACTCGGTGTTCAAGTAGCGCGCGGCTTTCAGTATCGCGTCGCGGATGCACTTCTGCACGGGGATCAGCGACGGAGACACTGTCGCCTCCGTCATGAACAGCACCTAATACGGTAATAAGGATTTTTTTTTTTATTATACAACTGAAGTGGCAACCAAGCGTACGGCCCTCAAGATGGTAAGCGGTTACCGCAGCTTATGGACGCTTGCAATACCAGAGGTATCACTCGCGGGTTGCCACCTTGAGGCTAAGATCGAAAGCCTCATGTGCCAGAAATTTCACCGGAAACCATACCCTTCACACCGGAACACAGCAATGCGAGCATTACTGCTTGGCGGCAGAAATAGGTATGGTGGTAGTCCTTCCCCGGACGAGCTCTATCACAGAGAACTCTAAGGATTTGGTAATTCATAATTATTGTAATAATAGTCTTTTGTTGGAGCATTGCTGGTCTAGTGGTAGTGACCCCGACTTTTGATCCTAAGGTCGTGGGTTCGAATCCGGTCGTGCACCAATGGATTTTTCGCTACGAAAAATTTATGTGCGCAATGCCAGTGCTCTCATACGGTGAAGGAAAACATCGTGAGGAAACCGGTATGTCCAAGAATTAAAAGTTCGAAAGACATGTGCCAATCCGCATTGGGTCCGCGTGGTGGATTAAGACCCAATCACTCTCGCTCGAGAGTAGGCCAGTGTCCGAGCAGTGGGAACATTAACATTAATGATGTCATGATGAATAATAGTTTTGGCATAACATATATTTGATATTTTCTGTTCTTGCTAATGAATGTATACAGATGATGAGTAGCTCAACTAGATGATGGATGATAAGTAGTTCACCTAGCTAGATAATAGCTGATGACCTGGATGATGAGTTCACCATGACATCATTCATGTTGACCGGAGTGTCGAGATGCAGCTTGTGGTCCCCCCTCCCGTCATAGTGGGTGGGAGAGGCGAGAACCTCCGCGCGACGCGCCATGGAGCCCGTGAGGAACTCGGGGTACTGTATGGGGATGTGTGTGACGATACTATTATAGATGTAAATGAGTTCACCTAGATGTTGGATTATGATTAGTTCACCTGGATGATGGATGATGAGTAGTCCACCTAGATGATGGATGATGAGTAGTTCACCTAGAATGACCTAGATGATGGATGATGAGTTCACCTTGACTTCATTCATGTTGACCGGAGTGTCGAGACGCAGCTTGTGGCTTTCCTCCCCCGCCATGACGGCCATGAGGAGAGGCAAGTCCTCCGCACGGCGCGCCATGGGGCCCGTCGTGAGGAACTGCGAGAACTGAGGGTCGCTCAGTGTGGGGATGTGACCCTCTATCGATATTATACCTGTTCATGATATCATTTTTTATTTTAATTTTGGTGCGGCTAATATAACATTGTTTGGTACGAATAAACTCAAAAACTACTGGTTATTTAACATAGGTTATATTTATTACAAGCGATCCATCCGCCCCGGCTTCGCACGGATGCTTATTGCACCGGTGCGAAGCTGAGGCAAATTGCTTAGGCTATATTTATGTCCACGTATATGTGAAGCTAACAGGGTTGGCCGTTGACGGATACGTCAAGGAGGACATCATTATTCATCATCTAGCCCCAAGGTAAGCTGCTGTTAAACAGAGCTGAATTATGGGTACTGGATGACTGATATATACATAATACAATACAATACATAGATAGATATTTTTTAATATATATAGAAAATACCCAGAACACCCGGAACAAATATTTGTAGATCGTACAAACATTAAACACGAGGCGGGAATCGAACCCGCAACCTCCGCGTCGCAGGCGGACCTGCGCCCGCTGCGCCACATCGGTCGTCATATTATTCATAATAAGTTTGTAATTTAAAGGCTTTTGAAATTGTAATTGTAGGTTTAAAAGCTATAGTTACCTGGCGTGGGCTTGTGCCCGAACACGCCGCAGAAGCTATAGTTACCTGGCGTGGGCTTGTGCCCGAACACGCCGCAGAAGCTATAGTTACCTGGCGTGGGCTTGTGCCCGAACACGCCGCAGAAGCTATAGTTACCTGGCGTGGGCTTGTGCCCGAACACGCCGCAGAAGCTATAGTTACCTGGCGTGGGCTTGTGCCCGAACACGCCGCAGAAGCTATAGTTACCTGGCGTGGGCTTGTGCCCGAACACGCCGCAGAAGCTATAGTTACCTGGCGTGGGCTTGTGCCCGAACACGCCGCAGAAGCTATAGTTACCTGGCGTGGGCTTGTGCCCGAACACGCCGCAAAAGCTATAGTTACCTGGCGTGGGCTTGTGCCCGAACACGCCGCAGAAGCTATAGTTACCTGGCGTGGGCTTGTGCCCGAACACGCCGCAGAAGCTATAGTTACCTGGCGTGGGCTTGTGCCCGAACACGCCGCAGAAGGCTGCGGGGATGCGGATGGAGCCGGCGATGTCTGACGACACACTGAAGGCAGACGCGCCGCTCCCCAACAACGCCGCCTGACACACACACACACTTACTATAAGCTCCACTCAACCTTTTTTATTTTTTTAAATGTCAGCAAGTGACAAGACAATCAAGACGCCCGCCTGATGTTAAGCACCACGCCTGACTAAAACAGATGCAGTTCCACCCAAATTTAAAGTTTTTAAGCGTTTGCGTGGCACTGCACTGCGCTTATCACTCCGAGACATTGTTGTTAAGTCTCTTTCGCCCAGTAATTTCACTTGCTACAGTGCCCTTTAAACCTAAGCACAGTGCAGCTTGCACACTACTGCCATACCTTGTACCACTAACGCTCGTGACGTAGCTGGCTAATTTGTTCTTAACAGATCAACGAAGTTAAGCACTGTTCCGCGTAGTCATCATTTGGATAGGTGACCGCCAGTGGCTATGTCACCTGTGCGCTCCCGTGCTTCGGAGGGCACGTTAAGCAGTCGGTCCCGGCATTTTCAAAGTTGTAAAGTAGCGGCCTAGAAACTCTGTCACCAGAGTTGGCCACTGGCTCATACGAACTTACTTTACTTACCACTAGTTTACAACACCTTGTAGTATCCGGATAACTGTCAACAGTCAGTAAAGAAAGAAAGAAAGAAAGAAAGAATTTATTTGACAGCACAAAGACAAAGACAAAGACAACAGAACTGAAATAATACAATTAATATAAAAAAATTAAAAAAATAATTAAAAAACATACAGCTTACAGTACCTACTTAAAAACAGTACCAACCTATGTCAATATTTGTATCACAAACTGGCATGTTAATTCAATGGTGTTCACCACATCACTTAGCCTGAACTTCACCGACACATTAAACGACCGTTAACCGACCGTTAGTATCAGTTTGTGACTGTACATTATTGTCTGTTAGTCATCAGCCATCAAGCAATAATTTGTTACGAGCTGACCCGCGCGGCTTCAACCGCGTTGAAGCAGTTTAGCAGTTTTTATGTTATCAGTAAATTTTTCCGGGACTTATGCCATCTACATTCCAAATTTCATCACAATCGGTTAAGTCGTCACGGAGATACGTGGTAACAAACATACACACACGCACACACACAGACTTTCGCATTTATAATATTAGTAGAACTAGTTGTTGTACGCGACTTCGTTCATGTGGAACTTTCGCGGATAATAAGTAGTTAATGTCCTATTTCAGACTATAATCCCTGTCTGTGCCCAATTGTATACAGATCTGTTTAGCCGATCTGACCTGATAATCCCACAAACATACAAACTTTCCCTTTCACAATATTAGTAACATTGTAAGATCACGATTGATGATTTAACCTGCGGAGCGCTTGGGACGTAGCCGGCTAAGTTGTTCTTAAGTATCAACGAAGTTAAGCACTGTTCCGCGGACTCACTATTTGGATGGGTGACCGCCAGTGGCAATTTCAACTGAGCGCTCCCGTGCTTCGGGGGCACGTTAAGCATTTGGTGACGGATTTTTCAGTTGTTAGGCCATGACAGAGGCTTCGTGCGTCAACCGAGGTTCATGCTGAAAATCAGCGCTGCAGTTACCTGTAGCATTATGCTGAGCAAGAACCTTTTTTATCGTACTGTACACAGAATAGAATGAACCACTCACCTGTGTCTGTTTTTTATATAATTTGTAAATCTGTGTATAGTTTGTAAGAATAAACTTTTACTTTACTTTACAGAGTTAGAGAGGCCTTCAGGCGGCCTAGAAACTCTGTCACCAGAGTTAGCCACTGGCTCATACGAACTTACTTATTGCGGTTAATGTTTCGGTGAACTTTAGTTCAAGGTGTGCTTGCAAACAGCGGGTGACATTGAGCAGGGACCGTCATACAAATGTTTGTTCGGCGGTTTGAACCACAGAACTATATTTAAGTAGAATGAGTGAGTTTATGTACTTCGCGTGCCGAAAAGACGGGCTAAGTAAGGGCTGAGTAACCTCTTTACTCGCCGCGAAACTCAGTCTGCTCCCAACCGGGGACGGTGTGGTGTGGCAGTGCCTAAAATCGGTTTGCCGCGTGCTTATCGATGCTTTTAAATAATTCATTTCGCGGCTTATGTTTCCCATCACTAAAATATATTTGTGTGGAAAATACAAATCGCAAAATGTTAAACGCTCGGTTTCCATACAAATCGATGAACTCTTTCATATAAATAATAATATAATAATGCTGGACAATCCACACAGCATCATCTAGCCCCAAGGTAAGCTGCTGTTAAACAGAGCTGTGTTATGGGTACTAGATGACTGATATACAATACAATACATAGATAGATATTTTTTTATGATATACAGAAAATACCCAGAACACCCGGAACACATATTTGTATATCGTACAAACATTTGAACCGAGGCGGGAATCGAACACGCAACCTCCGCGTCGCAGGCGGACCTGCGCCCGCTGCGCCACATCTGTCGTCAAAATAGTTCTGTGGTTAGAACGTTCGCGAATAATGAAATAAAGACATAAAAGCTGTTCTGAATGAGTGATACTTGTATTATGTTTGACTAGCTAATGTTTACCAGCGAGGTCAAGGACTCATTGAATAGGCAGTGATGGTGTAGTGGTCCTTTGATTGCTAATTGTAAGTTCGTAGGTTCAAACCAATGGATTTTTCTAATACCAATGCGGATTGGTGGACGGCACGTCTTTTTTATCTTCTTTTTTTTTAACCAGTAAGTTCGTATGAGTCAGTGGCCTACTCTGGTGACAGAGCTTTAGGCCACCCAAAGGCCTCTATCATGGCCTAACAACTTTGAAAAAGCCGGGACCGACTGCTTAACGTGCCCTCCGAAGCACGGGAGCGCTCAGTTGAAACTCCCATCCAAATGATGACTACCTCCAGAAGAACCTCTGCAGGTTCTGTTCAAGCAGTAGGGGTTGCTGGTAGCTCCCCGGATGAGGTTGTTGCTCTACCAGCCGAGGCAATGTTCCGGAGTGTTGGAGACTAGGAGAGGAATGGCTTTGGTTTGTCGGACTATACTTATATATAGATACCTATAACCTAGGATGATAGGATACCAATAATAATGATGATGAAAACCTGGAAAATACACACGTAACAAGAACTAACCTCTCCCCCAGAAGAACCTCCGCTGGTTCTGTTCAAGCAGTAGGGGTTGTTGGTAGCTCCATGGATGAGGTTGTTGGTCTCCAAGCCGAGGCACAGCTCAGGAGTGTTGGAGACTAGGAGAGGAATGGCTCCAGCTTGTCGGACTAGTCGAACCGCGGCGCCGTCTGCGGTAGCTCGTCTGCCGGCGAACTCCAGACATCCCACCGAGTTCGACATACCTGGGAAGTTAAGCGAGCTAGATATCAATAGCACTGGATTGGGTTGGATGATACGTTGTGCGTATTGGTAGATGGCACGTATAGTTCGCACAGCGGATCTAGGCTTCCGTGAAGTTAGCTGTTTGTAATGCGCAAAGACAATTTAGTTTGAAAAAGCTCCATTGCGCATCGAAACGGCTAATTTCACGACGGCCGAGATCCGCTGTGAGAACACATGTCTTTCGAATTTTTAGTACTTTTTTATTTATTTATTTATTTCTAGGCTGGGGCGCGTGAAACTGGCGTAAATTCACCTAACTTTAAGACGATTCAAAATGATCTTTGTGATATTCCCACAACACAGGTGTACCTAAGGTGGGAGATAGTGGTATAATACTTACTATTATTATTATGATAATTTGTGCTCAAAATTGTCCACCTACAAATTGTAATTTTAATGTAAGACAACTTGTTTTGTTGTTGCTGTTGTTGTTTAAATAAAAAAAATAAAAAAAATATGATTGAGTAAATATATTTTTAACTTTATTATTATGGATCACCAACAAAAATACTCAGACATACACATATATAAATTACAGAGGTCAGATCTAAGAGATCGATCTAAGAGTTCATGGTAGGGGGGCAGCACTACCATGAACTAGGTACTAGGTAGATTCAAATTAGGACCTAAAAACTAAAATTACAAACTAAAATTTTTAAACTATACTAAAATTGTCGAAAAATTTTGTACCATGACTTCAATAATTATTAATTCATCATCATCATCATCCACAGCCTGACTTCACCCACTGCTGGGTATAGGCCTCCCTTAGTTTGTGCCATCTACCACGATCCTGTGAAAATCTAATCCACCTACGGCCCGCGACTTTCACTATGTCGTCTACCCATCTCGCCAACGGACGACCGACGTTTCTGTAGCCACTTCTTGGCCACCACTCAGTTGTCGCCTTACTCCACCTGTCATCACCACGTCTTGCCATGTGTCCTGCCCAGCTCCTGCTAAATTATTAATTACATGGTACAAATTTTTTTGACAATTCAGTTTAGGTCCTAATTTGAATCGCTCTAAGAATTCATGGTATGGGGGCAGGTCAGGTGCTCTCTCAATTAGAGGTGACCACATCATGCACAAAAATAAAAGTTGTTGTGAATCCAACTGAAAATTGACTCTAAACATTACTCAAATAAGAAAAATAATAAGTCTAAAATAATGTTTTTTTTTTTTTTTATTGAATCGGTGCGGCTAATATAACACTGCGGCCATGCAGGCCTATTGTGTTCGCCACTTATTTTGTCGCCCTAAGGGGGGCGTTTACAGTTCACCTCCAAGCCCTGCCGATACTAAGAACTGGAGGATTTGCTTGGGGGTGATGTCTAAAATAATGTATGGTACATAATGAAATTACAAAATTACAATCATGGACCAAAAATAATGAAGTTCTTGAAAGTGGGCGCCATGATTGTCTTGTCACTTGCTGACATAAAAAAAACAGCTTATTTTATCTTCAAATCAATAACCCTTGATTACATTTTGATTTACCGAACATTCATGCAAAAGCTTTCGGCACTGCCATGTCCGATAATTTTTCCATCAGGTTCCTAGCTCTATCATAGGCTATAGAAACTCACCACCAAGAGAGCAGCTCTCTTTAACCGTGAACGGTACACCCAACAGCGGTTTCTTCTTGAAGAGTTCTTCAATGCCACCATTAGTCCTCGCTTCAGCTATATTCCTGTCCACAGCCCTGGCATCGTCTAACGCAGCCCTATATCTCTCGTCGACCACTGCGTTGAGGTAAGGGTTGACTTCCTTCACGCGGTCTATGTAAGTTGAGACGATTTCTTCACTCGTGTGCTGAAAGGTGTTATTCTTATGACTGCTAAGGTAAAGGCACACAAACTGTTTTTACGTTTCCGGTCTGTTAGGACAGATTTCATATAGAACTAATCTCGTTTTAAACAAATCTCAAACTGAAACTGAAGTGGCAACCAAGCGAACGGCCCACAAGATGGTAAGCGGTTACCGCAGCCTATGGATGCTTGCAATACCAGAGGTATCGCTCGCGGGTTGCCACCTTGCGGCTAAGATCGAAAGCCTCATGTGCCAGTAATTTCAGCGGAAACTATACCCTTCACGCCGGAACACAGCAATGCGAGCTAACCTACTGCTTGGCGGCAGAAATAGGTATGGTGGTAGTCCTTCCCCGGACGAGCTCTATCACAGAGAAATCTACTACTCTTAAATAATCACCTTTTCTCCTTTTTTCTTAAATCTCAATCACCTAAAATGAGAAAAGGTAATTTTAAGATTTGTAACAGACCGGAAACCTACAAACAGCTTGTGAGCTTCGAATAGCTTGTGGTTACTGTATATTTGAAGGACGCTTGCAATACTAGAGGTATACCTCCCACTCTTGAGACAAAGATACAATTTATGTGTTACCGCTAACAACTTTTTACATTAGATCAAATATGAGCATTATTGCTTGGAGGCAAAAAAAAATATTTTTGTTTTTATAGTGTTAACCATCACACTAGAGGAATACTAAAGATTATAATATCCCAAAAATTATTATCCTGCTTGAGGCAAAATAATTTTTGGGATATTATAATCTTTAAAAAAAAATATATTAAGAAAAAGATGCCCTGGTACAGTCATGTGTACTATGTAGGTGGACCACGGGCAGGGACTGATATTATTCTGCGGATTCACCAAAGTACATATTAGCAGACATCTGCTACTGATTTTTAGTACTCGTAAGTCTGTTGGGAAGAAAATTCCCAATAGGTCAACTGGTAAGACTACTCGGTAAGACTACTGGGAAAAGGCCTTTTTAAAGGATCTGAAAGATAATAACTCGATGAATATACATCATCCTCAATACCTTTGCGCTATTCAGGTTTGTCGATGGTGGCATGGAACGGTGACCAGCATATTGACAGCATTAAAAAAGTCAGGAACTGCAACATCTCTCACCTTTCCATTCCTGATGCCCTCAGCCAGCTGCTTCGCGCTATCCAGGAGCAATGGGTTCGTCGGCGGCGGTACGATGTGACGGCTCCGCGCGCGCAGCCAGGTTATTGGCTGCATCAGGAAGTTCAGGATACGGAGTATGACACCGATGAGCCGTACTCCCACTTCCATTCTGAGAGAGGAGTTAATAATCAGACTTTGTTTTTAGTGCTGGTGCATCTCTTGAAAGCGACAAACGTTAATCGTTGCAAATATCGTAGTTCATGTTATGTCGGTGAATACTAAATTCAGAGCATTCACGGACATAAGCTGAGCGACGAAAATTGTCAAGATATTATCGCTTTTGTCCGCAAGTTAAAAGCTTCAGGATCACACATCAGTTATCTCCGTGGCTTATCAGAGTAATCTTTGATAACTGTTTTCATTCCTATAAAATAAGAGTATAAGTTATTACTCGGTAAGAGAAAGAACCAAAGATTTTAATAATAGAGAAATAGCTAAATATACATTTTTAGTGATGAAAATAACGTAGGTCCAGCTAACAATAATTTCCACACTAGATATAGTATCTTTAATACATACTGCATTTTGAGGAGCTATTCTGCTCATCCCGTTGAAGATCTTCATCAGATCCTCACCAAATTTTTATGAGACGTACCTATTTAAAGTTAATACCTTTCAAATAAATTAAAAACCATCGAAATAAAATCTCATGAGGCGGAGATATCCAGTAGCCCTCTTCTTGCTCATTTTTGATGAAAGTATGCCCCCTATCAAAAATCCCCGACGACAATCAAATACTATAAAGTCATAGAACTTGTATAGCAAAGTTCTACCAGATTGGTTGAAAAATGCGACCTGTAGGCGAGAACAGCTGGACAGACTGACTGACAGTCAAAAGCCTCAAAACTGAGATTCTTCAGTCGCTTCGCTCGCTCGGTCCAATGATTTGCAAAAGATATTAAAAAAAATGAAAATAACCTCGGACATTTTTTAACAGAAATATAAAAACAGAAAAACTTTTTAAACGAACTTTAAAAATCCACTGTGTAGAAAATATGGAAAAAACCTTCGTTCAAAACGAATTTACAAATCTAAACCGTGGAAGCAAGCAGATTTTAATAAGAGTGTGCTCAGTCTGTGTCAATAATATAGCTAAACAAAACTCTGGGACCTTTAGCAGAGTTGTACTTTACAAAGGTCAATGCATGGAATAGGTACTTTAAAAAGGTCAGCGCAAACCGTAGCTTTTTATTGGGCCGTAGAATCTGGTTATGAGCATAATGCTCGATTTGATGCTGTTAAGCTTTTCCAGCGATGGTTGGTTTGGTGCTCGAGAATAAAAGCAATGTAAAATAACTTAAAAAACTGCTTTCCCTTAAAAGCTGGTTTATTGTTTACCTGCCTGGTTATATTTTCAAGGTGAGTTAGCACGACTCACGACGCATTTCCTACGCCCTTTAGGGACAGCTATTTAAAAAAACATGTTGATAATGAATGGTTTTATTGACTCTACTTTTACTCTACAGATAAACTACTCTACCTACAGTATAAAAAAGCGTAAAGTATCATGTCATCATCATCCTTGGCGCTACAGCCGCGTGTGGGCCTTGGCCTGGTCAAGTATATTTCTCCATCCACTTCTGTTCTGGTCTTTCTCTCGCCAGCCTCTCACTCCTATCGCTTTTGTGTCTTGCTCGATCCCATCCAGCCATCTCAACTTGGGTCTGCCTCGAGTTCTTCGACCATCTGGTTTGCTTCTCAGGAGGCGCTTAGGAGTCCTGGTTTTCTCCATCCGTTCAATATGAACCGCCCACCGAAGACGTCCAATTTTCGCAAACTTTACGACATTTGGCTCATCATATAAGTATCATGTCCAATTCTTAATAAACCTGTCAGTCAGCTCAAACAAACTGAGGCAGTCAGAGTTCGAAGAGGTCACAGACGTCCTAGGCGATTGTTCCGAGGACCTCGGCCATTCACCTAGCTAGTACCTAAGTTCAATCGATTCTGTTGCCCGTAGGTAGGTTATAACCCCATACAAATTGCAAGGTAATCCTGCGTCTACATAACTTTGTTTATGAATAAATAAGCAACTGAACTGAGTGCACTCACTATAATTGCGTTCTTACCTGATAAATATTCATACCAGGTTCGCCCGTGAGTTTGCTCGTAATTTATTGCTTTTTTTTATACAACTGAAGTGGCAACAAAGCGTACGGCCCTCAAGATGGAAAGCGGTTACCGCAGCCTATGGACGCTTGCAATACCGGAGGTATTACTCGCTGGTTGCCACCTTGAGGCTAAGATCGAAAGCCTCATGTGCCAGTAATTTCACCGGAAACCATACCCTTGACACCGGAACACAGCAATGCGAGCATTACTGCTTGGCGGCAGAAATAGGTATAGTGGTAGTCCTTCCACGGACGAGCTCTATCACAGAGAACTCTACTACTCTTACTTGATGCTATGAGCATTAATAGATCAATACTTAAAAACTATGAAAGGGGTAGCGGATCACAGAAAGAGTGAAACCGAAGTAGAGTAACATGTGTTGTGTTGATATATACCTAGACTAGCTGTTGCCCGCGACTTCGTTCGCGTGGAACTTGGGAACGAAAGCATGAAAAGTAGCCTTTCTCCTATTCCCGGTCATTATCTATCTATGTTTTAAATATGAGACAAATCGATCCCATAGCTAGGGAGCCTGTATAGATAACTTGCCTGTTATATATGTAATCTACTATTTTAGAATCTATTTTTTTTTATGGCCTTTGCTACATAGGCAATTAGCCAAATTCAAATTATTGACAAGTCACAACATTTTAAATATCGTAAACTTTCGATTTTTAATGCCAAAGTTTAAAACTTGTAAGATTTTGATTATCTCTCTGATCTATGACCATGTCATAGAACAAGCGCAGAACACCTATCCTTGGCCTTTATACCTGTCAATTTTCATATGACAATACTATAGAATAAGTGACTGAGAAAATGAGGAGTAATAGGTTAGCGTGGTATGGGCATGTTATGAGGAGGGATGAATGTCATCTGACAAGAAGAATGTTAGATATGAATGTGGATGGATATATAGGTAGAGGTAGGCCAAAGAAAAGATGGATGGATTGTGTGAAAGATGACATGAGTAAGAAAGGAGTGAGTACTGAGATGACGGGTGATAGAGAGGAATGGAAGAAAGGAACATGTTGTGCCGACCCCACATAACGTGGGAAAAAGGGCAGGAAAATGAATGATGAATACTATAGAATAAAGCTTAAGTAGAACTTTTTTTGCCAGCAAGTGACAAGACAATCACGGCGCCCGCCTGATGTTAGGCACCACGCCTGACTTTTACAGATGCAGTGCCACCCAAAGCTTTAAGTTTAATAGTGTTTGCGTGGCACTGCACTGCGCTTATCACCTCGAGACATTGTTGTTAAGTCTCTTTCGCCCAGTAATTTCACTTGCTACAGTCCAGTGCCCTTCAAACCTAAACACAGTGCAGCTTGCACACTACTGCTTGGAGGTAGAATATCTGACACTGCGGTGGTACCCAACCCACCAAGACGGACTCTTGCTGAAGAGTCCTACCACCAGGTAAAACCACTAGCAATAAAAAAAAAAATCAATAAGTAAACAATAAATGTTTTCTTATTAACAAATACCTAATACATTTTACTGATGAAGATAACGTAGATCCAGTTAACAATGGTTCCCAGTTCCCACATATTATAGGTAATATTTTTTATTGCGGAAATTCATTTCGTTATTTGCAATTAATTATTTTTAAAAATTAAAGGTACCTACCTAAATAGTTAAATACAATTTCATTTTTTTTTTTTGCGAAAATTCATTTTGTTGCCTTGCAATTTATTATTTTTAAAAATAAATATCATCATCATCATCATCATCATCATATCAGCCGATAGACGTCCACTGCTGGACATAGGCCTCCCCCAAAGAGCGCCATGACGGCCTTCACCATCCACCGACTTCCTGCGACCGCTTTAATGTCATCGGTCCATCGAGTGGGGGGCCGTCCTACACTTCGTTTTCCAGTTCGTGGTCGCCACTCGAGAACCTTTATTCCCCAACGGTTATCGGTTCTGCGAGCTATATGGCCTGCCCATTGCCACTTCAACTTACTAATTCTAAGAGCTATGTCGGTGACCTTGGTTCTTCTACGGATTTCTTCATTGCGGATTCGATCGCGTAGTGAAACTCCCAGCATAGCTCTTTCCATAGCTCGTTGGGCGACTTTGAGCTTTTGAACGTAATAAATATAGGTACCTAATTAAATTTATTTTTGCAAACGTGTATTGCAACACAATCAAAAAGTCGCGCAAGAAATAAATAAAAACGTTTTACGCGTTCAAGCAATATATATATATATATATGTGTTTTTTTAATCGCGAAAGTTGAAAAAAGACTTCGTTCTCAGTAAAAAAAAACCTCAAAAACCATTCATTGGCAGGGTATAAAGACAAAGTCAATGTTTTGCAAATATACGCAGTTACGCAATCGAGATATTTATCTGTGGATTCTTTAGGCACAGGCGAGGTGTAACAATTAGCATTCGTAGAGCGTATTGGTTTTTGTAATTTTGCTACTTGCAGATGTACTCATACACTTAGGTACTCCTTAGTTAGGTAGGTCAGGTACTTGCTGTATTGCGCGCAATAGAGTCTCTAGATCAAAAAACTACGACCGGTACACAGAGTAAATTATGTTTCTATACTAATATTATAAAAAAAAATGATTTGTATTTTTGTTTGTTACGAATAAACTCAAAAACGACTGGTTCGTTTTCAAAAATTCTTTCACCACTATAAAGCTACATTATTTCTGTGTAACATAGGCTATGTTTTTTGCTAGCAACCCGCACCCGGGCGAAGCTGGGACGGACTGCTAGTATATTATAAATGCGAAAGTTTGGATGTTAGGATAGATGTTTGTTCCTCTATAACTCGACAACCACTGAACCGATTTGGCTGAAATTTAAAACATAAATAGTGATTGACCAGGAATAGGACATAGGCTACTTTTTATTCTGGAAAAAAGTACGGTTCTTGAGTTTTAGCGAACGAAGTCGCGGGCGTCAGCTAGTAGTAATTAAATAAATAATGCTGGACAATCCACACATCACCATCTAGCCCAAAGCTAAACAGAGCTTGTCTTATGGGTTGATGACTGATATACTTAATACAATGTAATACATAAATAGATATTTTTTATTATACATAGAAAATACCCAGAACACCCGGAACAAATATTTGCAGATCGCACAAACATTTGCCCCCAGGCGGGAATCGAACCCGCAACCTCCTGCGTCGTAGGCGTACCTTCGCCTGCCGCGCCACATCGGTCATCAGTTGTAAAACGACTGTCTAATCTAGGGTAATTCCTCGAATGTGGATGAGAATCACGTTTATACTGACCTTGCTTACACAGATAAATTAAATACGAGTAGATGCGTTTTGTTTACTCAAAATGCATTTGTAAGTATTGGCTCTCAACACAATATGCCATGGGATAGATGGGCAGTTCGGGAGTGCAGTGTAGAGCTGTTATCTGGATCAGTCCCCCGATCGCGTAACTCGGTTTCAATCAGATTTCAATTAATAAGCTGTCACATTCATACAAAATATGTCAGTTTTTGATTGAAACCAAGTGAAATCGATTGCAACCGAATTACGCAATCAGGGGGCAGAATATTAGCACTCGGTTTCAGAAGTTCACGATATGTCAATTTTGACGATAGTTTGATTGGTTTTTGACGTAACTTTATATTTGACCGATTGCGAATTTGACCATTCGCGAAGAAACGTTATGGGATTGTCTTTGGCTATCTTGTCAAAACGACATGGGTCTTCCCATTTTAATTATTTTTCTCGTGTTATTTTAAGTTTTATTGCGTAAATTTGGTGGCAGTTTATACAATTTAACTTGTTTACTTAGCACAAGTGTAAGTAATTGAAATGGAGGGGTAATGTTGGTTGGTAATTCAGTCAAAGACTTTCCAGGAGAATTTTGAAAGAAAAGTCATCGTTTCTTTCCATATTTCGTTTGTTTACGTTGCTAAGCGACAATCAAACGAATACACTTGACACTGGCAAAATTGTGGCAAACTAGCCACAGAGGCCATAAAACAAAAGAAGAAGAAGAAGAAGAAACGTTATAAGTGTGTAAAAGATCGGCGACAATAACATAAAGTTATTAAAAGATGGACAAAAAATTTTTACAAAACGACGAGATGGATCTTGGACACAAGAGTAATTTTAGGCGTATATAACCTTAGATAATAAGTTCAATAGAGGCCGATAGCTAATTGTGGAAGAGAGTTCTGATTATTATTATTGTTAGCATTAAAATTATTAGTTAAAATATAGGTAATTTAAATTGTTATACTTAAGATGATGGTGATGTTTTTGACCTGTAAGAAATTACCAATAAATTACTATTGAGTATTGACTAAAAGCATACATGGATACATACATATGTATCCATGTATGCTTTTATTGTATTTTATTTATTTATTATTATAATGACGAAAGATACACAGGCATACACATTTATAAATTCCAGAGGTCAGGTCAGGTGCTCTCTCAATTAGAGGTGACCACAACATGCACAAAAATAAAATTTATTGTGAATTCAACTGAAAACTGACTCGAATAATGTATACAAAAGGACAGCGAGAAGCGACTATGTGTTGAATAAGCTGCATATTGGTTATTTCTTACAGGTCAAAAACATCATTATCATCTTAAGTATAACAATTTAAATTACCTATATTTTAACTAATAATTTTAATGCTAACAATAATAATAATAAAATTAAATTAAACTACGAAACGGATTTTAATGCGGTTTTCAGCAATAGATTTTTGTTTTTATACAACTGAAGTGGCAACCAAGCGTACGGCCCATAAGATGGTAAGCGGTTACCGCAGCCTATGGACGCTTGCAATAACAGAGGTATCACTCGCGGGTTGCCACCTTGAGGCTAAGATCGAAAGCCTCATGTGCCAGTAATTTCACCGGAAACCATGTGTGGCACTGCATCTATTATAGTCAGGCGTGGCGCTTAACATCAGGCGGGCGTCTTGATTGTCTTGTCACTTGCTGACATAAAAAAAAGCTATCTCGCACTAATTTCTGAATTATTCAGTAATTAATAGTAGAATTCCAAATGCAATCTAAAATACTTAGTCAGAAGAAAAACGTCTTATTTATTAGACTCTATGCAAGCTGCTTTTTGAAGCGACAGGAGGATAATTGTTTTAATTTTATTTATATTATATTTATTATTTATTCCGGTAAGTACATACGTGTTAGTTCGTTTGATAAATAAAAAAAATATAGTTTTTTTACTGAAGTAATTAATGTGCAAGTAGAACAAAAAACTAAGCAATATTTTTATTATGAAATTTATTTTATTCATGTCTATGGCACAGAATAGTATTAAACTCATTTAATAAAGTCTTCATAGAAATGAAATCACTCAACAATTATTACTTGATATTAGGATTAAATTCTACGAATAATAAATTATATTCAACACAACAAATTTACGTATGAATACTAAAACGTTATCAGTCGTTTTAAAATCGTACCCAAAGAGAAAAGTCGAAAACTTAATCACTTCCAAGTTAGATTGATGATTAGTTAAAATAATTAATGAAATCAAATACTTACGTGAATGGTAACTGTTGATTTGTTCCACAAAAAAACAAACCACAAAATCAAAACATACAAAATATATTTGCAAACTGAAAAACGCGCCAAGTTACATGAACCTTAGACAAGACAGACAGACAGGCCTTATCACCTCGATGCCGCGGCAAAGACTGAAGTCTGAACCCTCTTCAGCGAATTTATTACTCTATGGAACGAGCAAGGAGGGCGGGTAACGAACTACACCCTTAGCAAACTCAAAAGGTTGGAAATCGTATGTATATAATTGCGCTTAGATTATAATTTTCATGTTGTTAGGCCATGACAGAAGCCTTCGGGCGGCCTAGAAACTCTGTCACCAGAGTTAGCCACTGACTCATACGAACGAACGATTAGTTGAAATAGCAAGTGCGCTCAATATTTGTACAAAGTTATAACCATGATGCAATTGTTTACACTGGTGCTTCGATGGAGTTGGAAAAGGTACTACCTAACCTAAACATAAACAGGTATAGTTCTCTCGGTGGATCTAGGCATCAGTGAAGTTAGCCGTTTCTATGCGCAATGGAGATTTTTCTTACTAAATTACCTTTGCGCATCACAAACGGCTAACTTCACGGATGCCTAGATCCGCCGAGAGAACTATAGGTACAGTAGGCGCCACAATTAAGTATCCTCCATAATAACTAAAGTTTACCTCAGCGAACAGTATTATAGAAATTCTTGCAATCATAAATTAAATGCAAAAACTATATACTGTCGTGAGGTTTCGATCTCAGAACCGTCATGCTCGCATCACATTAAGACCGACCGCTTATCTAGTTCGGCTATCGTGGTAGGTAATAGAGATGTTGAAATTTTAAATCACTAGCGTCAAATAATCTGTCCTTGTCTAGCAGACGAATGAAAGGCTTGTTTATTATTTTAAGGATGCGGGTAGTTGATAATTAATCTATAACAAACGAACAAAGAAACAAATCATTGTCATTGTCTGACTTGACTTATTCTGTGCGGCTAACTTTGTGTGTGTCTTTGAAAGTTTTTTTTGATAAAATGCATCATCTAAATAATTTTATGAGAACAAAAATAGCTGTTCTTCACGAACAAAATAAGAGCAATAATGAAATTGCTTGCCAGCTTGGTATAACGGTAAGTGTAACTTTATCGCTATGCTTTTGTTTCATTTCGTATTATAGTTGTTAACCTAAGTAGGTATTAATTTTTTTTTATATTTTAAGGTAAAAACAGTACGGCTATGGGTAAAAAGATATTCGATGACTGGCGATGTAAAAGCCGAACGACCGGGTCCGATCTCATCGGTTTATAGCACAGAACGCCATCGAAATATTGTAAATACGCATACCCTATCACCGTTTGCATCAACGAGCTTGACTGCTCAGCAACATGGGATATCATTAAATACAGTACGGCGGCACTTGCACGCTGCAAATTTACACAATTATAGGCCAGCTCGAAAAATAGAACTCTCAGAAACTCACCGGAGAGATAGACTGCGGTTCGCAAACGAATACTTGAATTTCGATTGGGAAAATAATGTCATTTTTACCGACGAAAAGACATTCAGATCCGACACCGACGGTCGAACAACACTTTGGAGGAAACCGAACGAGCGATACTTGCCACAAAATATTCAACCTGTGAGAGCAAGTGGTAGAATAACTTTAGGTAGTATACGATTTATTTTGATTAGTATATTGTAGTCAATTCGTCTAACCCATTTCGTATAATAGACATAATTATATTAATTATAATACACATAAATAAATATTTACTACTTGCTAAATTGCATAACTACCCAGTCAGGTATTGTTTTCAATCACATAATTATTATAGTAGGTATTAATAAAGTGTTTTATTTTTAGGGGTGGATGTCATCTATGGGTCCCGGAGAACTAGTGGAAGTCGACGGGCGCATGAATGGGCAGCAATATTTAGAAGTGTTGGAAGAAGTTATGCTACCGTCTGTGCGCGTTGCATATCCAGAAGAACAAATTTATTTTGTGCTTGATAACTGTGCGGTTCATCGAACAAAAACTGTAAAAGAATGGCTATCTTCTCAGTCTGATGTAACAGTCATCGCATGGCCATCTAAAAGCCCGGATTTAAATCCAATAGAGAATATGTGGGGTCAAATGGTTCTTAATTGGGACTCCAGTGATGTTAGGTCTAAGTGTAATTTACGCGTAGAAGTAATGAGAACTTGGGAAATAATGCGTGGTAGTAATTCTAGCTGGACCAAGGTTACTCAAATGAAAAGCAGATTACAACAAGTTATATCTAGTGAAGGACATCCAATCCGTTATTAATAATAAAATATATGTTTTACTTTTATTATGAAGAAATCAAGTCAATATCAAAAACATTCAGTTAATAGGTATGCAATTTTATAATAGAGTAATGTTTGCTCACTACGTATATTAATATTAATAAAAGACTATTTTTAACTAGATAGATAATACTGAACATTTGACCCCACATATCTTAAAAACGTGTAAATAATAGTTTATATTCACTGAGATCTAAATTGTTAATAAATATTAACATGTTTGTTCGTCGGTGAATTATAATAGATTATTATTTACCAGACCCAAAATAAGTTGGTTAAATAAATAGCGATGTTATTTTTGTATGAAGTTTTATATTAGGGATTTAAAAGTAATCTATCTTGTGATGTTGTATGTTTATTAATAAAACAAATAAGTTTTAAAAACGACGTTTTATTTAGATAATTATTTTAATAAATTTATACGACAATACAAGTAGTTAGTTTATAGGTATTACTTAGGCAAACTTACCTACTGCAAGCTTCATTAATAAGGTTGAAAAAAATATAACAAAAAGTAACCCCGCGCTGAGAATCGAACTCGGTGTCTCAGGATTGTGAATCCTAGTAAGATACCACTGTTCCACCGCTAGTCTTGACGATTAAGTTAAAATTATGATAAGGCTTACGGCCTGCTTAGATGGTTATAAAAATATATTTTGCAAAACTCCTTAGCGCTCCGAAAGGGTTTGAATCTGGGTGTCTCGTCTAGGGGGGTTACTTATCTAAGGAGTTGTCTGTACTTTGTGTTTACTCATTTCAGAAGTACTATAAAATGTATTATTTTCATAGAGCTATGTCATCTAGCTGTTGTAAAACAAAACGCTGCAAAAATATTTGTTGTATTATTTTTTACCTAAATTCTGATTTAACTACCTAGTTACGTACATTTTACAAGTTAGTATATTAATTTAACTAATGTGCTCCAAACTCAAGGAGCCTCCCGCGATTTCGTCCGCGCATCTTGAATTTTATTTATTATAATAGAATAGAAGAACGTAAAAATATTTATTTTGCGCCACACAATAAACATAAAAATAACAATACAAATTAAAACTAAATTATTGTGATGAAAAAAAGGCAGCCACTCAGCATGCATATTACTTCATACCCTCCATCGAACATTGGTGAAGCCGATATTTTTATTATCTTCATCATATTATCCTTTTTGTTTATTGATATTGATCATTTAATGATAATGGGTATACCAGAGAGTGAGGAAATCTACATTGGGGGGGATTTTAATGGTCATGTGGGAAAAGCGAACGTAGGATATGAAAGAGTGCATGGAGGATGGGGCTTCGGTAACAAAAATCAAGAGGGTGAGATCTTGCTCCAAGCTGTTTCTGCCTTCGACTTGGCAATTACTAACACCTTTTTCCAAAAATCAGATCAGCATCTGATAACCTACAAAAGTGGTAATCACACGACACAAATAGATTACTTTCTAACAAAAAGAGAAAAAATTGGTACCGTAAAGGATTGCAAGGTAATACCGGGTGAAGGCATAGTCTCACAACATAGGTTACTTTTATTAGTACTGAAATTACAAGTTAAGAGTACTAAAACCAAGACCAAGCCCCCACCCAAAATCAAGTGGCATTTGATGGAAAAGAGTGAGTATGCAATAGAATTTCAAAAACAAGTGGTAGATAGAATGATAGAAATGAAGGATATGTCTGAGCTGTCAGTAAATGAGTGTTGGGTTGAAATAGCAACCTGTATTAGGACTGTGGCAAAGGATGTTTTTGGAGAAACGAAAGGGAAAGGTAAAATAGATAAAGATACTTGGTGGTGGAATGAGGAGGTACAAAAGATTCTGAAAGAAAAGAAGAATGCGTTTAAGGAATGGAAAACGGACGAAAGTGGAGACGAGGTTATGAGAGAGAATAAAAGAATAGTATATATGGAGTGTAAAAGGAAAGGTAAGAAAGCTGTTGCTATTGCAAGGGCCAAGGTACAAGATAAATTGTACCAGTCTCTGGAAAGCCCAAGTGGACAAAAAGACTTGTACCGAATAGCAAGAGAAAGAGAGAAGAATGCAAGAGATATTATACATATCAAATGTATAAAAGATGACGGAGGCAAGATTTTGACGAATGATGACGACATAAAAGAACGCTGGAAAGGATATTTTAAAAATTTGATGAATGAAGAGAATGTTTGGAGTGGAGTGTTAGAAAATGTGCCCGTAAATATGGGTTTGGTTCAAGATGTGAGTATGAATGAAGTTAAACAAGCTGTGCAAAATATGAAAAATGGGAAAGCTGTTGGACCAGATGGTATACCAGTGGAAGTATGGAAGTTACTAAAATCAGATGGATGGAGGTGGCTGAGTTTGTTCTTCACTAAGTTGTTGCAGGATGAGACGATACCGGACGAATGGTGCAATAGTTCGCTGGTGCCCATCTTTAAAAACAAGGGCGATGTACAGGACTGCAACAATTACCGAGGAATAAAGCTCATGTCGCACAGTATGAAAATTTGGGAAAAAGTTATAGCAAGACGAATGAGAGAAGAGAGTGAAATATCACAGAACCAGTTCGGGTTTATGCCGGGACGAGGGACAACGGACGCCATATTCGCACTTCGCCAACTGTGCGAAAAGTACAGACGTGCACACAGGAACCTGCACATGGTGTTCGTTGACCTGGAGAAAGCATACGACAGAGTACCCCGGGAGGTTCTGTGGTGGGCAATGAAAGAGAAAGGAGTGCCAGGGAAGTACCTGCAGCTTATTCGGGCTATGTACAGTCAGGCTAGTACGCATGTACGGTCCGAAGCTGGCGTTACCGATGAGTTCAATGTGGCTGTGGGCTTGCATCAGGGATCGGCATTAAGCCCTTATTTGTTCCTCCTGGTAATGGATGCATTAACATCAGACATACAGGAGGAGGCACCCTGGTGTATGCTGTTCGCGGATGACATTGTTCTTGTAGGAGAAGACGCAATTGAGGTCCAGAACAGGCTGGGAAAATGGCAAGGTAAACTGGAGAGTGTCGGATTGAAGATCAGCAGGACAAAAACAGAACACTTGTTCTGCGACTTCGGTGGTCCATCCAGTTTTATCCCCATTGCCTTAGATGGTGTATTCCTACCAGTCTGTTCCGACTTTCGGTACCTCGGCTCAGTAGTACAGAAGGATGGTGAGATTGATCGGGATGTGAAAAGTAGAATAAATGCTGGATGGATGAAATGGCGACAGGTCACAGGAACTACGTGTGATCCAAGAATGCCTCTTAAACTTAAGGGGAAAATTTACAAAACGATCATAAGACCTGTCGTATTGTATGGATCTGAGTGTTGGGCTACCAAGGGAACGGATGAGAAAAGAGTACATGTGGCGGAGATGCGCATGTTAAGATGGATGTGTGGAGTGACGAGAATGGATAAAATAAGGAATGAATACATTAGAGGAAGTCTGAAAGTGGCACCAGTGACTGAGAAAATGAGGAGTAATAGGTTAGCGTGGTATGGGCATGTTATGAGGAGGGATGAATGTCATCTGACAAGAAGAATGTTAGATATGAATGTGGATGGATATATAGGTAGAGGTAGGCCAAAGAAAAGATGGATGGATTGTGTGAAAGATGACATGAGTAAGAAAGGAGTGAGTACTGAGATGACGGGTGATAGAGAGGAATGGAAGAAAGGAACATGTTGTGCCGACCCCACATAACGTGGGAAAAAGGGCAGGAAAATGATGATATTATCCTTTTTGTGATACTGCAACACACACATAGATCTTTTTTTTTTCCTTCACTGTATTATTTTAGTTATAGCACTCTTTTTATGTATTAATTTTGTATGTGTGTGCTCAAGCACACACATACAAAATTCAACTTCAAAGTTGCAAAAAAATGACTTATCTATCTATCTATATTATATTGAAAAGTACCATAATTTCGTGTTGCATATTGGGACTCCTATTAAACGAAAATTAAGACCAAAATCAGCCAAATCGGTCCAGCCGCAGTCGAGTTTTAGCGAGCCTAACACACAGCAATTCATTTTTATATATAAGATTTACAAGAGTAGTAGAAGAAGTAGTAGAGTTCTCTGTGATAGAGCTCGTCCGGGGAAGGACTACCACCATACCTATATCTGCCGCCAAGCAGTAATGCTCGCATTGCTGTGTTCCGGTGTGAAGGGTATGGTTTCCGGTGAAATTACTGGCACATGAGGCTTTCGATCTTAGCCTCAAGGTGGCAACCCGCGAGTGATACCTCTGGTATTGCAAGCATCCATAGGCTGCGGTAACCACTTACCATCTTGTGGGCCGTACGCTTGGTTGCCACTTCAGTTGAATAAAAAAAAAAAAAACTTGTATTGGAAATCAAAATATGAATCAGTTACATAGCATAACCTGTCCTATAGCTGATGACTTGCTAAAAACCCATACCTAGACTAACCACCTTGAGTATTCCAGTCTTCCGGGTCTGCCGACAGTTTCGACTGCATATCCGGAGACTGTAAGGCACATAGCGGTTGTACTTGAATTGGTAGTAGATGTAGTTTGTACTTGTACCTGATTTGAAGTAGGTATTATAAGCCCTTATGTCAACTGATCAGGCATTGGTGGGTCTGTCTTTGAGGTGCATGCACGTAAATGCTCTCATTGGTTACCAACTCCAACAATCATTGATGGTTTTCAGAGACATTTTGTTTTTCTTTTTTATTTGCATAAGAGCTGATTCACCCGTGGTTTTTCAGTTTTTATGCTATCCCGCAAGGACAGTGTTTTTTACGCTTCAGTAGTAAGAACTTAAAATCAGAATTTCTTCATATTTTCCTAGACGCCAGACTTTGCCTAAAGGTGTCTGGAAGGAAGGCGATACTAATGATTTCGAGAGTGCAACGTACTTGGAACCTAAGGGCAACGCCCAGCCAGAGAGTTCAGTAGCAGTACTTTTTTAGTTAAACTTCGTACGAGGCTACTAAATTCTGCAATATTTTGATGTTCTTAGATAAAGTTTTAAGAGTAGTAGAGTTCTTTGTGATGGAGCTCGTCCGGGGAAGGACTACCACCATACCTATTTCTGCCGCCAAGCAGCAATGCTCGCATTGCTGTGTTCCGGTTCGAAGGGTATGGTTTCCGGTGAAATTACAGGCACATGAGACTTTCCATCAAACGTCTCAGGGTGGTAACACGCAAGTGATATCTATAATGTTGCACGCGTACATAGGCTACGGTAACCGCTGACCATCAAGTGGGCCGTACGCTTGGTTGCCACTTTAGTGGTATAAAAAAATAAAAAATAAAAGTTATGATAAAGATAATAATACGTTGTAGGGAGGAACAACGCCAAAGATAGTAGGAGAAGCAGTGGTGTCTTGAAGGATTATAGCCCATTTCGCTTCTGAGCCACGTCTAAAGGCTGTTTTCTAGAGTACCAGTCGTCTCGCTCGTAGGTTCGCCGACTTGTAGCCTCCCGAACAATCGGATTCCGAAAGACTCCAGTGCCGTAGACCACATGTGCTACGGCAGATATACAGAAGAGCGATAAGCGGCCGCGTATAGCGTTGTGGACTACGAAAAAGCCTAAAATAACCCAAAAATGTCACAGCATAAATTGTCTTTTTATTTTTAGGCCTTAAAATAGTATCTAACAAAACAGAATCATATTAAATTTTTTGACAAAATTATTCATACATTATTCATGCAAATTTCAGGATTCTGCTGAAAAATGGGCAGTGTTGCGGTCTCTACAGCGATGCCAAATTAATTAGATATTTAATTCAACGTAAAACAGGTAAGGAAAGTAACATTGTATTTCTTACTAATATGTAATTTAATAAATTTTTCCTTTGGGTCAGAAGTGCGAATCGATTATAGTTCTCATGGCGGATCTCGGCCGTAGTGAAGTTAGCCGTTTCGTTGCGCAATAGAGCTTTTTCAAACTAAATTGTCTTTGCGCATCACAAACGGCTAACTTCACGGAAGCCTAGATCCGCCGGGTTATTTTACAAAGAGTGTATGTATGTTTTTTTTATGTAATGTATGTTTTTGTTATTCCTCTTATCCCGCAATAATAGGTAAAGTGTGTTTGTCTGTGAACGCAGTACGCCGAAGACTGCGGTCCAAGTACGAAAGAAAGTAGCAACTTGAAAAAATATAAGTTTTGTTTATCCAAAATGGACACAAGCTCATTTCTGGGTGCTTTTAGGCTGCGTTTCCACCAGAGATGTGCGATGCGCAGGCCGGCGAACGATGTGATGGGTGATAAAATTTACTTATCACTGTTTGCACTCTCTAACTACTCAACGGATTGGGGTACAGTTTTTTTTAATAAATAGAGAAAGGTTTATAGTACCTGTGCGAAGCCAGGGCGGTTCCGATAATTTATACATAAAAAACTGTTTTATTTTGAATTATTTATAAATCCAACCTAAAATATTCCAAAATATTTTATTACCTACAAACAATAAAAACTTGAACTTACATAGCTAGAAACACTGCAAAGAATATAGCGGTTAAACCCAAATCTGTGTTTTAAAATAGAAGCCTAAGTATTTGTCTAATAAGGCTTTAGAGAAATTAAATAAAATAAATAAAAAATTAAACTCACAAATAAAACTGAAGCATACTCCATGTTGTGGGCAGACAATGAAACAACCAACTGAAACGAATACAGTAAAACTATAATAAATAAATATGTATTATATATAAATAGTAAGAAATTAATTGAATAAAATGTGCCAACTGCCAACCCCACCTAAAGTGTTCGTATGAGCATAAAATTCTACGAAATAGAATACATAATGAACTATAAAAAATCAATACCAAATAAACTTCGTTGTTTTTCTTTATTCGAGCCTATGTACCTACTTACTTTTGATTTTCGGCACGCACCGAAATAAATATTAGTACTTAGAGCGGCAAATAAACACCTGAAAATAAAAGAAAAAGGCTTAATTTAAATATTATAAGTCTAATAAAATGATTGTGGTGAAACTTTCTTCATTGATTTACTTCCAAAATGTATTACTTACTTAATTATTATATTACTTTTCAGACCTTTTGTAACACTTATTTGTGCAAATAAATATCTTGAAATCTTGAAATCTATTTAAGCCCCTACCTGTCTCGTACTGGTAAATTAGTGTTATAATTCGAAAATTAGCTCACACACGACACACAGCGCTTGTTGTTTATTGTTACGAAATGAAACCAACCAAGGCAAACAAAACAATCTGGGATAGTTTGAAGGCGCTTTCAGGCCTACATCATTCAGAACTTCCTCTATACGGGTGGGCGTGTTTTGGTTAGTGAGCGTTATTAGCCAATGAAGAGTTTCAACTTCTTTTTCTGCATTCTATAGAAGACTCCTGTCGAATGTGATTAGAAACATGAAGCAATACTTTACACAACGGTTATCTGGCATATTTACTACGAACAGGTTAGTGGGCGTTATTAGCCAATGAAGAGCAATCAAGAGGTTTAACTTCTTTTTCTGCATTCTCTAGAAGACTCCTGTCGAATATAATTAGAAACATAATCAATACTTTACACAACAGGTAACTGGCATATTTACTACGAACATTTACAAGATTCCTAAAAATCACTACACTTTGATTTAGTAAAGATAACTTGTACAATATCGAGTCATTGCGAACTGTAGGTAAGTACTTGGCTAAATAAAGCAACATAATTTCACAATAGTTGTTCAAAACGATTGCACATTGTTTAGTAAACTGATAATTCCGATAATGAATTCTCGAACACTTTGTTCTAGTCGCCGACTATATCAATATGGCTGCCTGCTTACCAAATCCCCTCTCCGTTACCCTTTCTTCTCGCCTCCGGCCTCGGTTATTTTCACGTAAATGGAGCGCGCCGTCAAGTTTATTTATATAGCAAGAGCACCTTTTTTTTAAAAAAAAATGGCAGTCTGTCTGTTTCGACAATATTGCCAGTGTCAAGCAGTGTCGACGTATACATCAAAGACGAACAAGTTCGAATTTTGAATTTGACGAACAACATTTTTGAAAGAAATGATGGCGTCCTTTCAAAATTTTCTAGAATCTTCGATCAAATTACAAACCAACATCACCCTTGCATTTCAATCACTTACACTTGTGCCAAGACTACGAGTCGTATTGGTTAAACTGCCACCAAATTTACACAATAAAACTCAAAATAACTCGAGAAAAACAAATAAAATGAGAGGAACATGTCGTACCGGCAAAATGACCGAAGAAAACTCTAAGCAAAGATTATAATAACTGGGAAGATGACTTTATGCACCTTTGACTATTTACCTGTCAAGACTGAGCATTGTCAAATGCACATTACGCAAAAAACGGGCCAAACTGCGTTCAATGTTTGTATTCAGATAAATCTACGGATACCATCCAGCCTGAATGTTGCAATTAAGTGATCATTTTGCATGCAACATATTGCATTGACATCAAAACATTGTGACCTGTGATGAATAAATCTGGATTCTATGCCAACATATTGTAGTTATTTTTGTAGTTAGTTAATTGCTGATTACTTTCATATTGTAGGTAGCTATTGTAAGTAGGTATCTACCTACCTACCAGTATAATTTATCCAGTTGATCACATAATTATAACATGACAGTGATTCCAAATCCTGCATATGATCATGTTGTAAAAGAACTGAGAGTAGGTACTTGTGGTCTAGTGGTACCTAGCGTCCCTGTTTTTCGATTGTGGTGCCAGAACTTTCAAACCGTGAAGAAAAACATTGCAAGGAAACCGGCATGTTGTAGAACCTAATAGTTACCTAAAACCAGCCCCCCTACCATGAACTCTTATAGCGATTCAAATGAAGACCTAAACTAAATTGTCAAAAAATGTTATACCATGATATGATTGTCTAATTGATAGGTGTAGTTCGCACAGCGGATCTAGGCTTCCGTGAAGTTAGCCGTTTGTGATGCGCAAAGACAATTTAGTTTGAAAAAGCTCCATTGCGCATCGAAACGGCTAATTTCACGACGGCCGAGATCCGTTGTGAGAACTATACAAAAATTTTTAGTTCCGGAGAAATCTTTGGTAAGCCCTACGTATTTATTTTGAATTAAAAAACACTTAATTTTACGTATTATAACGGAAAAAAAACTGCTTGCGACTAGGACTGTCTGTGGCATGTGAAAATGCTGGGAAAGGGGTTCTAATACTTATTATTTTATTTTATTATACCTCGTTTCTACATACAAATTTAACATTTCTTACACACAGTAATACATTACTTGTATTGTATAATAATAACTTAACTGCACCTTACCTACCATTGTTAATATGTTTTTTTCGTGTATTATGATGACCATTTTGAAATAAACATTTATCTTATCTTATCTTATTAGAAATAGTTCTGTTTGTATTTTCATTTTATTTTTAAGGACATTTTATTAAAACTGTAAATATTTATATAGCTAGATTAACGATTTGGAAATCTGTAATGTTATTCTAAGTTTAAATGAATATTTATCTAAATAACTAAATAACACTTTCTGAGTGAAATGGAGCGAAACTATTCGTTCAAAAACATATGTGCACATGGCACAGATAACAATGTAGTAATAATCTTCTGTCACATTCACACAGTAAAATAATAGACCGCGGTAACTGTTCTGTGCTTTCTACTCTGTGACTTCCATTTGCCGCTCCGTTTGCCGTTCTTGACTGGCAAAATTATATTTACAAAAATAAAAAATAGTATCACTGCATTTTCAATATTTATTATTACTCGAAATAAATTATTACTTTAATATAATAGAATAGAATGGAATAAAATAAAAGTTATTTAGCGCCACACAAAAAAAACAACACACAAAACACAACACACACTTTTTAAGAATACCTAGATTAAATAAATAAATTCATACTATGATCGCCTCCGTAACCGGATCGGTTATCGGCATTACATTGAATCAATATTTGAATGTTTTATGTGTACCCACACATCTAGGTTTTCATTAGATAAACAAATCGAATCAAATCAAATCATGAGTGCTTTAAATCATTAGAGTCACAAGGATTACTTTGAAACGTTTTACAAGCTAGGATTTAGGCCAGTTCCAACGCGCCCATGCCGTAAAAGAACTGGCAACAACACCGGTTGGGTTTTTTTTTTTTAGCGTTTTTATTGCATGATCCTTGCTATTGTTATGGATGCCGAGTAGAGTTGCAGCACATCGGCATCGTCCCAAAATGTCTCAGTTTTTTTTTATCATACAAATACAAAAAATACATCAGTCAAACGGGAGGTGGAATGTCATGTAAAAAAATAACAAAAAAAATTAAACATGGCAACTCTCAATAACGACAAAATTTCCCGGTGCGTGCGTGCGTGCAACATGACGCGCCGGTGATTTTATTATAATTTTGACGTAATTCTTCTTTAAAAAGCTCAAAAATAAGGTTAATAATAATGCAAAAACATTTGTTTTTCGTTTGATACGTTTGTGCAAGGGAATAACGCATTGTATCGTTTGCAGACACCGCGATGGCAGACTTGGAAGTTGACTCAATGTCAGACGCAGAGCTGCGAACCAAACTTGCTGAGCATGGATTCCCTGTTATGCCAATAACGGCTTCCACCAGGAAACTGCTGGTGAAGAAAATGAAACTAGTCTTGTCGGACAAGGGCAAGTCGAGAAACAGCATGGACCCTAAAAGCGATGCTCGTTCATCTGGACGTCCAAGTGGTAAGATTTGGTCTACTCAATATTAGCTCTCATATTAATGTGCAACTGGTTCATTTTGTTTCAACAGCATTGCTTACTATGAATGTACCTACAGTTTATAACATTTTTCTGTTTAAGGCAGTGGTGACCCCCTTATTATTTTTGTAGTCAAAGGAATTTGCTTATTCATTTTGTGTGGATCGTAAAACTAGTTTACATATGAGCAACACCAAGTATGATTACCTGCTACCAAATTTTTTTATATTTTTATTTTGAGGAATTTGTGAGGAATTTTGATTAAGTTCAAATGATGCAGTGATTCATCAGCATTCAGCTCTGAGAATATCATTAAATAGATAAACCTAGTCGAACCTCAAGTAAATGAATAGATGGTGGTTACGTGTCACAGCTTGATTCCTAGTGATTGTTTTACTTATTGAGAGTTTCACCTTTCAGCCTTCATCATGTTTAGATTTTGTATACATATACATTTATACACATTACATACTTATATATTTAAATACAAATTGGTGTATTATATTGACTTCCTTGATGGTGCTGTGGGCGGGTGCCCCGTTCAGAAGTGAGAGAGGTTGTGTTTTTGATCCCTTTTGTGGGACACATGTTTGCATGACCTGAATGTATTTGTTTCGGGTCTGGGTATTATTATGTATTTTATGTAAAAAAAAATTATATAACTGTAAGTATTTTTAACCACTCATCTGGTTCCCATAGTACAAGCTTTGCTTAGTTTGGGGCTAGATGGCGCTGTGTAAATGTCCAGAATTATTTATTTATTTATATCTGTTTGCCATTCATCCAGTCTCACTATAGACTTACGTCTGGGCAGCTGCACTCCATTCCCATTACCCTTACTACAAGTCATTCTGTGTTGTCTCTGTGCTAAGAAAAGTTATTTAATAGTGAAGTGAAGTTACAATGAATAATAAAAGGAAGCATAAGAATAAAGAAGAAAATATGAAGAAAAATAAGTAAGGTAGAAGAAACCAACCAACAGATTTTTTTCTGTTACCCAAAAATTCTTATTGACTAAACATACTGTTTCAGTGGCAAGACAAGCACCAGTTGCAGAGCAGTCTACTTCAACAGCAAAGCCGCTTTCTATGCTTGAGAAGATCTTTACGCCAAGAGACAAGATTGGAGAGGTGGAGCCTTCTCAGATCGAGCTAGATGAAAATATTCTCAGCCTGTTGGGTGATGCCCCAAGGGGAAAAAATATACACGAAGCAATTTCATCTCGATGGCTTGAAGTTTTGACTAAAGGCCTAGCAAAAGATGCAAAAGACAAATATAATCAGGAGTATTTAGTACCCGGAAATTGCGAAATGCTATTTGCCCCAATACTCAACCCTGAGGCGAAAGCGGCTATGACGGATTTTATGTTAAAAAGAGACCAGAGCTTTTTACAAAAGCAACAGCAGCTTGGAACAGCTTTAGCAGCTCTGGCTCAAGCCACAGAAATGTTAATATCCAAACAGCCACAAGAAAAGGTTCTGAAGCCTCTCAGCGATGCCTGTCGCATGTTATGTGATAGCCACTTTCAGATCACAGATGCACGACGAAGTTTGGTTATATCCTTTGTCGAACCAGAACTCAGAGATACTCTTGTCAACACGGCGAGAGATAAATTTCTTTTCGGTGAAAAATTAGCTGAACAAATGAAACCTGCTCAGAATGTTCAATCTAGAGAAGTTTATACACCGATTCCACCAGCGCCGAGAGATGTATCTAGAGAGAGAGAGATTCATCAGAGAGTAGGCAGGTCTCGGCAAACCCAGAGCCCGTTGACAAGTAACATGCCGCAAAGGCAACGGTTCTTAGGACGATCCCAACAACGATCCCGCTCGCCTGCTCCGAGGATTTCCTACAGGAAATAGATAAACATCAGTTTTATGCTGGCCGACTACAATAGTTTTATTAAGTTTTTATTTTTTATTTAATTACAGTTTTATCTTGGGTTAAAGGTGAAGTTGTAACTGCCACCTCTGTTAACTCATTTAAGAACATACTCAATGACTAGCTACGAAAATCAGTGCTTAAAATAGTAAATGCATGATACAAGTGAATTCGCCAGATCGATTCTAATCAATGTTTCTTTGTAGATAATTAAGTTATATACGTGATAATGTTCTTATTATCGTCTTTTCAAAATAAATGAATTATTTTAATGCATTGTTTTTATGGTATACCTAATTTTTAAAACCACCACCATTTGTATGTCGTGTGGTAGGTAATGTTTATGGCTCTGAACAACTTTGAATAATGTATACATTATGTAAGTTTGTGTAAATCAGTAGCCAACTTATACTTTAGACCTAGTTTAGCTGACATGGTGTTAAAATCTTATGAAAAAATGTTTGTACGAATAATGGCATAAATCGCTAAAAATTAAGCTGTTCACACATAATGAATCATAAATCGACCTTTACGTAAAGGTAAGTTCGTTTACCGTAAGGGTACATCTATATACACTGTTTACTTGGTTGCATTCCATAGAGAGAGCACTAACTTAACAGTATTAAAATTATGCATTAGTTTCCATTTTGCATTGAGTTTATTCTTATTTGATCTGTGCTACGAATGATCGACTCTTTAATATTACATTTTAGAAGTAAGTTTGTACCCATGCATGGGTACAAACCGACTTATATAATGTGTAAGCAGAGGAGGTTTGATTTGGTGGCTCAACTGGTAGAGCATCCGCGTATCAAGCGAGAGGTTCAAATCTCTGTGTTGCGAAACTTTTTAATGATTTTACAAAAACTTTAGTATCCCTAGTGTGGTAGTTAAAACATAAAACCATTAACCAAACGCTATGCGACAATGTTTTTGAAATAAACCAATAATATAAATTGTATAATATAGTGTTATCTGCTCTACAACATTATAATAAACGAGCTGACCCGCGCGGCTTCACCCGCGTTTATAAAGTTTATAAGCTATCCCACAGGAACTGTGTATGTGTTATTCCAGGACTTAAGTCATATTTCAAATTTCATCATAATCGATTAAGTCGTCACGGAGATACGTGGTAACAAACATTCAAACACATACACACACCCACTTTCGCATTTATAATACCTATTAGTAGGATTATCTTGCCTTCCTAACACTAATATAATCTGTTCCAGATGTGTCAAAGGGTGATCAAGTGGACTCCATGTCAGATTCAGAGATCCAGGCGAAACTATCAGAGCATGGCTACCCAGTCATGCCAATCACCAACACCACCAGAGGGCTCTACATCAAGAAGCTAAAAGGTATTCTAGAAAAGGGTAACTCTAGAAACAGCGCTGGCGACAGTAAACTAGACAGCCGGCACTCATTGCAACGCTACTCCAGCGGTGAAGAATCAGACTTGGACACTAAGGTGAAAGAAAAGCGCGGACGCCGTCAAACCACGGGTGGAGCCATGCTGCCACCGTCCGCCAGCAAAACCCGTCGAGCCACCAAGAAGAGATCACCGTCTCCCCTCAAAATGGACACCGATCAACGCGATTCCGACACAGACGAGGAAAAATCCCCCATTCGCACTCACAAGGAAGTCGAAACGGTCACCACTCGCCGCATCACGCGGACGTTCGGAAGCAACGAAGACGAAACCGGCTCCGATAGCGATGTGGATATGGATAAGAAGTCCACTTCCTTCCGCAGTAATTCGAGGTCCAGCGATTACATATCGAGCACTTTCCCCACTGACGTCTCGCCGACCCCGAGTCCTGGCAAACCCTCTCGTATAACACGTCCGACCACTTCCCCCATCGGCGTGTCGTCCTTCTCCTCGGGACTTTCCTCGTCGGACCATTTGAACTCTATCCGGTCCAGACTGGGTCTCACTTCGACGCTCGGTGATCGTCAGTCGTTGTTCTCATCGCCTTACACACCGAGTACCTACCAGCCGTCGACCTACCAGCCGTCGACGTCCACCATAGATGAGGTCGAATCTCCGTACTTGAGCAACTTCACCCGCCGTCTGTCCGCCTTGAAGCCCGAGCCGACCATCAAACCAAACACTTTTTTAGACCGGGACTCGGCCAATGGGAGCACGATGCTTCCTCGTAGGTCTTACATCACCGGAGTCGCCAGACCAGAAGAATACAAAGCTACATCCGACAAGAAATTCCTGAAAAACAATATGGTGTCCTTCGCTTTGCTTGCGCTGGTTGGACTTTTTTTTTTTTGCTTGTTCTTCGTGTACATAGTTAAGAAAAACGACATAACTTCCGTTGCCGACGATCAGAACAGCGTCATCCCGATTTGCCAGCTGAACATCCCGGGGAACAGACCGGGGATCAACTGCGTGCCTAAGGAACAAGTCAGCTACGCGAAGAATCTTCTAAAAGTCATACATCCGGAGCTAACAGCTAGAATATCCGAGTACAAATGCGGGCAACCGAATGCTATGCCTTACTTGACTGAGCGAGAAATCATAGACATAACGAGTGCTCTCATCAAATCCGCTGACCTCAGTCAGTGCCGGACCGATCTTAACAATTTGCAAGTTCTGATCGTTAACAATCCTAGATGGGGTCTTAGCGTCGTTAAGTTGAAGAACTTATACACGAGGGACGCGGAATACTCTCCGATCAGTTCGACAGATATGATAGTGCAGCAGCGCACGATAGGCAGTATAGCCATCACCCTGACGGATCCGTCCACGCCTCTGTCGTGCCTGCTCCTCAACGCGCTCTACTCTGCCGGCTCGAGCATCATTCTTGTTGCGCTACTCACCCTGCTCGCTCTCGGAGGACAGAAGGGCTACAAGCTGTACGTCGCTTACCGCAAGCGGAAAAGCGAGGAAATCTACTCGATGGTCGAGCAGATCATAGATTTGGTTTACCAGGAGACCGAAGATAGCGGCGAGCCGTACCTGTCCGTCGACCACGTGAGGGACACCTTGATATCCGCTCAGAACAAGGAGAAGATGGCTTCCACGTGGCATTCCGCGGTGGACTTCATCCAGAGGAACGAGAGTCGCGTTCGCATGGAGGTGCAGTCGGTGGACGGGGAGGACTGCCGCGTGTGGCGCTGGATGGCGCCTGCGCACGCGAGCCCCAAGCGCGGCGCCTCCTGGCAGGGGCAGGCCTTCGAGACGCAGGAGGGCTCCGTCAACAACGTGCCCGAAGCCCCCACCCCGTGCCTCAAGATCCGTCACATGTTCGATAAAAACGACACCAGCCCAAACCTCCGCTCGGTGCTGCAGGAAGCGATCCTGGAGAAGTGCGACCGCTGCCACATCCTGCACGTCGAGCTGGACCGCGGCTCGTACTGCGTGTACGTGAAGTGCGCTTCGCCCAGCGACGCCAGCGTGGTGTACCGCAGCATGCACGGCTGGTGGTACGAGGGCAAGCTCATCACCGTCAAGTACTTGCGTTTGGAACGGTACATGATGCGGTTTCCGAACTCTCCCTCGGTCGGTCCCTATCTGAAACCGAACCCACGCCCGGTTCGCGAGTAGGCAAGCCTTTCAGCCGATATCCTAGTTCGCTCGTTGCTAAGATTCCCATCCAAACTACTGATCCAGAAATAATGCATAAACACTTGTGTAAGATCAACTGTAAAACAATGGTATGAGTATTCAGGATGTTGGCATAGATCTGCTTATTTATTTATTTGATGTTCGCATTATTTTACAACCAGTCTGATTATCTGAATTTTGTTGTTGATTCAGATGCGATTTCAGAAAGAACAATCTGTACTATAAGAACTAATTTCTATTTTTATACCCTTAATATTAATTTGCATAATACCTTGCTCAGAACTGAAAAGCAGCCCCCTAATCAGTATGAAAATTATAAAATTAAAGCAAACTTACAGTTTGGTTCTACTCTTTACCATCAGGGAAGATTCAGATGAAAGAACATTATAGCTTGTAAGTTACTGCGGTTTTGCTTTCATACAGATTTGGGGAACATAAATGTAATCAACTGGTATGATTTCTAGCTTGCCTATATCTGTTGATCGTAGTTTTGTATTCGCTGAAGATTTCGGTATAAAATGATTTATTTCAAAGAAAATTTGATTAATTCACGCATGTGTTCAGTTATCCCTTAAATCTGTCAATTATTTACATGTTTTTGTAGTTGCTTGCGTTTTATCAGTTGGTGATGTGGTTTATAATGTTAGTGTTAGGTGCTGGTCATGTTTCGCCTTATCTGTAACCTTTTGATATAAATAATAAGCCTGATTGCACTGGCTGCAAATAAAATGTTTGCCTTGATTTTGTAACTTTTGGTGACAACTTTTCAAACACTGTTTCATTAGTGCAAATGGGTATAACATTTCATAAAAAAACTGCTCACAGAAGAACACTGTAAATATTAGACATCACAATAAATTTCTAATTTTAAAGACGGTTTGTACTTTATGGATTTACTAACGTTTTCGAAATGAATTGTTATAAAATGTAGGCTATGTATAAGTTTATAGGGTATTTCCGATACTTACACTTATTTTTGTCATTTTCAAGTTTATGTAACGATAGCACAACTCTCGTGTTTTGATTTCTTGTAAGATTTGACATTGTTTTATTTAAGTTTTGTACTAACAACTCTGTTCGTAATGTCTAGTTATTTTTATTGATTGATTTTCATTTTTAATAAATTAATGTAAGGAAAGAAATGGTGTTTTCTTTTTAATTGGATCAAAAAACTCTGCAAAGTTATAATTATTATTTTGTATACCAAGCTGATTAGTAGAACGTAGAACGCTTAGCGACTTGTTAGCGGCGACTCTTTTAATAGATACTTCTTCCTGCTGCGCCTTTAATTAAAAGTGTAATTTCGGGAATGCCTTAGCCCATTCCTACACTACTCATGCTCGCAAGTTTATGGAATTTACGAGCACTTGTGGTCTAGTGTTAGTCCAGTCAGTCTCCCCCCCCCGCCTTCCGATCCTAAAGTCGTGGGTTCGAATCCGGTCGTGCACCAATGGATTTTTCGCCACGATAAATGTATTACGTTATATAAGGTGAAGGAAAACATATCGGAGGAAACCGGCATGTCCAAGAATTAAAAAATCGAAAGACATGTGCCATCCACCAATCCGTACTGGGTCCGCGTGGTGGATTAAGAGCCAATCACTCTCGCTCGAGAGTAGGCCAGTGCCAGCAGTGGGGACATTAGAAGGCTGTCATGATGATGATGACCTTGAAGTTTTCAGACCTCTAGACCATGTCATAAAGTCGTCTAGCTAAATAGCTAAAAAGTCTCTTAATCTATTTGGTACCTACATGTTTTAAAATAAATTATTGACAGTCTATTATTGTTTAGGTTGCTTTGTAAATTATAGAATATTATTATTAGGTATTTTTAGTGATTGTATTATTACTTATCTATTTGAACTAGAAATATTTACTTGCAGCGCCCTTACAGGGTCCATGTACTCACCTGCAGCAATACTATGTTACACCTAAGCTGAATGTACATTGAGCATGAATAAATGAAAAAAAATATGAAATATAAATAAAACATTGCACAAACATAAAAAATATATAATTTAAACTTCAACATGATCATTTAAAAAATATGTACATCTGCATTACATACAAAAAAATCCATATGAAACAGTTGAGCCATCTTAGGAGAGTATGATCTATAGATATCTCAACTGATCCAAATCACTACTAGAGGAACCATTCCCATAACGACAAGATCATAAAATTCATTATTACACCATTTGCCTATAAATAACATGATCACACTTGTCTTATATTATAAATGCGAATTTTTGATTGGAAGTTTGTTCCTGTATAACTAAATGAAATTTAAAACATAGATAGAATAATGACCGGGAATAGAAATTAGGCTACTTTTTATCTTGAAAAAAGTACGGTTCCCGAGATCAACACGAACGAAGTCGCCGGCAACAGCTAGTCTATACTAATATTATAAATAAGAAATATTGGAATTTATGTTTGTTTGTAACAAATAAACTACTGGTCCGATTTCAAAAATTCTTTCACCATTAGAACGCTACATTGGTGTCGATTCTGCTGTAACATTTTAATAACTAAAATTGTTGCCGTCCTTTTCTAATGAATTAAAATACAAAAGACCGCGATACATTTAGTTAGCTAAGTTTAGAAAATGCTACAACAGAATCGACGCCAGTATCCCTGAGTAACACAGTCGGGACGGGGGACGGGCCCTATAGTTAATAGTTGAGCAGGTGCGCAAGCGCATCGTAGCACCTCCACTTGTCGGGCAGGTAGAAGGGCTCGAACACGTGCGGGAAGGGCGAGTCCCAGCCGGTGACGCGCGCTATCGGACCCTCCAGGTGAAGGAAACATTCCTCCTGCAAATTCATTACTTTATTACAAGACTATTACATCTCATTGGTCATTGACGGTCCGCCTGCGACGCAGAGGTTGCGGGTTCGATTCCCGCCTCGGGACAAATGTTTGTACGATCTACAAATATTTGTTCCGGGTGTTCTGGGTATTTTTTATAATAATAATTAAATATCTATCTATGTATTGTATTGTATTAAATATTTATATATCAGTCATCTAGTACCCATAATACAGCTCTGTTTAGCAGCAGCTTACCTTGGGGCTAGATGATGCTGTGTGGATTGTCCAGCATTATTTATTATTTATTAATTTATTGGTGATAAAAAAGCTTGGGACGAATTTGCTCCAACTCTGATAACAATAGCGATAGGAACCCAGCCGGTGTTGCCAGTTCTTTTACGGCGCCTTGGAACTGGCGTAAATTTCTCTAGCTTGTACCTAAGACAAAGACCTTGCGATTTTACTGTTACTAAATAATATGCATGGTATGAGTTATCTAAAAAAAAACGTTTTTTATTTTAATCAACATTGGTTAGGTAACCTAATAGAACACATTTTTTAAAAATTTTGTAAATAAAGAACTTACTTGAATCGTTGCCGCTAATTCAGCGCCGAACCCTGAAGACAAAGGAGCCTCGTGCGAAATGAGGCAGCGGCCCGTCTTTTTTACAGACTGAAAAAAATAATCTATAATGTAATTTGGATTCGACCAAACTCGAATAGACACTATACTACTTGTGTTTGACATTTCTTATTCCAGAAATTGGTCGAATCCATCAAAAGGATAGTAGGGGTTTTAAAAAGATAATAAAAGCGTTGCATATGGCCCACTTAGGGTACATGTGTCGGCGGTGCAGTCGCCGCAGCGGTTTCCAATACAGACAGAAAACATAAAAAACAATATATTTTCCAAAAAACTTGTTACCTTGGTAAGCCGCTGGTTTACACAGAGCTAGATATAATAAGTTCGTATGAGCCAGTGGCCAACTCTGGTGACGGAGTTATTAGGCCGCCCGAAGGCCTCCGTCATGGCCTAACGTCCCGAAACACAAGCGCTAAGTTGAAATTGCCACTGGCAGTCACCCATCCAAATGGTGACTACGCGGAATAGTGCTTATCTGGGTTGATCTGTTATGAACCCAGCCAGCTACGTAATTATTTATTTATTTATTTAATTATTTATTTTATTTTGTATTTTTGTTTGTTTCCGTTAAAATTCAAAAACTGCTGGTCTGATTTAAAAAACTCTTTCACCATTAGATTGTTATATTATCCTTGCATAACATAGGCTATATTTATTACTAGCGACCCGCCCCGGCTTCGCACGGGTGCTTAAGTTTTCATTGCACCCGTGCGAAGCTGGGGCAGATCTGCTAGTACTAAATGTATACATAGATATATAATCTTACATTGCAAACTGTTTCTTCATCCCACGGCAATATGGACTGCAGGTCAATGACCTCGCATTTGACGCCCAATTTATCTTCTGCCATTTGCGCCACTTCTAGCAAAACGTGGATCTGTGTCGCCCATCCGATCAGTGTTACTGCGTCTCCTGGGAACAAATGCTGGTTTTTAATACCAACAAGTGACAAGATCCACCAATCCGCATTGGGTCCGCGTGGTGGATTAAGGCTCAATCATTCTGGCCCGAGAGTAGGCCAGTGTCCCGAGGTGGATCTTTAGTACCTTTCCCCAAGGGTATGGTGTAGTTTGCCACAGGCACTTCCTCGGTGGCTGACCGGTATAGGATCTTAGGCACAGGCATGGGTGCTATTCTCTGATGCAGGACAGCAGTAAACTCTTGGCCATGATGGCACCTCTTGAAACCACTCTCTTTAGAACTGTACAGGGTAACAAAGGTGGATCTTTCGAACCTTGCCTCAAGATCTCTGCTTTCCCCAAGGGTATGGTGTAGTCTGCGACAGGCACCTCCTCGGTGGCTGAGCGGTACAGGATCTTAGGCTCCAGGAACAGGCATGGGTCCTGTTCTCTGATGCAGGATAGCAGTAGACCCTTGGCCGCGATGGCACCTCTCGGAACTACTATCTGTATAAAAACATTGAGATATCATCATGGCTATTTTAAAGTAGGTTCAAAGTAGTTAGGCCATGACGGAGGCATACGGGCGGTCTATTCATCACCAGAGTTATTTACCACTAACTTTTACAAAATAACTATCGTGATTAGCCTTCTAATAAACCTACAAATATTTGTTCTGGGTGTTCTGGGTATTTCCTTATATATAATAAAAAATATCTATCTATGTATTGTATTGTATTAAATATATATTAGGTAGTCATCTAGTTACCCATAACACTCAGCTCTGTTTAACAGCAGCTTACCTGGGGCTAGATGATGCTGTGAGGATTGTCCAGCATTATTTATTTAATGTCACTGTTGGGACTAGATTCTACTCTTTTTTATCTCGAGAACGAAGGCTAGGCTCTAGAATCTAAACTCTAGTTTTACTCTAGCCTAGACAGACTAATTGACTGAGCAAGCGACGTCTCAGTTTTGAGATTGGGCAAAAATGGCCTCATTAGTTAAAAGGTTAAGTGGATCTGTACTAGAGATTTATCATCTGTTATTTATCTCGTAATGGATTTCTGCAAAGTAACGCCTGAATCTATCAATACTATTATTTTAAAGAGAGAAGATTTGTATTTTTGTATGTTACGAATAAACTCAAAAACTACTGGTCCGATTTCAAAAATTCTTTCTCCATTAGAATGCTAGATTATCCCTGAGTAGCATAGGCTATGTTTATTACTAGCGACCCGGGCCGGCTTGGCACGGGTGCGGTGTGATTGCACTGGCACTGGCACTGGCACTGGCACTGGCACGGACACTGACCCTGAGTCCGGGCGCGTGTGCGAACATGGCCTCGGGGCTCTGCGAGTGGTAGAGTGCGCCGTGCCCCACCGCGCCGCACGGCGCCCGCACCGTGAGCGCGCCGCACGCCCACGCCCCTCCCGACCGGTACCGCGCCTTCGCAGCCTCGTTCACCAGCTGCAAATGTTACAAGCGCACTCTCTTCAATAACATAACCATACTGAATCAATACATTCCTAAATTAACGTACTAAAAGGTTTTTTTTTTCTTATGTGTTCATCTCTTGTAGAAGATTTGCCCCAGTGAACATTTCTCCATTTGTTCAGTAATCATGTTTCATCTAATTCCATGATGTGTTGTAATTCCATGTTGTGTGACATAATGATAGGTGTTTGTAAACTAAAATAGCACCGATTTCCAACGGCTGAACCGATTTTGATAAAATGTATATGGGAACACCAACGGTATCGTTTCATCCTTACGTCGCTACAGGGAGGCGCGACTAACTTGAACTCTCTGTTAATATTATTAAGTATGGTATTTTTTTTATTATTTTTTTTGCCTGAAATACAGATTTTCCTAGTTCAGGCATATCAAAATGCTTATTAGCTATTTATATAAATATTAAATTAGCTATAAGTTGTATTAGCACTAAGAAAAAAATGAATAAATAAAAATAAAAAAAAATAAAAAATCCTGCTAGTATTATGTTATCTACTTATCTGTGGACGAGTTAGGAAACAATTAACTCGTCACATCAGAGGAAAGTTATGAAAGAGGTGACCTGTCCCGGCTTTGCACAGGTGCTGTCATTGCACGGATGTGAAACTGGGGCTGTCAGCTCGTTAATAAGTGTCATCATCATCAGCCCACATTAGTCCACAGGCCCATAGGACCTGGTGGTAGGACTCTTCAGCAAGAGTCCGTCTTGGTGGGTACCACTGCAATGTCAGATATTCTACCTCCAAACAGTAGTGTGCAAGCGAAAGAGACATAACAACAATATCTCGGGGTGATAAGCGCAGTGCAGTGCTACGCAAACACTTAAAAACTTTAAGCTTTGGGTGGCACTGCATCTGTAATAGTCAGGCGTGGTGCTTAACATCAGGTGGGCGCCTTGATTGTCTTGTCACTTGCTGAAATAAAAGAAAAAAAAAAAAAAAATAGGCCTCCCCCAATACGCGCCACTGAGCCTGGTGTTCGGCTCTTCGCATCCACTTTTAGGTAATAAGTGTACCTGATCAAAAGCCGGCAGGATGTAGTCCGCGAACTGTATCTCCGCGATGGCGGTGGCGCCGGCGGTCGCCAGCCCGATGCCGAACCCGGCGATGCCCTGCTCGCACAGCGGCGTGTTGAACACGCGATCCTTTCCGTACTTATCCTGGAACATACATCATTATCCGTCAGTCCATCCCCATGACACCCTTCTTATTATAATGTTTGCTCTGCTGGGACACTAGCACTAGCGTAGCATACTCTCGAGCGAGAGTGTAAAATAGTGCGGCAAGATCATTTATTTTATACTAGTAGACCCAGCGCGATTTAACTCGCGTTAATTTAGTTTTTAGCAAATTTTAACACACTGTATATTTTCTTACCGTTTAAACCTTCCCTGAACTTTTACAAAAATTTCAAGACCAAAATTAGCCAAATCAGTTCAGCCGTTCTCGAGTTTTAGCAAGACTAACGCACAGAGATTTAAGATTATTTTATGCTTCTGATTTAAACTTTTTCTTTTTTTGAGATTAATAAATAGTTTGCTCCAAGGAATTTATAAGATAACGGTGGTACTTATTAGTTCCATGGTTAGCTCATAGAGCTGCTGACAGTTGTACAATTTCAATTCATTTTCAATTTTTTCAAACTTGAGATGGTTTTCTCATTTATATGATCCCAATTGACATAGTAGTAAGGATTTGTAATTTTATTTAAATTTATTTATTGATTGATTATTTTATATTTTGAGTTAATTTAATTTGTGCTGGTTTTTTAATTTAATTTACATTCAAATACGATTTATAAATTGTTTAATGAATAAATGAAATGAAATGAAAATATTTGAGTCTCCAATAGTGCATAGTAAGGCTATTAATTAAGAGCTCATTATTCTAGCTCTAAGTGTGAACTGTTTCTATACAAAACTCTTACAGAAAATTATATGCATTACCTGTAAGCCCAAAGCGCATCTGAATACACCACCAAAACCAACATCTTCACCGAATAGCACAGCTGTGGGGTCATTCTTGAGTGTTATATCCATGGCACTGTTGATTGCTTGCATCATATTCATCTTTGCTGTTTCCCCTGAAAAAGTTATTGGAAAAAAAATATTTTAAATAATTATGATGATATATCATATCATATATCATGATATATAATAATTATGAATATTGACAAAGACACTCTTTTTTTTACTCGGTGGCTTTTTACTCAATAATTCTCCGTCAATTATAACTTTGCTCGTTGCTATCCTACCTGGTTGCCTGGGAGAATTCACTTTAAGTGATATGGCCGCCCGCTGTACCTACCATACCTACTTGCTATAATTAAATTTATTTTGTTATCCTGTGTACAATAAAGTGTTGATCTATCTATCTATCTATCTAATTATAAGAATGAAATCTAAAATGAAAATTAGCGAAGTCAAAAGAATTTCATTCAACAACTAGATAAGTAAGTTTGTATGAGTCAGTGGCCAACTCTGGTAACAGAGTTTCTAGGCCGCCCGAAGGCCTCTCATCATCATATCAGCCGATAGACGTCCACTGCTGGACATAGGCTTCCGTAAGTTACTTTTGGAAAATAAGTTCAATGATATTGAAGTGAAATCATAGTAGGTAGGAAGTTAAGTTTGTACATGTCTATGTTTAGTTAACTTAATGTGACGGTTCTGTATTAACTCTATTTTTATTTTTTATTTATACTTAGGTACACCAGAAAACAAAATATTTATAATATTTCATCATAGATGTTAAAGGTAGTCATTAACATGTTACTACAACTTACCTTCAACTGGTTTTACTGTATCAGGGAAATAAGTAAAGTGCGAAGATAACCTTTTTGAGTAATTATTAACATTTTTCACTAATTTATTAAACAAAACAGTGTTCTTGTGCACTAGGTTCGTCATTTTTTTGTTGTTTGTAACAGTAAAATGTCTGAACGTGAGTAAAATACACGCTCAACTAATTTACGTAAGCAGTCGCTGGCTGTGTTATCTGCAATTATAATTTGTTTTGCTTTGATTATCATTCATTGATAGCGAAACAAGTGAGCGGCGCGCTGACGAAACCAAGTTCAAAAATTCAAATTCGGAGCAAGCAAAGCAAAGCAGGCAAGACAGGCAGGCAGACAGACAAGCAAGACGTCAACCAACGACGACGACGACAAATTAGTCTGAGACCAACGTCATTATTCTGAGGACAAGACCGAGTTTTTTGTTTGATTGCCGATTGGCCAGTTTTTTTTTATTTATTTATTTTAGTTTCCTAAGAAAACAAACAATAAAGCTACTATTCAAAAAATGTAACTAAGCCTTAAATATATATATTTTAACCAGTGAGTTACGATAATAAACAGCCTTTGAGCAGCGATTAATCATAATGTCTTTGCACTACATCTTGTAGTTTGGCAGAGAGCAGAGGGACAGTCAGTAGGTATTGATTAACGCAGATTCGATTGCCATCACTGGACATTTTTTTTTTTTTTTGTCTATCTTAGCTATTACTGACCAATCTTCTCGGAAGTTCGATGCTTGAGTAGAAAAAGGCTCGTTTGCTTGGAAGGGGCCAAATAAAATAAAAAAGTGGTTAGTAGCTAAGAGTTAGTACTCGTCTAATCTTCTTTACTATGTCCTGCTGAGGTAGTATTACCTGGTCTGTGGTATTACCAAGAGTATTACCGAGTGATTTCATTTTCCAACCACAGTTGTTAGAAACTTGTAGGTAAGTATAGTTCGCACAGCCAGAAATAAAAATAAACTCGCTGTTCGAAATAAAAATTGGCTCACTAAGGTCAGTAAATCTTGTAAAGGGCAATGTGTACGCTTCTTTAACAAAGTCCCAATTCAATTGGCAAATTTAAAAACTTAATTAAACAAAAACTGTCTCAAAAAGCTTACTATAAAACAACCGATTACCTAGATGATAAAAAAGCTTGGGACGAATGTGTTCCAACTCTACTTGGCATCCATAACAATAGCAAGGGTCATGCCAAAAAAGCGATAGGAACCCAGCCGGTGTTGTTGCCAGTTCTTTTACGGCATGGGCGCGTTGGAACTGGTGTAAATTTTCCTAGCTTGTAAGACGTTTCAAAGTGATCCTTGTGATTCTACTGAAATAAATATTTTTTTATTTTGATTTTGATTTTGAGCGGATCTAGGCTTCCGTGAAGTTAGTAGTTTGTGATGCGCAAAGACAATTTAGTTTGAAAAAGCTCCATTGCGCATCGAAACGGCTAATTTCACGACGGCCGAGATCCGTTGTGAGAACTATACCTACCTACTGCAGGTAGATAAGTAACTACCTAATAAGTAAGTACCTACCAACATTACATTCCTACCTACCGATCTGCTAATAAGGATATGGCAGAACGGTTGTAGTTTCCCAATATATCGTGAAGAGACGATGGCCAATTAGAAGCACCGATAGCGCATCGGTGCTTCTCGGCAGTCTGTCACAACAATCTACCTCATACCACTCACTCTAACAGCGCGGCCGTGAGAGTGAGACAATCCTAGGTAACTCCAAAACCATTCCCATAGAATACATAATTAGAACGCAGCCAGTTCAATAAAAACTTGTCAAATACAAAAAGACAAGTCAAACAAAGTACAAATAAACCAGTTCAAGTAAGCCCGTACATGGGTATACTCATAAAATAATATTCTAAGGGTAAGTACCTACCTATACCTACTAATCTTTATTTCTATTATCTAGTATAAAACAAAGTCACTTCCCACCGTTTGTCCCTCTGTATGTAGGTACCTACCTACTACCTACTACTTAGGTACCATTAGATCTCTATAAACTACCTACGCAACGGATTAATTCATCCCCTTCCCCATAAAATGTTATGGGGATTTTGAGACTTAATAAGCCCCTGACGCAGCTAAATTAGATTTTATGGAGATTTGTATTTAAACAAATAGTATAAAAATCCCCTTCGCAGAGAATTATATCAGTGAGTTTGTTTGTGCCAATATGAGGAAGGTTTATTACACCCGTGCGAAGGCAGGGCAGGTCGCTAGTTGCATATACTACTGCAGTAAACAGCACAGTTTGTATGACACTATCTGTTCTGTGACTGTGGTATGACCGACCGGCCAGGTGCGTCGCACTCGCCACAGGGTAGACGGAACCAGTTGGACCACTTGGACAACATTAAACAACCAACAGCCACATTTTTTTATTATAGCAAGTGATGATTTGTTTCTACTGTAATTATAGGTACGAATCGACGCCCCGCGACTTTGTCTGTGATACCTTCTTAGAAATAAATACAAATTTTATTTCAGACCATTTCGAATCCATATTAGGGTAATTGTACAAAACACTTATTTAACTATATTACTAAGCACACATTTGTCTATAAATATACCTAATTTTAATTTTAGGCAAGTTTTGTCCTACGTCCAAAAAAATCCGGGAATTAAATGCACCTATTTTGACTTTCTGATCCATACCTACCTCCTATCCATAAGTATTATACTCGTACCACAGAAACCTTTAGAAACGAATGAATCGATATTTTATTATTCTAAGGTTATTTTAACAAAGTACTTCTAAGGTAGGTAATAATTACCTAGGTACCTTTTACGTACCTAAGTGATATTTCATTACTTATTCTAAAGTTATTTCAATAAACTTTTTTTAACTAGGTAAGTAATACTTACCTAGTTACTTAGGGCACACTTAGGGTACCTAATGTGGTGCCACATTAGGTACCCTAAGTGTGCTATAGTGTATAAGTGTAATATAGTTCTTTATAATAGGTAAAAGTACTTGATCACATTAGTAACATTAGGTACTGTGACCAAGCTCATAGTGAATTTTTGTCAGTGAAATTAATGACACATGGAGGTTTTTTAGCTAAATCCGTACGATTGATGGCAACGCGATAGGTAAGGTACCTCTTATAGTAAGTTCGTATGAGTCAGTGGCCAACTCTGGTGACAGAGTTTCTAGACCGCCCGAAGTTTCTGTCATGGCCTAAAAACTTTGAAAAGCCGGGAACGACTGCTTAATGTTCTTCGGAGGGCACGTTAAGCAGTCGTTCCCAACGATAAACGAAAACACCTAAAAACAAAAGGAAAGCAGCGGGTCAGCTTCGATTCGTTTGTAGCCCTCATTTCGGAATTGGGGCTCTATAGAAGAATTAAACGCGCTCGTAGCGCTACGTTAAAACGCGCTTGCAAAATGCGAAGCACTTTTTGTGAATGCAAGCAAATTTTCATAAAAAAAAATTAAAAAAAAACCGGACTGTTACGACGTGATTGAGTTATTACTACATCAACATTCTGTGATTCGCCGTATTCGAATTTCGAACTGAGTTGATTTTTTTACTCCTTGCTATTTGAAAAGCCTTGAAGTTTGAAAAATTTAGAGTAGGTATTTTAGTTAGAAAAAACTCCATTGCGCATCGAAACGGCTAACTTCACGGATGCCTAGATCCGCCGAGAGACCTATACTAGGTACCTACCTAATAAATTGTAAGTACCTTGTAGCATGCAAGCTATAAATTTATCATCCAAGCAAGTTGTTTTATTTAAAACTCTGTAAAGTTTTTATAATGTAAAATAACCTATTCAATGGATAATAAAGGTTTTAATAATAATAATTTGAAAAGCCAAGTTTTTATTTTAAAAGTATGTTTTATCTGGCTTACCTACTCTCTAGCAAGAGTCATTGGGTCGTAATCAACTCGGGCACAATTACGGGTAGTTCTTACACAAGCCAAATCAAATCAAATCAAATCAAATCAAATACATTTATTGCTGTCATATGGTACATTATGTAGTTGTTACAGAATAAGTAGTATCACACATGAACCCTGTTATTAGGGTATTGCAACATGGAGAAAGGCCGAGGTTTATGCATTCGGTATTTGTAAAAAAGTAGATAGATAGGTAAGTATGTAAGATTTGATTAATGTTAATATGTATCTAAATAATAATAATTGTCATGTCATGTCAGAAAATATGAACAATAATAGTTATTCGTCAATAAAATCAATTAATAATAGTAGCTAATGTCATTAAAATAATTATGTTGGTATACTATTGAATTCAGTAGGTAATTAGTCTAGGTATATAGTAGTATAGGTATAGGTAGCCGGTTTCCTCACGGTGTTTTTTCCGTTGAGAGCACTGGCATTGCGCACTACATTTTACGAATAGCAAATCCATTGGAGCATGAGTGGCGCGACCGGTTTTGAACGCACGACCTTAGGATCGGAAGGCGGGGTCACTATCACTAGATCACCAATGCTCAAAATTGTGTATTTATTGCCCTATTAAAAGTAACAAACGAGCTGACCCGTGCGGCTTTACCCGCGTTTTTGCAGTTTTTATGCTATCCCACAGGATTGTTCCTTTTTGTGGGATAAAAAGTAACCTAAGTATAGTTCTCTCGGCGGATCTAGGTTTCCGTGAAGTTAACGGTTTGTGATGCGCACAGACAATTTAGTTCGAATAAGCTCCATTGCGCATCGAAACGGCTAACTTCACTACGGCCGAGATCCGCCGTGCGAACTATACCTATGTGATATTATTCCAGGTCTTAACCGATAAGTCGTCACGGAGATACGTGGAAGCAAACATACACACAGACTTTTACATTTTTAATTAGTAGGATTAAATACTTATAAAATATTGGAGGATTCTTTAAAATTTTTTTTTGGCAATTATGGAAACATAGAATTAAAAACATCCGGATAGACTCGGAACAAATAATTACAGATCAATATGCAAACATTTGTCCCGCAGCGGGGATAGAAACCGCAACCTTTCAATCGGACACTCTCCACTGAGGACGTCAATGTACCAACAGCATTTTATGCTCCTTTTTTTATATTTTATAAATAAAATAAATAAATAAATAATGCTGGACAATCCACACAGCATCATCTAGCCCCAAGGTAAGCTGCTGTTAAACAGAGCTGTATTATGGGTAGGTACTAGATGACTGATATATATTTAATACAATACAATACATAGATAGATATTTTTTATTATACATAGAAAACACCCAGAACACCCGGAACAAATATTTGCAGATCCTACAAACATTTGTCCCAAGGCGGGGATCGAACCCGCAACCTCTGCGTCGCAGGCGGACCTTCGCCCACCGCGCCACATTGGTCGTCGATTATGCTTTTAGACGATAATAACAATAACTGCATTTAGCTTTGCAATTCAGTATTACACAGGTAACTTTGACCTTTAGATAAATTACTCAATACCTAGAGATAGTAACTAGGTACTAGACGTAGCTTATGGGTACGTGGACATGGTGCATGTAGTATGCGCACTTAGAAACACTTCCGCGGATTCGTAGCACTGACCGTGTGAACCACCATGCACCTGACAGTACACAACAGCTGTAGATCGTATAGATCTTGTGTGTTGTAAATTAATATAGTATATAAATTTTTAAACACTAATAATACTATAATTTTGTAAAACTACCTAAATCTATAGCAAAACTCATATAATTACGGGAACTAGGCTTAATACATTTAGAGTTTATGTTTTGAATGTGTAGTGTGAACCTGTGTTGGGCGTAAAAAAAAAAACAGCTTCAATAATTTGATGGTGTCCGAATCGACAGTAAAAAAAAATATTAAAATCTTAGGTGTCAGTTGGGACCTTAGGACACTATGTCCTAACAAATTTTGTCCGTATCGTCAGCAACTCGCTATAAAGCACGAGGGTCTTTGGCCGATGTTAACAACATCTATGGCAGATGTTAATTATAACGAAAACTTGTTGTATTTTCAGAATTTGTAGTCTGTGCAGCGTGAGCTGTCTTAAGTGCTGCAGCGAAACGCATTCTAATTTTTGAGTCGAGCGAGAGTCGAGAGCTGCAAACGTGCGCACAGCAGTGAAAATAGCAACGAAACAGTATGTACCTACTGTTTCGCAGCCATTTCTCTATGGTGCACGTGTTGGTTGGCAGCTCTCGCACGTAGCCCACGCATGTCACTCGCGTCGTGTCTACGCACCTGAAGATACATTTGTTAGCGTTTTCGTAATACACAATCATACCTAACTACTAATAAGTTTAAGTTGAAAATGTTAATTATTTGATTTATTTTCGGTAGCGTAAGACCGATGTTTTAATTATGTAAATATATAATATTATGGTAAAATCGGAGGATGGTTAGACGAGTTAGTAACCAATTCTTGTGACATGACGAAGTTCTTAGATCGAAGGCCTCAGTCATGGTCTAACGTCTGGATCTATCCAAAATCGCTGAATTGATTTAGATCTTTGGAATAGTGCAAATAAAGTTCAAACTCAGTATATAAAATTTTATAAAATCACTTTGAAACGTCTTAGAGCTAGGTGCATTTGCTTCAGTTCCACGCGCTCCAGACTAGAAACTGGAATAACAAATTATAATGCTACTTATATGCTGGGCAAGCATACTTCATCTAAAAACCTGTTCAAGGCACTACCGCATCTGCACTTCACACATCCAGTGTGAACTACAGTGTGTACTTATGCATAAAGGGTCCAACCCACACAATGATAGCTTTGAGATAAAGCAGTCTTTGTCTAAATTGTGGTTGAAAAAAAACTATCATTGTTTTTAATAAAGTATTTTTGCAATATTGTACCTACCAAATACTGTTGCATAAGTAGGTCCAAATCATCTAATCTAATAGCATGATATGATGTTTTATGCGATAGCCTGCCGAAACTCATTGAAATAGCACAGATTGTTATAGAAATAAGTATAGTATACTCGTGTTATGTCATAAATTTATGTAGCTACAATCTATTGTTCAAAATCGTAGATATAACATCGATTTGATTTTGCTGTAATGGTGTTATATTGTTTTCTAAATAAATAAATCTTGAGTAGATAGTAAATGGTCTTGATGATTTAGGTACCATACCCACAGTCAGCGCAAGTAAGTTTATATGAGTCAGCAGCCGACTCTGGCGGCAGAGTTCTTAGGCCCGAAGGCCTCTGTCATGGCTTAACAACTTTGAAAAAGCCGGGACCAACAGTCAGGTTAGATAATAATACAGTCAGCGTCAAATTGATAAAGAGTCAAACTTAGGTTGGATTCGATCAAACTCAAATGGGAACTATTCTCCGAATAAATGACATGACAGAGGCCTTCGGGCGGTCTAAAAACTCTGTCACCAGAGTTGGCCACAGACTCATACGAACTTACTTTACTTTTGAGTGTCTAGAGTAAAAAACATAAAAGCTTAATTTGATATAGGTACGCAGTTCGAAACATCGTATTGTTGTAAGCACCCAAGGTATTCAAAATATCTTACCTCCCTACTTTGTTTCATAAATAAATGAGCAGTCATGGTGTCCAAAAATTATCTTAGCAAACAAAGCTCTCAAAAGTAGTAGGTAAGTAATTATACAAACTTTTGAGTAAATACCTACTTGAAATGTCATAGATGTCATGTTTGCTAAGATAATTTTGCTCTTAGAAATCAGTAGGTACCTATTAGGTATGCGCGAGCGAATCGCTGCAAGAAGCTAGCAGGTAGCTCAGTTGTAGGTAAAGATAGCGAAGTCGCTAGCGTATTTACGTATTTAGTTTATAGAGCGCCCTCTTGGCTATTTGCATATGAGTTTATCGTGTAGTTCTCGAAGACAAGCTTTTGCAATAAACTTGTGTAGTGCAGAAGCCCGCGACAAGTATGACACAGTATCAGCTTGGTTCACATATCCCTTTAGATAACCTCCTAAAGTCTCATATGAGCCAGTGGCCAACTCTGGTGACAGAGTTTCTAGGCGGCTCGAAGGCCTCTGTCATGGCCTAACAACTTTGAAAATGCCGGGACCCACTGCTTAACGTGCCCTCCGAAGCACGGGAGCGCTCAGTTGAGATTGCCACCGGCGGTCACCCATCCAAATAGTGAGTGACTACGCGGAAAAGTGCTTAACTTCGTTGATCTGTTAAGAACAACTTAGCCAGTTACGTCACGAGCGCTCCAGAGATAATCCTCTGCGAAGGGAATTCACCGTGACGAGGCGATGCCGCTCTGACGACACCGCCGGGCAATAAAATAAATGTGGACCTTCATTGAATGAAATGGCACTTCCCAACGAAGAAGATAGCTTCAGTATTTGTGAAGTAGAATAATACATGGGTGACCTCAGTGGCGTGAATGCCCGACTGAGAAATACGAGGTTGTGGGTTTGATCCTAAACAAGTTACCGATGACCGCTTTCCATTATGCGGCTCGTCTGCTGGTTTGTCACTTTTTGACATAAAAAAAAAGTTAATCAAGTGTATTTTTAGACCCGGAACTGATACTTTTGATTGCATGATCTGCAAGCATTTGTTCCGTTCTAAAAACTTGATTAAAACAGTTTTCAAACAAAATAATTAAAAATTAAAAAAAAAACAGTTAATCCGATTTAGGAGCCACATACCACAGATACAGATAGACACTTGATAGATTTAGGCGTTACTACGTCAACACGTCTGCCGAAGAACAAGTCGATGGTCCTGATGATGTCCCGTGGAGGGATGAAACACGTGTCGATATTTTTCTTTTGAGGTTAACTTTTAAAGGTTAAGCGGAGTTGTACTAAAGATTTTTCGTCTGATTTTTAACAGATAGACACTACAAACTATAAACTTAGACCAGGTACCCCATTCGTCGGGGGTAATAAAAAGACATCAAAATAGGAGCAAAAGTCCCTAGAACGATGCCTTTAAATGAGGTAGTGCTTGTGCGCCCGAGCTCCGGGAATACAAAGTAAAGGCAGTATAATTATGTTATTTCACCGAGCCACGCCGAACGTGCGAAGTCGAACACAGCGTATCTGTATACATAAAGGTATTCATTTACATCATCATAATCAAAATAAGCTAGGAACTCAGCAAAGTTTGTTGCCAGATTCTTCTAAGCTGGGGCGCGTGGAACTGGCGTAAATTAACCCAGCTTTAAGACGTTTCATAATGATCATTGTGATATTATTGAATAAATATACTGTTATGGGTTAGTGTCAAAATCCCCTTTGAAGATCCCCTTTGAAGGGGATTTAGGGAATTTTTACTTTACTTTACATTACAATAACAGAATAATCAGAATAATCAACCGCTAGTAATAATCCTTACTATCGATTTGACAGATTTGAAAGACACTAGCGAACAGACGTTTAAAATAGTATAACTAGCGACCCGCCCCTGCTTCGCACTAAAACTAACATCACTCTCGCTTGAGAGTAGGCCAGTGTCCCAGTGGGAACATTAGAAGGCTCTCATGATGTAGTGTACCTACACATAATGTAATATAATTAAATATATAAATAAATATTAATTGATCCCGCGAATAAGTTCGAGCGGCAACAGGAATATTTTTGTTTCAAAATCCCCTTTGACACTAAAATTCCCAAAATCCCCTTCAAAGGGGTTTTTGCGATTTTTTTTGTTTTTAAATCCCCTATAGACTGAGCTTGATGCTTTAAAGGGGAATTTGACACAAAAATTCCCAAAATCACCTTCAAAGGGGATTTTGACACGAACCCGGGTTGTAGGTAAGGTTTTATTTAGGGTAAGGTGTAAAAATATGAATTAGGCCCGTAATCCAGGTTTTTATGTTAACGTCACACTTATTTAGCTCTCATTCACAAATTAGCAGATATTAGTTCTTTGGTCCCATTCGCCTAGTAACTTCACTGTACAACAGTGCCCTAGAAACATAATAGAAGTAGTTTTTTTATACCACTAAAGTGGCCACCTAGTACGGCCCACTTGATGGTTAGCGGTTACCGTAGCCTATGTACGCATGCAACATCACACTGAGACGTTAGGCTATTATTATTATTAGGACTCTTAAGCAAAGTTAGTCTTGGTGGGTAGTAAGTACCACGGCAGTACCAGATTCCAAGCAGTAGGTATGCAAACTGCAAGCATTAGGTACCTACCTACTAAGAGTAGTAGAGTTCTCTGTGATAGAGCTCGTCCGGGGAAGGACTACCACCATACCTATTTCGGCCGCCAAGCAGTAATGCTCGCATTGCTGTGTTCCGGTGTGAAGGGTATGGTTTCCGGTGAAATTACTGGCACATGAGGCTTTCGATCTTAGCCTCAAGGTGGCAACCCGCGAGTGATACCTCTGGTATTGCAAGCGTCCATAGGCTGCGGTAACCGCTTACCATCTTGTGGGCCGTACGCTTGGTTGCCACTTCAGTTGTATAAAAAAAATATATATATACAGAGTGATTTTTTTAAATGGGACAGTATGGGGAAATCCGAATCTAAAGGAGATAGAGGAAAAGTGTCTAAGGAGACATTAGGTGTTTTTTTATGTAAACAAATTTGGCTCGTTCAAATTTGTGGTCAAGCGTGAGTTGTTCTTAAAAAATTATAAAGTTGGTCAATTTTTTTTTTGACGCGGATCGACTCTGTTTCATGTAAGGATTATTTCATTGTTTGGAAAGAAAAAAATCTGAACAGCAGAAGTTGGTCAAATTTACTAAAAACTAATCTTCATACAGTTGCAGTATTCGCCTTTTAATATTGTTACAAGTGCCTAGGCGTGTAAAAAAATATTTAAAATTATTCCATTTTTAAATTTTGATAATCGATAAGAGCTCCAGATGATTCAAGAGAAGAACATTTTTTTTAATCTTCGTAAACATCATGGCAACCGATAGTCTTGAAATTATAAAAAAAAGAATTAAAATTTGGAACGTAAGTTATTTCTGCAGCTGTGATTTTGTTTCCAATCAGTTCATGCTTGTAATTTTATTCATCATGGCGTTAACTAATTCACATAAAGTTGATTTGATTGAGGCGTATTTTCTTAATTATCGCAGTAGAGATAATGCACTTAAGTGGTATCAAGAACGCTATCCTGACCGTGTAGTACCGAATCGCAAGATATTTGATAGTTTAATAAAGAACCTAAGACAGGAAGGCTGTTTCAAGCCTAAGCGTAAAAGGCCGACAATAGTCAATAGTGTGTTTATAACTATTGCCGTATTGGGATATTTTGAAGCATACCCAAAAGCTTCGTTACAGGAAGCAGCTGAAACTATCGGTATTCATACAAGTGTTACATAGAAGGTCGACTTGTACAAGCGTTACTACCGGGAGATAAAGACCGCAGGTTACATTTCTGTAATTGGTATGTGGCTCAGACTATTAGAAATAGATGTTTTCCTAATTTTATTATTTGGACTGATGAATGCAACTTTTCGAACAATGGCATGTACAACAGGAGAAATAACCATTACTGGTCAAAAATAAATCCGCTAAGAACTACAGAAACCCACAACCAAATCCGATTTTCTTTTAATTGTTGGTGTGCGATATTACATAACAGAATTTTTGCTATCAAAATTTACCAAGGAACGCTAAATAGTGAAAAATATCAGGAAATATTGAACATGGCTGCAGATTTAGTGGATGAGACTATTAGCTTAAGGAACTTTGGTAAGATAATCTACCAACAAGATGGTGCACCAGCCCACAACAGTAGGGCAAGTAAACTATGTTTGGACGAGCAGTTTCCAAACCGTTGGATGGGTACATATGGGCCGATAAAGTGGCCCCCACGATCGCCCGACTTAACGCCATTAGATTTTTTCTTATGGGGTTACCATTTATGTATCCCGATACAACTCCGTACAAGAATTAAAAGATGCTGTTTACAACACTTTAAACACAATTCACCATAAGTCTCTGTTAAATGCAACTAGAAGTGTCTTGAAGCGTGCTCGTACCTGCATAAGACAAGACGGCGGCCACATCGAACATTTACTCAAGTAATAAACCAACTGTATGAAGATTAGTTTTCATTAAATTTGACCAACTTCTGCTGTTCAGATTTTTTTCTTTCCAAACAATGAAATAATCCTTGCATGAAACAGAGTCGATCCGCGTCAAAAAAAAAATTGACCAACTTTATAATTTTTTAAGAACAACTCACGCTTGACCACAAATTTGAACGAGCCAAATTTGTTTACATAAAAAAACACCTAATGTCTCCTTAGACACTTTTCCTCTATCTCCTTTAGATTCGGATTTCCCCATACTGTCCCATTTAAAAATATCACTCTGTATATGACCCGTCCATTTTCATTTTAGTTTCTTTATTTTAGTTGTTACGTTAGTTAATTTAGTGTGTTCTCTGATGGTCTGATTTCGAATTCTTTGAGCTTTAGTGATATTGAGCATGCTCCTTTCCATAGCGGTCTGGCAAATTTCAAATTTTTTATTATGTGCTTTCGTGAGAGCCCACGTCTGGCAGCCATATTGTCAGGACAGGTAATACGCATTTATTTAAAAAACTTTTTCTAGATAATTTATTCATAATTCATAATTCATTTATTTGAAACCAAGAAATACACTGTTACAATATTTACTTAACCACTAGTTCAATAAACATAAATTCATGCAAAATCATAATCATATTTTATATACTTTCTAGCTAGTAAGTAATAGGTGCTTTGCTAGCCCTCACACTAGGACTCCCTGTGTTGTGTGTGGCTAGAATATGTTGACTTCTTTGTTTTTCATGATCTCTTTGAGTCCCCAGTATCAGACTGAAAGAGATTAAGAGTCCTACCATCAGTTAATTGCACAGAAATCGTAATCTGATTTCTGTGGTTAATTGATTAGATTCTTGGTAAGATATAATATCAAATCGAAAGGACTAGCTAAATGATAAAATGCATGGATAAAATGCATGCAAATCATTCAATAATAAATAACTTAGATATTGCAGTAATTTATTTGTGTTATTTAAAAACAATGGTTAGTTCTCTCAACTATTCACACCAAGCGGACGATTTGATACTTCCGCTGTCTCTAAACGCTCAAATTTTGACAAGATTTTCATTATCAAACTTTACACAATGGATGTTATGCATGTAATAGAAATATTTATACTTTTTAGAGCACCGGTGGTCTAGTGGTAGTGACCCCGCCTTCCGATCCTAAGGTCGTGGTTTCGAATCCGGTCGTGCACCAATGGATTTTTCGCTACGAAAAATTTATGTGCGCAATGCTCTCATACGGTGAAGGAAAACATCGTGAAGACATGTCCAAGAACTAAAAACTCGAAAGACCTTTTGCAATAATTATGTCATGACAAATTTTCGTGCATAAAGTAATTTGCTTCCTTGCAGTGGATGGCAGGTTTTTTAAGCTGCTAGTTCTAGTTTTTTATAGTTTTTAAGTATTGACGGAGGTCTTTAAGCAGCCAATTAATTCCGTCACCAAAATTGGCCACCGACTTATACGATCTTACTTATCCACCGATCCAGGTTGGGTTGGCTTGTTGGATGATGACCCAGTCACTCTCGCCTGAGAGTAGGCCAGTATCTCAGCAGTGAGAACATTATAAGGCTGTCGTGATGATTTAGGTAAGTATTTACTTCTCTAGACAAAGCGAACGACGCATTTGGTCTCTCGTTAGTGCCCCTTAAAATTATATTGTCAACGTGCAAGGTTAATGCCCTTCCTAAAACGTATCGACCAGTTTCCATCTCGACACAGGTCACTTATTGCTCTAAAAGTTAACATAACGGAAACGTTTGCGCAGACTTCGAGGACTGCGTTGATACCTTCAACTTTTTAGAGAGATAAGTGTAGAAAACATTATTAGTTTGAAACACAGTAGTAAATACTTACTTTTCTAATTTAATTTATGAACATTGTTCTAATAAGAGTGCGTTTCGCTCGTAGCACTTTTAACAGCTTTGCGCACTGCGCAGTCCACGGAGTCCGCGCTAAATTTAAACGAAATATATCTTTTACGTTAATGTTAAAATAAAGCCTTTGTAATTTTCATAAAAACGGGGTATTATTATATTTTATACATATCAATTTTGAGTTACAGGTAGTATCGTTTTGATTAAAAGACTAAGAACGAGGATGGCCCGGGCAAAACAGCTTAATTTCCTCGTTGATCATGGTGCATTTAACTGCTCCAAAATATCGAGCTTAATATAAACGGTAATTTATAGTGGTTTAATAAAACTCACAAAATATATTATTAAACGTATTTGGAATATGGGAAAACAAACATGGTGAATAAAACGTTTTAGTGGAAATTATGATAATAACCATGATAGTTTTAAATATTATAGTCACGGTAGCCCATGTTATGTCAGTGCACCAGCACAACATTGCAATATATTTTGCAAATACGAGTTCGAAATCGGGTTTCTTGAGTAAGACAAAGTGCAATGATCTTCTGAGTAAAATTTAGTTTCGGAGCAATGTGATAAACACAACACAAGTCACTTAGTTTAGTTAAAGTAAACTTAGTTTAAGACTAAGTTACTTAACTCACTTGTCTTATTTTATTATGATTTTTTATATCTATCCTGCTAATATTATAAATGCGAAAGTCTGTGAGTGTGTGTGTGTGAATGTTTGTTACTACGTATCTCCGTGACGACTTTATCGATTATGATGAAATTTGGAATGTATATGGCTTAAGTTCTGGAAAATACATAGTCTACTTTTTATCCCAGAAAAATATACTGTTCCTATGGGATAGCATATAAACTGCCAAAACGCGGGTGAAGTTGCGCGGGTAAGCTCGTGTTTAATACATTTTATCAGGAACCATACCCTCGTAACCTGAACACAGCTATGCAAGCCTACTTGGCGGCAGTAATAGGTATGGTTGGCATGATTCCACTAGATATAATTTCATTTATGACGGTGAACGTTGAGACTTGTTTAAACGAGTTAAATAAAGAATGATTCCTTAGTTTTCCTCATGCATATTCATTGGATCACTGTGTTGCCTCCAGCTACTGACGCTACGCAACCTTTCTCCATTTGTATGAATTTAACCTTCCATTAGACTGCGTCTTGCCATTGTTTCCTTCTAGGTCTTCTGTGAAAACTGATCTCATGTTCGTGGTTGGAACTTTCTGATGTACAATTTATGCTTCATTGATCATGGCCGACCTTATATACCAACTCACTGTTGGTACATTAGCCTACTGTTGAGCGAGAATGAATGGGACTTATTCCTCTTCGGGACCCATGGACTCCATGGAACATGGACCATGGATTTTTCCTTTTTGATCACAATTTCCGGCTATTTTTATCCATGAATAATTTATTAAATTAAAGGCATAACAGTTGTGTGTGTCTATAAAAGTTTTAGTTCATGCCAGTTTCCCTACAATGTTTACCTTCACTGTCATTGCGGATATATATTTTTCGAATAGGAAAACCCATTCGTGGTTTTGGGACCAACATCCGAGTCCGCTACGAGAGCACAGTTTTAAAACGTAAAATTGAAATTTGTTCAATTTTATCTAAGTGATTTACAGTTATAATTTTTTGAACGGTAACAAATTTGCACTTTATAGTAAACACTTCCTTGGTAAACAATGGAATACCTGTGCGTAGGTATAAAACTGGATTTAAGTTAACCAAGAATTAAAATATTGGGAGCTGGTGGTTAGAATAGAAACCACAACTTTATAATCGCAAGAGGGATAACAAGCCACTATTCTACTAAATATTACTCAAAAACACACTTAGAGAAGTCTGGATATTGTATGCAACAGTTGATGCCAAATCGTGATTCATTCGGCGCTTTAACAATGCAACGGAGCAGTGCTCGTCACCTAGCAGACAGGTCCCGTTGACAGGTTTGAGCGGTCAGCGGGCAGAGGTCGACCGGCAGCATCCTTCCAACCGAGCGGAGCCGGGACTCAGCGCCGTCTGACCTTTACACCCCTCATCTTGCAAGCCACGAGGAATGCGACTCGTGTGAAAGACAGCCTCCATGACCGCTCCCGAAATCGTGACATCGATTAGACGCGAGCGGCGCACGGTAATCGAGTAACACGATTACGAAACTTTATAATATTATGGAGTCAAGTTACGTTATGTAGGTATTCGGAGTTGCGAATTGTCCGCTCGCGGTTCGAGCGGCGCCGGCGGGCGCGGAGAGCGGCCACAGCGGCAGTATCGCGCCGAACGCCGTGTCAGCCGCACGCCAGTCGCGTCTCCGCTTGTGCTGCCTACCCCGAGTGCCGTGCCCGTAACGCGCTAACTTACCCCCGAAAGTACGTAAACAACAGCACGAGAGCCGTGAAAGTGGTATACACCGGCAGCAGACGCGTGCGTATTGCATGCTTGCGAGTGATAGTTTACTTAGAATCTGTTGCATTCTGCAGTTGCCGCTTGTTCTTTATTAATTGAAAAGTGATTGTAACGCGGTCACGGCCGAGGCACACATGTCCGGCCCAGTTTTCACGATCGTCGACCGTCTCTGGTGGATTCCAGCATTGTTTATTACGGGGAGGGCGACGCTGGCGCTGGCTGCACTGCACTTGTTGATCCGCGGCCGATCTCTGTTTCGTCGTTCATTATTTGCTAGATGTTTTCTAATTGGATCTTTGGCACCGATTCTGTTACGTGCAGTGTGTTCGCTTATGGCAATTAATTCTGCCGTAATACGTAGCATCGTTTTGTCGATTGTGAAACTTTCGAAATAGCTAGCGTCAATATTAATATTAACGATGGAGTTGCAATTCATTTTATGTATTGTCAGCTTACCAAGTAGACATTAGATAGGTTACCTACTACCTACCTTACTATGCTAGTTTACAAAATACTTTAGCACAGACTTTAGTACTTACCATTACTTAGGTAGCTGTCGTTCGTTGGTCGGTAACAGGGGGAAGTACCGACGCTAAAGCAATAGCATCTGGAAAGGTCGACACGGCATTCCTACACTTGGTGTGCGATAGTAAGTAATATTTCAAACTATACAATTTCCTACCTTCAATTTGAAAATAAATCTACCTACCTACCTGGCTACATATCTTGTTGTTAGTTTGTTTTTAAGTTGTAGTCAATCGTTTTAGTATTTGTATGTAATACCTATAACATTTGGGTAGTAGGTAGGTAGGTGTAGGTATAACATAGAAAGATTACCTACCTATTAGAGCTAATCCTGTTACTACTAAAACGTGACTTTTTACACTCTGTTTAGGGAGGTTTGGTTTAGCAAACTCAAGAGAATTGCGTGTCATTTATTCTGCATCATCATCACTGTTTCTATTAGCCTACTCTTTATCGAGAGATGTTGAAAATAAGTTCTGTACCGACGCGAGCGACGTAGGCTAGGCTAACATTTAGGACTTCAGGCGGAAAATACCTATGACAAGTTTTATTTATACTACTGTAAAGAGGCTGAGATAGCCTTTAGAAATATGCGTCACTTTAAGGCCTCAAATAGGTACCTACTCGTTTGACAAATCGTAAACGTAAATGTATCGACCAGCTGTCAATTATAGGTCTCACAACGGATCTCGGCCGTAGTGAAATTAGCCGTTTCGATGCGCAATGGAGCTTTTTCAAACTAAATTGTCTTTGCGCATCACAAACGGCTAACTTCACGGAAGCCTAGATCCGCTGTGCTACCTATACCTACCTAGTATGGGATTTTATAGAGCGCCTCTTTTGTGCGTCAAATGAAATTGACAGCTTGAGGACGATACGTTTACGATTGTCAAACCAGTTTTTCGTGATTAGCTCTGAAATTTTGAAAACACGCTCTCTACTCCGAAAGGCTTAATAACTAGGACCAATTAGAAGCTGTCGTTAAGCACATAGGTATAGGTAGGTACCTATAATACCTAGGTAGGTAGTATGCGAGTTTTTCAAGTTTTATAACTAACAAATGGCAATGGTAAAGTTACTCGCCTTATTTTAAGAGCTACGCCTGACCAACAGTTTCAGTATTACCTACCCAGTAAGTTTTAAAGTTCTGCGCTCGTCAGCCCGATACAATTATTGTGTTTTTCCTTTTTTGAGAATGTTTTCGCTACAGTACTACAGTACCCTATATATACCTAGGTACCTACTACGACCGATGTGGCGCGGCGGGTGAAGGTCCGCCTGCGACGCGGAACTTGCGGGTTCCCGCCTCGGAACAAAATGTTTTTTTTTTTTTTTTTATACAACTGAAGTAGCAACCAAGCGTACGGCCCACAAGATGGTAAGCGGTTACCGCAGCCTATGGACGCTTGCAATACCAGAGGTATCACTAGCGGGTTGCCACCTTGAGGCTAAGATCGAAAGCCTCATGTGCCAGTAATTTAACCGGAAACCATACCCTTCACACAGGAACACAGCAATGCGAGCATTACTGCTTGACGGCAGAAATAGGTATGGTGGTAGTCCTTCCCCAGACGAGCTCTATCACAGAGAACTCTACTACTCTTAAAATAATAATGTTAATGTTTGTAACAATCTGCAAATATTTGTTCTGGGTATTTTCTATGTGTAAAAAAAATATCTACATATTTTATTAATGATATCAGTCATCTAGTACCTACCCATAAGACAAGCTCTGCTTACCTTGGGGCTAGATGATGCTGTGTGGATTGTCCGTTATTTATTAATTATTTATTTATAAACTTATGCACAGTAAGTTCACTGCTGCTTGGAGGCAGGATATCTAGCACTGCCGTGGTACCTACCTACCTACCCAATACCCAACCCACTAAAGGTGGATTCGACCAACTTTTGAAATATTAACTATTCCGCGGAATAGGTATTAAATGTCAAACACACGGAAACTGACAGTTTTATTTTATTTATGTATTTATTTTATTTTATTTATTACAAAATCCACAGCTCTTAGCAATAAACTAAGTAACGCAGATAGCCAATAACGGATTTACATTACCTGTACTAACAAAATATATATTTATTTAACGATTTTACTCGCTAATAATACTATTTACTCGGAGAATAGTAAGTAAACAAGTTTATTTCGAGACAGTTGATATAATAGCGCCTATTCAAGTTAAGTCCTTCAAGTATAAATAAGATAGTGCCTGAAATTAAAAATGTCTTCGATTCGATAAATCTTCCTTAGATTGATATGCCAATCGGGAAGTTATTAAAATTATCCGATCCTCAGTTCTACCTATTCTTTTGATGGGCATCTCATTGCGACTATCATTACTTGATAGCCTCAATTAGTTTGTTGGTCAGTAGGTGGCTGACTTCTGAGAATCGACATAAGTGTCAGGTTATTGTGCTATTAGATACTTGTGAGGAACTGGTAGGTAGTCTAATGCGAGCACTGGTGGTATAGTTTTAGTGATCTTAGGATCGTGGGTTCGAGACCAGTCGTGAACATGATTTAGTGCCAGTGATGAAAGAAAACAAGGAAAGCAGAATTAGAATTTCCAAGAACAGTCCATCCACCATTCTGCATGGTGGATTATGATGACCGAATCACTCGAAAGTAGGCGTTAGATTAGAAGACTTGTCGATCCTGAACTGGAATACAACGTAAGGCGGCCTCCCCACTCGATGGACCTATGACATTTAATCGGTCGCAGAAATCGGTGGATGGTGAAAATCGGTCGTTATGGCGCTTTTTGGAGGAGGCCTATGACCAGCAGTCGGACGTCTATCGACTTATATGATGATGATAATACCTACCTAGTATGTATTACTTATAAAAAAGTTATATGCAGTGTCAGTGTAAAAAAATATTTTGTAAACAAAATGTACTTAAAAATGATTAATGTGCGCAAAACATTAATCATAGATTGCATGCAATATACAAATATAGGTATAACCTGTGTATTAGTACTTAATATGCAGCATTTATGACTTTAAGTCACAAGTATTTAATAAAAACAACACTTGATTAGATAGTAGTCTACGTCACAGAAGTGCTAATGGCAAATACCTAACTAACGGCACATCGGTTCTTTGATCTACAGTCAACCCGCTAACCATTTGTCAAAAAAGATAACCACGATATCTTCAAGGGGAATTCCTTTTGGGAATAAGACTGAATATGCTGCGCACTAACACAACCACATTAAGAAGACCTAATTGGCTCTACGTTCCTGTAGTTCGGACAAACTATAGGCAAAACTCATTCTCCATTAGAGCAAGCATTACGTTCAACACTTTGGTTAAAGCGGATGTTGATATAGATTTATTTAACACTTCACCGAGTAGGCTTAAGCGTTTACTAAGTGAAAAAATATTTTTCTTTGACTGCAACTAAACTCTTTTTATAGTCTATTTTGATATTTATGTATTTATCTTTGTTTTCTATCTCTGTGTATAACTCCTACTTATTTAGAAATTATCTCTTATAGTTTTCGTCTACTGTTTTGTGTTTATGCTATTACTTTATATCTATAAGTGGAAACTTTTAATTGGCCCTCAGCGTACATGCTTATGGCGTGTACTTGTTTTAGTATTTGTTTTTTGTACCTAGCTGTAAGTTTTCCTAAAACTGTAAAATAAAATAAAATAATAAAATATTTATCGACCACTGTTAATTTTGATAATTGATCGAACCGGAAAGTAATTGACATGTTTTATAGTGAACCAAGTAATGTGGGTAATTTTATTTGCGTGAGATAAACATTAGTTACCTTTCCGACTAATGTTTTATCTCTAGTTTTTTGTATTATGGTTTACCAAATAACGGCTCATTCACACTGAGACTGTCATTGACATTCGACAAGAAAGAGAAAAAAAAAGTGTCTTTTGTCGTATCGTTATTTCTCATGTTACATGATTCGTGTAAACAAAAAAAACACGAGGCCATATCCGGAATAATGCTTTTGACAAATTGGTAGCTAGACGATACGTTACGTTACCTGGTGGTAAGACTCTTCAGCAAGAGTCCGTCTTGGTGGGTACCACAGCCGCTGTGTCAGATATTCTACCTCCAAGCAATAGTGAGCAAGCTGCACTGTGTTTAGGTTTGAAGGGCACTGTAGCAAGTGAAATTACTGGGCGAAAGAGACTTAACAACAATGTCACGGGGTGATAAGCGCAGTGCAGTGCCACGCAAGCACTTAAAAACTTTAAGCTTTGTGTGGCACGGCGTGGTGCTTAACATCAAGTGGGCGCCTTGATTGTCACTTGCTGACATAAAAAAAAAAATACTTTTACGATTGATTGCCAAATGCGTTATTCTAGATTCGGTCTCTGTAAAAGTCTTTATATGAGTTTTACATCATCTCAGGGGCGTAAGTCGTAACCACAGAGAAAAACAGCAGACAGGCATTTTTGGCACCTGTCTCTCAAGAGTAGGCCAATGGAAACATTTAAAGGCTTATTGTGATGATGATGCAGAATGAAGTGACGCGCAATTGTGAGTCTCGCAGGGATACGTCTAAATATTTAATTTTTAATTTTTTATTGACCGATTGAACCGAGCGGTTACTCAATGCGATCAAAAACCGGGTCAGGTCTTATTTGACAGGACTTTTACTGAACAAAGTAATATAATTTGCGCGTGATGAAAAACTACAGAGCTTAATTTCGCAACTGGTATTGGCAATTTGGTATTGGCTCATTGTTCAACTGAAGACTATCTAAATATAAAATTGTTACGTTACTAACTGTCTGACAATCAATTTACAGCCAAAGCTGTTAGACCTAAGTGAACTGAAATTTTAAAGTTATGTTTTTTTTTTTTTTTTATCGTTTAGTACATTTTTGTTGTTGAACTAACATTATTTGCCAATACCTGTGGAATACCCACTCTTCGGGCTTATAGGGTTATTATGTTCAAAAATTCAAAATTCAAAATTGTTTATGAAAAAAACAAGATATACCATAAACTAAGTGTGAACATTGTCAACTGAGTAGCAGTGACAGGTCCCTCATCCCTGAACACAAGAATAGCGTTCCAGTAAGAATTAAAAGTTACAAAATAATTGAAATGAAATGAAATAGTTTATTGTGCAAAAAATATAGGTACCTAATTACTACAATCATAGTACATTTTATTTGTTACTAACTTAGGTTCTAGGTGGTTGTTTGGGTGATAAAATGTGTTGATAAGGAAGAGAAAATAAAACATTATTACCATGTAGGTATGTAGGTAGCAAATAGATACACTTTTTATATAAACGGTGCGTTGTTTGTCGGATGAGTAAAACTGTATCCCGACTTCCAGCGCCCTCCGTCGGACATCTAATGGCTAAGTTTTATGGAATATCATTATGGGAAAAAGAACTTGACCGTGTTTGGTAATGTATGGACGATCCTTAGTAGGCAGATAACATTTAGTAAAGTTGTTATATAAAGACGAATAATAGGTACATGAGTCTGTACATTTACACGTCTTGCCGTTTCGAAAGTAGTAAATGCCAAAATTTAGGTAGGTATACTATGTACATACAGGAACTTAAATGTGTTATGATTAGGAGTGTGGGTGTGTGGGAGTGTGTGAGAGGATATGAATCTAATGGTGAGTGAGAGGGCATATAAGAGTGTGGAGGTGGGTTCTCCTGATAACTCGAGTCTCTTAAGAGCCAAGGTTTCACAGGAGAACTGCGCGTGTTTAATGTTGTGTAAAAGGGGGGTGTAAGTGTGAGTAAGAGAGTGAGCGTGGGTGGGTGAATTAGTGCAAGAGATGTGTGTGCCTGTGGACTTCCATGTTCCTCCCAGTCTCATAAAAGTCTGGTTATCACAGCGGAAGTCCACAGGCGCGTGAGAGAGTGATTGAGATGGTATATTGGAAAGTGCATGGGGGTGGAGTGTAAGGGTGGGATGGGTGGTGTGTAGGTGGATAGGAGTGTGTGGTTTGTAGTTTTTGGTGGTTAAGATGATAATTTTGGGTTTCGTATTTATTTCTGGATTCTAAGTATCGCTTCTGTCTCCTCGTAGTTGAGGTTTTGAATCCAAGTTGCCACTTTCATTTTACATTTATGTTTGTTTAAATGATCGATATTTAAGGTTCTATTTACTTTGTTGTAAAGAAAAGATTATAGAAATAAGAATTGGTGATGCATGGACTCTGTACGAAACCGCTTAGTTACAAAAATGTTGTCATGTCTCCTTTTTTTGCGTATCTGTGGAAGGTTTATTGGTAGAATAGAATGTGTTCGTATCATAATATTTAAAATGTATAATTGGCGGACTGTGAGAACCTGAGATGAGCAATAAAGTTCTGTTGTAGGATGTCGGTAGCGTTTATAAGTCATTATTTTTAAATAAGATCGTTGAGCTCTTTCAACCGACAACATATGATATTTATAGGCGCCACCCCATATGCCACCCCAGTTATGCAGTAAGTTAAAACTGATTGACAGAGTGTAATGTAGATGGTTTTTAGAAGATCAGGTTTGACAGCGTGTCTAAGTTTCTTAAACAGCCACATGAGCTTACGGGTTCGAGCAGTAATCAGTTTTATATGTGGAGCCCAGGACATTCTCTGATCTAACACGATTCCAAGATATTTAATATCTGTTGTTCTTTCAAGACTTTGACAATCACAGGTCAAACCTGTGTCCATGACACAGCAATGTGCTGTAAAATTTTAAAAAAGTTACAAAAAATATGAACACTAAGATACTCATAATAACTAGGTCTTACAATATACTGTGTGTGGGTGAATTATGTGCGGGAGGGTGTGTGGGTGTGTGGTGTGTGTGTATGTTACACCGTGTGTGGCGTTTGCCGATTAAAAGCGAATACGATCGTAATTAACGACAAAATTTACGTATAATTTACGCAAGCTACTTGTGAAGTGGTGATGATGATGAGTTTTAATGATTTGACATCCTTTGCTACGAACCGCTACGAACCGCTACGAACAACATGACACTTTTTTATGATTTTCGAAACGCGCTAAACCAATTTCAGTCAAAGATGATTTTAAGATGGCCCCACCTATCAAAAAAACATAAAAATTAATTTATAATTTGCGGAGAAATTGCGTAACAAATACACAAAAAAATACTATCGATTTAATAACCTCCCATAACTCACTAGTGAGTTATAGTTTTTTTTGTTATTTTATTATGAGTTTTTTTTGTTATTTTATTCACAAGTGTGTTGAAAAACGTCGTATGATACACGTGTGTATTGATGATTACCGTCCTCGGCTATCTTAAGACCCTCGCCTAGCGCCTCAGCGGTAATCACCAATGTTACACACTAGTACCATAATGTACTATTTCTTATTACCTATAACTTAGTTACAAGTTTATATCTGAGCCTATTTAGTGATAAGAATCTTTAAATGAAGGTTTTATGTTATGGGCGAAGTAATTACGTGTTGTTTATTTGGCCACTTTCAATTTTCACTTTTATACTAACTAAACAGTTTAAGTACAAGTACGTACGATACCCACCATCAAAACAAATAAACAATTTCGATATCGATGCGTCGTTTCTTCGTATAATCATCACCATTAAAAACGTCACCCAAATATGAATATTCACGACTTGACGACCGATGTGGCGCAGCGGGCGCAGGTCCGCCTGCGAAATCATCGCGTTATAGATATAAGCCTGATTTCCAAGTGCACAATATTTATCCTAAAATAGAAGAGAATAGAATAGAAAACTCTTTATTGTACAACACACAAGGAAATACTTAAAAAAATACACAGATACACAATTTAGTAATGACGACCGATGTGGCGCAGCGGGCGCAGGTCCGCCTGCGACGCAGAGGTTGCGGGTTCGATTCCCGCCTCGGGACAAATGTTTGTACGATCGACAAATATTTATTCCGGGTGTTCTGGGTATTTTCTAAATATAATAAAAAATATCTATCTGTGTGTTGTATTGTATTAAATATATATCAGTCATCTAGTACCCATAATACAGCTCTGTTTAACAGCAGCTTACCTTGGGGCTAGATGATGCTGTGTGGATTGTCCAGCATTATTTTTTTATTTTTTTCACATTAAAATAAAAAAAAATCAAAATCAAAATGTTTATTTCTCTAACGGATTTACAATTATTTAAACATTGTGAAGACCTTCTTTTAAGTAGAAATACCTGTATTAGAAGGTCTTGCTCTTCCATATCAAAAACTTTTTTATAACAAAATTATACTTAGAAATTATAAATAGGTAGATAACATCACACACACACAACCCACTGTCCTAGTACCTACATTCTGAGTTTTTTTTTATTTGTTTCTATTTATCATGTTTTGTACCTACCTACTTTATTTTATTACATAGTTGCAGTTTTTTTACAGTTAGATTTATATTGCGCAGTGTAAAAATGTCCGCCTGTATTTTATTTATTATCTACCGTGAATCGTGATAGAATATCAGTGCGTCTTTTACCGAAGAATTGTGTGTTATGAATTCTAAGAAGCAAAGGAACACCCTACATTGTACAGAGTTCAGAAGGACTTCCTTTAAGAATGAGGGAGGATTAGAACATGCTTCATGTCCGATAAAACTTAGGCGGCGTTCCCACTATAAAAGTATCATAAAATTTAACTTGCAACTTGAAGTGTATAACTCACTCGATGAACCGATGACATTAAAGCGGTCACAGAAAGACGGTGAATGTTGAAGGCAGATCGGTCGACTCTTTGGGGGAGGCCTATGTCCAGCAGTGGTCTATTGCCTGATATGATGATAATAAACTTGCAACTCTTAAATAACGCAAAGTGCCCAAATTCAACATCTAAAGATTGTTGTTGGACTTGGACGGTTGTAGGTAGGTAAGAGTAGTAGAGTTCTCTGTGATAGAGCTCGTCCGGGGAAGGACTACCACCATACCTATTTCTGCCGAAAAGCAGTAATGCTCGCATTGCTGTGTTCCGGTGTGAAGGGTATGGTTTCCGGTGAAATTACTGGCACATGAGGCTTTCGATCTTAGCCTCAAGGTGGCAACCCGCGAGTGATACCTTTGGTATTGCAAGCGTCCATAGGCTGCGGTAACTGCTTACCATCTTGTGGGCCGTACGCTTGGTTGCCACTTCAGTTGTATAAAAAAAAAAAAAGTTCAAATCAGAAAATAATATGATAGTTTAGGATCTTATTATATTGTAAACTTTAAACATAATGCGTCATCGCAACAAAGATTTTACAAGCGTTCCCGTAAATTTAAAACACAAATTATTTTTTCCTTTCAACCTAATCGTCCCACTGCTAAGGAAATATCCCTTTTTTCTAATTCCACGTAACACGATTGGTTGAAATTTCTGGCCAGGGTACTAGATGACTGATATATACTTAATACAATACAATACATAGATAGATATTTTTTTTTTTATATATAGAAAATACCCAGAACACCCGGAACAAATATATGTAGATCGTACAAATATTTGACCCGAGGCGGGAATCGAACCCGCAACCTCCGCGTCGCAGGCGGACCTGCGCCCGCTGCGCCACATCGGTCGTCATTACTAAATTGTGTATCTGTGTATTTTTTTAAGTATTTCCTTGTGTGTTGTACAATAAAGAGTTTTCTATTCTATTCTATTCTATTTAAGGATAAATATTGTGCACTTGGAAATCGGGCTTATTTCTAGAACGCGATGTTATTTATAGGCTACAAAGGTTTTGCGTTGAATAGACTTCTTACAAAGAATATAATCGGATTCATACCTACCTTATATATAATCTAGAGCAAAAACTTTTGCTCACTTCAGCTCGTCCGGAGAAGGACTACCACCATACCTATTTCTGCCGCCAAGCAGTAATGCTCGCATTGCTGTGTTCCGGTGTGAAGGGTATGGTTTCCGGTGAAATTACTGGCACGTGAGGCTTTCGATCTTAGCCTCAAGGTGGCAACCCGCGAGTGAGATACCTCTGGTATTGCAAGCGTCCATAGGCTGCGGTAACCGCTTACCATCTTGTGGGCCGTACGCTTGGTTGCCACTTCAGTTGTATAAAAAAAAAAAAAAAAGGTATCAGATGCGATAGATTTCAGCTAGAGATTTTAGCTAGACAGTATCATAATTCATAGTGTACATAATAATAATAATGCCGTTTATTCACCTAAAAATTTTCAATGTAAGTACACAATAACAATAGTAAGAAAAAATATAAAATAGTAAATAGTACGTAAGTATAGCTTATATATAAGTAGGAGGTGCTTAGACACAGAAAGGTACACGTCCCTAAATATAGATAGTTTTGAGAAGTGATGAGAAAAATCCTTCAGCTCACCACGACTTTATAAGTAATCTCAGAATATTCTAAGCTAGTAATAAGCAGACTTCTTGAGTTTTATTTGAAAAGTTTTTAACTTCAATATACTACCAATAAATGATATTATGTACTAGCTGTTAACCGCGACTTCGCTTTCCCGACGAAATTCCTTTTTACACGGAAAATGCAATTTTTCCTACCTCAGTGAAGCAAACATCCATTCATCCGGACTTTTGCATTAATAACAGTAGTAAGACATTTTAAATTGTATTCCATTCTAACATTTCAAACCATCACTACTTGTTCGGGCTGTACCTACGGCAAATATTTTGAGTGCTTTTATATTTGCATATTCATTTTCATACACTTTATTGAGATAAAATTACTAATCCACTAGCGCAATGTCTATTATGTAAACACATTTAGGTACCTACCAGAGATACCTTTCTTGACTAACAGTTAGAAAGGGTTGATGAATTGATAATAAATCCTTTATAAGAATTACGTCAGACCTTGCAACCTGTTTTATGCTGGGTTGGTGGTGTGGATAATAGTTTCTGTTATTGAAAGGTGTGAAGGAAAACATCGAAACCGATGTTTACAATAATTAAATATTCAAAAGACATGACAATACGATACCGCTTACGATCTTGTGGGCCGTACACTTGCCACTTCAGTTGTATAAAAAAAAAAAACAATATGCCATTACGAATCCTAATTGGATTAATTAAGCACTCTGGTTTAACTAGGTCGAAGAGTAGAATCAGATATTCATGCCGTCAAAAGTATCAAAAATGTTAGCACGTTTTAGATTTGATAGGAAGCAATACAAGGTGCTAAGGAAAGGCTAGAATTCAATTAAAACATAATAATAATTATTTAGCAGCAAACTTAAACAAAACTGTATACCTAGGCTAAGGTAGAATCGGTAAGTAAATTGGTTATTTTTGTTTTTATAGTGTTAACCATCACACTAGGGGAATAACTAAAGATTTTAATAAAATAATTTTTGGGATATTATAATCTTCGGTAAGTAAATGTTACTATAATCTAGGTAAGCATTTAGAATAGACGCGTTTTTAATATAATGTTTTTTTATGTACCAATACCAACCTACTTTTCATATGAAATCTTTGATTACATTTTTCAAAATATAATGCTAGAGCGCGGACGCACTAGGCAAACAGTTTGCGGCTGCCTGACGGCTAGTTGACTCGCAAATCGGAGGCAAAAACAAACCAAGTTTACTGTACGCAGCAATCAGGCAATCAGTTTCTTGATCAGAAATATAAGAGTTTTTGCTTTTATGCGATCGTTTATTAATCTGCCGCCAAGCAGTAATGCTCGCATTGCTGTGTTCCGGTGTGAAGGGTATGGTTTCCGGTGAAATTACTGGCACATGAGGCTTTCGATCTCAGCCTCAAGGTGGCAACCCGCGAGTGATACCTCTGGTATTGCAAGCGTCCATAGGCTGCGGTAACCGCTTACCATCTTGTGGGCCGTACGCTTGGTTGCCACTTCAGTTGTATAAAAAAAAAAAAAAAACTTTTGCGTGATCGGTTAGGGATACCCTTTGTCATTATGCAAGGTGGTTAAGAAAAAAAACAGTAAAAAGCTGAAAAGGCTAATCGATCTCTCATCTAGAAATTTTCCACGCTGATAAAACGTAATCACAAATCATGCTTACTCGATTGTTCAATCCTAACTAAGTATATACTTGTTAATTACTTACAAACTCTTTACGTTGGTGGGTACTTAGTACATAAAGCATTTAGTCACAAAAACCGATGCAGAACTCCCGGACACTCCCGGTACGAGTCAAATGTTTAGAAAATAATAACATTTTATATTATTTTTAAACAAGATTTGACAATCCCTTTAAAAATATAAAAAACTATTTTTACGTTTTTGTAGGTGCATACATATTGATGCATCTCAGAATATTTTCGGTATTATCTGGATGTTTTTTACTTTGATGGTCTTAACTATTTCCTCAAGTTCGTAAACCTGTTTTTTATTAATGATAAAATAAAAATAAGCTAGACACAGTTTTTTTTATTTCGGACCGCGCGGCTGGCCGCCATAAGTGCCAAGCGAATCCCATTCTAATTTCAACATTGATTCAACAAAGTAACGTTTAAAATAAAAAAAGGCATCAGAATGCGTTTAGGTGCTAATCTGAACTAAGGTACATTCTTTAGCAATTTTTTATTATCTATTTAGCTGTTATTGTGGTGAATATCATACATTTCGATGAGGCATTCAACTAAACAGATTCGATATACGTACTTAGTTTTTCAGTAACAGTGCTATTCTCATAGGAAATGGAGCCGTGTGGGCGTAGATATACGCCTATCTACCTTCGTGTTAGATTTGGGGCAGTAATGAGCACCTGTATCTCATACAGTTATCGGACTACGACAGTAGTGAACCAAAGAGAGGTAAACTTATACATAGAGGCGGAGATAGACGTTTCAAACTGATTTTCTTGTTATTTTATTGCAAAAAATATTATTGATTTTAATTTGAAATTAGATCATAAACAGGTTTTCAGATTTTCAGATTTGTTTTATTTAACTTATTATAAACACAGTTCATTAAATAACTTACAGACATCATTTGAAATCTTGAAACATTGCCATTTAAACAAACAAATGGCAATAAAAAAATAACAATAATAATATCCCTACGTTTATTAGGTTAAAAAATGTAATGTTTATTAAATGTTGTCTCAAAAAAAATTGTCCTTACTTCACTTTGTTACAATGCATGCGAATGTTCCGCGGCAAGTAGTTTAGAGATGTTCATACTGTTCATACCGGTAAACATCTTTCACCAGATGCGACGCAGCCATCTGTTCTTACTCCAAGGTAACCCATTGTTATAACTTTCCAAAGGTATGCAAAAATTCAATTGATATAGGAATGATAAATTATTTCGTGTGGGTGATTTGTGCCTCTGACAACCTTTGAAGTGCCTAATGACTGTTGATTGAGTGGACTTACACAGTTCGTGAAGGAGATGCTGGCTCTTTTTTTTATATTTTATTTATTTTAAACTTTACAAAGTATATTTAGGTACATACCGTGGTCTTATTTTTATATATAGATTGTATACAGTTTACACATATCTAAGTCCTAACCTTTTTAGTAAGACCTAACCTTTAACTAAGAGACTACAGCTAAGAGGGGGCTCTTCTCACACAGGTCATTAAAACTTATGAGCCTGTAATATTTAGAAAGTGTAATTTAAATAAAACATTTTTTTATTTTTTGATACAGTTGTATACGTGTTGTTGTACAGTTGAGTAGGTACCTTATCTAAAGCTCTGTCCCTCGCACTAGGTCTCATAAGAGCTTGTATGGCGAGGTTACAGTGATCCGCTTTCGGCTTACTATTATTGTGTGTAACTATGGGACTGAACAATTATTAGGTTTAGGTATAGATACGTATTGTAGAAGTTTAGAATATAAATTAAAATAAGTAGTAATGAAAACAAGTAGGAGGTATGTGCTTAAAAGTAGGAGTAGCTTTGCAAGTATGTGTGATGGAAACGTGACACTAGAGTCACAAGAGAGACTATAAGTGTAAGGGTGTGTATGTGTAGAATGAAAATGTGTATTTTATCTGCAGTAGTGTTAAGGTGTGTTTGTGAGTGAGTGAGTGCAGGATTTCAAATTACTTTGTTGAATTATTTTTACTGTTATTCAACAAAGTAACGTTTTGAATTTAAAAATGCAATGCTTTCAGTGGCAGTTGTGATAGACGCGCGTCCGGAAATTGATAAAAACGCATTTTGTTGTTATTTTTTATTATTTCAGAAAAAATACAATTATTTAAAACACACAGTTAATTTATTGACTGCAATAATGTGTGGTTTTGTGCGCGGGCCGTTAATAACATGCCGTTCACAAATAGTTTTCAGGCAGCATTGATAGATAATAGTCCTTTTTCAGGCTTTAATTTTGAGCGAGAAATCAGAATGTGAGATTGAATGAAGTCACAGACATTTAGATGTATGTCATGATCGTAGCAAGTAGAAATCCGTGGTCTATGACTAGGCCACCCCTATGGGATATGAGTGGATTTTATATAATGTTATATAAAAGTAATTTTGATCGAAACCACGGACTAGAAAGAAAGAAAGAAAAAAAAACCATTTATTCGACCACCACAAAATAACAGAAAATATTAATAAATATATGGATACCAAAGTGCCTACCTATAGCTACTATAGTATAGTACAAAAAAAACTAAACAGATAATATAAGATTAAACAAAATTATTAAGATTAAAAGTTAGAAATAGTTAGGCGTTGAGTGGTGGAGAAAGGGACCTTAGCTTAGAACGGTATGTATCAGTGGTTTTATGTCTATGAATAGATTCCCGCTTCTGCTCCTGCGGATGCAGATACCTAGAGTTTCCGTGATGATGGACAGGTCCTCAGCCTGTCCATCAACAGCTTTTAAGAAGGCTGCACTATTGAGCGCTGCCACACAATCGCGATAAGTCGCGTAATCAATTGATTCGCCACCTGACGGCACTAAAGCATTCGTTGTGCTAGACATAATATAATATCAACAGTTGTATATTAGTATTATGCTTTCTAAATAAGCACTAAAGTTAATACATGTAAATTAAGTACGTGTAATGTGAGCGTTTCCACAAGACTTGTGCGAGGTCTCCCCCCGCCTTCCGATCCTAAGGTCGTGAGCACTGGTGTTCTAGTGGTAGTATCCCCGCCTTCCGATCCTAAGGTCGTGGGTTCAAAACCGGTCGTGCACCAATGGATTTATCGCTACGAAAAAATTATGTGCGCCGTGCCAGTGCTGCGGCATGTCAAAGAATTAATAAATTGAAAGACATGTGCCATCCGCCAATCCGCATTGGGTATGCGTGGTGGATTAAGACCCAATCACTCTCGCCCGAGAGTAGGCCAGTGTGCCAACAGTGGGAACATCAGAAGGCTGTCATAATGGTGATGATGATGTGCGAGGTAGCTGAGCGGTGGGAGGATCTCTATCGGGCTCTTTTCAGACGCGTCCCCAGCAGATCTCTAGCGCACATATATCCCTATCTAGTCCTTCCGACGTTGCCTGGAAGAAATCGCTTTATAGCGATAAAGCTGCCCATTGTAACATTTGTTGTATTTTTTTCTTTGTTTGTTTTGAGTATCCTATGGTGTGCAATAAAGATATAATATATTCGCACGCACACGTTCCTTGCACAGCTGCGCTGAGCGAGGCTAGGCAAATTAAGCTATTCGAATGGTTCTTAAACAACACATCCCTTGCTACGCATCTCTGGTGGAAACTCACACACAAACTCGCAGCTTTGATATCCCAGAGTGATTTGGTTTGCCCACAAGTATAGTTCTCACGTCGGATCTCGGCCGTCATGAAGTTAGCCGTTCCGATGCGCAATGGAGCTTTTTCAAACTAAATTGTCTTTACGCATCACAAACTGCTAAGTTCACGGAAGCCTAGATCCGCTGTGCGAACTATATTTAGATATACTCGTACCTACCGACTCCTGTGGGTTTATTAACAAAAGTTTCTCTGTGATAGAGCTTGTCCGGGGAAGGACTACCACCATACCTATTTCTGCCGCCAAGCAGTAATGCTCGCATTGCTGTGTTCCGGTTCCGGTGTGAAGGGTATGGTTTCCGGTGAAATTACTGGCACATGAGGCTTTTGTTCTTAGCCTCAAGGTGGCAACCCGCGAGTGATACCTCTGGTATTGCAAGCGTCCATAGGCTGCGGTAACCGCTTACCATCTTGTGGGCCGTACGCTTGGATGCCACTTCAGTTGTATAAAAAAAAAAGTTTAATCTTGAAAAATATTTCTCTTTGCCATAAACCAGGGAAATAAAGGATTACGTTTCTACGAAAAGCCACTAGTATCTCCTCGCTTAACGCTATAGGCGTTAATTAAGTGTATTCCAAGTCGGTCAATAAAGTAACAGGGAATATTTCGATCACAAAATCACGCTTAAAATTTTTACCATAAGGTTTGAAATCGCACCGTTCGTATTTGGCTCGTATCAAGCCGGCTTCTACTCAGAGACAGAACTTTACCCTTTCCATGATAATAATAAACTCTAATATAAATTAAGAATCCGCGGCAATCGGAGACCAAATTGAGATAAAGCCGAGTAAACAAGGTTTATAATTGAGTAATTTCTTTTAAATCGAGGACAACGAACGATTTTCTTGTAATTTTCTCAGAAAATCTACGTTACTTATCTCTTTCTGTAGGCTAAAGTACCATTTTAAACTTGATATCTTACCATCAAATATTTTTATTTTAATTATGACAGAATGATTTTTAGATAACCCCCTTATTCATAAAAGGAATTATCATTTTAGGGGTCAAAGTTACGGTCAAAAACCCATTCATTCGATCATATCACAAGGATCATTTTGAAACGTCTTAAAAGTTATAGCTTGTGAAGCTAGGGTCTCGCTGAGTGTCGTCTTTCCTTGTCATTCTTATGTCAAAGAACAAGGACGATCACATATTTGATAGACACATTAGCTAACAGAGGTCTGAATTATGATTACGATAATTTTTGTGTTTGCGCAAGGTTTGTGCACTTAACTCATCGTTTACTTGACATTGGCAATATTGTGAATTGTGAATATTGACAGACGCCAAAAAAAAAAACTGGAAAGGTTACGGGCCTTATATAAAGAAGGCCAGATATTAAATTGGCAGTCGGTATTGGTCGGTATATTACGGTCGGCCTAGATCCTAAGCTGTCGTGAAGTTATCCGATGCAATTGAAATTGTGATGCGCAAAGATAACTTAATGAACTTTAACTTAACTTTAACTTAACGAAAAAGCTCTATTGCGCATCGAAACGGCTAACTTCACGGCTGCCTAGATCCGCCGAGCGTACTGTACTACTAAAATCTAGGTTATTTCATGATTATCATCATATCAGCCGATACGTGGGTATGGCCGCCAAAAACTGTACCGTAACAATAGTGACGTAACACACGTGAGTTTTTTAAGCCTAGGGTGAATGATATTCATTATTATATTATATATAAATTATTATTATTATATTATTATTATATATATATATTATTTTTCTATATTCTACCAGTCTATACATTATAAATTATATACTGGAAATATCGCGTATCATAGATACCTACACGTAAATAAAATTAAAAATTCTTGTTTACTTTTTGGCTAAACTAAATGGAGGATTATACTATAGGTTGGCCAACGTGTTGAAGGGGTAGGGGGAAGGGCAATAAACATTTCTACGAGCCTGGCTACTTGTTTGTTTCCTCGTTTTATGGTAACTTACGTGAAGTAACATTCGGGAATAAAAAATGGGACACATTTTTGAACTTAGTTTTGAAATACTTCTAATGTCTATTTTATATAATAAAATCAATGGACGTGTCCACTGGACATAGGTTTTTTTTTTTCCTTATTGCATTCCACTGGCTTCTCAAATACGCAAGATAAATATCAAATGAGCTAGAACAGCCTCTCATCCCGGCGTCGGTAAACAAAGACACAAAAACCCGATCAGCGAGTCGTCTTGCGCAAGCGCAGTGAAAGTACACAGCTGATTGGTGCGTTTATCTAACGCGCCCTTGTTGTTGACCTATTGAAGATGACACTATGGTGTTTTTTTATTAAATTACTTATTAGATTCTGGATATTAAGATTCATTTTACGCTGAGTTGCTTTTATTTTTGACTTGAAAATATTGCGTCGGTTTGTTTACTTCCGTTTTAATTTGCGTCTAAAAATACAAGTTTTTCATTGTTTACCGTTTTATAATTTATATTTTATTTTCCCTTGTTTACCCTGTAAATAAAAAGGGTTTTTTTTTTTTTATACAACTGAAGTGGCAACCAAGCGTACGGCCCACAAGATGGTAAGCGGTTACCGCAGCCTATGGACGCTTGCAATACCAGAGGTATCACTAGCGGGTTGCCACCTTGAGGCTAAGATCGAAAGCCTCATGTGCCAGTAATTACAACGGAAACCATACCCTTCACACCGGAACACAGCAATGCGAGCATTACTGCTTGGCGGCAGAAATAGGTATGGTGGTAGTCCTTCCCCGGACGAGCTCTATCACAGAGAACTCTACTACTCTTAAAAGTATCCCAACAAGAACGCAAGATTTAAATTATAAATAAAACACAGATATTAAAAAAAAAATCGTGTAACTTTATTATATCGTAAAGTAGACAGAATGAGGTTATGTATGGAACAACATATCGGGCAGATGACCGCCGCGGCTTTGCTGGCACACACGTGATCTTTTAATGAAATTTTCAATTCAATTTATATCGAATCTCTCTTTTCATTTACTAATTCCGTGCACTTATAAACTACAAAAAATAACCAATAAGTTACTTCTACTGATTGTCGGTCGGACAGTCACTAGTTCTACAGATAATATATATTTGTACCTATTTCTATTTCAATTCCATTTTCATTAAAACCTTGGACACCGACAAAAACTGCGACTTCACAAAAATTGTTTTTGAGGGAGGCTTTTTTGTATAACAATTAACAACAATGAAAATAGCGAAAGAGATGGATTTTAAAACATCGATCTATAGAACCTTTTCAAACAAAAATAATTTACGAATTTTCTTTTGAGATACAACAATATCATTTTAAATTTATCGAACAATTTGAATACCTAGTCATTGCTCTGTTTTGGGGTATTTTTCATAATCATACTAAAAACCTCTGTTAGCTATGACATGTCTTTCAAATCTGTCAATTTTTTTGTTCATTGACATAGAATGATAAGGAAGCACTTCTTGTAGCATGGGTCTCTTTTATGAATACGGGCGCTGATTTAAAAATATTCTAATTACTATTGACTAGGTATTACGTTATAATTATAACGGTTAGAGTTACTTTTTTTTTTTTTATACAACTGAAGTGGCAACCAAGCGTACGGCCCACAAGATGGTAAGCGGTTACCGCAGCCTATGGACGCTTGCAATACCAGAGGTATCACTTGCGGGTTGCCACCTTGAGGCTAAGATCTCAAGCCACGCACAAAACGTATAGAAAACAAAAGAATCTAACAAAATATACGTCAGTTTTAAAATGTCAATCTGTGTCCTACATTAAATTATCTAGCGCAAAATTGAACGTTTTCACTCAAGGAATAGAGTCTATACAAGTTAATTTGCGTTCTACGAATCAACATTCACATTAAATAAATGGTTATACACAAAAGTGAGTGTACCAAGGCTGACTGGTGTTCACGCGGGCCCAGACTGCTCGAATTATATGTGTCAATTTAAAATATTCTTTATGTTATCATAGTTATAGGGTTGGTTTTGTTTTATGTTGTTTAATTAATGTTCTCTATTAGAGAAAAACCTCTAGAATACCCACGATGTTAAACCAATAGAGCTCAAACCAATGTATCTACGTACTACATTATGGACCTTATTCGGAAACATACTTTAAACGTTTGCTAGCTAATGTGTCTTTAAAAACTAGTATTGTATTTGTTAATTTACATAAGAATGACAAGAAAAGACAATACTTAACGGTATAATTACAGTTTGTTTTATGAATAAGGGTATGAATTTAGGGTATTAACATAAAATAAAAAAATCAGACTATGCAAAAGTTTTTTAGAAACTTAGGACTTTATAGAGTTGGTAATTGGTGTTTTCCATCATCAAGTAACTAAACCAGAGCTGGTAAACTTTTTAAAAACATGCTACACGGCGTTTCCATGTGTTATATTTTGTATCAATACATTTCAATTACTAAGAACGGATTTTTAACCAAAACCGCAGAATTCTTATCAATTAGTTGTGGTCACAGAACAATAAATAATAAATAAATAATAATATAATGCTGGACAATCCACACAGCATCATCTAGCCCCAAGTTAAGCTGCTGTTAAACAGAGCTGTATTATGGGTACTAGATGACTGATATATATTTAATACAATACAATACATAGATAGATAATTTTTATTATATATAGAAAATACCCAGAACACCCGGAACAAATATTTAAATACAATAACGATAATTAAATTACATTTATATCATCATCATCATGACAGCCTTCTAATGTTCCCACTGTTGGGACACTGGCCTACTCTCAGGCGAGAGTGATTAGGTCTTAATCCACCACGCGGACCGAATGCGGATTGGCGGATGGCACATGTCTTTCGAATTTTTAGTTCTTGGACATGCCGGTTTCCTCACGATGTTTTCCTTCACCGTATGAGAGCACTGGCATTGCGCACATAAATTTTTCGAACAGAAAAATCCATAGGTGCACGACCGGGTTTGAATCCACGACCTTAGGATTGGAAGGCGGGGTCACTACCACTAGACCATCGGTGCTCTACATTTATATGGTGAAGTTGATTAAATAACAGGTAAAAAGGGTTTTTACGTTCAGTTGGATGCGATTGGGTGTTTTCTATGTATAATAAAAATATCTATCTATGTATTGTATTGTATTAAATATATATCAGTCATCTAGTACCCATAATACAGCTCTGTTTAACAGCAGCTTACCTTGGGGCTAGATGATGGTGTGTGGATTGTCCAGCATTATTTATTAATTTATTTATTTATTCATCTAAATATTTTAATGATACATACATCAAAGGACCTTCCTATAGGATCAAAGGTACCAATTGCGCGTTCGTATGAGTCAGTACAATATTGAAATAATGTAGGCTGACATTTTGGCATACAAAAAAACAGTGTAAAAGCAGTTGTATTCATTTCGGTGCAAACTTAACTACCAGTTACATCTGCCCCATTAATGGGACGAGTCAATGGTGCAAACGTAACCATGGCGTTATATTTTTTCAATATTGCTATAAAACAGCTTGTGGTTACCCCCTAGCCTTCGTCATTGCTTAACGACCTTTAAAAGCCGGGACCTGTGGCAAAACGTGCCTTCTTAGGCACGGAAGCAATTCAATTGCAATTTCCCCTTGCCCAACCATCAAAATGGAGACTCGTTGATTTTTGTATTGAAGCACTCACAAAAGTGAGTTCACGACTGGACACATAAATAAATATCTTGTGCCTGTTATACCGACACCCATTAGAACCTGAAACAGCAATATAATGGTCTTTAGCGTCATAATATTAAGATAGTACCTTAGGTACTTCCCCGGACTAAATCTTCATACCCGTTTCTAGCTATGTTAGGCTGCGGCTGCGGTTCATTTTTTTTTTTTTTTTTATACAACTGAAGTGGCAACCAAGCGTACGGCCCACAAGATGGTAAGCGGTTACCGCAGCCTATGGACGCTTGCAATACCAGAACTATCACTCATGGGTTGCCACCTTGAGGCTAAGATCGAAAGCCTCATGTGCCAGCATTACTGCTTGGCGGCAGAAATAGGTATGGTGGTAGTCCTTCCCCGGACGAGTTATCACAGAGAACTCTACTACTCTTAAAACATCATGACGGCGCGCTAAGTAAAAATTTCATCTAATTCATTTCTATAAACAGATGTATTTACGAGGCATTCGTAGCGCACCTAGCTGAAGCGCATCAAATAACTTCCATGGTAGCGCACCCATTTTGGCTGCGTTTCCACCATAGATGTGCGAGGATGTGTAGCGATCAAAATGTTTTAAGAATTAATAGAATCACTTCATTAAAGCTGTTTAAAAACGAGGTTAAGTAAATGAAGTGATTCTATTGGTTACCAACAAACACATCCCTCGCTACACATCCTCGCACATCTCTGGTGGAAACGCAGCCAAAATGGGTGCGCTACCATGGTTGGTGCGCTTCAGCTAGGTGCGCTACGAATGCCTCGTAAATACATCTGTTTATAGAAAAAAATTAGATGACATTTTTACTTAGCGCGCCGTCTAGCGGAATTGAACCCGTAACAGCTCGCTACTCAACTTACCCACCAAGCTACCGAGGTCGTTCAATGAGCGTGAATTGTAATTTGAGTCGCTCTATCACGATGAGATGTGGAATTTTTTCTCGGAAAATCATGGCTATAGTACCATACCGACGTATAAATACTTCACAGATGCTAACCTATATTTATATTATAGTTCGCCATATTTTTAACTGACTGCAAAATACTTAAGAGTAGTAGAGTTTTTTGTGATGGAGCTCGTCCGGGGAAGGACTACCACCATACCTATTTCTGCCGCCAAGCAGTAATGCTCGCATTCCGGTTCGAAGGGTACGGTTTCCGGTGAAATTACAGGCACATGAGACTTTCCATCTAACGTCTCAGAGTGGTAACACGCAAGTGATTATGATATTGCATGCGTACATAGGCTACGGTAACCGCTGACCGTCAAGTGGGCCGTACGCTTTGTTGCCACTTTGGTGGTATAAAAGAAAATAGGAGGAGGTCTTCGACTGAATGTTTTTTTTTGTATGTTTGTTACGCGACATCTCCGCCAATTGATTTTGATGGTTCTTTTTTTGGTTGATAGGTAATATTTCAGACTAGATCCCGTTTAAATTTTATCGAAATCGGTTTAGTAATTTATAAATAAATCATATAAAAAGTGTCAATAACAATATATGTCAAAACATTTTGTTAGTTTGGTAGTTAGTAGTTAGTAGTTTAGTTTGTAGTTTGAAGACGGTGTTTGTTTTTTTCTAAAACTTAATTATTTCCGGTGGCGACTGAACAGGAAGAACAAGGCACGTGTCTTGTGTCGAAACTAAAGGCCCATTTACACGGTACAATAATTACATGCTAGAATTGCTGTGTCAAATTGTTTTCGGAGCGGAATGTCAAATATTTGTTCTGGCAATTCAAGGCAATTCTTTCAAATTCAGGCATGCAATTATTGAACCGTGTAGGCTTTAAGCTAGTTTTTAGAAGCTTGGGACCTAGTTAGGAATCGAACTGGTCTAGCCGGATAGTCCCTTTACCTCATTATCCAAAATAAATAAAGGTACGATTGGCATACTCGATAGACCGATGACATAGAAGCGGTCACAGGAATTCGGTGGACGGTCAATGCTCAAAATCGTGGCAGTGGATATCTTTGCTACTAGACATAGGCCTCAAAGAGCGAGATGACGACGACCGATTTTGAGCCTTCATCATCCACCGGCTAGGCGACTTGCACGTGCACAGTATTTATTTGACCCTAATTCTGTCAAAAACTGTATTTCTAAGCATTTATTTCAGTTTATTTACATTCAAAAGTGAATAGGCACAGTTTTTGTGCTCCTGCATTGTAATTAGAGCCAATTTTGCAATTTAGCTAAAGCCGGTATCAGACGGTCCATTTGGTGAAAAGGTCACTTGAGTGACAATTCGTTTGTAATGTGCGCTAACTTAATTTTTGACAATTTACTCCACCATAATTAATATTGTAGTTCGATGGACCGATAACATTAAAGTGCTTGCAGGAGTCGGTAGTTGCGAAGGCTTAAAATCAGTGGCAGCAGTGGACATCTATTGGCTGATATGATGATGATGATTATTATTATTATTGTCGAGAATCAAGACTTATAAAGAAGTTTTTTACATTACACAAAAATTTCGATACTTCATAAAAAAAAAACACTTTATTGGCTCTAGTAATAGTTGGTAATATTTTCCTAGACGAGCTCTATCTTAAAGAGTTTACTCTTGAGGTAAAATTGACTACTGAGAGTTGAGAGAGAGCTAAGAGACTTGTGCTAAAGCTCTTTCGTAGTACTATTAAAAGTAAAGTAATGCTACTTCTAATGTAAAATGAACTAAAATGAATCGTGTGGTATCCGTCTTATGTGACCCGGCGATATGAACTTGGCAGTGTTTAGTTGACCTCTGTTACTTGTTGACTGTCAAAACACAATGTCAGCATTATCAGCAGTTATTACATGTGTCCGGTCTTGCTGATTTGCATTGTATGACAATGCTTGTTAAGCTATTACCTAGCACAGCTTACTGACATGTTTTTTTTTTTTTTTTTATACAACTGATGTGGCAACCATGCGTACGGCCCACAAGATGGTAAGCGGTTACCGCAGCCTATGGACGCTTGCAATACCAGAGGTATCACTCGCGTGTTGCCACCTTGAGGCTAAGATCGAAAGCCTCATGTGCCAGTAATTTCACCGGAAAGTCACAGAGAACTCTACTACTCTTAAACAAAGAACTCTACTACTCTTAAATTAATTGTTTATTTGCGGGAACTAAGTAACAGATCTTCTAATTGATTTAGTTAGTTTACTTTACACCTAACACATGCATAACTTATGTCAGGTGCATAAATTAAACTAATATAATTATTACATATGAACTGATCGTTTGTAACGGGTCTTCCAATAGCTCAACTGGATCATTGTTTTTTTTTTTATATACTACTAAAGTGGTAACCAAGCGTACGGCCCACTTGATGGTCAGCGGTTACCGTAGCCTATGTACGCAAGCAACATCATAGATATCACTTGCGTGTTACCACCCTGAGACCTTAGATGGTAAGTCTCATGTGCCTGTAATTTTCTATAATATACGTAATGTAACTATAATAACATTTATAATTCAAATTTGTTTACGAATAAATGTATACTTACTACCTAAATGTATTCATAATTCGATCAATATAAATTATCACTATTTAGAAATCCATTACACTGTAAAAAATCTGATACCAATTAGCCATGTTTTTACCATCTTGAAATAATTTGATTGGTAAATCTTTTAATTTACTAGGACTTTTTACTACTTAATTATTATATTTATGCATTTATGATACGATTATATTACATTTTTTCATTGCACTGTGCTGACTAGCGACTTGAAAAGTATGTCACCAGTTCAGCACTATTTAACTCTATCACTAGAGTTGCCCACTGACTCATACGAACTTACTTACTTTAGCACTGTTGTTTTAAATAAATAATGAAAATAATTAAGAGTAGTAGAGTTCTTTGTGATAGAACACGTCCAGGGAAGTACTACCACCATACCTATTTCTGCCGCAAAGCAATAATGCTCGCATTGCTGTGTGCAGAGTATGGTTTCTGGTGAAATTACTGGCACATGAGGCTTTAGATCTATGCCTCAAGGTGGCAACCCGCGACTGATACCTCTGGTATTGCAAGCGTACATAGGCTGCGGTAACTGCTTACCATTTGTGGGCCGTACGCTTGGTTGACTTCAGTTGTATAAAAAAAACGGATGAAAGCACGTTAACACAAAAATATTAGAGCACGGTGACACCAGCTTCTTAAATATCCCCTGTAAAAGATAGATGAGATAAATGTAATGTTACCTACATATATTAATAAATAATAGTCATATTATAACATGCCTAAAAGCCTTTAAAAATGGCACCTCATGGGCACATATAAAGTCTTTTGGTTTTTCTCGTAAAGTAACGCGATTTGCATACCTAGGAACCAGTTTTGTGACTCGTTTCATAATATGTACAAAAGGTATCCTAAAAGATTGTCATAATACCCCTCATAATAAGAAATAATTTATTTATCGTCTCTTTTAAAATGCAGTTTTTTAATCAAAAACTTTTTGTGTGACTTCAATTTATAACTGTTTGACATCACAATTTAGTGTTCCTTGTAACTTATCTACATTTAATGTGTTACGTCATAATAAAACAATAGTGAAGACGTTATTCGCACAGTGCTTTGTAGTGCAAAGTACATTGTAGGTAGTACGAAGTGCAATGTAATCATTACAAGTGAATTTCTCATAATGGTGACTTACCTACTGACGTCGTCATCCAAGTGACGGCCTACTGACGTCGTCATTCAGGTGACACCGACAAGTATTTCCTCGGTCACCTTGCGTTATGCTAGTGAGAATCCCTTCAGACTAATATTATTAAGGATTTCTATTGTTTTATTCTGACGAAAACGATTAAATGTAGGAAAACTAAGCAAATTCGTTATGAGTCAATGACCAACTCTGCTATTTAATTTAAATTGATTTAGCGCTTTTTTAAAACACTATAAAAACGTGTCAATTACTACACCCTCTTGGATCTCCATGCACAATCAATCGAAATATGTTTTATTAATTTAAGTTTGTTATGCATGGTTTTATTGTCGGTCATTATTTATTTTCCAGAAAAAATGTTTATCTGACGCGTTCATCCCACGGCTAAAATTAATTCAAGTTGCACATAAACATTATTCATTAAAAATACTGCATTTACAAAAGTTGTATAGTAAAATATTTGTAAATATTTTTACCAATAAGTAAGTTTGTATGAGTCAGTGGCCAACTCTGGTGACAGAGTTTCTAGGCCGCCCGAAGGCCTCTGTCATGGCCTAACAACTTTGAAAAAGCCGGTACCGACTGCTTAACGCGCCCTCCGAAGCACGGGAGCGCTCAGTTGAAATTGCCACTGGCGGTCACCCATCCAAATGATGACCCCGCGGAACAGTGCTTAACTTCGTTGATCTGTTAAGAACAACTTAGCCAGCTACGTCACGAGCTTATGACCTAAAATTCCCCATTATGTGTGGAACATGACCTTTTTTTCAGGATACTATACTATACATTTATAAAACACGTAGACTCGTAACTCAATAGGTATGTAATACGCGTTTCTCTTCGTGAAAAACAAGAAGACTCTCAAGTACTGACTCAATTTACTTGACCCGACTAGACGTAGGCACGGGCTAGCTAGGTACATAGCCACAGTGCTGGATTTGAAGAGCTGGATCAAAGGCATGCTCGAGGGAACTGGCTAAATCGTCCATAGTAGATCAACAAGATATTAAATCTCTAGTACTATTCCGCTACCGCACCCCTTCACGGGATATCATCAGGACACATCAACTTGTTCTCCGGCAGAAGTAACGCCTAAATGAATAATTTATCTCAAATCAAAAAAGTTATGCACGTTTCTGCGGGGTCACGATTTAAAATTAAAATTAAAATAAATCGTGCGCAAAACCACTGTTTTTTTATAGATTTTTTATTGTTTTTTCATTTTAAGGATCCAAAGAAAATGAAAAATTACAGTAATTTCTAAACTTTAGACCTCATATACTCATGTAGTAGATACTGAGTTCTACATTAGTTTTTGTAACTAAATGCGTTATGGCGCGTTAAAGATATATACAATTACAGTGAATATCTAATTGAGAGAGCACCTGACCTGAGTACCTCTGTAATTTATAAATGTGTATGCCTGTGTATCTTTTGTTGGTGTTTCATAATAATAATATGGTAGCATAAGTAATCCAGCTTTAGCTTTTATAAGCTGTTAGGTACGACATAGCTCTGCAAACAAACCCATGTTACTTTACTCAGTGACGTCTTTGCTTTCTTTATTGGATATTTTTGCCATACGGCTTTCTCGTTGTTCTAATTGTTTTGGTTTGTCGAGTGCCAATCCTATTCAATAGTTACCTATAAATAAGTACGAAGGTAAATTAGCTATCTACCTGTATATATATATATATATATGTATATGTATATATATACTTTTGACGACCAATGTGGCGCAGTGGGCGAAGGTCCGCCTGCGACGCCGAGGTTGCGGGTTCGATTCGCCTTGGGACAAATGTTTGTACGATCTGCAAATATTTGTTCCGGGTGTTCTGGGTGTTTTCTATGTATAATAAAAAATATCTATCTATGTATTGTATTGTAATAAATATATATCAGTCATCTAGTACCCATAATACAGGTCTGTTTAACAGCAGCTTACCTTGGGGCTAGATGATGCTGTGTGGATTGTCCAGCATTATTTATTTATTTATATATATAATTATATTTTTTATACCACTAAAGTCTCAACCAAGCGTACGGCCTACTTGATGGTCAGCGGTTACCGTAGCCTATGTACGCATGCAACATCATAGATATCACTTGCGTGTTACCACCCTGAGACGTTAGATGGAGAGTCTCATGTGCCTACAAACCGGAACACAGCAATGCGAGCATTACTGCTTGGCGGCAGAAATAGGTATGGTGGTAGTCCTTACCCGGACGAGCTCTATCACAAAGAACTCTACTACTCTTATCTAATATTTATAGCCAAGTTAAATTTATCGCGTCGAGTTTTTTAAATTAACTTCATTTTCCTCTAGAAGTTGAATTTCCGGAATAACTTTCATAGTGCACGCGGCTTAGGATATCCGTTGATGATGATGTCATGCGCTTAGTTTCATTTAGTTTAATTTTTTATTTTCTTTGGTACGCTCTGAAATGACTGGAATAACCAATTTTGTCTAGACGTTGCTGTCAAAGTTTTTAGATCCTATCCTTGACAATCCTCGAATTTTCTTGTAGCCCGTGAAGTTTCGAACACTATTGTGGCTCGGGTGTTGAAAAATTTTTCCCTTAAAATTTAAGCCAACAGAGCAAATATTAATTAATACAAGACATAATAACTGATAAAAAAATAATTAGTAACGCACGTTTCGTAAAATGAGCAATTCCAGTCAACTTACGATCATTTTTTCTATGAAATAACAAAGTCTAACATATTTCCAAAAATGCAATTATAATAATCACAGTTTTAAAATTTAAGTGAATAGAGAAAAATGCAGCATGTTAGTTCAATATTTTTGAAAAAAGACGGTCTATAAAACGCGTACTTTTTACAATTTTACGCTTGTTATTTCTGCTAAAGTAAGGAGTTTACAATAAAAATACACCTACTTAATTAAAGTTTAAGTTTTTATTAAATAAATACAACGAAGAAAATAGTCTAATAGCATTGACTTATTTAATACGAATTTTTTAAAATCACACCTGCGCACTTATAATCATATCGATCGAAGCAGCGACTCTCAAACCGCGCTGAGCGCTTATAAAGGGAGGACGTATCGCTCCTCGTCGCGCGCGCTATTACTTATACTATATAAAGATTCATTCACGCGAACTTCATGAATTATATCGCTAAATCTTGGAAAGGCCTCTTAAGTAAGACCTTGGTGGTACAAGGTCATGTGGTCTTGTGTTAGGTCTGTGGGCGAGTACTCAGTTAAAAAGTGAGGATAAGGATTCGATTCCCGCGGGAAAAATGTTTGCATGATCTCCAAATACAACAAAAATCTATTATAAAATATGTTTTGTGTTGCTATATTCATCACTATTATAATCAAATGTATTTTCTAGAACACGTGTTGATTGGTCACACCTCACGGTCCGTAGCCTGCCGCCATATTTAATCAGTGCTCATTTTAAAAACACCATAATCGCTGTCATGGACGTCACACGATAACACCATGGCATTGAATGGCAAGAACAAAAACATTCCTCGATTATGGCATTGCATTGATTACAAGAACATCGGAAATTCGGAAAATGAGCTTATACATTATATTAACAGTCACGTGCCTTGCATAGTCCGAGGCCAATCTATATCTATACTAACTAATATTATAAAGAGAAGATGAATTGTTGCTACTTGCTACTATTGCGCATGCTGTGATGCCCTATAATTATGGGAACACTAGAGTGTAAAACCTTTGGAATAGATTTTTGTGTGTATGGTGTTATCCTGTGTTGGGTGTCCATAATAAATAAAATAAAATAAGATTTGTATTTTTGTACTTTTGTTTGTTACGAATAAACTCAAAAAGTACTGGTACGATTTCAAAAATTATTTCACCATTAGAATACTACATTATCCCGGAGTAACATAAGCGACCCGCCCCGGCTTCGCACGGTGCTTATATTTTCATTGCACCCGTGCGAAGCTAGATCAGCTAGTTCTTTTATAAACAAAGTTTATAATTCTATTCAGTTCCAACTGTCTATTTCACCTATGAAGGGACACATTTCTGTTTTTCCTTTTTTGCATAGTTTATTCGGCAGTGTCAAAGTTATAATTTTAATTTTAGTTTAATTTTAAGAGTAGTAGAGTTCTTTGTGATAGAGCTCGTCCGGGGAAGGACTACCACCATACCTATTTCTGCCGCCAAGCAGTAATGCTCGCATTGCTGTGTTCCGGTGTGAAGGGTATGGTTTCCGGTGAAATTACTGGCACATGAGGCTTTCGATCTTAGCCTCAAGGTGGCAACCCGCGAGTGATACCTCTTGTATTGCAAGCGTCAATAGGCTGCGGTAACCGCTTACCATCTTGTGGGCCGTACGCTTGGTTGCCACTTCAGTTGTATAAAAAAAAAAAAAAAAAAACACATTTTTTAATAGTAAAACAACCAACAAGCCTATTTTAACTTGTCTCTAACCTTTTTAGATTTATTAGGTATGTTTAGACAACTTTGGTCTACGTCCTACTTTTTTGCCTTCGAGAAAAAGTTACATTTTCGTTATTCCATATCGATTTGCTGTAACCATTCGATAATTTAAAACAAGCTTTGATTGGACTTCTACATCAAGGCTGATTTTATTATTATAAAGGGCCGTATAGACAAAATTGAGTTTTATTTATTGAGTTTTTGTAAAATCAAGAGGAGGCTTATTCGCTATGACCAAACGCGGGCTGGTTACGATATCTGCGTGGAATCGTTGTCGACGAGCCACCTATCGATAGCAAAACTATCTCTATTAAAACAACACAGATACGGAAAACAGTTTTACAATTTCACACCACGGCACGTATAGAACACGTTACTAAGTTACACGTTATTGGTAAGGAATCTCCTAGATCCAGCCCGCGTTTGGTCATAGCGAATAAGCTGGGGGCTTATTCGCTATGAACAAACGCGGGCTGGTTACGATATCTGCGTGGAATCGTTGTCGACGAGCCACCTATCGATAGCAAAACTATCTCTATTAAAACAACACAGATACGGAAAACAGTTTTACAATTTCACACCACGGCACGTATAGAACACGTTACTAAGTTACACGTTATTGGTAAGGAATCTCCTAGGTCATAGCGAATAAGCCCCCAGATATAGGTACTCGACTGTGTTATCCCAACTTAAAAAAAATTGTTTTGTTTTTTTTATCTTAACTTAAAATTCCAATTTAACCGGTAATTTCCATGAAACATAAACTACGATTTTATGAAAAGTCTGTTTCGTATGGCAAGAATACGACTTATCATAAAAAAGCCTCTTCGTAAATACGAGTATTTTCGGTATTTTTTTTAATAGTTTGCTTGCTACTTTTTTCTTATTCTAATGTTAGGTGCCTAACTTAAGAAAGTAAAGGTCGATTCACACATATCAGTGAAGTCACAGTTCCGACACAGTACCGGCACAGTGCGAAATATTCTTTCATACATTCTCTATGAACGCATCCCCGTGTGCGAAGTGCCGGTACTGTGTCGGAACTGGGTCGGAACTGTAACTTCACTGATAAGTGTGAATCGTCCTTAACACATGTTTAGAGCACCAATAAATACCTAAACAAAGTACAAAATGGCGTAAATGTAGAGGTATCCAGTATGTAGGTTACCTTCCGTGCTAGTCAAAACAGTGTTACGACCGTTTAGAGAATTTACAAAATACTTTTTACAATAATCATAAAACAAAATGTACATAGTAACATTAGCTACCTATTACAAAACACAAAGAGTTGAGTTATTATATTAACTGAGAAAGTTGTAGTTCTGTGACAAACTAATCGAAGAAGGGATTCTTTGTTGAAACACATAATATAAGGCTTTATACGGAAGCGGCCTTGTCCTTGTGTAAATAAGCCTTTACTAGACCGAGTACACAGTAGGTACACTGTCTTAAAGCCTGGTTACACAGGGCGAGCTCAGTCAGTTACTGTTCTGTGTAACCAAGGCTTTAGATATGTACTTACTAGCTACTGGCTAGTAATACTTAGTTGTCTGATATTGGATATGCATTTCGCAAGCGGGTGTGGCCGTTCTTATACCGAGCTAATGATTGAACTGATTTTTGAAGGTAATACTGCTTTGGTGTTTATTTTAAGTAGTAGTTGCAAGTTTATTTTAAGTAGTACTTAAGACTTGTAAGCTTAAAGCATTTGCGGTTAACTGTTATTTGTTGTGAGGTAAATTGAAATTTAATTTTATGGTGTAACAGAACTGTACTCGTAGATAAAACTTAAGTAACTAAGTACTGTGTTAAGTTGTATTAGACAAAGGGCACCTGGCTTCTAGTCAATAGATTGTGCTCATTGCAATCACTAAATCGTTCGTTCGCTCGTTCGTTCGTATGAGTCAGTGGCCAACTCTGGTGACAGAGTTTCTAAGCCGCCTGAAGGCCTAACATCTTTGAAAAAGCCGGGACCGACTGCTTAACGTGCCCTCCGAAGCATAATAAAAAATAATAATAAAATGTTATCTTTATTGCAAAAAGGTGGACAAAACTAGGTGACAGATGGGAATAATCCTAACTTACATACTGACTGACAATTATCATAGCTGCTAGAGATCAACTGACCTACCTACGAATACTGTTTGTAACTTCAGAGCCGTACGAAACGCGAACGAAAAACAAAGCAGTTAGCTACCAAGCAACTTCATATAATATAAGTCACTGTCATTGCCGTCTTCGCAACAGATTACGGATTCATGGTACAAATTGCACGAAAATTCGGCCTGAAACTTCGAAATTTATGTTTCATAGTTGGCCTACTGTTTGAATCCTTAACTGAAAATCGAAAGACAACAATTTTTGATCGAAAATAGCCCAGTGTTCACACTCCAATCAATCAGGCCAATCTTACAGGTTCACAGTAGGATGCAAGTTTTTTTTTTATACAACTGAAGTGGCAACCAAGCGTACGGTCCACAAGATGGTAAGCGGTTACCGCAGCCTATGGACGCTTGCAATACCAGAGGTATCCCTCGCGGGTTGCCACCTTGAGCCTAAGATCGAAAGCCTCATGTGCCAGTAATTTCACCGAAAACCATACCCTTCACACGGGAACACAGCAATGCGAGCATTACTGCTTGGCGGCAGAAATAGGTATGGTGGTAGTCCTTCCCCGGACGAGCTCTATCACAAAAAACTCTACTACTCTGGAACTCTACTACTCGGTGTTAACAAATTGGTTTATCAGATAGTAGTATTAGGAATGAGGGGTGAATGTCTCCAAGCTCTGATCTATAACAGTGCTGGCGCCGTGCCAGCTGCAACAACCTGGACCTCTCACAAGTTCAGGGGCAGTGGGTTACGAAACTTACTACGATTAAAGTTTTACGCCTTGCACATTTTCGTGCTTCCGAGCGTTGTAGTAGCAATGTTGTAGAACTTTACTAGTCAGCAAATGAGATTGTAACCCGAGTCGTTACCCTATGCCTATGACAGCTGCACTGTCACTGTCACCTGGTAGTAGGACTCTTCAGCAAGAGTCCGTCTTGGTGGGTACCACCGCAGTTTCAGATTCTGCCGCCAAGCAGTAATGTGAGCATTGCTGTGTTCCGGTTCGAAGGGTATGGTTTCCGGTGAAATTACAAGCACATGAGACTCTCTATCTAACGTCTCAGGGTGGTAACACGCAAGTGATATCTATGATGTTGCATGCGTACATAGGCTACGGTAACCGCTGACCATCAAGTGGGCTGTACGCTTTGTTGCCACTTTAGTGGTATAAAAAAAAAACACCGGCAGAGAGTGAACACTAGCAGGCTTACTAATAAACGTGGTATAAAGTTATACCTTGGATTAAACTATGAACCTCTAAGTTTAACTTAGTTTAAGCCAAGGTATAACTTTATACCACGTTTCTTAGTAAGGCTGTAGTGGTTTAGTGATAGTGGTCCTCGCCTTCCGATCCTGAGGTCGTATTCGAAACGATAAAGTTTACTTTATACGTTTGTCTGGATTTTAAGATTGAAAGTTGAAAAAAATAATAATAGTTGATAATACAAATTTCTTTACACGTCAAGGAAATTAAGTTAATAAATATCTAAAAATAAAGCATCTTCTAAAACTTACTTTAGAAAAGACCGGTATAGTAGCTTAGTACAACGTACTAATAATAGTACTCACTATACCAGTTCTGGGTTCTGGGAAAACTACCGCCCGTTCCTAAAGTTCTAGACAGGTTGACTGATAAATGTTGGTAATCTAATGCACCTTCTGTTGGCAATAGTGATTAGATATGCTGTAGTGGCCAGGCTGTCTCTGATTATTGCTTGTATAGTCGTATCCGTTAGGGCACTTGTTCATGGATACCGGTCACCTGGCACGGCGTCGGCGTCGGACCGACACGGGTAGGTCCAGGTTACTATACTAATATTTTATAGAGAAATTAATTTGTATTTTTGTAGTTTGTATTTTTGTCCAAATAAGTGTAACAAACGTTCTTCTTCTTCTTCTTTCTTTTATGGCCTCTGTGGCTAGTTTGCCACAATTTTGCCAGTGTCAAGTGTATGAGTTTGATTGTCGCCTAGCAACGTAAACAAACGAAATTTGGAAAGAAACGATAATGGGCGCCTGCGGGTATGAATGACTTTGCATCTTGAATGTCTTGCGTGGAGCTGTCAAGCGGTGACGTCTATGATCTATGGTCTATGGTGGGGAGTGAAAAACGTAGGGAATATATACTCTCGGGGTTGGTCAACAAGTGCGTGCGCACAAGTTATTATTTCTATGATAATCATAAAATGCATGGATTATAATTAAATGTATAGATAAATGCTAAACAGGAGTGTTTCAATTTATTCGGAAAACGATCTCACATAAGTCTGACGTCTGCGTTCACAGGTACGCATGGTGTAAAAGGCGGTATAAACGCCTAAGCTTGTGTAGCATCTACCTACTGTCCTACTACTAGTCCTACCACCCTATACATCTATCTGACTTCATTTACATAAACCCTTAACATTTTCAATTTTGGGGGCGAGTTGCTAAACTTAATATACAGTATCTAAAAGTTAAAATATTGCTTTCAAACTTATTAGAAATAAAAGCCTAAAATGTTCGTGGTTTTGTTTTAATTACATAACAACTAGGGTTGTACCTACATTACTATTTTTAAAGTCAAATATAGTTCTGTGGTTGTACCCCTGTTGTTCAGAATAGGCCGCGAAGTCAAACCGTGCGACACGTTTACTTATCATTGCCTACATTTTCATGAAATACTTTCCTATTTATACTGACTTACATTTACATAGAATTTTGCTAAATAACGTTATTTTTTTGGATTTTTGACTTTTACAGTCACGTTTTTCGTATATTTTTTCGGAGTTGCTAGTACCTGTTGCTCCAAGATAGGGGACGCCATGTCGCGTCCTTGACACGGGAATCTGGGTCAGTAGAGTAGGGTTAACACTTGTTGAAAACAGATGCTTTTGCACATCGGATGTGACACGCAACGGACTAGAATGGGAGAGATTGAATAGAAAATATAAGCGTAAATAAAAATTCGAATACTTTTACAGTTTTTTACAGATATCATAATCTAAAGTAGGAGTGTATTTATTGGATAATAATTAATGTTTGGACGACCTTCTTTTATGACCATATTTTTGTGCTGCTATGATTTATTTTTAAGACAATACAACCGGCTAAAACAGGCAAATCAATAGTAAGGATGGTATTGTATATCTTTTACTAAATGGAAATGTATCATAATAACTTTGTAAATTGCAGCTTCCTTAGTTTCTTTTTGAATATATAATAAGATACATACTTCTTGTTAAATAAGATTTACTCCATCATGAGAGTAGGCCAGTATCCCAATTATCAAGATTAAAAACTGAAACTTTTCCCTGAAGATTTCGGACATTTTCTTTACACAATCTTCCTTATTATGTCCCAGGTGGCATAATACGTATTTTGAAGCCTTTTTATTTATTATTATTCAAATTTTATCAGTAATTAGCAACAACATTATTTAATAATTAAGTAGTTGAATTTGCTGGGCAAAAGAGACTTGATAACCAAAGTCTCGGGATGTCGAGCGTAGTGCAGTTTCACTATAACTGTTATAGTCAGGCGTGGCGCTTAACATCAGGCGAGTGACTTAACCGTCTTGCTGCCATAAAAAAAATCTATAAGAATAATAAAATAATCATCATAATCATCATTTCAGCCCGGTATTAGCCACTGCTGGGTATAGGCCTCCTTTCGCTTATGCCATTCTTCTCGGTCCTGTGCAGTTCTAAGCCAGGTTTTAAGCGACTTTTTCAATGTCATCGACCCAACGCGCTGTTGGACGATATATTAATCTATACTAATATGATAAAGATAAAAGATTTGTATTTTTGTTTGTTACGAATAAACTCAAAAACTACTGGTCCGATTTCAAAAATTCTTTCACCATTAGAATGCTACATTATCCCTGAGTGACATAGGCTATATTTATTACTAGCAACTCGCCCCGGCTTTGCACGGGTGTGGTTTCATTCCACCCACGCGAAGCTGGGAAGGACTGCTAGTAAAATAATTAAATAAAATAAAAGCTTTATTTTCCTATACACTAGATGAATACAAGTACTTATTTAAACTCTATCAGTGTTTAAATAACTGGAGCAAGCTACAAATGAAGTTAAAAAGTGCTCAACCTTACTGGTTAACATTCAACTAAATAAAATAAATAAAGGCACAAAGTAATCGGAAAATGGCAACAATACAATTTATAACTTCTGTAAATTTCAATTTCGGTAGAGTGCTTCCAATGGGCTGAATATGTCCGGCTTTTGAAGATGCATGCCAACATTAAGAGTAGTAGAGTTCTCTGTGATAGAGCTTGTCTGGTTAAGGACTACCACCATACCTATTTCTGCCGCCAAGCAGTAATGCTCGCATTGCTGTGTTCCGGTGTGAAGGGTATGGTTTCCGGTGGAATTGCTGGCACTGGCTTTCGATCTTAGCTTCAAAGTGGCAACCCGCTAATGATACCTCTGGTATTGCAAGCGTCCATAGGCTGCGGTTACCGCTTACCACCTTGTGGGCCGTACGCTTGGTTGCCACTTCAGTAGTATAAAAAAAAAAATGTTTCTTTCCATTTCTCTTTATCACCCATCACCTCATCACATTCTTAATCATGTTATCTTTCACACAATCCACCCATCTTTTCTTTGCCTACCTCCATATCCATATTTATAAAGGGGATTTTGACACTACTCCATTTTGATTTATTAAATTCATCATCATCATCATCTTCAGCCATTCGTTTGTCCAGTTTTGGACGTAGGCCTCCCCCATTTCCTTCCATGAGTGTCGGTCCGTCGCCTTTGCCATCCAGTTATAGCCTGCGTGTCTTTTTATATCATCAACGCATCGTTTTGGCGGACGACCCCCGGGTCTGCTGTTCGCCCACGGTCTCCATTCGACGACTCTTCTAGTCCAGCGACTTAATTAAATTAATTTATATCATTCAATATCAATTCACAGATTCAAAAAATCTCTTAAATTCTATTTGTATATCGTTATGACTTAGGATGAGTACAGTAGGTACTCATCCTAAGTCATAACGTTCGATGCTCCCGTGCCACTTCCAGCGGTCGCTAAATCTGTGTAATGCGTGGTGCGCTCGCAATGTAGTGTAGTTAGTAGTCGTGTCTACCCCCAAGTTTTGTATTATTTTCTTATCACTCAATACGCTTTTTTTTTTTTTTTTTCTTTATACTACTAAAGTGGTAACCAAGCGTACGGCCCACTTGATGGTCAGCAGTTACCGTAGCCTATGTACGCATGCAACATCATATATATCACTTGCGTGTTACCACCCTGAGACGTTAAATATTTTAAGCACTTATTATGTACCTAATTAAGTTTTTTTTTCTCATGTAAGTGAATGTAACATTCTTTATGGGCATAAATGTCTATAACCAGATATCTGATAATAAAGCACAATATTAAGAGTACAATATTTTCTTTTGAATCTTTCTATCTATCTAAAAGATCTAAGCGTACATACAGTCATACAAAGGGGCAGTTTTTACTATGCAAAGTTTAAATGATTATGAAAATGACCTACCAACTTTACTGTGAATAAAACAACCGGCCTTACTTATGTAAAGTTAATGTCACATTTCTATATCGCCGTGAATAAAATGAACTGTCCGTGTTCATTGGAAAAGTTTTCGTATCCGCAGAGAGCTGCGGGAAAATGAAAAGTTAGGAGTTTGCTGAAATGTCTGTACCCACATCATAATTCTCGTATTTTCACCAATAAAATGTTTGTGAACAATGTTGGAAGTTGGAACAAATCTTTTTTATAACTAATGTGGAAACTTAGCTTACGGCTCAGAACAGATATTAGTACTACGTACTTACGGCCTACCAGTAACCAATAGACGCTTGCAATATCTGAATATTTATGCCATATTCGTCCCGAGTTTTCGGCCCACACCATTAAAAGTCTTTATTTTTTCCACACGATTATATTTGTCCAAGGTATAACTCGTGCGTTGCCGCCCTAAGACGTAGATCGAAAGTCTCATGTGCCCGTAACTTCACCGCAAACCATACCCTTCAAACCGGAACACAGCAATATGATTATTACTGCTTGGTGGCAGAAATAGAACCGGACGAGCTCTATCACAATGAACTTACTAATATGTAAGTCGTGTAAAGCGCGTTGCTGGCTAAGTCATTCTTATTCATAACAGATTAACGTTATGGGAGTCTATCAGTTGAATGAGTGAACGCCAGTGCCATTTTCATTTGAGCGCTTCCGTGCTTCGCAGGGCACGTTAAAATGACGGTAGCTACCGAGGTCATGACGGATGCCTTCGGAGTATAAACTCTGTCACCTATGTCACCAGGGTTGGCCACTGACTAATGAAACCTTTAGTAGGTTGAGCTTTTCCGTGATTTAAAGGACACCGTTAGGCTGTTAACCTTAGCCTTCAAGTCATAAGAGGCCTTGGAGCGGCCTTAATACTCTGTCACCAAGGCTTTTCGTGAATTAATTGCTTCAAAATCATTAATCCGAGTTGCTTGTCTCTAAAACGCTTGATCACCATAATAATAGGATTAATTCGAGTTACGTCGTCTGTGTCTCGGCGTCCTTGAGTTTCGACACTTTTACTTGCGTTTGCTTATTCTCTTTGTTGGTAGGTATTTGATTCCTCGTAGAAGGTATTCTAATGGTTCACTTATCTAATCATTCACTTTCATCAGTCTTAAAATGTTTTTTTTTTTTATGTTAGCAAGTGACAAAACAATCAAGGCGCCCACCTGATGTTAAGCACCACGCCTGACTATTACAGATGCAGTGCCACCCAAAGCTTAAAGTTTTTAAGTGTATGCATGGCACTGCACTGCGCTCATCACCCCGAAACATTGATGTTAAGTCTCTTTCGCCCAGTAATTTCACTTGCTACAGTGCCCTTCAAACCTAAACACAGTGCAGCTTGCACACAACTGCTTGGAGGTAGAATATCTGACACTGCGGTGGTAACCACCAAGACGGACTCTTGCTGAAGAGTCCTACCACCAGGCCCCCACTGTTGGGACACTGGCCTACTCTCGAGCGAGTGGTTGGGTCATGCATAACCTATGACCAGTAATAAACATCCGAAAGACATCCACTATTCAATACTAATTGGTGGATACTAACAAATCCCATCAGCCCGTATTTGGTCTGGTTGGTGGATGTGATGTTTTAGTTCTTGGACATTCGGCTTTCCTTCACCTTGTTTTCCTTCACCGTTTCAAAGTACTGGTGTAAACTGGCATTGCGCACACAAGTTTTGCAAAAATCTATTGCATGATTGATTTCGAAGTTAGGGGTCCCACTACTGCAGTGCAATGCAAGGTTCATCTCCTGACTAATATTAAACAAAAAATCTTACAATTCGTTTCGTTTTATCCGATTTCTGTTTATATACCGTTGCCTATTAAATACTGCGACCTGAGGGTTAGTGGGCCGACTGTCTAAGGAGAGCGAAAGTGTTTTCGTTTTCTTTAACGACATCAAGAGTTGAGCCAGTTGAGCTTAGCTTTTATTCATTTTGCAAAGTTTGTCACGAAATATGTTTTTATAGCTCTTTTATTCTTGATGTATTTTTATTGGCTTTTGAAACCGGAATTAGCTTGTTTGTTTTGAACTTGGCTGAGTTCGTTTTTAAACTGATTAGATACTGTTCCGCGATGGCACCATTTGCATGGGTGAAGAAACGCCAGTGTCATGCCATTTGAAATTGAGTGTTTTGTATGTTGTTTCTTTTTGCTTTATTACCTTATATTAATTTAAATTCATCTTAAAGTTTAGGCTCTGTGTTTTCATTGACATTTAACTCCATAAGCGTTATAATATTCGGTGCTGGAACTTTTAGGAATGTTGTTAATGTCTATGTTAATTTCTTCTATTAGTGTCTTGTTTTTTTATTTTCATTAGCATTTGCGCGCTTGTTTTAAGATTATTTATATTTCTTTGTTTATCGTCTGGTATTAAATGGTGTCTTATTTTGCAGTAGTTATTTATTATTATCGTGATATTTGTGGCTCTACAGAATGCAACATTTCTGTATTAATGTTATTAGTGTTAAAGACATCAACGCACTCTTCGCTCATTTATATAAATAGTTTAATTGCTCTTGTGTTATTATTATTTCTTTATAATAATCACTGATCTGGGATTTTTTAAATACAAAAGTGCGGGGAGCGTAAAGTATCCGTTACTTAAGTACCGTAAGATTACGCTATTTACGATCGCCAAATGCTGGCAGTCATCTGTCAGGAAACCAGCTTTAGATTTTTGGTTTTGCTTGAAACATCCTAACAATTCTTCCATTTGGGGTATTACAGACCCTTTATTCCGAAAAGGGGCATGCCAATCAAATCAAACCAATTTTCTCAGGTTTTTCCTCAAATGGTAACTCTTGTAATCATTGTTGATTTGAAAATCTGATTTTGGTTTGATTTGGCAAATAATAAAGGTAATTGACGACCTTGGTGCAGCGGTGAGCCTTTTGAGAAGCGAAAAGTTACTGCTTCTATTCCCGCTTCAGGACAAATGTTTGCATAATCTGTGTGTTGTGGTACCATTATATTATTCACTCTGATACCCATGACACAGGGAATTTTAGCGTAGAGGTCGGATTATGTATGTAACTGCTTCATTAGAAACAGGCGTGATTTTTATGTGGCTGTAAAATATGTGTAGCTATGAGTAAGAAAGAAGTGACGTACTGATTATGTCGGGTTATAGAGGAAAATGAAAAAGGAAAATATGTGCCGACCTTGCGGGGTTATGTGTAACGGGAAAAGAATATGCAAATGATGATGACGTAAAATATATCTACCTAACTATTTGTTTTTGTCCACAGGTCAAAAAGTGTGAACAGTGACAGCATGTAGTGATCACAAACAGTGTTACAAAAAGTTTTCCAAAATGGCGGACACGATCGACTTCGACACCATGCCCGACGATGCTTTCGACTACACGAAGATCCCGGAAATAATCACACCAGACGAGATGAACGAGTCTGGGTATCAGGAGGGGTCTGAGCAGAGCTACGGGGACAGACGGGACTCGAAGGAGGGGTTCGGGGGAGAGGGTGACTCTGACAGCGGGGTGGATGGCATCAGCAGTGGTTGCAGTACCGTGGATGACTGTCCAGTGGTGTCGATCAATGATGTGGTGGCGTATTACGATGATATTCGGCCGAGGAGGCGGCACGTGCCGCAGCTGAGCTTCTACAACGTGGACATCGAGAGGCTGGCGAAGGATGTTATTGCTCAGGTTAGTAGAAATTAATATTATATGTAATCAGTTATTTTTTTTCAGAAAACATGTTGAAAACAAAAGATAATACAACTTTTTTAGCTATATCCGTAAAAGTAAAGTAACGTTCAATTTTTTCATTAACGTTTGATGCACGATACACGCAGTCCTTTAAAACAATCAACAATTTAAAACAATAATTAACATTACTATTAATAATGAAATAAATAAATAAATAATCCTGGACAATCCACACAGCATCATCTAGCCCCAAGGTAACAGAGCTGTATTATAGGTACTAGATGACTGATATGTACTTAATACAATACAATACATAGATAAATATTTTTTATTATAAATAGAAAATACGCAGAACACCCGGAACAAATATTTGTAGATCGTACAAACATTTGACCCGAGGCGGGAATCGAACCCGCAACCTCCACGTCGCAAGCGGACCTGCGCCCGCTGCGCCACATCGGTCGAATAATAAGTGAGTATTACACCCGTTAGTGTCCCACTACTGGGGAAAGACCAATTATAATAATAAAAAAAATATGTAAGTTAAAAATGTCTCTATTAAATCATCACAAGGATCATTTTGAAACGTCTTAAAACTAGTTGCTAGGTTCTTGTGGTTATTGGTTACTGTAGGTAGTACAAGCTTTGTTTAGTTAAGGGCCAGAAGGAGCTGTGTAAAATGTCTGTAAATATTTATTTATATCGTATTATTTAACGGCAGTCATTATACGTTTCTAACAAAAGTGTAAGTACAACCAAAGCTTGACAAACGGCTCTGCAACCGGCACAAATTGCCAATCACGAAAAACAGTTGACAAGCTAACCCGATAGCCCCATAATCTACAAGTTACAAGTAGACTTGTAAATTATGTGGATACTGATATTTGCGATCATTAGTACGAGTACTATGTAGGTACTAGTCGGAGAGAAAGGCGTACGAGTTAAAATTAACCGTTTTGTAAACTCTTACGCAACCCTTATACTAAGTTTGAGAGCACTTTCGGTTTCGTACGGTAACTTGATACTATTGTTGCTTTCAATAGATAGATAGATAGATAAGTCAATTATTTGCAACTTCAAGCACACACATACAAAATTAATACATTGAAAGAGTGCTATAACTACAATAATACAGTAAAAGAAAAAAAAAAAAAAAAGATCTATGTGTGTGTTGCAGTATGACAAAAATTAAGTATAAAATTCAATGTAAGTATATAAATAAACTTTATATAGTATAAAGATATTATAAATAAATATTAAGATCTAAAGATAGCTCAACTGATCCAGACATGCTGGCTGCATTGTACACGCGTCGCTTCGACCAGCCATGAACTCTTAGAGCGATTCAAATTAGGACCTAAACTGAATTGTCAAAAAAATGTGTACCATAACTTCAATAATTATTAATTTCATGGTACAATTTTTTTTGACAATTCAGTTTAGGTCCTAATTTGAATCGCTCTAAGAGTTCATGGTATGGGGGCAGACGCCCGGAAATAATTTTGAAAACGCGGTAAGCCCCGGCACGCGCCATAGCGCAATGGTCACAGAAACCAATGTAGAACTCAGTATATATTCCAGATTCCACAACGCTACGTTTGAAATAAAAAAGTCCAAACGTCTAGGTGCTAATGCTAAGGTCCATTCTTAAGACCTAATCACTCTCGAACATTTGTCCTGACCGGGGATCGAACCCGGGCCGTAACCTTGTTAACTGGGTACTCGCCCACCGCCACCGCGCCACCGAGGTCGTATCTTTATCAGCAACTTAACATAAAAGGAGCACTGGTGGTCTAGTGGTAGTGACCCCGCTTTGATCCTTAGGTAGTGGGTTCGAACCCGGTCGTGCACCTTGGATTTCCTATTCGAAAAATGTATACGCGCAATGCCAGTGCTCTCATACGGCGAAGGAAAACATCGTGAGGAAACCGGCATGTCCGAGTACTAAAAATTCGGAAGACATGTGCCATCCCAACCAACAATGTGACCCAATCACTCACGCTTGAGAGTAGACCAGTGTCCCAGCAGTGGGAACATTAGAAGGCTGTCATGATGATGATGATAATGCCCAATAGTCAAAAATAGTTCTGCCCGTCCCCAAACTATGATCACCCTCACCTCACCTCACACCCTGTGTTGTGGATATCAGAAACTAGGACTGTCGTACTACACTATTAATCACTGACTCATACGAACTTACCTAAAAACACGGGTTGATCTCACGAATTTGATCTCACTTATTATTATTTTTCATTTGCACCCAAAAATAATTAACATGAACTACCATTTGGTCCCAATTCCAGTTTAGGTATGAGTAAGTACAGCGGGTCCTTAGCGGCCAAAAGCGATACATTTAGTTTGTTACTCAGGTTGTCCTTCGACATAGGCCTCCTCTAGATCTGTGCCTAGATTCTTTCACTCATCTCTGTCACGAGTTAGTCTTCTTCATCCTTTTGGTAAATCACCTTCATCCTCATCTCTTAATTTGGCATCCGTCTTTTTCCATTTCTAGGATACCATTCCATTACGGCTTTCGTCCATATCTTTGTTCGTTCTTTATAACGTGGCCAGTCCAGTTATTACTACTCACATTTATTACTTACTAGCAGTCTGTCCCAGCCTTGCGCATGTGCAATGAAACCGCATCCGTGCAAATCCGGGGCCGGTCGCTAGAAATAATAAAAATAAATAAATAATGCTGGACAATCCACACAGCATCATCTAGCCCCAAGGTAAGCTGCTGTTAAACAGAGCTGTGTTTATGGGTACTAGATGACGAACTGAAAATATTTGTAGATCGTACAAACATTTGACCCGAGGCGGGAATCGAACCCGCAACCTCCGCGTCGCAGGCGGACCTGCGCCCGCTGCGCCATATCGGTCGTCAAGAAATGAAATGAAATATGAAATGAAATATATTTATTTGCTTGAAGTGTGGTAAAGCGGTACAAGATAATAGGGTAGGTTTTCTGTGTCACACACTTCGTCGGAAACGACATGCAAAATTTAAATTACTATTCTAAGAAGCTACTTTACTATAATAATGATATAAATTAATAATTAAACAACCAACATAGCGATAAATTAAAATTTCAGATTAGAATGTCAAGAGTAAAATTATAAAAAAGGAAACATAAGAATATAAATAATTAATAAAAATAACAATAATAATTTTTAAATACATTTCAATTTAATTGATCATGTCTTTTACGCTATAAAAACATTTGTCTACAAGCCACAGATACAGTTTTGTTTTAAATTGTCTTAGTGGCAATTCTCGAATTGCTTTAGGAATTTTATTAAATATCTTTATCGTCATTATATAGCTACTTTTATGCGTCAATGCAGTCTTTCGTATTGGCAACATTAATCTAGTTGGATCCCTATATTTGAGCCTTGAATAGGAAATATCGGTATATTTATCAAAAAACTTTTCATGCTCCATGACAAAACAACCTACTTGAAATACGTAAAGCCCTGTTAAGGTTAACAATTTCAATTTCTTATATATGGAAATAAGTATAGCCTATGTTGCTCATTACTGAGCAGAGCTCATTATGTAGCATTCTAATGGTGAAAGAATTTTTTAAATCGGACCAGTAGTTTGAGTTTATTTGTAACAAACAGAAATACAAATCTTTTTAATATTAGTATAGAAAAATCAAACGCGGAACTTAATGCTTTAAAAATATGGTTAGATCGGTTTCCGGTGCTTTTTTAATTGAGTTAAGTGCTTTTAAATGGCTGATGTCTTCTAATAATGTGTTTTTAACAAACATAGTAGTACGAATATCGTTGGTTTTAATTAATTTTAAATACATCACTCATCAATATTTTGACTTGATAAAAAACTTATCTTCGAACATTAGCAGTGAGACACAAATGGTCTAAAACATAAAATAATCGGTTTGTTGTTGAATTAAATCCACTCTTTTAGCTGCAAGGTGATCCTATGACTCAGCGCTATTTGCTCCGGTTTCTGAAATGTTATTAGGAATAATTAAAAAATGTGAAAGGCAATCTAATAAGTAAGACATTTCAAGTTAGAATAATTTGTTAAAGCCTCTTGATTAGAGGTACATAATTACATTACCTACATTACAAAATATAAAGACCGTTACAAACAATCTATAGATGGCTCAACTGATCCAAATCACTGCCATAGTAGACGACCGATGTGGCGCAGCGGGCGCATGTCCGCCTGCGACGCGGAGGTTGCGGGTTCGATTCCCGCCTAGGGTCAAATATTTGTACGATCTACAAATATTTTTCCCGGGTGTTCTGGGTATTTTCTACATATAATAAAAAATATCTATTGTATTGTATTAAGTTTATATATCAGTCACCTAGTACCCATAAAACACAGCTCTGTTTAACAGCAGCTTACCTTGGGGCTAGATGATGATGTGTGGATTGTACAGCAAAAAAAAAAAAAATAGTCATTGGTTTGGCTATAGTACGCGTGTCGCAACACTTATGTTATTTCAGCGATTGTCAAACGTGTCGATGGATGCGGGATCAATCGCACTTGCGTCACTTTCTATGTGCGGTCGTTAACCTGCATTACAATTGCATACTGGAATATCTGACTTCGCCTGTTTTTTGTACGCAATAAATTAAACTCATGTTTTTAAATTTAAAAGCGGCGACTAGTGTTCTGCAGTTGCCGTTGGCGCCATGGAAGACCAGCGCTAAAGTAGTATGTATGCTGCTTTAGCAAATGCTGAATGGCGACCATTTTCGAAGACTTATGATCTACATGTACTCGTATATATGCTTAACTGCTTAGATATACACTTTTAATATTATTACCAACTACTTTGTATCAACTGTCTCGAAATAAACTTTTTTACTTTACTATACTTTGACTGGCAGCAATCATTACAATTTCACTATCATTGAGCGGTCGTGACGTAGCTGGCTAAGCTGTTCTCAACAGTTCAAGGAAGTTGAGCACTATTCCGCGTAGTCATCATTTGGATGGGTGACCGCCAGTGGCAATTTCAACTGAGCGCTCCCGTGCTTCGGAGCCTCCAATCCGGGACCCACTGATGACGTGCCCTCCGCGGAGGGCACGTCATCAGTGGGTCCCGGATTTTTCAAAGTTGTTAGGCCACGACAGAGGCCGTCGGGTGGTCTAGTAACTCTGTCACCAGAGTTGACCACTTACTCATACGAACTTACTTACTATTCACCACCTCAGCCAGTCTAGGCTCTCCAATCACTACCCAAGCCTGGATTGGCAGAATAGGACTAAAAATCGTGAATGATTTACGGATTTGAATTGAAAAAAAATTAAAAATGAATTAAAAAAATTTGTACACGTTATCCTGTCGTCAGCTTTAGGGTAAGCCCGGGATAGTAGCCCCACTTTTTAACTAACTTTAGCTATTTATATGTTCAGTATATACTTAAATAAAAAATATCAAAAAATCAATTTATACTATAGTCATTAGTTTTAATTTAAGTTTAATAAATAAACTAAATAAAGTTTTTAAGTACTGTTTGTTTCACAAATAACGTAAATAAAAAAAACCAAAATAAATAAACATACATAAATAAAAAAAAGGATTTAAATATTTACATTAAGTTCTATACGGATGTAAACTGGCACTTGTTCAAACAGTTTAGTTCCCAGAACCTCCTAACTGCTTTTGAAATAGTTCCAATGTAAACGCTTTCGAATCCATCAATAAAACCGCGACCTTCGCCCACCTGTTATTACATGTATGTAATGTGTATGTACTTCAATTGATTGACACATTGGAGATGAAACGCTTAGTATTGCTACATATTACGAAATGTAACCGAAGATGTACTTATAACCTACTAATTTGCAAATGTCAGACTTAATAAACATACAACATTTAATATAGCGAGTAAATACGTCTAATTTGACACGTCTGTGGTAATTTTGCATTTGCGCTTACGCGTTAATTTACCCGCAATTGAAAAAAAATAATATTTAATATGCTTTCATTCTGTTTTTATGTTACCTAATTCTTGCATAGCTCTTAGAATAAGTTAGCTTACTTAGGAGCGCTCGTGAGTCGTCTTAGTTGTTCTTAAAACAGATAAACGAAGTTAAGCACTGTTCCGCGTAGTTATCATTTGGATGAGTGACCGCCAGTGGCAATTTCAACTAAGCGCTCCCGTGCTTCGGAGGGCACGTTAAGCAGACGGTCCCGGCTTTTTCAAAGTGGTTAGGCCATGACAGAGGCCTTCGGGCGGCCTAGAAACTCGGTCACCAGAGTTGGCCACTGACTCATACGAACTTACTTAGAATAAGTTAGTTGAAGTGGCCAGGCCATATAGCTCAGAGAACAAATAACCGCTAATGTTTTTTTTTTTTTTTATTTTTATTATATAACTGAAGTGGCAACCAAGCGTACGGCCCACAAGATGGTAAGCGGTTACCGCAGCCTATGGACGCTTGCAATACCAGAGGTATCACTCGCGGGTTGCCACCTTGAGGCATAGATCGAAAGCTTCATGTGCCAGTAATTTCACCGGAAACCATACCCTTCACACCGGAACACAGCAATGCGAGCATTACTGCTTTGCGGCAGAAATAGGTATGGTGGTAGTCCTTCCCCGGACGAGCTCTATCACAGAGAACTCTACTACTCTTTAGTTTTAACACAAATAATTTTTCTCAGTCTTAAAAGTTGTATGACCTTTCAAACTAGGACTCAGTGGGTGCTGATTTCTGAGATTTATGCAAATTACTATAATCGAAAGAGTACGTAAACAACGCGCGTCCTTGAGTGACTTGACATCCGCCAACGCGCTCTATCGATTTTCTACGTACATAGATTCGTCTACAATAAGGCTTCACTGTCCACTAGCGCGTAATAACCGAGAAAATAACTCGGCAAGACCACGCGAAAGTGAACCGTATGTTAGAAAAGATTAGGCGTATCCGACAAGCGCAGTGATTGCTGTTATGTCGTTCTGTGTGCACTGCTACTTAGAGATAGTGAGCAGTACCGGTAATTAAGGTGGATATGCGTTGTAGTGACCTTGTCTTCGATTTGATTTCTATGATAAATGACTACCAAGACACAGCTGACCTAATATGGCTTGAACTACATTTAATTAATTTAATTTAATTCATTGCATTTAACGCTATGCATTTCGTGCTTTTGAAGATGAAGTAAGTTTGAATGCGATCGATGAGATGAGCTCTATAACATTTATTGCATAAATACTTGAACCTCTGGAGGGCGATTCCCGTGCCATAGATAAATGGCAAAATTTTTGACAGTTTTGACGATATTATATCACATGTGACATTTATCTTTTATCCATTTGACGATATTATATCACATGTGACCATTTAACATGTGAACCTCTGGAGGGCGATTCCCGTGCCATGGATAAATGGCAAATTTTTTGACAGTTTTGACGATATTATATCACGTGTGACCATTTATCTTTTATCCATTTGACGATATTATATCACATGTGATAAGTATATGCACGAAAATCGCCCTCCTGAATTATTATTAAGAAAATATCAAGTATTTATTAAACAAGTCGAATGTGGAAAGTCATATTCTTTATTTATTTATTCATTTGTATTAGCTGCTCTCTACGTGAGGTTTCCAACAGGGAATTATGAATAATAATGTTATTTAAATATTAGTTAGTTTAGGTCGATGCTTGAATTTAGCACCATGCACTAATGCATTGAAAATCTAATACCAGACGCGCTACCAATTTGAATACCAGAAATTAGAGATAGCTTGTGCTGGGTTATAGGATCACCCGTTGTTGAAGTATTCTACAGTTTGATTTTAATTTTGTTGCTTGACTCTGAGTGGCCACATGGCGCTTGGCCATTTGACCAACAAAAAAGAGGCTCATAGGAAACCAGTTTGAACAATTAAAATAACGATAGATATAATAGGTTTTTTTGTCTGTATATAACAGGATGTTGATACTTGCACTAACAAGTTTATTAGTTACTAGCGGCCAGTCCTGGCTTCACACGGGACATGATAGCCTATGTTAAAAAAAGACTGTCACCATACTCTCGATACTCATCATCATGACAGCCTCTAATGTTCCCACTGCTGGGACACTGGCCTACTCTCAGGCGAGAGTGATTGGGTCTTAATCCACCACGCGGACCCAATGCGGATTGGTGGATGGCACATGTCTTTCGAATTTTTAGTTCTTGGACATGCCGGTTTCCTCACGATGTTTTCCTTCACCGTATGAGAGCACTGGCATTGCGCACATAAATTTTTCGAACAGAAAAATCCATCGGTGCACGACCGGGTTTGAACCCACGACCTTAGGATCGGAAGGCGGGGTCACTACCACTAGACCACCGGTGCTCTCACTCTCGATATTACAAAGTTTTAATGTGATAAAATTGGCAGGTACATGAGGTTAAAATATAAATCGTGAATCTCAATGTGCACTTATTAGCGCATAACAATAGGTGAAGGCAGACCGAGGTTTATTTATAAATATAAAGAGATGTAGGTACGAGTAGGTAGGTAGGTATTATAATTAATATAATAATGTAACTTATACAATGAGCTCTTTCTGCCCGTTGGGACAGTGACATCTTTTTAAAAGCACGTTAAAATTCAGGCTTTTTTAAAGTTAGGCCATGACAGAGGCCTTTAGGCGGCCTATTGACTCCATCAGCAGAGTGGCAGACTCGTACAAACACACTTAAAACTAGCCTAGTGTCGCAGAAATTACCAAGATCTATATTAAATAAACAGAGCTACAAGTGTTTTAAGAGTAGTAGTAGTAGAATAGTTCTTTAGACCTCGTCCGGGGAAAGACTACCACCATACTTATTTCTGCCGCCAAGCAGTAACGCTCTCATTGCTGTGTTCCGGTTCGAAGGGTATGGTGTCCTGTGAAATTACAGGCACATGAAACTTTCCATCTAACGTCTCAGGGTGGTAAACGCAAGTGATATCTATGATGTTGCATGCGTACATAGGCTACGGTAACCGCTGACCATCAAGTTACCACTTTAGTAGTATTAAAAAAAAAAATAAGTTATTAAAAGCTTGGCAAAAGGTATGTTTATTTTAGGCCTCGAGAAAGGACTGATCCGCTTGTAAAGGGAAAGGATAAGGGATATTAAATTATGTCCTCAGTTTCTCCTTCAATGGAGATACCGTTTATTACCAAAATACCCGCCACAAAAGCCATTTTTGGGGATTTTGTGGTACAACATCTAAATTTTTGGAGATTTTAGTAGACCAGGTATATAAATTTCTTAAATCTCCACCATCCACTACTTTTTACAAACATACTCTTAGAAACATACGAATTCGATAACAACCTTGAAACCAATCCTCGCGTCGCGCCTAAAGGAAAATGTTTTCTTTAACCATTCACACTCATTCATTATAACCGGCGCGGGTAAAGTCGTTTAAAATACGATTTGGCTTGTTTTTATAAATCTCTACCGTAGGTCCGTAGCACGAAACCGAAGTGGGGATTTCTTGGTGGGGATTTTTTCCCCACCAAGAACTTTTTTCTCAAGGTCGGGCATGAGGTAGAATGTATGAATGTATGTATTCTAATACTTATTTCCATAATATTCGATTTAATTAAACATGGTTCGGTTATTGTGTTACCACGGCGACGATGTTCGAAGAACCAACATTGATTATAAACATCCAAGAACGTCTATTACATCGACATACTGTACCATTTAAAGGGCAATGTGTACGCTTCTTTAACAAAGTCCCAAGCGACATACAAAATTTATCAATTGTCAAATTTAAAAACTTAATATAACAAAATCTGTCTCAAAAAGCTTACTATAAAACAACCGATTACCTAGATGATAAAAAAGCTTGGGACGAATGTGCTCCAACTCTACTTGGAATCCATAACAATAGCAAGGTTCATGCCAAAAAAGCGATAGGAACCCAGCCGGTGTTGTTGCCAGTTCTTTTACGGCATGGGCGCGTTGGAACTGGTGTAAATTTTCCTAGCTTGTAAGACGTTTCTAAGTGATCCTTGTGATTCTACTGAATAAATAATTTTTGATTTTGATTCTGATTTTGATTCGATTTGTACTTTTTCAAAGTTGTTAAGCCATGACAGAGGCCTTCTGGCGGCCTAGGATCTCTGTCACCAAAGTTGGCCTCTGACTCATAGGAACTTACTTATTCGATTTGTATTAAACGTAGTAGCAATATTTTATTACATTATTTAGTAAAGATCAGAAGAAGAAAATTCCATAGCCTTTTAACGACTCCGGGTAATAAACGCCATGATGTCATAATGTGCTAGGAGCCAGATGGGAAGAGTGTCAAAATGTACAAAATCCTCACGACAAAATGGCCAATTGTCACAATGTACACATGATCAAAAACATTGAAGATAAAATGGCCAATACATTAAATGCCATGGAGATGGATGAATGGATGGATGGGATTGAATTTGATGGGATTTTTTCCCCATTACAACGTGCTAAACACAGAAGCTTTCAGATATAAAGCTAGGACACCTAGATAACCAAGCTAAACTAAGCTTAGTTGACACTAGCATTAAATCTTGAATCTTGCAAAAGTTTTGTGTAAGCAGTTTCTACAGTGTACCCAGTCGCGGCAATCTTAATTGCTTGCGGAAGTTTTCCTGACAGTGTAAACTTCGCTTTGAAATAAACAAACTGAGCTGTAGATCGCCGGTAGTTTGTTGATACAGGAATATCTACTTTAAATCGATAGTTGTTAGTACTATTTTAATTTAAAGACTTTTTAGTGCAGCGTTCGTTACTTTGGATAAAAACAATCTCCGGTCAGCTTTGGTCAGTCGTTTCTCTTCTAATCGTTCACCGCTTTATTACGGCTTCTAGTATTGATATGTTTTATTACCGTCATTATAGAGAGCACCAGTCTAGTATTTAGTGACCCCGTCTTCCGATCCTTAGGTCGTAGGTTCGAACTCGGTCGTAATGGATTTTCCTATTTGAAAAAATGTCGACCAAGAACTCAAAATTCGAAGAACATGTGCCATCCATCATTTTTAAGAGTAGTAGAGTTCTCTGTTATAGAGCTCGTCCGGAGAAGGACTACCACCATACCTATTTCTGCCGCCAAGCAGTAATGCTCGCATTGCTGTGTTCCGGTGTGAAGGGTCTGGTTTCCGGTGAAATTACTGGCACATGAGGCTTTCGATCTTAGCCTCAAGGTGGCAACCCGCGAGTGATATCTCTAACCGCTTACCATCTTGTGGGCCGTACGCTTGGTTGCCACTTCAGTTGTATAAAAAAAAAACCACCAATCAGCATTGGATCCTCGTGGTGAATCAAGGGTCACTATCATTTGATATTTTGGTGGATCAAGGCACTCCCTTTTAGGCCAGTGACCCAGTAGTGTGAACATAAGAAGGCTCATGATGATTACTGCCGTCATTTGACGGAGGGCGCGTATTCGAAGAACTTAGTTACAGAGTTAGTTAATTTAGTGAAATCGTACAAGCTGTATGAATGAGCCTTGGGGTAATGAGCGCCTAGTCGGGTCACGGCACTAATCTCGTTAGTGCACGCGCTCTTTCGGTACACTTAGAAACTAGTGCTCACATCTGTACGCTTCTTTAACTATGTCACAGAGTAATAACAAAGTCCAAGTACCTACTTAACAAATACGATAACGAAAAAATGTATCCATTGGTCAAATAAGCCCCATTATTCGTAAACAAACTGTAATTTTAGCGATTTGCCAAGTATTGTCTGTCCTTGTCATTATTATGCCAATGGACAAAAACGAATGTGCTCTAACTCTCTAAGGTGAATAAAGTCACAAGAATCACTTCAAAGTTATTCTTGTGACTTTATTGAATAAAACTTCTACTAAACTCTTTTAACTTCGACTACTGATATCTTTTAATAAATTAGCTAACAGAGGTTATACGAGTATATAATTTAATCTGAAAGAATTTTTTAACGATTTTTCATACGATTTTTAAACCAACGACCCCCTAAACAGTTAACACCATCTTAAATATTTGAACAGCGTTTTCAAAATTCAAAAAATTCAAAATTATTTTATTTGTTTGAATGTGGTACATACATTGCAGTTCTTATACAGAAAAAAGTGGCTCACACTCCCATAATCTGGGATACAAATATTATATTTATTTACCTACTTACATCAAGAGTCTAAAACAGTATTATTTTTTCACCTACATTGTATAATTTCTATGTTTTAGAATTCAGGCTTAAAAATATTACGGTACTACTTCTTCTTCTTTTGTTTTATGGCCTCTGTGGCTAGTTTGCCACAATTTTGCCAGTGTCAAGTGTATTAGTTTGATTGTCGCTTAGCAACGTAAACAAACGAAATTTGGAAAGAAACGATGACTTTTCTTTCAAAATTCTCCTGGAAAGTCTTTGACTAAATTACCAACCATCATTACCCCTCCATTTCAATTACTAACAGTTGTGCTAAGTAAACAAGTTAAATTGGATAAACTGCCAACAAATTTACGCAATAAAACTTAAAATAACACGAGATAAATAATTAAAATGGGAAGACCCATGTCGTTTTGACAAGATAGCCAAAGACAATCCTTACGGTACTACAACATCCTAACCAGAAATAAATATTAGCATGTCAAAATCACTGTCAAAATCCCCAAGTTCAGTCTAAAGAGGAATCTGACACAAAAATATTCCTAACTCCCATAATAAGGGAAAATCTTATTTACTATTCTGTAAAATCTTTAAATTAAATACCTAGATTATTGAATACCTGAATAAAATAATACTCCTTTGAAGAGATAATTATTATTTTGGTACTATTCTGATATTTCAATAAAATATTCGTTCGTAACTAAAATGCAGATTTATTTAAAAAGATCTTAGAGACAAAAGTTCCATAAAAAATAGAGAAATATTCTTCATCTTCACTTTAGTCTTAGAAGACGCTTGTAAAATGTAATTTTACAGTAGGCTACAATTCATATATTTATTCAAACTTTTGGATCACACACAGTAATTCTTAGTCTTGCCATATTATACTATATAAATTATATATATATAAGACCACCACCCGCTACGGGGCGCACACACTCGAATATTTCATTATTACGTCGCTTAACTCGATTCCCAACAATGATAAATAATAATTGAGCGGAAAAACGTAATTGTTTTTTTTTGTTTACTTGGGATTTTTAAGACAAAATACACATAAAAAAAAATTATAGGCACATATATTATTTTTTTTTATGTGCGGAACTTATCCCTTAAGTTTGTCAGATTGATAATGAATGTCCCTGTATATTTAATTGTATAGCATACCTATTGTCTTATATGAGTATGCTTTCCTTTTGTGTTTGTAAAGGTAATTTTACCCAAAACCAGCTGAAACAGCGATCACTTCGTTTAGCTACATACAAGTTTATACTTCGTTAGAACGAGCTCAACGTATCCTCCGGCAGCGGGTAATTCCTTACACACAGTAATACACTGCTTGTATAATAACTTAACTGCACCTTACCTACCATAGTTAATATGTATTATTCGTGTACTATGATGACCATTTTGAAATAAACATTTATTTTATCTTATCTTATCTTATGTGGCATAACTACAAAAATAATAATAATGAAAAATGAGGTAAATTAGAAAGTAAGTACATCGTAAGTTAGCAGTGTAATAGGGGCTTTGTCAATTAGATTACATCACCCAAACCAGAAATAAATATTTGCAGATGCATAAATTTTGTAATCACATCCTAACAACGGGGGTCTATTAAAAGTATTGTTATAAGACAGGCGTAAACTTGATCGAGAATGTCGACTGGTCGATATGACCTGACCTTTCGCAAAGGCCCAGTCCGTGGCACAAAGAGTTTCGATTGAAAGGCGATAGTGTCCTAATTAACAATGACGCAATGATATCAGCTATCAATATCAATTTGAGAGCCTTGTACACAGAATAACTATATATAAAATAATTGTACATACCTATTTCTGCCGCCAAGCAGTAATGCTCGCATTGATGTGTTCCGGTGTGAAGGGTATGGTTTCCGGTGAAATTACTGGCACATGAGGCTTTCGATTTTAGCCTCAAGGTGGCAACCCGCGAGTGATACCTCTGGTATTGCAAGCGTCCATAGGCTGCGGTAACCGCTTATCATCTTGTGGGCCGTACGCTTGGTTGCCACTTCAGTTGTATAAAAATAAATTAAAGTAATTCTGGGGACTTTCACTATGTCGTCTACCCATCTCGCCAACGGACGACCGACGTTTCTGTAACTGTAAATGTTTTAGATTAGCACAGGACCGCGGTAGATGGCTCAAACTAAGGGAGGCCTATACCCAGCAGTGGGTGAAGTCAGGCTGTGTATGATGATGATGAATTCTGGTGAACTAGTGGCGTCCGATCTAAGGTCATGGGTTTGAAACCGGTCGTGTACCAATTGGTTTTATATTTAGCAAACGGTACTCGTACGATGAAGGAAAATTCGTGCCAAAACTTAAAGATATTAAAATCCAAAGCCATCTTTATTTATTTAGGTTCTACTATTATATATGCGAATGTCTGTGATATAGAATTCTTAGCGAATCGCTAAAATAACAATGTTTTATGAAAAGGGGTAAGTTAACAAAATGTTTACATAATCGTCTCTACAATGTTGCAGAGCTCGTGTTATATTATTACTGTGAGGCAGTGGTTAGATGAAATGCAAGATACAATTTAATTATACGGAGGAAATGACTGAAAAAATTACAGTGCTCGGTAGTAGCTACGCTTACATAGTTTCTTGTCTTTTTAGAGTTCCGCAGCTGACAAAACGGAACCTTTATAAGATTACATTGTCTGTCAGTCTGTCACTATCAGTCACTCAAAATGCTTTGTAAGTGGAAAATAGCTCCATAACTCAATGCAATGTCTAATTTGACGACCAATGTGGCGCGGTGGGCGAAGGTCCGCCTGCGACGCGGAGGTTGCGGGTTCGATTCCCGCCTTGGGACAAATGTTTGTAGGATCTGCAAATATATGTTCCGGGTGTTCTGGGTGTTTTCTATGTATAATAAAAAATATCTATCTATGTATTGTATTGTAATAAATATATATCAGTCATCTAGTACCCATAATACAGCTCTGTTTAACAGCAGCTTACCTTGGGCTAGCTAGATGATGCTGTGTGGATTGTCCAGCCTTATTTATTTATTTATTTATTTATAATTTTTGTATAGAAATTGCAAAAATTAAAACGTTAACCTTTACAAAAACACATTGTCTGTCAGTCTAATCAGCTGTCGGTCTGTTACCCTTTTAGAAACAGCTAAAATATCAATTTAAAAATATATACCACTTAAAATGCTTTGTCAGTTAATAGTGCCGTGGAAAATATCTAATTATTTTTTTTGTATAGAAAGCTTAGTTGTATTAATTAGTAAGTTCTTTTGTAATTATTATTTTCCTGCTCATTGCATAATATTGTAAAAGTTTTTATCATGTTTCTCAGTAAGCGATTTTGTAAATCTTATGAGAAATAAATAATCTAAAACCTAAAATTGCAAAATTAAACTTACTTACTTACTACCAGTACCTACTAAAACTTATAAATAGACGGCCATAATCTTGATATCTTTGCCTGATGTTAAGCGCTTCGCCGCCTGACTATAACAGTTAAGTAAAGTAAAGTAAAGTAAAAAATATATTTATTCAATCATATCACAAGGATCATTTTGAAACGTGTCAAAGCTAGGTGAATTTACGCCAGTTCCACGCGCCCCAGCCTAGAAGAATCTAGCAACAAACTCGGCTTGGTTCCTAGCTTTTTTAAAATTTTTATGATTATTGTTTTAAATAAGTACTTTTACATTCAGATACAAGCTCTTTATAAGAGTTCTAAAATAAAAATGAATTTTAACATGAAACTCGACCTTATTAATATTTTATATTTGCACGTTATAGAACAGAAGCAAAAGTATGAGTAGTTAATACAATCTAGACCTAAAAACCACGATATATTTCTACATAAGGCAATTAAATAACATTTGAATTGTTTTTTTTTGATGATCCCTCTTCATCATATAACAGCGTGGGTTATTCCTGATGACCCCCACTGCTGTGTCATCCAAAGCTTTACATTTTATGCGAAGCACTGCACTGCGCTCGATACCCAGAGTTGTAGTTGTTTTATTTTCCCAGTAGAGGTGGTCTAGTGATAGTGACCCTGTATTCCGATCCTAAGGTTGTGGGTTCGAATCTGTTCGTGCACAAAATATTTATGTGCGCAATGCCAGCGCAGTCGCATACGGTGAAGGAAAACATCGTGAAGAAACCGGCATGTCCAAACACTAAAAATTCGAAAGACATGTGCCCTCCACCAATCCGCTTTGGGTGCGCGTGGTGGTTTAAGACGCAATCACTCTCGCTCGAGAGTATACCAGTGTCCCAGCAGTGGGAACATTAGAAGGCTGTCATGATGATTTCCCCAGTAATTTCACTCTCTACAGTGCCTTTCAAACCTAAACACAGTGCAGCTTGCACACTACTGCTTGGAGGTGGAATATCTGGCACTGCGGTGGTACCCACCAAGACGGACTCTTGCTGGAGAGTCCTACCACCAGGTTCATAGACAGTGGGCGGATACATGATGAATTATTCTTTTCGTTAGTTATAAATTTACGTACATAATGTACCCTTAAGTACCCTGTGGAACAAACTGCATCTAGTTGGCAACACAGTTTTGCAGTTATCATAGTTTTTCCAATTTTTTACTGTACCATTGTAATGTTCCGAAAATAAAACTTTTTATTATTATTATTGTACTATCAACGAAATAGAATAATAACCGAGGCAGACCAAGAAAGCGCTGGTGTGACGACCTAGACGTCTTCCACAAGGGCTGGTAGGAGATGGCAGAGGACCGGGATAAGTGGAGGGATGCAGGGGAGGCCTTGGCCCAAACGTGGGACTGTACAGGCTAGATAAAAAATATATATAATTTTTAAGTATAGTTCTCTCGGTGGATCTAGGCTTCCGTGAAGTTAGCCGTTTGTGATGCGCAAAGACAAATCTCCATTGCGCATCGAAACGGCTAACTTCACGGAAGCCTAGATCCGCCGAGAGAACTATAAGTTCGTATGAGTCAGTGGCCAACTCTGGTGACAGTGTTTGAAATGATGATGATGAAGCATCATGATGCTTGCAATCGTGTAAAGAACTCATGATTTCAACAATTCCACTCACACGATTCCTTTATATTTAGTAGATCATTTAAATGCGGTAAAACCGAAAACCAAGCTCCAATCGAAAACAGACTTTAAAACTAAGAACCAAGGCTTAATATTGTGTGTTAATTGATAACACAGGTATTGAGAGACACTTGTGGTAGATGATATAAATTCACGACTGTCTCACGAAATTATTCTTATTGACGGCAGCGTAATATTATTCTCACAGGGTCTGATGACTAAATTAAGTGTAATTGTAGTAGAGTTCTAAGAGTAGTAGAGTTCTCTGTGATAGAGCTCGTCCGGGGAAGGACTACCACCATATCTATTTCTGCCGCCAAGCAGTAATGCTCGCATTGCTGTGTCCCGGTATGTAGGGTATGGTTTCCGGTGAAATTAGTGGCACATGAGGCTTTCAATCTTAGCCTCAAGGTGGCAACCCGCGAGTGATACCTCTGGTATTGCAAGCGTCCATAGGCTGCGGTAACCGCTTACCATCTTGTGGGCCGTACGCTTGGTTGTCACTTTAGTTGTACAAAAAAAAGTGTTTTCGGCAGAATATCAGCGATAGTAAACGCCTTAGTGGACATAATGCTGAGTCGAGGCCCTTTTGCTGCTTTAGCACACAATATACCTAGATTGAACTGTTTTACAAACTTATTTTTAAGTATTAAGTATATAATGCTTGACAATCCACACAGCATCATCTAGCCCAAGGTAAGCTGCTGTTAAACAGAGCTGTATTATAGGTACTAGATGACTGATATATATTTAATACAATACAATACATCGATAGATATTTTTTATTATACATAGAAAACACCCAGAACACCCGGAACAAATATTTGCAGATCCTACAAACATTTGTCCCAAGGCGGGAATCGAACCCGCAACCTCTGCGTCGCAGGCGGACCTTCACCCACCGCGCCACATTGGTCGTCTTGCTATCTTAATGCAAATGCTATCTTATTTTTTCTTTTTTGTTTTATCTATCTGTATAATTCAAATGATTTTCAAATGTGTATTGTGTGCTAATGTGGACACATCACACACATCTACATTGTCTAGGGATATTCAACATTTTGTTGATTTTTACAAAAACTGAAAATAATATCTTTAGAAAACTAGGTATGGCAAGAATCTTTATTTTGTGTTGTTTATTAATTATAATAAAAGCCTATTAATAATAAAAAATATAAAAAAAATTAATTAAAAGAAATTATTTTCAGTTTTTGTAAAAATCAACAAAATGTTGAATATCCCTAGACAATGTTGATGTGTGTATGTCTTAACAGCGGATTTTTCTATGACTTTAGATATATTTTAGTGTTTAAATAGTCTTATTTCTATGGATCTAATGTACAACGTATTAACATATAAATTCCTTGTCTATTGCACATAGGAAGGGTGCTGAGTGCTGACACATTTCTATTTTTCCCCTTTGCATAATTTATTCGGCAATGTAATCTATTTAGTGATTGTCGTCAATATTATAGGTTTTATATCTTTTTATTATCTCTTTAACCTTATATATAAAAATGAATCGCTGTGCGTTAGTCTCGCCAAAACTCGAGAACAGCTGGACCGATTTGGCTGGTTTTGGTTATGAAATATTTAAAATGAAATTAATTCATAATTTATTCCACTCAGATACAAAATAGTACATTTGGAAAAGTCAGTAGGTAAATTCAATAAGTTAGAAATAATAGTCCAGGGAAGGTTTAAACGGCGAGAAAATATGGAAAAAATGCAAAAAAAAAAAACAGCATGAGGTTCTTCAAAAAGGGCGTTTTAAAATTTTTAAAGGGTCGGCAAAGCGCGAGTGATGCCTCTGGTATTGCAAGCGTTCATAGGCTACGGTAACCGCTTAACATCAGGTGGGCCGTATGCTAGTTTGCCACAATAGTGGTATAAAAAAAAAAAAAAAAAAAACGAGTGAAAACGCGCGGGTCAGCTAGTAAATAATATAAATCTATTATTGGCTCTGAGATTGATAGATTTTCAAAAAGCTATAGATTAAAAAAAAAACTTGATAATTAGGATACTCACCATAATGTTTTTCTGATACTGAATCAACAGCGGTGTAACGTAACAAGTACTTTAGCTATCGATCGAGATAAGAACAGAGTGGTTTACTTCTAGGTGTTTGCTAGCGTTTATTCGCGGCTTCGCTCACAACAGTAAATACTTACCCCATCTTACAATAGTAGTAGAGTTCTTTGTATATCACGAGCTGACCCACGCGGCTTCACCCGCAATTTTTGCAAGTTTCATTCACCCGCAAGTTTTTATGCTATCCCATAGGAACAGTTCATATATGTTATTCCAGGATTTAAGCTATCTACATTCCAAATTTCGTACTAATCGGTTATGTCGTCACGGAGATACGTGGTAACAAACATACACACACACCCACACACACAGACTTTCGCATTTTTTATATTAGTAGGATTATTATACTTTAAATAATTTACTTTAACTTTAACTTCAAGAACGTAATAACACGAAATACAAAGCACATTCCACAGGTATAATCAGAATCATCAGCAAGTAAAAACAAGGCGACATGCTCTTCGACAATCATTATAATGACTGTGATCATGACTGGCCGATGTCGCCGGAAGTTACGTCAGAGCAAGGTCACTCAAATGCGTTTTATGTTTTCCATTGGTGGGTGTGCGTTTACGTTTATTTAGGTGTTGATTTTACGGTGGATGTGCACTGTTACGTCAATATTGAAATAAGTTTTATTCCATAAAATATTTCGTAATCGTTAAGATCTTTGAAACGAATTTACGTCAGTTCCACGCAAGTGTATTAAACATCATTGGTTCCACGCGCCTTAGAATAGAAGGGTCTGGCAACAAACTCGGCTGGGTTGCTTTTTTTTTAATTAATTGTAACCTTTTCTTCTATGACCTCTTTATCAAGAAGCTCCATTAAAGGTCCATGTTTAGGAAGAATTAAAAAATATAAAAAATAACAATTATTGCCAGTACTCTCAGTCAAAGTCCAAGTGTCAAAGATAAAAAACAATGTTTCAGGTTGTGAAAGCTTTCCAGTCACCCAACGTTCACATGTCGCACATCGCTTTACCTAGTCGGAACGACCAAAATTAAATTATCTACTTGCTAATATTTTCATCATATCCAAATTTGCTATTTCCATTCAATAATATTTACTGTAATCTGTTCAATTGTCTGACACTACAGATTATATAACACAGCATCACAAAGGATCACCTTGCACTTGAGTACGATAATAAACCTTTTTTGACCATAATTACCTCACTTACCATAAAGTATATACAAAACAGGTCGTCCTTCGGGATATGACCAAGTAAGAGTGATAAATTAAACTATAAACTGCTGTTGAATACAGGTATGAACCATAGTTGACTTGACTGATAGAAGATAAGTTTTGATTTTTTTAGAACATAATTTAATGCCACGCGAATTCGTGTGTTTAGTTTTTCTTTCACACGAATATTGTCTCCACTCCACTGCGTAATTTAGAAGTTGAATTTTGAGAGTTCGTTTCTTGTTGCACCCCTTTTCATTTCAAGAAACACACAAATCAAATTTTAGTTTTCTAAGATTTACGTTTTTTACGAGTATGTAGATTGGTAAACGTTTTAAAGTATCTAGCTCAGATTATGCGATGCTTTTCATTAAATATACGGTACCTTTCGACCTGCTTATAATAACGCCAACAGTTATTTGGATACAATTTTTTTTTTACTTTTTTGCAGTCCCTGCAACCAGCCAGTGCTTAGTTTGCTTGTAAAAAACGCAAAACAAAAAACATTATAAAAACTAGAAATGTTGAAGTGTGTAATAAAATTCACATTATTACGAGTATGATCGTTGTCATCTCTAGCAAGGCATACGTAAACTGCTTACGCTTACAAAAGGGCTTTGTGCTGTTCTGCTAGTCATAATATTTTTACTCCAATACAACCACTTTGTAGTAGTTCAATGACCCGGAAAACGGGCCCTTTACCTTATACTTACGATATGTAAGAAATTGTAAGAGAGAAGATAAAAATCTGGTTTTTGTGTTTGGTTTTGTAAAATGAATCACTGATGTTTTTTTTTTTTTTTTTTTTTTTTATACTACTAAAGTGGTAACCAAGCGTACGGCCCACTTGATGGTCAGCGGTTACCGTAGCCTATGTACGCATGCAATCAAAATCAAAATCAAAATCAAAAATTATTTATTCAGTAGAATCACAAGGATCACTTTGAAACGTCTTACAAGCTAGGAAAATTTACACCAGTTCCAACGCGCCCATGCCGTAAAAGAACTGGCAACAACACCGGCTGGGTTCCTATCGCTTTTTTGGCATGACCCTTGCTATTGTTATGGATTCCAAGTAGAGTTGGAGCACATTCGTCCCAAGCTTTTTTATCATCTAGGTAATCGGTTGTTTTATAGTAAGCTTTTTGAGACAGATTTTGTTTAATTAAGTTTTTAAATTTGCCAATTGATAAATTTTGTATGTCGCTTGGGACTTTGTTAAAGAAGCGTACACATTGCCCTTTAAAAGATTTACTGACCTTAGTGAGCCTAACTGTGGGAACAGCGAGTTTATTTTTATTTCTAGTATTAACATTATGATTATCACAATTTTTTTTAAACAGATTAATATTTTTGCGAACATACATAAGATTTTCATAAATATATTGACAGGGTACTGTCATAATATTGATTTCTTTGAACTTATCTCTAAGTGATTCTCTGGGACCCATGTTATAAATTGCGCGAACAGCCCTCTTCTGCAACACGAATATGGTGTTAATATCTGCAGCACTCCCCCACAACAAAATACCGTAAGACATAATGCTGTGAAAGTAGCTGAAATAAACTAGTCTGGCTGTATCGACGTCGGTGAAATGACGGATATTTTTGACTGCGTATGCTGCAGAACTAAGTCTCTTCGACAATTTATCTATGTGTGGGCCCCATTGCAGTTTATTATCTAAGGTTATGCCTAGAAAAACTGTGGTGTCCACAAGGCCTAGCTTTTCATCTTTTATTTTTATATTAGTTTGGTTTTGTTTTACATTAGGTAGTATGAAACGAACGCATTTCGTTTTATTTTCGTTTAACAATAAGTTGTTTACATTAAACCACCCTACAATTTTAGAGATTGCATTGTTTACTTTGTCAAAGTTAGTCTCTTGTCGCTTTAATTTAAATAAAAGTGACGTGTCATCAGCAAACAGTACAATCTCATGATCGTTCCTAACAAGCCGGGGTAGATCATTTATATATATTAAAAACAAGAATGGCCCAAGTATTGATCCTTGTGGTACACCAATTGTTACCACTGATCCCGGAGAACGCTTTCCATTTACGTCAACTCTTTGTATTCTATCACTTAGATATGAAGTGAGAAGGTCTAGAGCAACACCCCTAACTCCATAGTGTTGTAATTTTCTAATTAGTGTCTCATGATGTACACAATCAAATGCCTTAGATAAATCACAAAAAATGCCTAAGGCATCTTGCGATTCCTCCCAGGCTTCAAAAATGTGTGATATCAACTCAACACCGGCATCAGTTGTTGAGCGACCTCTTGTGAACCCAAATTGTTTACTATCAAGTAAGTTATTCATACTAAAATGTCTTTGTAACTGAATAAGAATAAGTTTTTCAAAAATTTTACTAAATGTAGGCAATACTGATATAGGCCGAAAGTTACCAGGGTCAGAATGACTACCTGATTTGAAAAGAGGTGTTATCTTGCTATGTTTCATTAAATCAGGAAACACACCACAGTCAATACATTGGTTAAATATAAAAGCTAGGTCAGGTGCAATGATTTCAATGAATGATTTCACAACGCTAACAGAAATGCCCCAGAGATCAGTGGTTTTTTTTACATTTATCAGTTTAAATGCTTTGATAATATCATTATTATTTACATAGTCGAAATGTAATTGTATGTTGCATTGTGGTACATTATTTTTTAACAATGACTCTGCAATTATGTGAGAAGAGTTTAAAGATTTTGTAGTAGAAACTGGAATATCAGTAAAGAATTTTTCGAATGCTTTGGCTACTTCATCATCATGCTTAATATTACTATTATTAATATTTAAATTAAAAACATTATTCTGAGTCCTGACTCTTCCAGTCTCATTATTTATAATTTTCCACGTAGCTTTAATTTTATCTTGACTGTTTTTAATTTTTGAACATAAATATAGTGATTTTGCAACTTGACAAACGCTTTTAAAAATTTTTGAATAATTTCTAACTTTTACTTTAAACTCTTCACTAAAGTTGTATTGTTTTTCGCTGTAAAGTTCATACAAGGTTTTCCTGCTTTTATGAATACCAGCTGTTGCCCACTCACAAAATTTTGAACTGCCTGATACCGTAACCGTCTTGGATGTGAAAATCGAATTGAATACTTTATTAAATTCATTAAAAAATAGACTATACGAGTCATTTGGATTATGATAGTTATATGATAAATCAGGCAATCTAGAAATAAGGTTAAATTTTACTTTATCCAATCGATCAATGGTCACAGGAATAAAAGTTATTTTTCTATTTACATTTTTTTTGTTTCTTGCTTCTACATGAATAAGTTGACCAAGATGGTCCGATTTAATATTACTTATTATACTTTTTCTTAATACTTTTACATTAGAAAACATATTATCTATACATTTAGCCGAAGTGGCAGTTATTCTTGTGGGCTCCATAAATAATGGTTCAAGGTCAAATGATTTAAATAGACTAGTTATTCTGGTACTTAAAGAGTATGTTTCAAGCAAGTTTACATTAAAGTCACCGCAAACAATAGTTTGTTTATTTGATTTTGATACTAATTTAAACATTACATCTTCCATTACTTTCTCAAAAACATCAAATGAGGCGGTTGGTGGGCTATAAGTGCTTATAACAATGAACTGCTCCAACTCCACACAGGCTATCTCAATGTGTCGTTCTACAGAGTGGGTGACAATGTCTTTGCGTTCTCTAAATTTAATTTCTTTATTAAGTAGTATTAATGATCCACCTCTCATAAAGTTAACTCTGCAGAAGGAACTACCAACTTGGTGATTACTGAAATTGAACATAAGCTCATGGCTTTTCAGCCAATGTTCAGTAATGCAAATAATGTCAATATTATTTGAGTTCAGGTACAATTCCAGTTCTAACTCTTTGTTACAAATTCCCTGAATATTCTGATGCACCAAGCTAGTAATATTTACATTCTTTAATTTATTTTGACTTTTTTTATAACAACTATTATTTGACTGTTGAATGCTAGAGAATCCCTCTATTGTCTTACAAACTAATTTAAATGACTTGGAATAATGTCCAGAGTCTGTCTCATGTCATGGGAGTGCCCAATAAAAGCACTTTGTGTAGCCAAGTTTTTGGCTGTTATACTAAAATAATAAGATAGCGAAACAGCTACCTGTCGTTTATAATAATTGGAAAGGTAATACCTACCTTTTGTCAAATAATAATTTTTACTAACAATGTTGTTAGAGTCAATTAAATGAATTAAATTACTATTGCATGACATAGTATGCAAATACAGGTTCAGCTTATGTCTAAGCTCATTTTCCACTTGTGGCAAGCTGTTGCTGTAGGGGAATGTAAACATTACAATTTTATTTACTTTCAATGATATCAGAGTTTCATAGTACTTTACCAAATCAGTTTTGTTTATATTACCCCTATTTCCAAGAAAAATTATTATATTTGAATTAGAGTTGAAGTTATATTTAGTAACTAGTTGCATGATTTCATGCATATTTGAGTCAGGCAAACAATGGTTAATGACTGAATGTTCCATTCTAGTATTGAGCATGTGGCCCATGTCTTTCCCAATTTCATCGCTGAACATCACAGTTTGGGGTGTATGTTTGCATGAACTGACACACAGCTGGGAAGTTGATAAGGCAGGACACACTAGCTCCGGACTCTCAGGGCGCTGACAATCACATGTATGGTTGCCCACAAAGGAGTCAAAGCGCTGTTGGTTACTATGTGACAGTGTGAGTAGCTCGTCCATGGCCAATGAGTACTCCCGAATCACCTCCTGTGACTTCTTATAGCGAATAGTAATGGATCTCAAGGATTCCTCGACGCTGGCAAGTTCTGACTGAAGTAGCTGTATGTCAGATTCATACTTAACTCTATTGCTTTCTAGCTGTAAGGTACACAATTGTAATTTATCAAACATTTTAATTTTTTCATTTTTACTTCTAATTTTATTAACTACACCTTTTTGATTTTTTAACATTCTTTTGGTTTTTGTTATGTATTTATTTATTTTGACATATTTTTTTAGTTTATTTCTGCTAAGATTATTTCTGGTGCATGCTGTGACAGTTCCCACTGAGTCATCTTTTGTCAAGTCTATTGTTACAGTCGGAGAGGCACAACATGCATCAGAAATTTGGCCAGGTTCCCTACGAGCTGTTACTAATTCATTATACAAACTTTGGGTTTTTAATGTAGCAGAGCATTGAGCGGCCTCTTCTAGTGATGTGATTTGGTGGTGGGCATCACACAGCTCCTTCTCTAGGGTGGACGTTCTCTTCAGAGCCTGCTCATACTCTATGCTACACTGGTCGAACCCTTGTATTATAATTTGAAACCTATCCCGTTCTTCTAAAGCACAAGTATATTCTAAATGCAATACTGCTAACTCATTTTTTAACTTTTTATTGTTATCTAGTGAATCTAACAATATTTTTTCATTTTCTTCTCTTTCCAACATCAACTGGTCGCTCAATTCCTTAGCAGCCTTTAGTTCTTGTAAAGCCTGGTGGAGTTTGCACTCCTCCTGGCGAGATAAGGCTTTCCGAGTCATCATGGTGAATAATTCTTCAAATAGGCGAAGAAGAACTGTGCTACTTTACTAAGGAAATGTTAAACCAAGTTGAGGTTATAAGTTTGAAATTATTGTACTTACGTGCATACTTAGGTATTTACTTGGTTGGAAATAGTATTCCGGCATCAAATAACTTGCACAATAAGACAAATAAGCACCAAACCAGAGAAAACAATGGTTACGTTTAAATTTCCTAACCGAAAAAACACTGGTATTTTGTGGGCCAATTCACATCAATAACACAATATTTACTAAATATTAATATATGTACACGTTTATTAGGTTATAATAGAGCGATGAAATTGAAAAGGGGCACGTAATTATGCGTAAAAATAAATTTTATCCTAAATAAAATAACGGAACAAATCGCAACAGCTGTTGCTCGTAGGGTTGCCACAAGCAAAAAAAAATAATATCATAGATATCACTTGCGTGTTACCACCCTGAGACGTTAGATGGTAAGTCTCATGTGCCTGTAATTTCACCGGAAACCATACCCTTCGAACCGGAACACAGCAATGCGAGCATTACTGCTTGGCGGCAGAAATAGGTATGGTGGTAGTCCTTCCCCGGACGAGCTCTATCACAAAGAACTCTACTACTCTTAAATTGATGTAATTTTATTGTCCTCAAATTCCATTAGGTGCTGTCTTTATCATGATTTATGATATTGTTGTTTTACTAGCTGTTGCCCACGACTGCGCTTGGTGTAAACTCGGGAACCGTACTTTACCGGGATAAAAATTCGTAAAGCTTAAGTAAAGTACATATCTCTATTTCCGCCAAATCGGTTCAGTGGTTCAAAATTACTGAACGGATCTAGATGAAATTCGGCACAGAGATCTTTTTAAATTTTTTTATCGCCTTGTTTATTAACTTAGGTATGACAAACAAATAAAATACTTAGCAAGCTGTTAAATATTACAGTTTCTTTTAAGAATGAGGGTAAGATTAAAGTTGGTATAGTACACACACACACAGTATCTACTCTATATAAATTTTAAACGCTCCTGCCGTAACTATCTATTATAATATGTTGTTCCTATCAGATCAACTGTTCCACCACGTAGTCACAGGTGACCGCTAGTGGCAATTTCAACGAAGCGCTTCCGTTCTTCGGAGGGCACGTTAAGCAGTCTCGGTCCCGGGTTTTTCAAAGTTAGGCCATGATAAAGGCTTTTAGGCGACCTATTAACTCCATTATCAGAGTTGGCCTCTGACTCTGACTCTATACGAACTTACATAACCCCAAAGCTTATAATGATCGAAACTTATCCCAAAAAAGAAATGTTTCTAAGGTAGACTAGAGTACTTATAGCATAAAAACAGCAAAGATTAAGAGTAGTAGAGTTCTTTGTGATAGAGCTCGTCCGGGGAAGGACTACCACCATACCTATTTCTGCCGCCAAGCAGTAATGCTCGCATTGCTGTGTTCCAGTTCGAAGGGTATGGTTTCCGGTGAAATTACAGGCACATGAGACTAACCATCTAACGTCTCAGGGTGGTAACACGCAAGTGATATCTATGATGTTGCATGCGTACATAGGCTACGGTAACTGCTGACCATCAAGTGGGCCGTACGCTTGGTTACCACTTTAGTAGTATAAAAAAAAAAAAAAAAGCAAAACCGCGGAGTACAGTTAGTTAATGTAAATAGAGAGTCTATTGTAAAACCCGGAAGTTAAATGAAGATATATTATTATTTTCCACAATTCACTCTAGTTGATCTAAAACAGTTACCTAACTTAATTCTGTTGCCAATACTACTATGTTGGCATCGGTCCAGACTTTACTACCGGTCTATGTTGCGCACTAATAGTTGCAAGCGATTTTAATACATATTACAAAGATGTAAGGTTGATTGTGGAGCTGGTGTTGCTCAGTGGACGTTCACCTTTATTTAAATTGTAAATATGTTTTTGTTTACTTTTTGTTATGATGTGGCGTAACAATGTATGTTTTTAAATATTAATAATTACCTAATATTTGGTTAATGGTTATGGCTTTGGCCGGCCGAAGGTGAAAATGCGGGTTTGAATCCTGTCCGTTCAAAAGTTGCATGTAGTATAGTTCGCACAGCGGATCTAGGCTTCCGTGAAGTTAGCCGTTTGTGATGCGCGAAGACAATTTAGTTTGAAAAAGCTCCATTACGCATCGAAACGGCTAATTTCACGATGGCCGAGATCCGTTGTGAGAACTATACACTTACCTACTTATTAAAGGAGTTGTTTCACGCAGTATGGAGCCGGGCCCTGGTCTTTTGTAGAGGTCTAGATAATTAGAGAAACCATTTATCACTGTTTATTTATTTTATTTGAGCTTCTATCATAATCTAAAGTAAGTTTATTTTTGTGAAGAAGTGCAACACAATGCAAAACAACATGGCGGGTTTAACGAACAACTGGGTCATTAGGTACTGTCAAAGTCAAGATGCGTCACGATCATTGGCTGATAGCTGTCATGGCGGACCTCTAGTGTTCCCGTTTTAGGAAACTCAACACAATAAACATTTTTCCTTTAGAACTTTGTTTGTTTACTTAAAAATAAAATAGTTTGTTACTGTTAGTCTTATATTTTTTTCCAATTTTACTATGGTGTTACAAAGACCTAGGCCACTATGAAATTGGTCCTTTGATTAAGTACTAATCATCATCATCATAATCATAATATTTATTGGCCATAGGAACACTAAGTACACCTGGTTTCGTTATAATAACAATAATAACTATGTAGGTATTGTGGTGTTTGTGTATCTATTCAGTAGATATAGTTCTCTGTCTCACGTGCACAAGTGTCAATGTAATTGTCAACGTCACGAAACTGTCAATGCCTGAGACACGGCGAGAAGAAGCCTGTGGTGAGAGGATTGATGGCGGACAGAACATTGAGGAGAGACGCAGGAAAAGGCATAATAAAAGCTAGGGAACTTGGTGCAACGGTGAGCCAGTAGAAATTACAGTAGAACGAAGGATTCTACAGGTATACTACATTATCTTATGACTTATGGTAAAAAACTAACACAAAAAATAAATAAACTATTTAATCTATACTTACCTACATGGTATCAACGTCGCTTCCCGCCGTCTGTCCTTCTGTATGTGTTTAGATCTTTTAAACTACACAACGGATTTGAATTTAGTTATCGTCAATAGATCAGTAATTCAAGAGAAAGTTGTTTACGTATGTTTTAGCACTCGTGCGAAGTCAGGGCGGCTCGCATTATTACTGCTATTTGTAGAGTTTTCTATAAATGCCAGGAATAACAATTTTGGGCCACCATCTAAAATCTTCATTGACGAAGTATTGAGGAATTCGGGAAAATACTTCAGCTGACCTTTTGCGATCCCCACTCGATATCAAAAGCATCGAAAAATGATGAAACTTATTCGTACCCGTATCTGAGTAAGCTACCTACTGTTTTAATTTCAATATTTAATAAAAAAAACAATTAAAGTCAAAGTCAAAGTCAAAAATGGTTTATTTCAATAAAATCACAAGGACTACTTTGAAACGTCTACAAGCTAGGAAAATTTACGCCAAACGCCAACGCGCCCATGCCGTAAAAGAACTGGCAATCATCATTGTCCATTGTCCAAAATAACCTTCTCAGCTTAAACTAATAAATTTATAAACTTCCATACGCTTTTAAAATAGGAAGACCGTCCCTAGTGTTCTAAATTTGAAAAAAATATACTAAGCAAACTTTTTTCCAGTCAACATCCTGCTCGCCAATAATAATATTTAAAACAAATCCAAAAGTATGTTTCTTAATGACACAAAAACTTCATGTAAACATTCAAAATATTGTTCTAAATTTGAAAAAACACTAAGCATATAGTTCTCACGGCGGATCTCGGCCGTCGTGAAATTAGCCGTTTCGATGCGCAATGGAGCTTTTTCAAACTAAATTGTCTTTGCGCATCACAAACGGCTAACTTCACGGAAGCCTAGATCCGCTGTGCGAACTATACTAATCGATAATATTATTCAAAACAAATGTAAAAGTATGTTCCACAACACTCAAAAACTACTGGTCCGATTTCCAAAATTCATGTTACATTATCCCTGAGTTACCTATTTTTATTACTAGCGACCCGCCCCGGCTTCTGACGGACGCGGTTTCATTGCACCCGCGCGAAGCTGGGACGGACTGCTAGTACAGTATAAAATAAAGTCCCGCCCGTCTGTCTATATGTATTATGCTTGTATTTAAGTATAGGTCTCACGACGGATCTCGGCCGTAGTGAAATTAGCCGTTTCGATGCGCAATGGAGCTTTTTCAAACTAAATTGTCTTTGCGCATCACAAACGGCTAACTTCACGGAAGCCTAGATCCGCTGTGCGAACTATACGCTTAGATCTTTTAAACTACGCAACGGATTTTTATGCGGTAAGCGGTAATAGATAGAGTAATTCAAGAGGATGGTTTATAGCACCATGCAAAGCCGGGGAGGGTCTGCTAGTCATTTTAACTAGGGGCAGTGTAAACCAAAGTCACCAATAATTAAAACAACGAAACAAGGAATCAACAACACGTCTACAAACTTCTACAAACTAACCCGATCGCCTTTCACGGAACTATGCGCAAGGCCGTGTGCGCCGGCGCAAGCGGCTTGTTTGCTCACCACTGTGGCTAAGGCACTAAAGGTCATTATGAACATTTTCTTTTATACACCTAAAGTGGCAACCAAGCGTACGGCCCACAAGATGGTAAGCGGTTACCGCAGCCTATGGACGCTTGCAATACCAGAGTTTTCACTCGCGGGTTGCCACCTTGAGGCTAAGATCGAAAGCCTCATGAGCCAGTAATTTCATCGGAAGCCATACCCTTCACACCGGAACACAGCAATGCGAGTATTAGTGCTTCTTCTTTGAACATCGGATCTAATACAAAATTTACGATGATTATCGGGATTTATATCGGCTTCCGTCCGATGATTCTATATCAAATCAAATATGTTTATTTTTCTCTCATAAAAAAAACATGTGTAAAAAGTACATAAAAAAGGTTTATTACCTAAGTACCTAAGCCGTAAATAGGTGCACCTGTTTTTCGAGAACTTCGTGCCTGTGATAGGTTCAAAAAACCTGTAATACAAGTCACCAGGGCCTGTACCGTGGATGGAACTCGCAGTTCTGTGAGAACAGTAATTATTTAAGAGTATAGACCTCGCAAGCACAAACTATAAAAGTAACAATTTACTGCATTTTGAGGAGCTATTCTGCTCATCACGTTGAAAATCCTCATCAGATCTTTACCAATTTTTTATGAGACCTAGGTAGTTAGACCTTTTGATTAAAAAAAAATGGAATCGGATCTCATAAGGCGGAAATATCCAGGAGCACAACTTATTGGCCCATTTTGGAGAACGTGCCTCGTCCAAATATCCCCGACGACAAAAATTCTATATAAAGTCATAGGATCTTTATGTACCATGTTTCAACCATATCAGTTGAAAAATGGAACCCGAGGCGAGAACAGACTGATAGACGGAAAAAACTTTTTGGCAAATCACGAAACTGAGACGCGAGCGAGCGAAACCAGTTGGTTTCGCTCGCTCGCGTCAGTTCGCTTGGTCCACTACTACTTTTTGTTTTAATTTGTATTCTTTGACTATATATATGTATATATATATATAAATATATATATATATATAAATATATATATATATTTAATTATGAATACATTTTAAAATAATGTACTCAATATTATTACAATCCTTAGCCTTACGTTTAGGCTAATGAGTAATTTTAAGTTGACCTTTTCTTATATAGATTATAAATAAATAAATAATAAATAAATTAGTTACTAAGAATGTGTCCATTGGCACTTTTCTTACTGTCTCTATTTATTAAGGGGAAGCACTTTGTTCATGTGTTTATTATAATATGTTTTACACTTTATATTAGAGTCACTATTTTACACTACTAACTCAAAAGGTTTAGTCCTTTTGAGGCTTCTCACTATATCCGTGTTGTCGAGGAGCTGGATTGCCTCGACTTGGACTATATAAGAAATCTTTGTATGTATTGTTACTTTTATGAATGAATGAATGAATGAATGAAATGAAATGAATGAAAAATTCTTTATTGTACACCGAAAATAAAACTTAAAATTACCAATTTACAAACAAGGTACAATGGGCAGTCTTATCGCTTATGAGCGATTTCTTCCAGACAACCTTTGGATGGAGAAAACTTTTATAATATTGAACAATGTTTAATTTAATGAATTTAATGTTTTTTGTGTGGAGCAAAATAAATATTTTATTCTTTTGACGACATTGTTGTTGCGTTGGGCAAGTGCTCGGTTTTTCAAACCGAGTGGGTTCATTCCCCAATATTAGTTCCGGGTGTTTCGATGTAAGCTTAGAATAGCAACACGTGTTATTATTCTAAAGATGTAAGTATGTATATTTACAAAAAATTATGAAGAATTCTATTAGAACAGATATTTAGTCCCCTAGTTTTGTTTAGTTAAGAACAAGATGAGAACATTTATTATTTGCGAGTAACGCAGCAGAAACCGAACCCGCAACCTCAAACTTCTCAACCAATAGCGCACCGCGGTACAAATATAGATTTCCACTGGATTTCAACTATAATAAATTGGTAATCAAAAATGTACTTGCTACACAACGATTGGACAGTGGATGTTGTCGTCCGACCTTGACATTGTTCCGCTGGCGGACACGGTAAGCACCCTGCGCCCGCGCATACCACTTTATGTCACTTAGATAATAACTAGCGATCCGCCCCGGCTTCGTACGGGTGGACATAAAATAAAATAACAATGTTACTCAGGGATAATGTATAGAATCGAAAAATCGAAAAAAAATATTTATTTTTTGAGCCACACAATAAACATAAAACTAACAATACAAATTAAAAATAAATTATTGTGACGAAAAAAGGCAGCCACTCAGCATGTGCTACAGATTTAAATGTAGCATTTTAATGGTGAAATAAATATTTATAATCAATCTAACGGTTCATTATTCTTGTGTAAAACTTTATACTACGCACACTAATCAGCATCGTATTGGTATGACCTATTTTTGGAAAAAGAAAACAAGAGACTGAAGGCTAGGTAGTAGACAATGTAGAAGGTAAACAGTGTAAAACTTTCAAAATAAAACATTAAAATCGCGTTGGCTCATATTAGGACCTTCTAATAATAAAATAGCTTTTTATTGGCAATGTCGTTAGAGAATTATTATGAGTAAACATTGCAGACAGTTCATTCTACTAACACAATTATTTACTATGCTAGTATGTTTCCTAACCAATTGCATTTTATCGTGTGTTGCAAAAAAATTAACATTCCTAAATCTGTTGTGCGAAATACGCAAATGGGTGTAGTACACCACGACTCAGAGGTTCCGTTCATTTGATACGAACTAATGTTCATTTAAACTAACTTAGTAGTATCTAATACGATTGTAAAAAGACCTTCTGCCCACGTAATTTAATTTACTGTAAAGGACCTTCTATTTTTGTGTTAATAAAATGTTTTAAAAGTTTTTTAATGGCATGCCAAAAACAAATCTAAATAGTTTTCGTCAACCTAATAACAAAAATCACTTTGAAACTTTTACCAAGCTACAAATGAATTCATCCCAGTCAATACCTACACGAACAAAAATGTTATTTCCTAATGGAAAATTACATGTTTACTTATAAAAAGTCGTATTTTGACATTGAAACATTTGAATTGCGTTGTTTTTCACAGCGTATTATTATGCTATGATTTATTTTCTGTTCAAACAAAATGTTCAAATAGCGTACAATGATCGTGATGTGCTAACGACCATATTTGTGCGCCGATTATGGACCAACTTTACACTGAGACGTATGTTTTTATAGTAGGTACTTCTTTGGTTATCACGTTTAGGTCTTTATTATTTAATTCACCTAGCTTTATGACGTTTCAAAATGATCCTTGTGATATGATTGAATAAATATAGTTTTTACTTTACCTTAATTTTAGCTTTATTTGCAAGAGAACAAAAAATAAACTATCTTTTTTTTTTATACAACTGAAGCGGCAACCAAGCGTACGGCCCACAAGTATTCTCAAGATAGGTCGTTCTGGAACTCTACGGGAGAGGCCTATGTTTAGCCAGCTAGTAGTGGACGTCTATTGGCTGATAATGATTATTATTGTCTATTTAAAAAAAATACAGTTTAGGGGTCTCGCTTTACGTCGTTATATCCTGGCAATATTCATCATCATCATATCAGCCGATAGACGTCCACTGCTGGACATAGGCCTCCCCCAAAGAGCGCCATGACGACCGATTCTGGGCCTTCACCATCCACCGACTTCCTGCGACTGCTTTAATGTCATCGGTCCATCGAGTGGGGGGCTGTCCTACACTTCGTTTTCCAGTTCGTGGTCGCCACTCGAGAACCTTTATTCCCCAACGGTTATCGGTTCTGCGAGCTATATGGCCTGCCCATTGCCACTTCAACTTACTAATTCTAAGAGCTATGTCGGTGACCTTGGTTCTTCTACGGATGTCCTCATTGCGGATTCGATTGCGTAGTGAAACTCCCAGCATAGCTTTGGCAATATTGTAGAAGTCATAACCACAGAGACCATAAATAAAAGAAGAAGAAAACCTTGTTATACAAGCAGGTTCCTCTATTTTACTACCATATCTGAATTATTTGTTGTTTATCCAAAGGGTTATCTAAAACTGATCACTGGTTATAAAACTGAGTCAATTGTGAAGGAAACCTGCCGAGCTTGTTTTTATCTGACGACTAATCTGGCGACTCGACGAGAACAAACGAAATAGCAGGCATTCCTCAGTTCCTATTGCGTCTAGTTCTTTTAATAGCTGTATTTGTAATTAACGTTGTAATCTGCTATTAGTGGATATAACAAATTAGGTACTTATACTTAGATTACTTTTTGTTATATCCATAACATTAATTGGCTTTACATTAAAGTTTCTCATTACAAATGATCCGATAAAATACGTTTTTTAATTTTATTTTAATTCTGTTTATTAAAATCAAATTTTTAAACGTATGTTAATTTCAATACTGGTGGTTAGTGATATGGTCTGTCTGTGTCGAATTTTCATTTTAAATTTTGTGCAAAATTATAGTCTCTAAAAATTTGTTATAAATCCCCAAAATATCCAAAAAATCGAGTGCGTAGATATCTGGTGTTGTTTACAGTGCACGGTTACAGCCGTAATTCATTACGTCGTTATTTTTCAACTGGATATTCCACTTACTATTGTAGATGTCGCCACGATCGATAGGACCTGTTGCTATTAGAGTCGAGTTGCTCCACTGACCTCAAACAAAATCCCTGTTAACCAACATAAACCTTGATACGAAACCTTACGACCTATTCTCCTGTGACACAGTTTGAAAAACATTACCGATACCGTGGAAAGTCAATTTCATACTCTACCGCGTTTAGAATAAACCTCGTTTTAGAAGACACTGCTGTTATCATAATGTGGATAAATAGGAGACGTCTGGAGAGAAAATTGTTCTAATATGGCGTCGCTAGAATGTTTTTATTTTCTTTTTTGTTGTAACACGAATAAAATAAGTTCTATAATGTCTTTTAACATTGACATTGAGTTATTTAAAAGTCGATGAAACAAGTACGGAGCAGAGAGGCAAAAATAATCCTTTCAATGTAGCTTTGTTCGACGACCGATGTGGCGTAGCGGACGCAGGTCCGCCTGTGACGCAGAGGTTGCGGGTTCGATTCCCACCTCGGGACAAATGTTTGTACGATCTAAAAATATTTTTTCCGGGTGTTCTGGGTATTTTCTATATATATGTATAATAAAAATATCTATCTATGTATTGTATTGTATCAAGTATATTATATCAGTCATCTAGTACCCATAATACAGCTCTGTTTAACAGCAGCTTACCTTGGGGATAGATGATGCTGTGTGGATTGTCTAGCATTATTTATTTATTTGTTTTTTATCCATTGCACACAAAGTTCTTGCAAATAAAATTGATGCTACTAGCGTATTTTGAAATGTAGAATGTAAGTACTATTCATCATCCACATTTTTTTATTATATTCGTCCACAAATCCGTATTGGGTCTGCTTGGTGGAAGACGCAATCTCTCTCGTTCGAGAGTAGCCAGCCAGTGTCCTTGTAGTGGGAACATTAGAAAGCTGTCATAATGATAAATGTACTAAGAAGTATGTGAATTTCCGAGATTTAAATAGAGTTTTTTTTATTGTTCCAGTAGATACGCGATACATATTTCGCGGGTTTGATTGCCTTGGGATAAATGTTTGTACGATATGCAAATATTTGTTCCGGGTGTTCTGGATATTTTCTATGTATAATAAAAAATATGTATCTGTATCTTTATCAGTCATCTAGCACAGAGTCATCTAGTACCCATAACTCAAGCTCTGCTTAGCTTGGGGCTAGATGATGCTGTGTGGATTGTCCAGCATTATTAAAAAATAAAGGATACACCTATGGCACACTAGTATTAACTGAAATCAACAAACACTTTCTACGATTCGCGCCGGTCACACAATAGGTCCTGTCGTGTTCATTGGCAAGGCCGTGTATTTGCATTCAATTATTCAGTTTTTGCACTCACAATGTCGTGTTTCTCGGTAATCATGGTTTTTCTTTTTTTAATCTCGATAGTTAGTAAACACGTGATTAATGCGCGATTTTTGTTTAAGATATGAGTGTAATTGAGGTGTCAGCTGTCATGTCACTTCTCTTTGTAATTGTAATGCTATTATTTTCAAAAAAACTTGCAGGTGATTAAACTAATAAAATTGGTATGGGGAGCTGTAACACTTGTTGCACTGTAATTAACATTGTTCAAATTTAAAAACTATAAAAATGGATTATAAAAATAAATAAGCGTTAGAGTGCGAATTACATTGGGTAAGTGACTGACTCCAAATTAAGTCAGTGTCTTTCTTTGCTTACAAAGGGTCAGTACGCGAGAATTTGAAGTCAATACTGACCCGACATCGCTTACATTAGGTGTGCATTAGGTCAGTAGCGGGTCAGCACTGAATTTGCTCTGGAGTCAGCACTGACTTTGCTACTGACTCAATGTAAATCATACTTCACGCAGTCGCAAATTATTATTTCCTCGAACTTTTTACAATGCCACGTAAGACACGTTCTATTGGCCCATGTTTTATTAGTATTTAAATGGTAGAGGTTATCACCACAGAGCATACCTTCTGCCAATTCCATTATTATCTTAATCCTCTGATAAAAGGTCAACGGCCGCACCTACAGCTACTCACTTATTTCTTAAATCACTGGTTTATTCTTGGTCTACTTTCGTGATTAGAAAACAGGCCTTCTGAACCTAGTCATTCAGAAGGCCTGTTTTCTAATCACGAAAGTAGACCAAGAATAAACCAGTGATTTAAGAAATAAGTGAGTAGCTGTAGGTGCGGCCGTTGACCTTTTGTTAGTAGGTCACACAGTACCTAATCCTAATTCATGGATGGATTTAGCGTAAAATTGAATATAAAAGACTAAAGGGCAAAATTATAATAATCGTAATTAAATACGCGTTACCAACAACAACAAACCCAGTGATGCAGTGGGTAGCCTGGCCTGGGTAGAGGTTAGAGGTTAGAGGCGGGTTTGATGCCCGCTGCGGGACAAATGTTTTCATTAGCAGATTTGTCATAATAACAGTCATAATAGTCAGAATAGTAATTTTTTGATAATAGATATTATTGTTCGGGGTTGGGTGTGGTTCCTATGTATTCTTCTTAGCCGAGTAAGAGTAGTAGAGTTCTTTGTGATAGAGCTCGTCCGGGGAAGGACTACCACCATACCTATTTCTGCCGCCAAGCAGTAATGCTCGCATTGCTGTGTTCCGGTTCTAAGGGTATGTTTTTAAGTGAAATTACTGGCACATGAGGCTTTCGATCCTAGCCTCAAGGTGGGCAACCCGCGAGTGATACCTCTGGTATTGCAAGCGTCCGTAGGCTGCGGTAACCGCTTACCATCTTGTGGGCCGTATGCTAAGTTGATATTTCAGTTGTATATATGTGTATATGTGTTTATAGCAACCGTGCAAAGCCAGAGCGGGTCGCTAGTTACGTAATATAACGCAATTTCTCACCTGTCAAATTATGGAAAGATGAAATCTCGTTGATTCACGGGGAAAAGTAAAAACAGCCTAATTGACAGACGCCTGTAAAATTGACCTTTAAGGCGAGTATTCACTAAAGCGGAACAGAGAGCTGTGTAATATGTAGAAGTCTATTTAAATTTAAAAGTCTAGTTACATTCAAAATCAAAATAAAAAATATTTATTTCAATAGAATCACAAGGATCACTTTGAAACGTCTTACAAGCTAGAAAAATTTACATCAGTTCCAACGCGCCCATGCCGTAAAAGAACTGGCAACAACACCGGCTGGGTTCCTATAGCTTTTTTGGCATGAACCTTGCTATTGTTATGGATGCCGAGTAGAGTTGGAGCACATTCGTCCCAAGCTTTTTTATCATCTAGGTAATCGGTTATTTTATAGTAAGCTTTTTGAGACAGTTTTTGGTTAATTAAGTTTTTAAATTTGCCAATTGATAAATTTTGTATGTCGCTTGGGACTTTGTTAAAGAAGCGTACACATTGCCCTTTAAAAGATTTACTGACCTTAGTGAGCCTAACTGGGGGAACAGCGAGTTTGTCATCATCATCATTATTGATAAAAGCTATCGCAGGAAGTTGGTAGATAGTGATGGCTCAAGATCGATCAACATAGCACTCTTTGGGGGAAGCCTATGTCCAGCAATGGAGGTCTATCTGCTGATATTATGATGATGATTACAAATCTACACACGCCGGCAAAATTAGGGGAACACAAGCGAAACGTTAGGACAGTTAAAATTATTAGTTTATTTATATAACTGATTTTAACTGTCCTAACGTTTCGCTTGTGTTCCCCTAATTTTGCCGGCGTGTGTACTTATCCATATCACTTAGACACAAACCAGCCTTTACTAAGGAGTCCCCAACGTAACCTTAGATCCAATTATGCTGTTGTATCTGCTTATAAAACAAGTTGAATAGGGTGGTGTAGAAATGTCTCTACTTATCGATACAAGGGTCGTATTCGATTCAAGGTCACTGTTCGATTTTCCAATTCGATTTATTTCCAAGCTATGTAACTCAGACGGGCGTACTGTGCCGTCTACACAGACGAAATAAAAACTGAAGGCAACTTCTAAATCCTAATATCCTAATAATATTATAATATAAATGCGTCTGTGTGTATGTTTGTTACCACGTATCTCCGGGACGACTAAACCGATTGTGATGGAATTGGAATGTAGATGGCTTAACTCCTGGAATAACACATACAGATTTTGATATTTTGCAGTTTTTATGCTATCCCTTAGGATAGCATGAAAACTGAAAAATACGCGGGTAAAGCCGGGTCAGCTCGTTTTTTATTAGACCAAAGTTAAAGTTATTACTTTTCAAATTAAAAAGAAGTTTTGTACTCCTATATATCATAAAAAAACATGTAACCGTAATGTTTTAACAGTTTTTTGTTTTTGTTTCGACATTCCGTTCAGAAGTCACGTTACTCCATTTTTAAACGCTCATGCCATTCTGAAAATGAAGCATCGTCGAAAGCTTCACTTGGCGTGCCTTCTATTTGGGGTTCTGAAGCAGAATGAGCCCAGATATCTAAATGAGAAGTTAAAGAGCACCCTCTTTAACTTCTCATTGACTCCGACTCAAGATCCTGCAAACTTCGACAATGCTCGATGCAGCTCTTAACACAGCGGCATAGGTCGACTGCTTTTAGAGGCAGTTTCCGCTACGCTGCATCGAAGTGTTGGAATAACATACCCCCGCCGATTAGGAACTTGCAGAGTAGCTATGGGTTTAAAAAAAAACTAAAAATGTATCTTTTTGATTGTCAGAAAAAGCAGGAAAGTCTTTTACATGATATAAGTGCTATATAATAAAAATAATAATATATAACTTATGTAACTTAGTATTATATAATTTGTCTTTTCCTTGTATGTTTACTTGTGTATAGTTTTATAAACAATGATAATTTGAGTGCAGCTGTTCATAAGAACCTATGTATTTTTTGTTTAAACTTTGTCATATTTTTTTTTGTTACTATTATTATTGCTTCTTTTTTTATAACACATATTTTATGTATTTACTAAAAAAACATGTCCGCTACACGGAATCGGTCCTAACGGAAGACCAGCAGCGGTTATTTAACAATCCGCATTATGCTGAGTTAGTGTCCATTTTGCAGCATCACGACTACCTATTTTATGATAATTTCCTTATTGTTAACTTGAGTAGGTTTTAGTTAGATACTATTTATTTTGTTATCATAAGCACCTGCTTAATTTAGTTTTATTATGATTATGTTGTTGTGTATTGTTGCAAATAAAAATAATTCTATTCTATTCTATTCTATTTTAATACTCGCATTGCTGTGTTCCGGTTCGAAGAGTATGGTTTCCGAAATTACAGGCTACTCTCACAATCTCTTATACAAACATAAAACTGATATTCACTCTCACAGTTATATTACATCCGTAAAATGACGGTAGCTGCTTTTGTAAAACAAAGAATAATATACGTATCTGAAACTAAATACATAATTCATGTAGAATGCGGTTTACGTCAGTAGTTTGTTATTTTTAGCGTTCCTTGCGTTATAAATGAAACCCTCTTTTCTTGCAAAGCACAATTTTATTATTTGTTTTTAAAAACGGGTGTATCGGTGTACGTATACGTATACGTACCGGTATATCGGTGAAGAGGTACCGACTCAATTTCGAGTCTTCATCAGGGTAGAGTGACACGGCGCACTTCCTCCTCCACGTCGCGATATGCACTATTTAGTAAAATCACAATTTTCTGCATTGTCTAAGCTATTTTCATTTAGATTTTTTTTATGCCCTAATTCATAAAAAAACACTGTTTTTTCTGTCAATGAACAATGACGATGGTAGATTTGAAAGACACAGCCAACAGAGGCGGGAATCGACCCCCAACTTCTTACGTCGCAGGCGGACCTTCGCCCGCGCCGCGCCACACCGGTTGTCTGATCTAGCTAGGCTATTGCTAATGTGAATAAATGCGGAATCTTCAGTGCGTAGGTGTGACTTGCACTTCACCAGTATTTTAATCTGTTAAAGCATTGACGTGGTGCGTTTAGATAAATGCAATATTCAATGATTTTATTTATGAAACATGAAATGAAATCTAAAATTTTTCGTCATTAACTTACAAAGTAAATAGCAAGGACAACTGTCTTCATCTCACTAATAATATAAATGTGAAAGTTAGAATAACTTTAATGTTATGTGCAATGATGAACGGGCATAGCATTCTATATCTTTATCGTGTAAGAATACTTATTGCTTTATTCATAAAAGAAACTGTTATTTTAGCGGTTCGCTAAGTAGTGTCTCTTCCTTGTTAATTTTATTTTAATGAACGAAAACGATTGGTATAAGCATCGGTACGGCTATTATTCATTTATGTACCCAACCAGGTTTTTGCTCGGGTGCTTGGGTTTCAACTCGTTGGAAACTCGGCGGTCTAATGATCAACTTGTCGTGGCCTGTAAAGTTATTCATGACAAAATGGACGCTCCTGTATGCACTGTGCCGATTTTTAGTCCCAAACCATTCATTGTCGGGGTCGGAAACATAAATTGTTTGCTTTACCCACATGTCGCACCGTGGCACGAGCCTCTTCACCAATTCCTCGCACCCTCGCTGCGCTTAACGCTCTCCTGAACGCTAGCCCAGAATTTGATCTTTTTGTGGATGGCTGGATGAAAATTTTATCAGTTTGTTTGAAGTTCTGTGAGCGTGATGTATGACTGTTTTCATTTAATTTAGTTAGTGATTGTATGTTGACATTTTAATTTTTGATTTCTTTGTATATTATGACTAATTATTATTTCCTTGGATTTAATCTGTTAAAATTATTATCATTAGTATTCTATATTATTGTACTTATCATTTAATTATTGTTATTTTCTGTCTTTAATTATTGTAATTGGGATTAAACCCGTTTCAATTAAAGTAAATAAATAATAAATAAATAAATAGATACCAGCTGACAGAGGCTTATATTATTATGAATAAGACAGATTCGTCGCAAAGCCGACAGTGGCATCGAAGTTAAACTATTTTGTGTTTTCAGTTTTTCTATAAGTGACCACCAGATTTTTCATATGGGGCATGCTTGATGGCATGTTGAATCTGTCCCGGCACACCACTCGAAGGGTATGGTTTCCGGTGAAATTACAGGCACATGAGACTTTCCATCTAACGTCACAGGGTAACACGCAAGTGATATCTATGATGTTGCATACGTACATACTCGTAGGCTACGGTAACCGCTTACCATCTAGTAAGGCCATGACAGGGGCATGATGCGGCCTTAAGTCAGAATTGTCCACTAACTCATGCGAGTTTGCTTTATCTAGGCACACCGTGACGTTAGGCAAGACGTCCGCCAAGGCCTCTTCGCTGACTCGCAAAGAATGCAGTGTTGTAACGCGTAACAAACCATTCTGACTCAGTTTATTGATATTTCATAGAGGCTTGATTTGATTTGTTGCGCGCTACGTAGAGAAAACTTTGTGAATTCGTCATACGCATGGCATGGGTCGCGGGCCGGAGCTGCGTAGCAGCTCTGAACGGCGTGGACGACAGGCGATTCTGTCTTCCGCAGAGAGCAATCCCCACCCAAATTGCATCATCTGTGGGACCAGGATTCAGAGTAGCTCCCCGATCCAATGCACTACTGTACTGTGTAGAAACGGACTCATAGAAACGTATTGCTTGCTTGTTAAATTATAACTACTACTTAAGTTATTGTATTACTCTAATATACTTTACCATTCTTTTATTTATTTTATTTTCTCACCATCCAAAGGTTTGTCTGGAAGAAAACGCTTCTAAGCGATAAGACCGCCCATTGTACTAAAATTGTAAAATGTGTTTTGTTTTTTTTGTTTATATTACTGTTATGGTGTACAATAAAGTATTTTTTATTCATTCATTCAGTTATAGTTCGCACAGCGGATCTAGGCTTCCGTGAAGTTAGCCGTTTGTGATGCGCAAAAACAATTCAGTTTGAAAAAGCTCCATTGCGCATCGAAACGGCTAAATTCACGACGGCCGAGATCCGTTGTGAGAACTGTACTTGTTGTAAGGAAAATAGTCAAGATGTCCGTGAGGTGAACGCTGGTCTTAGTTGAAAATCAGCGCTGCAGCATGACAACATGCAGTAGCATAAATGCTGAGCTTAGGTCCCATTCTCCACCACACAAATATTTTTAACTTCAAGTTTAAATATCTATTTAATGTTAATGTATTTATCTGTTTAACTATTTGTATATTTTTTTATACAACTGAAGTGGACCAAGCGTACGGCCCACGAGATGGAAAGCGGTTACCGCAGCCTATACCTGGTGTTATACCTCCCCCTGACGAGCTCTATCACAAAGAACTCTACTACTCTTTGAATAATCCATTTTTTTAAAATTGCGAATTCGCCCTTTCTTTATCGAGGGACGTCAGTTGGTGATTAATAAATTGGTAAACCATTGAAGCGGGCTGTAAAGATTAACGCCATAATTTATCTTTTATAAATTTTATTCTTGAGTAGGTATTTCTATCGACTGTGTAAGTGTAACCGCAAAGCAGCTTAGCAAGCTTAGCAAGCTTAGCAAGCTTAACCTTAGAGATATTTCTTTCATCTTTCAATATATTAAAGGTTTCCTAAATGATGATGATTAGGTAATTTACTTTTTATGTTTTTCATTTTCATATTTCAATTGTTAAATTTGTAAGCTGTCTTCCACAAAACATTACGATGCGAATAGCTCTTACTTTGTTCTTTCGCTATAAGTGTTCTAAACGTGAAAACCTATTATTGGCTTCCTGTTTTACCATAAGATATTATATATAAATGTATCCGCTGTTGGTTTTCCTAAGAAATAAAATAAATAAAAGGCAGTGACTTGCTTTAGGGAGTGCTACCGTAGTCAGTTAGTTCTTTGACATAAAGTTAAAAATCGTGTAAATTTTATTAACCCGTCTAAAATACAGTGAATTTCCATCCTTTTGTCTATTTAATTTTGATATTGATTCATCAAAGTCGAGTGACAGGTTCTGTTGATTCGACCAATACAGATACGCGAAAATGACGTGATCGTATTTGACGTAATTGATGATTGGAATTGGAATTGGATGATTCTATATCCTGTGTCTGGTTGGATATAGTACCGCCAGCGCCGCAGTGCCACATATTCTACCTCCAAGCAGTGATGTGCATGCGTAACAAGGTTTAGGGGCACTGTAACGAGTTAAACTACGAAAGAGATGTAATACTGGGTTGAGTGCAGTGCAGTGCCACGCCAAACTTTGAATTAGTTTTGGTTGACACTGCACGTGGCTCGTACAACCAATGCAAGTGTCGTCGGGCAATACATGGGAAGTGACTGACATAATGTGACTTAATATTGAGTCATGAAGTCAATAAATTACTGAGCATCATTACTAAATCGAATGATTGTCAGCCATCTATCATTTTAACTGCTAATGTGTTTGTGATAGACTAAAGCCTCGGCCACAGAGCACGGCGCAAGCGTTTTGTCACGCGAAACTTACTTACCGGGTCGACTTTTCAACAAGAGTTCGTTGTGGTGTGTACCACCGCGCAGTGCCTGATAAGTATGTTCGTATGAGTCTATGGCCAACTCCCAACTCTGCTGACGGAGTTAACAGGCCAATATAACCTTAAATTAATTTAATAAAAAACAGCCTTTGTATTGCATATTAACATGATTGACTGAATCAATACTTTTACTTATTAAACTAATCGATTTTATTCAAATTAATTTATTCGAAATCGTCAGTCTAAGTCGCCTCTCCTACGGGTCAATAAATCATTTAACTACACTTTATCAAAGTATAACCGAAGTCATTATTTTTGAAAGTAAGCATCCATTTTGACGCGTCGTCTGGCCAAGGCCTAACGCTAAAGATTAACTGACGAACATTGCATGTGCATTGTCTTGCGTTTGTATCGGTATTTATGTTTGATGGGTGTACAACATTATGTATAACTTTTCATTAGGCATATTTACAGTTACCAAGCAACACGCTTGCAGTTTTTTTTTTATGTCAGCAAGTGACAAGACAATCAAGGCGCCCACCTGATGTTAAGCACCACGCCTGACTATTACAGAGTGTTTGCGTGGCACTGCACTGCGCTTATCACCCCGAGACATTGTTGTTAAGTCTCTTTCGCCCAGTAATTTCACTTGCTACAGTGCCCTTCAAACCTAAACACAGTGCAGCTTGCACACTACTGCTTGGAGGTATATTCAAAATCTTTAAACAAAATAAGGAATTTTGACTAGTTATAATTATTAAACTTCTGGTTCAAATTGAATGAAATTTGAATTATACGGTGTTTATACAATGCCTGTTTGGTTACTGAAAATTCAGGCTTCTAGTTTTATCCACAACGAAGTTATAGGGGTCGAAAATGGCCTGAATTGTTTCAAGAAAAGATGGCGCGGCCGTGCCGTTTTTTTGCTAGTCGTGGCGGGGGCTCTGCCACCAGCCCCCCTACCATGAACTCTTAGAGCGATTCAAATTAGGACCTAATCTGAATTGTCAAAAAATTTTATTATTTATTTCATGGTACAATTTTTTTTCACAATTTAGTTTAGGTCCTAATTTGAATCGCTCTAAGAGTTCATGGTATGGGGGCAGTTATGTATCCTTTGTCATAGGAAATCCAATCTTAGCCACAACTCAGCCATAAATTCTAAAATGTTGCAGGATTTTGCTCGGTAGAATATCGTGCATACACGATGCGAGTATTTTAATCAGAGCGCCATATCTCACTGCTAATTGAAAACGCGCTTCGATATACGTGCAACATATGACAGGCGATGTATCATCGTGGGTAACCTTATTCATAATAATACTGTAAACCTCTGCTGATTTCCCTATCAAATCTGTCATCGTTTTTATTCATTGACATAAGAAAGTCAAGGAAAGACAAAACTTAGCGAGCCGCTACTATGACAGTTTGTTTTATGAATAAGGGCATAAGTTTTTGAATGACATCTATCAATTTATTTAGACAATTTTGCCAGTGTCAAAATAATTGTCAACGTGATCGAACAAACAAAATTTTTAATGAATTACGGTGTCTGATTTACAAAATATTTTCTAGGAGAGCCTTTAACCAAATTATAAACCATCATCCCTTTTTTATCACGTACCCTAGAGAGATGCCGAGAGTCCATATTGGATAAACAGCCACCAAAACACAACTGCCCCCATACCATGAACTCTTAGAGCGATTCAAATTAGGACCTAAACTGAATTGTCAAAAATTTTGTACCGTGAAATTGATAATTATTCATGATACAAATTTTTTTGACAATTCAGTTTAGGTCCTAACTTGAATCGCTCTAAGAGTTCATGGTAGGGGCTGAACTCAAAATAACACGAGAAAAACAATTAAAATCAGAGGACCCGTGTCGTATTGACAAGATGGCCGAAGAAAACTCGATATAAAGGTAGAGACATATGAGCTTACGTCATGTTTTATCCAATTGTCAGCCGCAAGATTTATCTTGAACTATAAATACATCATCGTGGGTGGAGCTTATTATGAAGGAAATGATTTTACTTATTAAATTAAACTGTAATCCTTTGGAAATGTAATCAGAATGAAAGTAAGGCGGTTCATGTGAAGGTTTCGTAAAGTTATATGAAAAGCACCAGTGGTCTAGTGGTCGTGGGTTTGAAACCGGTGGAGTAACTAAGCATTTATCTATTCGAAAATAAATATATGTGCGCAAATCCAGTGCTCTCAAAAAGTGAAGAAAAACATCGGGAAGAATAAAAAAATTGTCTTGTATGTTTATTGTACCAAGATAAAAAAAATATATACAGCATGCCTAGTGGGATTTTAAGCAAATTTGTGTTGTTAAAAGTTGCTTAAAATCCCGCTGTCCCCATTAACGGGGACACGGTTAATGGGAACATCAGGAATACACGTGCTTTCCGCGCCGTCTCGGTCGCTCTACTGTATATTGAGCGGCTTTCATCAATAGATACGTAGTGATTTGCCACTAGATGCTGTAAGGCCTTTGTTGATTAGTGATTTATGAAGGTTTATTCGTATAGTTTTTCGTGTAGTATTCGACATAACGTGTTGCCAGGCACCATCCGTAAGGAAGCATAGCAGAGTCGACAAGGCGTGTGCGCACAGACAATGCCGCGCCGACGGCGCCGCGACGCGCTACTTGTGCCTTACATGTTACCCGTATTTATTACTTGTTCTACTACTAACGATCCGCCCCGGCTTTGCACGACTGTTTAAACTAGAAATGCATCTATTACTTACCTATTATTATTTTTATCTTGACTGTGTTAATTTTACCAATTCATCCCTTACTTAATTGATTGATTCAGTTGATAATAATAAGTAGTATTTATTATTGTTTTGTAACCTTGTTATAAGTAAGAACTTTAATATTTTAGGTTTTGGTTAAGTTTTTGTCTTGTTGCCGTTAGTGCGCATGAAATGAAAAATTAAATGAAATGAAATACATTTATTTGATACACACAAACACAGAACGATTGAAACACAATACTCATACATATAATAAACTTAATCTTAGGTACATAGACATAGATACTGATACTAGATAAGTAAAATAAGCAACTAACATATTATAATACACATATTATTAAGTATAATAAGCACCTAAGAAACAAAAAACGCTCTGCGATGTGTGGTCAAAATGGCCTAGTCTCAGCTTGATGCTGCCTTGTACAAGACAGGGCAACGCTGGTTTTCAGACTAAGCCAGAATAACAAAAGTTTGACCTCACACCACGACAAGGCAAGTATAGGTACATAGGGCATGCATGCTGTGATGCCCTATAATTATGGGAACACTAGAGTGTAAAACCTTTGGAATAGATTTTTGTGTGTATGGTGTTATCCTGTGTTGGGTGTCCATAATAAATAAAATAAAAAATTAAAATACACATGATTCTCTTGAATCATTTTTTCTATCGATACCGCATTAAAATTCGTTGTGTAGTTTAAAATATCTAATCGTACGTACATACATACAGAATGACGCTGTGGCATCCTATAATTGGAGAAACACATAAATATGTCTGGATAATGTTATTTTAAACAGGGTAAATAAATAAAAAAAAAAAGGACAGACGACGGACCGCGTTTTTCATTATGTATATAAGAACAATGTTGTTGCCATTGTGTTATTGTAGGAGACAAATAAAACATAATTTCGATTTGACATAAATAAAGGTAAAGTAGGGTAAGTTTACCTACGTTTTCAGGAGGCTCAGATACCAACTATTATTTGAAAGCACGCTGATTAATCTACTTAAGCAGAAATTGCTTGTGTTTCTAATTATAATTTGATCATCACCAACTTGTAAACTAATTACCAAGAACTCTTGTGGTAAGAAAACACATTAACCTATTATAACGAAACGAGACCATAATACAAAACACAAGTAAAGAATGGTACTTGTTGCCGGCGTCTGCTTTTCCGGATCGTAAAACTCTAAGTCAAGAGTGAACAAGTTATATATAGTTATAATTTATTTTATTTTATGAGCTATGTCTAGTGGTAGTGACCTAAGGTCGTGGGTTCAAACCCGGTCGTGCACCAATGGATTTTTCTGTTCGAAAAATTTATGTGCGCAATGCCAGTGCTCTCATACGGTGAAGGAAAACATCGTGAGGAAACCGGCATGTCCAAGAACTAAAAATTCGAAAGACATGTACCATCCACCAATCCGCATTGGGTCCGCGTGGTGGATTAAGACCCAATCACTCTCGCCTGATAGTAGGCCAGTGTCCCAGCAGTGGGAACATTAAAAGGCTATCATGATGATGAGCTATGATTACTTTTTTTGATAAAGGTTGTGCGCGTCTTTATCTAAATAAATAAACACTCAGCGAAGTCACACTCGACTAGTACCCAATACTAGAAAATAAGTTATGACACTTTTATATTGAGCAGTCCATTTTCACAATATCATCCTTCACAAGATTTCAAAGCAACAATAAACTCCGATGAAATTGCTTCCGTTCGAAAACTTGTTGCTAACTTTGACAAAGCAAACCTGTGCCTTGTGTTGGCTTGCGTCTCGCCTTATTGACTTCAGTTAGAATTATGTGACTGGACTGTTTTTTACCGTAAAAAGGAAGAGTTTATCAATTCAATTGTAGTTTATTACGTAATTTCAAGTAGAATATACATTTATCGAAATTGAGTTCGTGCTTTTTGAAAAAACCATGCAAAACGTACATCCACTCGTGTGTCAACAACCCATTGAAATATTTTTTTAGCGACTTGAAAAAAGAGATTCCATTCGACATTTTCTCCGTCGATTTTAATGATTTTTTTTTGTTTGATTGGTAATACTTACTTCAGTGGTCCCATTTAAATTTGATAGAAATTTAGTTAGACATCTATTGTTTAAAAAAAAATAGTTAGATAGATAGATAGATTATAAATCTTTATTGCACACAAAAAAACAAAGAAAAACATTAAACAAAAAACAAAGAAATTTAGTTAGACTGAGGTCGATTGTTGTTTTTTAAAAAAAAACCGTTTATAATAACACTTTAGATGACAAATAAGCAATCAGTTATCGTGAGTTACGGACGCTTGCAATACCAGAGATGTCACTCGTACATTGCCACGTTGCGTTGTTCTATCTCTACGGAAGTGTTGTTATTAAAGATATCCTTTTAAATTCTAAAATTGTGAGAGATCGTCTGGGGAAGTACATCCATCTATTTTTACCGCCAATCAGTAATACTGGCATTGCTGTGTTCCGTTTCGAAGGATATTGTTTCCGGTGAAATTACTGGCACATGAGAATTGGATCTACGTCTGAAGGTGATACTCTCGAATTAAAAGCGTATATAGACTACGGTAACCGCTTACCATTAGCTTGGTTGCCATTTTAGTAGAATTAAAAAATACTTTAATTAAACATAACAATAGCACAAAGTTAGTAAAACAGTAGTAAAAAGTATTCGTACTATAGATGTTCGAATGATGATGACGATAATATTTCGATTACTCTATTAGACTAAGTCCACCAGAAGTAGGCCAAGAAGGCGTACCTAATAACAAAAACATTCGAACCAAAACCGCTCACATTACTTGCTCGGCTTTTAGGAAAATGGCTTATAATGTCCACATATGGCCATTAGATATCGCCTGGTAAGTGGACCAAGAAATCATGAATATTCTGATATTACAGCGCGCACGCTTTTCCAAACGTGTGGCTAAGTGTAAGTATGTGGTTGGAATCTTTGTAAGTATTCTGGAAGAGCGCTGAACGATGAATTTCCGTTCTAAGATAGGAAGAAGATAGATAAGAAGGGTCAAAAATGGCTTAAAACTGAAATTCCGGGTCGAAAGAGACTTGATGACTACGTTACAGATTGTTTTGCAAAATTTTGCATGTCGTTTCCGACGAAGTGTGTGACACAGACAACCTACCTGCTATTAACTTGTACCGCTTTACCACGCTTCAAGCAAATAAATATATATCATTTTGTTTGTTTCAAACCTTGATAGCAGTGAGATGAGATAGAACTGATCAAATTACACAAGCAATATAAAAAATGTAGAGCAACTGTCCTGGATTTACCTTATAATAAATAGCTATATGTACGAGTATATTATAGCCAAATTTTTTACTTGGTGGTAGGACTCTTCAGCAAGAGTCCGTTTTGGTGGGTGCCACCGCAGTGTCAGATATTCTACCTCCAAGCATTACTGTGTTTAGGTTTAAAGGGCACTGTAGCAAGTGAAATTACTGGGCGAAAGAGACTTACCAACAATGTCTCGAGGTGTTCGCTTCAGTGCCACGCAAACACCTAAAAACTTTAAGTTTTGGGTGGCACTGCATCTGTTATAGTCAGGCGTGGTGCTTAACATCAGGTGGGCGCCTTGATTGTCATGTCACTGGCTGACAAAAAAAAAAGAAAATAATAGAAGTCTACTATCTTTTAAATAAGCCAGAATAAAATATAATTTCATTAAAATCACGTATATGTTCTCTGTTAAATAACCATGACATCATCGTAATCCTCATTTGGAGCATCTGCAGTGATCATTTACGTCAACGCGATGATGTAATTCCTATTATGGTAATTAGGTCTGTCCCGATAAGCATATAAGGTCTAATTCTATATGAACGAGTCTTTTATTAAACATCAAAATGTTATTATTATGGATTCCTGTTTTTTTTTAATTTATTGTACACTAGGAACGTCCTGTGACTCTGTCCGCGCTGCGTCAACTAGGAGTTGAATTTCGGAAATTCCTTTTTTAGTGCACTGAAAATACCTTCCTTCCAAGTTTCTATTTACAGCGGTTTAGGCTCTACGCTGTAGACCAGTATGTCACTGAACCTTTCATAATACGAGGCAGAGAAAGATCCAATTCAAACCTCAAAACAATCTAAAAGAGTCAGTAATGATTTACTATCAATATCTAAGTCTATTCTGGGGTGAAAATGAAACTGACGAGTAACGGTTCGACCGAATGTTAAGTTTCTATAAATGTCCATCGTTACAGCCTTCTGATATTCCCACTGCTGTAACGCTGGCCTACTCTCGAGCGAGAGTGATTGGATCTTAATCCACGACGCGGACCCAATGCGGATTGGTGGATAGCATATGTTTTTCGAATTTTTAGTTTTTCGACATGCCGCTGCCAGTTTGCTCATGCTTGTTTTCCATCACCATTTGACTGCACTGCCAACTGCACAGAACTATATTTAAGTAGAATGAGTGAGTGTATGTACCTCGCGTGCCGAAATGACGGTCTTAGTAAGGGCTAAGTAACCTCTTTATTCGCCGCGAAACTCAGTCGGTTTGCCGCGTGCTTATCGATGCTTTTAAATCATTTTTTCCCATCACTTAAATACATTTGTGTGTAAAATACAAATACGCAAAATGTTACACGCTCGGTTTCCATACCAATCGTTGAACTCTTTTATTCTACTTAAATATAGTTCTGTGGTCGACTGTCTGTCAGACAGTTATGGACTCCATAACCATAGATCATAAAACCGAGCCAAAGGCAACTCGTGTTGGTTTGTTACCTACAATCTACAGTTATGTGATGCGAATACTGCCCCAGCGTGTAAGATTTCCCAGAGGAGCCGCAGCGAGATTGATCTTGTTAATGTACAATTAGATACAAAACGTGTACACCAAATAAAATGCGGGTATGAACTCTCAAACGGTGAAGGAAAACATCGCGAGGAATCCGGAATTCCAACAACTAAATTATTATTTTTTGTGTTTAATTGCAATTATAATTATACTTGCAATATTGTGTAAGTTATATACCATTATTTTGCGTTGGCAATATTTTATTTCTTCTTGTTTAAACTTTTTATCTCAGCAGTATGATCTAACTTTGATTGCCAACCAACCAAAAACATTAATTTCTCACGTAATTTATTTTTTACTAGCTGTGGCCCGCGACTTCGTTCGCGTGGAAAACGGGAACCGTCCTTTTTTCGGGATAAAAGTAATCTATGTCCTATTCCCGGTCATTATTTATCTATGTTTTAAATTTTAGCCAAATCGGTTTTGTGGTTGTCGTTATAGAGGAACAAACATCCAAACATCTAACCTTTCGCATTTATAATATTATTATATACTAGCCGTTCTGTCCCAGCTTCGCTCGGGTGGAATGAAACCGCACCCGTGCAAAGCCGGGGCGGGTCGCTAATAATAAATATACCCTATGTTAATTAGGGATAATGTAGCATTCTAATTGTGCAAGAATGATTGAAATCGGATTAGTGCGTCACATGCGTGCGGTGGTCCTTGGAGCTGGATTTGAAACAACAATCGAATTACTTACCTAAAACAGTTTTGAACAAAGGTGTTAACAGGTTAACCATATTAACCGCGCGTATGTATTGAATGTCAGTAATCAATGCCTTTGTTAGTTAATTAGCTGAGATATTCAGCTGTGTATTCACACTAATAATATAAATGCGAAAATTGTATTGTTCGATGTTCTATAGAAAGAAAATAAAAGGTTAGGAGCTTTACGACTACATATCTATTTGACTAGGATATGACTAGATCGCTTTAAGACTAAATCGCGATATGACTATATCGCGTTGGGGTTACATTGCTTTTGGACTACATAGCCAAAGGACAAGAAAGCGTAATGACTTAATCCTCGTTTGTTTTCTAAAGTACAACATACATTTATTCTGGACACACAAGCAGCGCGCAATAATTATAGACTGAGTAGTAGAGTTTTCTGTGATAGAGCTCGTCCGGGGAAGGACTTCCACCACACCTATTTCTGCCACCAAGCAGTGATGCACGTACGCTTGCCACTTTTGAAACTACTCTTAAACAGGTAACAATGATCAAAAATAATAAAATAGTGATTGATTATTCGGACGTATCTACCTACTGAAATACCAATGTACTTTTTGATTTTTCAACCTGTAATGTGTGTCATAATTTATGAAAATAAACGTATAAAAAAGATGAAGATATAGCACAAAGAACTCTACTCTTAATACGTTAGTGATTGTGTTGGACATTAAAAATTACAATAATATTAACCTCGTTTTTGTTAAATAAATAAAACAAAATAAAAAAAATAAAAAATCCTTTATTATTCCTTCATTAAGGTTAAAGTTGAAGGTGGTTAAGGTAACAAAGTGGTATTCTAAAACTTAACCAAGGACCGCTCGGCGGGTATAGGCCTTCTCCAAAAGTTTCCGTTCTTTCGTATCGTTTGCTTCCTTTGTGCATGATTTGCCTGCTATCTCGTCCTGTCATCTTTCCTGTGATCTACCTCTTTTCCTCTTGCCAATTGGCCCAATTGTGTATTTTTATACAACTGAAGTGGCAACCAAGCGTACGGCCCACAAGATGGTAAGCGGTTACCGCAGTCTATGGACGCTTGCAATGCCAGAACTCGCGGGTTGCCACCTTGAGGCTAAGATCGAAAGCCATGTGCCAGTAATTTCACCGGAAACCGGAACAGAGCAATGCGAGCATTACTGCTTGGTGGCAGAAATAGGTATGGTGGTAGTCCTTCCCCGAACGAGCTCTATCACAGAGAACTCTACTACTCTTTGTGTCAACTAAACCATTATAAAACCTTTGCTTTATTATTACCTTTTACGTTTCAGGTACGTTCAATTCCATCTACCAAAAAGCTGTGCACAAAACGGTATGTTTTTGCTATTTAATTAATGTTTAAAGTGGCTTCGGCTCTTTTAATAATTATATTAATAATAATGCTGTACAATCCACACATCATCATCTAGCCTCAAAGTAAGCAGAGCTGTGTTATGGGTAATAAATGACTGATATACTTAATACAATACATAGATTGATCTTTCTTTATTCTTTATTGTACACAATAAACATATACATTAAAACTTATATAAAAGACATGTACAAAGGCGAGCTTAACCCTAAATAGAGTTCTCTTCCAGCAAACCTTCAAAAGAGAGACTTTAATTTCGTGGTGGGTACATTGTGTACTAAACATATATCTAATATTAATATTTAAGCTATTTTACATAAAATACTTAGAGACTTAAATGGATTACAAAATACCTAAATTTATTCGATTCTAACTTACATATTTTAAAAATATTCTACTTAAACAGATACAACCAATACATAATTAATATAAATACTTAAATACCTTACTAATATACATACATATATACATACATACACATATTGATATATATATAATAAAATAAAATAATTCTTACAAGGAAAGATAATGCTCATTAACTTTTCGCTTAAAAATGCCAAGCCAAATTGATCTTTTTTATTATACATAGAAAATACCCAGAACACCCGGAACAAATATTTGTAGATCGTTCAAACATTTGTCCCGAGGCGGGAATCGAACCCGCAACCTCCGCGTCGCAGGCGGACCTGTGCCCGCTGCGCCACATCGGTCGTCAATAAAGATCTGAATATTATTACGAAATTTTCTGTTCATTTACATCAGTCCACTTCTACTGAATTTTTTGTGCAACCCCACTAGGTACATAATGCTCTATGTAACTTAAGACCTGACATGACGTTCATTGACCTTTAAATAATACGATGCAATAAATACTGAACACTGAGTTGTACCTTTACAGTCTATGTCGTCCTACGTCGTTTGCCATTTTGGCGCCGTTTTTAGAGCGTGGGCGGCACGTTGGAAGTTGAAACAACGCCCACGCCCCGGCGCCGTTACAGTTTTTATTCTGTAAGTAATAAATGAAGAGTTAAATACTAACAATTCTACCTCACAGTAAGTAAGTTCATGTGAGTCAGTCTAACTCTGGTGACGGAGTTAATACACCTCCTGAAGGCCTCCGTCAAGATTTTTGAAAAACCTGGGACCGACTGTTTAACGTGCCGTCCAAAGCACGGAAGCGCTTTGGTATTTCCCCTAGGCGGTGCATCCAAATGTTACGCCATAAGCGTTTCTGAGCGTTTATACTATGCCTGAATTAGGAAAACCTGTACTTCAGGCGTAAAAAAAGGCTAACTTATGACTACGGGTATAGTTCTCACAACGGATCTCGGCCGTCGTGAAATTAGCCGTTTCGATGCGCAATGGAGCTTTTTCAAACTAAATTGTCTTTGCGCATCACAAACGGCTAACTTCACGGAAGCCTAGATCCGCTGTGCGAACTATACACGAATATAATCAAATTAATAAACTAAAAGTCCTAAAACTATATTTTATATAAACTTAATGCTATATTCTACGGCTATCTTTTTAACATTATGTGTTAAGTTGGTATAGATTATGATTTTAAAAAAATGTCATTCATAATAAGTCGATAAATATAGAGGTGAAAATTACTTTATTACAGTTAATAGTTCTTCTGTTTCATCATAAGATAATTTAGCCAGTGCCGTCTGCACTGGCCGTGGGGTTTTATTTAAATACTTATAGTAACTTTATGTTTAGAATTTAAATCGACTTGAATTTAATCGGCACGGTTGGTTATAATAAATACTTTTGATCTAATAAAAAATAATAAATAAATAATTTGCTGTTTTTTTTTTTTTTTTTATACAACTGAATTGGCAACCAAGCGTACGGCCCACAAGATGGTAAGCGGTTACCGCAGCCTATGGACGCTTGCAATACCAGAGGTATCACTCGCGGGTTGCCAACTTGAGGCTAAGATCGAAAGCCTCATGTGCCAGTAATTTCACCGGAAACCATACCCTTTACACCGGAACACAGCAATGCGAGCATTACTGCTTGGCGGCAGAAATAGGTATGGTGGTAGTCCTTCCCCGGACGAGCTCTATCACAGAGAACTCTACTACTCTTAGTATTACGGTTCGAAGGGTATGGTTTCCGTTGAAATTACAGGTACATGAGACTTACCATCTAAGGTCTCAGGGTGGTAACACGCAAGTGGTATCTACGATGTTGCATGCGTACATAGGCTACGGTAACCGTTGACCAACAAGTTGACAACGCTTGGTTACCACTTTAGTAGTATAAGAAAAAAAAAAAGCGCTATAGCGACATACTAAAACGCTGTGTTGTATTGTACTGAAAGTACCAGAGCGCTTAGCACGAAAAGCTCGCTTGACATTCGCAATCGTTATCGTCCAGCTGTCAATTTGTATAGGATTTTGAACAGCGCCTCTTTAGTGCGTTATATGAACTACCAAAATTCCATGCAAATTGACAGCTGGACGATACGTTTACGATTGTCAAATGAGTTTTTCTTTATTCTTTATTCTTTATTGTATGTACACAAATAATACATTAATTTTTTTTATTGAAAAGACATATACAAAGGCGAGCTTAACCCTAAAAAGAGTTTTCTTCCAGCAAACCATTGAGGCTAGAGAGAGGTGATTATAGTGGTAGGTACGTGTACAGAAAATAGAAATAGTAATATACCATAAATAAATCAGATTAAAATTAAATACTTACTAATAAACTTTTTCGTGTTTAGTTTGTTTTTATTTGTTTATTTTTAGTTGTTTGTAGTGTATTTTAGTGTATTTACCTACTGTTGTATAGTTATCGAGATTTTGTGTGAAATCTTTTGGCATTAAAAATCGAAAATTTACGATATTTAAAATGTTGTGACTTGTCAATAACTTGAATTTGGCTAATTGCCTATGTAGCAAAGGCATTAAAAAAAATAATTAATTGTTGTCGATGGGTTATTATGTCAATAGCTGAAAAATTGTGCAGTCAGTTAACTCGCGGAACGACCAGACGTGATTACAACGTCATTTCGACGCCGACGTGATTTCGGCGCCCACGTTACGCCTACGCTACGCTACCCCGGGAAGATTTGCTTTGTTTAATGTTTTCAATTTGCTTTTCCAATTTGATCTGATTATATTGTGCGGATGATTGAAATAGAAGTACCCTTTAGTTACTTGTTTCCTTTGCCTCGAAATATTTTATTATCCTTACAGCAAAACAGGCAGTATTGTGGTGGTTCTAATTATTAGAATTTTAGAAGATGGCAATTTGTAGATAAAGCGGTTGGTAGAATGGGGTTGCCAACGCTCTAATTAAATGGGTAAGTTGCTAATTACCCTGTTTTCGAATATGCCTGTCACGTAGCGATGATAAACGGTCGTTACAACAGTGGTTAATTTTCCAGTTTAAAGGTCAAACAAAAACAATGAGTTGTGATAAAATAGGTTATGATATTAAGTTCGGATAACAATGAGGTTTTAATATACGAGTTCGTACAAAAGAGTTTCGAATCACTCGAAGATTCATTAGGACTATAAAAGCTGTTAGAAACGAACAGACAAGCTTTACTTAGGGTGAGTTGCACCATCTAACGTCAAATTGTTCAATCGTCAGCGTCGTCGAACAATTTGACGTTAACGTTAGATGGTGCTCACTCTTAGAGGCTAGATGATGTTGTGTAAAAATTTCTGACATTAATTATTTATTTTAATTTATTTAGTAATACACTGTGACTCTTCAGTACTATAATTCAGAGATATTTTTGTCTTTGACCTATTCAGATATTTTAGACATTTTGTGACCTGCTCTTGTATTCACAGTCAGTGGCTTTTTGAACTCATTAGCCAGATGGTGACAGATTAAAAAATGCACTCACATTAAGACTACGATACACAAATACGGTAATATAGGATTCAATCGTATTGGTTAGCCGGTATTTTTGTGTTAGATCCTACCAGACCAAAATATACAGCAATCAAACATTCAGAAATAAATAAACTTCTAAATAATAAAATTATGCTTGAGCTTCACGCTCGACAAACGCTTGTCACACCCCAAATCATACACTCTAAAGTCACACCATACCGTAGTGATTTCGTAGCGGCGTAGCGCGTAGCAACGTCGTAGCGGTGCTTAGCACTGACATTCGACTCTCGCTTGGGAAGTTAACATAAGTTCATGATTTATTGTCTTGTAAGTGACACGTGTCATGCGTGTGAAAAAAGCGTTACTTTTACGGTTGAGAAGAAGAGGTTGTGAGTTCGATCCCCGCTACGGAACAAATGTTTGCAAGATCTGCAAGTATTTCTCAGTTTTGTACCCGGAACAAATTCTTGCAGATCTATGTATTTAAAAAAATATATATAATTGTATGGTATCAGCTATCCTACCTTATCTTATCTTATCTGGATCCCATAGCCCTAGCTTTACCTAGTTTGGTGCTAGATGGCGTTGTGTGATTATGTCGGTCAATATTTATTAAGGTTTTATTATTTATTTTCTTTAGTGCAACTTTCTGTAATATAACTTATTTGCTTTTTACAAATTATCAACGTTTATCGCGGTTATCATTTGAATGGCTGACAGCTAGTAGCGTCTATAAAAAGGCGTAATGGAAATCGAAGTGAAGGCACGCATCCACTGTGCTATTAAAGTCGTCAAAACTCTTTGATGTCACAGTGTAAGTAAAAATGTTACCAATGTAATGTATATAAAGAGATCTTATTGAAATACAGTGTCGATTGACGAGTGAAAAGCCCACGCAAAATGGCGCCAGTAATCCAGCCTTTGACACCATTCTGTTATCATTCAAGCGTTTAGTACCTACAATGAATATTTTGATCATTTTTCGTAGGTTCAAAATAAATATTTTGTTTCAAACATAATGGTACAAAGGTTATACTGTAACAATCATCATGACAGCCTTCTAATGTTCCCACTGCTGGGACACTGGCCTACTCTCAGGCGAGAGTGATTGGGTCTTAATCCACCACGCGGACCCAATGCGGATTGGTAGATGGCACATGTCTTTCGAATTTTTAGTTCTTGGACATGCCCGGTTTCCTCACGATGTTTTCCTTCACCGTATGAGAGCACTGGCATTGCGCACATAAATTTTTCGAACAGAAAAATCCATTGGTGCACGACCGGGTTTGAACCCACGACCTTAGGATTGGAAGGCGGGGTCACTACCACTAGACCACCGGTGCTCTTTAACAATACATGTTGTAATTAAATATAATATCTACTATCTAATATAAAGGATAACAAAATGAAATGTAACCAGAAGGTTTTTTATCATCATCATCATCATCATCATGACAGCCTTCTAATGTTCCCACTGTTGGGACACTGGCCTACTTTCAGGCGAGAGTGATTAGGTCTTAATCCACCACGCGGACCCAATGCGGATTGGTGGATGGCACATGTCTTTCGAATTTATAGTTCTTGGACATGCCGGTTTCCTCACGATGTTTTCCTTCACCGTATGAGAGCACTGGCATTGCGCACATAAATTTTTCGAAACAGAAAAATCCGTAGGTGCACGACCGGGTTTGAACCCACGACCTTAGGATTGGAAAGCGGGGTCACTACCACTAGACCACCAGTGCTCAGGTTTTTTATATCTTGTTTATTTTATTTTAACATTTATTTTTTTATGTTATCCAGCTCCTCGACAACACGGATATAGTGAGAAGGCTCAAAAGGACTAAACCTTTGAGCTAGTAGTGTAAAGTCAATAGTGACTAATATAAAGTGTAAAACAAATTATAATGAACTGAAAAAAGTGCTTCCCCTTAATAAATAGAGACAGTAAGAAAAGTGCCAATGGACTTAGTAACTAATTTATTTTATAGTAACATAGCTAATGAGTAATTTTAAGTCAACTTAAAATTACTCATTAGCCTAAACGTACGGCTAGATTGTAATAATATTGAATACATTATTTTAAAATGTATTAAAAAAAACGTCAGCGCCACATCCAATTGTTGGTCCTAGTTATAGCAAATGTTAGGCCGCGACAGAGGTCTACAGCCTAATATACACACAAGAGTTGGCCACTGAATCTTACAAAACAAACTTAATAAAAAACTAGTGGCTATGTATTCTCTGCCGTCGAGTCACGTCACTAGCTTCTTAAAAAAATAGCTTTATTTAAGTGCGTTTTATACCTGTGTTTTAAACTGTGGTGTCCGAAATAAATGTTTTTTTTTTATAGAAAGTACAGGCATGGGAGTTTGCCTTTAGTATTTCGAAAGGAAAGCAAAGAAAACACACACCTTCCCGCGTATTATTCGGATGAACTCTGAAACGCGATATTGGGGAGTGGTGTACGGTGTCTTCACTCAGCTCACACGTATCTCTGTATTGTATTGAAATTGTACTTTGGATAGGTATGACAATGGATTAAAAAAAAACTGTTCTATTGTAGAAGTATCGACTTTATGAAAAAAATAACTTAAAAATTGAAATTAATGGTTTGATAGCAAAAATTGCGATTATTTTGATTTTGATTTAAATTTAATGCCAAAACGCGCTGAGTCGCGGAGTGATTATGTTAGTTTTCAACGAAAATTTTAGCAATTAGGTTCAAAATTCTGCAATTTTGTTTGATGCCCCATAAAACCAAGATGCTCTGATTTGTGTTTAATCTTTTATGGCGGATTGCTGTATTTTGTAGTTTTATTTTGTTAAAAATATTATCAATCTCGCATCTAATGTAAAAAGAAATATGGTTATTCCTTGAATCCTTTTTCATTAAGGTGAAGACGTGATTTTAGTTATTCTTGGTTACTGTCATCAAACCCTGTAATATTAAAAAAAAGTGTAATTTAAATAAAACATTTTTTTTTATCATACCTCTGTACGTATTTTATTTATTTTCTTATACTTATATAAATGAAGTAACCTTGACCGTTACTTGTTTTATTTTGTTAATATCCGTCAGCTTTCACTCTCTTCAGATCATTAATTTTATCCGCATTCGTGAGATGTAGGAGCTGTCACAAAGACACAATGAGAGGTTTTGAGTTGCTAGAACTATTTCATATCACGTGCTGGTATTATTAATCATATGGGTTCTATCCATCTGGTTTAGGGTTCCAATGTTCGCCAACATATAACGGACGGTTACTGTAACACCCCTCATTACTAGTTTTATCGGTATACCTTCAGACACTTGTGCCTGTAATTTTACCAATACCATTCGACTCAGATTTTAGAAATGTGTGTCACAAATATGATAACAAAGATTATCTTCTTATTTTTAACAGCCTTTCTTTGTTACGAATATCTATGAAAATATTCAGGTTTAAGAATATTTATTTCTCAATAAGAATAACTTCACTTACATGAGAATTTCTTAAAACTAACGCATAACATTTGCTGGGCTTTCGTAGGTAGGTACACTAAATGTAATACAATACTAAAACTAAGATAAAACTACTTAAACAAAACAAACACAGATAAAATAAATTGTTAGTACCTAACAAATATGATTTTTAAAATAATGACGGTAGGTAGTCTACAAATACTTAGCATAAAATATTATGATAGCTCGACCGCTCACGCTTAGCTTGTCGAATTAAACAAAGTAAGCTCAACTGGAAGTGGCTTGAATGTTCTTAGTGCAAAAATGCAAATAATATTCATGTTATATTAGCCGCACTTATTAATTAAAAAAAATATACAACGGAACTAGACCCCAGAGTTCTCAATAGACAACAAAATATGATGGAATTCCACTGTAACAAAGAAAGTCTCCTACAATCATGGTTAACATATATGCACAGTGTAAATACATGCATGGAAATTATTCACATGACCACACGCTCTATTCAGATTCAAATTACGCAGTCAAGTGACCATAATTTATACAGAAAGCATTTTTTTTGTAAGCAAATGACGGATTTTCACTAAAACCGGGATATTTACCATGATTTGTGAGTTTTATTGATTCCCGATATTTCGGCGCAGAACTCCCAGTACAGTTCTCCCGTGATCATGGTGCATGTAACTCTCCAATTCTTCTAATATGTCTCATTCGCTAATTGATTTTTCTAGGTGCAGTGCCCTTTATACTTGAACACACTATACTTTCACACTACTGCTTGATTTCACTATAATAAGGGTGTCTAAATTACTTACACACGAATACTCAAACGCTATTTGAATATTTATGATCGTGTTATTAACTGATAAAGAGGTCATTCGTTTTAAAATCGTATGGAGAAACATCAAAAACGTCATCAATTAAGCCTTGATTAGCTAAGTAGCGTAGTATTGGGCGTTAGAGATGATAATGACACTTACTTTCCCCGTGTAAACACGGCGCATCACCACCTCACATTAGTTCATAACCATAGCAATAATGTATATGCTGAACTATCCGTAGAGCACCGGTGGTCTAGTGGTAGTGACCCCGCCTTCCGATCCTAAGGTCGTGGGTTCAAACCGGTTGTGCTCCAATGGATTTTCTGTTTGAAAAATTATATGCGTAATGCCAGTGCTTTCATACGGTGAAGGAAAACATCGTGAGGAAACATGCATCTCGAAGAACTAAAAATTCGAGAGATATGTGCCATCAAATTCGCATTGGGTTCGCGTGGTGGATCAACCAATCAATCTCACCCGAGAATAGGCCAGGTGACAGTGGTAACATTAAAAGGCTGTCATGATGATGATGATGAACCCAAGGGCAATTTTTACGCGTTTGCACCAACGACACATAATCAGGCTCCCTTTGTCACATTACCACCGCCTTTTGTGAGTGTTATTTAGTATTTTATATAGGTAGGTACTTCCTTCTGCTACGAGTAAGTTGGAAACATCTGTTTACTCCTAAATGTGTTTATTATACTCTTTCTTGGCGCCTTATTGGACTCGGAGGTCTATGAAAATGAGATTTGTGAATTAGGGTGTCGCGTATTTTCTGGTTAGCAAATATTACTATGGTTAGGGGGAAAGCTGTGGGTGATTACGGGCGTAATCATTTAGAAATGATACTTGCAGATTTTGCAAACATTTATTACGCAGCAGAGATCGATCCTCGTGACCTCTCGCTTCTCCGAGGTCGTCAAAAAGTCGATATAATTAGTATCAGTTAAGAGCTAGATACCTCTGCGTACGTTCACAGAGTTTCTTCCCGCGGTTTCACTCGCGTGGTACATAGATAAAATAAAAGCTATTTTCCCATTCTAGCAGGTTACTTCCCTAAGTTTCATCAAAATCGGTTAAGTTGTTACACCGTAATTGAAACACAATAAATATCCAAACTTATAATATTTTAGGAAAAACTTACATAAAAGATATTGTTGAAATTACGCTTACGAAAGTTATTAAAATAAGTAGGCGTTAGAACTAAAATTCAATTAGGCCCGGTATCAGCAGTTTTGATTGGCACGGTAAATTGTTAGTTTTTGATTAAAAAATCTTTTTAGTATTCGTTATTCGATAATTAATTATTACGAACAACCTACGTACCTACGTACGGCTTCGCTTACGTGGTACGTATCCATAAATTAGTCTAATCCTCCCAGTCGTGAAATGATAGACAGACAGAACAGAGCTTTTGAGTACTATTAGAATATTTAAGGGCAGGTCTGGTCAATTACTCTCGATCGAGAGTAGTCCAGTGGGGTAATGACCTTGCTTGTAGTGTAAAGCGCTTTCTAAATAATGTAGAGATATTCTGTTCAACACAATACTATTGTCTTTGATCCCAAGTATATTATTAAAATTATCATTAAGATTTCTGATAGTAAATTAATTGAATAGTTAATATGTTAATTAATTTACGGTTGGCTTGATTGTGACATTAAACTTACATTTATGATGATATTAAACATAATATTGTAACATGCATTCGTTGTGTTAATGCTACTGATTTTCAAATATTTGAATAATTACTATTGAAAACTAAACACTTTTTAAAATAACTTAATTAATTGATACAGCTCACATATTCAACAATTGCGTAAGATGGTCGTGCGAGCAGTATACATACATACAGTCATTTCGTCATACAGTCAGTCATACATTCATTTCTTTTGATGATGTTATTTGTGATATAATTTGTCATATCAACGTCGCAGTAAAACCAATATTAGAATTACATAAAGAATTATTATAATTAAAGAGAAATTTACTTTTTGAAAGGTTTTTTCAATACAACTGTATTGTAGGACTAGCAGAAAGCAAACCCAGTTTATTATTATGCCAAGTAGTCATTTGCCACCCACTTTCACCCTTTAAATAATTCTTATCTTGAGAGTAGATAGTAAAAAGTAAGTAAGTAAAAGAGTAGATAGTGCTAGCATAGCCTTAATTGTCAGTCGTTTATATTCATTTGTTTCACCACAGGATAGTACACTATAGAAGCTGAGAAAATTGATTGGATGCTGATAACGTCATGACGTACGAATTCCACTTGACTGCTATGACGTCATAGATACCGTAGATGACGTCATTGATCAACAGTTCAACACCTACAGAAAAATCTAGACTAATTTAGTTTTTATATTCCCCTAGCCGTCACCCGCGACTTCGGGTGGCACCAGAATAGGACAGTAGAGTTCTAAGAGTTGAAGTAGACTTCTTTGTGATAGAGCTTGTCCGGGAAGGGACTACAACCATACCTATTTCTGCCGCTAAGCAGTAATGCTCACATTGCTGTGTTCCAGTTCAAAGGGTATGGTTTCCGTTAAAGTTACAGGCACATGAGACTTCAGATCTATGTCTCAGGTTGCAACGCGCAAGTGATATCTTTGATGTTGCGTACAAAGGCTACGGTAACCGCTTACCATCAAGTGGGCCGTACGCTTAGTTGCCACTTAAGGTGGTATAAAGAAAAAAAAGCGTGTGTTTATTCAGGTTTATAGAACTATTTCAGTTGCGTGATAAGAAGTAGGATGAAAAGTTTCATCCCATTCTGTTTCGATTAGAAGAAACAAAGACGCAAACTTTCTCACTCAAAATATTAGTGTTATAGATTCACTTAACTCAGTTTTATGTTTCATAACATTTTTATTTCAGGCTTTATAGGAAAAGTACTAAGGGCTCAGAAGTTGCCAAGCGGTCGACTAAAGATTTCCATCTTGTATTTTCTTTAAGTCTGCATATTACGTTTGTCTGACAAAAACAGTTGCAGTGTAACCCAATGGTTTAAGTTTTAAAGTTTTCCGTAAAACATACATTGAAATTTATATTAAAACAATTATATTATTAAAATAAATAAATAAATATAAGCGGACCTTTATAAACAGCGCCACATAGCTCCAAACTTAGAAAAGCTGGTACTATGGCAGATTGACTATTTGTTTTTATTTTGTAGACTCACAAACTACGTAACAACTATATGATATAGTTTCTATAATGGTGTTATGGGTAAAATATTTGCATGATCTGCATTTGTCTCGCAGCAAGAATCGAACCCGTAACCTCTCGCTTAAGGCACTCGCCCATCATGCTAAAATTAGATATATTATAGTCTAACTAACAGTTATAGTCTAATTAACAGTCGGCATAGTAACTCAGTCACCAGAGTTGGCCACTGACTCATACGAACTTGTTTTACTAACAGATTTTCACGACGTACGGCAGCGTACCACCCGTATCTGGTCGACATCCCACCATGCCGGACCAAACACTTTTCATCTTCTTTCCTCATTAGCACGAGTAAAGAGTGGAACTCGTTGCCGGAGTCTGTTTTATCAATACAATTTAAGAGTCATCAAGGCTAGAGTGAAGTTCTTTCTAGGCTAGCGTGTTCCATCGACCACACCATCACTTACCATCAGGTGAGGTGGTCAAACGCTTGTATATAACGAATAAAAAAAAGTTACTTTAAGGTTGACTGTACCATACGTATAGGTAATACAGATATTCCAGAGGCCAGCAATGATGGGAAACTGGCGCCGCCGCGGCGATACCCTGATTATAGCCTAGCGCCCGGCAACAATTACTAACTACGCACTTCGCCTACTGCGCACGACACTGTGGCCGCACGGCTCCAGTCTGTACCACCCTACAGAGCTGGAATAAGGCTGTAACAGATAGATCAAACAGCTCAACGTAACCTCAGCATAACCTCATGAGCAGTTGAGCTTTTGACTATAAATACGCACACTAAACTATTTCGTACTAGCTGACCCGATGCGATTTCACCCGCGTTAATTTTTTCACAACTTTTCCATAATTTCTCATCGTTTCCTGGACTTCTACAAACATTTCAAGACCAAAATTAGCCAAATCGGTCCAGCCGTTCTCGAGTTTTAGCGAGCCTAACGCAGAGCAATTCATTGTTATATTTATGAAAGAAGAAAAGGAAATTGGTAAACGTCAAACGTTACAAATAAATTGACAGATGCCATAACTAAAAATTAAAAAACTCGTGAACGACGCCCATTCGCCGCCGCACATGCCAAATGCATTGGTTCAAGTTATTGCACCAATGCGACATTGTAGGGATTAGACGTCAACGCGCTTAGGCAAGCGTAGTGACGCCATTCGGCTAGATGGAGCGATGAATTGCGCACTGTAGCTGGCAAAAAGAAAGGTATCCCAAGCGGGCGAGATGATAATGATGACGTCTAAACTCATCTACGCCACTGCATAGACACGTTTTTTTTTTATACAACTGAAGTGGCAACCAAGCGTATGGCCTACAAGATGGTAAGCGGTTACCGTAGCCTATAGACGCTTGCAATACCAGAGGTATCACTCGCGGGTTGCCACCTTGAGGCTAAGATTGAAAGCCTCATGTGCCAGTAATTTCACCGTAAACCATACCCTTCACACCGGAACACAGCAATGCGAGCATTACTGCTTGGCGGCAGAAATAGGTATGGTGGTAGTCCTTCCCTGGACGAGCTCTATCACAGAGAACTCTACTACTCTCAAAACGCAACGTCGTTACGTTCAACGCACGTGAAAGCAAATGCTGTCTATGATACGGCGCTTTATGTTTCAAACGTTGCCAAGCACGAGGCTCGTAACAATGGTGCATGTGCTATTTCCCAGTCGTAGGGCACCGGTATAACGTGCCACGTCGCGTTGATGGCTGATTGTTTGGGTGAGGCGCCGGCGATGTGAAGTGGATCCCATTTGACTGCGTCAACCTTTAGTGTAGGAAGCGATTTGGGCGCATTTGAACACGTTAGGCGTCTAACCAGATTATAAAGTGTAGGTTGATACAATTCAATTTCGCTTGTGTATTGATTATTGTATGTGTGTTTGTATGTGTCTAGATAGTTTGTAGAGAAAAGGGTAATAACTCGACGAAATCCCGCAAATATTATAAAAAACTATTGTTTGTAGAGTTTTTAACGGTGTTTATAGGCCGCCCTAAGGCCTCTATCACGGCGTAATGAGTGCAACAGAATAAAAAAGGGCAAAAGCTACACTGTCACTGGCAATCATCATCAATCATCAATGGTCATCATCAAATTGATGACTTTGCGGAACATTGCTAAACATAAAAACGATCTGTTAAAAACGACACGCTGAACGCTTCACAAATGATGTTTTATTATTACTAGCTATTGCCCGCTGCTTCATAATATCGTTTACACCTGCTTTTTGAATCACTCTATTATTGAAAATCGCATTAAAATCCGTTGCGTAGTTTAAAAGATCTAAGCGAGAGAGAGACGCGACTTTGTTTTATTCTATTCTATATAGATAACTTTATTATTATTTTCTATTCACCTCACTTGCCTGACGGGTTTAGCTGTAGGTATTTGCTGACAACGAGTGTTGTTATAGTAATTGCTTTGATACCTACTTTCTTAGTGATGTAAGGTGCTGCGCTTTTTAATTTTAAATAGTTTAGATTGTAATATAGATGTACCTTCCTATTCAATGCAATAGTTAGGATCACTTTGAATTGTCTTTGTTTTTGTATGATATCGAGAACCTAATGTCTAGATAAACCTAACATAGGTTTTTAGGCATTATTAACCAGTGTTGTAAAAAGTTTTTTTGTGATGAATAAATTATCTATCTATCTATCTATCTATCTATCTATCTATGTAGAGATTGAAAACAACCTTTGCTCTACATAGAGACAATATGGGTAGATAATAAACTTATATTACGGGTAATAACAAACTTGATGGTAAGCGGTAATCTCCGTCAAATGCGATAAATAAAAGAAATATTAACCTACTTCATAAAAGAGGGGGTTAAAATTCTAGTGTGCCAGTAATTTCACCGGCACGGCAACCATACCCTTCATACCGGAACACAGCAATGCAATCATAGCTGCTTAGCGGCAGAAATAGGTATCCTTACCCGGACGAGCTCTATCACAAATAACTCTAAACTCTAAACTTTAATTCACTAGTGAGTTATAGTTTTTTTTTGTTATGTTATTATGAGTTTTTTTTTTGTTATTTTATTCACAAGTGTGTTGAAAAACGTCGCATAATCACGTGTGTATTAATGATTACCGTCCTCGGCTATCTTAAGACCCTCGCCTAGCCTCAGCGGTAATCACCAATGTTACACACTAGTACCATAATCTACTATTATCGAACACCACATTAAAACAAATCTAACAATAACAATCTTAATTACTAACAGGTATTGCAACGGACGGTCTTATCGCTAAATACGATCTCTACCAGACAACTTTGAAGATGAAGTTCGCATAAATAACTAAAGGCGGACAAAGTTTAGAAGAATTAGAATAAAGTTTATTTGCAACAAGAAAATACAAAGGTATATAAATGATGGAATCATATTAGCTGAGTAGTTGCAAAACTGACCCTGACTCAGCTGATCCTGACAACCAGCGCTGGTCTTCCGTCAGAGCCGTTAAAGCCGTTAGCCGTCAATGTCAACAAGAGTAGTAGAGTTCTCTGTGATAGAGCTCGTCCGGGGAAGGACTACCACCATACCTATTTCTGCCGCCAAGCAGTAATGCTCGCATTGCTGTGTTCCGGTGTGAAGGGTATGGTTTCCGGTGAAATTACTGGCACATGAGGCTTTCGATCTTAGCCTCAAGGTGGCAACCCGCGTGTGATATCTCTGGTATTGCAAGCGTCCATAGGCTGCGGTAACCGCTTACCATCTTGTGGGCCGTACGCTTGGTTGCCACTTCAGTTGTATAAAAAAAAAAAAAAAAATGTCGCGGGCCGTTCCACTAGTAGTGAATGTAATTGTTTTTATCCCCTGACGTAAACACCACAGAGTATTGTGTGAAGTACCTCTGAAACAATAACACAATTTTCGCCCAATTTACCCCGAAGGCGAATATATAATTGCAGCGGAGGCGCCAGACACCAATCACACCCACTTACACCTACCCTGTACTTTAGTCTGTACAGGGTACAATTTAGGTACAATTTAGGCACTGAATCACAATTTAATAATATGTTTTCTTAGATATTTTACGTTTTATGGTGTTGTCAATAACTCTTTATCATAGTAGTGATTTGGATCACTTGAACTCTCTATAGATCGTTTGTGGGTCGATCGTGGTGTGGATTTTTGAAGGGTCAACTTTTCCATATGTATTTTGTATAATGCGTAATGTAAATTATGGCACTGGATATTATAATCTTAAGCTTTGCTTACTTAGGGTACTAGTATTATGGTATCTGTGCTTTGGGCCAGGTAACGCTGTGGTAGGATTTTTTTTTTTATACTACTAAAGTGGTAACCAAGCGTACGGCCCACTTGATGGTCAGCAGTTACCGTAGCCTATGTACGCATGCAACATCATAGATATCACTTGCGTGTTACCACCCTGAGACGTTAGATGGTTAGTCTCATGTGCCTGTAATTTCACCGGAAACCATACCCTTCGAACCGGAACACAGCAATGCGAGCATTACTGCTTGGCGGCAGAAATAGGTATGGTGGTAGTCCTTCCTCGGACGAGCTCTATTACAAAGAACTCTACTACTCTTAATGTTTGAATGAATGAATGTTTCCAAAATAATTTTTATTTACTTCTTTCGAAGTCTGTAAAACCAGTGCTAAGTGATATTCACACGTCAGAGAGACCTATTAAGCCATAATAAATGATTCAGTCAATAAAATGACACATTAATAAATCCATTATCCTGTCGAAGCACAGCGGGTGGTGTTAATAAAAAATAAATGGGTCTTAAGCTTCTGCTAAACACGACGTGAAGACGCGACGTGACATACGTCCACACGATAGTTGCTTCATGTGTTTTATCGTTTGTTATGCAGAAAAGCGTATTTCGTATCTATCTATGTATTGTATTAATGACATCAGTCATTTAGTACCCATAACACAAGCTCTGCTTAGCTTGGGGCTAGATGATGCTATGTGGATTGTCCAGCATTATTTATTATTGTTATTTATATTCGTGTTTCGGTTCAAACGGTTCCCGGTGAAATTACAGGCACTTGAGACTAGATATACGTAGGGTGGCAACGCGCAAGCGATTTGTCTGATGTTGCTTATGTTATGCTTATAACGAAAAACGGCTTAATAAATGAATATCTGTTGCAAGCGTGCATAGGCTACAGTAACCTTTACCATTATGTGGGCCGTACGCACATTATTGGTATAAAATAAATTAGAAGTTTGAAGCCGCGTTTACATTATTCTGTCGTGGCGTGTCGTGACGCGTCATAAGCATATCGTATACATTTTGTAAGTTAGAATTATATTACTAAAGCGCAGTGTGTTGTAACGCATTCTGTAAATGTATGGATACGATATACTTATGACACGTCACGACACTCCACGACAGAATAATGTACCCTAGCCTTATACAATTTATGTCACTGTCAGTGCCGGTTTCGGCCTTTTCGGGACAGATTGCGGAATTATTGCGATTCATGGTACGAATTGCACGAAATTTCGGCCCGAATCTTTGTATTGAATGGTCTACAGATTAGTAGGTATATAGTCAGATCATAATGATCCTTGTTATTTGATTGAATAAAGAGGTTTTTTACTTTTTACTTTACTGCTGCATGACACTTCTTTCGCTCACGAGAGAGTGTCGTGATGTGTCGTCGCGTCGCTATCTTATCGTGTCGCGTTGTTTAAGGAGCTTTTTTGTTTGGTTTGTGATATAAAACTTAAGTATGTTATACAGAAAGCCATAATATTGGTAGGTGTTAAAACACACATCGACCTTGTAGGGAAAGCTTATGGTTTTTATAGCTAAGTAATATCTTTAAAACCGTAACGTTTTATTCGTGTTTTTAGGTTAGTAAAGCAAATTTGTCCACAAATCCGCATTGGGTCCGCGTGGTGGAGCGTATTCGCACCTTAAGTCCCAATCACTCTCGCTTGAGAGTAGGCCAGTATCTCAGCAGTGGAAACATTAAAAGGCTGGCATGATGACGAGTGACCAACTCTCGTAAAGGTATTTTAGGCCGCCCGAAGGCCTCCGTCATGGCCTTACGAGTATTATAGCCGCGACGGACAATATCAATTTAGTGTCATAAATCAACCCTAATTATTTTTAATTAACTTTGAATAAATTGATAAATTGAAATTGTTTATAATATTTATTACCTTATAATCATTACTATTGCTGACCTTTCCGATATTTTTTTATAAATTTTATTGCTCCCTATTCATAATTTAAATTAATTTGGTTCTATAAATCAGTGGGGGATATGATCCTATCCTTTCACTGTGTCCTACGGTTCAGGTTCTTCAATTTAAAAACATGTGGACTGTATTTATATTTTAATTAAAAGGTTACAAACATTTAAAACAGTAGTAGTAACTTGGCGACATTTTATCAGAATTGGTCGGCTTTAATATAGCCGATATCGGTCCCGCCCTTAGTGGGTGGCCGGACGAGCGCTATCTTTATTTTCATCTCTTAAAAATAACATAAAAAACAAAAAAAAACATTACAAATAAAGAAAACTCTAAACAAATCTAATTCGGTAAATAGTTGTCCGCTACAGTCTCCCCCCGGCGAAGACCTTCGTAGCCATTTACTACCGGGAGGACGACTAAACGACTCACAGGTCTTCTGAAGATCCCTCCCCGCGTCCGCACCTCTGCACTCCGCACCACCCCGTCCGGTCCCGCACGCACGCGCTCGACAAGGCCACGGGGCCATACGTTCCGCGGTAACAGCCCGTCCGCGATCATGACTAAATCCCCAATTTTGAGGTTCTCTCGAGTCTTCCTTGCATCGTTCCGCGGGGCCAACGTAGGTAGGTACTCCTTTATCCACCGTGCCCAAAAGGAGTTGGCCAATGCTTGTGCTGCGCGCCACGTCCGCTTGTCTGTAGCGCTGCATTCGCCTACATAAGGCAGCCCGGCAGCGGTGCCTAGCAAAAAATGATTCGGCGTGAGTGCTTCTGGTTCGTCCGGCTCTACTGCGACGTGAGTCAATGGACGCGAGTTTACCGTATGTTCTATCTCCGTCATGAGCGTACTTAGTGTTTCTTCCTTCGGGGCTCGTTCGGTTAAGGTGACGGATAACGCGTTCTTTACGGTTTTAATCATTCGCTCCCAAGCTCCCCCCTGGTTTGGAGCTCCGGGGTCAATAAACCTCCACTCGATACGTTCAGTCAAAGCGTAAGTTTTTAGAGCTGGGAGCCACTCGTTGTAAGCTTTCTTTAATTCTTCGTTTGATCCACGAAAATTCGTTCCGTTATCCGAAGCGATTAGTGCAGGCGTTCCTCTTCTTGCAGCCATTCTTCTTATGGCCATGATCGCCGAATCGGTGCTCAAGCTTGCGATTAGTTCGATGTGAATCGCTCGGATTACAAGGCACGTGAAAATCATGCCCCAGCGCTTCTCTCTCCGTCGGCCGATCGTCACCCACATAGGGCCGAAACAATCTACTCCGCAGTGCGCAAACGGTCGCGTGTGAGTAGTAAGCCGTGACAGAGGTAAATCTCCTTTTACCGGTGCCACGGGGTTCGCTCTTCTAGCGGCACACATTGCGCACTTGCGGAGTATAGTTCTTACAGTAGGTCGCAAACGCAAAATCCAATATTTTTGTCGTAGATTGTTGACCGTTTGCTCTCGGCCTATGTGTCTGTTCCTTACGTGCTCCCGACGGATAATGAGGTGAGCTATTGGATGCGCGCCGTCTAGTATGGGTGGATTTTTCAGTTCGTTCGGCACTGTCGCAGCGTTGATGCGACCGTTCAAACGGATCAGCTGGTCGCCGCCATACCTTGGATCGAGCTTATACAGTCGACTAGTGCGATCAACGTTCTTGCCCTTCGTTAGGCGTTGTAAATCGTCTGCGAAACTATCTCTCTGAGCTTCTTTAATCAGTAATCGTTCGGCTTCCTGCATGTGACGTAGTTCCATCTTGACCGTACGGTGGCGACACTTGTCTATGAAAGTTAGCACATAAGCGACTGCTCTTACGAGTCGTTCGTATGAAGAAAATCTTTCTATCTCGATGAGCGGCGTTCTATCGCTTGTAAATGTCACTAACATTTCTTCCTCAGTGCTTTCTAATTTTTCCTCCTTTGGCCAGGAGCTTTCCGGTTCGTAGAGGAAAGCTGGACCGGTGAACCATCTGTCCGTAGTTCGCAAACGTGTATTACCAGAGCGTGTGGCGTCGTCCGCAACGTTATGAGCCGTGGGAACCCAACGCCATTGGTCCGATCGTGTGAGTTCACCTATCTCGCTCAGACGATGCGCTACGTATGGAGCATATTTTGCAGAGTCTTTCCTAATCCATTGTAACACAGTTTTACTATCGCTCCATAGTGTTACTGCGGTATTCCAATTATGCCCTTTTACTATTTCTGTAGCGAGTCTAGCACCAACTAGCGCGGCTTGTAGCTCCATTCTTGGTATGCTTTGGCTTTTCAATGGTGCGACCTTGGCTTTGCCTGCCACTAGCATTATCTTTATTCCTGTTGGCGTGACGAAACGCCAGTACGCTACGGCGGCGAAAGCTTGCTCACTGGCGTCACAAAACACGTGAAGTTTTCGGTCGCTAACGTCTTCATGGCCTTGGTAGCATCTAGCGAGCCGAATATTCTTTATGTATTTTAAGTCTGACAGCCACTGTGTGTACATCTCCGCCTCCTCCAGTGGTAATGGCTCATCCCATGATACTTGTTTTTTCCAGAGTTCTTGCAGTATCATTTTTGCCGTGATTGTGTATGGACATAGGAGTCCCAACGGATCGAATAACGACATCACTGCGCTGAGAGCCTCTCTTTTGGTGGGAATTCTAATGGATTGTTTAACTTCGTTTGGTACTCTCGGCATCGTGGTATTAAAGGCGAGTTCGTCGGTTCCTGGCATCCATAGAATTCCTAAAGTTTTACCATACACGTGCGCGTTCGCCGCGAGTTCCTTAGGCGCGTGCGCTCGGTTTTCATTAGGAATATCCGTAAGCAGTCTTTCTCTATTGCTGCTCCAGCTTGCTAGCTCGAAACCCGCCTTGCTGTGTACCTCTTGTACTTCTTTTATAGCGCGTGCGGCTACCTCCTCGCTATCGAAACTCTCAACCCAGTCATCCATATAATGACTCTGCGTTATCGCCTCGTAAGCTAGAGGATGAGAGTCCTTATGATCCGTTGCGTTTTTATTCCTAACGCTATGTGCTAAAAACGGCGAACTCCGTGCCCCGAAGATCATTGAAGTCATCATGTATTTCTGAGGCGGTCCGAAACGTTCTCTGCCACGCCATAGAAAATGTTGTGCCACCCTATCTTCCGGTTTTATTTTTATCTGAAGGAACATAGCTCTAATATCCGCTGTTACCGCTATCGGTTTCTTTCTAAAGCGAAACAAGACGCCGTATAAGGACTGTAACAAGTCCGGTCCGTCTAGTAAAGCGTCGTTCAAACTCACTCCGTTTGAACATGCAGCAGCGTCAAACACCAGCCGGATTTTATTTGGTTTTTGCGGGTTCGTTACCGCGAAATGTGGTAAATACCACAGACGTGGGTTTGCATCGTGTTCCTCTTCGCATGGCACCGCATATCCATGTTCCATCAGTTTCATAATCTCCGCCGTATAGGTCTCTTCAAATATGGGTGACTTATCCATTTTCCGTTCTATGCTTTTTAATCTTCTCAGGGCCATATCGTAGCTAGGCGGTAGGTTTACCTGGTCGTCTGCCCAGGGCAAGCCCACGCTAAACTGATTGTTCACCCTTTCTACTGTTGATGCGAAGATTTTCTTTGCTCGTTCGTCCGCGGCAACCGGTTTTTTATTCAACGATACGCCTAGTGCATCGATCTTAAAGTGCGCTCGCACGAGTTCATCTAGATCATCGTTCTGGTCGTGCGTCTGGCATTTATAGACATGTAAACCGGTTTCATGCTCCTTTATAGCACTTCTGGGCGCGGTACCGTGAATGATCCATCCTAACTGGCATAGTGACGCGGCAGGCTGACTCTTAGTTCCGGTGAGCAGCTTTCTTGTTACTATCAAATGCCAGTTATCCGATCCGATGAGTATAGCATACGTCTTCAGGACTTAATTCCCTCAGGTGATCGGCCCGTAGTAGTTCGGTTCCAACGGACTGACTTCCTAGCATTAAGTTTTTCACAGTGCGCGCTCTGATTGGCCTATAGTTCGTTTGGCCGCGCCCTCTGATTTGTATGTCTATCACTCGGCTATCTGTCTCTCTCTGGCTCGACGTAGCTCCGATGATGTGTAACGATCGCTTCGGGCCTCGTGCTCCCACCATCTCAGCGATCTCTTCGTCGACCAGCGTTATCGTAGATCCTTCGTCTAACAATGCGTGTGTAGTCACTTCGGATCCGTTAGCACTCTTTAACGTGATAGGACATACCTTTAACAAAACACGGTTCGTGTTTATTGATGAGTGCGCCGTTGCTGATACCACTGACTCCTCGTTCTGAGCCGGCTCTGTGGTTACCGCTTCCTCCGTATGCAGTAAAGCATGATGCGGTCGACGGCACTCATTCACTCCACATAACTTTTTCTTACAGGTGAAACGTCTATGTTTGCTATTCAAGCATCGGAAACACACTTTCGTTTCTTTCGCCCATTCCCATCTCTGTGCTACGAGCATAGCCGTGAGTTTCTTACACTCCGTGGTGACGTGCTTAGCTCCGCAACAGAAGCATACGTTCTCGGCTTTCGAAGGTTCAGTCTTCGTAGGCTCGGCCTCTGTTGTTGCCAGCACAGTCTTGCGGTTCCCTCGTGTTTGCGGCTCTGTGGGTCTGGGGGTCAGGGCAGCGCTTCTAGTAGCTACCGTAGTATACGAGTGCCTCATGGCGCGATCAGCTTCTCGCATTAGGAACCGGGATAGCGTCACTATCTCAGGTTCGCTGCGGTGTCCAAAATCTTCAGCGTAATCGCACCATCTAGTTCTCACGTGAGGACTCAACTTCTCCGTTATCTGCCTAGCCATCATCGGGTTTTGAAGATAGTTGCGTTCGTCTAAGCAACTAATAACCGTCACTATGTTCTGTAGTTTGATGGCAAAAGCATTTAACTCACTCGCACCGTTACCTAAACGCGGCAGCTTCTTCATATCCTCCAGCGCATTATCAATGATCATTTCTGGTCTACCGTAGCACTGTTCTAGTGTCTTCATTATAATGGCTGGGTCGGCTGCCGTGTATAACAGTGCTGACACTGACTGCTTCGCCTCTCCTCTTAGGCACGATCTGAGCCTTTGTACGTTCTCCGCCGGCGAGAATTGATGTAAGCTCGTAGATTGTTGCATAGCTGCTTTGAACGGTAACCATTCGTTCGTGGCTCCGCTGAAGATAGGTAAGTCCTGGGTCTGCCTTGGCGGCGGTCTCTTAAGCGCTATCTTCTCTATAGCTTCGGCTAGCCTGTCGATTCCTCTCTCTCGCTGGCGTTCTTTCTCTCGTGTCGCGATCGGCGACTTGTGGCGTTGCTGGATCGGTGTCGGTTCAAAGGTCACTTTGCTACCGTACGCGTTTGGTTCCGACCGTTCTCTTGTCCATGAACGATAACGCGTTTCTTTGTCTGTATCCACTGGGTCGGTTGTCTGACGCTCCCCCCGTGACAACCAATGGGCAACTCTGTTCTCCGTTTCTTCAGCGCCTATACTCTCTCGATCCGATTCATCCTGTATCGCCGCGAGGTTCGCTGCTAATTTTTTCTGAATCAGCCTGGCTTGGATCTGAAGTTCTTCCCGTCGTACAGCCGCAAGCTGCTCTTCCGCTTCAAACTCGGCCTGTCGGATCCGTGCGGCAGCACTGGCCGTAGAGTTGTGCGAGCGGACCGATGCAGGACGGCTTCTGCGCACGGGCCCTGACGATTCGTGACGCGGTACCTCGGTGGTCGCGGGCGCATCGCACGCGGGCGGCGCGATCATGAAAGGATCGGTCATGATCGGGGCGGCCGGCCCGCTACGGTCAGCGGTGGCTGCGGTGCGCGAGGTGGTGGCGCGCGCGCGTGTAGTGTCGGAGCGGGATGCCCCGGCGGATGGTGACGCGGGGAAGTCTTCAAAAACCACAAGGTTCCTCTCTTCGGTTTGGCTCCTTGTTACTGGCATCTTCAGCACTTGATGCCCCTACCGTGCCCTAACGTCCCTAACGTCCCTAACGTGCCCTATCGTCCCTACCGTTCCCTACCTCCCTAACACCCAACCTGGGACCGTAACCGTTTGACACCGTTAGGTTTCGGCCGTAAGTCCGTCAGGAAGGGGAATTCGGTGCGCTAATCTGGGACCGTAACCGTTTGGCACCGTTAGGTTCCGGCCATAAGTCCGACAGAGTCGCGGCTGGAGCTCTTGACACGGCGACTCGGAGCAATCTTGACACGGCGATTCGACGCACTTGACCCTGCCTACCTAACACCCAACCTGGGACCGTAACCGCTTGGCACCGTTAGGTTTCGGCCATAAGTCCGTCAGGAAGGGGAATTCGGTGCGCTAATCTGGGACCGTAACCGTTTGGCACCGTTAGGTTCCGGCCATAAGTCCGACAGAGTCGCGGCTGGAGCTCTTGACACGGCGACTCGACGCACTTGACCCTGCCTACCTAACACCCAACCTGGGACCGTAACCGCTTGGCACCGTTAGGTTTCGGCCATAAGTCCGTCAGGAAGGGGAATTCGGTGCGCTAATCTGGGACCGTAACCGTTTGGCACCGTTAGGTTCCGGCCATAAGTCCGACAGAGTCGCGGCTGGAGCTCTTGACGCGGCGCGGAGCACCGTTCGGTGTTCTTCCAGCCAGGCTCGGCGACTCGCAGCAGGGACTTCAGGCCACGGTGACACGTGGATCAGGTACGGGATGCAGACTTCAAGCGAGGTTGGTTCTCCGGATCAGGCAGGCTTCGACGATAATGGTTCTGGAACGGGCAGGTCTTCGACGAGTAGCGTTCTGGATCGGGCAGTCTTTGGCGAGGAGCGTTCTGGATCGATGGTCGCGTCTTCTAGAGGTTCAAGTTCATCCGGCGTCGGAGGACCATGTGGGGGATATGATCCTATCCTTTCACTGTGTCCTACGGTTCAGGTTCTTCAATTTAAAAACATGTGGACTGTATTTATATTTTAATTAAAAGGTTACAAACATTTAAAACAGTAGTAGTAACTTGGCGACATTTTATCAGAATTGGTCGGCTTTAATATAGCCGATATCGGTCCCGCCCTTAGTGGGTGGCCGGACGAGCGCTATCTTTATTTTCATCTCTTAAAAATAACATAAAAAACAAAAAAAAACATTACAAATAAAGAAAACTCTAAACAAATCTAATTCGGTAAATAGTTGTCCGCTACAAAATCTGTAACCTTTGTAGTTGTAAATCAATTATAATGATTACCTTTAGTGGATTAATCAAGATGTAACTACCGTTAACGTTAAACAGTAACTAAAAACACTATTTTACTATTTGAGAGTAGGCCAGTGTCCCAACAGTGGGAACAGTTTTTACCTGGTGGTAGGACTCTTCAGCAAGAGTTCGTTTTGGTGGGTACCACCGCAGTGTCAGATATTCTACCTCCAAGCAGTAATGTGCAAGCATTACTGTGTTTAGGTTTGAAGGGCACTGTAGCAAGTGAAATTACTGGGCGAAAGAGACTTAACAACAATGTCTCGGGGTGATAAGCGCAGTGCAGTGCCACGCAAACACTTGAAAATTTTAAGCTTTGGGTGGCACTGCATCTGTAATAGTCAGGTGTAATGCTTAATATCAGATGAGCGCCTTGATTGTCTTGTCACTTGCTGACATATTCAAAAATTAAAAAAATGATTAAAAATTAAAAAAAATAACATCAGAAGGCTGTTAATTATAATTATATTTAAAAAAACGCGGCATTCTGTAGTGTGGGTCGAACATTTGTAGGCATCATCCCGTCTATGATTGTCGAGTAATGAAGCATAAGTGTCCTTGCTAATTCCACACACACCTGAAGTCTCGGAGCAATTACAACTTAACCTTTTTGGTGGCTCACTTCCACCAGTTAAACGACTGGTTAAAATAAACTCCTGGTAGGAATAAAAATGATACATATGGGATATACGAGGAGTACGTTATCCCACAGCCGGAGTTCACCTTACAAAAAAAGTCAGGCCATTTTCTATACTAGGTACTATTGACACGCGCAGGTCAAGGACGCGCGGGTTATTGACCCGCGGTTCATTGACGCGCGGGTCACTGACACGTGTCGAGCGCTACCTTTTCGATTTCTAACAAGGATATCTAATTATTTAGCAGAACTACGTAATTTTATTTTCTAAATGTAAAAAAAAATGTTTAGAAAAAAAAAGTACATGTATTTTATTTTTTATGTGTGGAACCTATCCCTTAAGTTTGTCAGGTTGATAATGAATGACCTTATACAAACGGTACGGCGTTAATAACTTATGTTCGTGTGACTTATTCCCCAAGACCACGTATTACTAATATCTGTTCTGTGCCAAGTTCCACTTAACAGAGCAAGCAGACCGGCTTAACAAAGTTAAAGTGAACTTAGATCGGGATGGACCCTGACCACTGGATTCGAGTTATATCACAAGTTTGCAAAGTTTCTTGTTTGCTTTACATAAATGTACCAACATCGAAATTAACTCTATTTTTCTTAGCTGAAAAGTTTGGCAAACCCTACAAACAAGATGGCAGCTGTTTTTTTAAGCGACTTCGAAAAAGGAGGTTATCTATTGGTCAGTTTTTTTTTGCATGTTTGTTACGCAATTTCTCCGCCAATTGGACCTCATCATGACAGCCTTCTAATGTTCTCACTGCTGGGACACTGGCCTACTTTCCAGCGAGAGTGATTGGGTCTTAATCCACCACGCGGACCCAATGCGGATTGGTGGATGGCACATGTCGTTCGAATTTTTAGTTCTTGGACATGCCGGTTTCCATTGGCTGCCAATTATGAACTGATAATTATTTTTTTGTTTGATAGGTTCAGAGTAGGTCCCATTTCAATTTTATTGAAATCAGTTTAGTACTTTAAGAATAAATCATAAAAAACGGGTCGATGACTTCATCGTCGCGTACAACCACAATCTGCCGGAAAATGTTTGAGAGCTTGGAGAAAGTGTTTTTTATTTAAAAAAATATTTTTATGTATGAATAGGTTCTGCTATGTTAATTTTTAAAGTCTATAAGTTTATTTTGCGACAAAGCCTTTTTTTTTTATTCAATAAATTAAAAAAAAAAGTTTATTTTATATTAAATATGCGGTAACATGTTAATAGTCATTAGTTTTAATTTTAGTTTAGTTATTAGTTTTAAATACTGTTTGTTTTCCAAATAAACGAAAATAAAAATAAAAAATAATTAGCCAGGAGAAGTGTACGATTATAATAACGATATAAACTTTTATTCTGTTACTAATATTACAGTTGGTAACAAAAATGGCCACCACTCAGCATATGCTACGGCAGAACAACTCATACCGCAGCGCTGGTTTTCTGTGGTATTTTGTGGTGGTTTTCGATTCTCGTGTACACATTAATATTTCCACGCGAACGTAATCACGGGCAACAGTTAGTACTTTATAAACCTCCATTCACCTAGTAATTTCATTTATAATAATAACTATGATTGGAATCCTTAACTCTATAAATTTTATCGCGTGCCTACGTATTACCAATTAGATATTTATATACCTACATTGTATCGATTATATTTCGCGTGTCGAATTCGCGAGAGGTATGTCGAGTAGTTAGCCTTGGCTTGACATATGTACTACTTTCATGTTTTCGTGTAAGCACACCTAGCTAACTATCTATTGTATACACCTATATAATTTGCGTTTGCGTGTGTGACATACATACAGTTATTTATTCCACTTGCTACAGTGCCCATTAAACCTAAACATAGTGCATAGTGCACAGTACCAAGGAAGAATATCTGGCACTTGGTAGCCACCAAGACGGTCTCTTGCTGAAGAGACCTGCCACCAACGTTTAAGTCTAGCACTTGGGTCCGGGAAAGGACTACCACCGTACCTATACCTATTTCTGCCGCCAAGCAGCAAGCAATGCTCGCATGAAATTGGGTGATCCGATTCATAAAATCACTAAGTCCATATTTTACAGTATTGATTTAGCAACACTGGCTTGTTTATTTTTTAATTCTCTTTCAAATGGTGTGGTTGAGGTTCTATAGAAAAGTCTGTAAGTGTACTTTTAAAACTGTAAAATATAAAAAAATATGGAATCTACCATTCATAAAAACCCTAAGTCCAAGAAATCGCGCAGTCAACCAACTTTTTTGGTAGAAATCTCTAAGTCCTTTGATTTTAATTTCAAGTCCAATGGCAACACATTTAAACTTTTTCATAACGGTTTTCAAAACTTTTTTCACGTGAAGCAAAAGAAGTAAATAATATAAAACGAACAAAAAAATGGATCCTGATGACAAGTTTAGAAGGTAAGTGTTATGTTTGATTTACTAGTACTTATGTATTCGAATTTTGAAATTGAATATACATAACTGACTGAATCTTTACGAGCAAAGTTTGCTCAGATTTTTAGGATTAGTTAGGGAACCAATATAGAAAATGTAGACATTGGATTTCAAAAATATAGTTTTTGTTATCTACATGTAGCCTGTTACATAGTAGCAAATTTCAAGTTTTGATTTCACATGTGTTTTGAAGCTACAATCTACCAAAGACCATATTTTCTGTATCTACCCACGAGCAACCACATAAAGCATTTTACAAGTCTACCCTCATCATAAATATTCACGTATTATCTAATGCAAAAATGTATAAATGGTTTTTTATTTAATTAATATAGAGTAATGGAAAAAAGTGGTTTAATGGATAACGGAGGAAATACGACTTATTACAGGCACATGAGACTTTCTATCCAATGTCTCAGGGTGATATCTATGATGTTGCATGCGTACATAGGCTACGGAACCGCTGACCATCAAGTAGGCCGCACGCTTGGTTGCCACTTTAGTGGTATAAAAAAAAAACTGCAGCGTGATGATGGTGAATTTTATGTACTGAATTACGCTTTACACTGTCTCTGCGTCTGCGCAGACGCTCTGCCAATGCTTGCACAACTGTATTAATTATTTAATGTAGGTATCTAATAAAAGTTAATTTTGTTAGTATTTCAAATTATAGTTTCTCATAATTTAACGGCTTCCAAGACTATTATTTCTTCATTTTTAAATAGTAGTGATACTACCACATGCCTAGGTATTTCTGCCGTCATCACTGGGCTCGGGTCGAAGGTAAGGTTGCCGGTGAAATTACTGGCACATAACTCATAAGACTTATGATCTTTGTCTCAAGATGGCAACGTGCGAGGTCTATCTCTGGTTTTGTAAGCGCGCAACGGGTTCAAACCCCGCCCGTTTTCCATAACTTAATTTGTTATTTTGTTAACTCCATAACTGAGTTGCATTAGGATTTGAATTTTGTTATTAGTTTTTTAAATCAAAGAACAAATTAAATTAAATTCCACTGAATCTAATTTTCTCGATTGCAACAGAAAATTGCTTAAGAAGTCCTAGGTAATAAGACTTCGATTGAAAAATTCTATTTCTTCTTCATAATATTTCATTTTACCGCAAACTGACATTAATAGAAAAATCTAATTATGTGCTGATTATTTATTTCCTTCAAACGTTTTACTGAATAAGCAATATTCTTTTTATATTCATCATCATTATCATATCAGCAGTTAGACGTCTGGCCATTGGGCCACCGAGGTCGTCAACAAAGAACCAATTTCATAGTGGCCTAGGTCTTAGTAACACCATAGAGAAATTGGAAAAAAATATAAAACATTAGAATACAATTTTATTTTTATGTAGACAAACAAAGTTCTATATAAAAAATGTTTGTTGTGTTAAGTTTCCTAAAACGGAAACACTGGAGGTCCGCCATTACAGCTATTAGCCAATGATCGTGACGCATCTAGACTTTGACAGTACATAATAACCCGTTGTTCGTTAAACCCGCCATGTTGTTTTGCATTGTGTTGCACTCCTTCACAAAGATAAACTTACATAAGATTGTGAAAGAAGCTAAAATAAATTAAATAAACAGCTTAAAATGGTTTCTTTATTGAATATCTAAATATCTAGACCCCTACAAAGGACCTAGGCCCGGCTCCATACATCGAGAAACAACTCCTTTCAGCACCGACTTGTAAACATTTCCTAAATAGTTTTTGACGTTTTACTTCAGGTAATCGGATTCAAATTGAGTTCAATAGTACCATGGATAATTAGCTGGCAATTTTGTTATCTCGAAGTGGTATAATTTTGAACCTGTTCTTGACAATTATGCTATCTCTTATGGCAACACCAACACCGGTAGGCATTCCTACTACATGCATGTTTTATTTTATTCTTGATAATAAATTACTAGTAAATTATAAACTTGATTAATTTGATATTTTTATACATGGAATTTTAACGTTTTAACTTATAAAGAAAAAAGAGTAAGTTCTAAGTTTGACTACAGCCAATTTCAATGCTAAATCATCATCACTGTAAGTTAAATATCACATTAAATAAATAAATTCTAATTCTAATTCTAATTCTAATTCTAATTCTAATTCTAATTCTAATTACCTTTTTTCTTACTGTTGGGACACTTGCGTATCCACGCTTAATCGAGAGTGATTAGGTCATAATCCAAGAGAGGTGGACTCAACGTGGATTGCTAGATGACATATGTCTTGACTTTTTTTTTATACAACTGAAGTGGCAACCAAGCGTACGGCCCACATGATGGTAAGCGGTTACCGCAGCCTATGGACGCTTGCAATACCAGAGGTATCACTCGCGGGTTGCCACCTTGAGGCTAAGATCGAAAGCCTCATGTGCCAGTAATTTCACCGGAAACCATACCCTTCACACCGGAACACAGCAATGCGAGCATTACTGCTTGACGGCAGAAATAGGTATGGTGTTAGTCCTTCCCCGGACGAGCTCTATCACAAAGAACTCTACTACTCTTACTGACTTTTGCAAATTTTGTTCACTAACACAATAATTTTATTATGCTAACGTGAAAATTCCATTGGTAGGTACACGACTGACATCAAACCCATGACCCTAAAATCACCGGTGCTACGATGCAAAATACAAAGTGATCATATCATTCGAAATTATATGCAGAAGTACAGAATCCACATTTACCTGTTAAAATATCTGAAATATATTATGTAATAGTGTAGCTGGTTTTCTAAATTATTGATAAAACTAACACCATTTTAATTTCAAAGCAAATTATTGCTTAGAATTTAATTAAAGTTACACAACTGGTCGGAAAATCGCCCGTGACTTTGCTTATATCATTTTATTGAAAACCTACTAAAACTTCCCACGGTTTTTCAGTCAATAATAGTTAGTAATAGGCCGCTTGAAGGCCTCCATCATGGCTTTATAACTTTAAACAAACCGACTGCGTAACGTGCCCTCCAAAGCCTACTTATTTTAATTCTTAGTATAATTTATATCTAAACTTCTACAATAAAATTGTTCAGTCCCATAGTTATACACAATAATAGTAAGCCGAAAGCGGATCACTGTAACCTCGCCAATCGCCATACAAGCTCTTATGAGACCTAGTGCGAGGGACAGAGCTTAGCCAAGGTACCTAACCTACTCAACTACTGTATACTATTTATATATGAAAATAAGACCACGGGATATACCTAAATATACTTTGTAAAGTTTAAAAATAAATAAATAAATAAAAAAAAGCACGGAAGCGTCAGTTGTAATTGCTATTATCAGTCACCAATCCAAATGGTGACGTCTCGGCACAGTGCTTAATTTCGTTGTTATGTTATGTATAACTTAGCCAGCTAAAGAAACGGGATATTTACCATGAGTAATATTGATTACCGTTATACGGGAAATAAACTACAGATGTACGTTCGTACATTAAAGAACTCGAGAGCCATTTTTGCTACGAGCGATCTGTCAGTCAGTAGTAGTTGTATTCGTATGTATCTAGATAATTAGCGTGTCCTTATTACAACAAGATCGACGTACCGAGAACACAGATTGATTAAACATCAGTTATTACTGTCATACGACCATTGCAATCTGACTTGATAAATGGCTATTTGTTTATAATGTGCGCCACTTAACTATGCACTTTTGAGTGAGACTGAAACGTTTTTTCAAAGCACGTGTTTCTTTTTTTATACCACTTAAGTGGCAACCAAGCGTACGGCCCACTTGATGGTAAGCGGTTACCGTAGTCTATGTACGCTTGAAACATCATAGATATCACTTGCATGTTACCACCCTGAGACGTTAGATGGAAAGTCTCATGTGCCTGTAATTTCACTGCAAACCATACCCTTCGAACCGGAACACAGCAATGCGAGCATTACTGCTGGGCGGCAGAAATAGGTATGGTGGTAGTCCTTCCCCGGACGAGCTCTATCACAAAGAACTCTACTGCTCTACTACTCCTAATTATTATTAATTCATTTTCTCTTTTTATTATTTAGTCACCAGCATCTCTTTACTGCTTCGTGTGATCTTGTCTGTCTAGCACATTATTATTTTAACACTTTAACGTCAGACCCTTTAGCTGCATCAATTTGTTCAATAAGTAACTATTTAGTTTACATCTGGGTAACGTCGTGGATTACATTATAAATAATTTTCATGTACTTATAATAGGTTGTTCTTACACTAATTGTACCTACATATATTATATAATGTAGTTGTTTGTTGTTCCTAATAAAGTAAAAAAACTAAAATTAAAATTACACTTCACCCATACCCATGCTGCCCATCCTACCTGCTGGTAGGACTGTACGTACTTATTGATTATAAATGACTCTACAGCAAGAGTCTCTTGGTGTTTATCACTGCAGTGTTACTGTGTTTAGAATTGGCACTGTGGCAAGTGAAATTACTGTGGCAAGTGAATAACTACGTTTCGGGGTGAGGAGCGCAGTGCGGTGCCACGCAGAACTTTAAAACTAAAATTTTTGGTGCAACACGCACGACTTGCATACATATTTGCCGTGCACTGTAACTCAATTATAATCATAGATCCGTTGTCGCTACACAGTTCTTATTATTGATTGAACAATGATTTCCAATTAGCGGCATTAAATCATAATTGAGATGATCACATGTTGTACAACTGAGTTTTTGTTACTATGTCATGATTGATGATATTTTCCTGGTATATGAAGGCGTGTGAAATGTGTCATTTTCAAATGGTTACCGGTATTTTTTTTTATGTCTAATGACGAGTCGGTCAAGTCTGTCTGCAATAAAGTCTTTCGTCCAGTGATTTCACTTGCTACAGTGCTCTTCAAGCCTAAACACAGTGCAGCTGGCACACTACTGCTTGGAGGCAGAGCGGGGTTTACTAACTCAATTATTCTTAAACTTTTAGGAAGGCCTCAACCTTATTATAATAATAATTGTAACTCATGGTTACAGTTTTTTTTTTGTCAGCAAGTGACAAGACAGTCAAGTCGCCCACTATGTAAGGCACTACGCCTGAACATACGCAAGAGAATGTAAGCACTACGTAACAGATGCAGTGCCACCCAAAGGTTAAGGTTTTCAAGATCAGTGTGGCATTGCACTGCGCTTATTACTCCGAAACATTACTGTTATGTCTCTTTTGCCCAGTAATTTTACTTGCTACAGTGCCCTTCAAACCTTACACAGTAATGCTTGCACACTACTGCTTGGAGGTAGAATATCTTACTGAAGAGTCTTCCAGGTAAGACCAGCCTAAAAACAGTAGACATTTCGTTCTACGGAAGAGTAGACAAGAATATGATTTCTTCAAATAAAACTGACGCAGGGTTCTGACTGTTGTGTGTGTTATCATAATATCTTATTTAAACCACAAAAATACGTTCGTAAACTTTCAAATAATAAGTTCACTCCCACACACAAAGCGTATTTACACATAAAACAGGTGGTAAAAAACTGCTCATAAGACGCATTTACACATAAAGCAGTGCTGGTCTTGCTGCGTCTTTTAATTACAAAACTAGAAAGCTAAGCACATATTTTAAATTCCATATAAAAAGAGTAGTAAAGTTTTATGTGATAGACCTCGTCCGGGGAAGGACTACCACCATACCTATTTCTGCTGCCAAGCAGTAATGCTCGCATTGTTGTGTTCCGGTGTGAAGGGTATGGTTTCCGGTGAAATTACTGGCACATGAGGCTTTCGATCTTAGCCTCAAGGTGGCAACCCGCGAGTGATACCTCTGGTATTGCAAGCGTCCATAGGCTACGGTAACCGCTTACCATCTTGTGGGCCGTACGCTTGGTTGCCACTTCAGTTGTATAAAAAAAATATATAAACTTTTATTACTTATAGATAATTGAAACCATTTTGTACTCAATTTAATAAATATATTTTCAACACACTTGCTTATAAAGTGGCTCTATGGTCATCGCAATTAGGCACAGAATGACACCCATAATCAAACTATGACTTTTTCATTGCTATAACTCACTAGTGAGTTATAGTTTTTTTTTTGTTATTTTATTATGAGTTTTTTTTGTTATATTATTCACAAGTGTGTTGAAAAACGTCGTATGATACACGTGTGTATTGATGATTACCGTCCTCGGCTATCTTAAGACCCTCGCCTACGGCTTGAATCTCAATGGCGCCTCAGCGGTAATCACCAATGTTACACACTAGTACCATAATGTACTATTTTTACTTTACTTTACTTTACTTTAGTACCGGTAAGCACCGGCAAGCAGGTGACCTGCTTAACACAGTCCATTAAATAACTTAGATGGAACTTTAAATAAGCTTCATTTACTTAGCTTGGAGAGCACTTGTGGGTGTGCATAGGCGGTCCGCCCATCTTAGTAGCTCCAAGTGACATAACTTAACGACCGACAAAAGAAATTGGTATTCGTTTTTTCATTATACAATACACTTTGACTTCGTAATGCAAGTGTGTAGAATGATGTGATAATACAGGTATCTTTATACTTGAAAGGGGGTCTCCAAACCCAATTTTATATATGTATAGATTAAGATAATGAATAAACATTTTGTATTTTTTTTTGTATGTCTTGTCGAATAAAGTGCTCGATAAATGAAAACAGAACCAACGCCAACTTTTAAAGTAGATATCTTTTGTGGGTGATCAAGTTACGTCACTTGGTGCTTCTTAGGTGGGCGAACCGCCTACCGTCTCGAGATAAGTTCACAACTCTGAAAATGTTTTAAGATATTCTGTTAAATATATTAAAAGCTATTTATACCTTCACTAGTTTTATACAAACGGGGTGATTAACCTTTGTTATATTATTGTGTTACTGCCTTCTCGTTTAAACAGGCTTAAATAGGCTGATATCAACATCATGACAGCCTTCTAATATTCCCACTGCTGGGACACTGGCCTACTCTCAGGCGAGAGTGATTGGGTCTTAATCCACCACGCGGACCCAATGCGGATTGGTGGATGACACATGTCTTTCGAATTTTTAGTTCTTGGACATGCCGGTTTCCTCACGATGTTTTCCTTCACCGTATGAGAGCACTGGCATTGCGCACATACATTTTTCGAACAGAAAAATCCATTGGTGCCCGACCGGGTTTGAACCTTAGGATCGGAAGGCGGTGTCACTACCACTAGACCACCGGTGCTCAAATAGGCTGATAGATATACTATAAATAATAACATAATTTATTTATTTAGACAACTTAGTCCACCATTTTAAACTAAAATTAAAATAGAAACATAAAATAAAATTATAATTAAAAGCTATTGTGAGTAGATAGGAACTTAACCTTCTTATTCATAATCAATCGTTTTGATGAATATAACTGTTATTTATGGGGTTGGTATGTGGCTTAGATACTACAATACAGGGAATCCTAGTGTGGGGTCACGGTTATATGCCTGCCGCATGGACACTACTTCTTACCCCTTAGCTAAACTAACCTACTGTAACAAACTTGTGCTAACAAACCTACTTATATTCGTGTAAGACATTGCTTTTTGTGAAATAAATAAACTTATTAAACTTATTTATGATTGTATGTTGATTTTGAATGACCAGTGATTATTTTAATATTTAAAAACTACCAATGATTTGGTCCTATATTATTTGGAGCTATAGCTAATCAGTCAGAACAATCTACAGATGCTTGTTGGCATCTGTTGAAAAGTTGAAACGTTTCAAAGTGGTCCTTATAATTTTGAATACTAGCCGATCTGCCCCAGCTTCGCACGGGTGCACTCGTGCGAAGCCAGGGCGGGTCGTTAGTAATAAATGTAGACTTACTCAGGGATAATGTTGCATTCTAATGCTTAGAATTTTTGGAATCAGGTTGAGAATCAAGAGGTAGCGCGTTTCATCCTAGCTGCGTAACAAATGTTTGCATGATATGCAAATACATATATGACCTTTGTCTGAGTGTTTCTATGTATCAAGAAGTATTTACAAAAAAAGAACTGTTATACCTATGACACAAAAAATATTTTGCCTCAAGCTTTTCGCTAAGACATCCCAATGATTATTTCGTTCAAGCGAGATAGTTCAAGCGGTGGTTGCGGGTTGTAATCCCGCTTGAGGTGAATTCATTTTTGGGATATTACATTTTCAGTATTCCATTCAATTTCAATTTTAAAAGTTCTTTATTGATAAATAACTTAAACTAGTACAATTTTTCAGTGTAGATTCATCCTAGAATAGTACGATTTTACATATACAACGTTTTTTAGCTTGTGTGCTTTTTAAAACTTATAAGAAGAAGTAATAATACGATTGAATGTTTTTATTTTTAATTATGTTTTGTTACATAAAAGTGGTGAGGTGTGAGCTCTTGTTTAAGTACATGTAAGCTTTACAAGTATTCCATTAGTGTGATGGTTAACGCTATAAAAACAAAAATAACCAAATGACACTATATACTTTTTTCGAACCAGATTTGGTTTCCATATTACGATCTTTACTTAGTTAGTAGCGCTTTGTAAAATTTTCTGTCAATATTTATTAATTTATCGGTACCGATGCAATCTTCATGGCGATTCCACAGAGTACCTACACAGAGTAATCATCCCGGTACCTACTGGGATGTTTTTCAATCAACTCGGTGACACAGCGAGTGGCAGTGTTGGGGTGTGAGTTATCGATAAATGACCATGAGTTTATCGCTCTGTGCTAGATTAACTATTATAGCCAGACCAAATAGATTATGTTGACTCTCACATGAAAAGATAGGTCTAGTTTCTATGCAAAGTGAGTTCTCTCGAGTTTTTTTTTTTTTTTTTTTTTTTTATACAACTGAATTGGCAACCAAGCGTACGGCCCACAAGATGGTAAGCGGTTACCGCAGCCTATGGACGCTTGCAATACCAGAGGTATCACTCGCGGGTTGCCAACTTGAGGCTAAGATCGAAAGCCTCATGTGCCAGTAATTTCACCGGAAACCATACCCTTCACACCGGAACACAGCAATGCGAGCATTACTGCTTGGCGGCAGAAATAGGTATGGTGGTAGTCCTTCCCCGAGTTGCAAGTTTAATTATTTTTGTATACATAAATGGTCGTGACACACAATTGCAAGAATGCCTGATGGTAGGAAAACCACGGGTCCATAGCCGTGGTTGGACTTTTTATTAATTAAAAAAAAAAAAATAAGGCAAGTAAATAAGGACCTTTGCCCAGCAGAGGGATACAGGTAAAAAAAAATATATGGTACGTGTCTGCCAAACTAAGGTGAAAACTGTCACCATGTGACACCCAAGCAACGAACACAGAACTGGCTTCAACTTAAATACATTTCATGTCGGGTTTCTATAATTTACGACAAATTAAATGGCAGTTGATACATTTAATTTTGTAATGAAAATATAATTATCCATTTTCATTTTATAAAGAAATTAATTAACAGACGCAGCTACTGACGGATGCTAGTAGAATTTTCTTTCCTTGTTATTCTTATGTCAATAATAAAAATAAAATAATTAAAAATTATTTATTGCCCCAACATGGAAAAAGTTACATAGCTAACATAAAACAGATCAAAGACGATTGATAGATTTGAAAGACACTATTTTGTGTCTCTTTATAGTTAATGTTAACCTCTGTTAGGGTTTAAAGTACGTTAGAATCCCTTAGAACCCCAATGTTGGTAACACGGGCGTCACGTACAAGGCCTTACATAATCGATACAGGCAATACTAGTACTATCGATAGTAATCAACACGTCCCTATCTCTCCAGGAGGCTATTAAAGCCCGCATATCCGGTCGATGAACCCTGTTCAATCCACCCACGCGCCAAAACACGTGCATAGCCTTACAGGCTTAGTACATTGGATGTAGAAAGTTTGGCTTATCATTTGTTTCCAACCGCACGGGAAAATAGCGATTCCTTTACTTAGTTGAGTTCGTGCGTAGCTGACATTGTTGTTTTTAACAGATCAACGAAGTTCAGCAATGTTCTGCGTCTGTATTTTCAACCGACTTCAAATGAATTAATGATGACCGCGGGGTTATCATTTGGATGGGTGACCGACAGTGGCAATTTCAACTGAGCGCTCCCGTGCTTCGGAGGGCACGTTAAGCAGTCGGTCCCGGCTTTTTAAAAGTTGTTAGGCCATGACAGAGGCCTTTGGGCGGCCTAGAAACTCTGTCACCAGAGTTGGCCACTGACTCATACGAACGAACGAACGAACGAACCTACTTCAAAGAAGGAGGATAACAATTCGACTGTATGTTTTTTTTTATGTTGGTTACTCCTTCTATTATGAATTGATGTTAGGTTATTTTACTCATAAAACTATCGTGAACTACTCGTTTAACATACATTTTAAAAACGGGTGTTTTCAAGTACCGGTATATCGGTGAAGAGGTACCGACACTGTTTCGACTCAGTTTCGACTCAGTTTCGACAGTGTCGGTACCTCTTCACCGATATACCGGTACTTGAAAACACCCGTTTTTAAAATTTATGGTGTTAGGTTGTTTTGTTTCGTAAGTAATAATTCAGAATAGGTCCCATTTAGTTTTCTATTGAAATCGGTCCTACTTTATGAATAAATCATAAAAAAGTGTCAATAACTATGTCGCAACAACCACAATCTGTGGAAACATTTTTTTGGGTTGGAGTCGGTTCTAGTTTTTTTTTTTTTTAATTAATTAATGTTACTAATATGATTTAGCAGTGCCATAAGGTGCATGTATTTCACCTAAAAAATACAGATACTTGCTCTGATAGACTGATAGATTGCTATTATAGTGTAGTGGTGCATTACGAAATTGATTCCCGAAACTCAACTCCTAGAAAACGCAGCGGAAAAAGTCTGTACAGCCAAGTTTGTTGCCAGATTCTTCTACAGGCTGGGGCACTTGGAACTGGCGTAAATTCACCAAATCAAAATCAAATCAAATCAAAAATGCTTTATCAATAAAATCACAACGATCACTTTGAAACGTCTTACAAAATTTACCTTAAATTTACCTAGCTATAAGACGTTTGAAAATGATCCTTGTGATTTATTTTATATTTTCTTTTACTTTTATAACGCGGACAAAGTCGCGGGGCGTTGACCTAGTTTTTAAAATAAATAGAAGTTAATTTATGAAGTAAGTTCGTATGAGTCAGTGGCCAACTCTGGTTACAGAGTTTCTAGGCCACCCGAAGGCCTCGATTGATTTTTGTGAAGTTAAAATTAATTTACTCGTGAAAAGTAGCGTCAAAATGTAAAACGGCTCATCAGACGAATCACTTATAGGAGATATAAAAAACCATTTACGCTAATAACTATATATGATTAAGCTCCAAGTAAATATTATGAAACGGATTAATCTAACTAGCATTGCAATAACTGAGTTAGAAAGCTGTTCAAATATTATAACAGTAAAGCTAACTTATAGTGGTTGGCTAACAGCTCAAAGCTTAGCTGTTTATGTTATTCGTAATCACAATCACCTTACTCGTATGATAATAGAGTTATAATGAAATTATTCGCTATCTACAGATCATTTTTAAAACGGTCTTTAGATGGCTCAACTGTTTCATTTGTATTTTGTATATTTATAATGTAAATAACATAAAATTATATACGTATATTTTTTACCTAGTGGTAAAGAATTCTGAGAATTCTGTCGGTAGGAACCACTGCCAAATATTCTTCCTCTAAGCTGTAATGCTCGCATTGCTGTGCTCCATTTTTTTTTTTTTTTTTTTTTATTGGACAATCCACACAGCATCATCTAGCCCCAAGATAAGCTACTGTTAAACAGAGCTGTGTTATGGTACTAGATGACTGATATATACTTAATACAATACAATACATAGATAGATATTTTTTATTATATTTAGAAAATACCCAGAACACCCGGAACAAATATTTGTAGATCGTACAAACATTTGACCCGAGGCGGGAATCGAACCCGCAACCTCCGCGTCGCAGGCGGACCTGCGCCCGCTGCGCCACATCGGTCGTCGAAAGGTATGATTACCGGTGAAGTTACTGGCAAATGGACTTTGATCTTAGCCTCAGGATATAAACGCACGAGTGATAACTGGTATTGCCACAGAAATCGGAACTTATTATTTACATTTCTGTGGGTATTGCAAATACATTTATCTTTATGTGATTATGGTGAAGGCTCAAAATCATCATGGCGCTCTTTGGGGGAGACCTATGTTCACGACGTCTATCGGCTGATATGATGATGATGAGGAGGCTAGGGTAGCCAGTTACCATCAGGTTGCAACCTTATTTGTCATCGAAGCAGTATAAAAAAGCATTGCACGGCGAAAAAAAAAATACGAACGCTTCTAAAGACTATAATCTCTACCTCAACTTAAGTTTGGGTAAGTTATGAACAGTGATGATATCGGTGCAATGTCAAGCCGTCGTCGGTCCAGTGGTCACGTCGCACGCAGGTATCACCCAGTGACACCCAGTGCCACGCTGAACGGGGACGCAAGACAATGACAACACAACCTCCGGTCCAATAGCCACGCCCGACCCAGATGAACCCCCGTAGAGATAAACTGTCTCGTAGGATTATTTAGACTGCGGATATACAATGCTGGTTATGAATGCGTTTGGTGACGTTCGTTCCGATTTGTACCCTTCGTAATTTCTTCGAACTGCCGTGAATAAATCGGACATTTACAGCGCTATCTAGCCACAAACAAATCAAATTATGGGAACAAGATACTGATAAAATGCATAATTGTTTTCAAATCACACTGAACACACTAATGGCCATTTCAGAACAAAAATGTTCTGAAATGAAATTGACAAGGCAATTATTGCATGCAATTATGGTATGGTGTGAATGCGCCATAATATTAGAAATGCGAAAGTTTGGATGTTTGGATAGATGTTTGTTCCTCTTTATTTCAACAACCACTGAATCAACTTTGCTGAAATTTAAAACTTAAATTTATTTTTATTTTATTTATTTATTATCATGCACAAAACACAATACAACCACAGCAAAATAAACATTCAAAACTACGGTCTTAATCTAGATTGTATCTTCGCCGAGCAACCGTCAAACGCTTTCGCGGGCGGTGCTCATGAAGAAGAGCTTTCTAAATAGCTTCGAAACGTCAGCATAAATGACAAATTCAAGTGGTGAACAGTCGTTAATAATTTAATATGATTTCTATAGTTTTAACTCTCTAAAGACATAAATTAATTGATTGTGTAATTGTGTCTTTGATTTATCACCTGAATTTTGATCTTTGAAACCAGAAATCAAATTCAAACAGCGAACATGTAGGCTCTTATAACTTAGTAAAGGCTTCCATAATTCCCAAAAGCGCCAAAGCCTTTGCCCCAGAGGCACTGTAAGCAATTACGTTCGTGTTTAGTTTCAGCGCACGTGCTAGTAATAAAATCACAACGTCGTGGAAATCGCTCACTTCTGCGAGAATCGTTATTATATCACAGTGTGGTGTTTTTATTTTTTGACCGAGCGAGCGAAGCGAGCGAAGCGTCTTAGATATTCAGATATTCATTTATTTACCATAGCGTTACATTGCATAACATTGACATGTCAAATAGGTGAGGACCGATGTGGCACAGCGGGCGCAGGGCCGCCTGCGACGCGGAGGTTGCGGGTTCGATTCCCGCCTCGGGTCAAATATTTGTACAATCTACAAATATTTGTTCCGTTTCTGGGTATTTTCTATATATAATAAAAAAATATTTATCTATGTATTGTATTGTATTAAGTATATATCAGTCATCTAGTACCCATAATACAGCTCTGTTTAACAGTTGCTTACCTTGGGGCTAGATGATGCTGTGTGGATTGTCCAGCATTATTTATTATTTATTATTATTTATTATTTATACATTGAACCTTAATAGCTAGTTTATACTCATCCTTAGAAATAAATATATCTAGATGCGGTATGTAAGTAGGTACAGCTTCAGTAATAACAATGGTAATAGGCTACTAGCAGCAGACACTGCATCCTATACAAATCAGAAAATGAACACGCGATGTACTCGCTGTCGTGGTAAAATGGGTGACACTCAAGTAATATTTTCATTTTACGAGTATAGTTCTCACAGCGGATCTCGGCCGTCGTGAAATTAGCCGTTTCGATGCGTAATGTAGCTTTTTCAAACTAAATTGTCTTTGCGCATCACAAACAGCTAATTTCACGGAAGCCTAGATCCGCTGTGCGAACTATACTCAGTTTCGAGATTGGCCAACAATGCTTTTAGTTGTCAGTCAGTTTGTCCTTCTCAAAAGCACATGGTTTGATTAATCGTACCTGCTGGAAAAAAGTTCGTGGCAAATACCGTAGTTCATTATGTTGGTGACAACTTTTTTTTTATACCACTGAAGTGGCAACCAAGCGTACGGCCCACAAGATGGTAAGCGGTTACCGCAGCCTATGGACGCTGCGGTAACCGCTTACCATCTTATGGGCCGTAAGCTTGGTTGCCACTTCAGTTGTATAAAAAAAAAACATAGATAATGACCGGGAATAGGGCATAGGCTACTTTTTATCCAAGAATAAAATTAATCCCGAATTCTACGCGAACGAAGTCGCGGGCGACAGCTGGCACAAAATATTTACGATACCAAAGCTTTTTAGATTCGCCTTTTAGCCCTGCACTCTTGACAGAGCCTCTTAGAAGACCCTCATCAAAACGTATTCGTTGTAATCCTACATTAATAAAATTAGAAAATTTGTAAGCTTGGGTAAGATATTTATAATTAACTTCATCATAATCAGCCAGTAGATGTCCACAGCTGGACCTAGGGCCTTTCCCATATTACCACAGAAATTATGTTAATTCTTAGATAGTAACTGATTTTTTAATAAATCTTATTCAAAAGACTTTATTATTTAAACTAGACTGCCTATCATTTTAGAAGTAAAGCCTATTTACATTTCCAGACGTATTGCAACAAGGTTATAATATTTGTATCTTTTAATTAGAAAGAATTATACTTTTAAAGTCTTATTGCTATCTAGGTGTTCTGATAGGTACAGTCGGCAAAGAAAGTGGTCGATCAGTTTTCACAAAAGTTCCTGTGAAATCCTATTGACATTCAAATGAATCTCAACCTTAGGGTGGTAGACCACATATTTTTTGCTGACTGTTCTTATCCATTACCAGATAAAAGAATTTAATAGAAAAACTCAATTACGAGATTGAATTTATGACTATGAATATAGGTGTAATAAAGTAGAGTATATGTGTACACCGCTTAATTAAACCACCACAAAATAACACTACAAAAACAATGATATTTGGATGTAATTACTTATTACGTAGTTAACCAAGGTTACTGTTCTGGGTTTAAAACACAAAAAACTTATCCAGACCATAAGTAACTTAACTGTTGTAATTAAGCATAATTTTTTTTTGCGCTCTGTTTTACGACCATGGTACAAGTTTTATCTAGACCTATGCCCATATATTACTAAACATTTAGTACTATGGAGTTAAAAACTATTTATTCTATGTGAATGTAATTCAAAATAAAATTATTTCCATAATTTCTCTAAAAACGAGATATTTAACATAGTTCCCTTTTGGTAACAGGTACGTAAAGAACATCCAGGTAGAACTCGGTCCCAAATAAAACAGGGACTATTCTAATATCATATATATCTTAAGATTCCATACAAGTCAATTGATTATCTTCCTCTTTGCAAATAATTCCACTTTCTCACTCTCTCCAAACGGCGAGAAATTGCTGATCTATCCTTTTTATTAAAAATAACCTCAAACCAAATTAATTGTCCTGATCTACTCAATAAGATTTCTTTAAATGTGCCATTTAAGATTACAAGATTTAATGCCCCACTCTTTAATCCCGTAGTTGGAACGAATTATAGGCAAAACTCCTTTCTGTGGCGTGCCAGTGATAATTTTAATAGGCTGTGCAAGCGCATGGATTTAGATCTATTCTGCACGAGTGTAAACTCCGCCAGACAGCGGTTAGGCAGAGAGTTTTTTGTTGGTGATGATGATTAGGTAATTTACTTTTTATGTTTTTCATTTTCATATTTCAATTGTTAAATTTATAAGCTGTCTTCCACAAAATATTACGATTGTTTAAGCGAGTAGCTCTTACTTTGTTCTTTCGCTATAAGTATTCTGAACGTGAAAACCTATTATTGGCTTCCTGTTTTGTCATAAGATAGTATATAAAGTTTTATCCGCTGTTGGTTTTCCTAAGAAATAAAAATAAAATAAAATAAAATAAATATTGGCCCAAAAAAAACAATATGTAAACAACCAACTCACCAGCACAGCGGCACCGCGTCCACGTTGACATTTAGAAATGTCAAAAGATCTATAAATCTGCGTCAGATCGCAAAGTTGTAAGTAAAATATTTTATACTCGAAATTAATCGTAATTTATGAAGTGATGACGGAAGCGCTTGGACGAAACTTGCTTGGACAATTGAAAGCAAGATATGCAACATTGTAAACTTGTATGGGTGACTGATTTTTAGTACCCACTGAGTGTGTTTGCTGTTATTATCTTTATTAAAGAAGCGCAAATACGTATTAAGAACAAACATCCAAAATACAGCTTTCGCAGCCCACTCGATAATATAACTTTAACTTTAACTTTATTTATTCATATTTTCTTAGTGCTAATATAACTTAGAGCTAATTTAATATTTATATAAGAGCTAATAAAAATGTTGATATGCCTGAACTAGAAAAACCTGTATTTCAGGCGAAAAAATACTAAATGTACATAAATAATTAACTTAAAATATCTAAACTTATACATATTTTATACATATACTTAATAATATTATCAGAGAGTTCAAGTCAGGCGCGCCTCCCTGTAGCGACGGTATACGACTCCGGTTGGCCAGAAGTTCGACTCGAGGAACATGTCCTTGATGCTTGGCAGCAACCCGGAGCACGTAGGACTTGAAGTTAGTAGCCCTACTCGACTCCAAGCGCGTGAAGCCAAGCACAAGGCCTGCCGGGACTTGATTGAGCTTTCTCCGGGCCCTCTCGTCCACATACCGGAGAACACTCTCCCCTGTAGTAGTCGGGTCCAATCGGGAAATGTAAATCCCGATGGACGGTTCCACCACCTGCAATAAATGCGAAAGTTTGTGTATCTGTTCCCACAAGACTCCGTAACGGCTCAACGGATTTGGGTGAAACTTGTAAAGATGTAGGTAGCAATAAGTTTTACTTTTTATAAGGATTCTACGTAAGCGAAGCTGCGGGCGGTAGTTCGTTTTTTGTTAAAGAGTTTATTCTTTCAAAATAATTATCATTAACAATTTTGCTATTTACGCGTTTTGCGCATTTTTGCCTTGTTTTTTATGTAGGTAGGTTAGGTACGTAGTTTCTTTTTATTTTCGTTTTTCTAGTATTAAAAAATTATGAAATAAAAGAACCGGGAACTAAGGACTTGTTTTTTACCAGCGATGTGGCTGTCAGCGGCTGACTGTCTCTGGTGACAGGTGTCACATCAGTGTTCTGTCAGTGTCGCGTCAGTATTCTGCCACGGCTACACAGCCTGATTTCCCACAGGATGTAAAGTAGCATAATATAAACATAAGAATAGGGCTGCTATCTTGAACCTGCATTCATATTTTTTTTATTTCTGAAGATTTAATTATACCTTTACAGTTGAGCCAAATTTACCTATACACCACAGATAACATACGCTGTTTTTGTTCATGTTATTGGTGTTTAGATAAAATTATTGTGTAATTATAAGTGCATTTTTATGTTATTCTTATGAAATAAATAAATGTGATAAGTTTATTTGTAGAACCTACAAAAAAACACAAAAACTAAAAACAATAAAAAAATTTGCGTTTGATGATTCATTTTCATCAAATAGAAAAATAAGCAATGCTGGATCTTATAATCATAAATCCTATGACAGAATATTTAAAAAAAAATCTGTTCTTGATGCTAGCCACCATAATAATCTGCGACTAAAACCTACCATTTTAAAATATTTTAAAACAAATAAATTGTAATACCTACCAGCTTAAGAAATGTAATGTCAACTCACTGTCAATGGTAAAATGATATTTTCAGGATGGCCACGTGGGTTGGGACCTTAATAAACGTGCGTGATTCCCCAGGGGGGCAACCCTACAGCCCACGTTCTGTCCCCATATTCTCTAATGCGGTCTCACGGCGCGTGTCTTGTAAGATTTATGGCAGTTTATCTTTTTATGTCAGTTCATGACAGCTGACTTGTGTGAAAACTCTAGTCCTCGCGCATCTTAAGAATTTAGTACCAGAAACGCGATGATAATCTGTAATATTGTCGTGACGTACCTGGCTAAGTTGTTCATAGCGGATCAAAGAACTGTGCTCTGTTCCGCGTAGCCATTTGGATGGGTGGCCGCGAGTGGCAAATTCAACTGAGCACTTTAGTGTTTCGGATGGCATTTTATTAAACAACCTGTCTCGGCTTTTAAAAGTTATTAGGCCATGACGGAGGCCTTTGGGCGGTCTATTAACTCACCAGAGTTGGCCATTGACTGACGAACCTGCTTACTTTAGCCCGGCTTCTTGTTGAATCTAGAAGCAGCATGTCCCGCTCGTCCCGCGTAGGCGTTTGTTCGTTACATTGCTCGTTCAATTCGTTAGGAAACGGCGTCGTTTTGACCAATCACGTCAATGAATAATAGATTGCGTCCCAAATGTCCCAAATGTCCTGAATGTCCCGACTCCCTGTGCACAATTAATTAAAACTCCGCGTCAGAGGAAATTGGTTTGAATAAATTACGAAAATGCCTGGAGTGGAGTGTAAAAAGAACGTGTTTTTATTGAGTATAAAGTTTATTTTATGTTTTAAACTTTTGACGACCTCGGTGGCGCAGTGGCCGGTTGAGAAGCGAGAGATTGCGGGTTTGATTTCCGCTGCGGGACAAATGTTTGCAGATCTATGTTTTACAAAAAATATGTATGTATTCATCATTTATTATTATATTTTTTTTATTCAATTATTTTAAAAGGACTTTTGAACAACTTGTTTATGTCAGCCCTGTAAGGTAACAAAATAATAACAACTTAAATAGAACAATTTCAACATTAACATAAATACCTAATAATTAAACTATCTAGGTAGGTACCTACTTATAATTATAAGGAATTAACTGCCATTTTTATAGTAAAATAGATATTTTTACTTGCAAGATTTCACTCTACTGATTGAATGTGTTATGTAATATAATTATATGTTAGTGTCTGAATAAATCACATAAATGAACATTAACTTAAAATCTAGGCTAATTAAAACAATGTTTTAAAAATAATTACAAATTGCGGAAACGATTATTACAAAACGTAACGGTCGAAATATATTCAGGAATTTGAAGGATAATGCCGAGAGCAATCTCAAATCGCAGGCAAGGCCGAAATAAGTTCGTATAGTCAGTCGCCAACCCTGAATATAGAGTTTATAGGCCGCCTAAAGGCCTCCGTCATGGCCTCATATAGTCAAAGTATTTGTATTGCATACACAAATCTTTAAGTTTAAAAGTTCTGCGTGGCACTGCACTGCGCTTGCCACCCGAGAAGTAGTTAAGTCTCTTTCGCCCAGTAATTTCACTTGCTTCCTTCAAACCTAAACACACTATTGCTTGGAGGCAGACTAGCTGGCACTTGGTGATGGGTGTGGCACTTGGTGGCAGGAACTACCAAGTGCCAGATAGGAGTACAAGTCACCACCAGAACAGAACAGAAGAAGTACAAGACAGACTCTTGCTAAAGACCACCAGTTCTACCAGGGGCCCAACCATGAACTCTTATAGCGATTCAAATGAAGATCTACACTAAATTGTCAAAAATTTTTATACCATGAAATGATTGTCTAATTGATGTCATGGTACAAAATTTTTTGACAATTTAGTTTAGTTCTTCATTTGAATCGCTATAAGAGTTCATGGTTGGTTTATAGTTTTTTTATTTCAACAAAACAAGTGGACTTACATTAAAATTACAATTTGTAGGTGAACATTTATGAGCACAAGTTAACATAATAATAGTATGTAATATACCTCTATCTACCACTTTAGTTAAACCTGTGTTGTGGGAAGATAGCTTCCTTTGAAAACCAGGTTTGAAACGGTTCCGCAGTGGCCTACGAATCTGATTATAATTATTACTTATAACCTGGGTGTCTTCAAGTTACGAGTGAATAGGTTGCTCTTATGCAAGCGTGCTCCACCGTAGACCACATCATCGCTTAACATCAGGCGAGATAGTGGTCAAGCGCAAGCCTATTGTGAATTAAAAAAAAAGATTGGTTGACTGTACATAAGAACTCCAAGAGTGCTATCTTGATTATGTGATAGTGATTATGTAGAGTCCAAGCTCTAAGTTATGTCCATAAAGTCTTCAAGAGAAAAATCGTGATAAACTATTGTATTTTGATTCTTATATCAACGACATAAAGGTCACCGGACTGGTCTAATAAGAACGGCTGTTTATTGCGTCCGCGAGTCCCACGCGTGACGCGAATGCTAGACAGCTAGGGAGGGACGTTTCCGGTGTCCGAAGTATCGATTTATACATTTTCCCGGAGTTTCTGGAATATACGGTTTTTATGAGTTACGGATTTTTCATACCTAGATTCAGTAAAAAATACAGAAAACGAAAAACGGTTTTTATAGCTTAGGTATTATTAAATGATCTAAATATTATAATGTTATTACAACGATACTGTTGCGTTACTGTGACTGATTCAATGGACATAATGTGCATTATGCGTGCGCTCATGATAGCACTCTGTTGAATCTCTTGATTTAAGATTGTTTATTATAAATAAGCGTTTATTGCAGTACCGCTGTACGCTCACATACATTTTGGCAACCACAGAAAACCAGCGCTACGACATGAGTTGTTCTGCCGTAGCACAGTGGTGGCCATTTTTGTTACCAATTGTAATATTATTTTATTAACTTTTGTCAAAAGTTGTGGAATAATAAACGTTTATATTATTATTATTAATAATAGAACATACCACAGACCAGAATTACACATCATTTCTAAAGATCTGAAATTCTGAAGATGTGTTCGTTTTGATGTTTTCGAGCTGCACTAAAAATAGTATTCCCAAAATTTAACTCCTAGTGATGTGAATAGCATACAGACAGAGCAGCGTCATTACTTTACACAAAACTGCAAATCGACGCGATGCGAATTCGCAACGCATAAAACTGCGACACAAGACAATTTAGTTAGAAAAAGCTCCATTGCGCATCGAAACGGCTAACTTCACGGAAGCCTAGATCCGCCGAGAGAACTATACAAACCCTTATGAAAGAAAAACTAGTTTTTCTCACGATCACGGGGCATTATATTAGTTTTAAAATGTACGACCCTTTCTTATATATATGCTCTAACCTAACTGCCATTGCGCTGGCTAGTCTTGAAATAACAGTTTTAGCTGTTGCCCGCGACTTTGCTCGCTTGGAACTCGGGAACCGTACTTTTTTACGGGATAAAAAGTAACCTATGTTCTATTCCCGGTCATTACCTATTTGTTTTGATTTTCAGCCATATCGGTTTAGTGGCTATCGAGCTATAGAGGAACAAACATCCAAACTTTCGCTTTTATAATATTAGTGTGATGCTGTGATCAATTAAAGACATAATGTATTGTATTGTATTAAGTTTATATCAGTTATCTAGTACACACACAGCTCTGTTTAACAGCAGCTTATCTTGGGGCTAGATGATGCTATGTGGATTGTCCAGCATTATTTATTTATTTATTATAAAAAAAAAACAACGTGGATTTGGTTGACACATTTAATTTGAACCGCAATTCAAAATAATGCTCATACTTAGTTGCAAATTATGTACCTGTAGGTAAAATTACTTGTAATTTTAAAATGTCAACTACTCTAAAATTAACTAAGTACATGTAATTTGATACTTACATATTTTTGAATGCTAAATGACGAATCCATAGGTCAAGCTACTTAATTAAGTTGTCAGAATTAGGTATTGCTCTAAAGTTACGATTATTTAGTTGCAATGACACATTATTACAGGTTTAGACTAACAATGATGTCCTTGTCAATTGTTTAGAATTACTTAATAAAAAATAAAAACACGAATTGTTTCGATATTTTAACAAAATCAAAAAGTAGTAGAGTTCTCTGTGATAGAGCTCGTCCGGGGAAGGACTACCACCATACCTATTTCTGCCGCCAAGCAGTAATGCTCGCATTGCTGTGTTCCGGTTCGAAGGGTATGGTTTCCGGTGAAATTACTGGCACATGAGGCTTTCGATCTTAGCCTCAAGGTGGCAACCCGCAAGTGATACCTCTGGTATTGCAAGCGTCCATAGGCTGCGGTAACCGCTTACCATCTTGTGGGCCGTACGCTTGGTTGCCACTTCAGTTGTATAAAAAAAAAAAAAAAAAAAAGTAAAATGACACGGAATTGCGGTGACCAAATATAAAAAAAAAACTATTAGCCGCCAGCGGTTTTGCTCGCGTGGAACATAACATACACACAAAAATATCCCTTACTTAAACTTTAAAATTTAAGAGCACCGGTGGTCTAGTGGTAGTGACCCCGCCTTCCAATCCTAAGGTCGTGGGTTCAAACCCGGTCGTGCACCAATGGATTTTTCTGTTCGAAAAATTTATGTGCACAATGCCAGTGCTCTCATACGGTGAAGGAAAACATCGTGAGGAAACCGGCATTTCCAAGAACAAAAAATTCGAAAGACATGTGCCATCCACCAATCCGCATTGGGTCCGAGTGGTGGATTGAGACCCAATCACTCTCACCTGAGAGTAGGCCAGTGTCCCAGCAGTGGGAACATTAGAAGGCTGTCATGATGATGAAACTTTAAAATACTCTATCGCCAAACTTTATGTAACCTGCCTCAGCGGCTTATAGCCGTGAAATATTAGACTGAGTTACCTTCGCATTTTCATAATATTAGTTTGAATAGTACGAATTAATGAATAATTATCCGGTAAATAAAACGTCATCGTAAAACCACACACTATAAAGATGTCCCATCTCTCTGGCTGTCATCCTAATTTGTTAATGTTAGAAACTTTGAGCCGTAACACGCCTGTTTAGAATCCAGTTCACTATCCTACTAATATTATAAATGCGAAAATCTGTGTGTGTGTATTAATCTTTATTTGCATGAATGTAGGTTAGTGCATAAACAGATGTTACATTTTTTCAGTCCTATAAATTCTACCATCAAACTGGTGTGCAAATGTCATGTTACAAGTTATATAAGTATGTCAAGATATTATTAGTTTATATTATTAGTTATTAGTATCACATAGTATTGGAGTGGTTCATAAATTCATTATTGTTTGTCACCACCTGCGGTTACCACGTATCTCCGCTCCGTGACGACTTCACTGATTTTGGTGAAATTTGGAATGTAGATCGCTTAAGTCCTCGAAAAACACATAGACTACTTTTATCCCAGAAAAAATACTGTTCTTGTGGGATAGCGTAAAAACTGCAAAAACATGGGTGAAGCCGAACAGGTCTGCTTGTTAGGAATAAGTAATACAATCATAAGTATATACCTACGGATCTCGGCCATTGTGAAGTTAGTCGTTCGTGATGCGCAAAAATGATTTAGTTCGAAAAAGCTCCATTGCGCATCGAAACAGCTAACTTCACGTCGCTGACGGCTCATTCGCATGGGTTCGTTGATTTCTCTAAATAAAGTTGTGTTTTTTATCGTAGCGTCATTTTACACGAGTTCTTGTGAACACATAATACCTACTTATTTCAAATTGTAAATTTTCTTGACTTATGTTTATAAAATTGACTACTATTTTTGTTATTATTTTATGATTCACCTTTTGACATTTAAGTACCTATATAAATTTGTTATTCGTTTTAATTTATTTTTAATTTTTGCATGCTGTGTCTACAGTGAGTGTGTGAGAAAATAGTTTTAAGAACATCTAAACAACCGCACTTCAAGCAAATAAACCATTTTATTTAATTTCATTTAATTAAATTTCATTAGGCCATTAAAATCATTGCCGCCGTCAAAAAAACAAACTATGTGTATCACAAAGAACTATGATAGTAATATAATATTCGGTAAGATACCCCAAGACATATTACGTAACAGAATATTATAATTATAATAAGGTGTTGGGATCAACTGCTTCGTGCCGAATGTGCCAATATTATAACCCTTTCGAAATATTTCAGATATTTGAATTATATTAGCAGCTTGTATTGCTGAGTTTGTCCTAAACAAGTTTAGTGGTTAGAACATGTCATGGTAATCATCAGAACGGAAATAATATTATTTTTTTGTACTTACTCCAATCGGTACGAGATATATAGGAACTTTTTTTTTATACCACTAAAGTGGCAACCAAGCGTACGGCCCACTTGATGGTTAGCGGTTACCGTAGCCTATGTACGCATGCAACATAATAGATATCACTTGCGTGTTACCACCCTGAGACGTTAGATGGAAAGTCTCATGTGGCTTTAATTTCACCGGAAACCATACCCTTCGAACCGGAACACAGCAATATGAGCATTACTGCTAGGCGGCAGAAATCACAAAGAACTCTACTACTCTTAAACTAGTTGTGGAACGGCCTTCTAAAGGTACGAGTTGGTAAGCGACTGCAGTCAGTAACTGCAGACGACGTGTCTGCAGTTACTGACTGCAGTCGTGTCTTTACGTCATAGCTCATGTCGTCTACCGCTCGATATGGAGCTATGACGTAGGGCGACGACACGTTGACGTCGTCTGCAATTGCTGTCTGCAGTCGTCTACTAACTCGAACCCTAATATACCTTTTGGCCTACTCTGAAGCGAAAGTCATAAGATAAGATAAGATTTATTTCCAAAAGATACACATGTCTAAGGGTACCAGTAAATACAGAATAAAAACTAAGTACAAAACAGCGTAAATGTAGAGGTACCCAGTATGTAGATCGATACATTCCGTGCAAGTAAAAAAGTAAAAACTGTGTTACGGCATAAATCAGTATCATAAATCAGTCATAAATTATAATCCACTACTATTTGACTACTTGACTATTTGACTATTTGAGGTCCCAGTGTGGATTGGTTGGCTTTGCCTAACTCTGGAAACTAGCGTTGTTTTTAGGATGTATTAAGTTTTTTTTTTATGTCAGCAAGTGACAAGACAATCAAGGCGCCCACCTGATGTTAAGCACCACGCCTGACTATTACAGATGCAGTGCCACCAAAGCTTAAAGTTTTTAAGTGTTTGCGTGGCACTGCACTACGCTTATCACCCCGAGACATTGTTGTTAAGTCTCTTTTGCCCAGTAATTTCACTTGCTACAGTGCCCTTCAAAGCTAAACACAGTGCAGCTTGCACACTACTGCTTGGAGGTAGAATATCTGGCGCTCGGTGGTACCCACTAAGACGGACTCTTGCTGAAGAGTCCTACCACCAGGTAAGGTAAGTGGAACGCCCTGGAACTTTTTGAGCGCTGACTGTTATATGCAATCTTCAGCTTTCCGCTGCGTCTTCTAAAGTTGAATTTTGATAATCTCTTTCTTAGTGCACTTCTAGTCCCTAGTGTTGTAAACGTCCATAGACTTACCATCATATTCAAATGGGAAGAACCCGTATTACTCGTAGTGCAAGATACTGAAGTTTAATCATGATTATGACTTTACATTATATTATCCAATAGCATATAATAAATCAGTTATGTTTGCTAAAGCTAATTTAACCACATCACACTAGATTAATGGGCATTTGCCAAGGGCCAATGTAATACATTCAGCTGTATAATTATCCACTTTGTAGCGATCCTAATTAAACTGTCTCTGTGTGTACACTGGTGGTGTGGTGGTAGCTTGCTTGCAGATCCTAACGTCGTGGGTTTGAACCCATAAACGAACTCAGAACCAAGATCATTATGTTGTAACAAGACCTATGCCTAAGTCAAATTAAAAGTAAAAAAATATTTCTTGGACGACCGATGTGGCGCAGTGGGCGCAGGTCCGCCTGCGACGCAGAGGTTGCGGGTTGTACGATCTACATATATTTGTTCCGGGTGTTCTGGGTATTTTGTATATATAATAAAAAATATATATCTATGTATTGTATTGTATTAATATATCTATTAATATTGCTCGCATTGCTGTGTTCCGGTGTGAAGGGTATGGTTTCCGGTGAAATTACTGGCACATGAGGCTTTCGTTCTTAGCCTCAAGGTGGCAACCCGCGAGTGATACCTCTCTGGTATGGCAAGCGTCCATAAGCTGCGGTAACCGCTTACCATCTTGTGGGCCATACGCTTGGTTGCCACTTCAGTTGTATAAAAAAAAAAAAAAATAGTCATCTAGTACCCATAATACAGCTCTGTTTAACAGCAGCTTACCTTGGGGCTAGATGATGCTGTGTGGATTGTCCAGCATTATTTATTTATTTGTATTATTTATTTCTTTAGTCAATAATATTTCATATTTCATTTATTCATTGCTCACATGTACATTTGGTTGCATAAGGTGTTAATTAATACATTTTTATATAATTGTAGGTACATGAACCCTGAAGACCGCTGTTATATCTCAACTATCATTTTTAAACATCTTAAAGCTAAGTGAATTTACACTAGTTCCACGCGCCCTATAACCGATTATTTGATCATGTAACTATCATCATGACAGCCTTCTAATGTTCCCACTGCTGGGACACTGGCCTACTCTCAGGCAAGAGTGATTGGGTCTTAATCCACCACGCGGACCCAATGCGGATTGGTGGATGGCACATGTCTTTCGAATTTTTAGTTCTTGGACATGCCGGTTTCCTCACGATGTTTTCCTTCACCGTATGAGAGCACTGGCATTGCGCACATAAATTTTCCGAACAGAAAAATCCATTGGTGCACGTCCGGGTTTGAACCCACGACCTTAGGATCGGAAGGTGGGGTCACTACCACTAGACCACCGGTGGACATGTAACTATGTCATTGTATTAATACGAATATTCCCATTTGAATTCATCAACAAAATTATGTACCGGTGTTTTCATTTCGAAGTGCATTGGCAAATCCAATTGAATATTTTTATTTGATTACCGTACGCGTAGAGTTTATGCAAACTATTCCTATAATGACTTCATTCTGCCCACGAACGCATTTACGTAGAAAGCGGGTATACCAGCGGCTACCGGTACCAACTCTATTGAATAGCTCTGCTTTTTGCATTGAGTTGCAACAGTAGGGCTTTTAAAAAGTAGAAAGATAGAAGAAAAAAGCAGCGCTAACAAGTCCAGTTCACAGGAACAGAGTAATTCATCATCATCATCATATCAGTCGACAGACATCCACTGCTGTACATAGGCCTCCCCTAAAGAGCGCCATGATGACCGATTTTGAGCCTTCACCAACTTCTTGCTACCGCTTTAATGTCATCGGTCCTTGGGGGGGCCTTCCTACACTTCGTTTTCCAGTTCGTGGTCGCCACTCGAAAACCTTTATTCCCCAGCGGTTATCAGTTCTGCGAGCTGTATGGCCTGCATTGCCACTTCAACTTACTAATTCTAAGAGCTAAGTAAGTAAGTTCGTATGAGTCAGTGGCCAACTCTAGTGACAGAGTTTCTAGGCCGAAAAAGCCGGGACCGACTGCTTAACGTGCCCTCCGAAGCACGGGAGCGCTCAGTTGAAATTGCCACTGGCGGTCACCCATCCGAATGATGACTACGCGGAACAGTGCTTAACTTCGTTGATCTGTTAAGAACAACTTAGCCAGCTACGTCACGAGCGCTCCATGATTATTATGTTTTGCTATGTCGGTGACCTTGGTTCTTCTACGGATTTCCTCATTGCGGATTCGATCGCGGTAAACAGAGTAATTACTACGTAATAAATAGTCAATCATCCCCTCTCGCCGATCCGACTTCCTTTAATTGCTAAGCACTTTCGTAGGTCATTCAGGTCATTTTCCACCATGCGCGAGCGTCTCCATGACACTCACACATACAACGGCACCGTCAACGTACACAAATCATGTGTTGAAATAGGACAGTTTTTGTTTTAATAGTTCTATCATAGAACTACTAAGATAAAAAAGTACTAACAGTTCTATTGACAAGGTATTATTATCTACCTATAGAACAAATAGGACAGTTTTTGTGTTAACAGTTCTACCATAGAACTAATGGCACAAAAAGTTTTAGCAGTTCTATGACGCCACAGGCCTATAGTACTAATGGGAACCACTGCGATGCGTTTGTCTCATACGTTTTATTAGTGTCCGGGATGTGCCATGGTACCAAAATATACATGTAACGTAACCCGCTTCGTACCCAAATGAGGTCAATCGACAATGTGCGTAATTACAGCGTCGATTGCCAAATAATCGCTTCGCACTTCCGCGTTATTTAAATTAAGTAAATACAGCGCGAAATTTTGCGAAACACTATAAATATTCATAGTGATCATATTGAATAGAATAGAATAGAATAGAAAAATATTTATTTAACGCCACACAATTAACAAATAACAATAAGAATTAAAACTTAACTATATATATTATATTGATATCCAATGTTGCTGTTAAATAACACAATACCCTCCCTGACCACCGAAACTAAGCCGAGTCTTCATCAACATGATAAGCCGAAATTTAAATTAAAAACATCTTGAGGAAACCGGCACGTCCAAAAACATTTAAACGACATGTGCCATTCACCAATTTAAGTAAACTGTGGAACCAGATGGCGAGAAGCGACCTTGCCTAAGATACCGTAACCCATAATTTCTGGTATGGATTCATCCTAGAAATAAGTAATCGTAATAATACGTCTAAGTGTAGGTTTTTGATTGAAACAAATTGGAATTTATTGCAACCATAATACATAACAGCCCTCTGGTATGTTTAACCGATCAAAAAAAATAAAAATGAATAAAAAACTGTATAATTTTAGCGGCTTGCATCTCATACGAGCTGACCCGCGCGGCTTCACCCGCGTTTTTTGCAATTTTTATGCCATCCCACAAGAACAGTATTTTTTCCGGAATAAAAAGTAACCTATATGTTATTCCAGGAATTAAGACATCTACATTCCAAATTTTATCACAATCGGTTAAGTCGTCACGGAGTTAAGTGGTAACAAACATACACACGTACCCACGCACAGACCTTCGCATTTATATTAGTAGGATTGTCGTTCTTATGTCAATGAACAATGATTTAAAAACACTTAGTGTCTCTCGTTTTTCAACTCTCTTCTTTAAGCCTCTGTTAGCTAATAACAGAGGCTATGGGAGTATGAATATGGCCATCAAGTGCATTGGCATTACCACGTTGATTTAGGTAACAATAATGATGATGTAATTAGTAGGTTACCGAATAGACCTTGATATTTCAGTAATAAATCAATGGTAACATTACAGAGGTCGCAGAATGTCGGTTGATGGTAAAGATCGGTCGTCATGGCACTCTTTCAAATCAAATCAAATCAAAATCTTTATGTAACAAAAGGGTCTTACGGAGTGGGAAAAGATTATCAAAATGTTGTTTTTTTATCTAGGTAAGTAGTAGTAAGCCCCTCCACTAGAAGGCTACCTTAAGTGCAAGACTGACAAAGGACGGTGCTTCGAGCCTTGCTACTTTTTGCATAAGTAAATATTAAGATAACATTATTGGCCGAGCGAGCGAAGCGTCTCAGTTTCGAGATTGGCCAAAAATGCTTTTGGTTGTCAGTTTGTCCGGTCAGTTTGTGTTCTCGCCTACAGGTCGCATTTTTCTACCAATCTGGTTTAAACTTGGCATATAGGTTCTATGACTTTATAGAATTTGATTGTCGTCGGGGATTTTTGATAGGGGGCGTACTTTTTCCAAAAAGGGACAAAAGGGGGCTGCTGAATATCTCCGCCTAATGTGATTTGATTTCGATGATTTTTATTTTATTTGATAGGTAAGTATTAATTTTAAGTTGGTTTGTCTGATATTTGGTGAAGATCTGATGAGGATCTTCAGCGTGATGAGCAAAATAGTTCCTTAAAATGCAGTATGTTGCTCAGTTTCAAAGCTCACTTTACAAGTTTGTGTTTGCGAGGATTACTGTTCGGAGAACTGCTAGTTTTATATGAAACTAACAAATATTGTGTGTTCTGCAAATGATGATGTAATTAGTAGATTACCGAATAGACCTTGATATTTCAGTAATAAATCAGCACGCATCCAAGATTCACGCAAACTGTTTCAGAATACGTAATGTCGGATGTAAGGAAAAACTCATAAATTGAATTATTTCATGGTCGCTTCTGAAACAATTGTGAATAAATACGAATACTACTGCGGGCCTTATTCTTAAACAAACTATAAACCTCTGTTAGCTAATGTGTCTATCATCGATTGTTCATTGTCAGAATGACAAGAAAAGAGCAAGCAAGCTGCTAAAGTGACAGTTTGTTTAATGAATGAGGACATTAGTATTAAAATCAGTGGTCTAAGGGCATTTAGTATAAATTAATAAATGATGCTGGACAATCCACACAGCATCAAGCCCAAAAAGCTGCTGTTAAACAGAGCTGTAATATGGGTTAGATGACTGATATATACTTTATTATTATAAAATATGTATTCTTATGGACCGTAGAATAAGTTTTTTACATCTGTAACATTTCTAATGTTGCCTGAAGTAAAGTTTATTGTATTGTTATTTTACTGTATAATTCGTGTATCTATACGCCTCTGTGAAGGCCGATTATACTAATAAACAACGTTTAACGTTCTATTCAGATCCGAGTCTAGTTTCGGTTCCTATCGAGTTTCGGTCTCAAAAAGCTAATATAAAACTAATGAGCAAATTAAACCGGCATGTCCAAGAACTAAAAATTCGAAAGACATGTGCCATCCACCGCATTTGGTCCGCGTGGTGGTTTAAGACCCATTCACTCTCGCCCGAGAGTAGGCCAGTGTCCCAGCATTGGGAACATTAGAAGGCTGTCATGATGATGATGATGATTATTATAAAATATGGGGAATTATGGGCTCGTGTCACGTACAGCGGTGAATACACACGTAATATGTATATTGTGTACAGTATTCCCACTAATAAGGATGATTGGAACAGGATTAGATAGACCACAGTTGTGGATTGCTGTACTTAATGCATTTAGATGTAATTCTATTGGCATTAACTTCTCGTATGCACGTGGTGGATTAAGCAGTTGGAGGATTAGAAGGCTGTCATTATGATCATGATGATGCCTGAACGTTGTTCAACTTTTTTTATTTACTTATATTTTTTTATTTATATTTTTTGCAACCAAAAAATTTACTTAATACAAAGTTTTACAGATCATTCAAACATTCGTCAAAAGAGTAATAGAGTTCTTTGTGATACTATTATGAATTTTTAAATGTCGATTTAAATAAGTTTCGTCAACACTTGATCCAGAACTTACCAAACTGATTTGGCCTGTCTTTTTTGTTTACTTTGTTTACTTAATTAAACATTTTGTGTTATATTATAGTTACTTTGTTATTTTGTAGTTTAGAATTTGTTACTCCGTTACATATTTTTGCATGCAGTGTCTACCTTTAATTGATTGTGCAATTAGCTATGGATAATAATTAGTGTAAGTTTAAGTATTGTATGTTGTGTATGAAATATTGTTACAATTGTTGGTAGACCAAATAAATAAAATAAAATAAACGTAAACGTATCGTCCGGCTGTCAATTTGTATGGAAATTTGGTCGTTCATTTTGGTTGGCACTGCATCTGTTATAGTCAGGCGTGGTGCTTAACATCAGGCGGGCGTCTTGATTGTCTTGTCACTTACTGACATGAAAAAAAAACACTAACATCCAATACAAATTGTCAGCTGGACGATTCGTTTCTGTTTACGATTGTCAAACGATTTTTTTGTGCTAAGCACTCCTGTGAAGTACTTCATTCATTTAGTTAAGTAGTTCATTTAGTTCAGTAGTTCATTCAGTTCAGTAGTTCATTTACTTTAGTGTATAGTTTAGTACGTTTAGCTCTAAGAGAATCATTGTAAGTAACTGAAGAACGAAATAAAGAGATGTGTTGCTTTCGTTAAATAAAACTGCTGATTGCTAAAAGTGGAAGCGGTGACCGACAAATCAATATAATCACGAATGTTCACGCACCAATTATAGGCAATCGCTAATCAGCAGGTAAGTATGCAGAAATGTTGCGATATCCGGCGAAATCTTGGATGCTCGTGCAAAATCATCATCATTTCATTAATTTATTTAATAATGGCTTCATGCTTATGTTAAGTACATTACTTTGATGACTTACGTTATTTCAGGGTATTTTAACTTACTTCAGGCACCATGAGTGAGAGACGTGTCTATATTTTTGGAAACTTTCAAAATTTTTTTTTTGGTGACGACCTAATACCTACTGGTAGTAATGGTCATTGATCCCATCACTCATTAGGGAGTTCCAATCAATTATTTATGTCATAGTAAAACTAAATAATTATAAATACACAGAAATTAGCAACAGTTCACGTTCAAAGTCACTTTTCTAAAATATTCTCATTTTATTTCTCCCGACGTTTCGGTTGTGTTGCAACAACCGTGCTCGTGGGCAGACAAAAAAAAGGTAATAACGCGATAAAATCTTGCAAATATTATAAGTAAGTAAGTAAGTTCGTATGAATCAGTGGCAAACACTGGTGACAGAGTTTCTAGGCCGCCCGAAGGCCTCTGTTTAGGCCTAACAACTTTAAAAAAGCCCGGACCGACTGCTTAACGTGCCCTCCGAAGCACAATCAGTGGCCAACTCTGGCGACAGACTTTCTGGGCCGCCCGAAGCCCTCTGTTTTGGCCTAACAACTTTGAAAAAGCCCGGACCGACTGACGCTCAGTTTAAATTGCCACTGGCGGTCCATCAAACGATAACTACGAGGAACACAGAACAACTGCTTAACTTCATTGATCTGATAAGAATTTAGCCAGCTACATCACGAGCAAATATTATAAAAGACTATGAACACAATACAATTTTATAACACGTCTCTTTTTCTTCGGATGTTAAAAAAGTTAGGATCGCGTATTCACGTCTAAGCATTCGACCTCGAACCTGATTCCCGCTGCGAAGGCTTTGAGAGATGATATTATACGGTATCGCTGGCTCAGAAGCTTTGTGAAGCTGACTGATGGTTTAGATTTATCGGTTATTACAGGATTTAATTCATATTATTTTCTTACCTGGTGGTTGGACTTCTTAGTCAGCGTTCATCTTGGAGGGTGTAGCCACATTGCCAAATATTATGTTACGTTTTCTGAAATTCAAACCATAACGCAATGTCCCTAATAGATATCTTAATACTGTCTTTGCTGCCTGCCAATGTGCTTCACTATTATATAGTTTTTTTTTGTGACTAACGTTTGACTATCTCGCCTGATGTTAAGCGGCGATGTGGTCTACGGTGGAGCACGCTTGCCTAGAAGAAACCTGTTCACTCGTGATTTGAAGACACCCAGGTTGTAATTATCGGGAAACACAGACTCCGGCAAAGAGTTCCATTCTTTAGCGGTGCGCAAGAGAAACGTAGAAGCGAAACGCTTTGTGCGCGCTAGCGGGATATCGACCATGAAACGATGACGCTTCGCGGTGAGTCTGGTCATTCGAGTCTGATTTGAGTTTAATCTACTAGTAAATCAAATTTAGAGTGTTAACTACCAAACTCAATTCTAATGTTGCTGATATCCAAAAAATAAATAAATCGTTTGTTGACTGTGTGACTGATAGTCAATCAATGCACGGCCAAATTCCAAATAACATTATTATTATTATAAACCTGTGGTGTCCCACTGCAGGGTAATGGCCTCCCTTTTCTCCTTCCATACCTCTCTGTTACTGGCTAGTTGGGACCACTCTTTGAGGTATACGTCAAGTTCGTACCTCCGTCTCCTTCTGAGCCTTCCACGCGGCCGTCGTAAAATAATAAAATTCTTTAAATATTTGCCTGCTTGTACAAATTATACTTTATTTGTAATGGAATATTTGATATTATCTTCGGGTCGAGCGGAATCTGGACCGAGTGGGCTTGAGCCTAAATAGTCAGACTAAAGACCTGACTTTTTCAGGGTTCAAATGTAAAAGGTTGAATGGAATGGTCAAAGGTCAACTCTAAAGGTACGAGTTGGTAGCAGACTGCAGGCAGCAGCTAAGGCGAGACGTATCGCCGCGTTACGTCATAGCGACAGCGTCGTCCACCGCTCGGTATGAAGCTATGACGTAACGCGGCTACACGTCGCTTTCAATACATCGGGCAGTCAGCTACCAATTCGTACCTTTATAGAGTGGGAAGATAAAAGTATGAAAGAAAAACTAAACACTGACAAAGTCGCAAGGCATTCCACTAGTTAGATACAGTTCTATCTCACCTACTGAATAACTACTTTTACTTACTTAAAAGTTCATAAATCATAAATCATTTATTGTTTGTGAATCCAGGTATGGTAATAGTTACATTAAGGTGTTGTAAAAAGTATGTATCTCTAGATTCTGCTATTATTTATAGCAGTTTAGTTTATAGCATACAAACATTATTTATGCCAAACCTAATAACCAATAATAAAACAAAATTAGAAAAATCAAATTATAATAAAGAAGCTAAAAAATTATTAAATTAAATTATCAATAGGTATGTCAAAATAGAATACTTAATATTTAAGATTAGGTCAAATTGTCATAGTGTTAGTTTAAGTTACGGTCACACAAGAATTCGTCTATGGTATAATAATTATGTATATATAAATATATGGTAAAATTTGCTTAGCAGAGCTGAATTTAAAACGAAATTATTCTTTTAGCATCAAGATTACCTGCTCCCTGTCATTTGCATCTCTTTTTGATCCTCAATTTATTCTGCTCTCTTGTAGCGCTCATACACTTGTGGAACGTCACGCGACTTTGTTCACGTGAAATTCTTTCATACAAACTTCATCTTTCAGCTGCGTCTTTTGGGAAAACTCAAACTCAGCCACAAAATAATGCCTCAACTAACATTGTTTACACAAAAGGTACTAGGATTCGCAAAGAGTTGTGGGTGTGCCTTTTCTCTCCGTTATCAGTGACTTTCCCCGACGACGTGTGGTAATTCTGGTTTCCTTCTTTGTTTTATGTGGCAAGATAACACGGAAATATTGCTCACTGGTTGTACACACTGCTCTAAATGTGTTTACTCCGACACTTTATACGTAGTAAAGACACATGCAGACATAGACATTCATAGAACGGGCATAAAATTTTTGACAAAAATTTCATGCCCGTTCCGTGCTTGACACAGTCCAGGGGCCCAACCATAAACTCTTATAGCGATTCAAATGAAGACCTAAACTAAATTGTCAAAAAATTTTGTAGCATGAAATCAATTAGACAATCATGTCATGGTATAAATTTTTTTGACAATTTAGTTTAAGTCTTCATTTGAATCGCTATAAGAGTTCATGGTTGGGCCCCAGGTGGTAGGACACTACAGCAAGAGTCCGTCTTGGTGGGTACCACCGCAGTGTCAGATATTCTACCTCCAAGCAGTAGTGTGCAAGCATTACTGTGTTTAGGTTTGAAGGGCCCTGTAGCTAGTGAAATTACTGGGCGAAAGAGAACTAACAATAATGTCTCGGGGTGATAAGCGCAGTTATGGCGTCGTCATAATATATTTTTAAAATATACACGTTATGGCCGTATGAACATTGTCATACATAAAAAAATATTGCTAACAATTAATAAGAGTTTAAACTGGTGCTAGCTCATCATTCACCATGAAGGAAATCGTGCGCGCCGGGAATATCCAATATCACGTCAGGGTGTTATTTATCATTTTATTCCTATAATTGGATTGATTTACGTGCCCGATATATTTATATCCTACAAGAGGAACGTTTACGTATGTATGAGATAAAAACAGACGAAAAAATTTAATGAATGTATGAGCTCTATTTCAGAGTAATTTTTCGTTAACGGTGAAGGTAAACAGCGTGAATTAAGCATGATTAGCAACCAATATCAGATAATGTAGCATTCTAATGGTGAAATAATTATTGAGTATATTTGTTACAAAAAAAAAATACAAATCTTTCCTCTTTAAAATATTAATAGATACTTTTAATAGAATAAGGTAATTTTTTTTTTATACTACTGAAGTGGCAACCAAGCGTACGGCCCACACGATGGTAAGCGGTTACCGCAGCCTATGGACGCTTGCAATACCAGAGGTATCACTCGCGGGTTGCCACCTTGAGGCTAAGATCGAAAGCCTCATGTGCCAGTAATTTCACCGGAAACCATACCCTTCACATCGGAACACAGCAATGCGAGCATTACTGCTTAGCGGTAATGTCAAATTCAAAATAAAATGTCTAGTTAGTACCTACTTAACTACGATTTATTCTGAGAATAGTACTTATATTACGAGTTTGGTCAAATTCAACCAGTAAAATACGTGACATGTTTAAATAGTAGGTTTTATTTTACATAAAGGAAGCAAATTAGCTCGCGCTCGCGCTTTTGAAATTGGACGAGTTGCAGCGGGACTGTGTATTTTCAGGCTTTACTGGCTTTGCTAAGCTTTTGTATCTCGTAATTACACAGTAAACAGCAACTGGGTTATCACTCCCAAAAACAAGAAACAATGAAGAGTATTAAATGCGGCTTACACCAGTTTACTGATAGAAAATGTAGGTCTTTTAAATAATCATTTAATCTCTGTTAGCTAATGTGTATTTCAAATCTATCATCGTCTTCATTCATCGACATAAAAGTTTATTGGTGTCATAGTAAAAAACTATGCCACCAAAGTTGCCACCCAGAGATGCTGGAATTACAGTTTTTTATAGTTATGAAATGAAATGAAATGAAATGATTTATTTTGCTAGAAGTACGGTTACATAAGGTCTTATTGTTTACGTAAGTATAAGTGTCACACACTTCACCGTTTAACTCGGCATGCAAAAATACAAATTATAAAGAACACAACGAGAATTTAGAATGATTAATTAGTAGTATGTCAAGTTATATAATAATAAAAATGTCAAGTTTTAAAAATTAAATTATTATTTTTCACTATAGTTTAAAAAATCGTTAAGTTTAATCGTTAGCACAAGATCCTTTCGTATTTAATTTCAATATTCGGAATTAACTTTTTGTTTATATAAAGCACAAGTGTTAAGCAATTGATACTTAAAGAAAAGTAATGTTGGTTTGAAAAGTAGAAAACGCTCCTATATTATTTTTTCAAATTAGTTTGTTGCGTTGCTATGACAACTTGACATTAGCAATTACACGTCTTTGTTTATGGCGATTATGGCGTCTACTGTGGCTTAACTGTCACAATTCTACGATTGTTTTTGGCTATCTTGTCAAAACGACATGAGTCCTCCCATTTTAATTATTTTTCTCGTGTTATTTTAAGTTTTATTGCGTAAATTTGGTGGCGTAAGTTTATCCAATTTAACTAAAAATTTTACAAATAATTGAATTAGAGGGGTAATGTTGGTTGGTAATTTAGTCATAAACTTTCCAAGGAAGTTTTCACAATTCTGCCAGAGTCTCATTAGCAATATTATTGTCTAGCTAGCTAGATTGACAGACGCCATAAAACAATATATATAAAAAAAAAATGAGTAGGTAACCTAATGCAAAAAAAAAATGTGCGCAATGTTAGTGCTTTCATACGGTGAAGGAAAACATCGTGAGGAAACAGGCATGTCCAAGAATTAAAAATTCGAAAGACATGTGCCATCCACCAATCCGCATTGGGTCCGCGTGGTGGATTAAGACCCAAACACTCTTGCCTGAGAGTAGGCCAGTGTCCCAGCAATGGGAACATTAGAAGGCTGTCGTGATGATGATGTGATCGAATGTGTATTTTGTGTGTGATCTTATTTATAATTTTATTTATTTATTTACAGGTAAGCTAACGCTGACCGCTGGGATGGTGGAATCTGATGTTAGGTAAGTTTAAGTAGTTTTTAATTGAGTAGGCACTCGACATGCCTACTTAAAGTGCCTACTTGTAGTGCCTATTTGCTTTTATCCTTATCACTAAATAGTTGCTTGTTATATTTGCCGACCGCAGTTTCTAAGAAACGGGGAAATTACTTTTACTGGTAAATCTAGATACATATTATATATTCGTTTTAATCTAAGGGTCTTATACATCGTTTTTAAAACTTCTGTTAGCATGTGTTTTTAAATATTATCGTCGTTATCGTCTCTCACTTAAGTTCTTTATTTATGGTGTCTGTGGCTTTTTGTCACAATGAGGAGTTTTCGTCTCCTCGTCGAAGTTATTAAAAAAAAAAGCTGTCTGTCTATTTAGATGGCGGTAGCTCAACTGGTGAGCCCAAGAGAATGTAAGCACTACGTTTGGCAAGCTATCGTAAATGTGTAGGGAATTCAACATTCCGTTACCGCAGCCTATGGACGCTTGCAATACCAGAGGTATCAGACGCGGGTTACCACCTTGAGGCATAGATCGAAAGCCTCATGTGCCAGTAATTTCACCGGAAACCATACCCTTCACACCGGAACACAGTAATGCGAGCATTACTGCTTGGCGGCAGAAATAGGTATGGTGGTAGTCCTTCCCCGGACGAGCTCTATTACAAAGAACTCTACTACTCTTAAATAAGCGTAATATCTATCTATCTAATCTACATCAATACGTATACAATGGCAACAAGTTTACAATTCTGTGGTAGGTTGTTTAGTCCTAAACTAACAGGGAATCTTTTGCTACATAACTGCTCGGAAAGGGGTCTCACAAAAGTCTAAGTCGAATCTCTAACATTATAAGCAACACCTATTTAAAATATGAACGGCTATTATTTACAACTTGTTTGTCATTTATGTTGACGTTTCGAAGCTATTTAGAACCTTTCTTTAAGTTTAAGTACAAACATTTAATGCAAAAATATTGTACAAAAGGTCTTAGCAATACATGAGAATAGTGACAACATGAGCCCCGGAAGGCACGGCAAATAGTAGTACCTAGAGTATTCGTTAGGTGGCGAAATAAAAAAAATTATTGATAATAATTGATAATGCTTATGATAAAACACAGGAATGTATACTTATAGTTCTCACAGCGGATCTCGGCCGTAGTGAATTTAGCCGTTTCGATGCGCAATGGAGCTTATTCGAACTAAATTGTCTTTGCGCATAACAAACGGCTAACTTCACGGAAACCTAGATCCGCCGTGAAACTATACCTACCTAAAAGTAAAAAAGCATGAGCTTCATGAGCACCGCCTGCCAAACCAAACCGCTGCTTTCCGTCTGTTTTTGGTATTTTCGTATTCCACTATCGAACAACGATCTAGCGGTTACATTTCAGCTAAAGCCAATGATCGGTATGCTTTAATTTGCCCTTCAATTTAATAGACTAGCTTTTTGGGTAATAAATATCGGAAACTCGAAAGGAACTTCCATTCAATTGTCCAGCATTATTTATATATTAAAAAAAAAACTACACTCGGGACTGAATAGATGTCAAACGTTGTTTAAAAAGTATCAGGCTTACAGAAAAAAAACTATTCTTAAAGCAAGAATAATCCTCTTGGTCAAGAATAATAATGATTTATATATGGCTAACAATAAGTATACTTCACTTTAGAATAATATTGTTTCAAATTTACTGTTTTAACTAGAGAATATTATTCTTCGTTCCAGAATAATATTTTCTTATCATAAAAACTAGCTTTAAACATATTTTGTGTCTCCTCCCAAGAATATCTATATTCTCCGTATACAAGAAACATGGTATCTTCATTCTCAATCAATTAAGCATATGATATTCTTGAAATAAGATAATTGTGTATTCATTTGAATGATAGTTTTGTCTTCATGTAATGTTTAATTTCCAAGTGATGATAAAATTTCTTGTCCAAAGAAATTGTAGTTTTCATTAAAAAATATATATTTTCAACCTAAGAATAATAACGTTTTGTTTAAATTTACTTGAGAAATAAATTTCTTGTCCAAAGAATTAATGTGTTTTCATTGAAGAAACCTTAGTTTTATTTTAAGTATATTATATTCTTGGAAGAAATAAAAGAACTACCTGCTTTGAGATTGTGAATTATTAGCTTTGAGAATATAATTTCTTGTGTGTAGGATGTAGTGTCTTCGTCTAACAAAATGTCTGTTTTATTTGAATAGCATTAAATGCTTGATCTAAAATTAACTATTCTTAATGTAAGATATTGTGCGTCTTACTTCGAGATTGTGCATTATTAGCTTTGAGAATATAATTTCTTGTGTGAAGCACGTAGTGTCTTTGTCCAACAATATGACTGTCTTATTTGAATAGCATTAAATGCTTGATCTAAAATTAACTATTCTTAATGTAAGATATTGTGCGTCTTACTTCTAGATTGTGTATTATTAGCTCTGAGGATATAATTTCTTGTGTGAAGCACGTAGTGTCTTCGTCTAATAAAATTGCTGTTTTATTTGAAGAGCATGAAATGCTTGATCTAATATAAATTATTATCAATGTAAGATATTGTGCGTCTTATTTCGAGATTGTGTATTATTAGCTTTGAGAATATAATTTCTTGTGTGAAGTACATAATGTCTTCGTCTAATAAAATTGCTGTTTTATTTGAAGAGCATGAAATGCTTGATCTAAAATAAATTATTCTCAATGTAAGATATTGTGCGTCTTATTTCGAGATTGTGCATAATTAGCTTTGAGAATATAATTTCTTGTGTGAAGCACGTATTGTCTTCGTCTAACAAAATGACTGTCTTATTTGAATAACATTATATGCTTGATCTAAAATTAACTATTCTTAATGTAAGATATTGTGCGTTTTACTATAAAACATGTATTAGGTTAAATTGAAAATATAATTTCTTGAATTGAAAACAAATGTAGGTATTTTTTTTTTGATTGAGCATTAAGTATTTCTAGTGTAGAAGGTAGACTGAAATCTAGTCTACATTTTTAGTTTTAGGGGACTAGAAATGAAGCCAAAACAAAATAATCAAATGCTCAATTGAAAAAATACATACTTACCTATTATTTTCAACTTAAGAACTTATGACAGCTGCAGTTGAAAACAATAAATAAGTATGTATATTTTCAATTGAGCATTTGATTATTTTGTTTTGGCTTCATTTCTAGTCCCCTAAACTAGAAATGTAGACTAGATTTCAGTCTAACATCTACACAAGAAATACTTAATGCTCAATCAAAAAAAAAATACCTACATTTGTTTTAAATTCAAGAAACTATATTTTCAAATTTAACCTAATACATGTTTTAACGTAAAACGCACAATATCTTAAATTAAGAATAGTTAATTTTAGATCAAGCATTTAATACTATTCAAATCTGACAGCAATTTTGTAAGACGAAGACACTACGTGCTTCACACATTAAATTATATTCTCAAGCTAATAATGCACAACCTCGAAGTAATTTAACCTAATAGTACACGTTTCATAATACGCACAATAACTTAAATTAAAAATAGTTTAATTAGAATTCCAAAAATTATACAATTACCTAATAAAATTCATACTATTTCAAACATAACAAATAACAACAATTAGATTATATAAGAAATTACAATCTCATTTGACAGGTTATGTGTGGGAACCAAAGAGATAAAAACATTAGATCAATTTTATTAGTATTTATTTTTAAAACGCTAAAGGAATCGAAATAATAAAAAAACTGGTTTTTAGCTTGTCAGAATCGGTTATTTTGGAACCAAGTTCCAACGCCTTAATTTTAACCTATTGCGGTACCAGCCATGAACTCTTATAGCGAATTTAGTTTAGGTCTTCATTTGAATCGCTATATAAGAGTTCTTGTTAGGGGGGCAGTCACACAATAAGGCTTATCTAATTAAATATTAATATTCAGTCAAAATATTGGCATACAAAATTTAAATGTTATTTCGAAACAGAGTTCCAACGCCTTAATATAGTTTTGAACAACCGCATTTTAAAACTAAAGATACTTGCTTACCTACAAAATTAGTACATACTGGCCAGCAAGCATGGATTTACTGTACAATAGAAATTCAGTTAAGTGCTAATACATCTGTGATATATGGTACCACATTATCATATTTGGTTTTTATACCATACACACATCTTTGAATCACTAAATAAATGTGATCAGAAGCCTTGGGATAAGAGGCATTCAGAGTGTGATAACACTTAATTAGTGTATCAAGTGCTTTGGTTGCGGACGCGAAATTATACTTTATCGTGTCAATCACCAGATAATATGCTGCAGCTGTTTCTGTTTCACATGCCACGATGTAAGGCTGGACTGTAGTTTTATTAACTTTGGCTAGCTTGATAATTTTATCTATAGTTTGCTGTATATCTCCAGATTCTGAAAAAAAAATCATAATGTTTAATACTAAATAAATAAATAATGGCAGACATTTTTACTCCGCGCCGTCTAGCTCCAAACTAAACAAATCTTGTACTAAGGAGGCATCAGATAACAGATAGAATAACTACATAAGTTTTTTTTTAAAAAGGTACATAGGTAGGACTTATAATTCACAGAAACATTCAGATCCAGAAGAAATATTTGTAGACCGTGCAAACATTTGTCCCGCTGCGGGGATCAAACCTGCAACCTATCGCTTCTCAACCCGCCCAACGCGCTACCAAGGTCGTCATCTCATCTCATCGTCAGGATTTTACCCTTGTTTTATTAAAAAAATCGTGCAAGTAGTAATTATGTATTAATTTTAATAAAATTAAGTTTATATAACAATTTAAAACTTACTTGAACGTTCACGACAATGCCCTCAATGCATTCAACAGTTGCAAATTTTACTCCTCTATTTAATCTTTCCTTCGGCGGTATCAACTGGCAAAGCAGCATTACTTGTTTGATCGCCTTTTTGTCTGAAACATTAAATTATATTGTCATTCAGATGTGCTAATCCTGCTCGGTATCAATCAATAACGGGAAGCAAAATGACAAAATGGCACAATTACATACAATTTCTTGCAAAGTGTGCAAAGCAAAGTGTCACCCAAAATTTTAATGCTTAATGTTCTACGCTGCACTGCACTGCAATTATTGTAGCTTATAGATTATTGAGGATCTCTTAAAGTAAAGTATAGCCATACCTTCATCTTCGTGTTTTATTTCCTCTAATTCTTGAATTATTCATTCGTCTTTACAAGAGACAGCTTTTATATTCGCAACTTTGTTAAAAAAGTCGTTCCACTTTAAAAAAAAATGTGTGTATGTAAATGTAGGGAACTTTTTATCGTAATCAATATTGATCTGAAATTTAAAACGTAATTTAATAAATATAAAGGGTGAATCTTACATTTCTTAAAAACACCCTGCATTAATGCACTATCGAGTGGCTCGCAAAGACCTGAGCCTCGATTCTACTAAATGTACTCGTACAACAGTAAACATACTAGGTACCTACTCACACACTTCCAACTGATAATTCAGTTCTGATTGGTGTTCGGTTTTTGCTGTTTACAGTTTAATAAGTATATTTGGTTATTCTTGGGATGAATATGTATTTGAATCTCACCAGACAAAGTTCGTGTGAGTCAGTGGCCAACTCTGGTTACGGAGTTAACAGGCCACCCGAAGGCCTCCGTCATGGTAAATAGTAAAAAATGTATAGGTACATACCGTCGAAGTGAAGGTACTCTTGTATGTTTTTTTGAAGTTTTACTCGTGTGCCTATTACGAGGCATAGCTCTTTTAGAACATCTTCGATAATATCTCGAAGAATATCTGGTGTTATAGCGTTTTCTGAAACAGGGAAATCATATCTTATGTAAAGACTATGATATTTTTGAACCAAGAATATGGGTCTTCGCTTGCAAGTAGGTACGGTAGGTACTTGCGTAGGTACACCTTCAACCTCTACTGCTTTTAATTTACCCCGAAAATAGTATACTTAGCAAGTTTATTGTCGAAGAAGTATGTTTAAAAAGGATTAATGATAGGAACGCGAAATAATTTACACACATACCTTTTAAATTCTTTAAAACGTCTGCAGGCATCTCCCAACTGACTAGTAATTCTAGTAAATCCATGTTCATTTTGTACCAATTACTTTTGTTGTACGTAACTATGTATTAATAACCTAAGTTGATAATAAAAGGCTGTGGTTCAAAACTACATTTTTACAAAATTATCTGACCACTCTCGACGTCGCACTTCACAGAAAGAAAGAACCACAGAGAATCTAAGCACTACGTTGAAAGAACTTCCTTCAGTGTTGCCGGCAGTCACTGGAAAAAGTCCTAACCCAAGACAAGGTTTTGTTAATTTAAAGGGTAAAAGCACCAGTTATTAAGCACCTTGGTCAATTTATATAGCTATAGTATCTTTATGTGTCATTCAAATGATGTTTTTATTGTGCTAATGGAGACGGGAAAAGTTCAAATACTTATCATTTTGATAACAAGAAAAATAATTAACATTGTTTATAAAGTTTTTATATTCATTACTGGCACCCCAAAACTAGTTACTGGCATGTTTGGTTACAGTTATTGGCCATAGCCATTTTATAAGAAACACGGCAAAAATTTACAAAGAACATAATTATCGAGTTCCTAGCTCTGGTTTAAACGAACTTTTCGAAGCCCTTTTATAAATAATTAAGGTTTAAAACCACCAAACAAAATGAATTAGTCTCGTTTCTGAATTTTATTTCTGCACAAGTTTAGCGCTAGAAACAGTGTTGCCACATTCAATTCAATTCAACACAAAAAACAATACGATAAATCTGAATCGAAAAGTCAAAAAATCTAAATAAAATCTGTGAGAACATTAAATTATGTTTATAAGATATATTTTAGGTTAACAAAATAATGACCTGAATTAAAGAAAACATTAAATTGTAGAAATTCAAGAACTTATTATTAATTTCGCCTGTTTTTCCCTCGATCAATCAAGTAGTTATACACGATGTTGCCTGGGCGTAAAATAGGCTGCCGCATTAGCGTAGCGTAGCGTATCTACGCGAAAACATATTTGCCCAAAACGTAATCGTCACAAAAATTTATTTTTCGATTAATTATTTCATTGACAAATAACATCTTTCGGAAATTCTCCTCATATGACCAATTTCGGGAAAACGGGAACACTAAAGATCCGCCATGACAGTTATTACCAATGATCACGTGACGCATCTTGACTTTGGTTTGGCTGTTTTGTTTGGTTTGTTGTTGTAGAAAAATATTGTCTTCGACCAATAAACAAAATATACAATACTAGCGGCTCGTCCCGGCTTAGCACGGGTGCAATAAAAACTAACTAAAGCACCCGTGCTATGCCGGGGCGGGTCGCTAGTCATTCATAAGGTAGGAGCCGACCGCACGTTTTAGCCGCGCGGCTACCTATTTCATAGTTCACGTGCACGCCCCTCTCTGGCCACGGCGCGCGCGCGGGCTTGCATAGTATTTTGCTTAGACTGACATTTTATAATTCGTCATAACTTTTGAATGGAATGTCTGATTTCAATAATTCAAACAGTCATCTACAGGTATTAAAACAGTCTTGAATATGAAATGATTTATTTGGATAAGGATTAATATAAAAGTAACGTGGTCTGATTTTGATCGGCATTTCTATCAACTTTTAAATTGTAAAAAAGTAGTTATAGTTACATAACTACAATAGTACATATAGTATACATATAGTATTACTGACTTTTTTGTAGATATCAATATGTTCTTTAATATTGTGAATTATTTTTTTGTTCTATCATCAATAGTTTCCGCAGCGCATGCGATGAAAGACATTTTATGGCACTTTTTTTACACCTTGGGTTACATTATTGAAGTTTTATTAAGGATTCCTATTATTTTCTAAAATAAAATATAGCCTATGTTACTCAAGGATAATGTAGCATTCTAATGGTGAAATATTTTTTGAAATCGAACCAGTAGTTTTTGAGTTTATTCGTAACAAACAAAAATACAAACATACAAATCTTCTCTCTTTTTATGATATTAGTATAGATAAAAAAAATCAAGAATGGTATGCTTAAAGTGAGTATCTGTGCTTTCTCTAATGAAGAAACATTTGCTTGATAGAAGAATCAATTGCATCTTATTCCAGTCTAAGAATATTATTCTTATAGTATGAATTTCCTTAACAGTTAATTTTATATTTATACGAAAAATATTGTCTTCGACCAATAAACAAGTTAATAAAATTTTTGACAAATCCAAAACTCATAATATAAATAAATATATTTTCATAAAGAGTAGGTACCTACCTACCCATACTTTTATTTCAAGGATGTTATGCTTAAAGTGAGTAGGTATCTGTACCTACTTTCTATAACATCAAAAGCATAGCTTGTAAAAAAAACCAAGTCTCGCAACACAATTCTACTACAGTAAAAAGTTATGAGATCTATGTAAATACCAAGTCAGTATATCAATAGGTACTTACTTATTAAAAGTTTTTTATGTGTTAAATAAATAGATTGCCGATATTCTATCTAATTCATCGCATGATGATTCATCCAAACACAATATACCTATCTCACAAGTAATACATTATAATATTAAATTAGATTGTTTAATGCTATTGCCAAATCAATCTAAAATCTCTCTCGCAAATGAAACTTTGTAATCCTATATATTTAAAAAGGATTACAAAGTTATTTATGCAGTTGATGTATCTAGAAAACTAGACCAAAATTACAAAATATTTTAGTTTTATCTTGATTTATACACTAAACACCAAGGAAGTCTATAGACTTCCTTGCTAAACACATATTGTGTTCTAAATTTAAAACTTTTATGTCTGCTAAGAGTGCCTTAGAGTTTTGATGATTTCTCAGTAAATGAGTGAGTGTCAAAATTAAAAACTTTGACTAGTTATAATTCTTAAACTAGGTATTTAAATTGAATGAAATTTGATATATACCGTGTTTAATGTTTATGCAATGCCTGCTTGTCGATTTTTTGCTCAACTTGGCGGGGGCACTGCATTAAACATTTGCTTGAAAGAAAAATCAAATGCATCATATTTCACTGTAAGAATATGATTCTTAGACTAAGAATTTCCTTATCAGTTTTTTTATATTAACAAGAATAATATTGTCTTCGACCAATAAACAAGTTATACAATTTATGTCAAAAATCCAAAACTCTTAGTGGAAAGATATATATTTTTAAGGAGAGTATACCCATACTTTTATTCAAGAATGATATGCTTAAGGTGAGTATCTGTACATTCTTTAACGAAGAAACATATGCTTGATAGAATAAAAAAATGGCATCATAATCCACTGTAAGAATATGATTCTTAGACTAAGAATTTCCTTATCAGTTTTTTTATATTAATAAGAATAATATTGTCTTCGACCAATAAACAAGTTATACAATTTATGTCAAAAATCCAAAACTCTTAGTGAAAAGATATATATATTTTTAAGGAGAGTATACCCATACTTTTATTTGAAGAATGTTATGCTTGAGGTGAGTATCTGTACATTCTTTAACGAAGAAACATATGCTTGATAGAAGAATAAAAAGCATCATAATCCACTGTAAGAATATTATTTTTAGAGCAAGAATTTCCTTATCAGTTTTTATTATATTAATAAGAATAATATTGTCTTCGATCAATAAACAAGTTATACAATGTATGTCAAAATTCCAAAACTCTTAATGGAAAGATATATATTTTTAAGGAGAGTATACCCATACTTTTATTTCAAGAATGTTATGCTTGAGGTGAGTATCTGTACATTCTTTAACGAAGAAACATATGCTTGATAGAAGAATAAAATGCTTCATAATTCTTTGTAAGAATATGATTCTTAGACTAAGAATTTCCTCATCAGTTTTTATTATATTAATAAGAATAATATTGTCTTCGACCAATAACCAAGTTATACAATTTATGTCAAAATTCCAAAACTCTTAGTGGAATAATATATATTTTTAAGACGAGTATACCCATAATTTTATTACAAGAATTGTATGCTTAAGATGAGTATCTGTACATTCTTTAACGAAGAAACATATGCTTGATAGTAAAATAAAATGCGTCATAATCCATTGTAAGAATATTATTCTTAGAGCAAGAATTTCCTTATCAGTTTTTATTATATTAATAAGAATAATAGTGTCTTCGATCCATAAACATGTTATAAAATGTATGTAAAAAATCCAAAACTCTTAGTGGAAAGATATATTTTTTTAAGGAGAGTATACCCATACTTTTATTTCAAGAATGATATGCTTAATGTGAGTATCTGTACATTCTTTAACGAAGAAACATATGTTTGATAGAAGAATAAAATGCATCATAATCCACTGTAAGAATATTATTCTTAGAGTAAGAATTTCCTTATCAGTTTTTATTATATTAATAAGAATAATATTGTTTTTGACCAATAAACAAAATATACAATTTATGTCAAAATTCCAAAACTCTTAGTGGAAAGATATATATTTTTAAAGAGAGTATACCCATAATTTTATTTCAAGAATATTATGCTTAATGTGAGTATCTGTACATTCTTTAACGAAGAAACATATGCTTGATAGAAGAATAAAAAGCATCATAATCCACTGTAAGAATATTATTTTTAGAGCAAGAATTTCCTATCAGTTTTTATTATATTAATAAGAATAATATTATCTTCGATCAATAAACAAGTTATACAATGTATGTCAAAAATCCAAAACTCTTAGTGGAAAGATATATATTTTTTAGGAAAGTATACCCATACTTTTATTTCAAGAATGATATGCTTAAGGTGAGTATCTGTACATTCTTTAAGGAAGAAACATATGCTTGATAGAAGAATAAAATGCATCATAATCCACTGTAAGAATATTATTCTTAGAGTAAGAATTTCCTTATCAGTTTTTATTATATTAATAAGAATAATATTGTCTTCGACTAATCTACGAGTTATTCTCACCCACTTTTTACAATATTATTCTTAAAGCAAGTATTTTCTCATCAATTGCTGTATCAGTAAGATAAATATTGTTTTCGACTAATAAATAGTTATCCAATTTATGTAAAATATCATAAATTCTTAATGTAAAATAGTATTATTCTTAAAAAGTATACACATATACACATTTCAAGAATGTTATTCTTAAAGTGAGTATATGTGTATTCTTCAACGCAAAAACATTTACTTCATTGAATAATTATTTGGATCATAGTTTACTTCAAGAATATTATTCTTAAAGTAAGTATATCCTTATAAATAACTTTAATAATAAGAATAATATTGTCTCCGATCAATGAAAAGGTATTCAATTTATATCAAGAAAAAAAAATTTTTAAAAGAAAAAAATATATTCTCCCTAAGAAACTAATACGTTTCTTGGATGAATACTTCAGCCATTTCTTGAACTAAGACCTTAAAGTATTGAATCAAGCATTTATGTCTTAATCTTAGTAAATATTATGAGAATAAATTATTCTTACATTAAGAATTTTCACAGTTTCTTCACAGTTTCTTTGATTTATAATAATGTTTTAATTTCAGACAATATTGTCTCACATCTAAAGAATATTTTTGAGAATATTGGTATTTTTAAGTTAAGTAAATATATATATTTTTTTTTTCCGTGCACGTGACGGGTTTTAAGTTCTGACGTAAACGTCGTGTGTCAGATAATCAGTAATATAAAACGGACGATTGAGATCGAGGGCTTCAGTGTTCATCGAACATCGGTGCGATCATGTCATTTAGCAAAGCTACTGCAGTAATACTCTTCGCTCTTATCGGGACCTCTTGTAAGTAAAATAATTTTCTATTTTATTTTCTTCAATGTTTATTTATGTATATTACGCAGGATCGCTCATAGTTTTTTCTTTTTTTTTAAGGTTTTGAGGCATGGCAGAATAGATACAGAGAGATTGGTGGATTATTTGACAATGATGACCTGCAGGACATCTTGAACGCCAACCCGTCGATGCCGGGTACAAAAAAATAATGTTTATAACACTCGTCCAAGCAACAACGCCATCTACGGATCAATATTAAAGCAAACGGAACGAGTATATTTACCAGACGACCTCAGTAAGCCATTCAGGGTGCGATCGACTACGCGGGTAGAGCCAGGTGGTCCGAACGGAAATCAAATTTACTACTACCGCTCTGAATACCCTGGCGACATGAACAAAGCTGAAGCCATTCCATTAAAGCAGATGTACGGAACATCTGAACACCAATTATATCAAGACCCTTATTCAAATTATCAAGCAGCTGATCAACGGCCGTACAGATATGAACCTAGTTCTCAGCAAAGATATCCCAATTACTATCCGTATCAATAGGCTTGTAATTTTTTGAGCGTAGTTGTTGAATGAAAATAAAAATAAACAGACTGTTATAAGATAAGATAAAGATTTATTTTCTCTCAAAACAGGTTACAATTTATAAAAACAACATGGAAGTAATAGAGGTACCTAGTAAATAAATAGTACATAGGCTGGAGACGGAGGTCATGTAATGTTTAGGTAGATTCAGTTAACCTGTTTGTGAGAGACTGGTGCCTGATAAAAGTTTTTAAAAAAAACCTGTTCCACAGGACACCAGTGCCCCAAACCGCGGGTTTACCTATTTACCTTAAACAAGTTAATGTACAAATGGTGGTATAATTCTAAGGTAAGTTGATAATTTAATTATACTTCTTGTAACGTGCTAGTGTAAATGTGTATGAGGAAGTACGTAAATAATGTAAGTGAGTGTTTAAGGGTGGAAGTATGTGTAAATAGTGAATTGTGTGTGTATGATAAGGTGTGAGTGTGTAAGGGTGAGTGTAAGGCTGTGAGATGAGAAGGTGTAAGGGGGAGTGTGGAAGGATGTGTGGGTAATTTCGTAAGAGATTGTGTGTAGAGTAATTGTAAATGAGAAGCTAAGCATAGAGTGCATATTATTCAGAAGCTATCATCAGAATATAAAAAAGGCTATCTGACTAACTGTTAGACGCTTAGCCTATACCATAAATTCTTAAAAACGTAAAATTTTAAGGGTACTTTGATGATACAGAGGTGCACCCCAAAAGGAAATTCAGAAATTGAACTCCTAGAGAATGCAGCGAGGAAATGAAGTTTATAGAAAACAAAAACAAACGGGGCGTTCCACTAGTCATCAACAACAAGCAGACAGAAAGTAGTCGGGTTGGATATAATGCTCATTAAGCGGTCATTTTGTGAGACTCAGCAGGTTCTCAGTTTGATCATATGTCAGAGTCCTAAGCCATTCACTAACAGATTGTTTACATTTGGCTTTGGTGAGTGGATAAATGCATAATATTTTATTCAATTTGTTGTACAAGAAGGGAGCAAGAAAGCAAAAGAATCTATTAGTGAGTTTAGTGCGGAACTTAACAGTACCACATACATTTCCCCTTCTACGTCTGTCCCAGGACAGAACCGGATCATATTCTAGGAAAGAGTGTTTACTAAGTATGATTTGTAGCAAGAAGGTTTGTCTGACAGTTAGAACACCCCATTCTAGGTAGAGATCCGTGTTATGAAGATATTGTGTTTGATTTTTGTCTTTCCTTACAAGAACCACTTGATTTATTTAGCACAATTAGGACACTTTGGATCACGATACCTAAAACAAAGTCTTTACTGAAAAATTATTCTCTAGGTTGATGGAAGTATTCAACTAATACAGGCACGTCTGAATCTGATATGATTGTGAGGTACTATCTAAGTATTTTAATGACTTACTAATCACAATATACGTCCAATAGTGACAAGATTCAAGGTCAAGTTCTAGGATTTGTACTTTGTGTAATTTTGGGAAGTCAATCAAGGATTAAGGGCCCGTTTTTCAATCAGAGGTTTGTAACTATATTCAGAAGTAGCAAAGGTACTTTTTTAATAATCTGCTAACGTAAAAAAAAAAAAAAAAAAAAACTATTTTAATAATACACTAACTCTGGTGCAATGGAGTCTCATCAGGGTTAAAAAATTGCCCATAAACAGATGAATTCAATAGGAGGATGAACAAGGTGGTTGAATAAGAGCGCAACTGAATAGAACATACACATTAAGCTGAGTGAAAAAAAAATAAATATTTTTTAACTTCCCGCGAACAAAATTGAAAATTTCCTAATGAAGGGAAGTTATAGATTTTGGTTCAACTTTCGAAAGTCGAGTTTTCATCTGATCTCCAAGTTTTGTTAAAAACTATTTGATTATAATATTTTTTCGTATAGTATTTCATTGTAATTGGATATTTTTTAAACAATATTAACTTACAATAAATAAATTTATAAAAATTATTTAAGTTCGTTCAGGAATTTTATTGAAAAAATACGTAAGCAAACGTCATTTATTTACAGTGACAAATTATTGATACAGAAATGACGACGACTTCCGTCAATAAACTTTTTAGAAATTTAGGCATTTATATTGGAGGGTTGCAATGCTTGCTAGTGTGCATCTGAACTCTTCATTCTGGTCACAACACGTATTTTCTTCTATTGTTCCATCACACTGTAAGCATTAAAAAAATTTTCATTAATTTCTGAACTTTTCAATTAATTATAAAATTATCGCTTCTGTATTTTTTTAATTGAAATACTTACAATATCATTGTTTCCTACGCAGGCTTTAGCTGCATCAGTTGCCCACGCCAACAGTACGACAATTAAAATGACGAATGATAGGTATTTCATCGTGTTGAGATTTTTTGAGGCGTTTGCTTAAACAAAGAAATAAGAAAATTTATTTAATAATATCAAATACTATAACAATAATTAATAATCAATTTAAGATCAAAATATTAATCCATTGAGATAATTATTTGTCATTTGTTAAATTCAAATCACAATTAATAAATCAAAAATTAAAAAATCAACTGAATAATTTGGTACTTACCTAGTAGTTATAGATCGATGATGTCTTCCTTGGTTATGATAGAATCACGTTTAAAATCGAAGTATTTATACTAATTCTCCCAAACAGTAGACAATGTTGCCGGCAAACTGGTCTAACAGACGGAAGACAATACTGTTTAATGTAGATACAGGTGTTGCTTATTGAAGCGATGTTTCATGTGTTTTCACCGTTTTATTCAATTTTTTAATTAGTATTCGTTTCGCTGTGGCACTAAACGGCGAAATGTTAAGTATAAATAAGCGTGTATTGCAGTACCGCTAATACGCTCACATACTTTTTAGGCGACCACAGAAAACCAGCGCTGTAGCATATGCTGAGTGGTGGCCATTTTTGTTACCAACTGTAATATTATTAACTACTATTGTCAAAAAAAATTATGTAACAGAATAAACGTTTATATTATTATTATTATTATTGAAAAGAAAAGAAAGAAAGAAGGAAAACATTTTTATTGACCCCCAAGATCATACTTAAAAAAACATACCAATACATAAAAAATATAGATAGATATAGATAGTACATATAGGTATATATTATAATGAAAATCGCGCTTAAGGGTCAAAAGGTCCTGTCTCAGCAAAAGCTGCACCGCGTACGCAGGAGGTATTGAAGTTATAAATAAAAAAATAATTCTGGACAATCCACACAGCAGCATCTAGCCCCAATCTAAGCAGAGCTTGTGTTATGGGTTCTAGATGACTGATTTTTATTACACATAGAAATTACCCAGAACACCCGGGACCCGCAACCTCCGCGTCGCAGACTGACCTGCGCCTGCTGCGCCACATCGGTCGTATGATGATGACATAGTATTCATTTGACCGCAACCTTGTGGTTTTTTTAATAAAGTTTTTGCCTAATCTAGCATTAAAAAACTCTATCATTACCATGTTTATTACAAAATTTACAAATCGATTGCTGCGTTACTATCAATTTAAAGAAGGCTTATAACAACCCGTTTACTCACGTCGAAGTCTTTGCAAATAATTAAAGAAAGAAGCCATGTACTAAACTACTGTACAAATATTTAAATAACAAAATAAATATTAATACCAGCACAAAATTGAACACTCGTGTTCGGTTCACGTGACCAAATTGAAGCTATTTTAAACATTCCTACAGGTGTGAATTGCTGGTCCTTTCTTGTGCCATTATCAATGATTTTCAAAATAACACTGTTGTACCAGTATCAGACATTAACACTATTGAGATTTTCTATTCGAAGTTTGAACTTGTTCTAGAAAAATCTATTCAAAATTTGAGATTGAAATACTGTTATAGTGCATGCCCTTGTTTTAACACAGCAGGTAGTTACGGTTACGTTACAGTTTGCAAATTCATGACCTTTAAGGTCGACTTACCAAAAGTATTTTAATAGTGATTAGTAGCTAATCGATTTTTTTTATTTTAACAACTCTCAATTATGACTAACTAATTATTTATTAGCTAGTAATTAAAATAATTTATATACCAGTCGAAATTGAATTTAGTGTGCTAATGTTTTCATGATTTACCGTTTGAAAGAAAACATTATATCGAGTGGAAAAATATTGGCTAGCAATATAGTATTTGCGAACCAATATTTGGACTAGTCGCGCGGAAAAACATTCCACGTGACAAGCAAATTGGCGGTTTTCGATAATATTTAAACAGCTTGACAGTCTTCGAGTAGGTAATGTATGTATGTATATATAATATAATTATACGTAACGCTGTATGTGGTCGAACATTTAGCGCAAAAATAGGTTATATCAGCCATATGCGGGCTAAACACCCAAGCCCATAGATATAGTCAAAAAGCCAGTCCTTGTAGCCGAAACCGGCTAGGATGATTATTATTATTATGTATATATATTAGTTTAATATGAATGTATATACTTATTAAGAGAAATAAGTGGTATAGTGACCCCGATCCTAAGGTCAGCGTTTCAAAACCAGTCGTACCTAAACATTGTTACCCTAAAAGCCGGGGTGGGATATAGGAAATAAAAAAGGCTAAAATTATCTGTACCATTTACACTCTCAATTTATTCAGATCTATTAAAACTAAGGTTTTATTAAAATATGTATATACTAAGCTTACACAATACAAAAACACTTATAAATATAGATGCATCCCTAATCCCTACTCTATATACCTCAAAATCCCAGAAAATATGCCAGCTAGACCCAGGGGATCTCAGGAGAGTGAGCCACCAGAGACTGCGTCAATGAATATGTTTGACAAATATTTAGAGAATTTAAAAGTTCAGAGTTAAATTTAATTTTGAAAGAAAATTGGTAAGATAGATTAATATTATTATAAAGTTGGGCGCCACCGAGTTTATGGAACCCGGACCATTATTATAAATACCAGTTGAGCCCTAGGAAGAGCACCGAACCTGACAGGCAATGTTGAACGGACCACTCGTTGCAGTCCGTCCCCACCAAACACAAGTTTCCCAGAGAGATGTGCGCAACAATGCAGCACTCTAAAGAGGTAAAACTTACATTTGCACGTTAGACGAATGTATTTCGTCTCAAACATATCAAACTCCACAAGACCCAAATTAAAATGCACGCCTTTGAGTGTCTTCCAGATCCGGTGACCAGCGCAGAGTGGGGAAAATTACCCGAAATCTGGGGAGAATTTCGACAAATTCTACTGCAGACATTTTGTTTTCTCTTGATGGAAACCCCTATCACCCAACACCAAAGCAAGAGAAAACTGCGCTGGAAAGCTGAAATAGACGGAAGAATCACTCGCCAGACCAAACCTACGCCACAAAACCACAATTTAACAAAACAACTTTGCCCAAAATGAGGAAACTTGCAAAACGAGCGGCTACACTGAAGAAATTGTGTGCGCCGCCAGGGTTACCAGTATAAACCACGGTCAAATAAATAGTAGAAAATACCTACTATAATTAATACGTAACAATTCCTCTCTTCCCACCAGAATTTTACGAGGATATAACACACGAGGAAAATTCAAGCTGGCCCTCCAGCTTCAAAAAAAACAACATTGTGTAAACAGTACAGAAAAAAAAACAAATGCTATACAGATCTAAATGTACCTACTTACCTATACATACATTTACCTATATCATAACATAGTAAACCACACACACCCAATGTGGTACATACTACCTAACAATAAACCTACACTACACAGTTAAACTTACATAACACTAGGTACCTATACTACTATTACAGTACCACAAACAATATGGTACCACCATCATTATTCTAACAAAACCTATCCAGGCCATCGCATGCAACAGAACACAAAACCTCAACAACAGAACACTAAAATAAACTTCATCCATGGAACACAAAACCTCAACCACAGAACACTAAATTAAACTTCATCGAGGAAACACAAAACCTCAACAATAGAACACTAAATTAAACTTCATCCATGGAACACAAAACCTCAACCACAGAACATTAAATTAAACTACATCGAGGAAACACAAAACCTCAACAATAGAACAAAACAAAACTAAAAAAACTTCTAAAAAAAAAAATGAAACTATCCCCGTAGGTACAGTCAACAGAATACAGGGTGACTGTGCCTACCATCCACCCAATGGATACATAATTCTATAGAAATCTACAACCGATAAGAAACCAATCTCCCAGGACAAATTATTCGCAGCCTACCTGCGGACCGGGGGAAAAAAAAAAGAAAATGTTGTCAGGCGATGCAGAGGTACCATGGACTACTTACTTGCTGTGCTTCAGTTTCTTTTCAGGTCCTTGACATGCCATGAACCCAATGCTTTGCCCGTCAACACATCCTCCAACTCATAAACCAAATCACTGATCTTCCTCACGACCCTACATTTGTCATATTTAGGGGCCAATTTGGCCATAAAAAACTTTGAAGCGTCACTGAGGGGGTAAGTACGCTTCCACACAATGTCCCCAACCTCATATTTCTCCTCACGGCGGCTCTTGTTGTAGTGTACTGCACTACGCTTATGCGCTTTACTCAGGGCCTCTGAAACTAGAGAAAAGACATCTTTCAAACAACCCAGCTTCCGAGCAAAATCAGCCCGAGAGGAACACTCTAAACTAAGGGTAGAGCTAGTTTCACTTCCAAACACAGTACCACAAGTCACAGCTTCCCGACCATGCACAAGGTAGAATGGCGTAAATCTCGTCGTTTCGTTCACAGAAGTGTTGAGAGCAAATTGAATCTTATTAAGAGACACATCCCACGTTCTGTGATCCTTACCTACTAAGATGGAAATAGCGGTAACTACCGTTCTGTTGTATCTTTCGACGGTGTTGACCTGAGGGCAGTAACGGGGGGTGAAATGGACTTGAGGAATTTTGTACTTGTCGAATAACGCACGAACTTCTCTTTTTTCCTTATCAGTTTTTTTATATTAATAAGAATAATATTGTCTTCGACCAATAAACAAGTTATACAATTTATGTCAAAAATCCAAAACTCTTAGTGAAAAGATATATATATTTTTAAGGAGAGTATACCCATACTTTTATTTGAAGAATGTTATGCTTGAGGTGAGTATCTGTACATTCTTTAACGAAGAAACATATGCTTGATAGAAGAATAAAAAGCATCATAATCCACTGTAAGAATATTATTTTTAGAGCAAGAATTTCCTTATCAGTTTTTATTATATTAATAAGAATAATATTGTCTTCGATCAATAAACAAGTTATACAATGTATGTCAAAAATCCAAAACTCTTAATGGAAAGATATATATTTTTAAGGAGAGTATACCCATACTTTTATTTCAAGAATGTTATGCTTGAGGTGAGTATCTGTACATTCTTTAACGAAGAAACATATGCTTGATAGAAGAATAAAATGCTTCATAATTCTTTGTAAGAATATGATTCTTAGACTAAGAATTTCCTCATCAGTTTTTATTATATTAATAAGAATAATATTGTCTTCGACCAATAACCAAGTTATACAATTTATGTCAAAATTCCAAAACTCTTAGTGGAATAATATATATTTTTAAGACGAGTATACCCATAATTTTATTACAAGAATTGTATGCTTAAGATGAGTATCTGTACATTCTTTAACGAAGAAACATATGCTTGATAGTAAAATAAAATGCGTCATAATCCACTGTAAGAATATTATTCTTAGAGCAAGAATTTCCTTATCAGTTTTTATTATATTAATAAGAATAATAGTGTCTTCGATCCATAAACATGTTATAAAATGTATGTCAAAAATCCAAAACTCTTAGTGGAAAGATATATTTTTTTAAGGAGAGTATACCCATACTTTTATTTCAAGAATGATATGCTTAATGTGAGTATCTGTACATTCTTTAACGAAGAAACATATGTTTGATAGAAGAATAAAATGCATCATAATCCACTGTAAGAATATTATTCTTAGAGTAAGAATTTCCTTATCAGTTTTTATTATATTAATAAGAATAATATTGTTTTTGACCAATAAACAAAATATACAATTTATGTCAAAATTCCAAAACTCTTAGTGGAAAGATATATATTTTTAAAGAGAGTATACCCATAATTTTATTTCAAGAATATTATGCTTAATGTGAGTATCTGTACATTCTTTAACGAAGAAACATATGCTTGATAGAAGAATAAAAAGCATCATAATCCACTGTAAGAATATTATTTTTAGAGCAAGAATTTCCTATCAGTTTTTATTATATTAATAAGAATAATATTGTCTTCGATCAATAAACAAGTTATACAATGTATGTCAAAAATCCAAAACTCTTAGTGGAAAGATATATATTTTTTAGGAAAGTATACCCATACTTTTATTTCAAGAATGATATGCTTAAGGTGAGTATCTGTACATTCTTTAAGGAAGAAACATATGCTTGATAGAAGAATAAAATGCATCATAATCCACTGTAAGAATATTATTCTTAGAGTAAGAATTTCCTTATCAGTTTTTATTATATTAATAAGAATAATATTGTCTTCGACTAATCTACGAGTTATTCTCACCCACTTTTTACAATATTATTCTTAAAGCAAGTATTTTCTCATCAATTGCTGTATCAGTAAGATAAATATTGTTTTCGACTAATAAATAGTTATCCAATTTATGTAAAATATCATAAATTCTTAATGTAAAATAGTATTATTCTTAAAAAGTATACACATATACACATTTCAAGAATGTTATTCTTAAAGTGAGTATATGTGTATTCTTCAACGCAAAAACATTTACTTCATTGAATAATTATTTGGATCATAGTTTACTTCAAGAATATTATTCTTAAAGTAAGTATATCCTTATAAATAACTTTAATAATAAGAATAATATTGTCTCCGATCAATGAAAAGGTATTCAATTTATATCAAGAAAAAAAATTTTTTAAAAGAAAAAAATATATTCTCCCTAAGAAACTAATACGTTTCTTGGATGAATACTTCAGCCATTTCTTGAACTAAGACCTTAAAGTATTGAATCAAGCATTTATGTCTTAATCTTAGTAAATATTATGAGAATAAATTATTCTTACATTAAGAATTTTCACAGTTTCTTCACAGTTTCTTTGATTTATAATAATGTTTTAATTTCAGACAATATTGTCTCACATCTAAAGAATATTTTTGAGAATATTGGTATTTTTAAGTTAAGTAAATATATATTTTTTTTTTTCCGTGCACGTGACGGGTTTTAAGTTCTGACGTAAACGTCGTGTGTCAGATAATCAGTAATATAAAACGGACGATTGAGATCGAGGGCTTCAGTGTTCATCGAACATCGGTGCGATCATGTCATTTAGCAAAGCTACTGCAGTAATACTCTTCGCTCTTATCGGGACCTCTTGTAAGTAAAATAATTTTCTATTTTATTTTCTTCAATGTTTATTTATGTATATTACGCAGGATCGCTCATAGTTTTTTCTTTTTTTTTAAGGTTTTGAGGCATGGCAGAATAGATACAGAGAGATTGGTGGATTATTTGACAATGATGACCTGCAGGACATCTTGAACGCCAACCCGTCGATGCCGGAGGCCATAACTATACAAAAAAATAATGTTTATAACACTCGTCCAAGCAACAACGCCATCTACGGATCAATATTAAAGCAAACGGAACGAGTATATTTACCAGACGACCTCAGTAAGCCATTCAGGGTGCGATCGACTACGCGGGTAGAGCCAGGTGGTCCGAACGGAAATCAAATTTACTACTACCGCTCTGAATACCCTGGCGACATGAACAAAGCTGAAGCCATTCCATTAAAGCAGATGTACGGAACATCTGAACACCAATTATATCAAGACCCTTATTCAAATTATCAAGCAGCTGATCAACGGCCGTACAGATATGAACCTAGTTCTCAGCAAAGATATCCCAATTACTATCCGTATCAATAGGCTTGTAATTTTTTGAGCGTAGTTGTTGAATGAAAATAAAAATAAACAGACTGTTATAAGATAAGATAAAGATTTATTTTCTCTCAAAACAGGTTACAATTTATAAAAACAACATGGAAGTAATAGAGGTACCTAGTAAATAAATAGTACATAGGCTGGAGACGGAGGTCATGTAATGTTTAGGTAGATTCAGTTAACCTGTTTGTGAGAGACTGGTGCCTGATAAAAGTTTTAAAAAAAAACCTGTTCCACAGGACACCAGTGCCCCAAACCGCGGGTTTACCTATTTACCTTAAACAAGTTAATGTACAAATGGTGGTATAATTCTAAGGTAAGTAGATAATTTAATTATACTTCTTGTAACGTGCTAGTGTAAATGTGTATGAGGAAGTACGTAAATAATGTAAGTGAGTGTTTAAGGGTGGAAGTATGTGTAAATAGTGAATTGTGTGTGTATGATAAGGTGTGAGTGTGTAAGGGTGAGTGTAAGGCTGTGAGATGAGAAGGTGTGAGGGTGAGTGTGGAAGGATGTGTGGGTAATTTCGTAAGAGATTGTGTGTAGAGTAATTGTAAATGAGAAGCTAAGCATAGAGTGCATATTATTCAGAAGCTATCATCAGAATATAAAAAAGGCTATCTGACTAACTGTTAGACGCTTAGCCTATACCATAAATTCTTAAAAACGTAAAATTTTAAGGGTACTTTGATGATACAGAGGTGCACCCCAAAAGGAAATTCAGAAATTGAACTCCTAGAGAATGCAGCGAGGAAATGAAGTTTATAGAAAACAAAAACAAACGGGGCGTTCCACTAGTCATCAACAACAAGCAGACAGAAAGTAGTCGGGTTGGATATAATGCTCATTAAGCGGTCATTTTGTGAGACTCAGCAGGTTCTCAGTTTGATCATATGTCAGAGTCCTAAGCCATTCACTAACAGATTGTTTACATTTGGCTTTGGTGAGTGGATAAATGCATAATATTTTATTCAATTTGTTGTACAAGAAGGGAGCAAGAAAGCAAAAGAATCTATTAGTGAGTTTAGTGCGGAACTTAACAGTACCACATACATTTCCCCTTCTACGTCTGTCCCAGGACAGAACCGGATCATATTCTAGGAAAGAGTGTTTACTAAGTATGATTTGTAGCAAGAAGGTTTGTCTGACAGTTAGAACACCCCATTCTAGGTAGAGATCCGTGTTATGAAGATATTGTGTTTGATTTTTGTCTTTCCTTACAAGAACCACTTGATTTATTTAGCACAATTAGGACACTTTGGATCACGATACCTAAAACAAAGTCTTTACTGAAAAATTATTCTCTAGGTTGATGGAAGTATTCAACTAATACAGGCACGTCTGAATCTGATATGATTGTGAGGTACTATCTAAGTATTTTAATGACTTACTAATCACAATATACGTCCAATAGTGACAAGATTCAAGGTCAAGTTCTAGGATTTGTACTTTGTGTAATTTTGGGAAGTCAATCATGACTTTATTTTTGAAGGATTAAGGGCCCGTTTTTCAATCAGAGGTTTGTAACTATATTCAGAAGTAGCAAAGGTACTTTTTTAATAATCTGCTAACGTAAAAAAAAAAAAAAAAAAAAAACTATTTTAATAATACACTAACTCTGGTGCAATGGAGTCTCATCAGGGTTAAAAAATTGCCCATAAACAGATGAATTCAATAGGAGGATGAACAAGGTGGTTGAATAAGAGCGCAACTGAATAGAACATACACATTAAGCTGAGTGAAAAAAAAAAAATATTTTTTAACTTCCCGCGAACAAAATTGAAAATTTCCTAATGAAGGGAAGTTATAGATTTTGGTTCAACTTTCGAAAGTCGAGTTTTCATCTGATCTCCAAGTTTTGTTAAAAACTATTTGATTATAATATTTTTTCGTATAGTATTTCATTGTAATTGGATATTTTTTAAACAATATTAACTTACAATAAATAAATTTATAAAAATTATTTAAGTTCGTGCAGGAATTTTATTGAAAAAATACGTAAGCAAACGTCATTTATTTACAGTGACAAATTATTGATACAGAAATGACGACGACTTCCGTCAATAAACTTTTTAGAAATTTTGACATATATATAGGCCGCTTCCAATGGTTCCTGGAACGCATCTGAAGTCTTCATTCTGGTCACAACACGGATTTTCGATTTTTGTTCCATCACACTGTAAGCATTAAAAAAATTTTCATTAATTTCTGAACTTTTCAATTAATTATAAAATTATCGCTTCTGTATTTTTTTAATTGAAATACTTACAATATCATAGTTTCCTACGCAGGCTTTAGCTGCATCAGTTGCCCACGCCAACAATACGACAATTAAAATGACGAATGATAGGTATTTCATCGTGTTGAGATTTTTTCAGGCGTTTGCTTAAACAAAGAAATAAGAAAATTTATTTAATAATATCAAATATTATAACAATAATTAATAATCAATTTAAGATCAAAATATTAATCCATTGAGATAATTATTTGTCATTTGTTAAATTCAAATCACAATTAATAAATCAAAAATTAAAAAATCAACTGAATAATTTGGTACTTACCTAGTAGTTATAGATCGATGATGTCTTCCTTGGTTATGATAGAATCACGTTTAAAATCGAAGTATTTATACTAATTCTCCCAAACAGTAGACAATGTTGCCGGCAAACTGGTCTAACAGACGGAAGACAATACTGTCAAAAAAAATTATGTAACAGAATAAACGTTTATATTATTATTATTATTATTGAAAAGAAAAGAAAGAAAGAAAACATTTTTATTGACCCCCAAAATCATACTTAAAAAAACATACCAATACATAAAAAATATAGATAGATATAGATAGTACATATAGGTATATATTATAATGAAAATCGCGCTTAAGGGTCAAAAGGTCCTGTCTCAGCAAAAGTTGCACCGCGTACGCAGGAGGTATTGAAGTTATAAAATGTCTTGTTAGTACCTACTTAACTACGATTTATTCTGAGAATAGTACTTATATTACGAGTTTGGCCAAATCCAACCAGTAAAATACGTGACATGTTTAAATAGTAGGTTTTATTTTACATAAAGGAAGCAAATTAGCTCGCGCTCGCGCTTTTGAAATTGGACGAGTTGCAGCGGGACTGTGTATTTTCAGCCGTTTTTTCATGGACCTACTATTTTCTCCTATTAGTAGGACCACGAGGGAGACCTATTTCTGTCTTTCCTATTATATACTATAAATAGAAACAACCAATAATTTATACACCCTGTATATATTATTGTGTAATTACATCCTGTATATAAAAGTATGTGGTTACCAAAAGAAACAATGATAATAAAAGTATCAACTTCATATTATTTAGCTCGTGGTCCAAGGATTTTGTCCCATTAATGGGACCACAAGGGAGAACTGTTTCTCGTAGTCCCATTCCTATGCTCAGTAACGTATTTATCCTCCTGTATATAGGTATTCTTCTTGCTAACATAACGTAACCTACTCATTTCGATCTAAGCGGATGTCACTTATTCATTAGATCGAAAAACAAATACTAAATTTCTGGCGCTTCGGCGGCCGCTGCCGCGGCACGCTCGCTACGCTCGCTCGCCTCGCGCGTAGTTTTTCACTAACCAAAGTTGCAAAGTTGCCACCCAGAGATGCTGAAATTACAGTTTTTTATAGTTAGCACAAGATTCTTTCGTATTTAATTACAATATTCGGAATTAACTTTTTGTTTATATAAAGCACAAGTGTTAAGCAATTGATACTTAAAGAAAAGTAATGTTGGTTTGAAAAGTAGAAAACGCTCCTAGATTTTTTTTTAAATTAGTTTGTTGCGTTGCTATGACAACTTGACATTAGCAATTACACGTCTTTGTTTATGGCGATTATGGCGTCTACTGTGGCTTAATTGTCATAATTCAGCGATTGTTTTTGGCTATTTCGTCAAAACGACATGAGTCCTCCCATTTTAATTATTTTTCTCGTGTTGTTTAAAGTTTTATTGCGTAAATTTGGTGGCAGTTTATCCAATTTAACTTGTTTACTTAGCACAAGTGTAAATAATTGAAATAGAGGGGTATTAGTTTATTGGTAATTTAGTCAAAGACTTTCCAAGGGAGTTTTGAAAGAAAAGTCATAATTTATTTCCAAATTTCGTTTGTTTACGTTGCTAAGCGACAATCAAACTATTACACTTGACACTGGCAAAATTGTGGCAAATAAGCCACAGAGTCCATAAAATAAGAAGAAGAAGAAGAAGTCACAATTCTGCCAGAGTCTCATTAGCAATATTATTGTCTAGCTAGCTAGATAGATAGACAGACGCCATAAAACAATATATAAAAAAAATAATAAAATGAGTAGGTAACCTGATGCAAAAAAATTATGTGCGCAATGCCAGTGCTTTCATACGGTGAAGGAAAACATCGTGAGGAAACAGGCATGTCCAAGAATTAAAAATTCGAAAGACATGTGCCATCCACCAATCCGCATTGGGTCCACGTGGTGGATTAAGACCCAACCACTCTTGCCTGAGAGTAGGCCAGTGTCCCAGCAACGGGAACATTAGAAGGCTGTCGTGATGATGATGTGATCGAATGTGTATTTTGTGTGTGATCTTATTTATAATTTTATTTATTTATTTACAGGTAAGCTAACGCTGACCGCTGGGATGGTGGAATCTGATGTTAGGTAATTTTAAGTAGTTTTTAATTGAGTAGGCACTCGACATGCCTACTTAAAGTGCCTACTTGTAGTGCCTATTTGCTTTTATCCTTATCACTAAATAGTTGCTTGTTATATTTGCCGACCGCAGTTTCTAAGAAACGGGGAAATTACTTCTACTGGTAAATCTAGATACATATTATATATTCGTTTTAATCTAAGGGTCTTATACATCGTTTTTAAAACTTCTGTTAGCATGTGTTTTTAAATATTATCGTCGATATCGTCTCTCACTTAACTTCTTTGTTTGTGGTGTCTGTGGCTTTTTGTCACAATGAGGAGTTTTCGTCTCCTCGTCGAAGTTATTAAAAAAAAAAAGCTGTCTGTCTATTTAGATGGCGGTAGCTCAACTGGTGAGCCCAAGAGAATGTAAGCACTACGTTTGGCGAGCTATCGTAAATGTGTAGGGAATTCAACATTCCGTTACCGCAGCCTATGAACGCTTGCAATACCAGAGGTATCAGACGCGGGTTACCACCTTGAGGCATAGATCGAAAGCCTCATGTGCCAGTAATTTCACCGGAAACCATACCCTTCACACCGGAACACAGTAATGCGAGCATTACTGCTTGGCGGCAGAAATAGGTATGGTGGTAGTCCTTCCCCGGACGAGCTCTATTACAAAGAACTCTACTACTCTTAAATAAGCGTAATATCTATCTATCTAATCTACATCAATACGTATACAATGGCAACAAGTTTACAATTCTGCGGTAGGTTGTTTAGTCCTAAACTAACAGGGAATCTTTTGCTACATAACTGCTCGGAAAGGCGTCTCACAAAAGTCTAAGTCGAATGTCTAACATTATAAGCAACACCTATTTAAAATATGAACGGCTATTATTTACAACTTGTTTGTCATTTATGTTGACGTTTCGAAGCTATTTAGAACCTTTCTTTAAGTTTAAGTACAAACATTTAATGCAAAAATATTGTACAAAAGGTCTTAGCAATACATGAGAATAGTGACAACATGAGCCCCGGTAGGGCACGGCAAATAGTAGTACCTACAGTATTCGTTAGGTGGCGAAATAAAAATAATCATTGATAATAATTGATAATGCTTATGATAAAACACAGGAATGTATACTTATAGTTCTCACAGCGGATCTCGGCCGTAGTGAAGTTAGCCGTTTCGATGCGCAATGGAGCTTATTCGAACTAAATTGTCTTTGCGCATAACAAACGGCTAACTTCACGGAAACCTAGATCCGCCGTGAAACTATACCTAACTAAAAGTAAAAAAGCATGAGCTTCATGAGCACCGCCTGCCAAACCAAACCGCTGCTTTCCGTCTGTTTTTGGTATTTTCGTATTCCACTATCGAACAACGATCTAGCGGTTACATTTCAGCTAAAGCCAATGATCGGTATGCTTTAATTTGCCCTTCAATTTAATAGACTAGCTTTTTGGGTAATAAATATCGGAAACTCGAGAGGAACTTCCATTCAATTGTCCAGCATTATTTATATATTAAAAAAAAACTACACTCGGGACTGAATAGATGTCAAACGTTGTTTAAAAAGTATCAGGCTTATGGGGCCTGCCCATCATATATTCGTAAATCGAGTACATTTCCACCATATAATGCTCTACGTTGGAAACGAATAGTATATAATATCGTTCCTGAATATATGCTTTAACAATTTCTTACGCAAGAAAATGCAAGCGAAACTAAGCGACAAAAATCATTCGAGCTTACATCCGCACATCCGTCCGCTCTTTATGTACTAGACTTTATTTCTCTTTAATTATTTCTTGAAGCCATAAACTTGTTGACTTGTTGACGCCAATAAGGAAATCACGTGAAACTGGACAATTCCACTGATAAAGACGTTTAACTTCTGAGCATAAAGTGCTCCAGTGAAGTAAGTAGGTACTTGAAGCATACTTTATCAATCGCTCACGAGAGTCACGAATGATTAGTAAATGAGGACATTATGAAAGAACTGGCGCCCCTGAAAGAAAGTCAGTAAGTAATAGTAACTGAGTTCGTAATTGAGTATCTTTGCTACATAAAAAACTTTAGTTTTTTTTATCTAATTATATTAAAGGAGTCTTTTGTTCTCGTCTCAATGGTTTCCTTGAAATAAATTTAAAAAATACATTAAAAAAACAGAATAAAATTTATCTAGGGTACTATTTTCACTCTAGGTAGGCTGCTCGTTGCTACTAATCCATATTCGAATTTCAAATATAAAAAATACTAGCAGTACTAAAGTTTCTATTCGAAATTTGAATTACTAGAAAAAAAAAGCAAAAGCTCATTCATGAGAGTCAAATAACCAATTACCCTAGGTACCTACCACTACGAGTAAGTCTGTCTTAGTAATACACAAAGCTACCATTTTTACAGTGCTTATTTCTCTTGGCTCATTTACCTTTAGTAAGTATGTGAAGTGATTTTTTCTGTCTCCACGTCTTTGTATGTCAGTTCATCAGATATTTTGTTGGTTACCTACCAAACGATCAACGCGTGCACAAATTCTACTAGCAAATCAGCAGCTAATCCCTCAAAAACGAACACACAGCATTAATATTCAAATATTCCACATGCAACATTGTAGTTGATTACTATTATAATTACCATTTCGCAAACAGCTCCGCTAATGACTTTATTCGACGCCTACTGTAATTTTGACAAAATTTAAATAACTGTGCAACTGGTTTTTATTAGGCAGATCGCCAAGCTATTGCTAATTAATTAAAATTTGCATAAGTGTAGCATTATTATACACTACTACACTTATGCAAATTTTAATTCATAACGAACCAAATAGGTTGACGACCTCTTTAAGGAGGCCTTCAAGCGGCCTAATTACTCCGTCACCAGAGTTACATTGACACGCATAAACTTACGACCCAAAGATAAAGTTGTGCGTGGCGTCGCACTGCGCTACCCCGAGCGAGACGTAGTTATTCTTCGACCAGTAATTAAGTAAGTAAGTTCGTATGAATCAGTGACCAACTTTGGCGACAGAGTTTTTAGACCGCCCAAAGGCTTCGGCCAGTAATTTACTTGCCACTGTGTCCTTTTTGGCACAGTGCAGTTTGCGCACTGCTGCTTGGCAGAATATCTGCCACTGCGGTAATACATACCAAGACGAACTCTTGCTGTAAAACGATAGACAAACTCATGTCAAAACATAGAGTCAGGACTATGTAAGTATATGACTATTGGGTGTGTTAAGTTATGTGCTAGGTGTTGCTTTGTGGTTTTAGTTTGACACCCTGCATGTGGTTATAGGTGCATGTAGGGCAATAGAGCGGACGCCGGGCGGCCTTGCCTTGCTTGTGTAATACATATTATGTACAAATTATATTTAATGTTATGCCGGTTGCTAGGTGTGACAGGTGAACAGATTTGAAATCTTTTATGAATTACTAGCGCCCCAGCGTGCTTATACCATATTATAAATTTTCCTCTTGAATATAATCTATTGATAAAAATCGCAACAAAATCCGTTGGGTAGATTAAAAGATCTAAGTGTACATACAGACGGTGAGAAGGGACTTTGTTTTATTATATGTGTGTATGTGAAGATGTAAAGATGTTATGCTGGTTACTAGATGAAACCTGAGACTAGAAAAAAATAATTATGAATAGAAAAACTCACGAGAGTGACGACTATTGATACCAGAATAATTAATAAATAAATAATCAATGCTGGACAATCCACACACCATCATTTAGCCCCAAGGTAAGCTGCTGTTAAACAGAGCTGTGTTATGGGAACTAGATGACTGATATATAATTAATACAATACTATACATAGATAGATCTTTTTTATTAGATAGAAAATACCCAGAACAACCGGAACAAATATTTGTAGATCGTACAAACATTTGACCTGAGGCGGGAACCCGCAACCTCCGCGTCAAATAGTCAAATAGTCATTTATTGGTATGGGAAAAGATACACGTCAAATTAAAAAATTAAAATACATTGTTGTACTTACATGAGTAAAAAATTCAAAATACAATTAGTTATAAATAAAAAAGAATTAAGTATATAAAAATTATGTCAAGTTAGAAAACGTACACAGCTCGTGTACTTGATGTGCGTCTACGACGCCGACGGTTTTAAGGCTGAGGAACTCATTAAAAGTGTAGAAAGTCTGCTCGACGAGCCAGCGTTTTAACTTTGACTTAAAGATGCTTGGAGTGGAGGCCTCTTTGACGTGCGTAGGTATTCGGTTGTACAGCGGTGGTCCCATAACGTGCGTAAGTTTATTTGATTTCGCCATTGTGCGTGCAATCTCTGACAGCTGACCCGCGCGACGCGTGTCATACCTGTGCGAGTCCCCTAGCCTTCTGAAGGATTTGTAATTAGTCCTCACATGCACAGCTACTTGAAATATTACCAGAGATGGTAGCGTGAGGATGCCTAGTTCTTTAAAGTGAGGTCTGGCTGATACATGTTTTGGGATTCGCACTATTGCTCGGATGGCCCGCTTCTGCAAGCGGAAAACCCGTTCCCATTCCGCAGCGCGACCCCACAGCTCGGTCCCATACTGCAACAGAGATTGCACAGTGGCGAAGTAGCAGCATCGCACCACTTCCCTGGGTAAAAAGCATGATAGTCGGTATAAAGCATAGCACGCACCTCCAAGTTTCCCACATAGTTTATCTATGTGGGATTCCCAGGTGAGACCGCGGTCTATTTCAAATCCCAGGAAAGTAGTTCGATCGGCTTGTTCAATTCTTACAGCGTCAGCGAGGACCACCAGTTTTATGGCATGCTGTCCGCAGAGGCGAAAATGTATAAAATGTGTTTTATTTAGGTTCAACACCAGTCCGTTTATCCTAAACCACCCCGCTAGTTGGCCGGCCGTAGAGTTCAAGCACTGTTCTAGCTTGTCAATAGATGGCGCTGTTACTATTGCGGCGACATCGTCAGCGTACATGAACACCTCGGCGGCAGTCACGGCGGCTGGGAGGTCGTTCAACAGTAGCGAGAAAAGTACATTTGAAATCGACGATCCCTGCGCGACCCCCATTGTTGTGGTTAGGGGGTCAGATCTCTCCGTTCCTCCGGCCCCTACCACAACTTGTGTTCTTGCATGCATCATACTCGCTAATAAATTGAATGGCGCATTCACAATGCCATAGTGGCGCATTTTCATCGCAAGGATCTCGTGATTGGCCACATCGAACGCTTTTGAGATAATTATTGGAGGTCATTTCACACAGCGCCAAAACCGCCAAGACAGCCCTAAATTAAGCCAAGCTTGTATCTTCCATCTTTTGGGGCAGATTTTTTGCTACTAGTAGTCTTATTTGGTAAATTTGCATGAAAAATACTCAGTACGAACAAAGCCGCGATTCGTGCCACAAGTGTACTTATAATTTCAGTAGTGCATTTACCTTTTTTACTTTACCAATTGTAGATAATAGTCGACTAATTCTAAGACGTTCTAAATCGAATAATTGATTGATTAGTCTAGAATTGATTTTTATAACACTTTTAGAGCAAATTATCTGCACGCGTAATAAAGTACTTATGTAAGTTCGTGTGAGTCAGTGGCCAACTCTGGTGATGTTAACAGTCCGCCAGAAGGCCTCCGTCGTGGCCTAACATTGGTTAAATATTTATGGTAAAGTTATACAGTACATAACGTAACTTTAAGTAAGAAGAGGAAGAGTAGTAGAGTTCTTTGTGATAGAACTCGTCCGGGGAAGAACTACCCCATACCTATTTCTGCGGCCAAGCAGCTCGCATTGCTGTGTTCCGATTCGAAGGGTATGGCTTTTGGTGAAATTACAGGGTTATGAGCTTGGTTGCCACGTTAGTGGTAAATAAAGACATTTGAAAAGTTGGAACATGTGCCACCCACCAGTTCTATTTAGATCACTTTTGCTTAACAGTTGGTCAGTGCCCAGCAGTTTGTGTAGAACATTCTACAAAACCGGGCAATTTGACAACTGATTCTGCGTCTATATCGCAAGTCTTGGATTAGATGGGATGTAGCTTTAGATAAACTTATTTATTTTATAAATAGTATAAATAGTAGGTAATGGTTGGTATAAAAGCGAAGGGTTTTTGTGTCTTGTTTTTTCTTGTTTTCCAAGCTAAATAATTATTTGCTTTACATATATGAACAGACAAACAAAACGTTGTTTGTTTCACAAACGATTCAAATATTTGCAAAAAACCAAGCCATCTGTTGGCACGGACTGGAAAAGCCCAATGCTCATCTTATTAGCATACAATCAAATTATAATTAGTCTATTCATGTTGGGCCGGAACCAACAAGCTAGCATTGTAAGTACATCTCAGAGGAATGACTATTAATTAGCTATAGCATATAGTTACACATCAGAATACGAAGGAGCGTGACGTAGCTGGCTAAGTTGTTTTCAACAGATCAACGAAGTTAAGCACTGTTCCGCGTAGTCATCATTTGGATGGGTGACCGCCAGTGGCAATTTCAGCTGAGCGCTCCCGTGCTTCGGAGGGCAGGTTAAGCAGTCAACCCGCACAAACTTCTACTTCATACGCGAGTGCTTTACCAGTTGAGCCATTGAGACATGTCACACTTGTACTCGAAATAATCATTGGGATCTGAACACTATATATTATGATGCCAGGCACGCTGGTTTCCACCTTGCTCGTCACTATATTAAGGAGGGCGCATTCTGAACGTTTGTACGTTTTTTTTATGAACCTGCATACTGCTTACGGCGTACTTCCTACGTCTAAGCGTGCTCTATAGGTTGTACATATATTACTCTCAGCAAATTTATAGGTATAAACTACTACAGTTTTTTTATCCATATTTTTTATAAATAGATTATTATTAAAACCGTTCTAAATGGTTGGTCTATTATTATAATGGGAATATTATGTAAATGGGGCATGTCCAACGTTTAATTTTTATAATTTGTTTTGTTGTGAAGACAGCCAAGGACGTCAGATAGCACGCGTGAGTTATGTGATTCTAGTGCGTATGGTGAAGGCGGTTAAGTTATTTTTAACAATTCAACGAGATCAAGCAATAAAAGTTAGTTCGTAATAAAATAAATAATAAAATAGTCAGTAGCCAACTCTGGTGACAGGGTTTTTAGGCCGCCCGAAAGCCTCTGTCATGGCCTAACAACTTTGAAAAAGCCGGGACCGCTTAACGTGCCCTCCGAAGCACGGGAGCGCTGTTTGAAATTGCCACTGGCGGTCACCCATCCAAATGATGACTACGCTTCGTTGATTTGTTAAGAACAACTTAGCCAGCTACGTCACGAGCGCTCCGTAGCGCTTACTTATATACACTTACTCATTAAACTTACTCCGAGTAACAGTAAGTATAACACAAAGTTGGCCACTGACTCATGTGAACTTATTTTTTATAGGCAAACCGGATAACTCAGACGTCTCTGCGAATTTAATGATGAAAAAAGAAGGTGACTTACGTTACAATTCAATGTCATAAAATAATGTATCACTATTGTCCGAGCTCGTAGCGACACAAAGCGACGAGGGAATTACCCAACTCTTCAAAGGTCATGTAAGGTTTGGGATCCAATAATTTGGATATCGTAATAACACGCTTCAAGATACAATAATATGATTTAGAATAGTAAATTGTGCCACATGGGACTATATTGTATTATTTATTGGCAAAAATAGATTATTTAACTTTGAAAGCCGCCTACTTATAATCACTTGTAGTTTTGAAAGGCTTCAGCTTAATGATTTGCCTTTTCAGCATTTTCCCTTGAAGCTAGCACAGCCCCCCTACCATGAACTCTTAGAGCGATTCAAATGAAGACCTAAACTAAATTGTCAAAAAATTATGTATAGTTCGCACAGCGGATCTAGGCTTCCGTGAAGTTAGCCGTTTGTGATGCGCAAAGACAATTTAGTTTGAAAAAGCTCTATTGCGCATCGAAACGGGTAACTTCACTACGGCCGAGATCCGTCGTGAGAACTATACCATGATATCAATTAGACAATCATGTCACGTTAAGAAAGACTCTAAGACTCTAAGAGTTCATGGTAGGGGGGCTGGACTGAAATGAGTATGATGTATGACTGTTGATGGGTGGCTTTATTTTTTTATTTGGTATAAATGACCTCTGTCATTTAGGACAAAAAAAACTCAGTATAACAATGTGTGTGTTATTAAAAAGGGTTAGGCTGCGTTTCCACAAGAAATGTGCGAGGACGTGTAGCGAGTGATGTGTTTGTGAAACCAATAGAACCAATCATTAAAGCTGTCAGAGCGAGGCTAGGTAAACGAAGTGATTCTATTGGTTCCTAACAAACACATCCCTCGCTACACATCTTCGCACATCTCTGGTGTAAACGCAGCTTTAAAGTGTTGTACACAGACATATTTTTACTAACACCATAACTTTTATACTTAAAAATGCAAAAAAAAAGTTGTTCCATGGTGACAGTATTACCTACTTCCAACAAATGAACGATAAAACACTGCTACCTTGACATTCATTAATGTTCTACAAACAAAACATCATAGCGCACGCCTTTTTACACCAGAGCTTTGAACTTTAAATCTTAAGCTTTAAGCTCTATATTTGCGGAATGCGTCTGCATCCGGATTCCTGTTTCGACATTTGTGAATAAACTGTTTTGTATTCTGTGCCGGTGACTAATTTAGGATTGGTCCGTTTGGTCCAGATCAAGTTTTTGAGATTTAACGATGTCAAATATTTAATTTATAATAAGCAGGTGTTATTTCGAATGTTTTGTTTGTTTGTTTGTTTTTTGTTAAAACACTTATTTATTTAAATCAAGTCATTGGAAGGATTTCTTAGCAAGAATCCGTTTTGGTAGGTACGACTGTGATGCCAGATATTCCGTCTCCAAGCACAAATACAAGTTCTTATAAGTAACCAGAGTTGGCCAAGAGTAGTAGAGTTCTTTGTGATAGATCTCGTCCGGGGAAGGACCATACCTATTTCTGCCGCCAAGCAGTAATGCTCACATGTGTTTCGGTTTGAAGGGTAATGTTTCCGGTAAAATTACAGGCACATGAGACTTTAAATCTAACGTCTCAGGGTGGTAACACGCAAGTGATATCTATGATGTTGTATGCGTATATAGGCTACGGTAACCGCTGAACATCAAGTGGGCCGTACGCTTGGTTGCCACTTGGTAGTGGTATAAAAAAAACTTATACGAACTTACTTTTTTTCAGGAAATTCAATGTTTGTCTTCTCTTCCGGCTTCGTAAACTTAATTCTTGAGCTAATTCACCTAGGCTTAGGCTAGCTATTCACCTACACTTTTAGTAAACTTTAAGAATCTGGGTGCATTAAAATTACTTTCAGAGAATTACCTATAGAGAACGGTTAACAGTGTTTATGCTAGCATTTTATAGTCTAATATTCTCGTTACTAGCTACAAAAATAACTGAAAAATCCAATGGTACCCGACAGTAAACAAAGCAGGTAAGCAAGGGCCTAACCTAATTCAATTATGTGCGGACATCACAACTAGCTTTCTTAGAAATTGTTGTAGCTAACGAACTAAAGTACCGACCAGCTTTGTTTTATAAATTACTAGCGATCCGACTGGCATCGCACGGGTGTTTAACTTTTCTCTTGAATCACTATTGATGAAAACCGCAATATAATTCGCTGAGTAGTTAAAAAGATCTAAGCGTACTTCCATTCATACAGAGTAACAGACAGAAGAAAGCGACTTTGTTTTATCATCATAACAGCCTTCTTATGTTCCCACTGTTGGGACGCTGGCCTACTCTTGGGCAAGAGTGATTAGGTCTTAATCCACCACGCGGACCCAATTCGGATTGGTGGATGGCACATGTCTTTCGAATTTTTAGTTATTGGTAATGCCTGTTTCCTCACGATGTTTTCCTTCACCGTATGAGAGCACTGGCATTGCGCACATACATTTTTCGAACAGAAAACTCATTGGTGCACGACCGGCTTTGAACCCACGACCTTAGGATCGGAAGTCGGGGTCACACACCTGCTAGTAAAAAACTTAAACTTAATAACTAAAAAGGTTGTACGAAGTTTTTATGAGTATGTGCGCATTGCCAGTGCTTTCATACGGTGTAGGAAAATATTTTGAGGAAACCGGCATGTCCTAGAACGAAAATTCGAAAGACATGTGCCGTCTACTAATCCGCATTGGGTTCGCGTGGTAAGACCCAATCACTCTCGCTCGAGAATAGGCCAGTTCCCCAACCGCGGGAACATTAGAAGGCTGCCATGATGAGAATTTAATTTATTATTTCCACGTTAATTAATGTCAGCGTTCCTTTTAAATCCTCTTACCGGAACCTTCTCGTGTTTTTACCTAAAAATAAGGGCAAAGACATTAGGGTAATTGAATAAAGACGGCATACAATAATCCCTTTGTTAGATACAACCACCCCCCACCCCACCCCAGCTACCTTTTACCCGAGATACCTTTTAGGATGCGGCGTGCACGCAATTATTACTTTGTGATTAATCTAATTGACTATCTGCACGTGAATCATCTCATATGGTTTTATTATTGATAATCTCTTAAAAACTCCCTAACCAAATATGACTCGGGGTCAAGACTTGGGATCAAACTGTAATAGACACTATTCGCAGAGTAAATCGTAGTTATTTGCGAGTAAACTGACAGTTTACTTGTATTTGTCATTTCTTATTCCACAGAATAGTTTTAATAATAATAATAATGCTGGACAATCCACACAGCATTATCTAGCCCCAAGGTAAGCTGCTGTTAAACAGAGCTGTATTATGGGAACTAGATGATTCATATATACTTAATACAATACATAGATAGATATTTTTCGTTATATATATAAAATACCCAGAACACCCGGAACAAATATTTGTAGATCGTACAAACATTTGACCCGAGGCGGGAATCGAACCCGCAACCTCCGCGTCGCAGGCGGACCTGCGCCCGCTGCGCCACATCGGTCGTCCAAGTTATTCCAGTTCGTCCAGTTATTCCTTATGTTGGTCGAACCCAGCTTTAGTGGATCAGTGGAGTGCCACGCAGAACTCTAAATTAAGATCAGATTTAGCGCTTACCATCAAACGGTTTTAATAAAACTTTAGATGTTTAGTATTCTATTTATATTTATTAAAACTTCTGACTATTTGCTCGTGGCTCTGAAACAACTTGGTCAAACTTTAAGGTTTATGCCTCACCTTTCTATGCCCTTTCACCTTCACTATACAAGGTAGGTACTTAATACTACGACCTTGGATATTGCTCGCGAAGTAGGTACATAATAATAGCGGAATAGCGGTAGGTCATTAGGAAATAGTTACAAAACCTACCCTCCGTGCTAGATTAAACTGAGTGACGGCAAGGTAGTGCTCCAACCTCCTAATTAACTGAGAGCTCTATTTGCAGCTGAGAAGAGCATCAGTGTCGACATGGCAGGTGTACCTAGGTAGAACTAATAACTATTATTTATAACTATGTAATTATAACTAAGCACTAAGTCATTATGAGCCCTATTCACAATATGGCACAACCCTGCAAGAGTCTACTATTCAGCTTACCATGCACATAGAGAAATAAATACCAGTGGACAATTCACACAGCGCTTTTTAGCCCCAAACCAAAGAACAGTTAATCAAACTAAGCAAATCTTGTACTGGTTTCCATACCAGTTAGGTACCCAATATCATTGATTTGTGTATTTTTAATTATTATTTAAACTGCCTATAAGCTTTTCTAGATTCAAAACTATTCTAAGTTGCATTAAGCCATGAAACTTTCAATAGTAGGACTTTTTGGTATGAACTAAAGAACCCATTCATAGAACAAACATCACAAATGCTTGTGCTAGGTGGGAATTTCATTCATTCATTATTAATCACAAAAATACATTCATTCATCTGAGCTGTGAGGTCAGTTATATTGAAGTCACCAGCACGACTCGGACATCCCTCCCATTCAAAGTGTTAGCGTAGGCAGGTGAGCAAATATTTACTAAGTCCGTGGTTTCGAGATCGGAGCAAAGTTGGTTATTTATTCCAGAACTAGAGAAACTAGTTTAGATAGGCTTTCCCGCCTGACTTTTCATGGAAATTTTCATGATGCGTCTGCTAGGCATTGAACTTTAGGAATTTATATCTTAGTGCATCCTAATCATTTAAAGGACCCTGTTTTTTCTGTCAGGACGTGTAGTTGTGCGTTTTAAGTCATATAATCAATCAGTCCACCAATCCTCAATGGGTCCGCGTGGTGGATTATGACCCCAATCACTCTTGCTTGAGAGTAGGCCAGTGTCCCAGCAGTGGGAACATTAGAAGGCTGTAATGACAATCAGTCAGTCAGTAATTCAATCATTTTATTAGATTATAAGATAGATACGCTTGACATTTTTAACACTAATACCTCATAATGATTATTTGAATTGTTAAATTGTGTATTATTGATATATTGAAATTGTATTATTTATTTAACCTATAACTAGTTACTACCTGCAACGCCCTAACAGGGTTCATGTACTCACTTGCAGCTACATTATTTTAGACCTAAGCTAAATGTACATTGTGCAGAATAAATGAATATGAATATGAATATTATTAGGTAGACAAGAACTTATTGTAAGTATTTATATCCTTTGGTATTAATTCGATTCCCGTTTCCGTAAAGACATCAAAGCATTTAACCAAAAACAGAATTTTCGAGTTATTCCCGCTCAATTCAAGACAAGGTTTAAAATTTAAGTCCAATTTCAAAGTACTATATGCCTCTACTACAATACCCTTTACCACTCGTATTATCGCAATATAAACCCCCACATTAAACCCGAGGAACAATTTAACATTATTGCCTCCGAGTTCTAAATAGATAAGCTTAAGATGGTTATTGAGCGGAAGTTCTTGATAAGTATTTACGAGCGAATTGTATTTTCAACTCCTTGGTAGTGACCTCGATGTATTTCCAAAAATGTAGTGTATTCTATTAGTTCTGTTCTGGCTCCGGCAGGAAACCAGCATGTTCAAAAACTAAGAAATCGAAAAGCATGTGTGCCATCCACTAGTCTGCATTGGGTCCGGGTGGTGGATGGCAGTCACTATCGCCTGAGAGTAGGCCAGTGTCCCTTCAGTGGGAACATTAGATTAATTTATTATGATGATCAGCCCCCATACCATGAACTCTTAGAGCGATTCAAATTAGGACCTAAACTGAATTGTCAAATAATGTTGTACCGTGAAATTAATAATTATTGAATTCATGATACAACATTTACAATTTTGTATAAGGTCTTAGTAATACAATGTTTTTTTGTCAGGTACATGAACCCTGTAAGGGCGCTGCAGTTCGAGTTTGATTATAATTTAGGCACGAGTAATTTTATAAATGTGTATGTAAAATTAATAATCTATCATGACAGCCTTCTAATGTTCCCACTGCTGGGACACTGGCCTACTCTCAGGCGAGAGTGATTGGGTCTTAATCCACCACGCGGACCCAATGCGGATTGGCGGATGGCACATGTCTTTCGATTTTTTAGTTCTTGGACATGCCGGTTTCCTCACGATGTTTTCCTTCACCGTATGAGAGCACTGGCAAATTAATAATATCAAGTAATAATTTGCAGTAATTAGTTTAGGTATGTCAATTATTCACGGGTCAAAATTATGATAAAATAATTACTTGTTTACTACTCTCAATACAAATGTCATCATTATATGTGACAATGTGACTGCCTAACTAAATAGGTGCTTAACTAGTTGTTTACTTTTACTTTACACTTACATTATAATATCTAATAATTATGTATGTTTCTTTTGTGAAATAGACTGGAAGTATTTTTTTTTTATACAACCGAAGTAGCAACCAAGCGTACGGCCCACAAGATGGTAAGCGGTTACCGTAGCCTATGGACGCTTGCAATACCAGAGGTATCACTCGCGGGTTGCCACCTTGAGGCTAAGATCGAAAGCCTCATGTGCCAGTAATTACACCGGAAACCATACCCTTCACACCGGAACACAGCAATTCAAGCATTACTGCTTGGCAGCAGAAATAGGTATGGTGGTAGTCCTTCCCTGGACGAGCTCTATCACAGAGAACTCTACTACTCTTCCGAAATAAAATACTATTATTATTAGAATTACGTCCGCTACATAACGTTAGTTTTTTAGGAATCACACTGTTTGGAAGATATATTATATTATATAGATAGATTATATCTCAAAGTCATTGCCCCGGGCAGATTCAATAAACCTAGCGAACAATGTAAATATTTGAATCCGTAAACGCGAATATTGACAACCGGAATTACATATTGTAAACTTATGCTGGATAAGTAAGTTCGTATGAGTCAGGGGCCAACTCCGGTGACGGAGTTTTTAGGCCGCCCGAAGGCCTCTGTCATGCTTAACTTTGAAGAAGGCGGAACCGAGTACGTGCCCTTCGAAGCACGTTATACAGTCGTTATAGTCATTGTATTAGATAGATAGTTATTCATTAAAAAAGGAATTAAATCAAAAATAAAGTTGTTGTTTAGTTTTCTGGTGATGTAGGTAACGCTATATTTAAATTTGAGATAGAATTCATCAAGCTAGATAAAAGCTATCGGCATCGGTAGACATTCTCTACGGAAGCTTTGAAAAATTACAGTTTATTTGAACACCAATGCCATTTTTGTCTAACTCTTTGGTAGAGAAAGGTTGTCTACGGCTCTCATGCAGAGCCAGGTGTCATACCATCACATATTTTACCCTGACCTTATTCTTGAACGCGATCGGTATTGGACAAGTATTGGAACATGAAATTTCGTACTTTTGACAGCAAGTAAGAGTAGTAGAGTTCTCTGTGATAGAGCTCGTCCCGGGAAGGACTAACACCATACCTATTTCTGCCGCCAAGCAGTAATGCTTGCATTGCTGTGTTTCGGTGTGAAGGGTATGGTTTCCGGTGAAATTACTGGCACATGAGGCTTTCGATCTTAGCCTCAAGGTAGCAACCCGAGTGATACTTCTGGTATTGCAAGCGTCCATAGACTGCGGTAACCGCTTACCATCTTGTAAGCCGTACGCTTGGTTGCCACTTCAGTTGTATAAAAAAAAAAAACCTAGCGCCAAATTCTACCTTGTTTTGAAAAGTACAAATATTTGACAGAAGTAAATAGAAATTGGGATTGGGTCGGAGTCATTGGAATCAAGATTATGGCACTTGATTGTAGCTAAGTTACTGTTCCAGCTATATACAATACTCGTATGTAAACAAGTTACTGAGAAAATAAACAATTTTTACATTACTTTAGCTTATCTAAGAAATCAATAATGTTACTACTCTAAAAACTAGCATCAAATCTTTCTCGTTTGAGAAGGTATTTTTAAAAAGCAAACGCTGCAAAGAAATAACGTTCGTAGGAAATAACTAGTTTCTGTTTTCTGAATATCAACAGTTTGAAAAACAACAAAAAGCTAGGCGAGGAAAAAGTTTTAATACGAAAATACTGACAGAGGCAAATATACTCCCCTCTTCCCCCCACACTCAATTTACGCTGAAATATCGCCGGTTTGGCTACCAAGTACTTTTCCGCAACATATCCGCAAAATGAATACACCTATTATAAGCTTCAGTAGTTTTATCTTAGTTCATAACCCAGGCCTAATATATTACGGTATAGTATAGTATAGGCTGCGAGCCGTAGATTGCGCCCACTTGCCGCTGGGAATAGAACCTCACACCCCGATGACGTCACGGCGTAGCAACTGCTACAGATGCTGTAACGCTACGGCGTAGATCTTGAGACGCTGAAATGTGATTACACAGACATTTTTAGCATTCGAAAATGAACCGTATGTAGAAGAGTTACAGCTTCGCATATTGTACTTCTGGCGTATTGGTTTAGATGAAGTGGTGTAGGGAAGTAGACTAAATCTAAATAAATAAAATCGTTGCTTTATTGACTATCTGGAAATCAACGCACAGCCGAAATGGGAAGACTTTTTAAACATAAATAACTAGCGACCCGCCCCGGCTTTGCACGGGTTCTTAAACTAAACGTCTATTGATAAAAACCGCATCAAAATCCACTGCGTAGTTTTAAAGATAAAATACATAATACAATACAGGGATAGACGAAGGAAATCGACTTTGTTTTATATTATGAAGTGATGAAATGGCAACTAAGTTTTGTACCTGGTGGTAAGCGGTTACCGTAGTCCATGGACACTTGCAATTTTTTCGTCGTCTTTGTTCATTGACGCATGTATGATAAAGAAGCAAAAAAAAATTGTTTTTTTTTATGAATTATTTAAATTCATTTATTTATTAGAATCTACGATTTTCTTATGTCGTACTCGTCCCGCGAAACTAAGAATGCCCCGATGAAAAAACCTGTCATATGGCACATTATGTAGTTGTTACAGAATAAGTAGTATCACACATGAACCCTGTTATTAGGGTATTGCAACATGGAGAAAGGCCGAGGTTTATGCATTCGGTATTTGTAAAAAAGTAGATAGATAGGTAAGTATGTAAGATTTGATTAATGTTAATATGTATCTAAATAATAATAATTGTCATACCTATTTCTGCCGCCAAGCAGTAATAATGCTCGCATTGCTGTGTTCCGGTGTGAAGGGTATGGTTTCCGGTGAAATTACTGGCACATGAGGCTTTCGATCTTAGCCTCATGGTGGCAACCCGCGAGTGATACTACTGGTATTGCAAGCGTCCATAGGCTGCGGTAACCGCTTACCATCTTGTGGGCCGTACGCTTGGTTGCCACTTCAGTTGTATAAAAAAAAAAAAAAAAATGTCAGAAAATATGAACAATAATAGTCATTGGTCAATAAAATTAATGTCATTAAAATAATTATGTTGGTATACTATTGAATTCAGTAGGTAATTAGTCTAGGTATTCTCTAAGGTCATAGTAGCATTTGTCAATTAGATATGTTTTTAAAGTTTTTACAAAGAGTGAATATTTTTTTATTTCTTTTATATTTGTAGGAAGTTTGTTATATATTGTTATTGACATTATACATATATATAACCTGCTTTCGTCCCACATTGTATACGGCCCGAAATACTATATTTTATCCTCAATTATCATAAAGCTTTACTTAAAGAGATATCTAACAAGCCTCTGAAGATTACAGTTCAAGGCTGTTATATTTAGATTTCAAAAACAGCTTAACGTGCCCGAAACTAGAGCACGGAAGTACTCAAGCGATTTGTTCAGGTGACCGCACTAAATATTGTTTAACTGGCTTGATCTTTATATACGAGCTGGTGGTCTAGTGGTAGTGACAGGTCGTGGGTTCAAACACGGTCGTGCACCAATTGGTTTAAAAAAAAAGAGAATATGCAAAACAATGCTACTTGGTGGATGGTATTATCTACCATTGGGCCCGCGACCCAATCACTGTCGATTGTGAGTAGGCCAGTGTCCCAGCTTTGGGAACATTGAAGGCTGATTATGATAAAGCAAGCGTAGCTGCGTTTACATTTAGTGGGGTGCCATTGTTCTCCTGGAGCCGACGTGCCCATTCAGGGCGAGTTTTAAATAGAACCTCATACCACCGCTGTAGGGGTGGGGTACACGTTATCGATAAATTAAAAAAAAAAATTAATTTTTTTTATACTATTGTACTGTTAAGTGTTAACCAAGTGTACGGCCCACTTGATAGTCAGTGGTTACCGTAGCCTATGTACGCATGCAACATCATAGATATCACTTGCGTGTTACCACCCTGAGACGTTAGATGGTAAGTCTCATGTGCCTGTAATTTCACCATACCCTTCGAACCGGAACACAGCAATGCGAGCATTACTGTGTTGGCGGCAGAAATAGGTATGGTGGTAGTCCTTCCCCGGACGAGCTCTATCACAAAAAACTCTACTACTCTTAGCGTTACATCGTAGCGAAGTTGATAAATGATAACACAAATAACCTTAGATCAGATTGTAATATCGCGTAACTTCCAAGCCGCCAAGCAGTAATGCTCGCATTGCTGTGTTCCGGTGTGAAGGATATGGTTTCCGGTGAAATTACTGGCACATGAGGCTTTCGATCTTAGCCTCAAGGTGGCAACCCGCGAGTGATACCTCTGGTATTGCAAGCGTCCATAGGCTGCGGTACTTACTATCTTGTGGGCCGTACGCTTGGTTGCCACTTTGTATAAAAAAAAAAAAAAACTTAATAAAATGTATGTGTTCTATTAGTTACCTGATTCCCATACAAGCTTTGCTTAGTTTGGGGTAGTTGATAGCGTTGTAAAAAAAATTGCGTGTAATTTTTTTATTTATTTATTTATTAATTTATTACCGCTGTGGCTTCATTTTATTTTTTGCATTAGGGATATACAAATGAAAAGTTAAGCCGTTTTAAAACCGTCAAAAACGATTGCAGATAATTAACTGATCCTTAACCTCGCAAAGTGTTCGATAAATGAAAATAGACCAAACTAAAAATATTCATTTGCCAAAGATAAAGCTTTGGGTGGCACTGCATCTGTTATAGTCAGGCGTGGTGCTTAACATCAGGCGGGCGTCTTGATTGTCTTGTCACTTACTGACATAAAAAAAAAAGATCAAACATCTCATCTCTGATCAAGCGATCTCTGGAAGAGATCGCTTATTAGCGATAAGACCGCCCATTGTACCACTTATAAGCTCTATTTTTACTCTGTCTCTACTCTTTTTCTTAGGTGTATGTACAATAAAGATATATTCTATTTTATTCTAAAGCGCACCGGTGGTCTAGTGGTAGTGACCCCGCCTTCCGATCCTAAGGTCGTGGGTTCAAACCCGGTCGTGCATCAATAGATTTTTCTGTTCGAAAAATTTATGTGCGCAATGCCCACTGGCATACGGTGAAGGAAAACATCGTGAGGAATCCGGCATGTCCAAGAACTAAAAATTCGAATGACATGTGCAATCCACCAATCCGCATGGGTCCGCGTGGTGGATTAAGACCCAATCACTCCCGCCTGGAGTAGGCCAGTGTCCCAGCAGTGGGGAACATTAGAAGGCTGTCATGAGATTCTATTCTATATGACAGGTGCGGCATAATCACGGAATTTAAACGACCATGGGGCAGATATGTAAATCAGTTACAATCGATATCACTTGGTTTTAATCAAAAGCTGATGTATTTTGTATGAATATGATAGCTTATTGACAATTTAATTATTGAAATTGGATTGCAACTAAGTTGCGTAATCGCCCTACAAAAAACATATTTAGGTATCGATGAATCATGTATTATCGATACATCGATGTACCATGTCTTATCGATACATCGATGTATCGATAATATCTCCGGTTTAGCGAGTCCCTAGAGTCGTATATCTGGGACACTTTAATGTAAATCGTATACGCGGCGGCGCAAATTGAGCACGCTTTATATTAACCATGTTCTTTTCGTCACACCGACTGAGTACATGCATAGTACGCGTAGACTTACGCGTAGACGTATAGGTAGACGTGCAAGTACCACTGTGTTGTAATGTATGTATGCACACCGCTTGCGTGACACGTAGACGTAACGCGTGATATCTCACGCAGAGCGACAGAGGCAGAGCGGAACGGCAACGTCGCATTATGCAGTGACGTTTTATTCAATAACATTTCATATTGTTTCTATTTAATAGTAAAATAAAGAAATAAAAATGCCACTGCAGTCGTATTATCCGTAAATTGTAAACAAGACGGGCGGATATAACTCGATAACCTTGTACATCTGCGTCAGATAGAAATGTGAAAAGACGATTTAAAAAGCCGGTATAGTCTAAACAATGCAGCCAATGGTCAATGGTCCGACTTCAAAGCTTTCACCATTAGAATGCTACATTATCCCTGAGTAACATATGCTATATTTGATAATAGAAAAAATAGGGATCCCTACTAAATCTTCAATAATGTAACCCAAGGAGTTAATAAAATAAGCCATGAAATGTCTTTCATCGCATACGCTGCGAAAACTATTGATGATAGAGCAAAAAAAATTTTTACATTCAATACCTACAAAAAACTTAGCGATACCATATTATAATTTTCACTAAAAACGAGATATTTACCATGATTTGTGAGTTTTATTGATTCCCGATATTTCGGCGCAGTTACATTTACCATGATCACGGGAAAACCCCATTATTAAGAATATTATGTTAATAAACATGATAGTTTTAAAAACTAGATACTTTATTATGTTCAACATTGCAGCATTGGAGATAAACTCTAACTTCTTTTTTACACTTTAAAAGTTGATAAAGTGCTGACCAAAATCAGACCATGTTACCCATACCTTTATATAAACAAATAAATCATTTTGTCATCATACCTGCAAGTAAATCACTTTTTGAATTATTCAATTCGAACATTCGGACATCGGTCGTCACGCCTGCAGCTAGTTTTCAGTTAATAAAAAACCAGTTTCTACTTCAGTATTCAGTATTCAGTATCATTTATTGCATCATAATTATGAGGGTAATACATGTCACAGGTCTTATGTAATATTAAATAATATCAGAGCAGCCAACACATAGCTATGTACCCAGTAAGGGTGTTGCACTATAAGATTGAGTAGGAGCGGACCAATTTTAGTATTAATGGATAGGTACCTAGTTTGTGATAATAATAAAATAATAAAATCATTATTTGGGGTAGCAATAAAACCTATCATTCGTTATTTGAGTCACTGAGAAACTGATCAAGTGTATAATAGCTTTTTAATTAATAGCATTTCTTTTAATTTATTTTCAAAAATATTATCTTTTTCTATATTTTTAATACATTCAGGAACATTTAATACTTCAGAAGTACTTGTTCTGTACCCTTAGTTGTTGGGGCATAACAGCCTTCGGGCGGCATAAAAACGATAAAACTTTATCCGTAGCTCGGCATCCGGCGTTCGGTTATAATATTATCGTTTACAAAAAGCCGGACATTGATCCCGGAGCAGCTCCGACTATTATCGATTACAATTACCAATTTATTACAATATACCTGGTGGTAGGACTCTTCAGCAAGAGTCCGTCTTGGTGGGTACCACCGCAGTGCCAGATATACTACATCCAAGCAGTAGTGTGCAAGCTGCACTGTATTTTATTGTTATTTTTATGTTTATTCAATAAATAATCAATCCACATTGGGTCCGCGTGGTGGATTAAGACCCAATCACTCTCGCTGGAGAGTAGGCCAGTTCCCAGTAGCGGGAACATTAGTAGGTTGTCATGATGAAATAAATAAATATTTTTCAATTATATTCTACTCTATTTAGGTTTAAATGGCACTGTAGCAAGTGAAATTACTGGGCAAAGGAGACTTATCAACAATGTCTCGGGGTGATGAGCACAGTGCAGTGCCACGCTGAGCTTAAAAAAAATAAGCTTTGAGTGGCACTGCATCTGTTAAGGTCAGGCGTGGCGCTTAACATCAGGCGGGCTCACTTGCTGACATTAAAAAATAAGCCGGAAAGCTCCCGGCGCAAGCTCACTTAGTATTAAATCCTGGGTCCTCAATCCTATTATTGGGACCTTGCTTGTTCCCGACGGTACTCAGATATCTTAAGAGCTATTTATTATCTTTTTTTTTTCAAACTTACTGGCTTTCTTGTAACTTTATTATCGCGTCAAGAAATAACAGTTTCCATAAAAATGTTGAGTCTCTACGCTTATTTAAGTTTTTATGTCAGCATGTGACAGGACAATGAAGGCGCCTATGTTAAGCACCACGCCTGACTATTATGTGCCTAGAAATGACAATTCGATTTATGTATCCTACTTAATATTATAAATGCGAAAGTCTGTGTGTATGTTTGTTACCACGTATCTCCATAATGACGCAACGATTGTGATGAAGTTTAGAATATAAATAGCTTAGGTTCTGGAATAACACATAGGGTTTTTATCCTAGAAAAATATATTGTTCTTGCGTTTTTGCAGTTTTTATGCTATCTCACATAAAAACTGCAAAAACGCGGTAGTCGCCCGGTTCAGCTGGTTTTATATACATATTTCTATATACATTTTTTTTTGTATATACATACTTTATAACACAAACACCCGTAAACAAAACAAAAACTTGCAAAACATGCAAAAATTAGTCTTACAGCGGGAATCAAACGCGCAAACTCGGCACTACTAATCGCGCCACCGAGGTCGCCAAATACTTTCCGCTTGTCTAAGATTTTCCATTAGCGCAAAGAAATCTCTAAACAGACTTAGGACTTCAGACAGACATATGCATTAGCTGAAACAACATCTATTCCCGAGAGGTAAGAGCCCATTATTCTTTGACGGGACAAGTAAGATAACTCTAGTAACATGTATTATCTCAAGCAGTGAGGTGACATGTGACGTCACGCAAGCACTCTCTGACATAAATAAAATCTAAACCAAAATATGACTTATTTAGGTAACGGTTTAAATTTTTATTCTCAAAAAGACAAAAATACAACACAATTTTAAAATTTTATCGAAAAATCGTCCCTACAAAATTAAGAATTGGTTCATTAAACGCATTTTTGCATTTAAAAGTTTTGTAAAAAGGTTAACAATAAGGTTGCAATTTATTTTTCAATTTAGTTTTAAAAACCTTTGTTATGATGATTCTAGGACTTTCTTTTTTAATACTTAAGTTAAAAACTTACTCAAGTAAAATAATAAAGGTAAACAACAATCAAAATGAGGTAGGTTAGTTTGGCTGGTCAGCTGCGACACAGTCAGTGCGGGTTCGACTTCTACGGCAAGACATGTTTGCAAGTTTAGGAGTTGTTTTCACAGTTTCTAAATTATGTGGTAGGAACGGTAACCTTTCTATCTTTCGAAAAATGAAACACCGAAAACGTTTGACAGAAATCTTAAAATACAAATACTATTTTTACATAATAATTACTAGATGGCACTAATGACTACTGGGTGACAATAAAATAACTAGAGGTCAGAACAATGATTGATGAATTTCTGGATAATAAACTATATGGGAAATATTTTAAAACTTCTGTACAGTGTTTTGATGTATTGAAACACATCTGGTCATAATCATATTCATTTATTGCTCAGGTATTTTTTGTACGTAGATGCCTGAGTCTTATAGATGTTATAGGCCATTGATGATGATGATGAATCAGATAAAACTATATAAAAACGGGTAACATAGTTGTTAATAAATAACACCAGTATTTTTCTAGAGGAAAACCTCTGTAATCCGCGATACTTTCTAAGATACCGGCGCGATTTCACGCCGTTATTTATGTAACTCGTGAAACATTAAGGTAACTTAGCCACGTTTACCGGTAAAGGATCACCTTACATGATCATGACAACCTTCTAATGTGACACTGGCCTACTCTCAGGCGAGAGTGATTGGGTCTTAATCCACCACGCGGACCCTATGCGGATTGGAGGATAGCACAGGTCTTTCGAATTTTTAGTTCTTGGACATGCCGGTTTCCTCACGATGTTTTCCTTCCTTCACCGTATTAGAGCACTCTGGCATTGCGCACATACATTTTTCGTAGCGAAAAATCCATTGGTGCACGACCAGATTCGAACCCACGACCCTGAGGTCGTGGGGATCAGAAGGCGGGGTCACTACCACTAGACCACCAGTGCTCTTTCACCTTACATCACACTCATATTATTATTTTGTCATTTTCACACCATTCGGTGCGAGTTTTTTGGTGTGTGATTATTATACAGGGTGGAAAAAAATAAGATAAGAAAGATTTTATCCTGAACATTGATCCTATCGATTAGTAGGATAAAATAGAAAGGTTTTTTATAGCGGTTCGATTCCCGGAAAATATTTGAATGCATTTCGTTTCTTTTTAAAAAAGGTTTTTTTTATTTATATATTTAAATTTTCAATGTTATGGATTTGAAGTGGTTTCCTTTCAGTGCCTATTCATTTCCAACCTGTAGGTATATTGGAACGTGTGGAACAGACGAAAACTAACCTAGCTTTAAAAAGTTCCGAAATTGTCCTTGAGATTTTGAAATATTATTAAATAAAGATATTTTGACTGTAATTTTGACTTTCACTTTGATTATAAATACATTAATTTAATTTCTCAAAAAGTTAAAATCTCAAAAAGTCAAGTCTCAGATAGATAACTTATCAGAATGTCCTGCTTGGCTAATGTTTCGTTACAAGCTTGTAAACACCAGCTAACTGGCAACCTGTTTTCTTTATAAATACAGCCTAACTCGTAAAATATAGTCGTCATAACTCAAGCAATATAGCAGCAACCAGAGATTTCCAGCTTTTTCAGTTCTGTGTTACTGTGAGGCGATTCTGAGTTTTTCGTAACGTAATCGAACCCGCAACCTCCTGCGTCGCAGGCGGACCTTCGCCCGCTGCGCCACAACGGTCATCATAAACATAAACAACATTAATAATTTGAAAACACCAAGTGAAAGCACTTACGAGCTCTCACGAAACGCATCAAATTTCTGACGCAGTTGGGCAGAGCGAAAGTTAAAGGTCGTAGTTCACTTATTTGTACAATACCGATCCAACACAACACAACCCACACGCATCGTAGTGACCGCTCACCTTTATCATATACTTTTTATATATTTGACGATCGATGTGGCGCAGCGGGCGCTGGTCCGCCTGCGACGCGAAGGTTGCGGGTTCGATTCCCGCCTCGGAACAAATGTTTGTACGATCTACAAATATTTGTTCCGGGTGTTCTGGGTATTTTCTATATATAATAAAAAATATCTATCTATGTATTGTATTAAGTATATATCAGTCATCTAGTACCCATAACACAGCTCTGTTTAACAGCAGCTTACCTTGGGGCTAGATTTTAAATATTTATATACTAGCAGACACGCTCCGGCTTCGCACGGTGCTATAAACATTCTTGAATTACTCTAGGTATGTATTGCTGAAAACCTCATTAAATTCCGTTGCATAGTTTAAAATATCTAAGCGTACATACATACATACATACATACATACATAAAGACAGACTTAATTTTATACTGAGTAAAGAGAAGGAAAAGTTAGCAGGTCAAACAATTTGCATTTTAGTTGGTAGTAGCATGATGTAAGTAAAAGTTTACATACAAACAGACAAACGGCAGGAAGCGACATTGTTTTAAACTATGTAAAACAAGTACAACAGTGTCAAAGTTTCGTAAAGAAAATCCAAGTATTTCCAGACAAAAAAGGTTGATTGTCTCCACAAGGCTTAAAATACTTTGCATCACAAAAGCTTGATAAAACTAATCTCCATATTGGAACCTGTATAATATCCACAAGAAAACCGCCTGCGTCACTCATTCAACCCATAGAGCGTGGGTGTGCCACCCTCACCCCCCTTATCTTCCATCTCTGTTTAGCGTTAACTGGTGAGGGTATAGCCGTCCTTGTCGCTCGCCCACGCGATTCATTCACGCCTACGCGCGGTTCCATTCAAGCGCTGTCTGTGCATCGCTTGTTTTGATTAATAGTCGCTGTTAAATGGCCGTGAAGTATTGGAATGGTAGTTTCAACTTTGGCTGTTATTGTGTAGAACGCCTACGATATTTAAGGTTATGAATGAGATAAAGAACACTACACAAAGAAATTTAAAACTTAGAGCGTTCGCCAACGGTGAATTTTTGTAGCGATGAATGAATGAACGAATTAATTAATGAGTGAAATCTTTATTTGATACGACACAACACGTTTACAAAGGTGAAAGAAAAACAAAACAAAGAAGAAAGGTGTATCAACGCAAACGCACGTCAGCATCGCGATAGCATCGCTACAATGGCTAATTATTATAATATCGAATGTGATATTTTATAGAAGGAACCGAGAATTGGGGCACTGGCTTTATAAAATGTGTTTTGTTGGATAAGTTGCGTAGCGGCTCGTAGCTCAGCGCTACGCCGCGCCGTAGCGTATGACATGAAATATTCATGGTAAAATAATATATTGCGTCGTTGGCTCGTAGACTAATTTGTTTTTAAAACATTCAAGTAAATATATTTCTATATAAATCATAATTGATAGATTCAGGCGTTACTTTGCGGAAATCCATTACAAAATAAAAAACAGACGAAAAATCTCTAGTACTATTCCGCTTAACCTTTTAACTGATGAGGTCACACAGTTACCACAGTTAACCTCAAAAGAAAAATATCGACACGTGTTTCATCCCTCCACGGGACATCCTCAGGACCATCGACTTGTTCTCCAGCAGACGTGTTGCTCCGTCGAGCGCTGGAGCCAAAGCTTTTAATTATATAAATCATAATTCATTAATTTCATTAATCAATTAATCATTTTTATTAATTATATAATTGCAATGCTAGCATTACAGCTTGGAGGCAGAAATAGGTGTGGTGGTAGTCCTTCCCTGTACTCTTTTACAGAGAACTCTATTGCTCTTACTAAAAAAGGGTCACTAAAAATTTTTTACGGATCCATTGCAGATAGAACCAAAAAATATCCTTTTAAAATTTTGTTTACCAAGAAGTTTCTACTCTTAGTTTAAGTCCGTTAGAGTGCGTTACGTTAATTGCTAATTGTCGGAGCGAGGTGGAGGTGAGGTAATGTTGATCCTGTTTGTCTGCGTCAACCTTAAATGATCAACTCAGCTTACCAATCGTTTATGTTTGTTACAACGTATCTTCTCCGTGACGACTTTACCCATTGTAATGAAATTTGAAATGCAAGTGCTTAAGTCCTGGAATAACACATTGGTTTTCCATTTCCTGTAGGTTAGCATAAAACTGAGAAACGCGGGTAAAGCCGCGCGGTACATCATAAAATATCTTCAAACAAAATATTGCTATATAAAAAATGTATATAAACTTTTTATTCAACTATAGCTTTTAGCAAAGGTCATAAAACTTAGTTCACAGTATAAGCTTTGTTTGAACATGCGGCGTAGCAGAGCGTAGGTGGTGCTACGCCGTAGCACATAGCTACAGTATCCGTAACAACATACCGTGCTGTCAAAGCGGTACTATTGTTGTACTAAACCCAGTACATAGAAGATTTTATATGCATATTTCTATGCATATAAAATCTAATAGACTGAAAAAATATTTTAAGCTTTAATTAAATTATGATATCAAAACTAGGCCAGTGTTCCAGCAGCTTCTAATGTTTCCAACATTAGAAGACTGTCATGTTGAATTTCCTATACCGAATTTGTTATATGTTTTATGCCTACACCAGGCACTTTGTAAATTGATTATGTAAATCTAGTCCCGATCTGTTCCCGGAAATCTCTTTGGGTTGAGCATATAAATGTACTGCGCATTTTGACACAGACAAACCAGACAATCGTTGGTTATTTGGGCGCAAACATCTCATAATCCTACTTCACTCTATCTCATCACATTATCACACTCACAATAATATTATAAAAGCGAAAATTTTGATGTTTCTTTGGATGTTAGATGTTTGGATGGATGTTTGTTCCTCAATAACTCGAACCACTGAATCGATTTGGCTGAAATTTAATACATATATAGTTAATGGCCGGGAATAGAACATATGCTACTTTTAATTCCGGAAAAAAGTACGGTTCCCGATTTCCGAGCGGCTGGAAACGGCCTCCGTCACCAGAGAAAGAGAGAGAGTTGGCCACTGACTCATACGAATTTACTTTAGTAGCCAACGGTGACGGAGTTACGCCGCCTAAAGGCTTAACAACCATTTTTATTAACATTACACATACAGTACCACCCGAAGCTTAACGTTTATATGTTTGCGTGACACTGCACTGCGCTCATCACCCCGAGACGGTCTATTTCACCAAGTAATTTTACTTGCTACAGTGCCCTTCAAACCTAAACGCAGTAATGCTTGCACACTACTGCTTCGAGGTAGAATATCTGACACTCTAAGCTCTTGCTGAAGAGTCCTACACCAGGTATAACTTAACCAAGTAAAACCTCCACAAGTAAACAAGTTATTACCTGGTTAACTAAGTACGGGAGTTAACCAGCTGGTATTACTATAAGCAATAGCCTGGGTCAGGCTTAATCTCGTTATGAGCCGAGTATTAATTGAAAATTTGCCCGATACTTTGTGCCTTTGGCTGACTGAGTCGCGCAAATTGAATTCTACGTTTCACTTAATTGGCGTAAAAAAGTTGAGATTGTGACTTTTTGTTGATGTTTGTTGAGCAGTATTTTTATTGTATACAGGGTCATTCATTATCAACCTGACAAACTTAAGGGATAGGTTCCACACATAAAAAAAAATATATGTATCTTATAATTATTTTTGTTTATGTATATTTTGTCTTAAAAATCTCAAGTAAACAAAACAAAATCGATTACGTTTTTCCGCTCAATTATTATTTATCATTGTTGGGAATCAAGTTAAGCTACGTAATAATGAAATATTCGAGTGTGCGCGCCCCGTAGCGGTTCAAGGACACGCGCAGGTCAAGGACGCGCGGGTTATTGACCCGCGGTTCATTGACGCGCGGGTCACTGACACGTGCCGAGCGGTGCCTTTTCTAACAAGGATAACTAATTATTAAGCAGAATTACGTAATTTTTTTTTTAAATACAAAAAAAAACGTTTAGAAAAAAAAGTACAAGTATTTTTTTATGTGTGGAACCTAGCCCTTAAGTTTGTCAGGTTGATAATGAATGACCTTGTATACTAACAATGTTTTATTTATTTATTTATTATTGTCTTTATATTATTCTTTATTGTCCAAATCATACTCCCGTATTCATAAAATAGCTAAGCTAATTTTTATGTCAATGAGCAAAGATGACAGATCTGAAAGACTAGCTAACAAAGGTTTATTGTATGATTGTGAAAAACACCTCTGATATTTTTAAGTTTGTTATACATTGTTTAGAGAGCATGCTACGTAAATTTTTACCACCTCACAAAAGTCATAGTTTATATATGATAACTATAAAAAATATAGCACATCCATATATTAGTAAATCTCAGACCGGGCAACAAAAGAAACAAACATCAATTGAGTAACAAATTGAATCACAATTCAATTACTCAATGTCCGACAGTCCGACCGCTACACAAACATTCACATACAAACACCTGGTTCTGGTTCTGCGAATCAATACTATACACCTCTTCCCCACCCCCCCCACCCTACACACCCCTCAGGAAACGTAACATATTGCAGTGACCTTAACCTTTCACCTTGACCTGACATTATGCACCTCCCGCGTTCCGAAATACTAAAGTTCAACACTGCCGATTGCAGAGATTCATCCCGACTTGTGATAAAAGTTCAAACATAAACATCAATGGTTGCCAAACAATGCAACTTTACGATGATTGTTTAAAATCTACTATACTAGCGCGTCTAGACCCCTTCCGAGTAGTTACAAAAAATAGACGTTGATAGGGTCCAAAAAACTCCAAACGATGTAGCAAAGATGAATGAAATTTATAAGTATTATTTACCAGCAAACTTTTGAAAGTTTGTTTTTAGCCACAGAGTGGGTTCTAATAACTCTTCACTTTTGTTTGACTTTTGCTACGTAATTTATAGAATAATTACTGAACAAAATCTTAGAGTGATATTAACACTATTACGCAATAAATATAATATGCCTTCTTATATATAAAAGTTAATCGCTGTGCGTGCTTAAAATGTTTGTAGGAGACCAGGGAAGGTTTAAATGGTAAGAAATTAAGAAAAATTAGTGAAAAAAATTACGCAAGTGAATCCTCGCCGGGTCATCTAGTTTTTTATATTTATATAACATGAGTCATTGTAGAGACTTGGATAACTACAAAATTAGGACAAAAACCGCGGTACCCGTGTAGGAAAATGATATGAATGAACTTGGCTTTAGAATTTTCGCAGGCTTTATTACTGTTCGCTACTCTTAGGTAAAATTATCACGCAAATTGCTAGCTCTTGAAGTTAGTGCGAAGTTGGCCGCTTAACTTATTTTTAACTTAATAAGAACTTAAGACTAGTCGTTTATGAGGTGAATTACTTAACTATTTCAAAACATTAGATACTTAATTATATTTATTTTTTAGAAAAGTCTTTCTGCCACTTTGTCCTCAAAACTGCAGTACCCCATTTCAGGGGTAACAAAATAAAAAATAAAATAAATGATTATTTCTTCTCACAAATAGGTTTCTTATCACAAGTCAGTGAGTATTTGTACTTTAATTCATTACACACAGACTGTTTAAATTAAGTGTAGCCATTTTGATGGTTGCCTTGACGAGCAGCAGTCTTGACATAATAGCGATAGTTACTAACCGAATTTGGTAGGAAAACCGTTGTTTCGCTCAAATTCGGTTAGTAACAATCATTATCTATGTCGAGACTGCCTGCCCAGTTATCAGTATAGAGTAGAGTTCGAATTAGTTTTTTAAGAGCTTTGTCTTTTTATAACGTTCTGTAGAGTTCAATTGTTGCGTGTATTTTGAAGCCAAGCAGTAATGTTCGCATTTCTGTGTTCCGGTCTCTGTGAATGCTCTGAACTTAGTTAACATCGACATAAGTTGAACTACGATATTTGCCGCGATTATCGTTTGACGCTTTCAAGAGTATACTCTCTGCAATCAAACTGCGTCGTAACCACTGCTTGCTATTTAGAAAATCGTAGGTCTCGAGTCTCAGTCATGTTACTTGTATCTCAAACTTGCTTAGGATACATGTAAAATCCAAGGCTTATTTAATTTAGTTAACAATGTATTTTGGACAATCGGATCACGACTTCCTTATTAAATTAATTTGATTACCTCTTTGTTATTGGAATACAAGTGGTACTTCCGCGACTTCGATTTCATGCAACTATTTGCTTTCTAACTAAAGGCCAGATTCAGAGCAATACATGTATTGTATTATTTAGTATCTAGTATTTTAGTCTAGTAATCCGAAACCAAGGCATTTTACATTATTGATGCATTTACATATCTGTTCATTAGTCTCGTTAAAGCGCAAAAACAGCTGGACCGATTTTGCTAAATTTGCTCTTAATATAATTGTAGGAGTCCAGGGTAGGTATAAATTATAAAAAAATATGGGAAAATAATGCGAGTGAAATCGCGGAGTTCAGATAGTAAATATTATGTAGGTAAATACAATATTTGGTTCTTTATCTATAAGTTTATTGATATAACTTAATTAAAATAGAAAAATTGAAATATCTTTAATATAAAACGTTTAATAATAAAAATAAAATAATACCATTGGAGTTGACAAACCAAATCAAATCAAATTTATTGTTATTTAAGTTGTTACATTAGGTAGGTACTTAAATTAGTTATAATACTAAGTAGTAGTATAGTACTCGTACTTTCTAAATTAAACATAGTTTCAAAAATAGCAATATGTGTAAAAACCAATAACAATGAGAATCAGAGTGGGGTTAAAGAACAGAAATGACAGTTGATCCCGCACTAGGCCTAGCCTGAATCGCGGGTCTCCGGGATTATTTTAACAGTATCGGTTGACAGCGAAAAAAAAAGTGACACTAATTTGACTTTGTTTTGTTTGTTTCAGGTAACTCAACAACTTGCTGCCTTGTCTTTTGAAAAAGCAGTTCCCGTTATCTGACGTGATAATAAAAATTAAAAAAGCTTTTCGTAAATTTTTCTACATACTTATGATTCTCGCAGTTATTCCAAGCCGTGTATCGAAAAAAAACGTAAAATAAAAAACGTGTGGAACAGAACCTATGAATTCCGCCACTGACTTAAAACGAACTTAACTAAATATTTCACGCAAGCTTCTTCTTCGCACTTAATTACACGGTCACTGCTTTATAAGGCCGGGGGCCTTACTCTTGAACGCAATCGGTATTGGACAAGTATTGGAATATGACATTTAGTACTTTTGACAGCAAACCTAGTGCAAATTCAACCTTGTTTTCATGAGTAAAAAAATTTGACAGCAGTAAATTAAAATTGGTATTGGATCGTAATTGTCATTGGATTCAAGGCTTAAATATTTCTAGCCAAGATATCTAAAGGTACTCTTCAGTAAGTTAATTACTTTAACTGTATTAATAGTTCTTTTAATTAAGGTTGCTCAGAACACCTGTAAGAGTAGTAGAGTTCTCTGTGATAGAGCTCGTCCGGGGAAGGACTACCACCATACCCATACCTATTTCTCCCGCTAAGCAGTAATGCTCGCATTGCTGTGTTCCGGTGTGAAGGGTATGGTTTCTGGTGAAATTACTGGCACATGAGGCTTTCGATCTTAGCCTCAAGGTGGCAACCCGCGAGTGATACCTCTGGTATTGCAAGCGTCCATAGGCTGCGGTAACCGCTTACCATCGTGTGGGCCGTACGCTTGGTTGCCACTTCAGTAGTATAAAAAAAAAATAAAAAATAAAAACACCTGACTTTGTAAAATGTTAATTCGTTTTGAAATTACAAATTCGATTGAAGTATTTTTTTAAAGTTTTAGTCAGATGGGGTGATCTCTGTATGATTTTTTATGGCTCTAAACTTTCATATCTGATTATATTTGCAAAATTTAATTCTAACTGGATTAGTAATTAGAAAAAAATTAATCTAGAACTAAGATTTAAAGAAACGGTCAAATACGTCAAATCCGGGAGAGGTTCAGGTCCTCTTAAGAGAATAATTTAATTTCATTTACTCGGTTTATGGGCGTAGTTGGTTCACTTGACAATCAGACTAAAGATCTTTGCAATTATTGAAATAGCGCTCTTTCATTGTTTTAGATTAAATTAAATAATTTGAATTGGGTCATTTATTTCTTTATTTAAAACGGTCACAATTAACCACTTTATTTATTACCATAAAGTATTTGAAGAACAAATTACAAGTTATTGAACATACGATAAGTAATTCCAATTTACAAAAACACGTTCATTTAAAACCACGCTATACTCGTATTTTAAATCCGAATGTTATATGTTTGTACATGTTGGATACATGTTTGTTTCTCTATAACTCGACCCTGGGGGCTTATTCGCTATGACACTGCTGTGCTATGACATAGAGATTCCTTAACAATAACTTGTAACTTAGTAACGTGTTCTATACGTGCCGTGGTGTGAATTTGTAAAGTTGTTTTCCGTATTTGTGTTGTTTCAATAGCGATAGTTTCGCTCTAGATAGATTGAGTTTGAAAAACGGTCAGACAAGCCCTAAAACGTGGCTCGTCGACAACGATTCCACGCAGATACCGTAACGAGCGCGCGTTTGGTCATAGCGAATAAGGTACCTGAACCGATTTGGCTGATTTGGTTACGTTACAGTTCCCGAGTTTCGCGCGAACGAAGTCGCAGTCAACAGCTAGTTATAAATAAAAATAGTAAAAGAAGAGAAATACAATATGCCTGTAATATTTACTAAGGCGTTTGATAGTGCACAAAGGTTTCTAGTCGGCAGGCCAGCGTTCTTTTGTTTGGTTAACTACCAAGCGACTATTAAGCAATACGGTTGCAATCGATTTCACTAGGTTTTAATCAAAAACTGAAGTATTTTGTATTCAAGACAGCTTATTGGCAGCTTACTGACTGAAATCGAATTGCAAGTGAGTTACGAGAGAACCCAGTGGTTACAATCCGTGCCCAGAGCCGCCCTTATGTAAGTCTATCGCTGTCGAATCGCTGTTGATTGCTTGTCGATCCTTAGGCGGGCCCTACACCTACAATAAGTTTGCACAATATTTTTATTCCGCAATATAAGTATTATTTTGACTCAGTCATTGACGACTCATAAGCGTCAATTTTTTCGCATCAGCAGGAGCAAACGGAACTGTTCCGTGAACAAGATATCAGACCAAGATTTGGTTGCAGCTATAGTGTTGCTACTTGTGGCTAAAAATAAAAAGAGAATACGTCGCTGGTCGAAAGAGTGGTACATGAAAAGGCAAAAATATACGCACGAGCATGGTCCGATTCTCGTCAAGGCAACGCACAGACTAAAAATATTGCGCAATACAGATCCTATACGGTGCAATGATAAATATGCTCAAACTTTCGTTCAATCATTACACAAACTTCAATACTTCTACAATACTAACCCTAGACGATCAGTTGTATTGCGCAATTCGTGATATTGCGCAATGTTATTGTAGGTGTGGAGCTCGCCTTACATGCTTAACGCACTGTAGGTGTGAAACAGACAGTCAAGCGATAATAAGGGTGCTGGATTCGAAGAAATATTAGATGGAAAATCCGGGCTTTACTAAACCGTGAAAAGTACCCTAAGTGTCAAACTTGTCAGAATGATAAGTGAATCGAAAAGTGAAGATCAAGTTTCATCTGGCAATCGAAACTTAGACACCGACAAAGCTTATAAAGAACAGCTGGTCAAGTCATTTGTCAAGAACCAGTTGTTTGAATGATAGAAAATATTAAAGGAGTTGTTTCACCCAGTATGGAGGCGGGTCCTGGTCCTTTGTAGGGTCTAGATAATTAGATAATCATTAAAGAAACCGTTTAACACTATTTATTTATTTATTATTTTGGCTTCTTTCAAATTTCTCATTCTAAAGTATCTTTGTGAAGGAGTGCAACACAATGCAAAATAACATGGCGGGTTTAACGAACAACTGGGTTTTTAGGTACTGTCAAAGTCAAGATGCGTCACGTGATCATTGCTAATTACTGTCATGGCGGACCTCTAGTGTTCCCGATTTAGAAAACAAACATTTTTCCTTTAGAACTTTGTTTGTCTACATAAAAATAAAATTGTTTGTTACTGATAATCTTACATGTTTTTCCAATTTTTATATGGTGTTACAAAGACACTATGAAATTAGTCCTTTCGGGAATCCCTTTCCCAGTGCACCCCTGAAAACTTAAGGTCTGTAAGTAAGTTCGTATGAGTCAGTGGCTAACTCTGGTGACAGAGTTTTTAGGCCGCCCGAAAGCCTCTGTCATGGCTTAACAACTTTAAAAAAGCCGGTAAAACGTAAGGTCTTCGTCTCTATAACTTGCTATTTTGGATGACATAAGATTAAATACTTATACTGACTAACTGACTAACTGAATAAACGCCAGTGCCTAAGCCATACATTCTAGAGAAACCACCATACCTATTTCTGCCTCCAAGCAGTAATGCTCGCATTGCTGCGTTCCGGTTCGAAGGGTATGGTTTTCTTTGAAGTTCAGGCACATAAATATAATATCACGTTATTATTATATTATTTTATTATTATTATTACGTGCACCATCGCACCAGCTGTTTAATTTCAGCTATGTTGGCAATGTGCCCGAGTCATCTACGAGACTGAATCGCACTGTGTATCTGTATTAGATTATGTAAATCAGACTTTGCATTTGTCGTGTCAAGACTTATTTTCGCATAGCAAAAAATGGTAATACTGGTACATTGATAAGTCTGTTTTAAGAATGTCACGTGAATATTGGATGTTTATTTTTAGATTGTTTCAATTGATGAATGCTATTTACATATTAGTTTGTTTAAAACTTTCCAAGACATATTTTAGTGACCTGTATCAGTTTTGAAAAAACTGAGTATTTTGACCGCGAAAACTGCTTAATAAATAAATAAGCAGTCTTAATCATGATCAACATCTAACGTTCCTACTGTTGGGACATTGGTCTACTCTCAAGCGAGAGCAATTGGGTCATAATCATGTGGACTTAATGCGGATTGATGGATGGCACATGTCTTCCGAACTGTTAGTTACTTTTTAACGTATCTACTTGTTCATTAGTCGGTTGTCGCGTCACTTGGTGGTTAGATGAGCATAACACCACAAATAAATTTTAAAATAAAAAATAAAAAAAGTTACTAAATTTTACGTCTACACAATGTATGGTCAATTATTTACTAACGTAATTTTAATCGAACTTCGCTCAACTTAATATATAAACCACTTAAATAATTTCATAAATTATATAATTGAAATAGCTTCGAGTTATAAATTTGACTTCCATTAAGTACACAATAAAATTACAATTAAGACATTTACTCAAAACAAGGGCAGACTATCAGGCTAATAATATTATTTTAAACCTTGATTAAAGCCATTATTTTTTATAAGAACCCTTCGTATATTTCAATAAGGGTTACTTTCGTTTGAGCGTGCAAGGTGGCAACCTTGAAACCTGATACAGTGTGTCTGAATGAAAGTTTCCAAAAGAACTGCTTTCCTAAAGGACAAAGGATATACGATACTTAAATGTATTTGTATTCAGAGAACAGACAAAAACGGGTTTAGTTCAAGCTTTTATATTATGGAGATAATGGTGTCGATTCTGTTGTAACATTTTCTGAACTAAACTAAAATTGTTGCCGTCCTTTTATAATGAATTAAAATACAAGTACAAGAGGAGCACTAGTGGTCTAGTGGGGTAGTGACCCCGCCTTCTAAAGCTAAGGTCGTAGGCTCATATCCGGTCAAGCATCAATAGAACTTTGAATTTTCAAAATGATGTGCGCTAATGCCAGGGCTTTCAAACTGTGAAAGCAGACATCGTCACCACTCAACCACTGCGATAGTCCCAATATAATGTAAGTAAAAATGACTTTTAATTTCTATCATGAGTGTACACATTTTAAAAATGACGATTTGCTAAATAGATGTTCTGGTATACAGACCATCTGATAGTTGGACGTTTTGCTACATAGACATTTTGCTAATTAGGCTTACTTCTCATTAGACGTTATGCGCTGTTGGACATTTAGCTACTTAGACCTTCTGATCAAGAGGGATTTAAAACAGTACTTCGGTGTTTCGCACCGCGGTTCGAACCGCTCGCGATGCGAAAAACCGAAGAACCCAGTAAGACAACGAGCATCTTTTATTATATTTTTTAAATGCCAGCAAATTATATTAGTACAGAACGGCCACTTACTTCCACCGACCCCACTTACTCACTTCAGCACTGTAGCAGGTAAGTAAGTTCGCATGAGTCAGTGGCCAACTCTGGTGACAGAGTTTTTAGGCCTAACAACTTTGAAAAAGCCGGGACCGCTTAACGTGCCCTCTGAAGCACGGGAGTGCTCAGTTGAAATTGCCACTGGCGGTCACCATCCAAATGATGACTACGCGGAACAGTGCTTAACTTCGTTGATCTGTTCAGAACAACTTAGCCAGCTACGTCACGAGCGCTCCTGTACTGTAGCAAGTGAAATTACTGAGCGATTGAGACTGTATTGGGGTGAAGAGCATAGTGCAAAGACCACGTATAACTTTTAAGTGACACTACTTATGGTCAGCCATGGGTTTTTACAGGGAACTGACTAACCTAACCTAATGGCACATAAAAGATATTAGTACTACGTACAGGATGGCCACTCCCTGCCTCCCACCGGTTTTACTTACCCCACCTCAGTCGTGAATTTTCCGGCACCACACAGCACCTTTTGCCGGCACTGAAGCTAAAGTCCGTAATAAACGCGTTTATTTTGATTTTGTGTAGGTTCAAGCGCGCGCATGCTAGAGCGAGTGAAAGTGCGCTCTCTCGCTCTTGCCATAATTTGGTAGGGACAACCATGACACTCACACATACAACAGCACCGTATACGTACACAAACTATGGATTACGACGTGTTTGCTTCATACATTTGATTGAGAGTGTCCTGGGTGCGCTTGTTGGTTGGTTGGTTGTGAAGAGCAGCGTTGGTTGTCAGGATCAGCACATGCCAGGGTCGTTTTGCAACTACTTAGCTAATATTACTCCATCATTTATACACCTATATATTTTCTTGTGGTCGTTGCAAATAAACCTTATTCTATTCTATTCTACTTGGGACCGCCAAGACCGCAACTTATGGTCAGCCATGGGTGTTTACAGGGAAATCACTTTGCACTTTCGATCTTAGCCTCAAGGTGGCAACCCGCGAGTGATACCTCTGTCCATAGGCTGCGGTAACCGCTTACCATCATGTGGGCCGTACGCGTTGTATAAAAAAAACCGCCTAGACCGCAATCATGCTGATATTAAAAAAACTTGAACACGAGTTTCACTTAAGTAAATACAAATAGCTTATGAATGCACTACGCATGACTTGTTTTCGATGCAATTTCAATTCCCTTCCTACAGATAGGCAGATACAGATAGGGTGCTCGACCGCTTTATTGCTACTTGCAAGCAATATACCACGTGCAACATGTTTACAATCACGATTTACTATTATCTATCACTCACCACTAGCCCGCGACTTCGTTCGCGTGGCTGTCTCGCTCTGATTTTTAAGTAATATTAAAAAAATATATACTTACATTAACTATAAGTTTAACTGATGATACATTTGTATTTTTTTTTCTATTTATACTGCTAAGTGAAAATTTTCAGAACACTGGTTGTTTGCTTATAAATCGCCACCACATCTACATAAATAGATTAATAAACTCTACGCTAAAAGTAACTTTTTTAGAAACTTTGCAATTATCATAATCGACATAATCCTTTATTCTTTATTGTACACAAATAATACATTAAAAAAAAATATAGAAAAGACATATACAAAAGCGAGCTTAACCCTAAAAAGAGTTTTCTTCCAGCAAACCATTGAGGCTAGAGAGAGAGGTGATTATAGTGGTAGGTACGTGTCATATTAATCGTCATATTATTAGCCAATAGAAGTCCAATAGAAGACATAGGCCTCACCCAAAGTGCGCCATGATGACTGATCTTGAGCCTTCACCATTTATCACTACCACCGACTTCCTGCGACCGCGTTAATGTCATCGGTCCATCGAGTACGAGGCCGTGCTATACTTTGTTTTTAGTTCGCAGTGCAACAATGCAAATGTAATGCTTTAATTAATGCTTTCTTAATGTATCTGTTTTTTGTTTTTCTGTAACAACTTTGTGGTTATTATAACCTCTACATAACCTGATAATAATTGGTAGCTAGTAACAAACACTGCGATAGCTGTAACCAATTTGTAGGGCATATCAAGAATGGTAAATATGACCTCAAGTCGCATTCACGACGAAAAGCAGGTAGCCTCTTGCAATACCGCGCTATACCTTTTAATAAAGCTTAGCACAATTTTTTTGCTATACAAAATACAATCCAATTTAAGTTAGCAACCAAAGACGTCCAGTGAAAAAAATATTTTGACAGTAAAATTGATTGCAACCAAATTACATAATATAGGTAGGTGACGCTCGACTGGACGCTACGCGGAGTTTATGGGTCCGCAAAGTCTTTAAATTCATTCCAATGCCGTTCAGTTAATAAACAGGAATTTGATTCTTAAATATTTAGCACTCCATTCGCTTCGCTCGACACTTTTATTGAGTTTGGTATTTTCGGGTCAGAGTAGCAAGCGACATATCCCGCGCGCGCCGCGGTTGAATATTCTTTTTTTTTTATTTTTTATACTACTAAAGTGGCAACCAAGCGTACGGCCCACTTGATGATCAGCGGTTACCGCAGCCTATGTACGCAAGCAACATCATAATATCACTTGCGTGTTGCCACCCTGAGACGTTAGGTGGAAAGTCTCATGTGCCTGTAATTTCACCGGAAACCATACCCTACGCACCGGAACACAGCAATGCGAGCATTACTGCTTGGTGGCAGAAATATTGTATGGTGGTAGTCCTTCCCCGGACGAGCTCTATCACAAAGAACTCTACTACTCTTCTTACTTCTCTACTTAAAGATGCAGCCGCGATTCGAAACATAATCAGCGCCGAGCACCTGTTTCCTGTGTAAATTCAGACTCGCTCTGTTGCCAACTGCAAATTTATACTACAGAATTTAGTTCACATTTTTGTAGGCCAATGTTGCGGTGTAGATAGATAACAGTACGCGCTGTCACAAACTACTTCTGTTTGAACGTTTGTTGGGTAACTTGTTTTACAAACGTTAATATTACACTACACTGAAGCTTTATGATGAAGAGGGATCATCAAAAAAAAAGCTAGGAACCCAGCCGAGTTTGTTGCCAGATTCTTCTAGGCGCGTGGAACTGGCGTAAATTCACCTAGCTTTAAGACGTTTCAAAATGATCCTTGTGATTTTATTGAAATAAATCATTTTTGACTTTGATTTTGAGTATCTGTTCTGTGACAGCGTGGTGAAAGGGTCGGAACACATACGGGATGCAACAGCGCATAACACTATATTCCAACTTTTGCTGTCCGACCGATCCAAAAATTCAAACAATAACACGCGCGTTTACTCTGGTTTTGTTGCACGTCATTGCGAGAAACGCAACAAGTGATTAAGTTAGGTTAAGTATATGTATAGATACGATATACTTATGACGCGTCACGACACTCCACGACAGAATAATGTGACCCTGGCATAAAGGATCGTTCAAACCAACACGGCGACATGAAAGCGGAGCGAAAGCGGAGCGGAAGCGTCAGCCGCGCGGCGGACACAACACAACACAGCGTTCGCAAAGTCCACTTTCGCTCCGCTTTCCCTACGTTGGTTTGAACGATCCTTAAGACATGGCGTGGTAGAAGAGCGGCGTCGGCGATTGTCTTTCCGCTGTGGCATTACGTCAGCGCTCATGACGTAGCTGACTAAGTTGTTCGATGTTAAGCACTGTGCAAGTGGCAATTTCAACTGAGAGCTCCCGTGCTTCGGAGGACACGTTAAGCAGTCGGTTATGGCTTTTCAAAGTTGTTAGGCCATAACAGAGGCCTTCGGGCGGCCTAGAAACTGTCACCAGAGTTGGCCACTGACTCATACGAACGAACGAACGAACGATCGTGTCAGGTGGGCATAATGCCACCATAGGCAAACTACACCATGAGAATCTCAACTTTTGATTAATTATTTTTATAAAATGTATTCTTTTTCAAAATCTAACAACCTTACCCTATTGCGCGACGAACAAAGAAGGTAATTATCCAATGCAGCAGCAATCAATCACTGCAGACCTAGACCCACAATTTACGACAGTTTACTAGCTTTTGTCCATAATTATTATACGTAAAGCGGTGAAAGCAAGGCCATGCATAGTCTGTTTGTTCGGGATAATGAAGGGCTGATGGGCTGGACAGCAAGATTGGCGTTGTAGCTTGCGATCTTATTAAATGAAAAACTCATAGCGTTTGCAAAGAAACAAATGTGTTAAATAAATAACAAGGACTATGCAAAATACCGACTATAATCTTTTTTTGTTCTCTTCCAGGCGTATTTCTTATTTCAAGTAAAGTAAAGTACGAGTATTACATTGTTATACCTACGTATATAATATTTAAACTGTTTCTGTTAAAACTTTATTTTATGGTAACAATAAAGTATTTTCTATTTAGCTATTTATCTATTTCTTGCCAGATTATTTGAGGATAACGCACCATGCGTTAGCATTTGCACAATTTATCTATAGATGTTTCAAAATGATCCATGTGGTTCGTTTGACTATTGTGAGTTTAAGTTTTGAGCGTGTTATTATTTTTGATAGTGTATTTCCTCAAAACAGATTCAAGTCAGACATGTACTTACGCAGATTAGCAATACGCAGGCGCCGCCACGCCTTAGCCAACAAACAGTTAAATCCTGCATATTAATGATATCGGCATACACGTGTTTACTAACGAAGGTAACGCACGAGCCGATAATATTACAAAATGTTTGACAAAGTGATAGTGTCGAAACTGGTTAGTTATTTGAATTCGCACACGTAAGTCATTGCGTTTTGGGCCTTATATCCTAGACATAAGAGCCTACTTAACTTAGGGTTAGCACCCCTACGCGTGCCCTTTTTTTTCAAACGTAACTTTTTTAATTTAAAGATTGAAATTAGAAATGCGCTTTGCCCTGACGGCCTTACTATCAGGAATAAGAGAAAAACTAAGAAATTGGATTTTCAAAAATTACATTTATGTACCTTTTTTTTACTACACTATTCTATTATATCAGCCTGCACAACGATCAATGCTTTGTCCTAGCAATTTTAACTTATACAGCTTTTTCTTAACTAAAATGAACTAAATCTAATAGTAAATAAGTTCGTATGAGTGTGGCCAACTAAACTATTATAAGCTTGACCTAATTGTAAAATATCTTAGGCAATTTTATATAAAGACATTATTTTTATTTATTTAAACTACTAAAATTAGGTTGCTTCGGACATTGTCTGTAAACCCTTTTCTGTGTGTTTTTTGAATAAAATCCTCAAATCTTAGAGGCAATTATTTTATCATCATCATCATCATCATCATGACAGCCTTCTAATGTTCCCACTGCTGGGACACTGGCCTACTCTCCAGCGAGAGTGATTGGGTCTTAAACCACCACGCGGACCCAATGCGGATGACACATTTCTTTCGAATTTTTAGTTCTTGGACATGCCGGTTTCCTCACGATGTTTTCCTTTAACGTAAATGGTTTATCATGTTAAAATCATGATCATGTATCAGTTAAAAATGCTACGTTACCAACCCTGTATTGTTATCAATTTGAGATATATATTTCGTTTGTTGTTTCGTATCAAACAGTCTCAGCCTCGTGTCTTGCTCGTAAAATGTGTTTTCCTTGACCATACATCAGGTCCGTGATTCGTAACTCATTATCTAAATACTAGCCGAGGACGTCCCGGGCATTTTCTATGTATAATAAAAATACCTATCTATGTAATGTTTTGTAAGTAAGTATTTGTATCAGTCATCTAGTATCCCACAAGCTCCGCTTAGCTTAGGGCTAGATGATGCTGTGATTATCCAGCATTATTTGTTTATTAACTTTGAACATAACTTTACTTTGTCGGTGTTGGTTTATCACTATCGCCGTAGTTATAATTTGACCGTTGACCAAACTGAGATGTTAACTATCAGTTCATTGACACAGGGCAGATAATTCTAGGTTTACTTTGTACAAACTGGAACTCAATACTTTTGTCGAAAGTCGCATCATATCACTCAATAGACGTCCACTGCTGTACATAAGCTCGCCTATAAAAAGCCAGAACGACCGATCTTAAATAATGCTGGACAATCCACACAGCATCATCTAGCCCCAAGGTAAGCTGCTGTTAAACAGAGCTGTATTATGGGTACTAGATGACTGATATATACTTAATACAATACAATACATAGATTTAAATTTTTATATAGAGAAAGATATAAGTTTAAGATTAGATATAGAAAATACCCAGAACACCCGGAACAAATATCTGTAGATCGTACAAACATTTGACCCGAGGCGGGAATCGAACCCGCAACCTCCGCGTCGCAGGCGGACCTGCGCCCGCTGCGCGACATCGGTCGTCATTTGATTGAATAAATATATTTTTTACTTTACTTTACTTTAGACTTCGTTTTCCAGTTCGTGGTATCCTTTGAGAACCTTGCTCTATAGATGGGCGTTGCGCCATTTATAATATTAGAAGGATAGTAGGGTATTATATTACATCTCTAGGGCGCTGCGCCCATCTCTAGAGCAAGGTTCTCAAAGGATACCACGAACTGGAAAACGAAGTCTCAAGTAAAGTAAAGTAAAATACACTGTGTGACCCATTTTTTCTAGAGATGTTTAAAAGTAATTCCTGTATTACAATATTGTCATGAATTCAAATAATTTTATTTATTTTATTTTATTTTCGTTTATTTGGGAAACAAACAGTACTTCAAATCTAATAACTAAACTAAAATTAAAACTAATGACTATTAACATGTTACCGCATATCGAATCTAAAAAACTTGCTAAAAAAATATAATAAAATAGCAATAGTACTGTTTAAAAAAATATTTTCTTTTTATCGAGCTCGATTAGATAAAAATTACTTTTGTAAACAAGACATTACGAAAAGAAATCCTAACCTTATACAATATAATTTCTTATCACTGATAAGTTGTATTCTGCGTATTTTTTTGCGAGTTATATTATCAACACCATTACTTTTAATGTAATAATTTACCGGTGCACATCAATTAATAAGTTCGTGAAAACAACATTTAAGCGGTCGCAGGGAAAAGAAAAAAGGTAAATGATGAATGTTCATGATCGATCGATGATGATGATGATGATAATAAAGTTTGTGCGGATGTTTGTATGTTTGTTTATTCAATCACGCTTTAGCGGCTGAGCAGAATTTAATGTAATTCTGTTAAATTTATGGCTTGAACTTAAATATAATTTAGGCTATTTTATAAATGCCATGGGTGGAAGCTATTTTAAAATAAATATTTAGGAGTAACTTTACTATCAAACAGTTAATCGTACTTTGGATGGGTGACTGCTAGTGACAATTTAATCTGAGGTCTTCTGTGCTTAAGAAGGCACATTAAATTATTGGTCCCGGCTAAAATTATAGTATAGACGTTAGGACGTCGTTAGGTCAGAATCCGTTAGGCGGCCTATAAACTCAGCCACAAATGATTCGGCAGTTAAAATGTTATGAATATGATTATTCTACTGGGTTTTGAGTTATCGGCTATGGCTTTGATAACCCCATTATTATGTAAAAATATTGATAACGAACTATTTATGCTTTAGTTTAGTCATAGTTTTTAAACATTTCAATTAAAATGAAGGCTATAAGGTATATTGTATTGTATTAAGTATATATCAGTCATCTAGTACCCATAACACAGCTCTGCTTACCTTGGGGCTAGATGATGCTGTGTGGATTGTCCAGTATTATTTATTATTATTATTAATTGGTAGATCTAGAAACAATCATAAAGTTAGCTGTTTCAATGCACAATTGAGCTTTTTGAACTAAATTGTCTTTGCGTTTGCGCATCTCTGTATAAGCTAGCTTCACGATTGCGTAGATCCGTCGACTGTTTTACAAGTACATCATCCTACTAATATTATAAATGCGAAAATCTGTTTGTATGTTTGTTACCAAAATCTCCGTGACGATGAGTCGTCACGTCGTGATGAAAGTTAGAATGTAGATGGCTTAAGCCCTGGAATAACACATAGACTATAAATAATAAAATGTACAGTTTAATATAATTAAACAAACTATATTACCTGATAAATCTAATCCTCATTAATTTGGATACTTAAATGAAATACTAGCTGCGCTCTGCGATTTTACCTGCGATTAAACAGAATTCAGTATTAATAAAAAGTATATATTATGTGTTAATCCAGGCCTATAAGCTATCTTTATGTCAAATAAAAACCCGTCCAGCCTTTTAAGCGTGAAGAGGTCTTAGACAAACAAATGCACACAATTTTTCACATTCATATTAGTATGTCTGTGCCTGCTCACTGTTACCAACCTATTACAAAATGTCACGAGTGTGATTAGGAGTGTGTTTTGTTTTTCTTCTTTGTTTTTGTTAAATCAAAACGATAACTATGTAAGGAATGTTTCATAAAATTGTAAAATTGCATGTAAAATTTAAATCATCATCCTCAGCCTTCTAATGTTCCCACTACTGGGACACTGGCCTACTCTCAGGCGAGAGTGATTGGGTCTTAATCCACCACGCGGACCCATTGCGGATTGGTGGATGGCACATGTCTTTCGAATTTTTAGTTCTTGGACATGCCGGTTTACTCACGATGTTTTCCTTCACCGTATTAGAGCACTGGCATTGCGCACAAACATTTTCGAACAGAAAAATCCATTGGTGCACGACCGGGTTTGAACCCACGACTTTAGGATCGGAAGGCGGGGTCACTACCACTAGACCACCGGTGCTCCAAAATTTAAATACTAGAAGCTAATATGTCTAGCTGTGAAAAAGTAATAATATTCGTCAGTAATTTATAAAAAATCTATCAGCATGTTTAAAATGAATAATAAACTCAAAAATTAACAGACGGTCTCGACTTTTTCAAAGTTTTTAGGCCATGACAGAAGCTTTCAGGCGGCCTAAAAATTCTGTCACCAGAGTTGGCCACTAACTCATACAAACTTAATTACTTTAGCTCAAAAATCAATGGAGTTTCAATTTAATTTATTCAAATAATAAACACAAAATGAATATTTATAGAACCTCTTTTGCCAGCCAATAACCTTAAAATTCCAAAATACGTTCATTGTCAAAATACGACCATAGAGTAAGCAAAATGGAAAGTCCTCACGAAGTGGGTCAAGTTCAAGTGAAGGCGAGATACGCAGATATTAGTGCTGTACTTGTTACATTAGCTGTAGGTACAGTCGATCGCGAGTAAAACTTATCGCTTCCCGCCGTAGCAATTTACCAATTGTAATTATTTTTTTTTTGTTTTACTTTTTTATTGCGTTTCCAAAAGATAGTTTACAATGTTAACAGTGATAAAATCTCCTTTTAAGTAATAAACAAGTACTTGTCATAGGAGATTTTGCTCTTGCTTAGGTCTATTATAGATTTAATGTTGACAGTGATGTAACTAAAAAAACATTAAAGAAAAAGAGTTAGAAAATAGAATGTAGGATGGCTTTATGTGAGGAAATGTAGTGTGAATAAGGGTGTGTAATTTAAAAAAAACTCGGGTTTCCGCTGAAGACACCATTCTCATAAGAGACTGGGCAACAGATGGAACCCAAGATGAAAGTTTAAGTGTGAGGGTGTGTGTATTTGTGATGGTGTTAGTGTTAGTGTATATAAGGGTGTGTGTGTGTGTTATTATTGCAAAAAATAATAAATAAATATAATATTAATATTATTGAGTTACTTATTTCAAGAAGTCTAATAAATAAATATAATTTAAATCATTTGAAATGAGGATTGCTTATTACACTTAACTTTTTACATTACTAAAGTCACATCTGTGCCTGCCAATACTTTTAATAAAAAATTGTTTCGAATAAAACTGGTCGTACCTAATCCAATCCGGGTGAGAACGGGCCGAGTGAATACGAGACTAGGGGATAACGAAACTAACCCGTCTGTCTTTCTGAACTATGCAACGGGTTTCCATGCGGTTTTCATTTACAGATAGAGGGATTCAAGAAGCAGGTTACGTATAGTTTAAGCACCCGTGCACTCGTGCGAAGCCGTGGTGGGTCGCTAATAATTAATAAAAAGGGGAATTTCCGATAAAGAAATATAAATCTGCTAATAATTTGATGAAATTTAGCAGCTCTATCGCAAAATATGAGATGAATAACAGTTGAACATTACAAAAACAAAAATATTCAGATAACGCAAACATTTGTCCAGCAGCGGGTATCGAGATCTCGCTTTTCAATCGGACATTCGCCCACCGCGCCACTTAGTAGCAATAGTTTACTTTAAATGAAAATAGTGAAGCTACTCTTTCGAGCTGACTGTACCAGTCGTGACAGCAGGCAGATCACACATGCAGAATCGAGGATCATTCAATTAAAACATGCGCTCTGCGCTCGGCAGGAAGCAACATGTTCGAATGACCTTTCTTTTTTTTTATTCGTATAAAATCAGGTGCATCACGTTTTCTAAACGTGTCTAAAGGTGTAACATAAATTAATTATACGATTCGAAAAAAGCCGAAAAATTGGAAACACGGACGCTTGTAATATTGAAAAATTTAAAATTATGTAGCACATTTTTGTGATATTATGAAAGTTTAGAGTCCTTGAAAGTTTTTAAGAACACTTACAAACCATGGATTATGGTTTTTAGGTTTTTAATTTAATGTTGAAAGTCTCTCTCAAACACAAATTAGTCACTTTTGAACCAAATTTTTGTTACTTGCACATGCTAGGAGGTTTATTATTTTATGCATGATTGTACAACCAATTGATATGTTATCAAAGTTTCAAACGTTCCAACGAAACATTTAAAATCATAACTTAAAAATACAAAAATCGAGGAACATAAAATACATCTACATTTTCGGATATCCCCCTGAATCTGAGGAATCTTTTTTTTTATTGACGTCTATGTTTGGACGAACCTGTTTATAGATAAGCTTTTAGATGTCAATTTTATGCAGTGACACTGTTGTTCCACATCTCCGTTTTCAAGAAATGGTCACAATTTAAATGCTGACCAAACCCGCCCCAGATAGATAATCTAGAATTCTAGATCTCTAGTTCAAGAACGTGATTGTATGCAATGGATTCCTTACGGAAATATTGTATTTTCCATGCTTATCTGTAGCTATAATATGGACAAACCGAAATTATTTTTAGTTTAAAAATATTATTAAAAATCTTTGTAAATTTGTCGTGTCGATTCTGTTGTAGCATTTTCTAAACTTAGCTAACTAAAAATACCGGGGTTTTTTTTTTAATTCATTTGAAAAGGACGGCATCAATTTAAGTTAGTTTAGTTACGAAAATGTTACAACAGAATCGCCACCAGTGGCCAACTTTGGTGACAAAGTTTTAGGCCGCCCGAAGGCCTGTGCCATGGCTTAACAACTTTGAAAGATCTTTGTGATACTGACTGACTGATTGACAGACTGACTGACTGAATAATTGATAAATCAATGTCTAAACGGTAAGCCCTAGAAGCCTAAAATTTAAGGTGTGTTCTTTTTATAATGTAGAATAAATATAATTTATTTCATAAACACCGATCTGCGCGCCAAAACCCAAATTGTTGATGTAGCTTCGAAGGCCGCTTCGTTGAAGTGGAATTGGGCTGGGCATGTCTGTCGTATGCCAAAGGAGCTGTGGGCAAAGGTAGCCACCGAGTGGCGCCCTGACCCAGCGAGAAGGCAACGCGGCAGACCAAAACGGAGATGGCGGGACGAACTGGATAAATTTTTGGTAGATTGGAGGTCTCTGGCTCGGGATCGTCTGGAGGGAATGGGGGGAGGCCTTTGCCCAGCAGTGGGACACCAACGGCTGATATAATAAATAATAATAATTTCATAGGCACTGTGGGATGATAAATTTTGCTTAAAAAAGTTAGCGCGGGCAAAATCGCAGGGTACACTGGAACTTATACATTTCTTTATCAGTTTTTTTTGTTATGAACTGGTTCTATAAACGATGCTGATATCAACCTAATAATTAAACTTTTGTTTTTTTCTACACCTAATTTTAAACCAGTTCAACATAAATTATAAACAATAAAACGAGACTAATTCTAGTTTGAGCACAAAATCTAACCAAATTAGCGTCCGCGAAGTCCGACGTCTGGCCTTGAAATGACGTTCCGGGTTTAGTATCAGACCGGTCCAAACCTTACTAACTAACACATTAGCTGTGCCAACTACCAAACCAACTGTTAGTTAATCTGTGTGAATATATACATAGTAACTGAGGCAATGGAATATACGCTTTTGTGTAAAAACCAGATGTTATAGTAAAAGGTACAAAAAGTTAGGGAACTACCGCGGACATGGCTAAGGGCACTTGAACGATAGTTCAGAAGTAATTGCAAACGATGTGCGAAGGACATCCTGAATTATTGAGTTTAATAAGAAAGAGCTTTACGCTCATAGTTTTAAGAACTAAAATGGTTGCTGCGGTGGTAGATAAATAAGCCTACTTTCTTATTGGACAAGAATGTGGTTTAAAATCAATTTTGCTTCAGAATAAAAGATATTGACATTAAAACTTTTTTTACACTCTCTCTATTTGGAGTGTGTGGTGATTGCCTGTTGAGATGTTAAAGAATGGTACGATACTGATTTCGTGATTTCCAATATCAATTCCAAGTACCTACTTAATTATTTAATTTTATATATTTATTGTTATTACTTTGCTACGATGATTCTCAAAAATAATAAAAAAAATACTCATCATTTATATTACAAAACGGGTTCCGTCTTTCCTGTTTCCGGGTGTTCTGGGTATTTTCTATATATAATAAAAAAATATCTATCTATGTATTGTATTGTGTTAAATATATATCAGTCATCTAGTACCCATAATACAGCTCTGTTTAATAGCAGCTTACCTTGGGGCTAGATGATGCTTGTGTGGATTGTCCAGCATTATTTATTTATTTGTTTTACTTACTTAACAAAAAGAGTTTAACAACATGGAGCTATTTTTAATTTCCTTTGTATATTTTAACTTTAGTCAACACAGACGGATGACAATGAGGCAGGCACAGGACCGAAACGAGAGGCGTATTAAAGAAGAGGCCTATTACCACAGAGTATACTCATACTCTGTGGTAATAGGCCTCTTCTTTAAGTGTGCTTAGACTTACCCAAAAGTGGGTGCCAACGGGCAAATTGTTGACGACCGATGTGGCGCAGCGGGCGCAGGTCCGCCTGCGACGCGGAGGTTGCGGGTTCGATTCCGGCCTCGGGTCAAATGTTTGTACGATCTACAAATATTTGTCCCGGGTGTTCTGGGTATTTCCTATACTTATATAATAAAAAAATATCTATATATGTATTGTATTGTATTAAGTATATATCAGTCATCTAGTAGCTATAACACAGCTCTGTTTAACAGCAGCTTACCTTGGGGCTAGATGATGCTGTGTGAATTGTCCAGCATTATTTAAAAATATATAGGAAGGCTGACCCCACCACCATGTGGGATAAATAGTCAGGAAGAGAGAGAGAGAGATATATAGTATGCCTATACTTACCCAGAAGTGGGTGCCAACGGGCAAATTAGGTAGAGATTTAAACTAACTATCGTTTGCTTAATCTCGAATGGATATCCAATAGAATAAAAACCTATTGCGTCTGGAAACTATGCAATTACAGTCAAGTGATTAATTTTCCAGCAGTAGTACAAAAAGTACGTTACGCAAGACGAGTTCAAGAATTGTTTAGTTACAATAGGCCACAGAAACGTGATCTTTAGTGAAATGAAAAATACGTGTTTTTAAAATATGTCAGTGAAGGTGATTGCGCTTAGCAGCATACAGTTTGTCTGAAAGTGTTGTAAGAGTAGCGGCACTAATGATAACACTAAGTATTACACTCATCTAAACATAGGTACACCACAGTATTAGAAATAATGTTGTTTTTTTTTCATGTGTTAAAATTCAGCGAAGCACTGCTCTGGGGCCTTATTCGCTATGACCAAACGCGGGCTGGTTACGATATCTGCGTGGAATCGTTGACGGGCCACGTTTGAGGGCTCGTCTGACTGTTTTTCAAAGTCAACCTTTCGATAGCGAAACTATCGCTATTGAAACAACACAGATACGGATAACAATTTTACAATTTTACACCATGGCACGTATAGAACACGTTAGTAAGGTACACGTTATTGGTTCGGAATTTTCTAGGTCATAGCGAATAAGCCCCCTGGCCTCCTCGACCAGGACTTTGTTGGTCTCTTTTGCTCAGTAATTCAGTTGCTGCTGTTTGGAGGCAGTTTATGATACTGGCTAGAATAATAAAAGTATCTATTTACCTATTATTATTGTTTCGTCAAACCAGTATTTGTGAGAGTGACACTACGCTAGATTTGATCAACTCTGGAATAACTATTCCGCTGATTATAAAATGTATACAAGTAAACTGTCAGCTTAGGCCTTCAGAGTAAAAACTACGATTTATTCGGAGAATAGTGCCGTATTCGAGTTTGGTTAAACAAAAACAACTTAGCTTGGCCTACTGCGTATCAGTAAGTGTTTTGTAACTGTGTACCAACTGGTATATATTCTGTGTACCAGCGCAGACGCAGATAAGGTCACGGCCACATAACAATCGACATTTCGAAATTTATTCGATCATTGAAAAGCTATAAAACGCGGTAACGCGGTAGTCCTAAAGTGGTGCATAATATTACAATAATCACGTAATCTTATCCTACTAATCTTAAACACAAACGTCTGGATGTCTGTATGTTACTTTAACACATGTGACACCTGGACTGATTTGAATTAAACTTGGGAACGATATTGTTCTGGACAAAAAGAGCAAAAGCACACCCCGGACACGATCAATAAAATGTATGAAGCAAACGCGTGGCAATCACTACATGCATGGTTTGTGTACTTAAACGGTGCTGTTGTATGTGTGAGTGTCATGGTTGGCCCCAATTATAGCAAGAGCGAGAAAGCACACTTTCACCCTAGCATGCGCGCGCTTGGACCTACTCGAAATCAAAATGAACGCGTGCCCAATAGCCCTAAGCTTCAGTGCCGGCGAAACTTGCCGGCAAACTCGTGACTGGGGTGAGGTAAGTAAAATCGGTGGGTGTGGCCATTCTGTAAGTAGTATTAATATTTGTTCTGTGGCAAAAGGCTACATTTTAAGATGGTAGAATTTTGTTTAATATTCTACTGAACACCTACATTTTGAATCACGTGAAACGGTCATTTTATTATAGATTTAATTAGTGTCACAGCACATTATTCACTTTTTTATGTCCTCTGTATCGAAGACGATTATTTTAACAGATTACTAATGTGTTTTCAAATTAAATCTAAAACGATGATTTTTTATTCAATTTAAATCTAATTTTATCTAAATGTTTTATTATTTATTTTGTTTATACCTACAAAATATTGTGTAAATACATTTACACTTGGATACAATGCATTTACTTTGTGATCATAATTTATAAACCAAAATATATGTATTAAAAATAACTAAAATTTAACAGGCATCGAATCCTTTGATGTTTCGTTCATGAATATTAATCCATATTATGTTTTTACTAAATCACTCACGTAATGTATTTAGAAAGTTTGTGTACACACTTTATATTCCGAGGGATGGTCGCGTAGCAACGTAGCACGTCTACGCCCCGCGCCCTACGACGTCCTACGCACGTAGCGGACCTCTAGCGCGCTACGGACCTACGTCATCAGGATACTACGTTTTTAAAATAAGGGCGAGACTAGAAATATCATTATTAAACAAAGTTTGAATGACATTGAAATTATACCACGAAAGTTGCTTCGAGTTAATCAAGGTCAACTTTTATATTTTTTATACAAATTATTGTAATCGCACTTGTTGAATGCAAAACGATAACGCAAAATCTGGAGGTTCGAATAATCAGACTAGGTGTAATGTCATTAGCGAATGAGACGGGTGTATTTAGCTTTGTTCGGGGTGGAGTGAGAGATGAGTGTAGCAACAAGTAGCGTGCGGAGGTTGTGACGTCAGGACCCTTTCACTATCCACAGCTCGCCGGCTGCCTCAGTCCGCGCGGCTCGGTCACAGCGTGAGTACGTCTCTCGCTCCGTGTTCCTAAAATAAACCGCGTCACTCGCTTAGGAATTTCAACTTTTCAGTCGTAGTATCGATAGCTGTAGTACAGCACGCAAACGGCCCGCGACGGTCCTCCGTGTGACTACCGAGACTACGAGGCTACACTTGCTAAGACTTTGCTGTCACCATGGGCGTTATTAAAGTGACTTCGGACACAGCGTCCATGATTTCTGCCTGCGATATGCTCGACGATATGAGGGTAAGTGGTATCTCTCGCCCAGACGCGATCAATTCCGTCCTAAGAATATGCGTGGGCGTACTCTCGTACTATTGAACACGTTAGAGAAAAAAAAGAAATATGCATAAGACTAATCGGTAGATACCTACCTACAATCATGCGCTGTTCAATAGAGTTTACAATCACTATGTGAACCTATTGTGTTATGAATGTACACCATTTGTCTAAATAAAGCTGTTTTTCCTTTGATTTTGTTTGACTATCTAGTTTACATAAACATTGCAGTTGTTGATTCATGTGTGATTTCTTTCCAGTCTAGCATTAACCAATTTGATCTGGTTCATTTTAATTGTATTGTTTTTTATTATACTCGGCTGGTTTTTGAACAGAATTTGACTAGTTTCATTTATGACGTTAGATACAAGGAGTTTTGTTTGTCAGTTTATGATGCGACTTGGTTTTTTTTCTAGTCTACTTACCGTTTTTTTTCAATTGTAGAGACGACGCCGACGCCTCGACGTATGGTATTAGATTATGCTGGTTTCTTTCGTGTCGTTTCTCATTTTTTCAGTTTCGACTGTGAATTGTGTAAATGCGCTGTGGTTTTTTTCTTAACTGCCGTTTTTTTTAAATTTGTACTTTCCTATAGGTACACCTACGTTTCCATATGTTTTTGTGGTTTCTCTGCAATGTTTGGTGAGAGCGGTGGTCAACGGAAGTGGTAGTCCTTATCAGTTGTTTGTGTCACGCTTGGAATCAGAATAGGTGCAGTACGTGAGAATATTCGCACAATTCAACACTTCAGTACCTCCTACTTACTACATGCTATAGTTTTACTACTAAAACTATCGTAAATTGTACAGATTTTCATTATCGGTAACTTATATATTAGTAGATACCTATACCTAGTTTGTGGCTGTAGAGGTTGAAAGATCTGTGCATTAGAATGTCATGGAAAAGGTTCATAAAAACACTAAAAACTAGGCATAATTACCATCTATTGAAAATGATTTAAACTCTAGTGGCAAGGTTACGTTGGCCACACTACCTAGAATGTGAAGCGCAGACGCCGCTGTGCCTGAGACAGGTTTTACATGAAGATTTTTTTGTAATTCCTGTTTTGTGGTTTTTAGATGAAGATCTTTTTAGAATTCATGTTTTGTTTTAAATGTTTTATTATTTCATACTTGTTGATCACATACACAAATAATCCTTCGGAACGTTGTTTATGACTGTTTTTCGTTTTTTTTTTGTTAAAATTACTAACATCATAACTACTTACATTTCTATGGGTTAGTGTCAAAAATTTGCCAAAACGATTCAGCCGTTCTCGAGTTTTAGCGAGACTAGCATAGGTACTGCAATTCGGTTTCTTCATTCATTTTCAGCTTTCGTTATCTGTAACGACTAGGTTACCCATAACGTAGTTCATTAAACTAACCACTTAAATCCAAATTATGTTTTTTTTTTTTAATAAAAAAACCAGTCTAGCCAACACAAATTCACCCATACCTACTTGTCATTCAAAACGCTCGTTAATATACTGATGTTCTAGTAACGTCAATGAATATAGTTATCAGTAAAGCTATTTAGTTACATAAAACTCATCATCATATCAGCAGAAAAAAACGCAAAATACGTCAATTTTTGATTGAAACCAAATGAAATCGATTGCAATCGAATTACTGAATCGCCCCTCTGTTTTTTTTTTTTTTTTTTTATACTTCTAAAGTGGTAACCAAGCGTACGGCCCACTTGATGGTCAGCGGTTACCGTAGCCTATGTACGCATGCAACATCATAGATATCACTTGCGTGTTACTACTCTAAGACCTTAGATGGTAAGTCTCATGTGCCTGTAATTTCACCGGAAACCATACCCTGCGAACCGGAACACAGCAATGCGAGCATTACTGCTTGGCGGCAGAAATAGGTATGGTGGTAGTCCTTCCCCTGACGAGCTCTATTACAAAGAACTCTACTACTCTTCTGTCTGGTTCCCATAGTACAGCTTTGCTCTAGGCTAGAAATTATTAGAAGTTTTAATTAGAAGAAAGTAAAGAAGAGACAGATAAAGAGTATAGATTTTCAAGCAAACTTTCACGTTAGAAGGGAACAGGACATTAGGTTGTAACGTCGTGACGCTTGTGTACAGAAGGAACTGTTTGTTCAATCAGCGTTCGTGATTGTGACGCAATATCGTTAAAACTGTTTCGATATCGCACTACGTAAATATGCGCGTTAAAATCTCGTCAATTGTGTTTGGGGGAGCGCTCGTGACGTAGCTGGCTAAGTCGTTCTTAACAGATCAACGAAGTTAAGCACTGTTCCGCGGGGTCATCATTTGGATGGGTGACCGCCAGTGGCAATTTCAACTGAGCGCTCCCGTGCTTCGGAGGGCACGTTAAGCAGTCGGTCCCGGCTTTTTCAAAGTTGTTAGGCCATGACAGAGGCCTTCGGGCGGCCTAGAAACTCTGTCACCAGAGTTGGCCACTGACTCATACGAACGAACGAACGGGGGAGAGCGCTCGTGACGTAGCTGGCTTTTAATAACAGACTAACAGTCCGTCCCGGCTTCGCGCGGGTGCAATGAAACCGCACCCGTGCGAAGCCGCGGTGAGCTACCGTGTGAAGCGCGGCTTTTTTTTTTATGTCAGCAAGTGACTCGCTCGCCTTGATGATTGATGTTAAGCACCACGCCTGACCATAACAGATGCAGTGCCACTCAAAGCTTAGATTTTCTAAGTTCAGCGTCGCACTGCACTGCGCTCATCACCCCGAGACATTGTAGTTAAATCTCTATCGCCTAGTAATTTCACTTGCTACAGTGCCCTTCAAACCTAAACACAGTAATGCGTGCACAATACTGCTTGGAGGTAGATTACCTGGCACTACGGTGGTACCCACTGAGACTGACTCTTGCTGAAGAGTCCTACCACCAGGTGATAGCTGGCGTTGACTGAAGTGATATTGTAGTGGAGAAGTTTTTCCTATGCTCTGAATCATGGACATGTCCAGCTAAAGGCACTTGTATCATTCTATTCTTTGTTTGCGTAACCAAGGTGACGGTTGGCGAGCTACAACGGGATAACAAGCTGCTAATTTGACAAATTATTATCAAATGAGTGTAATGGATGCCAATTTAAGTTTATTGGACAATTACGCTCGTAATTTGTTGGGATAACTGCGATTATTGCATTGTTTTATGGTACCTATTACCTGGTGGTTAAGATAAAGTCGGAGGCAAGTGTGAAATGTATACTTTGCAAATGCTTACTTTGGCTTTAGAGTAGGCTAGTGAAAGGCTGATAATAATGATAGCATTTCCAATTTTATGACTGGAAGTTCTTAAGCTAACTAACTGATAAAGGTGTCTCAGTGTGTCAGAAACGCTTTATTGTGTATACGACCACAGAGTTATACTGTGATATGACTGCAGAACCCAGCCGAGTTGGATGTCAGATTTTTCTAGACTAGGGTGTGGCTGGGGCGCGTGGAACTGGCGTTTCAAAGTGATTCTCTTGATTTAGATAAAACTATTTTAATTTTTAGATTACTCGCTAGTGACCGCGCTGAACGCTACTTAGTCTCTCTGAACGTCTGAAAAGACACGAACGCGTCTATTCAAGTAGCTCTCATTCTACGTGTTATGTCGCGCATGCTTTCATGCGATCACTAACTATACATATAATCATGTAAATAAATTGAAATTTATACAAAGAAAACTTATTTACCTCTAGCACATACAATGGTACAACAGAGCAAACAATAGTGCTTGTATAATGTGCAACATTACCCATTTGTAATTTATTTAGAGTACAGGAGGCCAAAAAAGCCACTAGATTAATATTTTCTACGACTCTGTGACTGTTAAACATAAAATAAAAAGGCCTTTATTTACATAACCACACATTATTTTATAACTTAGTAGGTACCTACTATAATAGTTTTACTAAAATAGTAGTAGTAATTATAGTTATAGAAATGGTGGATGTAAATAGGTCGAGGACTCAGCCACGCTGTTTTTCAGCCTCGCTCGATGACTAAATGTCCACTACATAGTGTGCTTTTGTGTAGTTTATACATATTTCACATTGCATCTATTTAAAAGACGATTAACACATCGAATTAGCGGTGTTATTAAAATAAGCTGCTACTTGTATGCGGAAGGTATTGCTTACAGGTATTGCGCAACGTGACTCAGTGTGGTCATTTTAGTCGAGACAGATACACAAACTTTGTACATTAACAAATGGATCCCAGTAGTCATACTACTGTACAGCAAACTAAACAAAAGCACACAATTTACTTCTCCTTGAGGTAAATCCCGTGACTACTGAGTTTTATTTGATTTTTTTATTATATCTTCGTAGAACTTTGTTTTTGTGAGTTGATTGTCAATAAATCAGTCGCCCTATGGTTTTGTAGATTGAAAGTGTAATAGTTTATACCATAACATATTACCTAATCTACTCGTTGTTTCCGATAACCACGCATAGGAAATTCCATTACGTAGTTAAAATGTATGTACTCATGTTGATAAATTTAAAATTACACCTTAAATGATCTTTCCTCGCGATACATAAAAATAGCTGCAATAACAGTCATTTTAGTTCTATTTCAGATTTGTTTAAATAAATATTTGCTGTAACAGCTAACACTTTACTAGATTCAAGCCAACATTTTGTCTATCAAGGACTCATTGAGCGACATTTTCTTCTGAGAAAGCAAATAATTTTTGCTGTATTATTCTATTCCAAGTTGTAAAACAATGATTTGCGTCAATCATCATGACAGCCTTCTAATGTTCCCACTGCTAGGACACTGCCCTACTCTCGAGCAAGAGTGGTTTGTGGTCTTTAGTAAAAAACTTCGATTTAACGGCTAACAGGTAGTAAGTTTTAGCGGTCAACATTATACTGGGCACTCTGACTTACTACGTATTAATGTGTACGTGGGTATAAAAAGCATACAATAAATATCTATAATACTGTTCAATCAACAAAATCGCTATAGCATAACGCTTAAGTCAATAAACGGCGCAAGCGCACGCAAAGTTAGATGCAATCGTGCGCGGCGCAGGCGTCAGCGTCGGTGCTCAGAGTCTAATCAATTTATTCGCATTGTTACAATTTTATTACTTCATTTACATAAAAAAACCACCTAAAACAAGTTAACTTAAGTTAACAAGAGTAACTAAAATGTTAACAATACAAAACCACTATAAATTATCATGTTTAACAAGACGTAAAGCCGAAATTGGCAACAACAATTTTATTATGTTAGTTATATAATAACATTTTTGTCAATTTCGGTTTACCTGGCTACTGGTTACTGGTTTTACCAAATAACGAAATGTTTACCGACAATTTTACGTTTAGATTTCTTTCACTTGTTTTAACTTCTTTTTAACCCATTTCAAAAAAAGAGGAGGTTATCAAATTCGACTGTATGTTGTTTTCTGTATATTACACGATTTCTTCGTCAATATGAATTGATTTTGACAATATTTTTTTTGTTAAAACATACTTCAGAAGAAATTCATTGATTCAGCGCATCAAAAAATCACATGCCCCTTCGTATCTCCAATAGTATACATAGAAAACTTTTTTTGTTTGAAATTGTTTTTTTATATATTTATTTTTTAATACAACAAGCAACAAGATAGATCAATAAAGGTTTTAAAACCAGCACTTAGTACAATTACTAATAAATGTATAGGCAGTTAGATCCGCGAACGATCGCTTCACTTGCTAATATCAAGGATGGCGGTATCACGACTTAGTAGACGAGACATCAGTTACAGTAATAAAAGTAATTGGACGGAGCTTGTTGGCTCATTGTTTATGATGAAAGCACTAGAAGTACCAATATTGTTAACGGTAATTTTCATATTTATATACAAAACATAGTTGCTTTCCGCCGTCTATAACTATGTATAGTGATTCAAGATGAAGCTTGAGACGTATAGTTTAAGCAACCGTGCGAAGCCGTCGCGGGTCGCTAGTCATATATAACAGACTGTTTTGTTTAAAATATCTGGTAGATATACTTATAGATTTTGCTAAATATATGTTTTTGGAACGTATTGCAAATAATAAACTTATGTATAAATTACCCGTAGAATCGTTTCAAAATTACATAACAGAGATTACTGTTATGTGTAGAATGACCCCCTTTCAGGTTAACCATACATACATATACAATACATAATACATTGTATACATAATACTGTGGCATCCTGTATAAATTATTAACCATTTCATAAAGTACTGTTAAAACTACAAGATTTTAGATATTATGTAGTTGCATTAGGATTAGCTATCTCGTTTCTCCGTAATATGTGACGTTTTTTTTTATACAACTGAAGTGGCAACCAAGCGTACGGCCCACAAGATGGTAAGCGGTTACCGTAGCCTATGGACGCTTGCAATACCAGAGGTATCACTCGCGGGTTGCCACCTTGAGGCTAAGATCGAAAGCCTCATGTGCCAGTAATTTCACCATTCCCTTCACACCGGAACACAACAATGCGAGCATTACTGCTTGGCGGCAGAAATAGGTATGGTGGTAGTCCTTCCTCGGACGAGCTCTATCACAAACACAATGAACTCTACTACTCTTAATGAACTCTACTACTCTTAATGACGTGTTTTAAGAACTTTATATCTAAACAGATATAACACAAAAATATTGCACTGCTTTATTGTCTAGCAAGCAAACTGACTCCTTGTAATAATGCATTGAAAACGAATTACTTAGATCAAGTCCAGAGGTCTCCCGAAAGACTTTTTCCATGGTATTTGAATGAAAACTGTGCAAAAACTATAAAAAAAATACACCAATCTACGGTATTAGCTCAAGAGAATTATATAATGTAAGACCTAAATAAATTCCGATAGATAAAATGCCGCATACAAAAGCAATACAGCTATTTCTGCAAGTGTCTATAACTATGTAATAGACCTTGACATGCTACATTTTAGCACGGAGTTGTAAATTTTATCTTATCAGAGAGTCAAAGCCTTATCAATAAGCTTGGGAACGTGTTCACTGTGAGTCGAGCAATCCACGGGGTCGCAAAGACTTGCGCAAACCGCCGAACTGTGATAATATTATAGATAGCTAACTGCATGTATTTTCCTGTTTCGAATATAAATGTTGAATTTTGTAACGTTTTTGAATCTGAAACTATAAAATCTCTACTCTTTAACACAAAGCTGTATTAAACTATAAAATCTCTACTCTTATATATTAAACTATAAAATCTTATATATTAAACTATAATATATTAAACTTATAAAATCTTATATATTAAACTATAATATATTAAACTATAAAATCTCTACTCTTTAACACAAAGCTGTATTAAAAAACAAAAGTAAAATTAAATATAACAAAATTAAATATAAATAAATAAATATTTTTCGCCACGTTGAATGGCAAATGCTAGATATGAACTAGCCTTTTTAGAGTAGTAGAGTTCTCTGTGATAGAGCTCGTCCGGGGAAGGACTACCACCATACCTATTTCTGCCGCCGAGCAGTAATGCTCGCATTGCTGTGTTCCGGTGTGAAGGGTATGGTTTCCGGTCAAATTACTGGCACATGAGGCTTTCGATCTTAGCCTCAAGGTGGCAACCCGCGAGTGATACCTCTGGTATTGCAAGCGTCCATATGCTGCGGTAACCGCTTACCATCTTGTGGGCCGTACGCTTGGTTGCCACTTCAGTTGTATAAAAAAAAACCTGTGGATCACGCAACGCAAATAAATACACAAATCAATATTTACACGAAATTAATTTCATTTCGGTTTGATATTGTATAGATAGCAGGTAGATATGAATTGAATTCATTATACCCTGATATTATAGCTGTACCTTTTATTTTTTACTGTATGATTTAGAATAAAATCAAATAGTTTTTTTTTTTTTTTAGATATTTTAGATTTCGTTTTTTATTGGTTAGGAAAACCTTGAGTGTTGTCTCTCGGGGATCTCCAAACCGCTAAACCATTTTTGGTTAACCAATAACACAAAAAAAACAAAATAACATGCAAGTTAGTTCGTTCGTTCATATGAGTCAGTGGCCAACTCTGATGACAGAGTTTCTAGGCCGCCCGAAGGCCTAGAAAGTAGCAAGTTAGTAAGTACCTACCTATTGATGTTATTAGTATGTTTAATAACATCAATAGGCTAACTCTTATTTTTGGAAGACCATTTTTTACGTCCTGTAGATTCAGTTATCGAGTAAGTACTCGATATGAGCTATCTAGCGAATATCTAAAAAAGTTTAGCTCATTATTTTTTTATCGAAAAATAATGTTTTGAAATCTTAATTGTTTTGAAGATAAGCTTGCACGTCATTTCACCTGATAGAAAGTGATAAGACTTGAATATGACTTGTTATTTACAATAGCAATTACAATATAGTCGGGATTGACAGCTTAAAATGCCTTATATAGCACGGAAGCACTCAGATGTGCTCGTTGCCATTAAAAATTAGAATTTAAAAAAAGCACCAAATATATAAAGAATTCGTTACATGTTCGGGTTTTTTTTAAACAAACTATTTTAGTTCCAATATTAATTCAAAAGACAAGTGTAGAATAATAACATAACAACGACAAATACAAATGGTATGCAGGTAACTTCTGTTAAACATTTCAAAATATATAGGTTTTTATCAATATAAAAAACAAACATTTCATACAACCTGCAAACAATATCCAGTGATATTTGCGTTATCACGCTATCGCCCTAGAAACAAGTGTATGAAACAGCTATCCACACACATACTGCGATTGAGGTAAGTATTTATTTAATACTAGCTGCTACCAACCGCTTCACTCGCGTGGTATCAACACCAAAAGTAGGCTGTGTTAATCCAAGTCACAAAATACATATCTACTCCAAGTTTTGTTTAAATCCGTTAACAAACCCACAAATTTCGCATTTGATCTGTGTGACTACGAACAAAGCAGCGAGCGGTAGCTTGTTATAAAAGTTATGTCTGTTACTGATACTGCTATTATCTGATCATGTTGGCATACGCAGGCTTTAGAGTCTATCTAGCTCATAATATCTTTAATTGTGTTCTTATTAAAATGAAATATACTTAAAAAATTAAGAGCAATATTACGTTCACCATTAAGTTAATAAGCACATTTTATACCTCATCTTTTAGCTTTTACATCTACATAAGTAGTTATATATCTAAAATAGCCTAATTGTATAAAGCCTTATTCTAATCTGCTATTGCCAAATCTATAAATCAAGTGTCACAATCTAAACACGTTATAAAATACCAGGACGGATGCCAAGAGGCTGGCTTGCGGGGTGGAGGACGTGGTTTGTATGCGCGGGAGCATCCGACGTCACCACATAGCACTGGACCTTGTAGGGCCAACCTTGATCTACAAGAAACAAGGCTTTATTGCCCTTAGAAAGTTAATTTATTAAGTAAGAGGATTGTTGTTGTAAGTCTTACCTAACCTACTCAGGCAAGGTATTTACTTTAGTTTTATCAGCCGTTTGATTTCTTTTTCTTCTTTTACGTTTATATGGCATCTGGTTTATTAAGACAATTTTGCCAGTGTCAAGTAATTGTCAATGTGAACAAACAAGTAACATTTGGAAGCAATTATAAAGTTACTGCAAAGAAATCTAGGAGTTTTTTTCAGGATTTTCGACCAAATCTACAAACCAACCCTTTATTAAACATAACCCTTCCGTTTCAATCACCTACACCATTGCCAAGGCTTGGAGTCATATTGGATAAACTGCGACCAAAACACAACGAAACTAAAAATAACTTGAGAAAAACTATTAAAATGGACCCATGTCGTTTGCAATGGCAAGATAACCGGAGAAAATCGGAAAAATAGCAACAAAAATTGTATGTTCTTCTTGACGTACCTAACACTATAAAAATATTATGAACGGTAGGTACCTATACACCTATACCCTATACCTATAGTATCTATAGGTAGGTAAGACACCATTTTTTTTTTTTTCATTTATGCAGAAGTTTCTTCATTTAATTTCAGTTATGAATAATAGTAAAAAAGTATCAATTTATTCATCTATCTGAATTTACTCGTAACTTTATTATTTTCCTGTTATTTAGGTACTTGATAGCTATGTGTTTGTTAGTGTAGTAGGTACCTACTTTACTTCGTAGGTACCTATTATCTCGAAACTTTAAATGACAAATTCGTTTGAACTCATGTATGTTGTCACCCACTAGTGTTTTGTTATTTTCTTATTTACCTACTAGGGTGTGGATTTGACCAACATTTGGAATAACTATACCGCGGAATAGGAAATGTCAAATACAAAGAAACTGTCAGTTTACTTGCGAATAACTACGATTTCCTCTGCGAATGGTGCTAATTCGAGTTTGGTCGAATCCAACCTGAGTATACTATACATACCTAGTACTTAAATAACTCTGTACATACATACATACATACATACGAAAGGGGTAAAGATAAGGAATTATTAACCAAGTTAGTCATTACGGTGAAGATCGAAAACATCGTGAGGAAACTGACATGTCGAATTCGAAAGAAAATTTAACATCCACTAATCGGCATTAGGTCTACGACGCGATTTCTCTCTCGAGAGAGTAGGTTTTTTCCCAGCTTTGACAACATTAGAAGACTGCCATGAAGTCTACTGAAAATATATTCTCAGAAGTATATGGATATTGATGGTGGTTGGTTGATGCCTCTTATCATAATAATTGATAGAACGAAATAATTTATAGTGTTGATGTTGAGAGTTTTAGTACCTATGTAACATTAACTTCATTGCCACCTAAAAGACAAAAGGCTATAATCTGTGATCAGAATCAATTCCGTGTCACTAGGCCACTAGGAAAATCCAAGAAAAAATAAATAACTGCTAAATTATCATTCACAACAATGATAAACTTGCTCTACTTTTTAATTTCAAGATTTGAATTGAATAGGTTTCAAGCTAATAAAAAGTATTCAATAGGATTGTTTAGAGGTTGCCAGTATTATTCGATTCGCGTGAAAATTGTTAAGTTTGAATTTAGAACTAAAATAAACTGTGATGTAATCTCGTGTGACGCTGTACGCTGGTTTCAACTTTTGGCGGCAATCGGTCATATCGCGACATAATGCGTTGACCGTGACATGTTTGAATTCTATGTAATAAAACAAAAGATCGGGTTAATGACAGCTTTTTCAGTTGGTGCATTGATCTAAACTTGAGCACATCATTACAAAACATGCATTTTTCGACTTTTTGGAAATTACTGGCTAAGTACATTATTCTTATACAATTATTCATTACAGTTTGTTACATTCAAATAATATCCATACTTAACTGAAACTGAAAAACAAAGTACCTATACAGACGGCGTGCCCATCTATTGACATGAAATCGGTGAATGGTGAAGGATAAAATGGTCCTCATGGCACTCTTCGAGGGAGACCTTGGACATAAATAGGTGTTAAATTGTTTTAGTGTGGATGCTCAAGAATTTCACGCATAACACAATTAGCACGTTCTAATCGTTTATCTAGAACCGCTGACCGTAAGGTACTTAAACCTACCTAGTATCTTCGAGTATAAATTATATTATATCTAAGTAACGCCTGCCACGCACAATCTATTAAAAACGTATAAAGTAAATTAAATTATTATCAAGATAATTTGTTATATCCAGGTGTTACTAAAGCTAAGCAATTTGTTACGATATTGCATAATGACAGCATAAATAACATCAAAGTACCTAATGTATAATCAAATAAAATCAAAAATAAACTTTAGGTTTTGACATTCAATTTTGAAAACATTATCTCTACATACCAATCATTTTTTGTAGTGGATAAAAATGTGTAGCAAGGTAAACCTAGTTGCTTACCTTGCTATGTTTTTGCTCTTACTAAAAACTAAAATAGCTTGAAATAATAAGCTTTTAAAAGATATGATAGTAGTGTGGTAGGAGTAATTTACATTGTTAATGATTTATCTGCCAATAAATTGAACCGGACCATTTAAAAACACACTTATCGATACTATTTATAATGTCACACGGGGACAAACAAAGATATAAAATAAACTTGTTTTCTGTGTTCATTTTAATCAGTTATTAAGACCGCGCCTTCTTTATAATGGTCGCGCGGTTGCTAGGCTTTATACTGAGGTCATTTAGAAAAGTAAGAACTGATTGTAAAATTACAATGTTTTCTAGCTTTAATACCTACTTATATAAATCTAGGTAATAATCTAACACAGGGTTAGCTGGTTTAATCCTTCCCGAAACAATTCATCGCAAATACTCGATAAATTCATTACAAAATGCCACAAAATGCAGTTGCCGAATTTTGTCGATGGTTTTCGTAACGTCTGGCTAGAGCGTCCACTTCATAATTAAATCGAATTTCTGTTTACTAATGATTCCGTTGTTCGCTGACGCAAGCGACTGGCCGTCCGTAATATTAACCAGCTGTTTGAAAGAACGTTCAAATATTTTAAAAGAAAGTGAAAATGGCTTCCTTAGCGTTTCGTTCAGAAACAGCGCGTCGTTGCGGCCATCGGCCATCCCGCCACGCACCAGCCAGTTCCGTTCCGTATCGCGGAGTCGGTACGCTGCTCACGTATGCCGAGGCCATGCTAATTACTAGCCTCACGAAATCGAAAGTACCTACTAATTTAGATGTAGGTTGCGATCTAGCAAACGTAATGCCGCCGCGTCTGATTCAAAATATTACTATGCATTTTATTATGTTTTAAAATTATTTTTTTATACCCACAACCAAGCGTACGTCCTACTTCTACATTATTCTCACTTGCACGGTTTCTTTTGCAAATAAAACCAGAACCCTTCGCGCAAGTGCCAACAACAATAATTGTACAAAGTCTCAACTGTGCGAGCGCATATAAATGCGCTCGCATAAGACGAACTAGCAAACAGACGATTTTCATTATCCGTGTTTTTTATAACTATTTTAAAATATTGCTTGTAAGTTTGTAAAGTAACGTTGATGAAACTAGGCTACAGAATTACTGGATGTAGGCTGTTGATTTCATGCAATTACAAAATATAATGCGTTTTTATTTTTGGCAAGCTTCATTTTACCATGCATGCCATTTTAAATTTTTCAGGTAAGCTGTATAGGCATGTACATTTTCGTCTTATCGTATTCTATCGCTATCAACCAAACGACCGCAGACCAAGCCGCAGACTGATTGATTGCTAAGTAAACGTTGTCGAAATCGAATCCAGTCGAATCTATCAATGCTGTATCAAAACCAGTTCAATAGCTACCTATTATTACCTATCTACATAAGTCCCGCCCGACGTCCTTAATTGCGGATTTCCGAGATGATTTGTTCAAGATTTTTTACGGTCGATTGAGATTTGAACGTTTGGTTACCTACGATCGCTCCGCCGCAAGGCCGGGCTGGATTTTACACTCGATATTACTTCACTGTTCACCACACGAAAGCGAGTGATTAACGTATCTATTGGTAAAATAAGCTAACTGTCAACGATCGGTTAAGCTGTTATTCATGCAGTGTTATTTCATGTTAAGTAAGTCACACAAGTTACGCTGGTATTAATGGTCGTGAACCCACTCTGAGGATTTCGCTAATAAAATTTTGGATTTAAACTAAAAAATAAAAAAATCATTTATGCCGGTATCTATCAAAACTAGCCGAAACTGAGCCGGTTTTGATTAGACTCGTCGGTCTTTTCATATTTTTCATTTTTAACTCATTCTCACCTCAAGATATTGGCATCTCTTTGTACAAATAAACATGTTACACTACATTCTGCAAATATTTCAATGTTTAAATTTAATGCTTTAATAAATCTACTAATAAAACTCATTCCACCTAGCCATAATTGTTGATTTTGACTTTTCAATGCTTGACATTCTTTTCTTTACATAGCCTAGTTCATTATAAGCAATATTTAATAGCATTTATATGATGTAAATATTATAAAAAAATTACCTTATAACTGTGCTTATAATCCATTTTATAACTGTATCTATCGCTGGCGCCATTTCCACGTTGAATTGACTGATTGGTGACTGGTACATAACTTTAGAATTATTAATCCTTGCGCCGGTTTCTTTGCACTGTTTTCCCTTACTGCTTGAGACTACTGGTATTGGGCACATATTATTTCGAATAAAAATCAATATGTTTAGGTACGACTGGTTTTGAAACGCTGACCTTAGGATCGGGGTCACTACCACTTATTTCTCTTAATAAGTATATACATTCATATTAAACTAATATATACATAATAATAATAATCATCCTAGCCGGTTTCGGCTACAAGGACTGGCTTTTTGACTATATCTATGGGCTTGGGTGTTTAGCCCACATATGGCTGATATAACTTATTTTTGCGCTAAAGGTTCGACCACATACAGCGTTACGTATAATTATATTATATATACATACATACATTACCTACTCGAAGACTGCCAAGCTGTTTAAATATTATCGAAAACCGCCAATTTGCTTGTCACGTGGAATGTTTTTCCGCGCGACTAGTCCAAATATTGGTTCGCAAATACTATATTGCTAGCCAATATTTTTCCACTCGATATAATGTTTTCTTTCAAACGGTAAATCATGAAAACATTAGCACACTAAATTCAATTTCGACTGGTATATAAATTAAATTACTAGCTAATAAATAATTAGTTAGTCATAATTGAGAGTTAAAATAAAAAAAATCGATTAGCTACTAATCACTATTAAAATACTTTTGGTAAGTCGACCTTAAAGGTCATGAATTTGCAAACTGTAACGTAACCGTAACTACCTGCTGTGTTAAAACAAGGGCATGCACTATAACAGTATTTCAATCTCAAATTTTGAATAGAATTTTCTAGAACAAGTTCAAACTTCGAATAGAAAATCTCAATAGTGTTAATGTCTGATACTGGTTAATGACTTTGAACAACAGTGTTATTTTGATAATCATTGATAATGGCACAAGAAAGGACCAGCAATTCACACCTGTAGGAATGTTTAAAATAGCTTCAATTTGGTCACGTGAACCAAACACGAGTGTTCAATTTTGTGCTGGTATTCATATTTATTTTGTTATTTAAATATTTGTACAGTAGTTTAGTACATGGCTTCTTTCTTTAATTATTTGCAAAGACTTCGACGTGAGTAAACGGGTTGTTATAAGCCATCTTTAAATTGATAGTAACGCAGCAATCGATTTGTAAATTTTGTAATAAACATGGTAACTATCTTTACTAAGGTTTTTTAATGCTAGATTAGGCAAAAACTTTATTAAAAAACCAAAAGGTTGCGGTCAAATGAATACTATGTCATCATCATACGACCGATGTGGCGCAGCAGGCGCAGGTCAGTCTGCGACGCGGAGGTTGCGGGTCCCGGGTGTTCTGGGTATTTTCTATGTGTTATAAAAATCAGTCATCTAGAACCCATAACACAAGCTCTGCTTAGATTGGGGCTAGATGCTGCTGTGTGGATTGTCCAGAATTATTTTTTTATTTATAACTTCAATAATAATAATAATAATATAAACGTTTATTCTGTTACATAATTTTTTTTGACAAAAGTAGTTAATAATATTACAGTTGGTAACAAAAATGGCCACCACTCAGCATATGCTACAGCGCTAGTTTTCTGTGGTCGCCTAAAAAGTATGTGCGCGTATTAGCGGTACTGCAATACACGCTTATTTATACTTAACATTTCGCCGTTTAGTGCCACAGCGAAACTGATGAAATAATACACGAGACTTTTGATTAGACTTTTAGATTAATTTATTTTAATAAAATATTACAAAGCATGAGCGACTTGTGGAACTTGAGTAGACAGAGAGAGAAACAGTGTTGCTATCCTATTTTCACTATGCTTGTAATAAGTAGCTAGGGATGTAGCTACGTTGCGTCCTTAACTTCAACACCCTCCTCTGGACGCAAACCCATTGCTCTGATGAACAGTTCATGCTTTGGTCGATGCAGTCCTTTCGTCAAAGCATCAGCTACCATCTCTTGAGTGCTTTTGTAGTAGACGGTAACAAGTTTGCTGGCGATCTTTTCTCTCACAAAGTGGTAGCGGACATCAATATGTTTGCTGCGAGCGTGGTAGATGTCGTTACCTGAAATACTAATCGCACTTTGATTATCGCAATACAGTGTAATCGGAGTACCTGTGAGACTAGGCCAAAAATCTTCTTCCAATTGTTTAAGCCAGATAGCTTCTTGTATTGCCGTGGCCAATGACATATATTCTGCCTCAGTACTAGACAGAGCTATAGTTGGTTGTCTTTTTGAACACCAACTTATGGCGGCACCCTGAAAAATAAAAATATATCCAGAGCAGGATCTTCTATCCTCTGAATTAGTCGCCCAGTCGGCGTCGCAATAACCAACAATATTGCCGCTAGTTTTCTTGAATACTAGTTTTCTTGAAATGGTTCCTTTTAGGTATCGCAATATTCTTTTTAATGCTACCCAATGCTGTGAAGTTGGTTTATTGTTGTATCTACTTAGCGTATTTACCGCATAAGCTATGTCTGGTCTGGTTCCTTGTGATAGATACAACAGACATCCAATTACTTCTTGGTATGGAATGTTTTTCATAACGTCTTCTTCATTTTCAGCCTTCTTCAACTGTAGGCCAGGCTCACATGGCGTATAGACAGGCTTGCAGTCACTCATGTTAAAACGGCTGAGTATTTTCTCTACATACAGTGATTGATCAAGTGAAATTTCAGACATTTTTTGATCAATTTTATAGCCAATGCAACATTTTGCTCTACCAAGATCTTTCATTTTAAATTTTTCATTTAACTTAACTTTCATCTTCAGGGCAGTGTCTTCATTGTTAAATAGGTAGAGTAAGTCGTCCACATACACAGTTATAAATAGTATATCATTTTCATCAATTATTCTGTATTATATGCATGGATCCACTCTAGATCGTGACATGCCTATTTCTAGGAGAGCTGCATTTAGTTTCTTGTTCCACTGCCTGCTTGCCTGTTTTAGGCCATATACAGATTTTTTTAAATGACAAACCTTTTCACCATTTTCAAAATGTGGCGGCTGTGACACGTATATTTCTTCTTCAATCTCGCCTTGTAAAAATGCTGTTACGGCATCCATTTGGTAAATATTTAAATTGTATTTAACAGCCAATCCAATCACATATCTCATTGAAGAATAACGTATGACTGGAGCATATATTTCATGGTAGTCTATACCTTTTTTCTGTTGAAATCCTTTTACAACGAGTCTTGCTTTATATCGTGTTATTACGCCATTTTCATCTGCTTTGGTTTTGAAAACCCATTTGCATGCCAATACCTTTTTATTCTTAGGTGGGTCAACCAATGACCAGGTATTATTACTTATTAAAGACTGATATTCTTCAGTCATTGCCTCTAACCATTTATCTGCCTTTTTGCTATTTAGAGCTTCTGAAAGGCTTTGTGGGTCACTGTCTAAAATACTCATAGTAGATTCTGCATTACAAACAAAACTGGTTGGAGAAACCGTGCCTTCATCATAGTCATGTTCAGAAGATAAGTCAGATTCATGAATTTCTTTTCTTCGCGATGATCGAATAGCCATGTCTTGAGTTTTAATGACTCTACCCGGTGAGTATGTTGAATCTTCTAGATCAGTATAGTAATGAGATGATGAGCTTGAGCTGTGGTGTAACGTAGAGTCTGAGTTATCATTTCTCTCATCAGTTGAATTATTCTCAGTTTCTTCCGACTTTTCCTCAGACAGAGGTAAATTTACTATTTTAGACAACGGTAAGCATGTCTCTTCTGTACCATTTCTGATTTTTTCTCTTGATTTACTCTCTTTTTCTTTCTTTTCAGGTAGTGACTCATTGACATCATTGCCAATTTTATTTCTTTTTACGGTGGCTTCCAGGAATACAGCTTCTCTACTCGTGGTAGCTTTCTTACTCTTTGGGTCTATAAAACGGTAGCCCTTTATACCTTCACTGTATCCTACAAAAATCAACTCACGTGATTTAGCATCAAGCTTTTGCCGATGTTCTTTGGGTATTAGCACCATAGCCTTACATCCAAAAATCTTCATATGGCTTAAATCAGGTTTCTCGTTAGACCATACCTCTTCAGGGGTAATGTCAGAGAGGGCTCTTGTTGGTGAGCGATTGATTATATGCGCTGCCGTGACGACAGCTTCGCCCCAGTACTCCTTCTGTAATTGAGCATTTAACAACATACATTTAACTCTTTCAATAAGGGTTCTATTCATCCTCTCGCTTAAACCATTCTGTTCAGGTGTGTATGGATTGCTTGATTGGTGCAAAATCCCAAATTTCTTAAAATACTTATCAAAGTTATTGTTTTTGTATTCTTTGCCATTGTCACTCCTAAATTTCTTAATTTTTCTGTTTAGTTCATTTTCTACTCGGTTCTTGAATTCAATAAATTTTGAAAATACCTCATCTTTACCTTTAATCGGGTATACAAATACTTTTCGTGAGAAATCATCGATGAAAGTTACAAAGTACCTGGCACCTCCAAATGTTATTGTCTGCATCGGTCCACATACGTCGGAGTGGATGAGCTCTAGCAACTCAGTTGCCCGGGAGCCTTCACTTGGAAATGGCTGTCTTGTTTGCTTTCCTTCTATGCAACTTATACAAGTTATATTTTCTTTTGACGGCGACAATTTAACACCAGTTGTACAACATGGAATTTTATTCACATCAGTAAAGTTTAAATGACCCATTCGCTGGTGCCATAGATAGGTATCATTTTCAATCAAGGCTGGCATGGCATGGACTCCATCATTGGTAATATTCAGTCTATACATATCATTTACTACATGAGCACTCGCTACATGATTTCCATTTTGATTTAATATCTTGCATCCATTATCATTAAATTCAACTTTGCAACCACTCTTTATCATTTTGCTCACTGATATTAAATTTGTTGACAGTTCAGGTACATATAAAACATTTCTCACCTGTATTTTATTGCTATTTCCTTGTGCATCTGGTACTCTGATGGTAACATTACCACAACTTTTCACACGGAGCACTTTGTTGTCAGCAATTCTGATGGTGGTTACAGGTGGTGCAGTCTCATTGTCCAGCCAATCTCTGTGCATTGTCATATGCATTGATGCACCGGAGTCAACGTACCAGTTCAGTGAGCCGTTGGCTGTGGTTGCTGAAAAAGCCGCAATAAAACCATTACTTTTATCATTAGTTTTATCATCACTAGTTTTATTTTTTCTATGCCAACAATTCTTGCCTATGTGGCCAAATTTATTACAATTAAAACATTTAGGCCCTTTTGATTTTTGTGGTTGCTGTTTATTACTACTTTGTTTAGACTGATTTTTAGAGTTTGAGTAAAATGCGCTTGTTTCAGTTGATTTAATTTCCTGCAACAATTTAGTTTTAATCGAATCTGCACAGATTTTAACTCCAGAACTCTCCATGGCCATTATCATGGGCTTGTAGTTATCTGGCAAGCCCGCCAGCATTAATGTTCCGAGCCACTCATCGTCAACCTTAAAGTTTATATTTCTTAACCGATGTGCAGAGGACATAATTTTATTCACATACTCCTCTATGCTTGCACTCGTTTCTAAGGTTGTATTTATCAAGTCTTTCAGCAGGCCAACTTTACGGGTTAGACCTGAATCCTCAAAAGCCCGAGACAAATTGTCCCACACCTCTTTAGCTGTTTTAGCTTCTTGTACGTGGACGTATATAATCGAATCGATTAATAAAATCAATTTGGACTTAGCTTTGATGTCTTTCTTCGTGTCCTCAGTGCCGCTAACGACACATTCCCACAGTTCTTCGAGCTGTAAAAATGCCTTTACTGCGAAACTCCATGTGGCATAGTTATCTCTCCCAGTTAGCTTTTCAATGCTCATTACTCCATTGTGATTATTTGACGACATTTTGCTGAAATATGCTGAAAGAGAAACCTAATCCTATTGCCAGTGAAGCCGGCGGCAACGTGTCGATATTTGAGGTTATGCACACGACTTTTTTAAATACGACGAGAAAACTTCTAATTTTTATCTGCAGGCATGAGACGGCCCATAACCTGATGAAATAATACGCGAGACTTTTGATTAGACTTTTAGATTAATTTATTTTAATAAAATATTACAAAGCATGAGCGACTTGTGGAACTTGAGTAGACAGAGAGAGAAACAGTGTTGCTATCCTATTTTCACTATGCTTGTAATAAGTAGCTAGGGATGTAGCTACGTTGCGTCCTTAACTTCAACAGAAACGAATACTAATTAAAAAATTGAATAAAACGGTGAAAACACATGAAACATCGCTTCAATAAGCAACACCTGTATCTACATTAAACAGTATTGTCTTCCGTCTGTTAGACCAGTTTGCCGGCAACATTGTCTACTGTTTGGTTGACGTTTGTATTCGTTGATGACGCTCACTCCTGTTGCAAACAGTTTGCGTCTATTGATACAGTATAACTTATACAAGAGACTTTCATTGGGCTCGTAGGCTGGTTGTTCGTTAAACTTTATTGTAGCTTGAAACAATTAATATAAAATACAATAGTGTTCTAGGAACTCTATTGTCCTATGCCCTTATTCTAAAACTGTAATTTTCATCGGCTAACTAAGTATTGTCTTTGTCATTCTTATGTCAATGAACAAAGACTGATAGATTTGAAAAACACATTATCTATCAGAAGTTAAACTAGAGTATTATTGATGTAGATATTGTTATGTCCATACAAACATACAGCCGATCGCCCATTTATGTGGCCCCACGTAACCTGACTCGACAGGTAAAAGAATTTTAAATCGATAACCTGTTTGTGTTATTTTTGTTTATCGTACACTTCTAGCGTGCACTGAGGACTCATGTCAGTTCATATCGGTTGTCGAGTTAGGCTTCCTAGGTGGGCAAATCGCCTTACAGCTCAATATCGCGGCACTTGTAGTTTATGATACAGAAAATCTTAGAGTGGGGTCAGCTGGCTTACTTTAAAAATGACTGTAATTACAAAACAGAACGAAACGCAAACAAAAAATGGAGCACTTAACTACCATAAAGTTCCATACAATTTATTTCACTGTCACGTGCTGTCTTCGGGACCAATAGCGGAACTAGTGTGATTAATGGTTCGAATTACGAAATTTCGATCCGTCTTCGGAATAATGTCTTATGATTGGCCTGGACTATGTATTGTAACTGTTGGGTTTAAAAAAAAATACTCCGTTGTCTGAAATACGATCATATTGTAACTTTGCATTATACGTAGTTCACCACGCAAGCAAAACCGCGAGAATAAGCGATGACGTACCAAATTTTTTACCTGGTGGTTGGACTCATCAGCTAGAGTCCATCTTGGTGGGTACCACAGTGTCCGCTCCGCAGTGCCAGATATTCTTCCTCCAAGCAGTAGTGTGCAAGCATTACTGTGTTTAGGTATGAAGGGCACTGTAGCAAGTGAAATTAATGGGCGAAAGAGACCTAACAACAACGTCTCGGGGTGTTGAGCGCAGTGTAGTGCCACGCAGAACTTGAAACTTTAAGCTTTGGGTGGCACTGCATCTGTTATGGTCAGGCGTAGTGCTTAACATTAGGCAGGCGACATGATCGTATTGTCACGCCATGAAAATTGTTAAGAGCGAGTACCTAGGTAACTACTTAGTATGTTAACCATTTTGTTGTAAACATGCCTTTCTTTGAGGAACATTAGCTTCCTTACTTCAGTGTGGAAAGTCTGACGTACTGTCGCATTGTAATTAGTTTTACTTGTTCTAGTAAGAATTTAAATAATAGTACAGTGGCAAGGTCAAGTTCTTGGAAAATTATAAGCTACTGACGGTATTGCATTAAATAAAACCTCGTTGAATTTCCTAAATATAAATAAAGTTTTTATCAAACGTTTCATTCTGCATCAGATTCTACTTAGGTATTCAAGACATTTAATGCCTACATACGCTACCTGGTGAGATTTTCACTTATTCTTTTCAAAAGTATTTTTTTATAAGAAAAACAAGCAAATCACATTTTAATTTTTAAAGTTTTCAAATTTTATTCAACTATACAACAATAATAATTTTATTAACTAACAAAACAAACTTAAATGCCCAGAACTCGAAAACTTTAACTGTGTCAAAAATGTATTCTCGAAGCAACGCGCTCAAAGCAAAAAACATTATGACGTTTTAGGCCGGAAGTTAATACAATATCGTTTGAATTAGGAATAGGTGCAGTTCCGGCACAGAATACAATGACATACTCAAGCATTACAGAAGTGTCACTAATAACATCGATTTAATTTAAATCGATGCTGACACAGAAAGCAGAGTTGCAACATTTACTTGTAAACATTTTTTTAGCTTTTTTAGGATCATTGAAAAACAGATAGAAACTCAGCCGTGTTTGTTACCAGATTCTCTTGGACATCTGGAACTGGTATAAATTCTCCAAGCATTTCAAAATGGTTTTTGTGATTTATTTGAATGTGTGACTTTAAATCTATTGCATGTTTGAAAATATTTTTTTTATATCATAGTAAACATACATATTTACAACTTATATCTTTGAAGTTAGCATTGTTTTTCCCCCTTATTCTTAAAAGAACCTGTCATTCTACTAACGGCTAAGTGTTGTCTTTCCTTGTGTCATTTTAATAGACTAGGACGTAGTGTGTGCTAAACTTAATCATTTTCAATAAAAACTTCAGCAATACATTTACACCAACATGAGTAAGGACTGCAGGAAAGTAAGCAGTTTAATTCAGAACAATTTACAGATGCGTAATAAAAAAGTATGTATATTTGGAAGTGACTAGGCTTAGTTCCGTCTTTCGAACACATTTGATACCGACTTCAAAGTCACGCGACGTAAAGTAGCATGCGTTGTCACTGATGTTTATTAGAACAATTCATAGGTTATTAATAACCGTTAGATAAAATACCTTTGTCACGTGTGACTTTTGTTCACGATGCGACTTATGTCACACACATGAAATATCATGCAAAGAAAGCCAGTTAGTTTTAATCAAAAGATAGAGTGATTCAAGAGGATGGTTTGTACGTATAGTTTAAGCACATATGCAAAGCCGGGGTGGGTTGCTAGTTTAACTATAAATTAATATTATTCATAATGACGTATGGTTGTTAGATGTGGTTTTGGTGCGTGAGAGCGATGAGGTGCGAGAAGTGTTGGTTGCCAGCATAGAAGGTGTAGTCCCCATTGATTCCTATCATCCGGCATTGGATATCGAGGTAAGAGTAGATTTGACTCATTACTCAGATAAAATTGCGCCTAGTAATATTGATCCAATTAAGGATTGGAACTTTAATAAATGCGATTTTGTATTACTTTATGACTTGCTAGCTACAGTTTCTTGGGATAATGTTTTACTATGTGGCGATGTAAATAGTGCTACTAGTACCTTTTATAGCATTATCTATAACATCTTTGACACTTGCATGCCTAAGAAAAATCGTAAGAGATTAGTAAATAGGCGATATCCTACGTGGTTCACACCAGACATCATTTGTGACATTAGGCTCAAAGCGAAACTTCACGCTGACTGGAAACGCACCAAATCAGTGATATCTTATAAATCTTTTTCAGATCTTCGATCTTCTCTTAAGTCTCGTGCAGCATCTGCTTACAGCTTGTATATGCGTCGTATAGAGAGTAATATTGCATCAAACCCACGTGCTTTTTGGCGCCATATCTCAAGTCTACGCACGAAGGGTGGTTTTGAGCCTCAAATTTCATACCAGGGTGAATGTTGTTCGGGAGTTGGGGCAGCGGAGGCATTTGCTGACTTTTTTGCATCTGTATTCCTTTCAGATGTACCATCACTGAGTGCAAATGATGCTAATCGCTTTGATGGTAGTTCCAATGGTAATTACATTAATATTTCTCATTTTACTCCCATGAATGTTTTAAACGGAATCACGAAATTAAAGACAGGTAACTCAGTGGGACCGGATGGCATTCCTTCAGGCATTTTGAAACAAATGAAGACTTATTTTGTTTCTCCACTATACTACATTTTTAATCTAGCCTTAAAAACTGGTGTTTATCCTTCGTACTGGAAAATATCGAGAGTGACCCCAATTCCAAAAACTTCTAACAGATTGGTCGTGGAAGAGTATAGACCGATTGCAATTCTGCCATTACCTGCAAAGGTTTTCGAAAATGTTCTTCACAAGCAAATTTTTGAACAAGTTGAAATATTTTTAAGTGATGCTCAGCATGGTTTTAGACACAAGAGATCGGTCAATACCAATTTACTGACTCTGGTGGAGTATGTTTCTATACAGCTTGATCGTGGACGGCAGGTAGACGTGCTCTATTTTGATTTCCGGAAAGCGTTCGATAGAGTCAACAACGACATACTGTTGACAAAACTTAGCGCCATAGGCTTCGCTCCAAATCTACTACGACTTGTGGCTGACTATCTACGCGATCGACAGCAGTATGTCAGGCTGGGCATATACGAGTCTAAGCCCTATCACACGCGCTCCGGAGTCAGCCAGGGATCTGTGCTGGGTCCTTTGTTTTTTTTTATTAATGGTAAACGACTTGCCTGCCTGTCTTGAATTTGCCAAATGCCTCCTTTACGCGGACGATTTAAAGATGTATTCCGTTATCGGGTCTCTGGAGGATTGCTTATTACTACAGCGTGACATCGATGCAGTTTGCCAAGGGAACATTGATAATTAAATGGAATTTAATCTCACTAAGTGCTCCGTTATGACTTTTGGTCGAGTGCGGCATCCAATATCCTTCGATTACAAAATTCACGGTGATGTGATCCCACGATTAGCTGTGATGAGGGATTTGGGAGTCGCTTTCGACCAGAAGCTAACGTTTCATGAACACATTGCTACTGTTGCTAGGGAATCCTTCCGGAGGCTCGGCTTTGTTTTGAGAAATGCTCGTGCTTTTAAGAATGAGCATGTTGTCAGGCTCCTATTCAGTACTTTGGTTCGGAGCAAGCTTGAGGCCAGCTCTTGTGTCTGGAATCCATGTGAACGCACTTATGCTCTTCGATTAGAGAAAGTTCAGAAGGCATTCCTTAGGTTCCTTTACAAATACAGGTTAGGGTATTACCCTTTCTTGTATCCGACCAAGTTCCTCTTGGGATACTTAGGCTATAACTCTTTGGAAACCAGACGAGCGCAAGATCAGATCACTACTGTATGTAAAGTGTTCCGCGGAACGATCGACGCGCCTGACTTGCTTAATGGGTCACTTCTACTCTTTGTACCTGACAATTATCTTCGGCTCAGAAAACACAAACTCTTTGTCCCACCCGCCTGTCGCACTGTAGCGCGCGCTAACTCTCCCTTGCCTAGAACCCTCACTGCTCTCAACCACCTTATCAAAGCCAACCCGGACGTCGATATTTTCACAGACGAATGGATAAAATTAATGTTGGTATGCCTTAAATATTGTGAGGCAGATAGTTGACGGTTCTTTATCTCGTTAAAATTGTATAGTTATAATCATAATATTTTCTTTAGTTTTAATCTATTTTCTAATTTATTATCTATTATTTTATGTTAAACTTTAATTTTATTGACATTTTATAATTTTTTATTATTGTTGTTATTAATTGTAGTATTGATAATTTGACATTGTATGATGTTTTTAATAATTAGTGTAATTGGTGTTTTTGTGCCGTTCTAATTATCAAATAAATAATCAATAATGGTGCTTGTCGGCTATCAATTTTCCATCAGTTGATAACTTTTGTGATAAGGTTTTCGCTGAAAAATCCCTGCTCCCATGATCACTAACTGCCAATTATACTCATATGCTAATAACATGCGTAGGTACTTATAATCCTCAGATTTGTTCATAATTTCATTTTAATTCGCATTAACGCAAGCCCTTTATTTGTCGCGGTTTAACTAACAAAGAAACACTATTGTTTAGTTTCCACACGCAGTTATATTGTTACTACTTGAGACAGTTACACGTAATTTGCCACAAAAAATAGCAACACGCAACAGTCGACCTTGCTAGCGGAACAGCTGATTTCAACGAATGAAAAAAGTTTAATTTCGCTCATCGCGGAGACGGAGTATTGAATCGAGATACGATTTGTTTCGATTGCGCACTCGATACTCGGCCCCGCGTTCCGGAGCGAGCGCTGTGGTCACCGACTGATTTCAAATCGACGAGGAAAAACAAAACGTTTTCGTATTTTAATCGGTCGCCATTACGAGGTCGCCGCGACGCGCGAGAGCGCTCGCCGTGACAGTGACAATGACACTTTTAAATTTTTTAATTCGGAATGATTGACTGGTGAAGGCTTCCGATTGGTGTATAAATAAGGCCGCGTCAGAAACATGATATAGCGTTCGGTTACGTTACTGTGGTTACGTTAGTAAACAATGTAATTTTCTAAAAATACCTTCACGTAATAGGTCCACATCAAACAATTTTATTTACGTTTACCCTTTTCTATTTAGAAAATACGTAAGAGCCAAATATTTATAAATAAAATGTAAATAATTCCTAACCTAACAAAATTCATAAGATATTGGCAAATCAACAAATATTTAGCCACACACTGCTGTTACTAACTCAGCAAATGTTGACTCTTACCACAGAATATCCAAATAGTGCTCTTTCTGACTTCTGTTTGTATAAATCTCGCTGTCACCACCTTGTGGAACGAGTCGCACTGAATCCCCTCTTCCCGTCACTATTTTGCTGGTCACTGTATTTAGATGCCAAATGCCCTGCATACATGATGCTAAGACCTCAGGAACCCTAAAAACTAAGGTTTGGCACCCGATTAGATTAGAAAACAAGGATTGCTGCTAGCTTTACACGATGTATAAAATAAAATACAATTTGTCAGGGTCGCGATTTGTCAACAGGATCCTGTCTCCATTCAAATAGTTGAGCCAGATAAAGGAAGTGGGGCAACAGGACATAGCTATTTGAGCCACAGAGTGAACAACAAAGTCAAACTATTGAATTACGATAGTCACTCACAACCGGACCTAGACATACTTTGATAAAAGGGCGTTGGTTGAATGATCTAAGTTTTTGGTCTGTTTTATATCTAAATAAAAGGACAGGGAAGAAGAAATTAAGCTTGATAACTTTTGAAAACAATAGTTGATTTCGTCGTACTGCATAGTTGTGCATGTTGTGTTTAAAAAGTTCATGTTGCATCCATGTTGTTAATATGTTTATTAAAAACGATAACATCGAAGACATGGTCAACAACTACTATTTATTAATGTTTATCTGGGTCAGATGGTTCAACTAAGGTCCAACTTTGACATCGCGAGGTCTTCGACCTCAAGACAAAAACCGTGTTCCTACATTCAAGTTGATATAAATAATTACTTACATTTTAGAGTAAATTTACCTACCTACCTGTTTGATGTAAACGAAGTAAATTTCATTTTAAATCACGGCAAAGAAACCATTTTACTATCAATCAAACCAATTTATGTTACAATGAAGATAATTTTATGCGTTTTATCTTGTTACAATTTCAACTTTTATTGATCTTTAAAGGCCTTTAAAATGACCCAGTTCATTAAAATCACTTTATAGTTTTCGTGGTAGGTACTGATCGATAAACAAGCCCAAAATGTAGGCACACTTATGTACTAATATAAATTGTAATTATTTAATTAGTTTGTCGAGCGACTTGGTACGGACAATGTAAATAAAGCTAACAAACAAATAAAAAAAACAATCAATTGTCATTATTTTCCTCTGGCTTCTGAGAAATGTTACCTGTGGGTAGATTATTTTCTTAACATCCTTCAACTCGTATAAACTGTAGCGAATGCAGTCATTTATAATTTGTAATACAAATGCTTTTATCTAAACACAGCGTTTCTGTGATTGATTGCCTAGTCTTTTTATTTGAACGGCAAGTCAATAAATATTCTTGGATGAATACTAATGATTTTAAAAATATAATATACTTAGTATTATTACTAATAACTTTAATGTTATACAGAGTGTTTAAAATAGCACATAATATTATGAATTGATAATCTCAAAATCTATGTCTCAGTTCAAAGGCTGATTGAGGGTATAGAGGTCTACGAGTCAACTACGCGTTACGACAAAATATTGGATTCTGCATTTCCTCTATAATTTTACCATCATTATACACTGACCGTTTCCATAATAAATGTGAAATATTACGTGAAACTTTGTACGCGGAATGCCATTAAAGTAACATCAATGACTCGTTGCGCGATCCGCAGTTAAGTATGATCACAGAACACTGTATAGTATTGATGTATGGTTTACGACGCACATAGATCACAGTTAACAAAGTCTACTGAATACTAAAGTTGTTTATAATTTGTCGTAAGTACAACATTTTAAAAGGACTCTTTTGAAAACAATAAGGTCTCAAACATTGCGTTAATCTTTAAAATGTTTATGGAATTCCATGTTATTACGAGCTCCTTGTGGCATTGCTAACACAGACAACGTTTCTTGGTCATCCTTTGTCATATTTTTGTGTTTGTTTTCATAAGGATCATTGCGTGGAGCTTAGATTAGAAAAACGTAGCTCAAAGATAACATTTTGTTGTTCCAGAGCGAGTCGAGCTACACTTCATCGGAGGAGAGGTGCGGCGGCGGCGAGCGGCACGCCGTGCTCAGCTACGAGCAGGTGCGGCGCCTCAACGACGTAATGGACGAGGTGGTGCCCATCCACGGGCGCGGCAACTTCCCCACGCTGCACGTGCGCCTGCGCGAGCTGGTGGCGGGCGTGCGCGCGCGCCTGGAGGCCGGCGTGGCGGAGGGCGGCGCCGGCGTCACCGTGCGCGACGTGCGCCTCAACGGCGGCGCTGCCAGCTCCGTGCTCGCGGACCGCGCGCAGCCCTACTCCGACATCGACCTCATCTTCACCGCGGACCTGCCCACGCCGCGCCACTGCGACCGTGTGAAGGCGGCCGTGCTGGGCCACCTGGCCACGCTGATGCCGCCGGCGACGCCGCGCCGCCGCGCCTGCCCGGCCGGCCTGAAGGAGGCCTACGTCTCGAAGTTGGTCCGCGTCAATTCGGACGGGGACCGCTGGTCGCTGATCTCGCTCGGCAACTCGCGCGGCCACAAGACGGTCGAGCTGAAGTTCGTCGATACGATGCGGCGCCAGTTCGAGTTCTCGGTGGACTCGTTTCAGATCGCGCTCGACTCGCTGCTCGCGTTTCACGAGTGCGCGGCGCTCCCGATCGGCGAGAACTTTTACCCGACGGTCGTTGGAGAGTCGGTGTTCGGCGACTACGGCGAGGCTCTCTGCCATCTCGCCGAGAAGTTGATCGCGACGCGCCAGCCGGAGGAGATCCGCGGCGGCGGGCTGCTCAAGTACTGCGCGCTGCTCGCGAAGGGCTACCGGCCGGCGCGGCCGGACAAGATCAAAATCCTCGAGCGCTACATGTGCTCGCGGTTCTTCATCGACTTCTCCGAGCTCGGCCAGCAGCGCGCCAAGCTCGAGGCCTACCTCCGGAACCACTTCGTCGGTCGCGAAGAGGAAGCGCTCAAACACAGGTAAGGGTCGAGCTTACTACCATACCATAACATTCAGCTCTACATATTTTTCTATACGTTGACTTTCATCGAACCCGTTCGCTGGTGGGCCACCAGCACATCGAGGGAACAGGGATTAGAACTTCATGAACACACCTTCTCTTTGTCCGATCACCTTGTCCTTTACTTTATGTCTTCTGTTACCGGCAAATATTGGCAAAATCAATGCATGCCAAACCATTTTTGATCTTTGACGATCTCCGCTTCACCGGTAAGGCCCAGGGTCCCAGTTGTAAGAGTTGCCACGGCTCGTACCTCGTACCGATCATCTGCTTCCGTCCGCAGGTACCTGACGCTGCTGCACAGCGTGGTGCGCGAGTCCACCGTGTGCCTGATGGGGCACGAGCGGCGGCAGACGCTGGCTCTCATCGAGGCGCTGGCGTGCCGCGAGCTGTGCGCGCGCGCGCCGCTGCTGTACGCGCCGCAGCAGGTCGCCGTGCAGCACTACTACGTGTGCGTGTGCGCCGCCTGCGCCCCGCCCGCCTGCGCCGCCTGCGCCGCCTGCGCCGCCTGCGCCGAGTGCTGCCGCCCGCGCCTGTGCCCGGCGTGACGCACGCGCGTGCCGGCGCCGGGCGAGGGACGCGGTCCGCGCGACTAGACTAACTGCAGCCGCACTCCCTGCGCGTTGACCCGTCAATGTGTTGGCAGTGCGGGGGTTGGTCGCCGCCGGCGCCGGTCGGCGTCGCTCCTCCGGACGCGAGAGAGTGAGCTGACCGGCAATCGCTCGTCGCTTTCGGGACGCGGACCGAAGATTGTGCGTATATATATTTTGCTAGAACGACAGAGATTTGGATGGCGGTTCCGGCCGCAGCCCAGGCCGCGCCGGGCCGCCGCCGGGCCGGATTCGATGTGGGTTCGCAGACGTGCGTGGAAGTTCCGTTCCTGATGCAGATATCTATTTTACTACGTATTTATCGATCCGAAGGATATAACTATGTATACACTCTCGTCTTGTGATCGCTCTAGTATTGTATGCGGCTTGGCGTAACGTGTAACAAATTAAGATTAACGGAGAAAATTAGAAAATCAAAAAATATAATATTCTAAGGTATGTACAATATTAAAGTTCACCCCTTATTAACATAAATAAAATATTTTAAGAACGTTTACAAGTAGCGGAGTCAGATTAGTAGCAGAGTACTTATGAACATGTTTTTTTTACTATAAACGTTTCATCGATTACGATTATTAAGCTGTAGATCGTATGAAAAATGTGATTTAATTGTTGTAGATTAACATGTTGTCGAAGATTATAATTATATACCTACTTACATAACACTATGTAGTATAAATCCAATAGAGATATACTATTATTGTTGTATTTTAATAAAATATAGATATAAATAATGAACGATTAATGTGAACAGTGTCCGGCCAATACGTGCATGTCTTAGATATTTTGCCAATGCGTATAATATGATACTACGGTATGTTATAATATAATATACAAATTATATTGCATGAAATTATATGTAGCGCTTAAATAAGCAGTTGTTATAATCTATTTTTGAGTAGCGATGTTATATCCGGAGTAATCAAGTACAACCATTACTAGTGTAATCTATGTTTATATTAACTTCGGAACAATTTATCGAGTTTATGAACGAATTTCCGACTTGCTCACTATCGAACCAAAATTTAAGATCTCATTTTTATAAACTCTTTGAAATCTCGGTAGGCTTGGCTCCTATCCGCATTTTAGACTCGCATCATTTTGACTATTGTCTTTCTAAATGTCTATTATAAAGGATCTTTGTATGATTCGTTCCTCAGATGAGTCAATCGGTTTGGTAAAGGAACGCGTTGCAATCAAAGCTTGTATTTGTACTTAACAACTCTAGGTAATGGAACGTAAGGTGAGCCATCGGATCCTAAATATTCAATTATATCAGTACTTATAACTAAATGAAGTACATAATATTAGTTAACGAAATGTAAACTATATTCCATTTGTACTAAGAGTGAATGTAAGTTAATTATCATTAGTGTTAACTTGCTATTATCGAGACAGGCCTCTAAGTTGTGATTTGTAGTCTTTTCGACAGATGTTTTAAGTCATCTCTATTATCTTATTAAAAATACATAACTGTGATTGTTAAAATATATCTGTGTAGATCGGCTTTTCGCAGAATCAGTTTATAACTACCTCCATGCGTGAATTTGAGTAGGTACTACGAATTTTTAATGCCGTTACATTTTTGATTCTCTTTAAGCTACTGTAAATTAAAATATCAGTCATAGTTCTGCTTGTTAATATTATAAGTAGATGACAAAGCTGTCAATGAATAAAATATATGATCAATAATCTAACTTTATTTTATAACTTGCTACCAATTTTCACTATAAATGTTAAACAAACTGGGGAATGATTTGTATATTTTGATTGCGATGTTGTATATGGCCGATAGTGAAAACTGGTACAATGTTCGACGAAGCTCTTCCATGTATAACAGCTTCCTTAAGTACGGTCTAAATTTATATAACTTTTTTTAAAAGAAAGACATTGCATTATAGTTTAGTTTTTATTTAAGTTACCAACAGTTTTCAGCTAGCGTTTATATTATAATATTCTAATGATAACTGGTAAGACGGCGTTTGCGTGTTGTTTTCTAAAAAATATTAAAAGATTCTAATAAAGTGGATTAAAATATTTTAGGTACATATTTAATGTGTTTTTAATGAAGTAACGCCTGTAGTATAGAGTTTTTGTATATTATACATGATTTTTCTTTTCTTAAATTGTCGTATTTGCTGGCGGCTTTTAATAGAAGTATGTTGCGACAGCAAGCGAAAGCGCATTGAATAATGTAAGCGGCAATCTTAGCATTGCATACTTGTGCAGCCGATGACAAAATTTAACACGATGCATTTACTTTACGCGAAAGTCAACAATTTTGTCAATTTAAAATCAATTTTATAGTATTTACTGTTATAGGAAATAAATTCTGATGAACTCATTGTTTATTAAATACTTTAAAAGTTAATGTTAACAACAATGTATGAAAACCTATGCCAAAAACATTTTGTAAAGAAAGCCACATACTTTAGATTCTGCATTTTATGCCTATCATGCATATTCAAATTTCCCAACTCTCGTTAACAAGAAAAGGAGGGTTTACTTATGACTGCATGATTTCGGAGAGGAATTCCGGCATAACCATAGTACCGTAACGTGTGTGGCTTCTATAAAAAGAGCTCCACACAATCAGTGGACCTGCCGAAAATTTAACTGATTGTCAGTCAGTTTGGTTAGTTTTCTCGTCTCACGCGCTCCTGTATGTCCATGTGCAACTCTGCTACGCCGGCTACGAAACCTTCTTGCCTAAAGTGTGGAGCGTGCTTTAGAAAATAGTTGAACTATTGGATTGTATCAATAATATAGAGTCTTGGCGATATTATTTTACGAATCACGCAGGCGCCCATAATAATGCGGTGTTTCTGAACTAAGGTCTTCCCAAACAGCAGTGGCGCGACATAAAACTATTTGATGCAATATATTTCCAGGGATAATCTGCCTGCTTAAAACTTATTAACTTAGTTGAACAATAAACTTACATTAAAAGTCCGGTCAAAATTAGGAATTCTAATGCTCGATTTGTGCTAAACAAGGATTTTAATGTGTTAATCTAGTGTTTTTAGTAAAACTTGCAACCTTTTTTTAAACTATTTTCAATTAATTTTTTATTATAGTCCTATCAACTAAAGTAAACCACAAACGGTCAAGTCATTGTATCAAATTGAGGTCGAAAACATTTGTCACACAATTTTGACGGTGAATCTTAATATCTGGCCTATACCGAGACAGATTGTAAGTGGTCAACTTCGATGCAAAGTACTACAAAAAAAGTATTTGCTTATAAATTGGTTCCTAAAAAAAGCCCTGAACTAAGTTACTGAGTGAATTTTCCAGTAAGCATAAGGTGATGTTAGAAATATAATATTTCCGAGAACAAGTATGTTTGCACAAGTATTAAAACTATTGTAGAGAATGATTATAATTAAACAGCCTTTACTTCCCGAACGACAAAATAATAGTTACTGCACTTTAACGCATAATGTATATTTTATCTGTTGTTGTAAAAGTAAAGTGGTTTGCTGATAAAATACTGCAAAGTTACTGCTGAAAAACAAGTCAATTCATCATCTGTTAAGTATTATATCTCTGCAAATTAGCAGAGACTAACATATTAGGCGATAAAACGTAGCTTGCGCCACTGCTGTTTGTACAACCTTGTGGTTACCGAACGACGCAATGTCGACTCTATCGCTCATATGTTAAAAGCGAACGCTCGACATACCGACTCTCTAGTTTATGGGTTTGCTAGGTCATATAGCCTTACCTTTTATAAGCTTAATATTAGGTTTATCAAACATATTATTTTAATTATTAGTTTATATTTTTCTCTTCCAAGTTGCCTGTTTCGTAGACGAGGCGTTAACTCGCTATGTTGTTGCGATTCATAATGATTACTATATATTTGTGAGGAGTTTTAAGCTATTGTAAATTTTACAGAAAATTAAATAAAAATGTTGTGAAAAATAAATTATAAAAAAAGTGATAAACAGTGATATGTGTATTTTATTTCTAACACCCTTCTTTCTATCTTAAACAAATATAATCAAATAATCAAATATTGTCAAATAATCAAAATCGGTGGAAGATGAAGGCTCAAAATCGCTCTTTGGTGGAGACAATGTCCAGCAGTAGACTTCACTCGGCTAATATATAATGATGTGATGATGACGATGATGAATCAAATATTTGTACCCCAATTGCGAGTTATTTGATAAACAAGTCAGCACACTAAGGGAATACTAAAGATTTGGGTTTAAATAAATAAATAAATAATGCTGGACAATCCACACAGCATCATCTAGCCCAAGGTAAGCTACTGTTAACAGAGCTGTGTTATGAGTACTAGATGACTGATATATACTTAATACAATACAATACATAGATTGATATTTTTTAATATATAATATATAGAAAGATCCAAAACACCCGGAGCAAATATTTGTAGATCGTACAAACATTTGATCCCATGCGGGAATCGAACCCGCAACCTCCGCGTCGCAGGCAGCCCTGCGCCCGCTTCGCCACATCGGTTGTCGTTTACAATTTAATATTAAATTCAACATCCAAGCTCCGATTTGTGAGTTAGACAGGAGTAGCGGTATCGTAGCTCAAATACTTAAATCAACTGATCAAGATCATATTTACATCACACGTGTACTAGAAAGGGCATCGACCTTGGCATTGAAAGCAGGAAGCTCCAACAGAAGCTGGACAAACTGCAAGCATTAGAATATACAGAGAAGAGTTCACATAAAAGAAAATGCAGCAATTTTATTGCAAAATTATCTTTTAACTTTAGTCAAGAAATTTAAAGTGACCTGCATCACAACAAAATAGTGAGTGTTTATTACCAAAATATTTTTCCATTTTATGTTAGTAGAGTTAATTGTGATAGAGTTCGTCCGGGGAAGAACTACCACCCTATTTCTGGCGATAAGCAGTATCGCTGCTGTGTTCCGCTTCCAAAGGTATGGTTTCCGGTAAAATTACAGGCATATGAGACTTTAGTTAGATCTACGTCTCGGGGTGGCCACCCGCGAGTGATATTCGGTATTGCAAGCCAATAGGCTGAGGTAACCGCATCGCATACTATCAGGTAGACCATTACGCGTATTTGCAACTTTAGTTACTAAAAACTAAAAACGATCAGGAGGCTTGTGAAGCCCACGATTTATGTTTACACTGTTGTAAGCCGCCTACGTAGTACTAATATCTGTTCTGAGCCGCCGGCGCTGGTGGAGACCGATGTGGCGGGCTTATTTACAATCTAGCCGGGGTTTAAGATCCGCGTGGTTGATTATAACTCGTAGAAGACTAGTTTCCTAGCGACTTGCTGTCGATTCGGACAAAATTTATTGGGACATAGTGTCCCAATAAATTTTGTCTGTTTTAATTAAACTGACTCAGCTGTAGCAATATCAGAAGGCTGTCATGACGATGTAAACCATCAGTCAACCTAAACACAAAACAAAACAGGATAAATCTGATATCCAATTAATCTTGCCTTCCTTGTAACAGAATAAAACCGTTAAAATTCTTATTCCGTCAGTCAGATACTGATAGATTGAATCTATTATTTTCAGGATCAATGTCCCAGCTGAGCTTATTTAGGGCACCTTTGCATAATGGGATTCGAGGCGCATGTTTGCGCATTCTGTTTTCTCCGAACTTGGAGCTGGGTTATGGAATACATTTTGTACGAATATGTGCTTACGTAAGTAGATTTAACTGGATGTGAAAGATATTGAAGATAGTTCTACAGATAGTTCAAGAGGCTGTTTTGTATTTATCTTACTCCGAAAATGAATAATCTTATTTTATAAAAAAAATTACTCGTTTACTAAACTGAATAATCTACAATTTAATTGATCTTTGTAAAATTTTCTGATATATTGTTAGTCGGTCTGTCGGCTCTATTTTGAATGCAACAGTGTCCTATATCATTTGGAGATTTTTTTTTAAAGTAGCTCGTATACAGCCTAGAATTGAACCGAGACACTCACACAAAACTTATTATTTATTATTATTATTTATTTATTAATTATGAGCTAATAATATATTTCTTAGTTCATATTTATTGCAACATTGCACACTCCTCCACGAATCCATTTTATCAGAAGCGATAAGTAACTGAATAACAAACTAACAGGGCCATCGACTGATACTTGCCCCCACAGATAGCATATCTGTTAGTATCGATGTCCCACGTGGGTGATTGGAGATTGCAAAGTCATGATCAAGGGATCAAAATCTACTTGAATAGTCAGTCATCACCACCGTGATCCTATTTCCTACATCTGACATGTTACAGTCAAAAAGCGAAAATCAATCAATTTCGCTTGAGACCATCATCGTCAATACATTAGATGTATTTCGCAGTTAATACCTAATGAACCACCCTGCTGTAAATTCTAAAAGGCATGGTTGCATATAGACCTACATCTACATGCAGAGCCTAAATCGCTAGACCTAAAAATTTCAAACTTGTAGGGTCTATTTATAGTGTACCGAAATAGCACAAACAACTTAGAGGACGTAACGGAAAGATTTACAAAAAAATAAACTTATTTTTTTGTAATTTTTAAAACACCTACTAAATATGTTTTTATTAAATAAATACAACATAAAAAATAGTGTAATAGCATTGACTTTTTTTATACGATTTTTTTAAAACCACATCTTAGCGCACTTATAATCATATCGCCCGAAGCACCTACTCTGAAACCGCGCTGAGCGCTTATGGAGGGAGGGCGTATCGCTTCGCTTCTCGTCGCGCGCGCTATTACTTATACTATTATAGATACATTCAGGCGAACTTCATTAATTATATCGTTAAATCTTGAAAAGGCCTCTTATATCATAATACTCTGGTGAATCCGTGCTCGTCCTTGATGTTGTTGTTATCTATGCAAGGAATAGTAATTCAATATTTACTAACTTGGAGTTTTCCCGAAAATAAGGGAAAAACCCACACCGCGTTTAATATTTTATGTTTTCCGGCCAGCCCATAACTTTTTGAGTAATAAAGACAGCTATGTATCAATAAATGCTTAGTTTTTTTAATATAGATTTTCATAGTATAACAGAGGTACTTATTTGCGTCATACCGAGCCTAAACTATGAAACTAGTCGAAGCAAGGATCCCTCGTGTCACAAAACAAGTTTTTACTTAGAGCGAGGAGTCAACGCGTAAACTTCATACAAAAGTTTATGTGCAAAGTAAAATCCTTTTCTTGAAAATAAACGTTTCATAATATTATTTATTATTATTATTATTATTATGTATCGCGTAACACGCCTGCAAACTGTTCAGACTTTGATAAAGTTCTGTGTATATTGTGCGCAATATAAAAAAAATATTTTAAAAGAGGAAGTTAATTTTGTAGATTTGATGAGTTTTGATATAGGTCGCTATTCAAGAATCTTTTTTCCCCAACGATTATCGGTTCTGCGAGCTATGGCCTGCCCACCGCCACTTCGACTTGCTTATTCTAGTGTTAGTAGATATTGCTATTTGCTGTCAGGCAGTTATTTTGTTCTTTAGCTAGCTCGTCATTGCTCTGTCTACAACAACAATAATGTTTTTAGCAAACAATCTAAATAACAAAAACTTTTCAAATGATGATAAAATTGAGAGCAATTAGAAATAGGCTTCTCAAGCCCACGTTGTGTTCGTAGCACTATTAATTACATTACTGTCGTTTAAATTACTGGGTAAAAGACGTAAATACCAACTGCAATCCCTGGACTCTTTACAGCGCAGAGCGGTAAGAATAATCGACGCCCCTACTATCACCAAGGATCTTGAGCTAGATACACGTATCAGTCACAATAGACTCACCTGTTACCAACGGCACTATTTAAAGTAAAGTAAAGTTTATATCAAGAAAACAGTGTTGCTTATCCATTGGATTGCTAATGCTGTAAGGTAATTTTATAAAAAGAATAGGAAAGCAGTACCTCTATGTTTTTTTATATATCTCCAAGGTGGCAAACAAGCATACGGCCCACATGATGTTGTAGTTACTATAGCCTATGGACGTATGTAAGTGGTTATTTACTATGGTACTTGAACAAATTTTTCCCCATAATTTACTTGTCCGAAGCAAACTGTTGAACCACAAAGCGGTTACTCGGTAAGTTGTCACCTGTTTAGTTACGAATCTTACCTAAACACTGCGAAGTGTGTGAGTGCACTGGTGGTCTAGTGATACTTAGCAGTGGGTGAAGTCAGACTGTAGATGATGATAAGCTCGAAAAAGTTTCATTGCGCGTTGAACACGGCCAACATCACGACAGCCAAGATCCGCTAGCAGTACAAAAAGAAATACAAATAGTATTTCAAAGTACAGAGTAAAGTAAAAAATATATATTTTCAATCATTTTTTTTTTATACAACTGAAGTGCCAACCAAGCGTACGGCCCACAAGATGGTAAGCGGTTACCGCAGCCTATGGACGCTTGCAATACCAGAGGTATCACTCGCGGGTTGCCACCTTGAGGCTAAGATCGAAAGCCTCATGTGCCAGTAATTTCACCGGAAACCACACCCTTCGCACCGGAACACAGCAATGCGAGCATTACTGCTTGGCGGCAAATTAAGTATGGTGGTAATCCTTCCCCGGGCGAGCTCTATCACTGAGAACTCTACTACTCTTAGATCATCATCATCATCAGAATCATATCACAAGGATAATTTTGAAACGTCTTAAAGCTAGGTGAATTTACGTCAGTTTCACGCGCCTAGAGGAATCTGGCAACAAACTCGGCTGGGTTCCTAGCTTCTTTTTGATGATCCTCTTCATCATAAAGCTTCAGTGTGGTGCCAATCGAACTAGGTGAGGCTCATGCCAAGAATTTAGGTACAAAATATAGGTAAAGCTCTGCTTCCTCTGGTAGCTGAAAGTAAGCTGTGTTACAGGAGACAGTTTCTTCCCAACATAGGTACAAGTTTACTTCTTGTAAAATAAAGGTACAAAGCAGTAGGTATTAAACTATAAGTAAAGGCAGTTCCGTTAGACAATGAGCCTAAGCAAGAGCTAGGCTTGGTTATGACTGCGTAGGTTAGGTATTATAAACACTGGCTAGTTGCTAACTAACTTTGCTACCAATACAATATCATTCCTATATTTCGTCGTGGTAATGAGTTATTTATAGCCGCAAATGTAAGGAGCTTTCACACAGCGCGCTATAAATATGTACAGTTATAAACTATTATTCATACTCTATGAATATCTTCGATTCGATTGATTCTATTTCGATGGATCGATGACATTAAGCGGTCGCAGGAAGTCGGTGGATGGTGAAAGCTTAAAATCGGCCGTCATAGCGCTATTTGGCCTATTCCCAGCCAGCAGTGGACGTCTATCGGCTGATATGATGATGGTGAACAACATGCACACACACGGTGAATCCTAGTACCCACACAAGACTTTGGCAACTCGCTAGGGTGACAAATTTTACCTGGTAGTAGAACTCTTCAGCAAGAGTCTGTCTTGGTGGGTACCACCGCAGTGTCAGATATTCTACCTCCAAGCAGTAGTGTGCAAGCTGCACTGTGTTTAGGTTTGAAGGGCACTGTAAAAAACTGCACTGCAAGTGAAATTACTGGGCGAAAGAGACTTAACAACAATGTCTCGGGGTGATAAGCGCAGTGCAGTGCTACGCAAACACTTAAAAACTTCAAGCTTTGGGTGGCACTGCATCTGTTATAGTCAGGCGTGGTGCTTAACATCAGGCGGGCGGCGTCTTGATTGTCTTGTCACTTACTGACATAAAAAAAAAAACCCCTGCCGCAGCTAAATACGATTGTAAAGGGATTTGCGAACAAAAAATACGGATTCCCCTGATTTCCGGACCAAGCCAAGTTCGAACTTACTCTGTTTAAACAAGCCATTTTAGGTGCTCATAAAAAAACTGATGCCTGCATAAGCTACTCTGTAGTCATTACCTAGACAGAATTGTACAGTACAATTATAGCGCAACGTCTGAAATGCCCTTAAAGATTAATTTAGCAGCCAGCAATAGCCGACAAAACATTCACTCGGCATGCGTGGCGGCGGCGAGCGAAACCAGGTGACCGGCAAGGTCGTTCAAGGCAGGCGGCCGCGCACGTGGGAACCGCTCTCTCGCGCTCTAGAGCTGGCCGGAGTACCGACAGAGCCTGTCGATAGAGCCTTCATATTAAATACTAGCGACCCGCCCCGGCTTGGCACATGTGGACATTAAATATAGCCTATGTTACTCAGGGATAACGTAGCATTGTAATGGTGTAAGGATTCTTTAAATCGGACCAGTAGTTTTAGTAGAAAAATCCTTTTTAATGCAACCCTACACTATAAAAATAAAATCTTCATATAAAAATGAATTGCTGTTCGTTAGGCTCGCTAAAACTCGACAACAGCTGAAAAGATTTGGCTAATTTTGGTCTTGAAACGTTTGTAGGAGTCCAGGGAAGGTTTAAACGGCAAATTTAAAGAATGGAAAAGTTGAGAAAAAAAAAACGCGAGTGAAACCGCGCCGGGTCAATATGATAATATAAAAAATCGTCCTCTAATAAGATGTAACAGAACACGCTAAACGAAACGTTACAAATATAGTAGGTAATATGCCAGTGTAATTTTTATCCACAGAACAAAACTGTTCTGTGATTTTTATACCTATCATGTTCCACTGCTGGGAAAAAGTCTTATTAATGGTTTATTTATTCATCAAGAGTACTGGTGGTAGTGATCCCCGCCTATCGATCCTAAGGTCGTGGGTTCGAGCCCGCGGTCTTGCACCAATAGATTTTTCTATTCGAAAAATGTATGTGCGCAGTGCAAGAGCTCTAATAATACGAGAAAACTGGCAATTTCAAGAACTAAAGATTCGAAAGACAATAATGCCATTCACCAATCCCACTTAGTTACTCTCGCTCGACAGTATCCCAGTAGTGCAATCAAAAAGTTATCATGATAATGATGATAATTTATTCATCTTCATCAAACTAGGAATATGCTTTATGACACATTAAGTCTGTAGCACATGCTGACTGCCTTTTTTCGTCACAATAGTTTAGTTTTAATTTGTATTGTTATTTTTATGTTTATTATGTGGCGATAAATAAATATTTTCCTATTCTATTATTTTAAATCCGTTACTGGTTTGGTGTAAAAGGATTTGGTAACTGTCGTCTCATTTCAGATATTTATCACAAACCACAACTTGGCAGGACGTCACTAAGCTTTAATATTTTATATCGTTAGTCGACTTTTCGATATTTTACTCACAAAATACTACGCATAGTACTAGGTAGGTAACACGATTGCATTGTGCCACTTGCCTCCTGGTACTTTCTGTTATCCTTGTACTAATCTACGCGCAAATCTCAGTTGCAACGAATGCCAAACGTTTATTGATGTGTTGCAAGGAAAGAGACATTATTATATACCACACACCACATCTTTTTCTCCGAAATCAATTTGACAACATGTAAATTGGTCTTAGAAAAAGTATACTCGTATTATACCCACCCAGTACTGTATGGTAGACGTAGTAATTTAAAATGGCCGATAGTGAAAAACGGTCCATACGCCACAATATTTTGTTTGTCTCAGAACACAGCATAAAATTCGAGAAGGAACTAGTAAAAATAAGTATATTTGTATTTATTCAATAAATTTCAAAAACCTTTGAGTCTTGTTGCCATTTTGTAGAGCAGAATTGAATCACCGAATGAAGTCGTGACAAAGTTGCGTCATAAATTCGTCACGACATAATGGCTGACTCCGCTGCACTTCAGTACCTCGTCACATACTTATTCTTGCTTTGAGTATCAGAAACTATGAGAAGGTACATTTTTTAGTCCGTCCCATAACAGGAACTCTAGGTATCTACTCTAAACTACCCAACTAAGGTCTAGGATTACCTCAATCTAGATGAACCAAGTCCACAATGAGGTTGTTGCCACTTGTTGTTACCACTATAAACCTACTACTAGTGCACTTTAAACTCCCAGTTTACTATTCAGCCTTGATAGATAACAGCAAAAACTTTCAAATTACTTATTTCTTTAATCGAAACAATATTGCATTATTTTAACCACCCACATAAATATTCCCTTATGCCTTAGGCCCTAACTGGACGCATTTCGCAATGGTCCAATTTATCAGATACCTAAATAAAGACGAATACAGCCATAGAACCGAAGCTGCCGAAGCTGAAATAAAACTCACTTGAATCACAAATATCTCTACTAACTGAACGTTTAGTTTCAAACTGAGTTCAGAGTTAGAGATGAACGGTAAAATCGAACATTCGACATAATTAATTTGTAAATCGATGTAACGCAAGATGCGTTATACAAAACATAGTGTGGCCTGCCTGGTACTTAAAATACTTATACTTTAATTTTATTGTGTGATAGTCACAAAAGTGGATGAAGATCTGCGATCACACTTTATAGGCCATGAGAAGCCTTCGGACGGCCTCCGTCACCAGAGTTGGCCACTTACTTATACCAATACTGTTCTGTATTTAAAAATTAAGTAGGTACCCACGTACCCACTTAATTTTTACAGGACCTAGCAGGGATCTATATATATTTTTTATGCGTGCCTCAAATGCCCGTGTTTAATTTTGTACAAGCACGAGATTATAAGACTTGTTCGCTGTTTAGAAAATTTCTCTCATAACGGAGTTTCTTTTCTATACCTCACTTATCAATGAACCTATGGCCCTACATTCTCTGATTGATAAAGTTGTAACTAGAAGGCCACAGAGCAGAACACGTGCCAATAATTGAGCATTATTGTTTTGTTCAAATAATGAGTAATTATACCGATTATTGTTATTACAATTAAGTGACCTAAGGGTTTGTCGTACGCACTGTTATCTATAAATCTTTCTAATTTTATTTTATAAGAACTAAATGTAAAATGACTGTGACTTCGACCCACAGTTTTGTTTTTAAATTAAACCTGCACTGTCGTCGTAAATAAATTAAGCTGAAGCGTTTTTAGCCCCAAAAGATAGATCTGGAACAAACCTACGCGCAAAGCCAATGGCAATATAGTGAGTAGTTGGCTTGGATCTTGGAACATCGCATTCTGACCGCTATTGTGACATTATTATATCCGCAAATAACCAAAAAATCATAATCCAGGATCCGAGGATTTTAATCACTGAGCTACTGTCTATTATAATTGTAGTACACCCCGACCAATCTTCCATTCAATTTAGGATCCTCTCCATACCAAGGTTGTCTGGAAGAGATCGCTTCTTCAGCGCCGCCCGCCCATTGTGCATTTAGTTAAATCACTATTCCTAAATTGTGTAATTAAGTTTTTAAGGTGTACAATAAAGTATTCTCATGCATTCATTCATACTGACGATAGAGTCTCATCAGTCCGATCATCGGACAAACTAACCGGACTTCTCAGAGCGCTCGTGACGCAGCTGGCTAAGTTGTTCTTAAAAGATCAACGAAGTTAAGCACTGTTCCGAGTAGTCATCATTGCGCTTCCGTGCTTTGGAGGGCATGTTAAGCAGTCGGTCCCGGCTTTTTCAAAGTTGATAGGCCTGAATATTATATAAGCCTTGACATGCGCCATGACAACCGATCATATTTTTCCTTTGCCATCCACCGCCTTTTTGCAACCGCTTTAATGTCATTGGTTTATTTAAGATGTGTGTGAAAAAAATGCATATTTTTATGATTTTTAAATTTAATATTCTTTAACTTTTTTTGTACTTATCCAGAACTTACGCACATGTACTTATTCCACTCCTAAACTCAGCCATTTATCGCCAATAGTTACCACGAGCGCTATAACTTTTAATAAAAAGGAAAATAAACAAAGCGCTTATTTAAATTAAATTAGTTTTACTTTCTGAAGCGTTGATGTAAGTTTCCGTAAAAGATCTCGTCACATTATCAAACAAAACTTTAAGTCCAAATTTTTCTGTCGTGGTTGTACTGTTGTCGTAGAGTTCTATGTGTAGAATATCCATTTTTACTTCCAGCCTTGGGGTTTGAGTGGTGTTTTTTACCACTTTAGTTTTGTCAGATATCAATGCTATGCTTGAAGAAGCGATTGTTTTATTTTCTGCCGTGAAAGGTCTTTCCGCAAAATCAATAATTTTATTGTGGTTGGTTTCATTATGAATTTGCTTTGTATCGTTTGTACCAGTTTTAATCACAAAATTATTGTTTTCATCGTCTAAATCAATGACATCTTTTTCTATTATAATAGTGTCATTAGACATGATCCTGATTTCAGTATTATCAGGCAGTTCGTTAAAATCTACAGCCTTATCCGTTCCTTCAATAACCATACTGAATTTTGAATCTGTTTTCAAATGGCTCCGGTGCATTCTAGATTTCTTAACTATATCGTTGGGGCTTAGTTTGATTTCAATACGTGATAGTCCATCATCATCTATGATTTTGAGTATAACAGCTCCTGTGTTTTCATCTACTTTCTTCATGATAGAGTTTATGGAGCGCCTGTGGATCGGTGACTCTGGGAACTTAGTAGTTTCAGTAATATTACGATCATTATGTTGGCTTTTTATGGTTGTTGTGTTAGAAATGTTTGCAGTCTTTGCAATTGTATGTTGAGTTCTTTTTGGAGATGTCAAAATTCTGGTAATATTAGGAGGCCATAAGGGAGGGCTTACTCTTGCAAGATGAGGATTATGATGTTTAACAGCCGGGAGAAGGTTGGTGAGGTTGAAGCGTTGATAGTAAGGAGCCAGACGTAAGGTATTAGGATCATTTACTTTTTCTAATCCGTAACTTAAAACTTCACTAGCTGGCTCCATGTTCCGAAGATAGAAATTGACCAGCTAAAAAAGGTTATGGAAACAATGAACGCCTGCGATATGATACTACTGATGAACTCATCTCGCAAAGTACTACAATTAAGTTAATCTCTTGGTTTAAAAGCTTTCTCATTCTTATCTTGTTCTAAGGTATTTGTCAATTTATTTAGCTGCCGGTAAAATTTCAGACACAAAAGAAGAGTGCATTTAATTGGCGCATGACCAGAACGAAAAACATCTTTAAGAGGTCTACTCAGAATAGTACAAAGATGTGGGCTGAATATGTAGATAAAAAGGAAAGTAAAAAACTCACATCAGTCGATTCGGTTGTACCGTCGTCAGTGGTATTATTTGTGTGTAAGGGCGAAGGGTTTATCGAGCTCATCAAATAACATAGCGTCCCAAACACAACCAAGATAGCTATAGAATAAACTACTACAAATATAAAAGCTTTGGACATTTCAAATCAAATTAAAATAAAAGCGGATGATGCAAAAACACAAAAATAAATAACAGAATACCATAGAGTACCTAAAATCAGAATACAAAATGAAGCACAGAGTAAATTATTTTTATAAATGTACCTATAGATAGATATATTCAATTAAAAATAGAAAATACCCAAAGCACCCGGAACAAATACTTGCAGATCGTACAAAGTCGGGAAACGAACCCACAAACTCCTGCGTCGCAGGCGGACCTTCGTCGCGCCGCATCCGTCGACACATAGATATCACAGAGTACATTGTTATAGCGAAAATGCTTATTTTCCTTGAGATCTTTATGTTTATATGTGTGATGTATGTAACGCCCAATTATTCTGTACATAATGCTACTAATAAACTTGAAACTCAAACATGAATCTTGAGTGTAGTTCTCACGACGGATCTCGGCCGTAGTAAAGTTAGTCGTTTCGATGCGCAACAGAGCTTTTTCAAACGAAATTGTCTTTGCGCATCACAAACGGCTAACTTCACGGAAGCCTAGATCCGCTGCGCGAACTATGCCTACCTATTATTTAATTTGATGCCTAATTTGTTTTGTTCATTTTCATTATTGCATGCCTTGAAAAAGGCAGAATACTTTGCTTCTATATTATTTACCCCACTATCTGATTTGTACATGTATTTCAACTTCAATCAATAAATATACTAACTTTGACTTTACTGATCTATATAGGCTAATGATCAGCCTTTATTCTTGATTTTGACTTTACTAAGTAAAGCTAGGTTCGCAAACAATAAATTGTTAAGATTATGATTACGATTATGATGATTTTTGAAACAGATTTTTTGTTCAACGGCCTGAATCTAGGAGATCGTTACACGTTCTAGCAAACGTCATATACGATGTAGGTACTAAACTTATCAATCATGCATGACTTTGGAATTCTATTTGCTTAAAAATATGAATACACAAAACGATCAATAGGATCATAGCACGGCAAATTGGCCATCAGCTAAGCCAGCCATCAGGGTAAGCCATAGCTTCACCCTCTCACTAACAAACATAGAGGAATTAATGTCCAACAAATATGTAGATATCAAGGCTTCTAAAATAAATATTTTACCTATCAAAGATTTCTACTAAAAGGTCATTGTATATTTTGTAAGTTCATGTGGAGCACTCGTGACGTAGCTGGCTAAGTTGTTCTGAACAGATCAACGAAGTTAAGCACTGTTCCGCGGGGTCAACATTTGGATGGTTGATCGCCAGTGGCAATTTCAACTGAGCGCTCCCGTTCTTCGGAGGGCACGTTAAGCAGTCGGTCCCGGCTTTTTCAAAGTTGTTAGGCCATGAGAGAGGCCTTTGGGCGGCCTAGAAACTCTATCACCAGAGTTGGCCACTGACTCATACGAACGAACGAACGAACTCACGGATTGCCACCCTGAGACGTAGATCGAAAGTCTCATGTGCCTGTAAATTATAAACCATACCGGAACACAGCAATGCAAACCTTACTGCTTGACGGCGGAAATAGGTATGGTGGTAGTCCTCCCCTGGACGAGCTCTATCACAAAGAACTCTACTACTCCTAATGTAAGCAAAATACAATAGTTATTGATTCTCTATTACATTTGCACACCAGTTTGATGGCAGAATGTATAGGATTTAAAAATTGTAACACCTGTTTATGCACTTACCTACATTCATGCAAATAAAGATTTATGATTTATGATTTTGTGCGTCTTCGTTATCGTAGCCGTCGTCGTAGCACAGCTACGCTCGTAGACACGAGAATATAATATCCGAAGTTTTAGGTTACGCGCGTACGGTAGAGATCTCTACGCTTGTTAGACTCACACATCTACATTAGGTTAATGGAAGCAAAATAGTAGTCGAGTCACTCACTGGACAACGCTACGAGTATCATAGAGATAACCTTGAGAGTTCTGTAGCGCTCGTAAACACATGACTACGCTCGTAGCACAACTACCCTAACACAGCTACGCGCGTAGATAGACACAGCTACGCCGCGTAGCTACGCGTGGCTTGGTTTTGTCTGTATTTTTTTGCAGCAGTTGTATACAAGTAGTTATTAGTTTTATGATCAGCTTGTAATCTGTAATTCGTATAGCTTCAGTAGCAGTTAGTAAAAAAATAAGAAGTAGGGATAAGTACACTTTATTGCACTAAATTATGTAGAGTACTCACATAAACAACTAACCTACATATTAAAATATGATTAAGTATCTAAGTTCTTAAGTTGTTTCTTAATCAGTTCATCAAAGTCTACGTAATTTTCAGCTGACTGCAAAACGAAAATATTGAGTTTAATAATGATTAGGAATATTTTTAATACCAACTAAGGTCTTACAACGCAACAAATTATGTTCGAGTATTTTTTCTATTCAAATGTGGTATGTGCACGTACGTGCACATAAGCACAATCAAATGGCAGTGTTCTCATACGGTGAAGGAAAACATCGTGAGGAAACCGGTCCAAGAGAACCCAGGAACATTAGAAGGCTATCATGATGATAGAAATCTTTGGGATTTACCAATATCGTGGTGTCCTCATTCAGCCTAACATTGTCAGTTTGCATCATCCTCGCCGCTCTTGCCGGGAGCTCCATCAATCCAGGGTCCAGCACAGTCATCAGGTACAGAAGGCTCAGGAATACTCCCATCGTCATTGTGGAGTAAACGATGATGTAGAGAAATATCTTCATAATTGTCATACAATCCAATAACTTATCTAGTTAAAGTAAGTATTAAACGCAGTGCTTACATTCTCTTCGGTAAGTATGATGAGGACAAAACATAAATACTGAAGTCTTCTTCTTCTTCTTCTTTTATGGACTCTGCCAGTGTCTTATAGAAAACAAGTACCACAGAATAGAACATTTAGATTCTGTGCTGTGGCTAGTGTTTACTAGATACTTGTGTCTTGTCTATCAGTAATACTGTATTGATGGATCACAGTAACTACTTTACGTGTAACATGCGCTTAGAAGGGACATGTAGGTACTTACTACCCCCTCTAAATCAATGTGTGCTTACTACTTACCACCCTATTTTACTTATTCCTCTATGCTACTTACCTATTTACATCCTATATTCACTCTTTTGTCCATGGTCATTAATAAAGAGGATAAAATAAGTGTTTATGTAAAATAGGTCATTATTTGTGGTCATATTGAGAAAAAAAATCTGTTATTTTTGATAGAGAATATCGATATTTACAAAAGTTACAAAAACATTTTAGATAACAGTTTCTTCTTGTTCTACAAAATAATCAGAAAGGTGAGCGTATAAGGTAAGTAGGTTACCTATCTATTAGTAAGTATATGATAGAACTATTAACGTAATTATTTAATGATGGTGGTGCCTTCGGAACTACCGAGGTATGTAGGTACCTACGGTAATAAGTTTTCAATTATTATGTATATAATAATTATTAAATAAAGGTAATATAATATATAATAATTATTATTAAACAGGGTAATTATCAACCGAAAAAAAAGTACTTTTAAAATAGATAAGGGGTGTTGCACAGTTTAATAATAAATCTATCTCTACCTCCCGTCTGTTTAGTTGTTGTCTTAGATGTTGTGTCTCGCTCGTGCTATTAAAAATCTCATTTTTATTTCAGCTATGACCAAAGATTCCAAACACAGCGTGACGGACTCTGAAATAGGGTCTATTCAATCCAACCGGGTCAGCAGGATCAGTGCTATCCTCTGCCCAACAGTCTGCGCCGTACTCCTCGTCTGCATCTTTGCGATTTCCTTCATCGGCACCAAACTGGCCTATGAACAATATGACGCCTTTTGTGCGGGCAGAAGATTTGATGTAGCTAAATTGTACATTTTTTCAAACATAACTCTGTAGACAAAGTTCACAAGACAAGACCCAGAAATTTCGCGCCTCAAAATAATTTGCAAAATGTTGTTAGCAGTGACATCTATAAACTTTTGGCAATACTATACTTGAAACCTAATCCCATGTCACTTTTCTATTTTGATAAAATTAAAAAAAGTGACATCTTTGGTTGATTTATAATATCTAAGTACTCATTTGAAAAATTGCGAAAAGCGGCATCTATCATTGCATTTTAGAAACAAATGAATCACATAAGGTTGGCATTGAATGACAGTTTTGTTATTTAATACTCATTTCAAAATAGATGGCGCTATATATAAAAATATTTATACAAAGCAAAACTAAAACATGCAGTCGTGCATTGCAAACATGCATTGTGTATGATGTACATACGTTTGTATTTCTATAGCATCATTATTATTTAGTAAATATCTAAACCTTAGAGTGGTTTAAATCTTCTTTTCTTCTTCTTCTTTTAATTTGTGGCGTCTGTGGCCGGGTTAGGGCATGTCCTTCTGTCACTTTGACATGACAATCACCTGACAAATAAAATAAAAAAAAAAGACCGACCGATTTCCTTCCATAGAAGTTTACAACTGGCAGGACAGCCGCGCGGGGTTTTCTTCCGTTTAGTTTTGTTACTATTTTTCTGTAAATAGCCTTCTGTCTCTCGATTTTCCTTGTTAAAACGAGTGCTGGTTTTATTTACTACAACTTTCCTGCAAATCATGTGAGTACTTTCTTTCTACAATGTACATTTAATTTTTACAAGATGTGATGTAGTATTGATTGTGTGTGCCTGAAAGAAAGGCCAATGTCAACTCTCGTAAACTTGTAAGCAGCGAGCGGCGAAACTGAATGAATAGAAGTACCTAGTTGAATAATAAATTGTAAGTAGCTGAGAATCACACCAATAATCTCGGCTATATTATACTTAGAACTAGGTGTAGGTACCAAGATGGCAATAGAATTTTGAAATCACTGAATAATTTATTTCAGCTTCATAACGTCTTAAAAATAATATATTCTCTATAAAACAGCTCAGCTAAACGTTGAGCAACATGACTGTGTGCAGAAATGTTTCAAATCTAGATAAAGTAGGTACTTATGTAGTTATGTAAATGATCAAAAATTACCCTATAAAAAATAGGTACCTACCTAGGTACTTATGTGCCTTTGTTTCTATATATAGCATCTTCATTCATCAAGTGATTACCTGCACAGAAAGAAAATAAAAAGTTTAGCTTAATTTGATTATGATCAATTCCTCTTAAGTGCAAAATGTTCTCCAAAACAATGAAGCTCTTATATAGTTGTTAAACTAACATAATTGTTTTATGTTATGGTTACTTCTGCTGAATGTCACATAACATAGTTTATTTGTCAAACCAAGTAAAACAATCAATAAACTGCCTACGAGCGAGTTGACTCAGTCAAAAAAATAATTTTATATTAAACAATTTTACCAACCCTCCCATTCATCACAGGTCATTAGTATGTTTGATAATAAGATATGTGAAAGTTTTTTTTTTTTTGTAATCGACAAAATAGGTAAGTGCACAAAACAAATTTATTAGAAAACACAAGCAATAACAACTTCATACACTCTTTTTTTTTATACTACTGAAGTGGCAACCAAGCGTACGGCCCACAAGATGGTAAGCGGTTACCGTAGCCTATGGACACTTCCAATACCAGAGGTATCACTCGCGGGTTGCTACCTTGAGGCTAAGATCGAAAGCCTCATGTGCCAGTAATTTCACCCTTACATACTTTTGACAATACTACAATATATAGAATGTTGAATGAATGAATGTTAACATTAAATTATACCACTACAAATATGCATTAACTCAGCATATTACTAAGTAAGTTTGCAAATAGATAAGTAATAATACTGTTAGGAAAGCTTGTTATAGTTACCTACCCAGTTATTATAAAGTAGTCAAGTCAAGGTCTAATCATTGACTGATGTTTGTTAGGTATTGACAAGTTATAATATCATTGTATAACACAATTACCTATTGTTAATTAAACCCACGATTGTCTTTGGCTATCTTGTCAAAACGACATGGGTCTTCCCATTTTAATTATTTTTCTCGTGTTATTTTAAGTTTTATTGCGTAAATTTGGTGGCAGTTTATCCAATTTAACTTGTTTACTTAGCACAAGTGTTGGTAATTGAAATGGAGGGGTAATGTTGGTTGGTAATTTAGTCAAAGACTTTCCAGGAGAATTTTGAAAGAAAAGTCATTGTTTCTTTCCAAATTTCGTTTGTTTACGTTGCTAAGCGACAATCAAACTAATACACTTGACACTGGCAAAATTGTGGCAAACTAGCCACAGAGGCCATAAAACAAAAGAAGAAGAATTAAACCCACAACAAGAAATAAATAAAAAATATGTACCTACTTAGTAACAGGAAAATAATACTTATTGATACTTCTATACTAATATTATAAATAAAGATGATATTTTTTTGTATTTGTGTATTTTTGTTTGTTACGAATAAACTCAAAAACAACTGGACAGATTTCAAAAAATATTTCACCAATGGAATGTTACTTTATCCCTGACCCTTGGTACCATAGGCTATATTTATTACTAGTGACCCACCCCGGCTTCGCACGGGTGCTTAAGTTTTCATCAAGCTGAGACAGATCAGCTATAATGAATAATTAGGTACTTATACTATACTACTTACTATACTTATATAATACTTGTACTTAAGTATGTAGTACAATTGATTAAAATTGAGTAAGTAGTTAAAGACAGAGGCCTTAGGGCGGCCTAGAAACTCTGTCACCAGAGTTGGCCACTGACTCATACGAACGAGCACAGGCATAGATATGGTCAGGAATAGCATAGAGGCTACTTTCTATCCTGGGTTCCTGTGGGATAAAAACTGTTTAACTGTGTAAAACTGCGGGGCGCAGTTAGTTTACTTGTTTGCTTAGCGTAGGTTACATAAACAACCCAGCCCATCAAGCATTTTAGGTCACTGACAAAAGAAAACCTCTATTCAAAATGAGACATTGCGTCACAACCACCTGGGGGTCTACTCTTGCGGCCAAAAGCGATATATCGTGCTAGTTTTCGTAGTTCAGCTTATGTCCGTGAATACTATAAACTTAGTTGTGACCGACATAAGTTGAATATTTGCCGCGATTATCGTTTGTCGCTTTCAAGATGGGGGAAATACTCTTGCGGCCAAAAGCGATATATCGTGCCAGTTATCGTCGACGCCTGCGACGCGGAGGTTGCTGGTTCGATTCCCGCCTCGGGTCAAATGTTTGTACGATCTACAAATATTTGTTCCGGGTGTTCTGGGTATTTTCTATATAATAAAAAATATCTATCTATGTATTGTATTGTATTAAGTATATATCACTCATCTAGTACCCATAATACAGCTAGTATAACAGCAGCTTAGCTTGTGGCTAGATGATGCTGTGTAGATTGTCCAGCATTATTTATTTATTTATTTATCGTGGTTCAGCTTATGTCCGTGAATGCTATAAACTTAGTTGTGACAGACATAAGTTGAACTACAATATTTGTCGCTTTCAAGAGTAGACCCTCTGAACTAAAAGCCCATCGCATTCATGCCTTTGTGCGGAGTCTGCAGAACAGATTGCTGAGACCTCAATTCGGTCGGCCTGCCAAGAGGCAAACATCTAGTCTCTAGTCTAGTCTTTAGAACATTTCTTTGCATCTCTTAGAAAACGTAAAAACTTTGTGTTGACTTTTTTATTCTAGCTTTGAGTCCTCATTTTATTTAAGCGCGCTCGTGGTTAGGTAGTTCTCCGTTACTGATGAACTAAGCAAGAATTGTGCGGTCATCAGTTGGTTAAGTAGACAGGGTTGGAATTCGTACTACAGTAGTAGTATTTGTACTACAATTTCATGCTTCGTACTACTTAGTACCTAAGGATACCCTTGCCTAAGGATAGTACGCTAAAATACTACAGTTTCATCACGCGTACAAATATTAAGAAAAAGTTTAATGGGTTGGTAAGGTTTGCTTCTTTTTCTGTCTGAATAAACTTTGTCATTTGTCAATGTTATTGTCAACTACAATAACAGATTATAATCCCGTGTTTTTTATTTTTCGTTTTTTAACAATTTTTGGATAGTGGAAACTTTTTTATTCAAAAAGTAATAAAAAAAAAATAAGAAGAGAAAATATTGGCTAAGTTAATGTTGGTTTAAATGATTTTAGGTACGTTTTAGAAGAATTTATAAAGTGTACTACAGTTTTCTTAGAAATACTACTATTTTATGGTTTTTGTCACGTTCTGTGGTTTTTGGTTCATAGTTTTCATCGGGCTTAAATCCAACTCTGAGTAGACCGCAAAGAGGTTTCTAGAATGCAGCTGTCTTTGATGATTCTCTGTAAGACCTACTGTCCTGTCTCAAAGCCTCCTACTCGATGGACTGATGATAGTAGCGGTCATCGGAAGTTGGTGGATGATGGCAGCTCATCATCAAAAGATTCTGACAAAAGACGGTACACAATAACAAGAAAATAAAATGAAAAATAAAGCGAAGAGGTGTATAATCGTGGCAATCTTTGAGAAGGCATATGTCCAGCAGTGTACGTCTACCGGCTAATGCTCATGATGATGATCTAAACCAGAGCACTAAAGGTGACTTAAAGAACAAAGCAGCAGTTCGCAAGTGTTTTAGGTCAAAGATTATTGTCAGCAAAACCAAGGCGCTAAAGTGGACTATACGCTAAGTATCAGATCGTGTCTCAAGTGTAGTATTCGAAGCCTAGCTCATAGTCACAGAAAGATATTAGTGCTGCGTACAGAATGGACAGTCCTCACCCGGTATTACCTAACTCACCCCGATCGCTAGTTCGAGGGCAATTTCGGGGGCGCTGAAGCTAAAGTATTCATTAACGCTCATGTTTATTTTGTTGTTGATAGACACCAAGAATAGTAGAGTTCTTTGTGATAGAGCTCGTCCGGGGATGCTACCACCATACCTATTTCTGCCGCCAAGCATTAATGCTGGTATTGCTGTTTAGGTTCGAAGGGTATGGTTTCCGGTGAAATTACAGGCACATGAGACTTTCCATCTAACGTCTTAGAGTGGTAACACGCAAGTGATATCTATGATGTTGCATGCGTTACATAGGCTACTGTAACCGCTTACCATCTAGTGGGCCGTACGCTTGGTTGCCACTTTAGTGGTATACAAAACAAAACGAAAAGGGACGAAGCATAATATGCTATCTTGCTTTTGCTTGGTGCCAAACATGACACTCAACATACAAAAGCACTTTTTGGACACAAACTATAGACATGTGGTGCCAATGTCCGGGGTGTGTCATAGTTCAGCATAATGACCCTCAACTGCCTCAAGGTGCATGAACTCATGGCACGCTAAGAGTAAAAAGCTCATGGGCTGAGAAAAAAGTTACAGTACTGGTTACTGACCCTCGGCCTCGGTTCATAAATATAGTCTACTTTGGTCGCATATTAACGACCTCTGTACGTCTTATCACAATCTCTGTAAATAAATATCTATGTACTAACTGACCCGGCGCGGTTTATTTTTTCGCAATTTTTCCATAATTTCTCACCGTTTAAACCTTCCCTGGACTCCTAACATACATATATTTCAAAACAACAGTCAGTCAAATCGGTCCAGCCGAAGCGCAGCAATTCATTTTTATTTATGACTGGTAGACCCGGCGCGATTTCTCTCGCGTTATTTTTTTCCTTAATTTCTCACCCTTTAAACCTTCCCTGGACTCGTACAAACATTTCAAGACCAAAATCAGCCATATCGGTCCAGCCGTTGTCGAGTTTCCCATTAAGTTGGATTACCATTATTTTGAATTCCCATTATGTTGAAATACCATTATGTTGAATTACCATTAAGTTGAATTCCCATTAAGTTGAATTCCTATTTGATTCCTAGATGGTTAAAGTTTTTTTTAAACTATTAAGGTGGCTGGCCACAAAGGTCTAGTTTTTTTAATTAAGTCCGTGAACCATGACTTATAGCATCAACAGTACCAGCTTGTCTTTATTGGCAGCTATTAGACGAGGGATTGCTTGATTTACAATCATTAGTGCAATTGCAGTTATAGCACTATCAGGGCTAATTGCATTGCTTCGTCTGAAATTTTCACTTATTTCAGTCTGTGCATGGCAGTCGTAACCCGATATAATTATTCTTTTACTGACAATACCACATAAGTTTCTGTGGACAATACATAAATCCAGTAGGTATCTAGTACCAACCTATAAATAAATATTGGCGAATTTTTTTTAAACAGAGCCATCAAACTGCACTCTGTATAGCGTGTACTATGGTCTATGTACTCTATGGGAACCAGATAAGACAAGTGATAGAATACTTACTTCTTTTTGTAAATACAAACTTGTAATACATTGAAGAGCACCGGTGGTCTAGTGGTAGTGACCCCGCCTTCCGATACGAAGGTCGTGGGTTCAAACACGGTCGTGCACCAATGGATTTTTCTGTTCGAAAAATGTATGTGCGCAATGCCAGTGCTCTCATACGGTGAAGGAAAACATCGTGAGGAAACCGGCATGTCCAAGAACTAAAAATTCGAAAGACATGTGCCATCCGCCAATCCGCATTGGGTCCGCGTGGTGGATTAAGACCCAATCACTCTTGCCTGAGAGTAGGCCAGTGTCCCAGCAGGGGGAACATTAGAAGGCTGTCATGATGAATACATTGAAACACCCAGACATTGTTTCGCAGCTGGGATCGAAACAGCAACCTCTCGCTCGTCAACCGGCTAGTAACGCCTGTTTCGACTAAACCTCCAAAGAATGTTCTCGATTATATATTGTTAAACTGATAGGTACCTCCCAGTCGTGCACAGTCTATAAAACAATAGACAATAAGGCAATCTCCCGATAAAGCTATTTCCCCTGAACAAATACGTGATCTCCTCCACGTCCAATTTCCCTTCGTCCCTGGCTCCCGGTCCTATCGGAGATGAGGAAATTCCTTCCGCACCGCTGACCCAGTTTTACCTGAAATGCGTTGGTGACGTCAGCTGACGTCATGACACAGTGACCTATTTACCAGGGGGGTGCCCCATTCAAGTTTAATCTCTACCTACACCGTGAGGCTATTTTTAGACTAGTTCATTCATTGAACGATGGGTTGTAAGAGAGCATATAACTTGAAGTAAGTCTACAACTGGACATCTAACTTACCTCAGATTTAGATGTTACTCTTGGGAGTTTAGGATCTGGGAAATAGTCTTGTAGCCCTAGAACTAAAAGAGTAAATATAGGACCAGAGGCACCTATATGACAAAATAATAAACAACTTAAGAAAAGTAGCTGAAATAAACATATTAAAACCAGTTTTAATCGATAGTCAATTGAAATATTTTTCAGAGAACAAAGAGATGTAGATCGTTCGTGTCGAGTGGAACGCTTTGCAAACCGCACATGCTATAGACATTAGACGTCATAATCATAATTTGTTTCCGGTATTTATCACTGATAATTTAATCATTGTATTATCACATTTATCACTAATCATTATCACTGACTAAAATATTGGTAACGAGTGACTGAAATACATATCTTGCCGTTTAGAATACGTATAGTACCTACCTATAGTGACAATTGTTCTATGACTAGTTCTTTCAGAATTTGAACATATAATTTCTAAAAACTGGTATGCGTACCATAAACGTGAACATTGATATTAAATTTCATATTCGAGAAATTACTCTCGTGAGTGAGTTATTGTGTTTGAAATTTTTATAAAAATTTACGTTCAGAAAAATTCAACCCTCGGAAACAAGTTCCCAAAACTATGAGTACCAAGATTAGTTAGGTAGGGATGAAAGGGAGGGAAAAAGAGCCAGTAACGATTGTTCCGGAGTATGCGTCTCGATCGATGAATACCGAAGAAAGCGAAGGCAAACGCTATTTCAAGCTACGAAAGACCTTTCAAATTCAAATTGACACAGCGGAGTTTTCATACGCTACAGTTTAGTTAAACATTTGGCCTTGTTGTCAATTATTTATTAGAGTAACTTTCGTTTTGTCTACTCTGGTAGTTCTTTGTTCACGAATGCCTTCATCACAGCTTATTAAATTCGTTATATCTATTCAATTAAGTAATAAACCAAAAACCATAGAAAAAACTAAATGTTATTTCTATTTTACAATCAAAAGGGTCATCACTTTGCACACAAACGTCTTACGAGCTAGGTGAATTGCCAGTTCCACGCGCCCCAACTTAGAAGAATCTGGCTGAAAAGGCTGGGTTAGCTTATTTCAAAAATCCTTTCTTATCATATAGCTCAAGGGTGACCAATCGAACTCGGTGAGTTTAGCTCATTTTCAGATAGTAAACCGGAAAAGTCACGCCGTTTTAGAAAACTGATAAGCGCAAGCAGCGGTACCGTATATTTACTCTACATTTCTATTATGACTAGGCTGGCTATGATAAATGTAAAAAGTAGATGTACCAAGTGATGTTTGTTTGAAACATCCATTGATTCCAAACATTGATTTTGATGATTCTTTTTTGGTTTGATAGGTAATTCAGAAGAGATTCTTAACTTTTATCGATATAGCTTTTTGAAAAAATCATAAAAAACCTATCAATAATTTCTCGATGCAATAACTACATCCTCTCACTCACCACAATCATCGAAACATGTCATAGCTTGAAGTCGATTTTTTTTCCTAAAATTTAATCTAATAAGATATTTTAACGCGTACTGAACCGCGAAAATGCTAATATAAATAAGTAAGGAGGTTGTATTACTCAACAAAATGCTGGTGTTTGCGAATAAATAAATAATAAATAAATAATAAATAAATAATGCTGGACAACTCACACAGCATCATCTAGCCCCAGGTAAGCTGCTGTTAAACAGAGCTGTGTTATGGAGACTAGATGACTGATATATATTTAATACAATACAATACATAGATATATATTTTTTATTATATATAGAAAACACCCAGAACACCCGGAACAAATATTTGTAGATCGTACAAACATTTGACCCGAGGCGGGAATCGAACCCGCAACCTCCGCGTCGCAGGCGGACCTGCGCCCGCTGCGCCACATCGGTCGTCAATGCTATTTGCATAGATGTCTTGAAATAGCAACATTTATGTTGGTACAAACAAGCTGCCCTGCGTACGAATGTAAGTAACCCACTTACATTAGAACACATTACACATTAGAACACACTTATATTCTCAGTTCATCCACCAATCCGCATTGGGTCCTCATCACTTCCGTTCGAGATTATGCCAGTGGTCCAGTGTTCCAGTAGCAAGAACATAAGAAGGCTGTCATGATGATGATCTCTCTCTATTATTAAGCTGGACCGGTTACTGTCCTGAGACTCTTTGCGTTACCAAAACGCCATGCGAATTCATGCAACGTCTCTTCGCGTTGTTGTCTTTGGTTTCTCAGAAAGAAGTGGGACAACGTGAAAAAAAGTCTCTTATTCCTGAATGTAAGAAGAGAGGGTTATATATCCGCTGTTTCCTTTTTATTCGAATAGTTGCAACAACTTTTACCTATGCGTAACGCAGTAACGCGCTTTATGCCGTGCATTTTTGTCCACGACACAGGAACTTGATCCTTAGAGTAAAAAACAAATTATTCTCAACGTCTTTGTATTGAACAACGTATGTTATACTGATTTAATCAATATGATAATACTGGTTCTTTAGTGTATATTTCTAACCAGCTTAAAAACAGGTTAAATAAGTTCAAAACCGGATGCGATTTTTCAAATTTTCTGCTAAGAAAGTGACGTTCCTTGCCTCAGAGTTAATTTGTCTATGTACACTAATGTAGACTCTACATCATAAAATATGGTTAAACTGTTGTTTGGTTTGTATAAAAAGTAGTTTTTACATGTTTTTAATATATTTATCTCCTGTCCTTTTTTTAAAACCCTGATGCTCTCAGTTGGTTGTGACATGAGACGAGCAAAAGTTATGCATACAGTTCTTTAGTCACAGATAGACAAAGCTTATTTACACACTGCCTTATATATAGAACGTGTTCTTGCAAAATGTGCAGAATGTAAATGCTAACAGCATAATCATCACAGTGTGTGTTGCTTTACACTTCCTGGATAACTGGTTAGCTTATTCATGGAAAGCGTAATAGATCGACTTTCTAAAAGTTTCTTAGACACAGTGATGATTCTGAGGATTTTCCGTCTCGAAGGACCAACGGTTTAATCCTAAGGCTTAAAATTTAATTAACATTTTACTGAACGTAGCTCGGGGATTGCGTTAGTGAACCTGGGGGTCTACTCTTGCGGACAAAAGCGATACATCGTGACGGCGTGGTTCAGCTTATATCCTGGAATGCTCTGAACTTTGTTTGTAACCAACATAAGTTGAACTACGCTATTTGGCACAATTATCGTTTGTCGCTTTCAAGAGTAGATCCTCTGTTTCTTTTAATTTACCTTTATACCGAATTATTGTACAACCGAGGTAATACTAGTACCTACTATATTCAGACATATGGCCTATTTCATAAAATACAATATTTATCAAATTCACAAACGTTGTAGCAGTCACATAACCTTCACCTTGTTTCGGGTGGGTAACGCAATTCCTACTTGTAATACGGTCTGGAACAATCACGAAGGTAATTTATATTTTTTATTTATAATTAAATATTTTGACCTAGTTTCGGGCACGCATACTTTATGTTAGATGAAGCACATCTAAATAATGCGTGTTCGATTAGACCTTTAGGATGGCTACATTCCACTAATTTATAGGCAAATCTCAAGGCTTATCGTATCATAAAAAAGGCGGAAAAAGGAATATTAATTTAGTCTAAATGCAAATCAAAATTATCTATTGTACAATCTAATGGCAATCGGTATAGATAATTAAACCCAGCTAGGGTTGACATTATGAAGTCTGAATTGTGTGTTTTACAATTTGTTTTCTGCAATATCAATAAAACTATTAGAAACGCAATTTATTATCTTTTATCATAGTAGAACAACATACTAAATCAGCGCTTTCAGTAACTCTTCGAAGATGGCGGTGAATATTGATGATGCTGCTATCAAAATATGTAAACCGTCTATAGGCTATCTGGTTTATTTTATTTTTATTTTATTTATTTTAGGTACAAAATTAGCTAACAGACCAAAACATTAATTATGAATAGTTAGTAAAAAAAGTAGTTTAAATTTATTAACCTTACCTACTATTGTACACGACATTTGTAAAACAACCTTGTTAAGTAAAACATCATCATCATCATCATGACAGCCTTCTAATGTTCCCACTGCTGGGACACTGGCCTACTCTCAGGCGAGAGTGATTGGGTCTTAATCCACCACGCGGACCCAATGCGGATTGGTGGATGGCACATGTCTTTCGAATTTTTAGTTCTTGGACATGCCGGTTTCCTCACGATGTTTTCCTTCACCGTATGAGAGCACTGGCATTGTGCACATAAATTTTTCGAACAGAAAAATCCATTGGTGCACGACTGGGTTTGAACCCACGACCTTAGGATTGGAAGGCGGGGTCACTACCACTAGACCACCGGTGCTCTCTCAACAAGTAAAACATCAAGATAGTAATAAGTATTGAAAAAAAAAATACATAGAATTTTTTATCTTCGATATAACCTTAGCTTTGAAGTTAATAAAATTTTGATGAAAGATATCAAGTTCGTTAGTAGCGTTAATTGTATAGTTGGCACATACGGTGCAATGGGTTATTTTGAGAAACATTATTATTGGATTGAGGCTTATATTGTTTAATACCAAAAATTCACGTTTTTTTGTGAAAATAAACTATGTTTTAATTCCATATAAACGTTTTGTAGAGTGTTGTGCAGTCTAATTAAGTTAGCGACCAAAAATAATGCCTTGACTTAAAATATATCAACTTGTTGGTTAACTTACTTATGAAATAAGTTATTTTGCTCTCAGTAAGTATATGTATATCTATAAATATTGTTCTGATAATGCAAGCGCACGTAACATAATTTTCTTAAAAAATACAAGCGTTTCTAAAATATATAAAAGTTAGCAAAAATAAAATCTCCTTTTAGGTGACATAACAAAATACAATATGTCCTTGCTTAGGTACCTAAATCTAAAATGAAATGCATTAAACTTCACACTATAGTAATTATTGTAGGTATTTATCTCGACGAAAACCCAGCTTTATTTCGTCATTTGTTATGCAAATGTTTCCATTCAAATAAGTACACCGGTGTCCCTACTCTATAATTAACTCGAACCCCGCAACCCACGCTGTTTACGTAGACCTTTACGTCCAAAACAATCCAAATCTCATAGCTGAAATCACGTTAAAGTAACCAGTTCCGACTACAAGGCGTGGGTTCATTTCGATGTCAAAACCTGCAGTCCGCTGCAGCCTACACAAGAAGCCTTGCTTGGTAAATTGCAAGTCGAAAATAAATCTAAATCTGTACGTTTTAAGAGTCACTTTGCTCGAAGCCAGGTTAGCTGTTGACGTATTGCATCTTGTTTCAAATCATCAGTTGCTATTCTAGCATTGCGTGTGACAGACGCGTCGTTCGATCGTTGATGATCCACGTTTTATTAAACTTATCCGTGTCAACAAACTTTCGAGCTTTCTCGCGAGTGAAGTGGAAGTGTTCTGTTTAAAAAGTGCCCTGTAATTTGTCATCCTGGATTTCAAACTGGATGGTAAGATTTAGGTTTTAATTTTTCCCGTTACGGTCTGCTTTACATCTTAACACTTTGTTCTTAAGAATTACGTTTTAGATTTATTATTGTCATTGTCAATACACAATTGATACTAAATTGAATTCTATAGTATCCCTACTGAAATAAAACGTAAATGCAAATCAAACAACAATTCAAAACTGTTGGAACTTTATTAAATCAGTGTTCGCGATAGTAGTCTGTCTGACCCGTGACTTCTTACTATGGGTCGTTGGTTACATCCGATCTTTGCGTCACGCATTTTGATTAGGTAGGTAGGTGCTCCAGTATTTATCTACATCCTATTGTATCACATCACACTGTGTAGTGTACACTTTGCCGCTAAACATTTGAATTGTGCTCTCGATCAAAATACCAAAATGGAGATAATTTTAAACAATGAAAGACTGAAATTTCTATAGCATAAATAATAATTTAAAACCTTTCTGATTATTAATACTTTCTGCACAACTTATTTACGATAATTTAAAGCGTGAAATAGCCCGCATCGCATGGTCGGCCTGACCCGAGTTTGTTGACCTACTGTTCAGCAGGGTTCTGTCAGCGTTTACCAGTTTAAAAACTTTGAAATTGCTCTTGTTTAATGGGCTTGTTTTAGTCTTTTGCATAAATTTTAGGAGTCGTCCAAGGTTGATTCTTCTGTTGGAATTTTGCTATTAGATCAGCCCTATTTTGTCTCACTTTACTTAGCTAAAAATTATCAACAAAAATGTTATAGCAACTAACATTGCCGGCAGGTTTAACAAATATGCCCTTTCTACTTGCAAAAACAAGTTTTACGATAAAATTGTTTATTCAATCAGAATATTGAACTTATTCAAATGAAGGTCTAGCTAGATGTTTGGATAGATTCTGTATTTACCTCCGCAGTGTTTTTATCTGGCCCGCTGCTGGAACTAATGGCTTCGTAATGGCCTGGCTGTGTTCGTTCTTGTTACCGATGTTTATGAGTCTTTGACGCTCTTTAAGAGTTCGTGACTAACCAACGAAAACCTTTGTAGCTATGAAAAAAATGACCATGACTTTTTTCAATTTGCTTATTGATCACAAGAACTTGGGCAAACCTCGAGTTATTTATTCATAACATAATGAAATAAGGCATTGTTTTGAAATATATCTACGAGCATTGTGTATATACGGTAAGTAAAAGTATACCTTCATCTTCCAATCTTTTGAGAGGAAATCATAACCTTACATCAGAGAGTATAATTTATATGGGCTATACATATATGATCGCATTCAATACGAAAATTTCTCGAAAAGCTTATAATCCTACAAAATTCTTAGACTCTAGACCGTACGTACGTAACGTAGTGCCTTAAAACGTGATTGATATCATCAATCGGTTCCCAATTAGTCTCGTGCGCGGAATTTTAATTGGTTAGTCGTTCAGTCCCTGAATACTGAGTATTTTTTTTAGGTGGCTCGCCCATCTAAGAAGCACCAGGTGACGTGACAACCGACACATAATGCAGTTATTTAATTTATCGAATACTTTGCGAGCATGTAGATTGTAGAGTGATGAATTATTAGTGAAAGGTGTTCGATTAATAAAAAAAACTACTTTTATTTTTTAAACAAATATTCTTTGTCGGTTGTCAAGTCGCGTGACTTGCTGCTTCTTAGATGGAAGAACCGCCTTAAGTACAGTCAGCCGATGGAGTTCGTTCTCTTGCATTTAGGGCATTGCCCTAACATTATGTCAGATTACGTTCTTTAGCTATAGTCATGGCAATAAAGCTATTCCTTTGTTTTAGTGTTAGGCCAAATGTTTGCTGTTTCTTCGGTTATCAAATTGCTAAGCCAAAAGTAAAGTCTGCTTTGTTAGTCACGAATGTTGTGACATTACGGTCACGGCTCTTCATTTATGTAAATTGTTACATATTTAATAATTGATAGATTCAGGCGTTACTTTGCGGAAATCCATTACAAAAAAAAAACAGACGAAAAATCTCTAGTACTATTCCGCTTAACCTTTTAACTGATGAGGTCACACAGTTACCACAGTTAACCTCAAAAGAAAAATATCGACACGTGTTTCATCCCTCCACGGGACATCCTCAGGACCATCGACTTGTTCTCCGGCAGACGTGTTGCTCCGTCGAGCGCTGGAGCCAAAATGTTACATACTTACAAAATTAAAGAAAACACAAAAAAGTTTAAATACAAGTATAGTATTTTTTCACGTATTTACAATCTTCGATATTTTTCCTAAGCATCTTAGCAATTTACTTCCAACATCTTCAAGTATTAGTAGTCTTACTTCCTGGACACGTTAATCACAAAGAACTTGTTACAGCTCGTTATCATTAAAACTTAATTAAAACGAATGAATTGCATCCTTAAAATTTAATGGCGTCATTAGTGACCTCACTTAAATTAATTTTGATGTCACCTGTTACATAGTGACGTAATCTAGTACTTGCATAGTATTATGATCAATAAATCGCTAGGGAAGGCTCTGCATCTTGGTTCATTACATTTTAATTGTGTACGTATAGCTATGACATCTTTACTGTCATGCTTATTTTTTCTTCTGTGTATTTTGCTTTGGCTACATTTTGTCTCGCCACATATTTTATTACATCTGAATCTACATCCCCAGACTATTGTCTGTCGCTTCAAATCTCGCGATCTCAATTTCATCTCGAGGTCTAGGAGGGCGAGACGCTTTGTCTAAAATGGACCCATTGGGAAATATTCGGTCCAAGATTCGGCTACATTTTTGCCATAATATTACCTACTATCAGCAATTTGCTTTATGCCTTCAAATATCAGTTGTACCCTTCAAGTACAAAAGGTTTTTTTTAATTAAAGTGTATCATAAAGAAGTTGTTTCACGTAGTATGGAGCCGGGCCCTGGTCTTTTGTAGGGGTCTAGATAATTAAATAATCATTAAAGAAACCATTTATCACTGTATATTTATTTTATTTTGGCTTCTTTCATAATCTAAAGTAAGTTTATCTTTGTGAAGGAGTGTGCAACACAATGCAAAACAACATGGCAGGTTTAACAAACAACTGGGTTATTAGGTACTGTCAAAGTCAAGATGCGTCACGATCATTGGCATCAGCCAGCTGTCATGGCGGACCTCTAGAGTTCTTGTTTTAGGAAACTCAACACAATAAACATTTTTCCTTTAGAACTTTGTTTGTCTACTTAAAAATAAAATTGTTTGTTACTGTTAGTCTTATACTTTAAGTTTTTAAGTGTTTGCATGGCACTGCACTGCGCTTATCACCCCGACACATTGTTGTTAAGTCTCTTTCGCCCAGTAATTTCACTTGCTACAGTACCCGAGTAATGCTCGCATTGCTGTGTTCCGGTGTGAAGGGTATGGTTATACTTTTTTCCAAATTTTCTATGGTGTTACAAAGACCTAGGCCACTTTGAAATTGGTCCTTTCGTTCACATGTTTAGATTTTGTCAGTCAGTTTTATATATTTTGTTTTATTTCACACACACTCGAGTCTATTCCATTACAATCAGTACTTTTTTAATGCAACAAAGTTAATGTTTTGATCTAGCCAACGTCCACGCAATAATTTGTTGAGCGATTGAATAATACAGTGCTCATCTTCTGTCAATCTTTTAAAGATGACGTCAGCTTTTTGACAAATGGTAACTTGACTACGGGTTAAAACACCGGCCTTAATGTATAGCTATAACAGATATGCACTTATCGCACCTGTCATAGGTTGATGGCTATGATGCTAATGTGAATTTTTCACAGTAATACAACGTTAGATTGACGGTTAGATTAGTCCGCTGACAGAATCAGTGGTTCGTAAAGCGCATTCTCTTTGTGTTTTACCGTTATATTGTCGTTTGTATGGCTGATTCCACAGGCGGATCTATTGTTATATAGCTCTATATGTACGCTGTTAGGGAAATAACTCGCTTCTTATTAAACTGGCACTGCCTTACTGTGGATCCATTTATGCTAAAAATGGAACTTCTATACTAGTATATTCTATATCTACTGTGTTGCTTGCGACATGTTTGTCCGCGCAAGTCAAATTAAATGGTTTTTAATTAGACTTGCGCGGCAACAAAATCGAAAAACCGCAAATTGCAGGTTTGCCGCGGTGAAACATGCCGCGGGCGGCAGACACGTGTATTCCATGAAGAACAAAGCTTTTCACAAACTTCTGATCTTTACCTGAATCTCAGTGTTTCTAATATTAAGTATACGATTGAATTCTGTCAAAAAGTATGCAATCAAGAAAAATGCATCGTAAAATTAAGTTATTAGGTTTACTTTTTTTTAATCGATTATCGTCTACTTCATTGCTTACGTAAAATTTTTACGGAAAACTCGAGTAATTGCTTTGACATAGTTCATAAACTGTTTTCTATTGTGGATGATTTCGTTATTAGCTGCCATTAAAATCCACAATAATTGTAAATTTATTAGCTTTACAAGAGGTTGTTAAATCGAGGTCAGTTAAAACAAAGCAAGCTTGAGCATTAATCGCATTGAAGTTAAGTAATTATAGTTATTTAAAATAATTTATTACTGCTCAATTGTGACAACTTTGCACTTTATTATTAAAAAAATCAATCCAAATGTAGTAAGCGTTTGAGAAAATCATGTTTCTGAAATATGCTCTGAGCTTTGTTTAAACGAAATGCTCAAAACGTGATGTGAAATAGGATAGTTCTACAAATCCACTGGGGCTTCACATATGACCGTGTCAGAAGCCGCCAAAGTGTATGACGACAAACCACAAACGCCTATATCAGATTAATGCGCCTGAGGTAGCCTATCGACCAATCGGATGATTGGACTTGCTGTTGCTATGAAGTACTTTCCCTACCTTATGAACGATAGAAATAAAAATAGCAGAAGAAAATAAAAAAGAAGTAGGTAAGAGCCATTATTGAATAGTAGTACTATTTTAAGAGTAGCAGACTTCGTTGTGGTTAAAGCTATCTGGGATAGTACTACAACCATAATATACGAGTACCTATATTTCTGCCGCCGAGCAGTAATGCTCGCTGCGTTCCTTCCTGTCCACTGGCATGGTTAGTTGGTGACCATAAGACTTTGATCTACGTTTCAGGGTCACAGAGCGTTCATAGCATCATCACTTATCAATCTTATCATCATCTTTCGTCTGTGGCTGAGTTTGCCACAATTTTGCCATAAGTCGTAAGCTTAGTTGCCAACATTGTTTGCTTTTGTCATCATGGCCGGCAACTTAGATGATATTGCTACTGTATGTTACTTATTGTACCTTCCTCAATTACCACTTAGCCATTCTCTCAACAAATACCTACCTCAATGTGTTCATTTTAATATGTAGGTACCTACACTTCTTTGCAATATGTATACACAAACTGCCTACATTTAGCAAGCTGGAAATGTTTTCGCTTTGCGTGACTGTCTTTCTCAGCAGTTCGAATAAGTTTCGCGGTTGTATGTATTTGATATTGTCCTCGACATTGACTGACCTTGCAAAGTCAGCCATGTTCAATTGAACAAGTTACAGGCCTATAAAACAAGTTATTATCCATTAGCAATGTAAAAAGATCATCGACGAAAATGACTCTTGAGTTTGATGGTTTAATTCAAGTATTATATAATTAGTCATCATCAGTCTCAGCAATTAATTAAAGTGTAAGTGCCTGGTTGAAGATGGGATGTGGGTTCAATTCCCTCTGCCGAACAAATGCTTGCATGTTTTGTTAATATTTGTTCCAGGTGGTTGTGGACAAAATGGTTCGTAGTTTCTCACACCTACGACACAGGGGAACCCTACTTTGAGATATAAAAAATTACACTACCCAAGTTTGTCTATATTAGACACTGAAATCGATGAGCTTCGGTACATTTAGGCATGCATTTATTCATGCGTGCTCTCATGCATATCCCTGGTATCTTCAACGTCCTCCCTCGATATCTCGACACGCAGACCTGATTGAAATCTTCATATTATATTTAAATGAAAGAAAATCCAATATCACTAGATCCGCTAACAAATGCCTTGCGCACTGCGAAAAATAAATTATACACGATCGAGCTCATACATTATTCAGTGTATTAGCTCACTCACGATCTTCAAGTTGATGCAGAGGCTAAGAGAAAATTGCATTAGGCTAATAAGAACGATAATTTCCCCCTACTTTATGCTAGTACCTGTATGCTAATGAGTGTTTTTTCAACCTGCATCTGCTTTTGAAATGATTTAACTCTTTGGGCTCATTAAGCGCTTCAATTAACATTTATGCAGTAAATTAAATCATAATTTTGTTTACTTTGCAACCCTATATCAGGGTTGCTCAATAACAAAAATTCAAAGAATACAAAATTCGTTTCTGTTTGTCAAATGAATTACCGAAGCATGCTCAGTCGGTTTTCTTAGCCATGGCACGGCTCGTTCTTAGGACAATGACATCACCGTTTCGTGTACCATGACTGGATAAAACCTTAGCTTTGCCAGCGATTGCAATAATAACAACGTCTCCAAAATCTAACCTAGAGCTACACTTTTCTATGATTATCATAACGGTAATGTTGAAAACATTCTCTTTACATTAGGTACTACGTTGTGGAAATTGTAATAATTCATTTGTCAGCAAGAATTTGCACCTGTAGGTAAGTTAATACTAATCAAATGGCTTCTATGAATTCAAAATATTATGAATGCGAGAGTAACTCTGTACGTCTATCGGTTAAATCGTGTTTCACTGGTAAACTGCTGAACCTATTTTATGCAATCTTGTAGGAAGATGGCTAGAAACCAGGATATGGACGACATACTAAATGCACTAGCAAAGCCACGGCTTTTGAATGATGGAATAATATAACATGATATTATTTTTGTGAGATCCTGTTTCATTCATGTGGTAATGTGAAAGTTTCACGTGCCTTAATTTTAAACAAACCTTGCTGACCATGTTCGTGTTCGTGTATAGTGTGGTGGATTGGTGGTTCATGTGAAGCCGATAGTAGTGCTGTGAGTTCGGGGCACTGACATCATGCCATTGACTCCTCTGTGTGCATTTACTACCATTGTAGGCGAATCACATTTTGTTGGCAGTAAAACTACAGTAAAATGTAAATAGAACACATGTGTACAACTTTATTTAAAACTTGAAGTTTACAGCCCAACTCAATATACAAACGTACGACCATGGAATGAAAAATAAGTTCCACTTATTTTTCTAAATATTGTATAATATTTTAAAGCAATTTCAATGGTTTTACAATATCCTTCTTAAATTAAAAATACTACTTAGTTTTATACGAGTATATATTATTATAAAGGCTTGATAAAATAATTGTACGTCAAAGAGAAGATAATGAAAGGCAGTGGTCACGACTATCAGGTATTATGAGGAATACGATGTTATAACCGGTTTGACCATATTATACTTAGTATAATGAAAAATAAATCATACACCAATTTAATTCTTTTGAAAAATATTTATTATGTCATTTCCGAAATGAGCATCTGATGTCACCTTTTGGAAGACACCCACTTGCTAATGCTAGTTGAATGAGTTTAAATGTTATCCAATGTTGGCCAAGTTTCGCAGGAGGTTTCAAAGATTCACCGTTATTATTTAAAAGTTTACGGATGTGATTGCAATTTTATAACAATACAGCAACACTGTCCCTGTCTCTGTCTGTTCAAATTCCACAAGTCACTACTGCGTTGTAATATTTTTACTAAAATAAATTATTGTAAAAGTCTCGCGTATTATTTCATCACAATATAATTTGATTAATTTTATGATCCATGATCAGTAGGATACTGAGTCCTCATACCAAATGACAATAACTACAAAGTTGCTCTTATATCTTATCATCATTGCTCAAACTGAATTAAATATTGAAACACATGAGAGTAGAGCACATGATACCAAATGTCAAACATAACTATTCCAATTAGATACATGTTATTGGCAAACCCTTTCGTGTTCCAAGTTCAGGAATAGACAAACAAATGCGTTATAAAAATGAAGATAATGGACGTGACATCAATCACTAATCTAACGATCCAACGAAATTCATAAACGATTTGTAATGCCTCGAGGGGCTATGAACACGCGAACTGACGAGCACGAATTTGGACGAAGTAGTCCAAATTCGTGCTCGTGGCAAAAACAAAAGTATGCTGTGCTTATAAGTGCCTGCGCCTACTTCCGACATTAATCCTTACACCAGAGCTTTTTTGCCATAGGTCACGCACATGTCAGAAAGTCTCAAACCATTAACCTTTGACATTGATGAACCCATTTCTATTAAATTCTTCTGATGGTGTAATCAATAATACAATAATATTATGTTTGTAAAACACAATTTTTGCAATGTTATAAAAAAATACACTATTTAACATCATTATACCATTTATACTTTTATAAATTCCGATGGGCCTTGTTATTTCTAAATTAATCCACAGATACGATTGTTTAATGATAACTCTTTCATGTGTGTCGTATTTGTTCATTCGTCCTCAAACTGTTATTTATTTTTATATCGCTTCTTTTCACCATTAATTCCATAAATGTTCATTTGAATTACTCCTATTGTCATGTAGATATAAACACCGCATGTGAATAGACGGTATTCTACAATAGGCTCGTTATAAACAATACGCATTTCGGTGTATTCGTCATTCTCAGCTCATTCACATACACAATTGTGAAATACCTAAGCCACGTCTCATGTGGACCTCGCTCATAATGATTTGTCCTTAGTATCCTTTCTATCGAAATATACTATACTATAATTAGTATTATCTTTTGATGGTTTTGAAACATCAAACTTTTTCACTTGCTTCTTAATTGTTTCTTAAATATTATTGCATTCGAAAAAAATCTACTTTGATCGACTAAGCTGTGGCCTTACCTTGTGTACCTACATCATTACTCGTAAATAAATCACAACATAAAGAAATAATTTTATTCGTTTGAGTGTATGTTTACTTCAAGTAAAAAAAATTTAAAAAAACTCCGTCGCCAGAGTTGGCCACTGAATCAAAGTGCTCATAGTACTCAACTCATACAAACTTATTTTTTTTAGGTTCGTTCGTTCGTTCGTATGAGTCAGTGGTCAACTTTGGTGACAGAGTTTCTAGGCAGCCCGAAGGCCTCTGTCATGGCCTAACCACTTTGAAAAAGCCGGGACCGACTGCTTAACGTGCCCTCCGAAGCACGGGAGCGCTCAGTTGAAATTGCCACTGGCGGTTACCCATCGAAATGATTAAACAGCTAATGTTGTTTGAAAAGATGATCACTTTATTTATATTTTAATTTAGGTAAAGTAAACATCAGATAGGTTAATGGTAAATTGATTTTACCAGTCCTCGTCTCTACTCGTCTTTACTCTCGCATCAGTGAGTGCTTCACTTATCTATCAAACTAAATTATAATAAACTTACATATTTTACAACGTTATACTCGCTTGCGAAATTCAATTTGGATAATGACATACTTTTTACTTATATCAAAGTTAATACTAATAAAGTAACCTTTTATTCAATGAAAACAAAAATCTTTACAACATACTGTGAGTAAGATACTGAAAGACATGTTTCTCTAACTCTACAGGGTCTCCGTATGTGTGGACTTCGGAGAAGGGATAATTCCTTACTTCTTTTATAAAAATATTAAAAATCAGCTGTTGCGTAAAAAACATTATCATACTATTTTATGTATACATCTTGATCTCTAACTACTTGTAAGTCGTATGTACATTGTAGTACTTCTAAGGCAACTGAAAAACAGTAAAGCATCTTTCAATTTCGTATCTATTGCAGCGATTTACACCAAAGTTACCTTTTGTAAGCAATATTTCCAAAATGTATGTCGCAAGCAAAATTTTTTAAGCAGCAACCAGTTGGCACAACTAATTACTGGAAGTATTTTTTTCTCGTGCGTTATTTTGAAGCAACTTATAGCTAAATTTTCAAACTATTTAGTCATTTATTTATTTAATTAGAACCGTCACAATAACCACTTACTCGAATTAAATACTATACCTATGTTTATATAATATATAATATTATATGTACCTACATATAATACCATACCTATTTCTGCCGCCAAGCAGTAATGCTCGCTTTGCTGTGTTCCGGTGCGAAGGGTATGGTTTCCGGTGAAATTACTGGCACATGAGGCTTTCGATCTTAGCCTCAAGGTGGCAACTCGCGAGTGATACCTCTGGTATTGCAAGCGTCCATAGGCTGCGGTAACCGCTTACCATCTTGTGGGCCGTACGCTTGGTTGCCACTTCAGTTGGTTAAAAAAAAAAAACAACTATATTTTTATCATTTTATTATCGGTCTCTTTTTATGAACAACATTCAACTTTTTATTGTCATGCGTTTTCCAACTTGAGCCAAATTGTGTTTTTGCGGTCTTCCGTAGACTATATAGGATAACTAATTGTTGTTATAATTATATCCACTACGTTCACACATCTTTTGACACAGTTAAATATATTATAATTCTTATCTCTGCTATTTTCTACACCGAATTTATGAAGCTATACAAGCCAGGTATTTGCTCAAGAAAAGGTTTATGTATCGGCCACTTTTGAGCAAGCTTCTGTTTTACATTATCTTTTGACAACATTAACACGGAAGTGGAAAGCCGTGTTTCCATACGCATTTATTATTAACGTTCACGGTCTTATTTGCGTTTCAAAGATCAATGGTTTCAAACATTGCTTCCAGAAACGGGTTTCTTTCTACATCACTAATGACGCAAGATGTATGCAATGAGGACACAATTATCATCGTGCTCATTGAAATTCTAGTCATTGCGCTAAATGAGCTACAACTAGGCTAAAGATAGTATAATCACCTAGCCTTGATAATTTCCCATGTAAATAAAGATTATCCTGAATCTTTTGTTCAGCTAATCTGGTTAACAACGGTACTATGGTTTATGATTTATGATTCATCTCTTTGTCTGTACCATTGTCTTTGCTGATAACGTATTTAGTGTAAAATGGGGTCGTGTGCATTATATATTTTCAACATATTATTTAAAATTAACATAACTCCGCTTTGATATTTCTAAAGTCGCACTTCTGCCCAAAAATGAGTATATCTGCCAAGGAAAACAATTCGGGTTTATTTTCATTTATCTCATTAGCTCACTTACCTACTTGATAACCTGTTTTATTTACATAGCGGTTTTTACCTCTACCATTGAATGTAGTTATTCACTGCATGCCAATTACCTTATTGACAGAGGCCTTCGGGCGGCCTAAAAACTGTTCACCAGAGTTGGCCACTGACTCGTACGAACTTACTTACTTTTACCTTAGTATTTGTTCATACATACTTAGATTTAGTGAGCAGTGCAACCTACATGCGACAGACAACGATAAGTGACACGACAAACAGTTCTTTCACAAACAATCAAACTTAATAATTCTAAAGTTAAATAGGAAAACCGAAGTTTAATCGTGTACGAGAATGTCGTGTTCCCAATACGAACGGAATACAAGTCTTGAATACTTGGGATTTTCCACTGCGCCTTTTCGCTCGGATAAAGTTTTAGTGCAGCTTCAAGTTACTTTAGCTCGATTGGTTTGAAGGTCTCGGCAGTATTTATTGGTTTATGTTGAGGTCGGGCTGTAAAGCTATTTGCTTCTATTGATTTTATTAAATAGGGAAGAGGTCGTTTTCACTCTTAATTTATGTTTTTTTTGTTCACTTTGTTTTCACGTTTGCTCGCCATGTTAAGAGACCATTGAAAAATGGTGCTTCTTCTACAGTCTTCTTTAAAACTGGTCTACCGTTATATTTACCACACTTTTCGACTCTTAGCATAAAATTTGGAATGTAGATAGCTTATGTCCTGGACTTTTTATCCCGGAAAAATGAAATGTTCCTGTGGGATATCATAAAAACTGCAAAAACGCGGGTAAAGCCGCGCGGGTCAGCTCGTAACAAATAACCAACCAACCAACCTACTTGAAGTGCGCAGTAAATATATGAATATACAACCGGCGAAGATGTTAATGACTACACAATGGATGCGGATTACGCTGAATTATGTAACGTTACGGCCGTTATACAAAGGCTTTATTGCTTCAAAACTGACTGTAGATCGACCACCCCGATGACCCACTTCCCCAGGTCGACGACCGTGTGACGTCACCACCAGCACCCACCCCATGGTCGCGTCACCCCCGGGGGTGTGTTCCCTTCCTGCTCGTTCGAGGTCACACGTTGTTCAAGCTCCGAGGCGAACGGACGTGCGCGTTCGATTCGTTAATTGCATTGCGCTTAGACACAAGTGTGCAGAGTTGTGATTTCACGGTTTCACTTCCGGAATGACTATTCTAGGTATGTCGGTCGTTCACTTTAGATATTCAATCGCATAAATATTCATTCAATCATCACCGTGATCTTGATCAGCAGTCATTGTAATAACCGTAAAGTGTTCTGTAGTAAACAGATCAGTAACGGTACGATGTCATTTTCTTCGTTGGTTATGTAACATTATTTTCCATAACCTTCAGACGTTTACGTTGAGTTGCTCGTTATGTAAACTTGAGATCTTTTTCATAGGGAACGAAGCTTGTAGCTTTGTTAATTTTTTGGTGTTTTTTGTTATTTCAAAATACAAACCATATTATTTAAGTTAATTGTACACAAGCTACATGACTAGAAATCCTTTTACGCAAAAGCTTTTTAATTATCTTTCAATAGTGCGTTATGTTATTAGAGCATAGTATGGAATCTGGACTATCTAGCCGTGTAGCTACAAAGAAACAGATCAATATTCATTTCTACGTAACATTAACTGCATCATCCTCTCTGCGATGTGGCCTTGAACTTAAAGTACCTACCTATATTGTGTTCAGATCAGAAGCTTATTGGTTCTCAGGGTCTATTCGCTAGCGACAAAAGCGATTTTTAACGTGACTGTTTTCTTTGCTAACATTTATGTCAGTGAATGCTCCTGAAATGCTCTGAATATAATTGTCACTGTCATCAATTGAACCACGATATTTGCTACGTTTATCGTTTTCTTTGCTAACATTTATGTCAGTGAATCTCCTGAAATGCTCTGAATATAATTGTCACTGTCATCAATTGAACCACGATATTTGCTACGATTATCGTTTGTCACGTAAAGTAAACCTAGGTGTTATTCATTCATTACATAATGATGATCACCTAATCAAACTGCCTCAGCTACAACCCCAATACCCATTTTTACTTGTGCCACATCAGTTAATAAGTAAGAGTAGTAGAGTTTTTTGTGATTGAGCTCGTCCGGGGAAGGACTACCACCTATTTCTGCCGCCAAGCAGTAATGCTCGCATTGCTGTGTTCCGGTGTGAAGGGTATGGTTTCCGGTGAAATTACTGGCACGTGAGGTTTTCGATCTTAGCCTCAAGGTGGCAACCCGCGAGTGATACCTCTGGTATTGCAAGCGTCCATAGGCTGCGGTAACCACTTACCATCTTGTGGGCCGTACGCTTGGTTGCCACTTCAGTTGTATAAAAAAAAAAAAAAAAAGTGAGTAGGTAAGTACTGACTAAAATAAGAAATAGCCATACATCTTACATCTTATTTCCTAATCCTAAGCCTATCTGTAAAGTCATAAACGTACCAACTTCGAGTTTTACGACTTTTGTGACTTAAGCTTATTGAAGATACTTGTTTTTTATTATGTTATTTCTTGAATTTATTTTTCAAAGCATTTGAAATCATCATTGTTTTGCCTGCCCTTTTCCTGTTCTCTTTTTCCATTTCTCTCTATCACCCGTTATCTCAGTATTCAGTCTTTCTTACTCATTATCAATCCATTCAAATTTTTCAGAATTTTAAAATGACTTTTATATAGAACTCAAAGCCGTTTAGCAAGTGCTGTCAAATTGTATAAAAACCGTGTGCACTGAAAGGTTTTGAAATCCGTTTGAAGCTAAACGCGCCGTTTAGTTAGACTGGTGAATGAAATGAAGGGTATGGTTTCCGGTGAAATTACTGGCACATGAAGCTTTCGATCTTAGCCTCAAGGTGGCAACCCGCGAGTGATACCTCTGGTATTGCAAGCGTCCATAGGCTGCGGTAACCGCTTACCATCTTGTGGGCCGTACGCTTGGTCGCCACTTCAGTTGTATAAAAAAAAAAAAAAAAAAACGGCTCCTAGTTATGCTTTATGCACCTTTAATGCGTGAACACCCTTGGTTTGATTATTCAATGAGTTCTCTGTTCCTCACATTTCTATGATATCGGATAGAGATGGCTGACATCTCTGACGTCACGACGGGACTACTTCAATGCGTCCCAATTGTTTATAGTTTTGCCTCTACGATTGCACTTTATTCTCTACGATATAGTGTCCAGTTTTATGTAAACGTAAATTTTAAATCGAGGCTTCGTTCAATTCTGCTGCCCTAGTACATACTCTACCTACATAGTCGTGGATGTAGGTCAATTTCCCCGTGAATGGGTCTAATGAACTGTAGAATGGATTTATGAGGAAATGTCGTACGCGATTGAGTGAGTTGCATTTACTTTACTAACGTAGTTTTCTCTTTAGGAATAGGCTTTTTGACCCTTATTCGTTACAAAATTAATATTTTGTTTGTTATTGATATTATTCCTATGCTCTTTGTCGATACTTTTTTATATCAGTATTTTATCTTGAAATCAATAAATATTTTGTCTAACCTTATCTTTGTCTTTGAAGAGTCCGTCTTGTTACCCACCAAAATAGCATCTCAGTACCAGATATTCTGCCTCCAAGCAGTAGTGTACAAGCAATACTATATTTAAGTTTGACGGGCACAGATATAGCAATTTAAATTACTAAAAACTTCCAATGTCCATTGTTGCATATCCATGCTCGACTATTAAAAAAGCTAGCCGCTTTAGCTACTTAAATATTAATAAATAGGTCATCGTGTCATGTCGTCGAATAAATTTTTAATGACATGCTTGTCGCCAAAGGCTATGCTAGGTCGCTACTATCTGTCGCTTTATCCAAAGTCTTATGTCAGTGTGATAAGGCTCAGTTTTATATTATTAAACCATTGTGATTGTTAGTAGTAGAACTGGCCGAGTGATATTTTATGCAAAATTGATTCGTTCCATGGTATTGTACTTACTATCTATGTTTTGTCGTGGTAGTCAATGTCCTACTACTTTCCAGTCGTGGCGTGGCAAGAAAATTTAATATAACTTAGTTTAAGCACTAGAGTCTTAGAGGCCTTATTCATAATCGAACTATAAACTTTTGTTAGCTATTGTATCTTACAAATCATCGTCTTCGTTCATTACATAAAAAGACAGACAGTAACCAAGAATCACTTAAATCACGTGTTCATCTTATGAAAAAAGATTCAAGAAATATAATATCTGTTTACATTACAATGCGAGATTGATAATATTTTTAAACCTAAAACAAAAGTCGGTATTATTTCGCAAAATCTATGTGTTTCAACTGGCTTCGTGTGATAATCTTGCGCCGTACACCACTGTCCGGCATGGCATAGAACGTGTTAATAATATAAAACTACAAACTACAGCAATTCGTCATCACCAATCAGAGCATCTTGGTTCTCTGAATGGTGGCATCAAACGAAATTGCAGAATTTTGAACCTAATTGCTAAAACTTTACATTGAAAAGTTAAATATGACGCCACTACGGCTACGCCGCCGCCGTGACTTGGGCGCGTTTTGGCGTGAATTTTAAAATTCATAATCGCATTTTCTACTAAACCATTAATTTCTGGAATAATAAGTTATTTTTTGCATAAAATCAGCATGTCAAAATAAGTCATCATCAAGCCCACTGATTGGTCTGAGCTTTGCATAGCATGTTAAATTGTCGATCCTGAGGTTTGGGCGACCTTAAAACTGAAGAAGTGGGTAAACGCTCTGAAACTTCCGTTTACAGTAAAGCTTCAAGAATTTGTAGTTTGGTCAAATTTCCATCAGCTAAGTACAAATTAAAGCGGCTTAATGTACGGTGCCGTTTCAAGGATCCCTGAATATTAATGAATGTAACCTTCTTTGGACGGCTCTGGGCTAGCTTTCAAATGTATTGCTTTCCGTTTCCTGCGAATTGAGATTGTAGGATTGCAAATATAAATAAATAAAAAACATTTATTTCGGACACAGGTACAGGCAAAGGATCCAATTTACATAATTGGTCGAAAATATTAGAAAACATCTTATACTTACACAAAAAATGATAATAATAATAATAATAATGCTGGACAATCCACACAGCATCATCTAGACCCAAAGTAAGCTGCTGTTAAACAGAGCTGTATTATAGGTACTAGATGACTGATATATATTTAATACAATAGGTACAATACATAGATAGATATTTTTTATTATATATAGAAAATACCCAGAACACCCGGAACAAATATTTGTAGATCGTACAAACATTTGTTCCGAGGCGGGAATCGAACCCGCAACCTCTGCGTCGCAGGCGGACCTGCGCCCGCTGCGCCACATCGGTCGTCAATAATAGATACAATTTCTAATTAAATACACAGCAGTCGCATAGACCGAACAATTTTAGTTATAGTTGAACGGCTCCTTTTCACCTTCTTTTGGGTTTTCCTATTCCTATTACCAGCTTTTTTTTTGTCAGCAAGTGACAAGCAAGACGATCAAGGCGCTTGCCTGGAGTTAAGCACCACGCCTAACTATAACAGATGCAGTGCCACCCAAAGCTTAGTGTTTTTTTCTGCGTAGCATTGCACTGCGCTTATCACTCCGAGACGTTGTTGTTTAGTCTATTTCACCCAGTAATTTTACTTGCTACAGTGCCCTTTAAACCTAAACACAGTAATGCTTGCATACTACTGCTTGGAGGTAGAATATCTGACACTGCGGTGGTATCCGCGAAGACGGATTTATTTCTGAAGAGTCCTACCACCAGGTAAACCACCAGCTTCGGTTACGTTACTGCTGCACAGCGGTGGGAACATTAGAAGGCTGTCATAATGATAGATGAATAAGTTGTGTGTTGTTACCACAGAAATGTAAATAATAAGTACTTATTCCGATTTCTGTGTTGTTACAGATCCGTCAGTGTGCGTGATGCGCGCGCCGGCCGGCGTGGCGTCGCTGCCGCGCTGGGCGCACTCGGCGCCGGCGACGCACCCCGCCGCGCCCGCGCATGCGCCGCCGCCCCCCTTCCCCTATGACGACCACATCAACTCACGCCTACTTATATGGTAAGTTCTACGATAGACAACATTTAATCCCAACCGGTAGCCATGGCATCATCATTGACGAATGTGCTCCAACTTAGGTTGGATTCGACCAAACTCGAATAGGCATTATCCGAATAAATCGTAGTTATTCGCGAGTAAACTGACAGTTTGTTTAAGTACATGTATTTGACATTTCTTATTCCGCGGAATAGTTATTCTAGAAGTTGGTCTAATCCAGCCTTAGTAGAGTTATTCCGCAGCGGCTATTCGTCTATAATGATGATGATATGATATGATATTATGAATACCAAGTACGACATTCTATCGAGCAACATTGTAGCGTGAGCTACCGTGGTGGTATGCGGGATAAAATTAGTTAACTCGATTAAACTTAATAATACTCGTATATGAACTCTTGTTGGCACTTCACTCGATATATGTATTTGCTCAAATGTTTGCGTATTTTCGTCAATACAATGTCAACTCTGTGAAAGTTATCAACAAAGCTTTGTTTGTTTTGAAACAACGCAAATATTTTTGCAAATTAGGTACCTATATCAAGTGAAATGCCAGCATTAGAATCAACCCCTGACACACCACTCGCGTTGCCGTGTTTGCTTCCCATAATTATTTATTTATTAATCATTGTTTATATGAATGCTTGTAAAACTGCCTACAGTTGCCAGCGAATTTTTACCATCTGGTAACATTTCCCTACGCGTTTGCCACGGAAGCGTGACCCTGTGACGCATTAATCGTTAGACTATGAGAATTAACTTTTGTGGTGTACTGGAGCAAATAAGTACAAGCTGAAGAACCGTGTAATTAGTATTGAACCTACCTTGTCTATCATTATATCATAGAAAATTATATTCTCAATGTCTTTTTAGAAAGATAAAAGTTCTTTATTACCCCTGCGTGTTTTACAACTAATCGATTTGAAGACACTGTCGTGTTTCCTTTTCGCTTATGCAAATAACTTTCCTATTCTATGACATAAAGTAGCTGATCCATTGGCGAGTAAAACCGTTGGTGAGCCGGCAAGCCAAAGATATTATTATTATTTATTGATTCAATTAGAATTACACTAATTAACATATTTAAACATGTCAAAATTAAATCTTATTTCTATAGATTATAAATTAAATCTCAATTATTAAATAAAAAGTCACAACAATTAAACATTTTTCTCACAATAGTCCAAACACGCTGACAAGATCACCTTCCATTCATCCGCAACAGATCACAACCTGGTTGATAAGCCAGGATAGCATTAAACGCAGTGAGAGTTCGGGGAATGGGAGACCTAGAGCGGTAAAAAACCTAGATATAAACCGTCAATGGACAACCTACACCGAAGGCCTTACCAATCCAAGGACAATTCCAATCCAATTCCATTCCAATTATAATGAATTTAGCGCTAGGTTTGCACTCAAGAGTACGAAATGTCATATACGAAATGCCAATACTTGTCCAATACCGATTGATTGGATTTGTGTTCTAGAGTGCCTTACTCGTAGGTGCGAACGGTGCTACTCGCCAATGGCACACCCCTAACACTCTCACTAAAATGTATGAAGCAAACATGTTACAATCCACACACGCATAGTTTGTCTACGTAAACGGTGCTGTTGTGTAAACGTAAACAACTATAGCAAGAGCAAAATAGCGCACTTTCGCTCGCTCTGGCATGCGCGCGCTTGAACCTACACAAAATCAAAATAAACGCGTGCTTATAGCCGGCAAAAGCTGCGGGGTGGTGCCGGCAAATTCGCGACCGGGGTGGGGTAAGTAGACACGGTGGGAGGTAGGGAGTAGCCATTCTGTACGTAGTACTAATATCTGTTCTGTCCCAATGGATCAGCTACTTAATGCTAACCGAAGCGTGTCTTTCCAGGCAAGGTGACATATCAACCCTGGACGCCGACGTTATCACAAACACCACGGACGAAACTCTGATGGAGTGTAATGCAGTCAGCGAGCGCATTATGTATCACGCTGGCCCTGACCTGAAGGAGGAGATTATCACCAGGAACCATGGTAAGTTGGAATACTTCAATGTAAACAAAATAGTAACGAAGAAATCCGTGGAAGAACCAAGGTCACCGACATAGCTCTTAGAATAAGTTGAAGTAGCTGTGGGCAGGCCATAGTTTGCTGAATCGATAACCGCTGGGGAAAAAAGGTTCTCGGATGGCGACTGAGAACTGGAAAACGAAGTATAGAATTCGATGGACCGATGACATTTTTCACCTGGTGGTAGGACTCTTCAGCAAGATTCCGTCTTGGTGGGTACCACCGCAGTCTCAGATATTCTACCTCCAAGCAGTAGTGTGCAAGCATTCAAATCAAACTATGTTTGCGTTTGAAGGGCACTGTAGCAAGTGAAATTAACATCTCTTTCGCTCGAAAGAGACTTAACAACAACGTCTCGTGGTAATAAGCGTAGTGCAATGCCACGCAGAACTTAAACACTTTAAGTTTTGGCTGATATGATGATGAGGAAACCGACATGCGTCCAAGAAAGATCTTGATCTTCCTTTCTTACTCTGCCATAGACAACAAACGCCTAGTAACGTTATAAATTAATATCATCTGTTAACGTAATTCCAGAATGTCGGACCGGCGAGGTGGTGGTGACTCCTGGCTTCAACCTGCGCTGCCGGCACGTGGCGCACACCGTGTGCCCCAACTACGTGCCGCAGTACCACACCGCGGCCGAGACCGCGCTGCAATCCTGCTACAAGTGAGTATACCGCGCTGCAATCCTGCTACAAATGAGTACACCGCGCTGCAATCCTGCTACAAGTGAGTACACCGCGGTGCAATCCTGCTACAAGTGAGTACACCGCGCTGCAAACCGGCTGCAAGACACATTGGCTCCAGACCACAGAACTATATTTAAGTAGAATGATTGGGATGTAAAGGGGCTGCTGATGTAAAAACACTTAATTTTGAACGACTTTAGATTTATTGAAATAATTACACAACAACCATCTCCAAGACATCGAAGGAAGAGACGGGGTTGCCACATACAATTTTTTATGTCACAGACAAGAATGAAAGAGTTCGTTGATTTGTATGAAAACCGAGCGTGTAACATTTTGAGTATTTGTATTTAACACACAAATGTATTTCAGTGATGGGAAACATAAGCCGCGCGAAAATGAATGATTTAAAAACATCGATAAACACGAGGCAAACCGATTCTAGGCACTGCCACACAACTACACTGCCCCCGGTTGGGAGCAGACTGAGTTTCGTGGCGAGTAAAGAGGTTACTCAGCCCTTACTTAGCCCGTCTTTTTGACACGCGAGGTACACACACTCACTCATTCTACTTAAATATAGTTCAATGCTCTAGACGCTTAGACAAATGTTCCAACTCCAACCTTTTATGTGTGGAGTAAATAAAGTACACCGCGCTGCACTCCTGCTACAAGTCAGTATAGTACTATCGGCGGAGCGCTCGTGACGTAGCTGGCTAACATATCTTGTTCTTAACATATCAACGAAGTTAAGCACTGTTCCGCGTTCTCACTATTTGAATGGGTGACCGCCAGTGGAAATTTATTAAATGTGGTCTTACGGCGGGCACGTTAAGCAGTTGATCCTGCTTTTTCAAAGTGATTAGGCCATGAAAGAGACCTTCGGGTGGCCTTAAATTTCTGTCACCAGAGTTGGCCACTGACTCATACGAACTTACTTAGTGGTCAGTACTGCCGGGGATCTCGCCCGTCGTCTCGCCGTTTGTGATGCGCAAAAACATTTTAGTTCGAAAAAGCTCCTCTGCGCATCTAAACGGCTACGGCTACGGGATCATTTTGAAACGTCTTAAAGCTAGGTACTAATATCTGTTCTGTGGCTAGGTGAATTTACGCCAGTTCAAAGTCAAAGTCAAAGTCAAAGTCAAAAATGATTTATTTCAATAAAATCACAAGGATCATTTTGAAACGTCTTAAAGCTAGGTGAATTTACGCCAGTTCCACGCGCCCCAGCCTACAAGAATCTGGCAACAAACTCGGCTGGGTTCCTAGCTTTTTTTTGATGATCCCTTTTCATCATAAAGCTTCAGTGTGGTGCCAATCGAACTAGGTGAGGCTCATGCCAAGAAAATAAGTTCCACGCGCCCCAGCCTAAAAAAATCTGGCAACAAAACCGATTTTTAATTCATAGTGAATATTGAACCGGCGCCGGCGTGTGATGAACAGTGTATGTTCCAGGAACGTGTTGTACGCGGCGGGCGAGCTGGGCGCGCGCTCGCTGGCACTCTGCATCATCAGCTCGGCGCGGAGGAGCTTCCCGCCGGAGATCGCGGCGCACATCGCTCTACGTATGTCTATTATAATAATGCCTCATTCATAGACGTTATTTAAACCTCTGTTAGCTAATGTGTCTTTAATTTTTATATTTTTAATTATTTTTTTATTTAAGTTTTTAGACATAGACAAGGATATATTTTTATTTGCTATTAAGACACACATATACAGTACAAACAAAAAAAAGAAGATAATCAGCAGTACTCGTAACAGCAACAATTGACGCTGTCATGTACTTATGTGCCACAACAGCAAAAAGGCGTCGACTCAGCATTGTGCCTTGCCACTAGGAAGAAGCTAGGCGCTGATATTTTTTTTATTTTGTACTCCTTTTTATTTTCTCTTTATTGTATATTTTGTTTTTATTTATTTTATTTTTATTTATTTATTTTATTTGGAAAACAAACAGTACTATTACACAGTTATTTTATCATCTTAGCATTTTACATAAACCAGTGAAGTTTCCTCAATTAAATAAACAATAATAAGCTAGTGAACAGAAATGAATGTGGAGTATTAGCGTTAACGATTAGGTACCTATGTAATTAAAAAAAACTAATATTAAAAAATAACAATATAAAACTAAGAAGTAAAGAAAATTTTGATTTAAAACAATATAAAAACAAGGATATCAAAAAAATATATATATAATTTTAAATGTTTATATGTGTTATAGTAGTGAATAAACGTATGTCTATGTCTTTCAAATCTATCATTCTCTTTGTTCACAAGAATTACAAGTAAAGACAGTGCTTGGCAAGCCACTGAAATGACAGTTTTTATAAATAAGGGCCCTATACTCTCCACTCCTAAACTGTAGATAAAGTACAGTATTAGTCGATCCAAATAAGTAAGTGCTATAAAATAATAAGGCATATGATATAGTTACCGGCTGTAGCCGAGTAAAAAAAAACGAAAATCACAATAATAATAATCAAGGATAACTAATTATTAAGATCACAAGGATCATTTTGGAACATCATAAAGCTAGGTGAATTTACGCTAATTCCACGCGCCCAGCCTAGAAGAACTTGGCAACAAATTCGGCTCGGTTCCTAGCTTTTTTTTGATGATCCCTCTTCATCATATCATATCATGTTTCCTTAACCTGCAGAATACTAGCAGATCCTCACAAATAGGGTCATTCATTCTTAATCTGTCAAACTTAAGAAATAGGTTCCACACAAAAAAAATGTGTTGGAAAAAAAATGTAGGTTATTTTTTTACTTTTCTGTAATCTCAAGTAAATCGATTACGTTTTTCTGGCCAACTAAGAGTTATTCTTGTGGGAAATCAAAAAGCGGATCCCCCGCCCCGCGTCAATGAACCGCGTATCAATAACCCATGCGTCAATGACATAATGACCTGCGCATGTCAATGACCCGCTATGCAAGGGACTACGGGGCTATAACCGCTACGGGGCTCGCGTGCTCGAAGATTTTATTATTACGCGATTTTTAACAATGATAAATAATAATTGACCAGATATACGTAATCGATTTACTCGAGATTTGTAAGAGAAAAAAAAATAAGTACATTTTTTTTTATTGATGTGTGGAACCTGTTCCTTAAGTTTGTCAGATTGATAATGAATGACCCTGTATATCACGTTAATTCCAGGCACGATCCGTCGGTACCTGGAGCAGCACAAGGCCCCGCAGCTGGTTATCATCGGGCACACGTGCGGCGCGAGCGTGGCGCTGCTGGTGTCGCTGGCGCCGCTCTACTTCCCGCGCAGCGCGCGCGAGGCGCACGCCTCCGCGCTGCGGCTGCACACCGCGCCTGCGCACATAGCCGACGCCGGGTATGTATCCTGTGCACGTCTGCTACGTGCTCACGTCCTTGATATGTCTGCTCACGTCCTTGGTATGTCTGCTCATGCCATGGTACATTTGCTCACGTCCGTAGTAAGTTCGTATGAGTCAGTGGTCAACTCTGGTGACGTAGGTAATAGACACACGACGCGACGACGCACAGCAGCGACGCTGGGTATGTATCCTGTGCACGTCTGCTACGTGCTCACGTGGTATGTCTGCTCTCGTCCTTGTCATGTCTGCTCTCGTCCTTGTCATGTCTGCTCACATCCTTATGGTACAGCAAATATATCATAAACTTAGCAGGTAATGCTACAAACGTGAGCAGACATACCATGGACGTCAAGAAACGTATCATGATGTCCTTAGTACGTCTGTTCATATCCTTGGCACGTCTGCTCACTACCGCAGTACCGTTGCCACACCTAGGTGTTTACCAAAAATCTCATGTGCCTGTCATTTCACCGGAAACCATACCCTTCAAACCAGAACACAGCAATGTAATGTGGTTCAGTTTCATGGGCTGTCTTGTAAACCTATAGCTTTTTCTAATTGGCCTCTATTTGTTACTAGCTGATACTCGGTTTCGCTCACGCTATTTGTTCTTAACGTTTAAGCCTTCCCTGAACTCACACAAATATTTTCTAAGCAAAATCTGTCCAGCGGTCTCGAGTTTTAGCGAGACTAACGAACTCTACCAAAGGATTACACTGATTCTAATCGATTAATAATAAGAAAAACACTCATTTTACAATTGTACTCATCATGTAAGATTATACTTAAGATATACACTAGGTATTAAAATTATATAGACGGATGTGAGTACTCAGATAAACCCTAGGTGGTTTTTAGAGTACAATAATCAGTTTAATGTTAAATAATTTGAGGTTATAAATAAAAAAAAAAATGTATAATTTTTAAATTTAAGTGACAAAACAAGGTTTTGATTTTGAAGTTCCTTATCTATAGAAAATAACAGAACAAATCTTTGGTTGTATTCCAAACTAACTCAATATAAGATAAATGGGCATAGTTTTACCTAAAATATTATCAATTTTTTTTGCTGTATATTATTGTGAAATAAATATTATTATTTTGCAGTTACCCGGAGCGGAGGATACGCATCATACACAACCCGCACTCACACAATTCTGACAGCAGTAAGTATACCATCTGACCTGGTGGGACTATTCTATGAGTCTATTTTAGTGGGTACTATCGCAGTGCCAGATTTTCTACCTCCAAGCAGTAGTGTGCAAGCTACACTGTGTTTAGGTTTGAAGGGCACTGTAGCAAGTGAAATGACTGGGCGAAAGAGACTTAACAACAATGTCTCGGGGTGATAAGCGCAGTTCAGTGCCACACAAACACTTAAAAACTTTAAGCTTTGGGTGGCACTGCATCTGTAATAGTCAGGCGTGGTGCTTAACATCAGGTGGGCGACTTGGTTGTCCTGTCACTTGCTGAAATAAAAAAGGAAAAAAAAAACATTTACGGACATAAGCCTGAACCTCAAAAATTATCGCGATATATCGGTTTTGTACGCAAGATTAAGCCTAGGCTCGGATCGGACGATTCGACTGTAGATAAAAAAAAATGCTAGACAATCCACAGAGCATCATCTAGCCCCAAGCTAAGCAGAGTTTGTGTTATGGGTACTAGATGACTGATATACATAATTCAGGGTCATTCATTATCAACCTGACAAACTTAGGGATAGGTTCCACACAAAAAAAAATATATATGTACCTATAATTTTTTTATGTATATTTTGTCTTAAAAATCCCAAGTAAACAAAAAGATTGATTATGTTTTTCTGCTCAATTATTATTTATCATTGTTGGGAATCGAGAAAAGCGGCGTAATAATGAAATATTCGAGTGTGCGCGCCCCGTAGCGGGTCACTGACACGTGCCGAGCGCTGCCTTTTCGATTTCTAACATGGATAACTAATTATTAAGCAGAATTCCTTTTTTTTTTTTTTATATAAAAAAGTACATGTATATTAAATATTATAATACAACACAGATAAATATTTTTTATTATACATAGAAAAATACCCTGAACACACAGAATAAATATTTGCAAATTGTACAAACACTGTTTCAAGGCGGAAATCGAACCCGCAACCTCCTGCGTCGGTGTCACATCGGTCGTCAAATGGAATGTTCTTTATTCTACGAACTGTTATAAGCTTATGAATCAGAATCAAGATGCTCGGATAGATAAGATAGGCTAATGTTATGACAAAAACATCGCTTGAAGCGATAAAATAGCGCAATGGTCATTTTAAGGTTCCCCGAATCATACAATCGTTGTTGATACATTTGGAGCGGTCGTGTCGTAGCTGGCTAACAGATCGACGAAGTTAAGCACTGTTCCGCGTACTCACCATTTGGATGGGTGACCGCCAGTGGCAATTTCAACAGCACTCCCGTGCTTCCGGCTAATTCAAAGTTGTTAGGCCAGACACAGGCATTCGGGCGCCCTAAAAACTCTGTCACCAGAGTTGGCCACTGACTCATACGGACTTACTTGTTGATACATTCGAGTAGGTAACTCAGATGAAACTTCCAGCAGTCATTGTGATATAAATACATAAATAATGCTGGACAATCCACACCAATCATCTAGCCACAAGGTAAGCTGCTGTTAAACAGAGCTGTATTATGGGTACTAGATGACTGATATATTCTTAATACAATACATAGATAGATATTTTTTTATTATCTAAAGAAAATACCCAGAACACCCGGGACAAATATTTGTAGATCGTACAAACATTTGATCCGAGGCGGGTATTGAACCCGCAACCTCCGCGTCGCAGGCGGACCTGCGCCCGCTGCGCCACATCGGTCGTCACTCACGTAAATAAATATTGCTGGACAATCCACACAGCATATTAATGTAAACGCCGGTTTAGCCTTGTGCGCTTGTTGGGACCAATAGTAACTTATTTCCATGTTATTTTGTCAGATAATAAATATCTTGTATTTGTATATTAAAAACTTTAGTACCACAATACCAAGAAGCGGGGGAGCTAAAACTACAGTTGTGTTTAGGAATATCGGTAATTCTTTGTGCTCGTGACTCACCTAAAGCACCCAGTCATGTTGGCCCAACGATGACCAGCGCGAGCCTAGGCAAATGGATACAAGACAAGTGCTACCGTCTTGACGTTTGGCACGTCTAAACAAACCATTGCAAGCGGCCGATGTAGACGAGTTTTTGAAATTGCCCCAAGAGCCCACACGTTTGTTGTTATTTGATAATTTTTTTATGACTTCGCGTAACTTTTACTGAGTAGTACTATTTTGATGATTATTTTTTTCTATTAGATAAAGTATAATATCCACGCGATGGACGCCAACCGCGTAATGGTGGACGGACAAACAAGTGGACACCATTGGCGTAGCGCAGACAAGCGACTTAGATTTGTGTAGAAACCCAGAATAATACTGAGTCAAGTGGTCGCGAGCGACTGCAAACTGTTCCCAAGCTACGCTAAATGAACCCTATACACGTTGGCGCTCGGCTTGATTCGGCCAGCAAGTGACAGCTAACGAGTGTCACCGAGCGATGGCAATGCAAAGCAAATATGCTGTCCGTACGTTCGGATTGGCCATCATTCGGTAACGTTGGGCCAACGTGTATTTGGGGCTTAAAAAGAGTGCAATCACTCGTAAATATAGGGCACAGCAATTATCTAGCTACGTCGATAACCAATACTTATCTAAGATAAGCTGAATGTATAAACGTGTATCTATTGACGCAGTTAGTAATCCGGGATCAGTGGATGCGACAACCAATTGTGTTTTACTGTAGTTCTTTTGTCTACTAACTTTATTAAACGCATGTGTATATAAGGTTCAAAATATTTACATGTTTTATGATAGTCTTAGTTCTGTTTGTAATTGTCAGTGTTTTTAACCCCCGACGGAATAGAACTTAGGAGTGTTTGTAGTGTGATAGTATCTGTGTGTCGGTCTGTGGCATCATAGCTTTTGAACGAATGAATCGATATTGATTAGATTTTTTCGTTTGAAAGGTGTAAATTGAATGTTCTTAGTTATAAGAAGTTTTAAGAAAACCTTCTCAGCCGTTTGAAGATCAATCACCTCATCTCATTTTAGTTGATAAAGACATATTAACTTGGGAAATAAAACCACTAGATGATAAACGGTTACCGTAGCCTATGTACTTTTGAGTTTGGGGGTTTTCGTTAAAGTTTTAATTAGGTAGGTACATAACACCCCTATTTTTCGTCGGAGCTTGAAAAGAGGTGAAGTGATGATCTTCAAACGGCTGAGCAGATTTTCTTGAAACATGGAAGAACACTCTCGATTAGGATATCTTTAAAACGAAAAATCTAATCAAAATCGGTTCATCCGTTCAGAAGCTATGATGCCACAGACAGAAGGACACAAAAATACTCACTACAAACCTATAATACCCTCTATTTCGTCGGGGGTTAAAAAGTAGTCTTTACTCTATTCTAAGTCCAGAGCTATTCTAAGTTTTACCCAAATTAGTTTAGCCGTTGCAGCGTGATTGAAATACAAAACAAAAACTTTTTGATTTTTAATATTAGTAAAGATACAAGTGCAATTGATTAAGATGGAGGTTAAAACAGTGACCCTGGATTTGGAGTTGAAAGCCAAACCTGCAAAAGGTGATTACTATTATTATTTCCATTAACATTACCACGCTGTTCAAACATTTATGTGATACACATAGATGTTTGCTACGTCTTCAATTCTTGATCCTATTCATTTATTCTGTTACTCATGTTTGCATGATCTGCAAATATTTGATGTGTCTATGTATAAAAGGGCCTTATTCATAAACGTACTTTAAATCTCTTTTAGCTAATGTGTCTTTCCAATCTGTCATCATCTTTGTTTATTGACATATGAAAGACAAGGAAAGACAATAGTTTACTTCATCATCATCATCATATCAGCCGATAGACGTCTACTGCTGGACATAGGCCTCCCCCAAAGAGCGACATGACGACCGATTTTGGGCCTTCACCATCCACCGACTTCCTGCGACCGCTTTAATGTCATCGGTCCATCGAGTTTAATCGAATAGTTTACTTAGCAAGCTCCAATGGCAATTTTTTTTTAATAAAGTCTTAAAGATTTATGCACATATTTATAAAAAAAGGTTCTATCGGTTTTCTGGTTAACACAGTAAAAATAGATACCTAGGTATTTGTTCAACTGAAGTGGCATCCAAGCGTACGGCCCACAAGATGGTAAGCGGTTACCGCAGCCTATGGACGCTTGCAATACCAGAGGTATCACTCGCGGGTTGCCGCCTTGAGGCTAAGATCTAAAGCCTCATGTGCCAGTAATTACACCGGAAACCATACCCTTCACACCGGAACACAGCAATGCGAGCATTACTGCTTGGCGGCAGAAATAGGTATGGTGGTAGTCCTTCTCCGGACGAGCTCTATCACAAAGAACTCTACTACTCTTAGGTGTTCCGAACCTGAACCATAGAATAAACAAGTACCTATATTACCTACCTGAACGTGAAAGTTCAAAAAACAATCTTAAGAATAGTTTTCATCTTCTCAGCAAATGCAAGTAGCTAGGTTTAATTATTCCACTAAGGTCAGTTATCTTGTGCAAATCAAGATCGGTTATCTCAAGTCATTCTTCATGAAAAAATCTAGTTTGTTTTATCTCATTGAGCAATGCATACGTTTTGTTGAAAACCTACTTTAAAAAGTTCTAAAAACGGATTAAAAAGTGTATTCATATTGTCGTTTGATTGTTTTGTTTGTTACAAAATGGCGATAGAAGTGACACCTGTCTTGCTCGATTCAAATGTATTGTATAAACTTTGCCAGTGTAGAATAATGTAGAGCAGACCTTATTCAGTATGCATGACCAAATTCAACCCTAAAGTTTACTGAATTTTGTTGTTTCAATGAAGTTTGTGAAGTGTAAATCGGATACCAAGTGACAGCTCGTTTCCCGCCGAGACGCCATCTTGTATTGTCTATGCACGTTCGGAAACTGTCAGAGATAACATGTTGAACGTAGCTTTTGAATACGATCGTGAGTAAAGTTTTGACCGCATAGGTAATAAGTTGTGCATTATCGTTTTACTTGTCACGCATTACCAAAGCTCATAACAAGGGAAAAATATAAAGGTTTTCGGCGATATATGCTTTAAGAGTAGTAGAGTTCTCTATGATAGAGCTCGTCCGGGGAAGGACTACCACCATACCTATTTCTGCCGCCAAGCAGTAATGCTCGCATTGCTGTGTTCCGGTGTGAAGGGTATGGTTTCCGGTGAAATTAATGGCACATGAGGCTTTCGATCTTAGCCTCAAGGTGGCAAACCGCGAGTGATACTTCTGGTATTGCAGGCGTCCATAGGCTGCGGTAACCGCTTAACATCTTGTGGGCCGTACGCTTGGTTGCCACTTCAGTTGTATAAAAAAAAATGCACATTATACACTACTGTCTTTGTGCACAACCCAACAATTATAGCTGTTAGCTGTGGACATTCACTAATAAACTCTTTTAAGGATAAACCTTCTTAAATCACTCTATCTATTGATGAAAACTGCAATTCAATCCGTTGCGTAGTTTAGAAGATCTAAGCATACAAACATACATAGCAACGGCATTGTAATGTAGGTACTATGTAGAGATGAGAATTGTACCAGAGATCTTACTCTGTGCCCGAGACTAAATAAATAGGTTAATACGAAGTATAAGAGATCAAGAAACAGAGATTAAAATCTGCCTATTATTTTATTTACTAACCAGTTTACTTCAAATTCTTAAAATGGTTAGAATAACCACACAAAGTATTACATCGTACACTGTATCTTCAAAGACAACTATTATTACTATAGTTAACGAATCAAATATTATTGTTGTAGCTAAAGAAGCTAAGAAATAAATAATTATTTAGTATAGCGTGTTTTGCAATGCAGCTTTTTGCTGCATCTATAGCAATTAAATTTTTTCGTTAACAAAATTAAACCTAATTAACATTCTTAAGATTTTGTTTTGTAGTAAGTAGTAATTTGTTTATCTAAATAGAACGAATACAGGTATTAATTTACTCTAATAAAGGTACTTACGGTATTTAAAGAAATTGAGAATTGAAAATTGAGACAAACTCTTGACAAAAAACGTGTGTATGTAAATAAATATGTAACAAACAAACCAACATTCACATGCCTGCACCTTATGTCTGCACATGCTGAGTGGCTGTCTTTTTTTCGTCACAATAGTTAAGTTTTAATTTGTATTGTTATTTTTATTTTAATTGTGTGGCGTTAAATAAATATTTTTCTATTCTATTCTAAACTCATTACATCGTTCGTTTGCTATAAAACCATAGTTCACCACACACATACATTTTTGTTATTTACGTGTACAAAGTGTTGATCTATCTATCTACCGGATCAAACATTTGCAGAAGTTGCAAACATTCCTCACACCTACAACACAGAACAGATATTAGTACCTTACGCTACCCTACGCTCTGAGAATCGAACCTACTACGAGTAGTTACAGGAAGTTAAATTTCAAAATATATGTATCATTTTTACCGCATTGCGCCAGTGTTATCTCTTGATTTAATTCTTCAAATTACGGAGTTACTATTGACATAAACTCCAACGACGCCGACGCTAAAGTTATGAAACAGGTTGTAATGAGATAAGTAATAAACCTAAAATCGTTTTTATTGTCGTAATCATATTTGCTATTTGGTATTTTACCTTGTGTTTTTTTTTTTTAATTTATTTATATTATTTAATAATAATTAGTACGGTCACATACCACTTACACTAATTAATTATAAAACAAGCTATTAACAAATCGATAAGAATTAATAAAAGTCAGCAAATAAGATTAAATGAAAATAAAAACAAAAAAAATTACAATAATAACAATTCAATAAGTAATAATAATAAAATAGTCACAAACAAAAAAACACGATTACGAATAAAATATTTCCACAACATAAATATATTTATGTCAGCAAATGATTGAAAACGGTCATGTCGTTCGCCTGATGATAAGCGCCACGCCCAACTATAACAGCCACCACTAATCCGCATGGTCCACATGGAGGATTTAAACCCAATCACTCTCGCTCGAAAGTAAGCAGTGTCATGATGATGATTATGGGGCGTTAACGCCGGAATATTCAAACGCTAATTAAATATCTAAGTTCGTGTGTTTAAGAGGACGTTAGGTTTTTAAATCGTATGGAAGAAAGACAAAAAAGTGATTCTTATAGAACTTCATCACCTGCGCCTGCTACAACCACTAGTACTTTAGAACCTGCTTCATTGGAAGTAAGGAGGTTCGAGACTTGAAGCACCAACTGATTGGTCTCCTTACTATTTAATTAGTTGAGCAACGTTTTAGTACTTGGGCATGATTACGTCATAGCTCATAATGTCTGCGGTCACAATGTGCTCGGTATGAAGCTATATGATTTAACTCGCACCTAGACACTCATTCTCGCTCGCGAGTAGGGCAGCGGGAAAAGAAGGGTGAGCAATGTGAGCATGCATGTTATTTGTTGCAGCGGAGGACGACACGTCGCTGTACGAGTCGGAGGCGGCGGCGGAGGCGGCAGCGGCCTTCGCCCGCGCGTGCGCCGCGCCCGACACGCAGCGTCTGCTGGCCCGCGACCCCGCGCCGCGCCCCGCGCGCCTCTCCCGCCCGCACATCCACGACCACGACCAGTGAGTACTGCTACCATACCACTATCTTACAGGAGCTGCAGTGACAACTGCTATACCACTATCTTACAGGATTAGCTGCAGTAACAACTTCCATACGTCTTACAGGACCTGCTGCGGTGACAACTGTCATACCACTTTCTTACAGAATTAGCTACAGTGACAACTGTCATACGTCTTACATGATCAGCTGCAGTGATAACTGCCATACCACTATCTTACAGGATTAGCTGCAGTGGCAACTGCCATACCACTGTCTTACAGGATTGAATCACTCTACGAGTCATCCGAAATCCGCATCCGTTGCGTAGTTTTAAAGATCTAATCATACATACATGGGGCAGACGGTGCCCATGGCAAATTACAAGGCCACTGACTCATACGAACTTACTTACTCAGGAATCACTTTGAAACGTCTTATAAGCAAGGTGAGTTTACGCCAGTTCCAACGCGCCCATGCTGTAAAAGAACTGACCACAACACCGGCTGGGTTTCTATCGCTTTTTAGGCATGAACCTTTCTATTATTATGGATGTCGTTTGTCGATAGTATATTAGTCTTATTTTTGAAAGTTCGTAAGTATAAGATATGGTTTCATCATGACAGCCTTCTAATGTTCCCACTGTTGGGACACTGGCCTACTCTCGGGCGAGAATGATTGGGGTCTTAATCCACCACGCGGACCCAATGCGGATTGGTAGATGGCACATTGATTTTCGAATTTTTAGTTCTTGGACATGTCGGTTTCCTCACGATGTTTTACTTCACCGTATAGGAGCACTGGCATTGCATACATAAATTTTTCGAACAGAAAAATCCATTGGTGCACGACCGGGCTTGAACCCACGACAGAATCGGATGGGACTACCACTAGACCACCGGTACTCATACGATTCATATAGATATGGCCTACTGTAGGTAAATCGTTGCATAATGAACATAAAAGCACTGTAAGATGTAAATATTTGCACTTGTCAGAATATTTTATCTAAATCCTCTTTGACACGTGACATTTTAGGAAATGACGACGTTTACTATATATAAACAAAAAAAAAATCTGTTTTAAGTATATCTTCTGTTTTGTTTATTGTGTAATTTGTCTTTGGTTTTATTAAGAATATGTATTTTTTTTATTTGAGTAACGACGCAACACATGGATGTAAAAAAAGTCAGAGACCCAACTCAGACATACGGAATTTATCTACATTCAAGGGCCTCTAGGTACTACTGTATTTTATTAAGGCGCACACAGCACCTAAACTAGCGCCACCACCTACTTTATGTTATTATTCTGTTTAACAAAGGAATTTTCAAAAATCCATCGACCAGTTTGTGATACCTATCATAAGCTAGTCAATGGATTTTTGAAAATTCCTTTGTTAAACGGAATAATAAGATAAAACAGGTGGCGGCGCCACTTTAGGTGGGGTATGGGGCTTAAGAACTATATTTTTTTAATAGAAAGGTTTTAAGTTAAATTAAACTAGTAATCCTCAAAATATTTCCTCTTTATAATATTAGTATAGAAGTGGTTGCGCTGAATCAAAACTGCGTATAACTAAACGCTTTTTTGTACTGTCATAACCTTATTCCTCCATCCCGCTCTTGCACGAAACCTCTCGCATAAGTGCGAGCGAGTTCACCGGAAATTCGCCTCACGCGCCGCCCGTCGCGCGTGTACACCGGTATACATACCGGCAGTACGTTAATGGCTACCTCACCTACGAATATCGTGTCCGCGCCCGCTTAATTACAAATACAATTCAAGTGCTGTGTCTGTGCTGAAACCACTGGGAAACCCTCCACACCCTGCAGTTTGGAAACAAAGGTACCGTGCAGTCCTTCCCTTTCGAAAACTGTCTCTAACCCAACTTGCCCGCAGTTTTTGAGAATCATCCCACCTATTATATACAGTTCATTAAAATTTTCATTTATTTCGCATCACCCGCATACCCAGAAGTATTAATACTAATATTATAAAGAGGAAAGATTTGTATTTTTATATTTTTATTTGTTACGAGTAAACTCAAAAACTACTGGTCCGATTTCAAAAATTCTTTCACCATTAGAATGCTACTTTATCTCTGAGTAACATAGGCTATATTTATTACTAGCGACCCGCCCCGGCTTAGCACGTGTGCTATTTCATTACACCCGCGCGAAGCTGGGACGGATTTCTAGTTATTTATAAAGACAGCGTATTCACGGGCAAGTTGAATAACGAAAACTGTCACTATGTATCGCTTTTGTTAGCAAGAGACCCTGAATGCAATTGCGTCTCGGCAGCTTTGCAATAAATTTGAACATGTTGTATAAGTATTATGACGGTTTGTTGACAGGTTTCTGAATTAAATTGATAGTAGCAAAGATACTTGGTCGCGTGGCAAAATATATCCCAGAGCAGGAGGTTGACCTTATTGATTTTATTCAAACTTGAACTATAGCACGGCATCTATCGTGTTCTTACATACTTTTATTATTAAAAAACTGCTCACTGAATAAATCTTAAAAACAAATGTATTGTATTTAAATTATTTTCTAAGAAATAATTTGTTGAATAATAAGGTTGGATAAAAGTTATTATTGGTAAAAAAAAACATTTCAAGTACCACTTTGTCGACTTGGCCATTAATCAACTGTTTTGCATCTTGGGCTATATGCCCTAGAATAATCAGTTAGTATAGCAGCAAAGGCTTTAAAAGTTTAAACCTTTCAAAGACAGGGATAGTGACTTATTGTGTTCTCGAGTGTGAGAAGTACACAGCGATAGGTATTTTATATTACATTTTTTTTCCTAAATAAAAGTTGTGGCTACAGATACGTAGGTCGTCCGTTGGCGAGATGGGTAGACGACATAGTGAAAGTTGCGGGCCTAAGTGGATTAGATTAGCACAGGATCGTGGTAGATGGCACAAACTAAAGGAGGCCTATACCCAGCAGTGGGTGAAGTCAGGCTGTGGATGATGGTGATGATGATGAAATAAAAGTTATTCAAATAACGTTTTTTTTATACAACTAAAGTGGCAAACATACAAGGGTATCACTCCCGGTTTGCCACCCTGAGCCGTAGATCGAAGGTCTCAAGTGCCTGTAATTTCACCGGAACCATACCATTCAGACCGGAACACAGTAATGCAAACATTACTGCTTGACGGCAGAAATAGGTATGGTGGTAGTCCTCCCTCGGACGAGCTCTACCACAAAGAACTCAACTACTCTTTTAATAAAATACAAATCATATCATTTTAAGATCTAACAGAAAAAAATGCTCTAGACTTCTTGACAAAACAAGAATCACAGAAAACAATAAAATTGTGCTGTTCCTGAAATAAGTAGCAAAATGTATACAAACAGTTTTTCTTCTCTAAATCGAGAATATTTACGTAAATCGTATTTCTAGAAAATCTAAATCCGAAATTTATTTAAATTAAATGTTTCAGATCAGTCATAATTTTGATTATCAACGCTTTTGGAGAGATATTCGTTGTACGTGACTGTCCATTAGTAGTAGCACGAGGATATGCTCCTACCGGTAGGAGCATAAGGACATATTGGTCCTCGGGCTCCTACCAGTAGGAGAACCAAGGAGCAAGTGGAAACGGTCAGAATCGGCCTTTACATTACATAAGCACCAAATATAATGTTTGCCTAACTGCTTGTCTAATCTTGCATTCAAAAATTGAGTATAGTATAAATATGTTTGCGTTTCATTCCACGCAAATTTTGTGATCATTATGATAATTTATTAGTAACTGGAGTGTTATACTAGTAATGGAGTGTGGGCGTATTTTTTATATTTATAATTTAAAAAAAACAGCGCAATTATTTCTGATCTTTTTGAATGCGTCAGACAATGGAAACGAGTAATGGAACTAAGCCATAACTAATTTATTAACCAATTGCAAAGATGTATGTTGTGTTATTTCACGTCTTTACGTCTTACGTTTTGTTAATGCATTTAATTAATTAAATGTATTCTTTGCGTTATTGACGCTCCCGTGCTTCGGAGGGCACGTTAAGCAGTCGGTCCCGGCTTTTTCAAAGTTGTTAGGCCACGACGGAGGCCTTCGGGCGGCTTAGAAACTCTGTCACCAGAGTTGGCCACTGACTCATACGAACGAACGAACGAACTGACAACCAACGCACAGCCACAGACAGACACATAGGCAGTCAAAAATACCCCTCTTTTTGGCAGTTACATTACATATTTATACTAATATTAGGTATAAAGAGAAAATATTTGTATTTTTATATGTTTGTTTATGTATTTTAACATTTGTTTGTTATGAATAAACTCAAAAACTACTGGTTCGATTTTAAAAATTATTTTACCATAAAAGCTACATTTTTTTTTTATTTATTTGTTCGAGATAACAAACAGTTATACATTTATGGTTGAGTAAATGGTAGATATGAAACAGGCTTAATTAATATACAACCATAACCAACAGCGTTATCCACAACTTAATAACTTATTCCTGACTGACAGACCATATTACTAGCGACTCGCCCCGGCTTCGCACTTGCACCCTTGCACCCTTGCGAAGCTAGGGCAGAGCGGCTATGACAATAAACCCTCTACAAACAATAATAGCTTCTTTAGTGACGATGCTGTACTGCGACATAATCAGCAGTGTGACGATTCTCTTATCGCGTTACTGTTTCAAAATACTCGGGATTGTTTGGAGGTCGTTGTTGCGACGTATATGAGCAAACATAGTCGCTTTATCTAAAACCTTTTAATTCATTTTCCTTTGTATTTTGTGGAACTTCGAGGAGTTTCCATTTCCTCACCATATTTCAATTTTAAAAGTTCTTTATTGATTTGTTTTTTTATTGAATTGATTGAACTTAACCTAGTACAATTTAAGCAATATGCATCATCATTTCTCCTGCGCACCGCCAAGGAGTGGAATTCTTTGCCGGAGTCTGTGTTTCGCGATACTTATAACCTGGGTGTCTTCAAGTCACGAGTGAATAGGTTGCTCTTAGGCAAGCGTGCTCCACCGTAGACTACATCATCGCTTAACATCAGGTGAGATAGTGGTCAAGCGCGCTATTGTGAATAAAAAAAAAACAACTTAGCCTCAAGCTGGCAACCCGCGAGTGATACCTCTGGTATTGAAAGCGTCCATAGGCTACGGTAACCGCTTACCATCTTGTGGGCAGTACGCTCGGTTGCCACTTCAGTTGTATAAAAACTTCTGTGGTATTGTAATGAAGTTTTTATGCCGCTTGGAGGTCTATCGACTCTTCTAGCAAGGACCGATACTACCAGTTCCTTATCTTATGTTCCTTATCGTGCGTAAAATGTCCTACAAGTGTCATTTTCTTTGTTATCTGTATGTTAACGTTGCCCTGTATTACAGAGGTATCGCCTTGAGTATTTTTAACGGTAGCGTCACAGAACAGATAGTAGCGTGATAGTAGCAAGTACCGAGAGGTGTGGGTTCGATTTCCACTGCGTTATAAGTGTTCGCATGGTCTGCAAATATTTTTCAACACGACGAGTAGATGATATTTGACTACCAGCAGTCATGAATAGCTAAAAATTTAATAGAAAAAGCAGGTGACAAGATCGCACAAGATCGATTTAATTTTAGACTTTTCGTAATCATTAATTATGTTGCCTTTATTTTTTCAATAACATAAGAATGAGGACAGACTTTAGCGAGTCTTATTTTACAAAATAAAATAAATAAAAATAAAAATCATGAGCCACGAGCGAGTGGTATCATTTAAAACCTCATCATCATCATGACAGCCTTCTAATGTTCCCACTGCTGGGACACTGGCCTACTCTCAGGCGAGAGTGATTGGGTCTTAATCCACCACGCGGACCCAATGCGGATTGGTTCCGCGCACATGTTTTTCGAATTTTTAGTTCTTGGACATGCCGGTTTCCTCACGATGTTTTCCTTCTCCGTATGAGAGCATTGGCATTGCGCACAAAAATTTTTCGAACAGAAAAATCCATTGGTGCACGACCGGGTTTGAACCTACGACCTTAGGATCGGAAGGCGGGGTCACTACCACTAGACCACCGGTGCTCTTGCACCATTGTGCCATTTAAAATCTATGGCGTTGTATTATTATTTTCATACGAACATACAAACATAATAAACACCAATATACGTATTATCGATCATCACATAGCCTTCACGAGTAAGCGTCAATTTAATATAATCTCACATCGGCGCAGTACAGTAAGTTATGAGTCAGTAACTCTGATGACAGAGTTTCTAGGCCGCCCATGAGCCTATCAACTTTGATAAAGCCGACTGATTAACGTGCCCTCCGAAGCACAGGAGCGCTCAGTTGAAATTGCCACTGGCGGTCACCCATCCAAATGATGACTACGCGGAACAGTGCTTAACTTCGTTGATCTGTTATGAACAACTTAGTCAGCTTCATAACGCCGCATTAACGTGAACCAATGCGAGTGGTAGGGTAGCATTTGCGGCGGGCATTTGTTTTATAAAAAAAAACACTTCATGCTGGCACTTCACTTGGCATATTTGCTCAAATGTTTGCGTTATCTCATCAACACAATCTAAACTTTGTTTATTACTTTCACAGAGCTGACTTTGTATTGACGAAATAACGTAAACATTTGAGCAAATAAGCCAAGTGAGGTGCATGCATCACGCGAGACTTTCCATAAAAACATTGTTACAAATAAATACTTGTGTGTGAACACAGTTATGGGGAAGTCACTGTTTTTTCTGTAATACAGTTTATATGTTAAACTAACACAGAAGGCAGAGCTGCACATTTACTTGTAAACATGCTTTTATTTGAATAAATGAATTTGTATTAGTATTTGCGTAAATTCTTGGGCATTCCAGTATAAGGTATTTCAGTATAAAAAACTAGAAAAATGTAAGTTCAGTTCACACAAACACTGTAGGGTTGTTTCGTGATGCCAATGTACTTACTTACCCACGTTGTTTGCGTGCAGTGGAAAATGTGACCCTGATGCCACTCAATACCATTTATGAACATTGCACATGCAATATCGAACCAAATTATTGTTGACTGTATTATGAGGGAAATACTTTTGTAAACAGTTGGGTAAGTGACCTTTTTGCACAGATTATCGCAAGGATCACTTTGAAACGTCAAGATTCAGGATTCAAGATATTTATTTGCAAAAATAAGTGTTACAAAAGGTCTTAAAAGTAACATGGCACTTAGAACTTATTTGCCCTTTTCAGGCATTGCAAATTTTATGTAGGCTATCTATGCTTACAAGGTAGGTGTTTTTTAAATAATTAATTTACGTCAGTTCCAACCCGCGCATGCCGTAAATGAACTGGCAACAACTCACCGGCTGAATTCAGAGAGCTTAGCACGAAAAACTCGTTTGACAGTTAGTTTGAGTTTTTCGTGCTAAGCACTCAGATCACTTGGAAACAAGCTAAACCACGTAAACTGTCACGAATTATCGATTTAGTGTGTAAGAGTATACCCTCCTTTATAAAAGCGCTCAAATGTAAATGGTGCCACTAGAAGCCACACGTTCTTGATAAGTGCGCTAAACGAAACAAAGCCACGCCGCACTAGCATTCATTATATCTTGTCTCAGTTTCTCTAATCATGACTTTTCTCCTCTTACCATTGTTATATTTCGCACAACCATAACAATTGGCATGAAAATCTCGCACAGTTCATTGAAGGTTGTTATTTTTTATATTGTTTTTCTAGAAAAGTGCTCTATATGATAAATACAATCACATTAAGGTCCTTGTGTTATTGATTCTTAGTCAGTGCTTTGCGTAAATGGCTAGACTGTCGCAATTTATATATGGATAAACCTACAATTTACAATACTTCTGAAGTTCTGACGACACAACCAAATGCGGTTAACGCTCATTGGATTATGTTAAGGGATTATCTCGGCGTCAGACCACGTGACCGTCTCCTAATGAACAAACAATCGCGTGATAGCTTGATGGAGTGGTGTCATCCATCATCCAATTGCAGCCTGTTTGTGGGGTTTAGTCATGGATGAAGTACCTCCTGTATGGTTTAGCCATTCAGATCCTTTCAAAGGTCGTTTCGCAGAGAACGATCGATAAGACCGCCTATTGTTCTGTTTACTGTATTTTCTGCTAAGACAACTCCATAGAAGGCTTTTCTAGAAGGTGATGAAGTTAGACGTAAAATGAAGACCAAACGGAATAAAAAAATTGGTATAGTCAATGTAACGCATTGTTCTAGTTTAAATTAGGACACGACACGAGAGAAGTGCTTAATTACGGAGCTGGCGGTAGCTGCCGATGGCCTACTTTTGACGGTCTGAAGGATCGCTTTGTGGCCGTGAGTGCGACACGAGAGTAGCGTTTATGAATAATAACCCAAGAGTTTAATACTCAAAGAGCAGAGTAAAGCAAATCAAACTATAGTTGCACTAAGAGACTGACTACTTGACTAGACACGAACACTGACATTAGCACAAGTTCAAACTAATTAGAAAATAGATGAAAGGCCTTTACCCATCAGTGAGACAACACAGGCTGATAATAATAAATAAGAGTAAGTACTGAGGTACCACTTCAGACCACTTGGTATGCATAGGTCTTGACGTCAGATACTTATCTGATCAAAATATTAAAGAAATAACATAGTTGTTTTTATTAACACGTCACCTAAATGATTATCATATCTGTGTCGGGAAAGATAAGAATGTAATTGACAGATGAATCTTAGCCAATTAAGAAATTTGTGCCACTGGAAAAGATTTGGTAGTTGAGAAACGCTTTTTTTTCCATCACCAAATTAGTCTTACATGTCTCTAAAGTTACACATTGTAATAGACAATGCAGAACTTGTCTCGACGTGGGACACTGTATGGACCTGGTCCAGTTCAAGATACTGTACAAACAGATGGACACGCTCTTTTGTCCGTGTTTATAGAACAACACTGTCCATTCTGAAACATACATAGTCTGATTCACTGACGTGCATAGAACATAAAAGGACTTTGTTTCCTTTGTTTTTCTTTGTACCTAGCCATCTTCTCACTTGGATCCGCGAGCACATCATCAATTCTATGTTACTTAGTATCTTGAAGAACTTTTAGTTTCGGTGATTCAGTCACATGAATCTTGATAGTTCTACCACAGAATGTTCTGCTCAATAAATTAAGCCGGTATCTATTTCTTGCTACAGCATTTAAGATGCATTTGCCATTAAGAATAGATTCGACCAAACATGTATTGTATGAGCACTATTCTCAGAACTAGTCGTTTATCTGAGACTAACTTGACATTTTACTTGTATTTGATAATCTTATTCCCAGAGTAGTTATACCAGGAGTTGGTCGAATCCACTCGTAATTCTACTATTTACTCATTGATTCCATAGATTGACAAACAAACCTTTACGTTGGCGTTGCAGATGGAAGATAATGACAACTTGTGACAGTTTTCTGAAATGAAATTGTCACATAAGAGACACGTTAGGCAAAATTGTGGCAAACCCGGCCACAGACGCCACAAATTAAAAGAAGAAGAGAAGTGACACGTTAAATCAGTTTTATTAAATGACAAAAAGTAATGGTGTTTTGGTAATTTCCCTCAGTTTTCATTTTTTTCTATTATAAAAGAACCAATAGTGATCTTGTTTGTACATAAACCAGAAAAGGTCTGGTCCCAAGAGGCAATCCCTCTTACTTGGCAACTTCATGCCTCGAAACCGCCAGGAAAAAGGTTTTATGCCAAGCACCCTATTATTGCCTGCGACCGGACATTTGAATGTCACTCCGCAAAACAATCAAGACTGGGCACACGTACCCTCGCGTAGTAACTCTTACGTCATCCGCGCGCCTCGGCTCAGTCGTTCGAATATCGATGATGTCGAGGCGCCTTTAGACCAGTCGCCCGATTTTCTTCACCGCTCGAGAAAATCCACCGACCATTTTATTGACTGAACTATAGACAAGTTGTACAACCGCGTGTCTGAATTGCACGAGTCGTTTGACTAGTTGGGCAACCGATCGGGATTTTCCGAGCCGCTCTGAATTTGGACGTGGGAGGGCGGCTCCCAACCCCTGCCACGTTGTACTTTACTTTTATTTCTCCAATAAACCGTCGGTGTTTCTTACTAGCATTCCTCGGATAGCACTGTTCGTGCTATTCTTAATTATCAATATTTTAAGTCATATCGTTGCCTTGATATTATTGGAGACTACTGTTTATTTATTAAAACCCTAATTAAAATCACAATAACATACGCATACATTGCATTAATACTAAATGAAACTGGTTCAACGGTTTCATAAATAAGCAACATTTGTGTCAATTATTCTAAATAGGCAGAAAACACTGACACACCCTAACTTGTTATTGAATCCGTGCCAAAATATATCAACAAGTCGCTTCCATGTTCCGCACCCTTTACTTAGACATTGAGTTATGATGGAGGCTAGGAACGCCTCTTGGTAATTTGAATTACCCTATTTCTGTGGTAATTTACCCCACGGAGAGTGTCGCTCCGCGCAACACTATCGCGCTTGCTTCAGTCTACTCGCGAACGTCGAGCAGGTTACGCGTTTCGCCGATACCATTTGTACGCGAACTAATCTCATTTTAAACTAAGCATTAATGCACCAGTGTTTGTGTTCTGCAGTGATTTCATCATTTTCTACTGTCGTTAGACCAACAGAGACATCGTGTTTGTTTGTAACAATTGGTAAAAAACCATTATAATCTTGAATCCACACATTTTCTTTAGTAATCTTACTACCACGAAAACATCTTACGACCAAGTAACAGATGCTAGAAATGCTCGATTTGGATAACTTAGTTAGGTATCGATTTTACCCTCAAATAAACATTAATTGTCTGAACATCCCATTCAAGAAGCCAGATGCATAATGAATTAATGTTGATGATATATTTTTAGCTGTGTTTTGCGAGCTTGTTATTTAAATTGTATTGACATTAAACTCTCGTGTTTTGGGATCCTCATTCGTATCATGATTGCTTTTCCTTTGAATGCAGAACTCTGAATAATTTCCCGTGTGACGTTATTATGGACTTTGTTTTACATCAAACTTCCTTACTCACTTGTTGACGACCCAGAAGGGTTGATCGAACTATAAACTATTATTATTAGTTCAGATTTTTGATAACATAGAAAATGCCATTATTTTTAGTAGATACAAGTATACCTTCAGGCAGCGTATTGACTCCGTCTCCAGAGTTTGCCACTGCCTCATACGAACTTACTTCCTACAAACAATATATATGAATCTTAAACAGAATTACAAAGCTCAGTGCTATGCAATGTGTCTTCCGAGAGACCTATTAGTTATTCTCTTTGTCTCCGTGCGATCTTCCGGCAAGATTTATTATTCCCATAGGGTTTACGATCTGTAACAAGTTCATTTGCTGCATGCATTTGTTACTATCGTTTGTATTCTAAAAATAACAGTCCTTAACTTAATTCAATCCCAAACTATTCACGTATTCATTTGCAAGTACGAGTACCTTCATTAAAGCGTTCGGTAACGTAACTTTTCATATCGCATCACGTATCGCTATCGCTTTATCATCTACAACCTTTTACCTCCTTATACCTTCAATATTTAATTATAATCGGGTAATTTTAAAATGAATTAGCAATTTCAATTGTACAAAAAGTCAGATGCTTAGGAAACGTTAACCGTTGTCAACGTAATCTATCCTATTCATCGCGACAACATTTTATCAACCTCTCGTCCATTTAAACCCTAAAAGACAAAATTCACCATACCATTCCAAAAATTATTTGGCAAAGAGAGATCTCCAAATCTTCTGAACTTTAGTTTTGCTTCTAAATTCTGAAATTGGATTTTGCAAACGCACCGTGCCGTGACAGCCTTTTATTGTTTCCACTGCTGGGACACTGGCCTACTCTCAAACGAGAGCGATTGGGTCTTAATCCACCACGCGGACCAAATGCGAATTGGTAAATGGCACATGTCTTTCGAATATTTATTTCTTGGACATGCCGGTTTTCTCACGATGTTTTCGCCGTATGAGAGCACTGGTATTGCGCACATACGTTTTTTGAATATGAAAATCCATTGGTGCACGCCGGGTTTAAACCCACGACCTTAAGATCGGAAGGCGGGTACACTACCACTAAATCAACAGGGCTCTCTACTTCTTAAAAATCATAAAACCCTATGGATGCAATGCTCTGATACTCGGGATTTATTGTTATTGCCTCTCACCCCATTTGCTCTAATATTCTTGACCCTGTTTCAATCCCCTAAGAATAAAATCTACCTAAAGGGGAAAACTGATAAAATAAAATATGCTTTAGTTCAGGATAAAAAATTGTAATCGTTTAATAGTCTGCATTCATAATTTATTCATATTCAAATTCCATTCCATATGCAAATATAAAAAATGGTAAAAAAAATATCAAATATAAAAAAATTCCATATCAAATATGCGTAAGTGGATTAGATTAGCACAGGATCGTGGTAGATGGCACAAACTAAGGGATGCCTATACCCAGCAGTGAGTGAGGTCAGCTGTGGATGATGATGATGCAAACAATGTTGCTAAAAAGGTCTTCTAAGCTCTCTAATACATTTATTTTTACCAAACTATTTGAAACTATCGTCATGTCTTGTATGTATTTTGTTTTATAACATTTTATCTAAATAACGCAACTCCATGGTCTCTTGTTATCTTTTATCTATTTTCAGTCGCTTTTGTAAACTCTTGTAAATTTTTTAATCTTCTGAAAATCGTTGTAATTGCCTAGTCTTTACATATTTTTTCTTAGGTATACGTATATCGACATGACTGATCGAAATACTCAAAGTTTTGTCGAAATTTTTCCTAATATTCTGCGTATTATCATTATTTATGAAAAATTTGTTCATAAAACTACAATCGATTGACGATAATTTTTACCAATATGTATTTTCGCGGTGTATTTATGAGCGCTTGGCGTTATTGAAATTTATCACGGCTTTCAAAGTTTTTCCTATCCTTTCACAGTTTATTATAATTATGATATTCTAGTTATACTTACTGGTTGTTACTATGGCATTTTGTACCACTTCACCTGAATTTAGTTGTTAGTTTGCTACTGTTTTATACATATAAATCTCACTTTTCATACAATTCTGTGACCTTATTATTATTTTCAGTTTTATATTTTTAAATTTATTTTAAAAAGGTATTGACTCATGCGTGACTTAAACCCGCAACCCTTCCGCCTGATACGCGAATGAACATCCGCGGTGCGGATTAAGTGAATACAAAATTTATGTGTGAATCGTAAAAATTCTCCACAAGCTCGTCGTAATGATAGTAATTTCACAGTGTGTTGCACTGAATTCTAGAGCATGTGGCCAGATTGTAAACCATACTCACTGTTCACGCATATTTCATCACTTCCTCTGTGTGAATGTATACTATTTCAGCATATTTACATGCCGTAAGAGCTGTGTTTCTGTGAATGTGGGTGTTTTGTACGTAGTGTGTTTCGCCCATCTAAGAAACACCAAGTGACTTGATTCGACTACTGACACATAAATACCTACTTTCAATCTAAAATTATATATTCATTATTTAAAACTTTGTGATATATTTTCTTGACGATTTATTTTTGAATACAATCTCCTGTTCCTGCTCAATAAAATCATAAGGATCACTTTTAAACGTTTTTTGTCAGATTCACGCGCCTCAGCCTGGAAAAATCTGGCAACAAACACGGCTGGGTTTTTAGCTTTTTGATGATTTATTTTTTAGATCCTTACAAAACTAACTGCCCTTAAAAGCTAACATACTTACATGGGCGTAGTGCTTACATGTGTGCGAACAACCGGCGTCGAGTGCAGTTTATAGACAAGCATCTGCCTTTTATTTGCATGCACCACGCCACTTTTTTCCTACAATTTTGTATACAACTAAAGTGACAACCAAGCGTACGGCTCACTAAATGGTAAGCGGTTACCGCAGCCTATAAGCGCTTGCAATACCATGATGATAAATTATATTACAAAACTCGTGTCTTTTTGGACAGGTTTTCAATTACTATCCTGATGAACTTCGTCTACCCTTTTAGTTAAATGTTACCAAATCACATAATTCAGTCAAAGTTTCTCTAAATATTTTATCTCCCAACTCAAAAGCGGCGCTGGCATTATGAACGAACGACGTCAAGTTTGTCAAAAAGTTTCTTTAAAATAACTAATGTTGTTGGTTCTTGCTAGAAACTTTTTCAATAGCTATTTATTAAAAACTTGAGCTCTTGTGTAAATGTTCTCAATTTAGAGTGTTATATGAAAATATACGAATCTATATTTACTTTCAATTTACAATATTTATATAATATTTTAGGCGATGAAATATCTTAATTAATTCATCCATTATCACATACATAGTCCTGACGACTATGTATGTGATAATGGATGTAATAATTACATATTATCCAAGACAATATAAATAGTTATAAAAGCATTCTTCCTTCACTGTCGAGCAAAATAAAGAAAAACTAACACTAAACTAAATCTAACACTCACAGATTCCTGTGTTTGTGAGAGTATTTGGTACTACACAACACCCGTTGTTTTAACTTAACGTGCGTGTGTCTGTAGAACCAAATGAACGTTATATCTGTCGCAACATGTTCTATGATTCATTCACAAAGCTATATTATGCTCATCACTAACATAGTAATAACAGCTTCCGGACTACCTTTTTGCTGTTTACACTGCTGACACGATTCGCTGATTCACCATTAAATTCAAATAGACTTGCTCCAGTACCTAATTGTTGAACGAATTTCTACCGATTAATGTTCGTTCCGTCGTTACACTTGTTGTTTCTGGATCACTTGATTTGTTTACTTGATAGATTTGAATTGAAACAAACACGGTGATTGGGAAAGGGCCTTTTATTCTATTATGACCACAATATTATTTGCTAAAGTAGACGTTCGTTTCAAATGTAAAACAATTCAACATGATTGATTCTCATGTTTTATTGGTTAAAACTTGAATCAATTTATCTTCTTGTTTTACAATTGTATTTCCACAATACCCTATTGCATAGCTAAATGTTTAATAACAAGTTATCTTACTGACCGTGGAAACCAGATAATTGTCCATCGGAAGATGGCACAGATATCATTGTGATCCTGCCGCTTCACATTAGCATCAACTTGGCTCGTTGGCGAATGGCGAGTGTTCAATTACATATTAATCTACATCATTGAACATCCTGACGACCTGACGTGACCGCGGTTCCAGTTGATTTATTAATGGAGCTGGCGTTTCAGTGACGTGTTATGAACGCTCATGTGGGTTAGATCAAAATACCCATTCATTACCTATTTTGGTCCTCAAAACCATTCAATTATGTACCTTCTTGGTCTAGTTTAATTCAACCGTGGTATGTTACGCTTTAGTTCGTTTCACAACGTCATGTTGCGTTTCGTCAGCATTACACGCACATAAACCACTTTTATACCAACAGTAGCTGCTTTTCCGTTTACATTAGATAACAATTTGTTTACGTTCTAATAAAACCACTCGCTAGTCGGTTCTCTACATTTATTTTAGTTTACTTATTCCGTCGTGTTTATATCACCTGTTTTTCATCCCGGAACTATTTAAATACATTTCGAATTTATTCTTGGTTCTGCATTCAACAAACCGAACTTAAAAGCGAATATTTCTCTGTGTAAGTGTTTGGCATTACACGATTTATGCTAATCGTTTCTCGTAATAATGAGGAAGTGCTGCCTTTCATTTTTAACACGTGAATTTTAGTATTCCAAAATAGAAATACTTTAAACAAGGTAAATGGATTGGCCTCAGCGCAAATTAATAGTATTTATTCAATAGGTATTCACTCATTATTTCACGGTTGTTATATCGAAACATACTTAAGGAAATTGCCCATAATAAATGTTACGAATGCTCCGATGATGCATACTATTTATATGCAAAATATTTACTACATGATACATATATATTATCTGATTATTCAATTCATTCAGTGTATTTCCACAGAATTTAAAGCGTAGATTTTAAATAAACTGTGAAATAAAGTTTTGATTGCAATAACGATACAGACTTTAACGATTCAGAATCCATGATAAGGACAAAAGCTAGTGTATAAAGTGTGAATATGGCGATGGACACTATGGCAGTCGAGCTGCCCGATTTGACCACTCACGCACCCCAAGCTACAGTGGAGGAAACTGCTGAAGAGAAGTAAGTATACCCACCTACTGTAACAGCAGAAATATACTTGTAACAAGCAAACTAACACTTGCTAGTAAGTAGAAGGTAGTGAGGGGGCGATGTCGCTGCAACTCAGTTTTAATAACTTTTGCAGTTGACAACGTTCACACTTAGTTTATGGTATACCTTGTTTTGTTCCTAATAAACAATTTTTGTTTTTTTTTTTAATTACCATAGTCATTGTATTATCGTGGGATCATCAAGACTATCTTGAGCCTTCACCATCTACCTACTTTCTGCGAGCGCCATAATGTCATAAGTCCATCGCAGTCCATCGACTGGGTTACACTTCTTCGCCATTCGAGAATTCTTATTCCCTAGCAGTTATCGGTTCTGCGAGCTCTAATGGCTTGCCCACTGACACTTCAGCTTGTTTATTCTAAGAGTCAGTGCCATTGGTTCTCCTACTAGTTAGTGGTGGTATAATGGTTCCCTGAAAACTTACGTTTTCCTTTACCGTCTCAGTAAGAAAATTTATAGCATTCATAAAATACATTTACTAGTGTGTCTATGTCCATTTAGTTTGATTTATTATCCTTCGATGTACGGGAAATAGGTCAACTCAAGCACAAAGACTCAAGTCCCTGGTTGTAAACGTTTGCTAAACTTGGAACGTGCATTGTTGTTGTTTACAAAAATATTCTTTGCAAAAAGTATAATTATAAATCTAACAACTTTTACCCCCATTCGATGGACCGATGACATTGCAGTGGAGCAGGAAGTTACGTGCATTTTCGTGTCACAATTTTAGGGACTACAAGCGAGTGGGGACTTTATAGACCAATAACATTAAATCGGTCACAGGATTTCGGATGATGCAGACTCAAGATGCCGGCAGTGCACTCTTTAGGGGAAGCATATGCCCAGCAGTGGAAGTCTATTGGCTAATTTGATGATGATAAAATCTTACAAACCATTTATATAAAATCATAAACAAGAAAGCTTTAACGATAAGCAGTCGGTCTCGGCTTTTTCAAAGTTGTTAGGCCAACAGAGGCCTCGGGCGGCCTAGAAATTCTGTCACCAGAGATTATATTATCGCCTCAAGCGGAAATATTTTTTGGGATATTATAATCTATATTATAAGGCACATGAGGCTTTCGATCTAAGCCTTAAGGTGGCAACCCGCGAGTGATACCTCTGGTGTTGCAAGCGTTCATAGGCTGCGGTAACCGCTTACTATCTTGTAGGCCGTACGCTTGGTTGCCACTTCAGTTGTATAAAATAAAAAAAATAAAAAAAAAAATTTAGTATTCCCTTAGTGTGATGGTTAACACTCTAAAAACAAAAGTAACTCTGTTTCCAGTGTTGGCCACTGACTCATACGAACTTACTTACTTACGATAATATATTTAACAGTCGTAAATCCTTTCCGTTTTATAAGATTTGTTGTTCATATAATTTGTAAGTTGCGTAGTTTAATGATGTATATCGTAAGCTTGGGACTTAGGAGTGTTCACAACAGAGTCGCTAATGCTTATTCATAATTTATGATCCCAAATTACTCCGGTCCAACAATTTCCAACAACCCAATGAGAGCACTCAGCTCCTCATTTTCTGTGTATTTATTTACCACAGCTACTTTTGCTATTATTAATGTTTTATTTTTCTTTATTTTTATGGGTTGTGTAGTTGAGACTTTTCTCATAGAAAACATCAATGTCAAATCCTTCGAGCATGTCAAACTTTTAAACGATCTTTTGTCGACAGTGTCTGATGTACCTTTAGGCCCATTATGTGATTCAGTTGCAATCAACTACGTTATTTTTCAATCACATAACATATTGTGTTTGGACGTGACTGCTTATTGACATTAGTGGATTGAAAATAGATTGCAACAGTTGCCCTTCCTGCATATTCATAATAGGACAGTATTTTGATTTATATAAACTGGCCCCTTGCTGGGTTATAACAATTGACACGGAGGTAATTAACTAATTCAAATTTACCTATCGTGTTCGCAGTTTATGTTTAATTATCGGTTATCGCGACGCGTGTTGTTTCACTCGTTTGTTTCACTGCTGTTATGTATTCAATTGCGCTTTTATTGTACTAACAGTCATTGTGGTGTGTACACTATACACACCACAATGACTATTAGTACTATACTAACTATACTATACACTATACTTATAAATGTTTGTAATACCAACCGATATCAACATGTTCCCACTGCTGGTAAGCTAGCGTACTCTCAAGTGAGAGTGGGTCATATATAAACCATCACGCGGACGACCTAATGCGGATTAGTGGATGGCACTGTCTATCAAATTTTTAAATGTTGTACATCCCGACTTTATTCAGCGATTTAGAGCATAATAAATGTATGCATTGCGCACGCAATTTTTTTGGAAAGAAAAATTCATTTATTAATAAAAATCATTTGAGGAGGTGGACCCATGACCGTAGGATCGGAAAGTGGGGTTACTACCACTAGGCCACTGGTGCCCTTAACCAATATAAAGGTTCCTGTAGAAAAGAAATAGCAAGTTGGCGAATTCGTAGCACCTGTTCCTTCCACCTAGGCCGTGTTCGATTGAATCTTGGCCATGCATTTATTTATATAGTTCATGTATTTTTTCATTGTTTGCAACTCGTGCGCATTGCCAGTGCTCTCAAACGATGAAGGAAAACATGGGGTATCCTAGTGGCTATATGCACCGATAGGTACCCATTTGCATAAACTCACAAGTCAAACTTTAAGGCACCTCATCAGTTGAGACCATTTTGGAGTTTAGGAGTTAATGAAGAAGCTGCAAAATTTTTTATGCAAAAATCGTTAGAAAAGTGGCAAGTCGCATGTATTATTATTATTATTATAAGCGGTTTGCAGTGTCACATAATGAAATAATTCTTAGGCCCTGGCAAACTAAATTACATGTTATTATAGCTGATCATTGCAAAAACGATATCCACCTATTGTTTCCAGTTCCCACGTTGTAACTACGAACGATAATGTTCTGCATAATGCCATTACAACACGGAAATTATCAAACTCAAACTCAATAGAACTTCATAAAGATCACGAGGATCACTTTGAATCATCTCATAAAGTAGAAGAATTTACCCCTGTTCTACGCAAACAAACATAGCAAATAGCCTGCAAGTTTCTTTACGATGTTATAAATAATATTTAGGCCAGTGCCCTCGGTGAAAGAGAACCTCGGAAAGAATACGACCGGCTGTAGAATAAATAAATCAGTCTTATAGATATTTCTTATGCGGCGTTGAGTTTGTAATATGTCACGCATGGACTGGCTAACAACTCTGCGAAAAATGCGATCACATCCCTTACGCTTTGAACACTTTAAAAAGATTAGTAGAGTATGGAACTTGTGATAATACTTGTCTGGGTATACATATACTACCACCATACCACAGAACTATATTTAAGTAGAATGAGTGAGTGTATGTACTTTGCGTGCCGAAAAGACGGGCTAAGTAACCTCTTTTCTCGCCGCGAAACTCAGTCCGCTCCCAATCGGTTGCGGTGTGGTGGTGTGGCAAGCAAGCAAGTGCCTAGAATCGATTTGCCGCGTGATAATCGATGCTTTTAAATGATTTATTTTCGCACGGCCTACATTTCCTTCACTAAAATACACTTGTGACGTCAAAGTCTAATACGCAAAATGTTACCCTCTCGTTTTCCATACAAATTGACGAACTCGCATTGCTATAGTTCTGAGGGTATGGTTTCCGTTGATATTATAGGCACATAAGAAATTCGATCTTCTACGTTTTATCTCAGGGTTGCACTTGCGACGGACGAGTTGAGACGAAGATCGAAAACGTCTAGAGAAGCTAGTTCCGCTTATCATCATGGCGTGTGGGTCGAACTCTTGGGTACTATCACTAGCAGGTACCAAGTAATTAAAGACCTACGATTGAGATCGAATGGTGTCTACCAAGCATTGGGGTTTTATAGTCATGATAGTCATTACCTACAGAGTTCAGTTCCATCCCAGTAACTAATCTACTTAGCGCCCCCTACCTACTCTAAAAAACAATACGACCATCGCTATTGATTTTATTCGGTAACGCGCTTCAATAAAACACAATTTCGTCCACACAATCCGATGCGTATAAATAATTTATTTGTAGTCCCAAAGCCCGAACTTGACCCAAGTTCCAAGTGTTCCAACTATTATTTATACCTGGTTCGAAAAGCACCCGGCCAGGAGTGATCCTCACGAATAATAATCGTCTTGTGTGACATACTGTAAGAACGTGGTGAAACTTTTTGAACAGCTTTCAGAGACAAAGTCCACAGGGTGACGTGTTGACGGCGTTTTTAGGCCGCTCGAATATCTCAAGTGATTTAATGGTAAAGAAGTTAACGATATAAAAGACAATGCCTGAAATTGGCGTCTTTTTACGTAACACATACATCAAGTGACTATTTAAATACAATAAAATATACTTTTTTATTAATGACTAGACAACTTAGAACCGCGCTATATTCTAGCGAAATAATAAAAAAATATATATGAAAGATGAATTGAAATTAAATTATTTACAATAATTTTGATTATTTCATCGTGATTATTCATTTACTTTTATTCTAAGTGTGATGTGTGATGTGATGCTTGCTTACATTAAATTATACTCTCACCATAAATTTGATTTCAAAATACAAGTAACAAATTTATCGAGAAATCACCTACATGTTGCGCGTTGATATAATAATATGCTGTAAATATAGAACAGAAAAGAAATCAGTATTCCATAACACGCAATACTTTTCCGTAATGATAAATAAAACCCTTGTGTTACACGCGTCGTCATTAGAGTGTATTCTAGAATGCCCTTAGAACCTTCCAACTCGATAAAAACTATATTAATCGCAAAAAATCAAAAGTTTCACCCAAGTTCTGAGTGGCACTGCACTGCGCTTGTCACCCCGAGAGTTAATTGTCCGCCCATCCCCCATACCATGAACTCTTAGAGCGATTCAAATTAGGACCTAAACTTTGTCAAAAAAATTTGTACCATGAAATTAATAATTATTGAAGTCATGGTACAATTTTTTTTGACAGTTCAGTTTAATTTAAAAGTTAAAAGGGGGGCAGTAATTTAACTTGCTACAGTGTCTTTCAAACCTAAACAGTGCAGCTTGCACACTGCTGCTTGGAGGCATAATATCTCTGCAGTGGTAGTCACCAAGGCGAACTCTTGCTGAAGAGTCCTACCACCAGGTAAATCTGTGTCGCGTGGGCAATGGTATAGGAGCTACAGTAGATTCTGTGTACCGTGGGCACTGGGCAATGCATGAGTGCTGGAATGTCGTCAGGGCGGATGACGTCACACGTCAATGGGCGGGCGGCGGCGCAGCGGCGCGACGCCAGACGAACCGTGCCCTGCCACGACTGCTAGATTTTTTATTGAACAATCTTTTAGATAATTATTTTAAGAGGAATAAGTTTTTTTTTTCTTGTTTCCTAGTTTAAGTATAATTTTCCTAACAAATTTGTAAATACTACCGATTGGGCGGTGTGGTCGCTCAGTGACAAAGCCCATTTTTCTTAAAAAAAAAATTTTAAAAAATATTTGAAGTGCTTGCAGAATCATTATCAATTACCTTAGTCAATTGACATATTGGACCTACAATCCCTTAATTTTCAAATAAGTTGTCAGGCGAATTCGTTTACTGTTCTTCTATATAAAATAAGTACTAAGATCTAAGCATACGAGTTACACACGTAGGAGTACAATAAAACTCTGGATTCACAGGAAACCGTCATAATCTTTATCAGGATAACTAGGAAGGAAACGTAGGCATTAAGTAAGTTCGTATGAGTCATTGGCCAACTCTGGTGACAGAGTTTTTAGGCCGCCCGAAGGCCTTTGTCATGGCCTATCGTAGGCATTAATAATATACTTGTTTTTTTAAATACTGAAGTGGTAGTTTATTTATATAGTTTACTACTACCACCATACCTATTTCTGCCGCCAAGCAGTAATGCGCGCATTGCTGTGTTCCGGTGTGAAGGGTATGGTTTCCGGTGAAATTACTGGCACATGAGGCTTTCGATCTTAGCCTCAAGGTGGCAACCCGCGTGTGATACCTCTGGTATTGCAAGCGTCCATAGGCTGCGGTAACTGCTTACCATCTTGTGGGCCGTACGCTTGGTTGCCACTTCAGTTGTATAAAAAAAAAACTTTAATAAGATGCTCGCTAGTTGTCTACTTGAAAAAACATGTAACTGATAAATATATACATATATAAAGTTTATTAAACAAAGCAAACGTACAACAAGCCGGTTTGAATTTAAATTTACAAGTCGAATATTACCTCGTTAATGACATTGATAACTGCTGCCTACTCCGTGACTAAAATATACTGTTGCAAAATACACGGTTCACCTATACTAAAGTAAAGTAAAGTAAAAAATATATTTATTCACTCATATCACAAGGATCATTTTGAAACGTCCTAAAGCTAGGTGAATTTACGCCAGTCCCACGCGCTCCAGCCTAGAAGAATCTATATCAATATAAATAAATATAAATAACGCTGGACAATCCACACACCATCATCAAGCCCCTACGTAAGCTGCTGTTAAACAGAGCTGTGTTATGGGTACTAGATGACTGATATATACTTAATACAACACAATACATAGATATATATTTTTATTATATATAGAAAATATAAGTGCCCGGCGACTCCAGTGGTTGCGCTGGCGTTGACGGGCGCCAAGCCAGCCCTGGGGTCCGGGGAGCTAAGAATCTCCGGGCGAGATCCTACCGTCAAACGACCCTGGCTCACGTTATAAAGGACACCGATACGCTAAACGTTTTAACATACAACGTCAGAACACTCATGAGTGACGAGCGACTAATAGAGCTAGAAAACGCACTTAAACATATTAATTGGGATATCATAGGCCTAGCAGAAGTAAGAAGATTAGGCGAAAACACAGAAGAGCGCAACGGTAATGTGTTTTTCCACTTCGGGGAAACCAGCGGACACCACGGCGTGGGATTCCTGGTAGCCGGGAAGTGGAAAAATAACATAATAGAATTTAAAGGATACTCTGAACGTATTGCAGTCTTGAAACTTTGCATAACACCCAAAACTACCTTAACGCTAATACAAATATATGCACCAACATCCGCTTACTCTGATGAAGAAGTTGAGATCTTTTATGACCTCCTCAATAAAGCCTGCGCAGAAAATCGAGGTACCTGGAATATGATCCTCGGAGACTTCAATGCGAAACTTGGAACCAGGCAAGCTACTGACACGAGCGCTGTAATTGGTCAATTTGGCTTAGGTAATCGCAATGAGCGAGGTACCAGATTGATTCAATTTGCATTTGGACAGCGTATGAGGATTGCTAACAGTTTTTTCAGCAAGAAGCCAAATAGAAGGTGGACTTGGGTCATGCCAAATGGTATTATAAGAAACGAAATTGACTTTGTATTATCTTCCGACCAACAAATAATAAAAGACGTAAGCGTCATTAACAAAATAAAATTCAGCTCTGACCATAGGCCAGTTCGTACCAAAATTCGGTTTAACTTCAAAATTCACCGATTCAAATCTTTTAGTAATAAATCGGCAAACCACACTAAACTTACACTACTAAAAAATGCAGAATGCTTTAATTTAGAACTTTCTAATCAATTTTCAAAATTAAATTTAATTGAAACCCAAGATGTCGAAGAACAATATAATAAAATAATAAAATCAATAGAGACTAGCAGTAATAAAATTAAATGTGTCAAGAGAGATAAAGCAAAACTTTCGGAAAAAACCAAAATATTAATATCAGAAAGGGAGAAAGTAAAAATATGCACACCAGAATACACAATATTAGACAGACAAGTAAAACGTAGCATCAGGAAAGACATAAGAACATTTAACTCGCAATTGATTCAAATAGCTATAGAAAATTGCACTTCATTAAGATCAGCCAAACAAGGTTTTACTACAGCAAAACACTGGATAAATAGTCTCCAAGACGAAAATGGCACCAAACAAAACAGTAGAGACAAAATAATGAATATTTGTACCAACTATTATAAAACCCTTTACTCTGATTCTTCCAAAACTGATGAAATAGTAGAATACAGTCGTTCAGAATATGTACCATTTTTTACCGGAAAAGAGGTTCACGATGCTCTTAAAACCATGAAGTACGATAGAAGTCCGGGAGAAGATGGTATAACCACCGAAGCGCTAAAAATTGGCTCACCTACATTACTCCCTCATCTTACTAATCTATTGAATACCATCTTAAATTCAGGTCAGCTCCCAAAACAGATGTGCCATTCAAATATCGTACTCCTTCATAAGAAAGGAGATAAAACTAACATCGGCAACTATAGACCTATTAGCTTAGTGTCACATCTGTACAAGGTTTTTATCAAAACCATACAAAATCGTATTGCTCGTATATTAAATGAACATCAACCTCCTGAGCAAGCTGGCTTTCGTCCTTGCTTTTCTACATCAGACCATTTACACACGCTTAATCAAATCATTGAAAAATATTCAGAATTTAACAAGCCTCTGTACATAGCCTTTGTGGATTACACAAAGGCTTTTGACAGCGTAAAACACACAGCCATATTTGCTGCTTTAGAAAATCAACATATAGATCAAACATACATCAAACTCCTTAAAATAATTTATAACAATAGTACAGCAGATATAAAACTGAATATTACAGGTCCAAAATTTTCCATCAGAAAAGGAGTTAAGCAGGGTGATCCCCTGTCCCCCTTATTATTCACTGCTACTCTTCAAGAGATTTTCAAAACTTTGACCGTTACGTGGGCAACAGAGGGCATAGACGTCGGTGGCAAACGCCTAACGAATCTGCGATTTGCAGACGATATTGTTCTTTTTGCTTCAACCCCACACAACCTGGAAAAGATGCTCCAAGAACTGAGCACGGCAAGTCTTGAGGTTGGACTGCAGATGAACAGATCAAAGACGCAGTTGATGACCAACAGCACAAAACGTGGGGTCGAGGTAGACGGGCAGGAAATACAGTATGTCGACGAGTACATTTACTTGGGCCAGTTAGCAAGCTTCGAAAACAGGCAGGACAAAGAAATCGGTCGCCGAATCGATAATGCCTGGAAGAGCTACTGGTCCATGAAGACGCACATGAAGGGCAACCTTCCTCTGACGCTTAAGCGCAAACTTGTCGATATGTGTATTCTGCCTGTTCTAACCTACGGTGCCCAGACGTGGTCATTAACGGAGTTACAGAAGTCCAAACTCAAGATTTGCCAAAGGGCCATGGAACGCAGTATTCTCGGGTTCAAACGCACTGACCGAGTCCGGAACAGCATACTGCGTTCAACTACTGGTATTACTGATGTGGGTACAAAAACGGCCAAGCTAAAGTGGGACTGGGCAGGTCATGTAAGCCGGATGCCTTCAGACAAATGGGCACACATATCAACATCATGGCAGCTTGATGGAAGGCGCCGTCGTGGTCGGCCAAGAAGACGTTGGCGGGACGATCTCGACTCCTTCAAAAGAGGATGGTGGGACATTGCGAAGGAGAGAGATGATTGGAGAGATTTGGGGGAGACCTTTGCCCAGCAGTGGGACGAAACAGGTTAAAAAAAAAAAAAAAAAAAAAAAAATAGAAAATACCTAGAACACCCGGAACAAATATTTGTAGATCGTACAAACATTTGTACCGAGGCGGGAATCTAACCCGCAACCTCCGCGTCGCAGGCGGACCAGCGCCCGCTGCGCCACATCGGTCGTCTCGATCAATAATTATAAATAAAATAAATGAAATATCCAAACAACATGCAACATAAATTTTACGAAACAAAGTCGCGATAGGTATAGTTCGCACAGCGGATCTAGGCTTCCGTGAAGTTAGCCGTTTGTGATGCGCAAAGACAATTTAGTTTGAAAAAGCTCCATTGCGCATCGAAACGGCTAATTTCACGACGGCCGAAATCCGTTGTGAGAACTATGAATGGATCGCGATAGATGGCACAAACTAAGGAAGGCCTTTACCCAGCAGTTAGTGAAGAGCAGGCTGTGGATGTTCACGATGATAAAGTATAGGTTAACATAGTAATTGTATTCGAACTACCTATAAAAAGGCGATACAGCGACCATGTACCGAATATAAACTAGAGTAATAAAAAACTTCATTGCCCAATGCAATATCTTTCTTAGGAGTTCACAAACTATTTATTTTTTTGCCCGCCTGATGTTAAGCAGCCAGACTGACTATAACAGATGCAGTGCCACCCAAAGCTTAAGTGTTGGCGTGGCACTGCACTGCGTTTATCACCCCGAGACATTGTTGTTAGGTCTCTTTCGCCCAGTAATTTCACTTGCTACAGTGCCCTTCAAACCTAAACACAGTGCGGCTTGCACACTACTGCTTAGAGGTAGAATATCTGACACTGCGGTGGTACCCGTGATGTATCTAAATAACAAGTTGCACAGATCCTTGAGAATATTAATATTCAAGATGATTCAGAACCTTATCCATAGAATGCATAAGGTTATTTTTAGAACCACCCAATAAACCGAAAACACGTCTATTACAGATATTTTTTCATAAACTTCTTGAACAAAGAAAGGCGTGTTCAGCGTGCTACGCGTAAATAACTACCAGATGACGTAGGTACGTAATTCCAAAACTACGTCAATGAAGTATTTTTGTCAGTCTACGGCCGCAACGATTCTATACCCTATATCCATAAGGGAACAGAACGAACAAATTGTAAACAAGAGTAAAGAGTAGTAGAGTTCTTTGTGATAGAGCTCGTCCGGGGAAGGACTACCACCATACCTATTTCTGCCGCCAAGCAGTAATGCTCGCATTGCTGTGTTCCGGTTTGAAGGGTATGGTTTCCGGTGAAATTACAGGCACATAAGACTTACCATCTAAGGTCTCAGGGTGGTAACACGCAAGTGATATCTATGATGTTGCATGCGTATATAGGCTACGGTAACCGCTGGCCATCAAGTGGGCCGTACGCTTGGTTACCACTTTAGGAGTATAAAAAAAAAAAAAAAAACAACAACAACAAGCTGAGGGTCTTTTGAAAGCGACAAGCGATAATCGTGGAAAATATCGTAGCTCAACTTATGTTGGTTTTAATCAAGTTTAGAGCATTCACGGACATAAACTGAACCACGAAAACTGTCACGATGCATCGCTTTTGTCCGCTAGAGTAGACCCTCTGGATAGACGGACGTGTTTTAAGTTAAAACATGCTAAATTACGCTGAGTTAAAACTTTTAACTCAGCATCATTTAGCCCTTAACTAAGCAAATCTTGTTCTTTAAGAGCCAGATAACTGATAGAATACTCGCATCATGAAGACCTATTGTTTAAAAAGCGTTTAAAACTCACGAGAGATATCTGTTGAATTTTGATTGATGAAATAAATAACTTGCTCGTTCGTTCGTTCGTATGAGTCAGTGGCCAACTCTGGTGATAGAGTTTCTAGGCCGCCCGAAGGCCTCTGTCATGGCCTAACAACTTTGAAAAAGCCGGGACCGACTGCTTAACGTGCCCTCCGAAGCACGGGAGCGCTCAGTTGAAATTGCCACCCATCCAAATGATGACCCCGCGGAACAGTGCTTAACTTCGTTGATCTGTTAAGAACAACTTAGCCAGCTACGTCACGAGCGCTCCAACAAACTTGCTGAGGTTCGTCAACAATAAACATTTGTTTTCTGCATATTTTATTTTATTTCATACCTGGTTTTTTTTTACGACAAACCTACTGTATCCGCATTTGTACATTGACTTACCAAAGTATAATAGTTGTTATTTTCTGAATGTGATAGCTTAGATTTGAATAGCAAAGCAACCTTATTCATATGTTTATATGACATGCGCATTATGTTTGACATTGCTCTATATAGATTTACCATTGAATCCGAAATTGTTGTCCATAAAACTTTCATCACATCGGTATCGAGATAGGATTGCTATAGGTAATTGTTTTATATCGTAGTAGTTTGAAACTGGTTTTTATATGGATTAACAACAGTACTTTAAGAGTAGTAGAGTTCTCTGTGATAGAGCTCGTCCGGGGAAGAACTACCACCATTGCTATTTCTGCCGCAAAGCAGTAATGCTCGCATTGCTGTGTTCCGGTGTGAAGGGTATGGTTTCCGGTAAAATTATTGGCACATGAGGCTTTCGATCCTAGCCTCAAGGTGGCAACCCGCGAGTGATACCTCTGGTATTGCAAGCGTGCATAGGCTGCGGTAACCGCTTACCATCTTGTGGGTCGTACGCTTGGTTGCCACTTCAGTTGTATAAAAAAAAATTACTTGGTGTAGGACTCTTCAGCAAAAGTCCGTCTTGGTGACCTTCACCTACCACCGCATTGCCAGATATCTTGCCAACCTAACTGTCTCGATATTTGCTGACATAAAAAAACTTAAGTTGAGAAGTCCTTGCTCCAATATACGGCTATGTGCTGCCGTCGCTTTCCCTACGTCAGACCTGATTGATATCGAATCCCGAAATAGAACCCTTGTTTGACCGACTGATCAATTACCAATATATCTTGACCCGCTTTTCGAACCACGTCTACCACTGCTCAAGTGTCTTTGGAATGTGGCAGCGGCTATGGCAGCTTTTTGGGCCAAGGGCGGTTCAAACTCATAATAATATCATAACAGACTGAATAAAAATAACAGCTGGGTAGGCAAAACAAGATTTAATTTTATCAATGGTGCACCAGACCAAAACAGTTCTCAAAACTTTTTCAACTTCTTCGAAACAGACTATGTCCAAGCTAAGCATAAGCTTGAACATTGACATTCATCAGGAATTCATCAGGAAATGCAACTTAGAGATGAGCCTGAGCTGAAGCTGCATTTCCTGATGCCAATGTTTGTGGCTAGAATTGACACGAAATTATATTACGAGTTTCTTGCGTTTGCTGACTCCAAAACGATTTGCCACTGACACTGATGCACACGAACTTCTTCACTAGATTCGTGCGTTTGCTGATTCCAATATAAATGTTTATACGATATGTTTTGTCACCAGATATGTTTGTGACCAGAATCAGCCAATAAAGCACACGATTTTGCTTTATCTAGCAGCTGCTATATTGTTATTAAGTACCAGATTCGTGCGTATGCTGATTCCAATGTGTTTTGTCACCAGATATGAGAGGCTGCTGCGCCGCGCCCGCACCGAGGACCTCAGCGAGGTGTCGGGCATCGGCTGCCTGTACCAGAGCGGCGTCGACCGGCTTGGCCGGCCCGTCGTTGTCTTCATCGGGAAGTGGTTCCCGATCAGTGATATTGACTTGGAAAAGGTCAGTTTGATCAATTAATAACGATACGAAAGCAAAAGAATTCGGCTCCGAAGTTTCAGAGATACATTTTTATGGTAGGTCAGGCCAGCTGCTTGCTGAAGAGTAAACGACTATTAATTTGAAAAAAAACACTCTGCATATTCACATAGTCTTGCCTGATGTGAAAATGTATGAAACTGAGTGTTTCCTTCTGAAGCTAGCGCTAAAATAAACAAAGATCCGCAACATTTAGGTAGTTTGAGGTTTCCGCTAACTATTGTGGTGGAGTTTTATTTTGAAGCCACGACGAAAAGAGGGGTTTATTATCTATAAGTTTGTAGTGTGTATCTGTGTATTTGTGTGTGGCATCCATAGCTCTTGAACGGATGAACCGATTTTGATTGAGTTATTGTCGTTTTAAAGGGTCGAGGAAAGAATCGAAGAATCGAGAGCGTCCTTAATGGCTAGGGACGCACTCGATCGACGTTTCAAGAAAATAATATGTTTATCCGTTTCAAGATCATCAACTCTTTTCAAGTCGATAAAGAAATCGGTCGGGGTTTTTATTAATTTTTAATGTATAGTTTTAAGTAATAGTAGAGTTGACCACTGACTCATACGAACTTGGTACTTACTTAATTAGAAGTGCGCAATACCGCCATTGATCTGCAAAAGGGATTGGATTATCAACTGGATATGACTGGTTCTGATCTAGAAAGGGCTGAGTAAAGGAGTAGGTTGTGATAGGTAAGTACCTACTAGCGCTAGGTCAAGGCGTATTGTATGAGGTGTCATCTGAACTGGTTTCCACTGAACATGAGTGACGTCAACACACTTATTAAAAAAGGTCTTGTACCTAGTTATAGAGTAGTTTTTTAAGTATACCTATTTTAGTACCTAGTTTACCTACTTTTTTATTAACTGCATGGTATATCATACTTACTATCTACACATTAACAAAGGAATATGCTTTCTTTGGATTGTTAACATAAGCCTAGATCTGCTGTTCTCGCGGAGTGGGGCCTGGTGACCTGTAATACAGGTTCCTATCGAACCTACTTCAGGCACCAGTCTCACAAAGTAATGTATCATCAGACTGGCACTACTGTTTACTGCACTACCTTGTGAGAGAGAATAAATGAATTTATTATTATTATTGTGCGGGAACCAATGGTAACCTAATTCCATGTTATTGCGTCAGTTAATAAATATTTTTGTATTTTTTGTATTATGCTCAATAGAGCACCGGTGGTCTAGTGGTAGTGACCCCGCCTTCCGATCCTTAGGTCGTGGGTTCAAACCCGGTCGTGCACCATTGAATTTTTCTGTTCGAAAAATGTGCGCAATGCCAGTGCTCTAATACAGTGAAGGAAAACATCGTGAGGAAACCGGCATGTCCAAGAATTAAAAATTCGAAAGACATGTGCCATCCACCAATCCGCATTGGGTCCGCGTGGTGGATTAAGACATAATCACTCTCGCCCGAGAGTAGGCCAGTGTCCCAACAGTGGGAACATTAGAAGGAATGATGATGCTCAATAATTTTTATTACAATAAAATTATCCACTACAAAAAGTCAGCGCACTGATTCCGGTTGTGAATGTTGTAATATTCGAGAGCTTTGGTACATTATCTTTACATAGTATAAAATAAAATCACTTATCCACCGTCTGTATGTTAGATATGTATACAGGGTGAGTAGTGAGTTCTCTCGACCGCCCTCTGAGCGGAAAATCTAAATGGCTATAGTTATGGAAAAATCTTATTACATTTTAGGGGCTTGATTTTTATAAAAACTGCATTTAAACATATCAATGTCGTTTATTTTTCAAGCAAATTGTTTTTTTCTCTATGTCGATCCTCTATCTGATAATGTTTCGGAGAATGGGCCCAGGAACTGCATGATCTCATCCCAGCATCTAATTTTCATCAAAGGACTAGCAGACGTACGGCGCAGTACCACCCGTACATTGTCAGCATACCACCCATTCTCACCAAGCGCTACAGCTCAACATTTAATATGCGAACTGCTGCTTCGAAGGTGTGGAATACTCTGCCGTTTTCTGTTTTTCCTGAAAACTATAATCTGGGCCTCTTCAAGGCGAGTGAACAGGTGTCTTAGACCTTCGTGCTCCACCGTCGGCCACATCATCGCTTACCACCAGGCGAGATCGTGGTCAATCGAAGATCTAGTCATGAAAGTAGAAGACTGAACTGGTGATGTTATATTCCAGGCTCTCCTGTACCTGATAAAGTTGCTGGACCCGATAGTCCGCGGAGACTACGTGATCGCGTACTTCCACACGCTCGCCGCGTCAGGGAACCACCCGCCGTTCTCCTGGCTGAAGGAGGTCTACACCGTGCTGCCTTACAAGTTAGTAGCCACTTATATAGGTATATTCAATAGTTTTATTGTCATCACATTGGTATATAGAGTGAAAATGTAATTCAAGGATCACAAAGTGCACCCATTAAGGCATAACAATAGGCGAAGGCAGACCGAGGTTTATTTTTAGATATACATGTAACGAGTCGGTATTTGAAGTAGAAATTTAAAATAAATTATAGATCTATTATATTAGAAATTCTATTATAGTATTTTTTGACGTTTTATTTATTTAATTTATTATTATTGAATTTTATCAGTCAAAAAATAATTTAAATGGTAATAACATTTTTTAAGGAGGATGGATTTGAATTGTTTGGTGACTATGGAATTTGACTGTATTTGTTTTAATTTTTCTATTATAAAGACCCTGTATAAAAGTATATGTTAAAGTATAGTTAGGGCCGGTTCACACCCTTGTTTTTAATAACTTAGATTATGTAGATAAAGTTTAAGAATAAAAATGTATTTATTGTAAAAACTGTGATAAAATGTAAGATGGTAAAATTCCTTTTTTATCATACTACTATGCGTGAAGTATAAACTATTATAATACTTACCCAAACTTAGTTAAACAACACAACAATACAATGTAGTATTATAGTTTTAATTTGTTTCACACTGAAAGTGCTCGCCGCGTCGCTGCCGGCTTCTGTCATTCCGGTGTCTTAGTATCGCTAAAACTCGAGAACGGCTGGAACAATTTGGTTAATTTTGGTTATGAAATATGAAACAAGGGCTTGGTCCCAAAACCCCTTTAGAACCTCTGCGAAAGGGATTTCGTCACTAGGTTATTAAACAAAAAAGCGAGAGAATTTTATTTATCTCCAAAAAGTCTTATTTTAAGATTATCCAAGGCTTATTTTAAGATTATCATCATATTTAATGCTTTTTCAGATATAAGAAGAATCTAAAGGCATTCTACATCGTACACCCCACATTTTGGACAAAGGTCAGTAAATTAACAAAGGTCAGTCATTCTGGTTAACAAAAAGGTCTAATCATTCGAAAGACACGTGTCACCCGCTCCACCGATCACTCTCGCTCGAGAGCAATGCGTGCGTGAGATTTTCCAAGTGTACTATTTTTTATTTCAGTGGATAAATTATTTTGATTTGATTTGATTTGAGCAGACTCAATGATCAGACATTTACCCAAGATCTCATGATACCATCAGATTTCTTCCAGCAAACCAGTCATTGTACTTTTTATAATGTAATGTTTGTAAAACAGATAAATTTATCTTTATGCTATCCTTAACTTAATTTTAAAATTATATATCTTTGTGATTTATTTCATCATCATCATCATGAGAGCTTTCTAATGTTCTTCCTGCTAGGACATTGGCCTACTCTAGAATGAGAGTGATTGAGTTTTAATGCACCACGCGGACTCTTAGTTCCTCGACTTCTTAGTCGTTGGACATGCCGTGCCATTTCCTTACAATGTTTTTCTTCGCCGTAAGAGCACTGGCATTGCGCACATGCATTTTTCAAAGGACCCACGATTTTACAGGGTGGAAAGCGGGGTCATGACACTAGACCACCAGCTCTCTTTATCGGCCCACAAGATGGTAAGCGGTTACCGCAGCTTATGGACGCTTGCAATACCAGAGGTATATCTTGCGGGTTGCCACCTTGATGCATAGATCGAAAGCGTCATGTGCCAGTAATTTCACAGGAAACCATACCCTTCACACCGGAACACAGCAATGCGAGCATTACTGCTTTGCGGCAGGAATAGGTATGGTGGTAGTACTTGCCCAGACGTGTTCTATCACAAAGAACTATGCTACTCTTTCTTATCTTATCTTATCTTAATGTGAATGTTATCTTAATGTATGGTGTGCAGATGATGACGTGGTGGTTCACGACGTTCATGGCGCCCGCTATCAAGGCGAAGGTGCACACGCTGCCCGGCGTCGAGTTCCTCTACTCCGTGATGCCGCGCGACCAGCTCGACGTGCCCGCCTTCGTCACCGAGTACGATATGACGGTGAGACAAACACCTGTACTTCCTACTTGAGCCTCCCACCTGAACTTCGTACTTGAGCCTCCCAACTGAACCTCCCATCTGAGCGTCCCACCTGACACTCTTACCTGAAACTCTTACCTGAGGTTTTTTACCTGAGACGTACCTGAGACTCTTATATGAGACTCTTACCTGAGACTCTTACCTGACTCTCTTACCTGAGACTCTTACCTGAGACTTTTACCTAAGAATCTTACCTGATACTCTTACCTGACTCTCTTACCTAAGACTTTTACCTGAGACTCTTACCTGAGACTCTTACCTGATACTCTTACCTTATACTCTAACCTGACTCTCTTACCTAAGACTCTTCTCTTACCTGAGACTCTTACCTGAAACTTTTACCTGACTCTCTTACCTGAGACTCTTACCTGAGACTCATACCTGAGACTTACCTGAGATACAGAATAAACGATTATAGTAATGTTTCTGTTTCAGATAAACGGTCTCCACTACTTCCAGCCGGACACGAATAACACGTAACTCGCTAATGCACGCGGCTTCTCTCGCTCCTTGTTAGTGTAGCTCGTATAGTATAGTACTTGTAGTGAGTACGGCCGCAGTGTTGCCAACACGATTTTTTATTACAGAAAAGCTCTACACATTGTCTTTAGTAAGCAAACGCGTTGCAAATTCAATAAATTAAAAATAAAAAAGGCATGAAATTCGGTTGCAATTAATTGCATTTACTAAAAAACGTACATTATTTTGTTTAAATTAAAACTGTATTGCACGCACAGTGCTGTAGTTATATAGCTTTGTTGCAAACAACTTCATTCTAAAACCTGTCAAAAAGCCGCCATGTTCTAAAAAAGATGACAGCTCACTATGTGTAAAATAGTGAAATTGCATCGAAACTCAGAGCGTACTGGTTTTTGCTACAAAAATAGGTGTTTTTTTTTTCATATCTGTTGGTTGAACTTTGAGGGTTTGAACCTGATAAAAAAAAACATGTCTCTTGTATAAAAAAACATGAAACCTGTATAAAAAACTAACTTTATATATACGTGATGGCAACACTGAAGTAAATTGTAATTCAAAAGAACTAGTCGCAAATATCGTCTGACTTTTCTGTTGAATTAGTAATGCTGCGGCCTCTGTTATATTTTGTACTGGATTTTATATTCAATGTTTTACTTCGAAATTTCAACCCACGGATGGGAACTAAAATGACTTTTAATGCCTACTGCTTAGGGCATATTTTGGTATAACATTTAAATACCAAAAAGGCGTCGTAACATAGTCACATGTAAATTTTGAATATAAAATCCATCAGAAATGAAAATTGTTAAAAATATAATTGAGTATTAGCGGTGCATTTTTATAATATAAACTGTAAGATATATTATCGTTCGTTAGATTTTTCTCTTTAAGACTATATTTTCACTAGCAACACTGTATTTTATCTTAGTCCCTTTTAATTTTAGAATTTTTAAATCTTTAAATACCTTTTCTGAGCAAAGTTCTATATATCAATGTTTAGGTATCATCCTAATTAATGCTGATTACTTCCACCTACTCTAAAACAGCAATAATTAGTAACTGGATTACTAGTAGCAAACAGGGTAATCGTCAGCGTTTCTCAAATGGCTGATCTATTTCAGAAAATATTACCTGAATAAAACTTTTGAAAGAAAGTCGAAATAGCTTGGTCGTAGTAAATTACGTTTTGAAAACACTGTTTTATAGCGAAAACGATGGTCTACAAGCATAGTTTTTATCTAGACATAGTGAGGGCCCGTTTCATCAACTGTTATAAGATGACTTTTTCTCAAACTGGGTTCAGACTTGCCTCGCTATTCGCGTGGGATAAACGTTCTAAATGCAATAACCAATAGAAGTTGTCGAACGATCAATCAAAGCAAATAGCTAACTCGAAGTTCTAACCGTTCAAGTTTATCAGTATCGTGAACAGGCCGTATAACATAGTGAAGGAATAACGCGATCAAGCCCATATTATTTTTCTAAGAAAGGTGCTTGATGCTTGCGTTGAGATTTTGATTTTTATTAAGTATAGCAAGTAAGAGATTAGGCTGTAATTGTAATTTGAACGGTGTCAATATTTGCTGGGCTTACTGCAATGCTAATTAAAGTTTGAACATGGTCAATAAAAAGAACAAAGTTAACCTTAGCCTCAAGGCAACCCGCGAGTGATACCTCTGGTATTGCAAGCGTCCATAGGCTGCGGTAACCGCTTACCATCTTGTGGGCCGTACGCTTGGTTGCCACTTTTGTTGTATAAAAAAAAAACAAGTGAAGATCATATTTGACTTTAGTCGTTTTGTAGTGAAACCCTTAATATTTACCCTGTTAAAAACAGGTATTGCCATTAAACTATGACCTTGTCTTAAAAGGGAGAATTCATCATTTTGTAAACTTTAAAATAAAGCTTATAAAATAATCGAGCCAACTCGCTCTTTTTAGGCTACTTATCCACGAGTATTTGCCCTTTTATGCACATGGTCTAGTCGGTATATTAAAGCTATACCTGTTTTAGGACTAAGTAGGCTAAAGTTTAACAACCTGTGGCAATCGCCCGCACGCGTTCGCGCTAAGTAGGTAGGTAGGATTTTGTAACGTATCTTGACATTTTAAAAATTAAAGCTAAATCTATGATACATTCGCAGTATCGCTTCAGTCTTGTGATTAACTTAAATGCCTATTTATACGGTTCAATAATTTGCCTGCAAGATATATCATGTAAAATAAATTGATTTCAGTAGTACAAACCGATTGTAACTGACTGCACCAATAAACTTCACTCGATTTCAATCAAACACTGACATTTTGTATGAATATGACAGCCTACACAGGTTGCTGATTGAAAACGGATTGCAACTGAGTTACGTAATAGCCCAGCTATAACCGTTGAAATATTTTTCCTGTGCGGTAGAGTAATTTGGCTGAAATCTATTTCATTCAATGCCTCAAACTCCGTCTTGTTCAAAAACTGAATTAGCCGGTTTTTATTCCAACCTATTGATTTTGGGTTGCAACATATCGCTACCTCACTGAAATCGATACGACAAGGCAAGCAATAATAAATCAATAAATAACCATGTAAATAGGCATTAAGCGTGCCGTTTTATATACGAAATCAATGCTAACGCTGGGATTTTATGGAAAATCTCGAAAGTAGCGAGTATAACGAGTCCGATAAAAAATCATTGTAGATTAAGTACCTACTTTTAAAATATTTGCTGTGTGTTGCCAACATGAACACTGCCCACAAAAGCGAGAAAAATACTTAGAGTGAAACTATTTTTAATAATACAGTTATATTTTGTAGAGATAACCTGGATGTACCATATTGTATATTACTATATTGGTTTTTATAAATCACAACCACAATAATTTATTATGCAGGTTTTTCATTCTTTGTGCCACATTGTTGATGTTTGTATTGTTAACTTTAAACATAATTTTTACTAAGATTTCACTATGGCTATGCTAGGTACTCCTTAACATTTTGTTGTCACCTGTGTATTAAGTACCTAACATATTTACCAATGCCTTATGTAAATTATTATTCGATTGGTTAAGTAGGTATAGTTCTCACGGCGGATCTCGGCCGTCGTGAAGTTAGCCGTTTCGATGCGCAATGGAGCTTTTTCAAACTAAATTGTTTTTACGCATCACAAACGGCTATCTTCACGGAAGCCTAGATCCGCTGTGCGAACTATACCTACCATTTTGTAACTAGCTAGATGTAGTAAAGTATGATTTACATTGAGTCGGTAGCAAAGTCAGTGCTGACTCCAAATTCAAGCAAAGTCAGTGCCTCAGTGCTGACTTGCTAAATGTAAAACGCTTTCGAGTCATTACGGACTTCAAACTCTCGCGTACTGACCCTTTGCAAACAGAGAAAGTCAGTTCTCAAAGTCAGCACTGACTTCATTTGAAGTCAGTCACTGACCCAATGTAAATGGCACTTAACATTGTTTAAATGTGGCATACCCATACGGAAACAATGTTAATTACTGATCAACATGTTATATATTTGAAAATACATAACCTAGGTAGGTACTTAAAATGAATTTGTTGTTGATGTTAAGTCAATATAACATACTACAACATAATGATGGTAAGTCAATACAACATACCCAGTAGATGTTAATGAGTAATTGATATGCTGTAAAGTTATGTGGTTAGTAGGCATGTGTTGTTCTGAGTGGGATCTAGCGTACCTAGGTATTTATTGTGGGGGCTATACTTAGAAGAAACTATAGAAAAATCCTCTTTGAATACATAGCAAACTTTTTGTTCATGATTATGTGATACGAAAGCATTGTATTGTCAAATTGTGAATAGTATAATGTACCTTCCTATATAGTTCCACACGCCCAGCCTAAAAGAATCTGGAAGAAATGTGTTTGCAACCAGCCTAAATATTATGTTTCCCTTTCGCGATATCACTTCCAGATTTTACAAAGATTCAGAACCTAGAAAAATTACACATGATGAATTTTTGTAGAAAATGAAAAGTTTTAAAATGCTACCAAGTAGGTACTACATAAATGTAGATTCTTTTAAGTATAATTCCCAAGTTGTTTCATAATTAAATCTACAAGGCCTTAGACGCGTTAACTATTGTTACTTACCATGTCATTGCATTGCAAAGTTTATAACTGTTGTGAGTGGCGTTTGAACTGCGCTACTTAGGATTTACTTATGTGAAAATTGTGATCAAGCAAATTAGTTAAGTTTCATATTTTAAATATAATGTTAATAGATTAAGTGGATATTTAACAAAAAGAATAAAATTATTAATTTACTAATGTGTTTTTTTATTCTATCAACTCATATCCAATATGGCAGCTAGAAGCAACATTTTGCAAAACTACATTCAGTATTTTTACTTTTGCCACACACTTTAGTAATACCTTTTTGCTTGAGAGTAGACCAGTGAGCAGTGGGAAGATCAGAAAGCTGTGATGATAAGTTGCTTATCATGGCTCATAATTTTATCATTGAATGACAATCTTTTCAGACTAAGCACTTTGTATAATTATGATAGAACTTCACGTACAGGGTAAGTTAAAAAAATAAATAAATAAATAATGCTGGACAATCCACACAGCATCATCTAGCCCAAGGTAAGCTGCTGTTAAACAGAGCTGTATTATGGATACTAGATGACTGATAAGTATATATTTAATACAATACAATACATAGATAGATATTTTTTATTATATATAGAAAATACCCAGAACACCCGGAACAAATATTTGTAGATCGTACAAACACTTGTCCCGAGGCGGGAATCGAACCCGCAACCTCTGCGTCGCAGGCGGACCTACGCCCGCTGCGCCACATCCGTCGTCAGTTCGTTTAATCATTAATTTTTTTATCAAGGCAGTGTGTGATTTATAGTTTCATTTTAAATTCCATTCTAGTAAATAAGTAAGAGAATAAAGAAAATAAGAAAAAATCCTATAGTACCGTATAGTATTATTGAAGGCAGGAAATTCCTAGTATTTCATATGAGGAAAGAAAAAGACTTTCAAAATCATAACATAATGTAAAATGTTTCAAACATGTCTATTAGACTAAAAAACAAAAATACTGCAGTCGATTCATTTAAATAAAAGTTTGTACGGGTCAGTAGATAGTCCGTTAAAAGCTTATAAATTATTTTGAAATCCTAAAGTTATCTAAAACGTTAACAATTACATTTAGAGCAGGATATTTGTATGCAGCTGTCATAAGGGTCACTTTGGTCACAGTCCACACATTGGATAGAAGGAATCCTCCGACAGCTCCAAGGTAGCAAGGTATAGGCCATTGTTGCCATGGCATATTCCAGTCTAGGGGAATAACTACAGCACCCAGCCATGCTCCAAAGACAGTCAGTATTGCATTGTTTATCAACATTTCCAATATGGTATCTTTTTTGAAAACTCTCGTGCCAAACAGCAGTTCCAATGAGGTCTCGACTCCTGCATGAGCGATCAGCGGGAAAAGAGTTAGCAGGGTAAGCAGAGCTGATAACATCAACGTCTCTTCGTGATATTCTGACAGCGGTGCTCCAATCAATATTATCCCGACGAAGAAACTGAACATGACGCCAATCAGAAACTCAAATGACTTCAGGATATCGCCTGCTCTGCTTTTAGACTTCTTCTTTCCATAGATATCATCGCTTGAGCTTAAATAGAAAGACTTCAGTAGCTCGGCGATAAAAATGAGCACTAGGATATAAAATGAAGAACCATGGCCAACCGTGTAGAGAAGATCTTTGTATGATATCACTGTGATAATGCTGGGCAAGTAAATGCATGACACTAGACTTGAAATGGTCACTCGTCGTAGTTCTAATTGATTATTTAGTGAAAACATGTTCGGTCGGCTATAAACAAATTATTTTCTGGTGTACAAATTCGATCTTCTTCTTGCTCAAGTCTGCTTAACACTGACTGCTGGCTGCAATCTGCATGCATAAAAGCATGAAGGAGGAAGGAAATACAGGTTTTATACGTCAACTTATCAGCTGTGCCAACGTCAATGAAACAACAGTCAAAGCCAGCCCAGCTGTTTGAACAGACGAATGAACATCAAAATTGACTTCGATCAGCTGTTTCTGACATTAGCATTCCATTGCAACACCATTTTGACAGTATTTTAAGCATAGTTTATTCAAAATGTCATTGAATGTGAGTGAACTGAGTGAAATCATGACCATCTAAAGTTTTTTGACGTTGCAACAATTTTCTGCGAAATGAAATCAAAATTTACGTAAAGTGAACGAAGACGAGCGTAATCGTCGATCAATATGACGACAGCAACTTTATAAAAGGCGCCTTCTCGCCCCAACCATCAGTCGTTCGTAACAAACACTCCGAAGCGTTCGGCTACAGTGAGAGTCAACGTTTTCCATTTACATACTCAAATAAATAAATAAGTAGCACAATTTCTCGTGTCGCAAGTGTTTTCGCGTCATCGATTACATAAAAATGCCCTGTCCTTTCTTAAAATCGCTGAGTCCGGCGTACGTGAAGAACTACGGGGCCAATCTGCTGAAGCAATACGGAAGGTACTGCCCGAGCCTCACCCGCGGGTTCCGCACGCTCGGCGACGACGAGACCAAGTGCCCCTTCATCCAGCAGAACTCGATCGTCTCCGAGGCTCCCCGCGAGATGACCGAGGACATCGACTCGCGCAGCGGCCCCTCCTACTCCTACGAGAAGTTCTTCAACCAGCAGATCAGCGCCAAGAAGAAGGATTATTCGTACCGCGTTTTCCGCAAGGTATCCCGGCTGGCCGCTGAAGGAGCGTACCCGGCGGCGCTGGAGGGGCTCGACAACCGGCAGGTGACCGTGTGGTGCGCCAACGACTACCTCGGCACGTCGCGCCACGCCGCCGTGCAGGACGCCGCCGTGTGCGCCATCCGCGCGTACGGCACGGGCGCGGGCGGCACGCGCAACATCGCCGGAAACTCACAGATGACAGAAAAACTAGAAGCGGAGATAGCTCAGCTGCACAACAAACCTGCTGCTCTAATCTTTAGCTCCTGTTTTGTAGCTAACGATGCGACTCTGTCCACTCTAGCGAAGATCTTACCTAACTGCATCATTTACTCCGATGCAGGAAACCACGCCTCGATGATCCAGGGAATTAGAAACAGCAGGGCTCCGAAGCATATATTCAGGCACAACGACCCAATCCACCTTAGAGAGTTGCTGGAGAAATCTCCGGCTGGGGTCCCAAAGCTAGTCGTTTTTGAGACTGTCCACTCAATGAGTGGAGCGATCTGTCCCTTAGAGGAGATGTGTAACATAGCTCATGAATACGGAGCGTTAACATTTGTAGATGAAGTACATGCTGTAGGATTGTACGGGAAGCATGGGGCTGGTATTGGGGAGGAGCGAGGGATTCAAGACAAAATCGACATAGTCTCCGGTACGCTTGGAAAAGCGTACGGAAACGTCGGAGGGTACATAGCCGGCTCATCTTTGCTGGTGGACACGGTCAGATCCTTGGCGCCCGGGTTTATTTTCACGACGGCTCTCCCGCCTCCTGTTTTAGCGGGGTCGCTAGCGTCTATTAGACTTCTCGCCAGCGAGGAAGGAAGGGGTTTGCGCGCTAAGCACCAGGCGATAGTCCGATACCTGAAGCTCAGCTTGCTTGTTGCGGGTCTGCCCCAAATGCCCTCGGTCAGTCATATCGTGCCCGTCCCGATCACGGGAGCGGACAAGGTAGCGGCAGTGGCGGACTCCCTCATGAAGAGGGGTCATTACGTGCAAGCCATCAACTACCCGACGGTGGCGCGCGGCACGGAGCGGCTGCGGTTCGCGCCGGGCCCATACCACACGCCCGAGATGATTGACAGCTTGATCACTGCCTTAATCGAATCATTCCACGAAAACGATATACGTTTCAACGAGTTCTTAAAGAACGGTACTTGCCGCGAATGCAGTATGGAGTACAAAGTGGACCTGTCTCAAGAAGAGCTCTACAAGTACCCTTTGCGAGCTGGAGTCGCATAACCTAATCCGCCTACAGCCATGCATGACAAGGGAAGGCTTTAAATGGAAATGTTATTTGATGGTGTATACATAGTTTATTTCGTTTTATCTATTTATGGTTCAATGGTTCTTAGGGAATTAAAATTGTGGCAACGGAAGCGTATTTTTTTTTTCAATCCCAGTATTTCATGACGCCGTCCCAGCCAGCCGTCATCAGCTTGCTGGGCTCATGGGGGTGCCAGAGCGCGGAGATGCACACGCCATCGTGCGCTTTCCACTTTTTGTACAGTTTCGTAGTCTTCCAATCCCATATGTAGCATTTGCCGTCAGCGTCGCCTGACACGAGATAGCTGGAACAAAAGAAAACATCATTTATTTTCTTATTATTTATTGTAAGGCAGTGAATGATGATGTATATGGTAGGTAATTAGAATAAACTTCTAATGATGATAAAAAAAGGCTATTGTTCTGAAAACATTTTTGGTAGAGCAAGTTTACCTATGTAGTAAAAATACCTTGATAGGTTTAACATAAAATTAAATGGTCTTATCGTCATGGTCACCTCGTCTATTGTTACCACTGTTGTGATCTTGACTGGTGCTTGTGTCCTCCACCATGCGGATATAATCCGGATTGGTGGATGGCACATGTCTTTCTTATTTTGAGTTTTTAGTTCTTGGACATTCATCGTGATATCTTGGCCATTTTTTTAAGGAAAAAAAACACTTTTGCAGGACCGAAACCACGACCTTAAAATCGAAAGAGAGGACACTTATCACCAGACCACCAGCGTTGTCACTATTTCACAAAACAGGATAATGTCTATTCATTAACAGAATAGTTTCGGCTCAAAACCGGTATTTTATTGACCTAATGCCGAATAAAACCGGTTTTAACAAATAATTCTTATTATTTGTAGGAATGTGGAGTATTGTGGAGGGAGATTAAAAAAATTCCCATAACATGTAATTATGTTTAACATAGAATACTTTTTGGTTCTATGGCTAACTTAAATATTTGGATGAGCTTGCCTATCCCTTAATAAAATGTAAGCTAGTAAGATTTTTTATCCAAACTACATTTATTAATGAGCCTCTCCTGTTTAAAAATGGTGGTTCTGAAATGAAGACGCTGGCCACATGCAAGAGTCGGATCTGGTGATACCACATAATTACACCAGTATAATATAAAGGTCCTAGCAAACTTTTTCCTCGTGATTCAATAAACATGTTTTCTTTCTTTCTTTCTTATTTCTATTTCATCGTCATTTAGGCCCGAACTCTCAATTTATTCCATCGCCATGTAGTGAAATATGTACCGGCGATACTTTAAGCAATTTTGGAATTGGCCACCTGTTTCGTCGGTATTTGTCCCCATGGTAATTTAGGAGCTGAATGCAGGGTCACACTATCTTTAGGTAGGTATTGGAAAGTTACGAGATTAAGTACAAAAGTAGGTGAATCTGATAATAAAGTGCAGTTTTTAATGTACCAAGTAGGTACCTACCTATCCACAGTTAGATAGAAAGGTTTTCTGTATTCACAGTAATTCTGATAGCATTGTTCTCTACATGCTTGAGGATACTGTTATAAGATAGAATTGTCTAATGTTAACGAACCGGTGACTGGCTGTGTGTTTGCTATAATCGATTATGGGGAATCGGTAATGCCTAAATATGCCTAGCATGAGTTATGTGGCATTTTATAAAATAAAACCGATCTCAGAAGTCATTGGTAAAACTCTTGGTTATGAACCTATGCTAAGGTTGGTTTTACCAGATAGACCTAGAGACCTGGGTTCAGCATCTAATCTTCGAGTTTTATCAGGCCCATCCGATGAACCAATAACAGCAAATTATCTACTATGGTATGCCCTATCTATAGATAGAGAGATATGTTATTATTGACTGCTGTAGCCAAAACTACAGTGCCACGAATAGAAACGAACATTTTCAATTATGTAATGGTCACGCGCGAATACCATAAAGTATCTTTATAACGCTCTTACCCAGTCAGCATACTCACAAGTGGTGAAATTTTATAAATTAAATTTCCATAACATAATACATAGCAGACACACACTTGTGCAAGTAACTCATACTCTAGATAAACAAGACATCAGACCACCTAAATAGAAAATTAATATAAATGAATAAGTAATATTTTAATAATATTCACTGTAACCATTTTGTCGCAGAAAAGAAGTCATTCAGTACTTAATTAAAACCAAATATAAATAAAGTATGATAAAAAAAGACCTTTATCGCTACAATATTACAAGCCACTCTCTTGTAGATTGTGGCTGTATGTTTCAGCGACCATGCAGTTTATAAAACGACGCCAACCCACTAGTTAACTGAGACAATTAAACTGTCAACTGATCTACCGTGCGACAAGCTAGTGGAGCATTACTATTCCAAAAGACCTTAGATCTTGACCAATGCCAAGGAAAAGCTACCGAAATAATACAGCGCAGTCCAAACACCGACCGGAGGTCGCCCGTAGACGGATTACAAAACAATACAAGCCAATCTTGAACTTTGAACGTTATATTCTAAGAGATATGAATCACATTCACGTAGCGATAATCGCTGCTTATTTTGATAACATTCAATCTGTCTCCAATCAGTTTGACCGTAGAAATGAAATAATATTGGTTGAACGGATACAGATTTCGACAAAACATTATTGTCTGAAAATATACGGGTTTCACCAGTACAGTAAATCGAACAAGAAGCGTATTAATGGTCCCAGAAGATAGTACTAGGTTACTTACCTAGTACTACCGCTACCAATTCTACGATGAAAACTTTCTTTAAAATACGAAAACAGCATATACGAAAAAAAATATACAAAAATTTTGAAATTAAACTTAGTTTTTATTTTTTATTTATTACAAAATTACAAAATATATATACTAATATGCTAATAGTATGCTTTTACGAGCCAAGAATGAAATTGAAACAGATTGAAACAGAGACGAAGGCTGATTTAGTTTTAATGTAAGTAATGAATTAAGAATATTTTTAACATTTTAGTTATTCCGGTCACAAAGTCAAAAAGCAAAGGTATCAAATTTAGGGGTTGTTGTACATTTGCCACAAAGTAAATTCGTCACATTTTTGTAAACTCCATACATTGAAAGTAAATTCGTCACATGCATAAAAAAGATGTGTTAATTCGTCACAGGTAAGTAAAGTTCATCATAAAGTAGGGTTAGCAAGTAAAGTGTTTAGCGCTCGTGAACTTTTGATTCATTCAAAGGTTTTTCCTATTGCCAAAATAAAACTAGTTCTAATTTGTTTTATTATTATGTGATTGTAATTTTCTTTGTTAATAAAGATTTAATTATGAATTAACAGGTAATATTACCTATAAGATAACCAAGGAAAAATAATGACAAATAACTTTATTGAATATATGAATTTTATTTAAATATAAGGTTAAATGCGAAAATGTGATTATTACTGTGATTATAATATATTTTATTGATGATTTATATACGGTGTTTTTTTTTTCTGGGCTACCAAGGGGAAGTCTGAAACCGTGAAAGGTATCAAAAAGTCATGGTAGGAGTAACGTGTATTTTTCTACTGTCTCTACGGAAAAAGCTTTGTGACGAATTTACAACAACCAAAAATAATAAAATAAAAGTGTGGCGAATTTACACATACTTTTTTTCGTGACGAATTTACTTTGTGGCAAATGTACAACAACCCAAATTTAGACTTGGATAAAATATATCATAAAAATAGAGGTAAGGTACTTTAAAACAAAGATTACAGACTCTTTTGTAAAAAAAATGTCATGACAATCTACGACGGTGAATGTACTTTACAAAGACGTTTTGATAATAAGACATGTTTCTAAATGGGTCGTTTTGATAATAAGACGTATTTTTGCTGTAAGGTCAAGTGCTTTTAAGGCCTTGTGATACGGAGAAGACGTATTTGGATTATGTAGAACGATGAAACGAAAAAGGTACTTTTTAGGCTTCATTTGTGAAAATAAAACCGTATTGTGATGTAACAGTGTCATCATAATCCTGAGGACTGGCCTTCATTATAAGGCCGAATGATTTCGCGTTAATCGCTTAATATCCCAATATAATAATAATATAATACCTTACAGACATTTACATGTTTCCACAAAATGTTCTGTGAGTGGATATCAGAACCATGTCACAATTAGTCAAAAACACTCAGATCCAAAACGAATATTTGAGCCTTTGCGTCCCAGCCTGCTACTCGCCCGCTATGCTACGAGGGTCGTCTTATCAATCAAACGTGACCTAGTGATGGAATCGTTTTAAAAACAACAGAATTTATTTGTAACTTTTTAACTCTTTACACTAATGTAATGTCATCGACATACGATTCTAATTAATACGTAGTTATGAAACTTCTTGGTGGTAAGACTTTTGACCAAGAGTCTTTATTTATGGCTATCACCGCAGCGGCGAATTTTTGCTTCTAAGCAGAAGTGTGCAAGCATTACTTCGTTCAAAGGTTCGAAAGGCACTGTAGCAAGTAAAATTACAGGGGGAATAAGACTTTATAACTATGTCACGCAGAAATAAAACTTGAATACCTGACCATAACAGATATAATTATATACTAATATTATTATCCATAAATTATTATCGGTCTATAACAAGTCCATAACAGTAACTTTTATGGTCAAGCCTCAGAGCAAATGTCTTTGGGTCAAGCGCAAACGACTTGAACGTATGTCACTTACTGATACATGCAGTTAACTGAACTTTTACTTAGATAGTAAACTACTACAAATGATATACACAAATTTTTGAGGAAACGCTACATATCACTACAGTGGGTATTTCAAAACACAATAAACTGCTAATAAGGAAGTATTACACAGTCATAAGCATGACCAACCCAAACATCTCAGTTATCATAGTCAGCCTTTTATTGTTCTCACAGTTGAGACACTGACCTATTCTGGAGCGAGATTGATTGGGTCATAATCCACTACGCAGACCCAATACAGATTTGGTGGATGGCACATGTCTTTCGATTTTTTTAATTCTTAGTCTTGTCGATTTTCACTCGATGTTTATTTATTTTACTATTTAAGTACAAGCGCACTACTAGTTATTCTACAGTTAGTAGTAATACCTACTCTTGTTTATCATTTGCTGGCTATCCAAGTCCCCCTTTTTAAAACGAAGGTAGGGGTTAACACCTAAACGTCTCAGAGCTATTTAGTTCATCGCTTCCATTCTATTTATGGTTCCCCTAACCACAACTACAGACCCTACAGCTTGTGTAGATACCTACGGCTACGGGTACTTGACGTTCAATTTATGACCTCCTGTGCTTGTCAGCTTCCTGTCAATGTCATAGGCAAATAATAAAAAATACAAGTTTAGTTAGTCCGAGAGCTGAGATCAGACATGATAGTTGAGTTGACATTGAGCAATTTTAACTGATTGTTCTTCGGTGAGTGGGCAAAGCTGTCAGTCCCGGTTTTTTTTTTAACTGTTAGTTTGTATTAACTGGTATTAACTCAGTTACCAAAGTTGGCTACTCACTCATACGAATTTACTTGGAAGTATTGTTATTTAAATGTGATAAATATTTAAATACAGTAAATTATTTGTAATTTGAAAGCATCTTATCCTGCAATTAGTTTACTTCTAAAACTGGTTCTAAAGTATCTGTATTACCTATTGGCACTCTACACGTATAGGCGAAGAACAAAATTGGACTTATTTATTTGCCTACTTACTATTTGTTACATTCATTTGTGATAGAGGTCTGGTTTATACTAACAAAGAATGTCATGATTTTACATACTAAATAAATTATAAAAGTTTCAGGTAAAACAAAGAAAGTTTTGGCCTAAAGCTGTAAGTTTGTGTCTGAAATAAAATATATAAATAAGTAGTTATTAAGTAGATACTTATTTACATGCCAATAATGATCCTCATCACTGGGAGTCTCTCGCTGAAAAACGACCTGAGTGGAGACGTCAAGTTCAAAACAAAGTGAAAGAGTTTGAAGAAGGAAGAAGGCGAGAACTAGACGCTAAAAGAGAACAACTCAAAAATAGACCGCCTGCCAATATAAATTATAATTTTGTTAATGGCACGTTAACGTGCGCTCTTTGTGGTCGAACTTTTAGCACAAAGATAGGATATATAATATATCCTATCCTATATTTAGCCATATGCGGGCTAAACACCCAAGCCCATAAATATAGTCAAAAAAGCCAAGTCCATGTAGCCGAAACCGGCTAGGATGATTATTATTATTATTAATGAATTCCCATATTAATTTATTTGCTTGTAATAATTTGGAACACAAAACCTATCTGTTAATTAAGTATGCAGGTCGTACATCCACCAGTTAAATAAATGTACATATACCAACAGATAATAATTAAGGTTTCGTGTATAAAACCGTTAATATAGATTAACCCTCTTATTTATAATCACCTGCCATTCCAAAACGCTCGATAAATACCTACTAATTGCTCTTGTCATTTGAATGCCAATCAAGAGAGATGATAGTTATAACTAACGCTATTTTAGATTTTAGGAGGGTTTAAAAACTGGATGCAAAGAAGTATCATCAATGTTTATATGTGGGATTTTTAACGCAAAGACGCGGGTTCGAAAACTAATAGTTTTGACAATTTTGGATTTGATTAGAGCCGACATCGTATGACGAAACGGGTAAAATTATGTACAGAGATTGAAGGGTTACGTTTTTTATTAGCAGATTGGCAATTTATGTTTGTAGGTAGGAGGTACGTAAAGAGTTCGTGTATGTAAATAAATTTGTAACGGGAAGACTGAATAATTTATGAAATATGTTCGGCAGGATGGAGACCAAAAATCTGTGAGTTTATGAGGCAAGGCAACACATCAATAGCGAGAAAACACTGTTTTACATAATCACAACAGGTATAATACAAAATAAATTTGAATCAGTTTAGAAGTTGGTATTCTACAAGTAATCTGGTTCACATAACACAAGCTTTTTCTTAGATGGCACTGTGCAAAATGACCATCAATATTTATTTTTAACTATGGAAGAAGTTAATTGATAGATTCAGGCGTTACTTTGCGGAAATCAATTTCGTTTGTTTTTTATCTTGTTATGGAAGAAGTTATAAAAGATTACTAGAAAAGCTTCAACACCTTATTTAAAAAAAAACTTAATATTTAACGAACTTTGCATTCGTTCCGAAATATAATTTAAATAAGTACTTATGTATAAGGAGGTACATAGTGTGTATGATGTAAATACAGACTTTTAGGCGTCATTCATTATGTATTAAAACATGTAAAACCTGAGTAAACAAAATTATTTTCAACATTACGTAGGTAGGTAGGTACCTACTTATTTTTCTTTAAAATCCATTAAAAAGGTCCTAACATTTGAAGTTTTTCATAAATTTAAGGTTTGCAGTACTTTTAAATGTTTACCTTTGTAATAATAATACTATAGTACGAATGAGGCCAAATTTTGGCTTAAGTGACGGACGAGCGATACTAGGTACATATTTACAATCTCAAAAGCTTATAATTATACAAAATGATAGCGCGGAGTTTATGTTTGTAAATGTAAAACTTTTCAGGCTATTCTTACGGTAATGCGACATGTTTAACATTTTAACACACGAAACGGTGTGTTAAAATGTCTTGTCGGATGTGTGAAACATTCTTACGTGTTTATTTTTAAAGATTAATATGACGCTCAAGGAAAACTTTACTTCCACCAAAGGTAATTACACTTTATTGTAATTTCTGTAACGGGCAAAGAAGCAGGAAATCACTAGCACTACCTACTTGTAGTAAATAACAAACATTAACAAAGTATAATATAATTTACGTGTTCATTTATAAAAAAAATATATTATTTGCTATCAACGCGTATGATTTGCAGTAAGTGCCGTTTGCACAGGTATGCAAATAAATAAACCATAGCTTAGTCAAGATCCTTGAACTTCGTATTAATTATGTACATTAATTTATTATTGCGTACATAAAAACGTTATTGCTTAGAGGTTTCTATGCATACTATACAGTATTGTAGTCATTTTCTATAAAACAACGCAATCGACATGTTTTTATCGTAATTCAATAGAAAACTGGTGAGTTATCGTATTCGTTCTGCCGGGCTAGCTAAGCAGCCGTAGACAACGTTTTTATACGGTTCACTTCCGTAGAGATCGTTGTCTACGGTGCTCATGCTAGCCGGCAAAACGTGGTAGGACTCTTTAGCAAGAATCGGTCTTACGTCAGGCGTGGCGCTTAATTTTTATTTTATTTATTATTTTTATTTATGAGTCAGTGTCAAACTCAGGTGACTATAAGATTACTGGATCCTTAATTATTCAGATAGTTCAAGTTAAGCAACAACAGCATCACTTCATTGAAGCTGTCAGAGCGAGACTAGGTAAATGAAGTGATTCTATTGTTTCCAACAAACACATCTCGCTACACATCCTCTCTTAGCGCTGGTGGAAACGCAGCCTTAAGGGATCACTCAAAACATAGCACATAACCATTATAACAAAACATTGAGAGCCGAGGTCGGAAGGGAGAAAGTTGCATGATTTCGAAACACTCGCTAAAATAGTCTCTATTGCAGTGCAATAAAGACAAAGTTACGTGTGAATTGAAAAGTTGAAGGTAACATCTACAAGGTGGGTAGAGGATGTTAGTTTAAGATGGCGTGTGCAGTAATATAGCAAGGCGATCTAGTATTATCATTATAATAATTTAAAAAAATAGCGAAAATTACTAGATAGCGCCATCTAGGCCAAAACTAAGCAAAACTTGTACTATAGGAAAAACTAAGTTTTTTTTTTTTGATATATAGGAACACTCCGACCCAGACCAAATATTTGCAGATCATGCCAACCTTTGTCCTGCAGCGGGGATAGATCCCGCAATCTCACGCTTGTCAACATGTTATTGGCTCTAAAAGCTTCGAAGGCTTTGCATTCTGCATTACGTGCCATTTCCGATTTCAAAACAAAGACCTTAATCTAAACAGACGCGTCTCGCAGTTTGCGTTGAATGAACATTCAACATCATCATCATGACAGCCTTATAATGTTCCCACTGCTGAGAAACGGGCCTATTCTCGAGCGAGAGTGATTGGTAGATGACACATGTCTGTCAAATTTTTGGTTCTTGGACATGCCGGTTTCCTCACGATGTTTTCTTTCACCGTATGAGGATGTAAATTTTTGAACAGAAAAATCCATTGGTGCACGACCTGGTTTGAACCCACGACCTTAGGATCGGAATGCGGGGGTCACTACCACTGGACTACCGGTGATCTTGAATCTCCGAGAGTTATAGTAATAAAGGAAAATTAATTACTGAAATTAAACTCAAAGTACGCAGGGGGGAAAATTTCCTTGAAATCTAGTCAGCGCGTAAAGTAGCGGGACGTTACCACTAAGAACTGCTATGTAACGATGATAACGTGACGTGATAACACATCACACAAGTCTGTTTATGTTATTACATGCATTAAGACTCCCCCAGAACACAAAAAAGATTGTATACTTATACGAATTCCTTAATGACTAACAAAAATAGCAAATTACTAATGATGATCACTTATATCTACGTAATAATTATTCGGTTGCTATGAATAAGAATAATAAAATATTTATTGTATAATATTGATTGGATTATTAATAATAACTGATTACAAAAAGATCTTGATTATATGGCAAGTTTTTAGTTTACCTATATCGGATCATTCCATTAAACCGTTTGAATAAGGGTAACCCATAATCAATCGGTAACAGAATCGTATATCTGTTAAACAGAAACTCAAATGATGAGTTTATATGGTGCAAATTAGAGTAAATCGCTTGCGCGATGTTGCCGCAACCGGTGTTGCCAGCTAGTAGTTAGAGTGCGAGTGGCGAGTGATGGAATGTAAATGTAATTGCAATATGAATCGACAACTACGATTTAATTATATGAAAGAGGTTCGGGCCCCTCTTAACGTCGAGTCGTTATGTAAAACAAGTATCAGTTTAGTAATTACTTGTTGGTAACTTGCAAATTTTATAGCTGCATTGTAGTCATAACAGGGCTCAAAACCGGTTAAAATTACAAACCGGTTTCGGCCCTTAAGCCGAAAGAGATTTCGGTTTTACGTTTAGGTTAATTTCAACCACCGGTTTTAATTGAAAACCGGTTTCCTAACGAAACCGGTTAGTAAACCTGATAAAAAGGTTCAAATCAGGTGAAAAGTTTACCCACCACGCATACCCAGCCACCATATGTCCTTGGAATGTCTTCTTGCAGTCGAGTGCACTGAACACTATAACCTTATTGTAAATAACTGGTTATGATGAAAAAATGGTGAACAAACCTCATATCAGGTGAGAAGTCCACAGAACAGGCGTACCCAGCCACCATGTGCCCTTGGAATGTCTTCTTGCGGTTCATCTTGAAGCGGTTGAGTTAACTGAACACTATAACCTGGGGCCTATTGCATAATAAAGTACAAGCTCATAATATTAGTGTTTTTACTAATAACTTGTACAATTTCGTTGCAATATTAATTACAAGTCATGAAAATACCAGTGTAAAAGTACAAGCTCATAGTATGAGTATCGCAACTTGTAACTTGTATATTTACGTTGCAAAAAAAGTTATAGGGTATAAATTACAAGTGTGAAAGTACAACTCATAAATGTCAATAATATTAGTGATTTTTTACTAATATTATTAGATCGTGTTGCAGACGAACCTCATAAATTATTTTATTACTTGTATCTTGTATTTTTATTTACAAGTCGCAGGTGTACCATTATTTTGTTAATTTTTAATTGTTTGTTCATCTGACGATGAAATAAAAATTATTATTTACCACATTTACAAAACAATAGAAGAAGAAAACCCTATGAACCTCGAATACATTTTAAAATCCAGTAGATAGTTCAGATTTTCAAAAAACATTTTGCATGATTCCAATGAACCCTGAACTAATTTTACAAGTCATATCTGCAGATATTGCTACAAAAAACTATTGTGAAATCAAAATTGCCGCCAATTTCAGATGCAGGCATACCTAGTAGTTAATTCAGCCAGCTAAGTTGTAAAATATTAGTTAGTATGTAGCGAAGCCGCAAAAAAAAAAAACTGCTAATATCTTATGAAAATACTTATAATATTAGTGTCTTTTTATTAGTTACGAAAAATGCATTATGCAACGTTAATTATGAGTACTTGTACAATTTTTTGACATTTCCTAATAATATTAGTGAAATTATGCGACACATTACCTCATATTATTGGGTAGGATTGACAATCATTATGCAACGTATTTAATCTGTGCTTGTAATTTATGAACTTGTAACTTGTATTATTTTCTAGTATTATGAGTAACATTATGCAATAGGCCCCTTATTGTAAATAACTGGTTATGATGATAAAATGGTGAACAAACCTCATATCAGGTGAGAAGTCCACAGAGCACGCATACCCAGCCACCATGTGCCCTTGGAATGTCTTCTTGCGGTTCATCTTGAAGCGGTTGAGTTAACTGAACACTATAACCTTATTGTAAATAACTAGTTATGATGAAAAAATGGTAAACAAACCTCATATCAGGTGAGAAGTCCACAGAGCATGCGTACCCAGCCACCATGTGCCCTTGGAATGTCTTCTTGCGGTTCATCTTGAAGCGGTTGAGTTAACTGAACACTATAACCTTATTGTAAATAACTAGTTATGATGAAAAAATGGTAAACAAACCTCATATCAGGTGAGAAGTCCACAGAGCATGCGTACCCAGCCACCATGTGCCCTTGGAATGTCTTCTTGCGGTTCATCTTGAAGCGGTTGAGTGCACTGAACACTATAACCTTGTTGTCCATGGACTGACACGCGAGCCACTTGCCGTTGGGAGCGGCTGTGACGGCGGGGAGGGAGTGCATAGACGGGTCCGCTATGTACTTCATGTCGACCGGGATATCCCTGTAAACAATGCATTTATGTAGGCTTTTCAAACAAAAAGTTCAGAAATCCCCTTTGAAGGGAATTTTGGCAGGGGATTTGTGAACCAAGACTAGAAATTCAGTTGATAAGCTAGATATAGTATAGCTAGATAAGTAGCTGAGCCAAGCAGTTAGATTCGTGTTATTTTTCTCATCGTTCACAACTGTCTTTGGATTTAAGAGTATAGTTCGCACAGCGGATCTAGGCTTCCGTGAAGTTAGCCGTTTGTGATGCGCAAAGACAATTTAGTTTGAAAAAGCTCCATTGCGCATCGAAACGGCTAATTTCACTACGGCCGAGATCCGTTGTGAGACCTATACACACCTATTTTATAAAAGCGAAATTAGTTTTAACAATACTAATGAAAAGTTTCAAATTCATTTTTTTTATAAGGAGAAAAAGAAAAAGAAGAAGACGATTATTTTGAGACCTGGGGGGTAACCACAAGCTCTGATAGCAATATTGAAATAATATTACATTGTTTTTTTTGTATGCCGAAATGTCAGTCTAACATTGTTTCAATATTACTTTAGAACTTGTGGTTACCCATCTGCAACTGCTTCACCGTGTGTGGGGGCGTTGAACTCACCACTCCCAAACGCGCAGGCTCTTGTCGTCGGAGGTGGTGACGAAGCGCCTGTTCTCGTCGACGAAGGTGATGGTGTTCACGGCGCCGAGGTGCCGGTCGTACTCCTGCACTATCTCGCCACTCCGCGTGTCCCACTGGTTATACAACGGTATTTAATACCGCTTTTTTTTTTTACACCACTAAAGTGGCAACTAAGCGTACGGCCCACTTGATGGTCAGCGGTTTCAGCATAATAGATATCATTTGCGTGTTACCACCTAGAGACGTTAGATGGAAAGTCTCATGTGCCTGTAATTTCACCAGAAACCATACCCTTCAATCTATGAAAAGGGATCATCAAAAATAAAAAGCTAGGAACCCAGCCGAGTTTGTTGCCAGATTCTTCGAGCCTGGGGCGCGTGGAACTGGCGTTAATTCACCTAGCTATAAGTAGTTTAAAAATGATTGATGAGATTTTTTACTATTATTATTTTTACTTTAATTAAAAAAAGAGTAGTAGAGTTCTCTGTGATAGAGCTCGGCCGGGGAAGGACTACCACCATACCTATTTCGGCCGCCAAGCAGTAATGCTCGCATTGCTGTGTTCCGGTTTGAAGGGTATGGTTTCCGGTGAAATTACTGGCACATGAGACTTTCCATCTAACGTCTCTGGGTGGTAACACGCAAGTGATATCTATGATGTTGCTTCGTACATAGGGTACGGTAACCGCTGACCATCAAGTGGGCCGTAAAATACATTTAGTTAAGAATGTCCGGGTTGTGGGTTTTTTTAAGTCAGCAGGTGACTCACGCATATGATATGGTGACGCGTTTGTTTCATACATATAGTTAAGTGTCCAGGTTGTGGTGCATGTGACTCACGCATATGATATGGTGACGCGTTTGTTTCATACATATAGTTAAAAGTGTCCAGGTTGTGGTGCAGGTGACTCACGCATATGATATGGTGACGCGTTTGTTTCATACATATAGTTAAGTGTCCAGGTTATGGTGCATGTGTCTCACGCATATGATATGGTGACGCGTTTGTTTCATACATATAGTTAAGTGTCCAGGTTGTGGTGCAGGTGACTCACGCATATGATATGGTGACGCGTTTGTTTCATACATATAGTTAAAAGTGTCCAGGTTGTGGTGCATGTGACTCACGCATATGATATGGTGACGCGTTTGTTTCATACATATAGTTAAGTGTCCAGGTTATGGTGCAGGTGACTCACGCATATGATCTTCTTGTCGCTGGTCCCGCACACGAAGAGGTGCTGCTTGTCGCTGTCGGGGTGGAACTTGGCGCAGTACGGCACCTTGCGGGAAGTGAACCGGTTGATGCACGCGCCCGTCTCCGTGTCCCACAGCTTTATGTACCGGTCGTATGCTGTAAGTTTAATATACAGGGTCATTCATTATCAACCTGACAAACTTAAGGGATAGGTTACACACCTAAAAAAAAATATATGTACCTATAATTTTTTTTTTTTATGTATGTTTTGTCTTAAAAATCACAAGTAAACAAAAAAAAATTGATTACGTTTTTCCGCTCAATTATTATTTATCATTGTTGGAAATCGAGTTAAGCGACGTAATAATGAAATATTCGAGTGTGCGCGCCCCGTAGCGGGTCAAGGACACGCGCAGGTCAAGGACGCGCGGGTTAGTGACCCGCAGTTCATTGACGCGCGGGTCACTAACACGTGCCGAGCGCTGCCTTTTCGATTTCTAACAAGGATAACTAATTATGAAGCAGAATTACGTAATTATTTTTTTTAAATTTTATAAAAAAAAAACGTTTAGAAAAAAAAAAAAAGTACAAGTATTTTTTTTTTTATGTGTGGAACCTACCCCTTAAGTTTGTCAGGTTGATAATGAATGACCTTATATATTAATTAAATTATAATTGAAAAATGAAAAATCTTTATTGACAGAGACACATACACAATGCATTATCTTATGGTCCTCACACTAGGCTGAGCCTGCATCGTGAGGGCCAAAAATATATATTTAACATATGTAATTAATAATTTATTGATATTAAGAATAAGAATAATTTAGTTTGCCAAAAAATTAACTTATGAAACAATATGTAATAGGTATACGCTTATAATAATTACGATGGTATTATAGTACAAAGGTAACTAAAGCAAAATCAATTATTGACGGTAGGAATACAGTTTAAACAAAAAAATTTAGTGGTAGTGATATCCGTCCTATATTTTAAAAATACTTTGATTTGTTTTTTATTTATTAATGGTATTATTTTTGTGTAAGATGCTACATACATCTTATACAAAAATAAATTTTAAAACAAAATATTTATTATTATTTTGACTTTTCCAAGTGTACAAATTATATCTCAAAGTAATAAAACAAATCCTGATTTCCCACGAATATTTCAAAACCAATCGGACAAACGAACAGATTTCTTTTTTATATTAATATAGATGATATTAGATTATACGACCGATGTGGCGCAGCGGGCGCAGGTCCGCCTGCGACGCAGAGGTTGCGGGTTCGATTCCCGCCTCGGGACAAATGTTTGTACGATCTACAAATATTTGTTCCGGGTGTTCTGGGTATTTTCTATGTATAATAAAAAATATCTATCTATGTATTGTATTGTATTAAATATATATCAGTCATCTAGTACCCATAACACAGCTCTGTCAGCAGCTTACCTTGGGGCTAGGTGATGCTGTGTGGATTGTCCAGCCTTATTTATTTATTATTTGTTATACATCATACCAGCGGAGACGAACTGTTTGCCGGAGTTGTTGAAGTTAACATCCCTGACCGCCTGCCGGTGCCCGAAGTAGGTGCGGATGCAGCGCCGCTCACCGTACACCTCCCAGATCTGTACACAGTGGCACAGAACAGATATCAGGAATAACGTAGCATTCTAATGATGAAAGAATTTTTGAAATTGGACCAGTCGCTTTTGAGTTGATTCGTAACAAACAAAAATAGAAATATACAAAAATACAAAACTTTCCTCTTTATAATATTATTATTATTAATTATTTTTTTTATACATCTGAAGTGGCAACCAAGCGTACGGCCCACAAGATGGTAAGCGGATACCGCAGCCTATGGACGCTTGCAATACCAGAGGTATCACTCGCGGGTTGCCACCTTGAGGCTAAGATCGAAAGCCTCATGTGCCAGTAATTTAACCGGAAACCATACCCTTCACACCGGAACACAGCAATGCGAGCATTACTGCTTGGCGGCAGAAATAGGTATGGTGGTAGTCCTTCCCCGGACAAGCTCTATCACAGAGAACTCTACTACTCTTAGTATAGATCACGGCGCAAGAACTGTATAAATAACAGCTGATTTAAATGTAATTTGGTATTGATGATGCGATAACTATACAGAGCATGTAAAAAGACGACTGCCGAAAACGAAAGCAGTTGGTACAGCACCCTAAACCAAACCAAAAAAAAAACACTTGTCGTGTGACGAGACCGCGCGATTGAGAGAGAGACGGCGCGCGGCGTCGCGTCCGTAAGACTCTTCCGTCTCGCTCACGCGCTCGGTCGATGGCCGATCATCTGTTCGTGCTGTACATTGATGTTAAATGCAATATTCCTTCGACAGTGCAGCGCGCGATCCGGTTCGAACATGACCACTATGATGATGTTTTAAGGCCTATTTTAGCTTGTTGTCTATCTGAATGAAATAAAAGACGTCTGTACGTATTTGTGATTTATTTGCGACTGATTGGTGTGAAGTCAAACATCGTGATATCAGGCAATGGTTATGTAGATGCAAAGTAAAAGAAATGGCCCTATCAAAGAACCAATTTCATAGTGGCCTAGGTCTTAGTAACACCATAGAAAAATTGGAAAAAATATAAAACTAACATTATAATACAATTTTATTTTTATGTAGACAAACAAAGTTCTATATGAAAAATGTTTGTTGCGTTGAGTTTCATAAAACGGGAACACTGGAGGTCCGCCATGACAGCTATTAGCCAATGATCGTGACGCACCTTGACTTTGGCAGTACCTAATAACCCAGTTGTTCGTTAAACCCGCCATGTTGTTTTGCATTGTGTTGCACTCCTTCACAAAGATAAACTTACATAAAATTGTGAAAGAAGCTAAAATAAATTAAATAAACAGCTTAAAATGGTTTCTTTATTGAATATCTAAATATCTAGACCCCTACAAAGGACCTAGGCCCGGCTCCATACATCGAGAAACAACTCCTTTGATTGTGTTTTTTTGCTTTTATTAATGAGATAATTAGATAGAAGTGGTCTTATTATGTTGTACTATTGTATGTAACTCGAAAAAAATAAAAAAAGGAGGTCTAAGTCAGCCTAATTTTTTGCTTTTTCGCTAAATATTTTCAGAATCATGGTCTGATTGCATCCTCCTGTTTTCGGTGGTAGTCTTTTTACACCTTGTATAAATAAAATTATACAGATAATCTGCAAGGGCCGGTTCACACCGGAAAAAAACAGCGCAATCTTCTCGTCTTCTTAGGGGGGCAAAACTAGTTAGATAGATAGATTATATCTTTATTGTACACCTTATGATAAGAAAAAACAAATCACATTTATTAATGTTTACAGTGTATTGTATTGTATGGATTGCATTGCATTGTATTGGTGTGGTGTGGTGCGGTGCGGTGGGTGGTACCTTGAGCCTGCAGTCCATGCCGGCGGAGAGCAGCAGATGCGCGGTGCCTGGCAGCCAGCGCGCCGCCGCCACGCCCTTCGTGTGCCCGCGCCACGTGTGCACGTGCGCCTGCACATACATATACAGGGTCATTCATTATCAACCTGACAAACTTAAGGGATAAGTTCCACACATAAAAAAATAAAATATGTACCTATAATATTTATTTTTATGTATATTTTTTCTATAGTTTTTTTATTTGTATAGTTTTTCCGCTCATTACGCGCCCCGTAGCGGGTCAAGGACACGCGCAGGTCAAGGACGCGCGGGTTATTGACCCGCGGGTCACTGACACGTGCCGAGCGCTGTATTTTCGTTTTCTAACAAGGATAACTAATTATTAAGCAGAATTACGTAATTTTTTTTTTAATATAAAAAAAAACGTTTAGAAAAAAAAAAGTACTATTTTTTTTTTTATGTGTGGAACCTACCACTTAAGTTTGTCAGGTTCATAATGAATGACCTTATATACAACCTCTTAATTTATTATTCTATTATCATTTAATCCATCGAAACTTCGTAACCATCCTACTAATAACCCGGTTCCGAAGTAGGAATAGAAATACAATATTGAATTATAAGTTCATAACCCGGTTACGAAGTGAGAACAAAAACACATAATTTTGTTATTAGTTCGTAACGCAGTTACGATGTGAAGTAATAACATATACACATTTTTATTCTCACTTTGTAACTGTAATTACAAAATAATAATAAAACATTCTTCTACGTAGCTGGTTACGAATCTTGGTTACGTACCGCGCACTAAAGGAATAGAAAGAAAGAAAGAAAATACTTTTATTTATGACGAACATGGTCGACGTAAACATAAGTATAGTTCTCTCGGCGGATCTAGGCTTCCGTGAAGTTAGCCGTTTGTGATGCGCAAAGACAATTTAGTTTGAAAAAGCTCCATTGCGCATCGAAACGGCTAACTTCACGACGGCTGAGATCCGCCGTGAGAACTTTAAGTTCGTATGAATCAGTGGCAAACTCTGGTGACAGAGTTCCTAGGCCGACCGAAAGCCTTATAGGCTTATATTATTATTGTAATGAAGGTTTGGTAGTTCGTTCGTTCGTATGAGTCAGTGGCCAACTCTGGTGACGGAGTTTCTAGGCCGCCCGAAAGCCTCTGTCATGGCCTAACAACTTTGAAAAAGCCGGGACCGACTGCTTAACGTGCCCTCCGAAGCACGGGAAAGGAAGGGTTTGGTAGTAAACAAATGCGATTTACCTTGGGCAGGAAGCATCTATCGGGCGGCGCGTCGCTGCGCAGCTGAGTCTCGCTCCGCGGCGCCTCCATCCACGAGCGCCCCTGGTAGTCCGTCTCCTTCTCAACTGGAAACATTACAATACATTTTTTATATACTAGCTGTTGCCCGCGGCTTCGTTCGCGTGTAACTCAGAAACCGTACTTTTTTCCGGGATAAAAGTAGCCTATGCCCACAGAACTATATTTGAGTAGAATGAGTGAGTGTATGTACCTCGCGTGCCGAAAAACCGGGCTAAGGGCTGAGAATCTCTTTACTCGCCGCGAAACTCAGTCTGCTCCCAACCAGGGGCGGTGTGGTGTGCCAGTGCCTAGAATCGGTTTGCCGCGTGCTTATCGATGCTTTTAAATCATTGATTTTCGCGCGGCTTATGTTTCCCATCACTAAAATACATTTGTGTGTAAAATACAAGTACGCAAAATGTTACACGCTTGGTTTCCATACAAATCGACGAACTCTTTCATTCTAATTAAAATATTGTTCTGTGCCTATGCCCTATTCCCAGTCATTATCTATCTATGTTATTAATTTCAGCCAAATCGGTTTAGTGGTTGTCGAGGTATAGAGAAACAAACATTCGCATTTATAATATTAGTGTGCCTGCGACCCTGGAGGTTGCGGGTTCGATTCCCGCCTTGGAACAAATGTTTGTACGATCTGCAAATATTTGTCCGGGTTTTCTGGGTATTTTCTATGTATACTAAAAAATATCTATCTATGTATTGTATCATATTATAGTATATCAGATATTTAGTATCCATAACACTAGCTCTGCTTAGCTCCGGGCTAGATGATGCTGTGTGAATTGTCCAGCATTATTTATTTATGTATTTATAGGAATTCTGGTTGTTTCTCAACTAAGTACCACTGTCACTACATACATCACTATTCACAATAGTTAAACCCTATCAATGCATTATATTTTGTGCTATACAATTTCACTATTAATAAACCCACTAAAACTGATCTATAAAACTATCTATAGGTCGTTTGTAACGGTCTTTAGATGGCTCAACTGTTTCATATGTATTTTGTATATTTTGTAATGTAATGTAATTATGTACATGTTTAGTATAAGTTAACATTTGAAACAGATAATAACTAAAACTGATTATAGAGACATTTTAGCCTCATGGGGAATTTGTTATGTATAGCTTATAAAAGCTAGTCAGTAAAGCGCTAATAAAAAAGCTGTATGAATAGAAAAATCCACGCCACTGGGCATATTTCATCCATGTCAATTGCAAGAGACAAAACTCTTCGCCAAGCAGTAATGCTCAAACACAGCTATGTGTTTTGTGAAATTAAAGGCACATGAGACCTTTCATCAAAAGTCTCAGGGTGGTAACACGCAAGTGATATCTATGATATTGCAAGCATACATAGAGTACGGTAACCACTTATCATCAAGTGGGCCGTATGCTTGGTTGCCACTTTAGTGGTATAAAAAAAAACTCTAGCCCAGAAAGGCAGATTGCAAGAAAATAAGGAGACAAAAAAAACAAAAAAAAAACATATTTATCACATGCACAAATAGGTTTGTTGCAAAAATAATCATATGAAAATTCAAAGCTAGAATACTCATACTTACTGTGACATACAGATTTCTCTTCTAAAGGTTTGTCATCGTCCACTTTGCCCTTCTTTTGTCTCTTAGCCAAGATCTCTTCTAGTTCTTTAGCTTCATCACCTTCTGGCTTCATTACTCTGAAATTAGAAAAAATAAAGTGGTTATGATACAATTAAACAAGCTATTTTTTTTATTTTTTTTTTATGTCAGCAAGTGACAAAACAATCAAGGCGCCCACCTGATGTTAAGCACCACGCCTGACTATTACAGATGCAGTGCCACCCAAAGCTTTGAGTTTTTAAGTGTTTGCGTGGCACTGCACTGTGCTTATCACCCCGAGACTTTGTTGTTAAGTCTCTTTCGCCCAGTAATATACTTGCTACAGTGCCCTTCAAACCTAAACACAATAATGCTTGCACACTACTGCTTGGAGGTAGAATATCTGACACTGCGGTGGTACCCACCAAGACGGACTCTTGCTGAAGAGTCCTACCACCAGGTAAGGAGCTAGATTCGAGGTTGAAATAGTTGTACGACGAGGTATCGCCTCGGCAACTGGGGCATCACGTCGCAGCATAACATTTCATATATATTTGAACTGAGGCGATGCTGATCTACTGACGACCCAATATGCGTCAATTTATTCAGAAAAAAGACTGTTCGTACTGATATAACCTAAAGAAAAGAGAAAAATAAGTTGAAATTTAAATTTTAAAATTCACGCTAAAACGCGCTGAGTCGCGGACTGCAGCGGTGACGTCATTATGTCAGTTTTCAATATAAAATTTTAGCAATATTCTGCAATATATTTGATGCCATCAATCAGGGAACCTATATAGATGCTCTTGTTTAACCTTATAAGGCGGATTGCTGTATTTTGTCGTTTTATTATATTAAAAATATTATCAATCTCACATCTAATGTAAAAAGAAATATGGTTTTTGAATTCCTTGAATTCTTTTTCATAAGGTGAAGACGTGATTTTAATGATTATTGGTTACTATCATCATGCCTATTGTGCATAATGTAAACTATGTAAGCATTAAATTATTAACGGCTATTTACCACTTGAATTTGTCATTTATGCTGATGTTTATGAAGGCATTACAATGATTTATGGCCTTTAAAACATAATAAACATTGATCTCATATATTTTTCTTCCCACCATGGTATTCAAACCCAGTGTGGGTTTGAATACCATGGTGGGAAGAAAAATGTTCACGTCTTAGCCGTCACAATGTCATGACTGTTAATATACAGGCAATATACCTTCTTTCCCCCTCATATCCTCCCCAGGGACCGAGGAAGCCAGTCACATCCTCCGGGCAGTCATTTTTATGTCTCTTTTTCTTGTCAAGTGGCCTCTTCTTTATTGTCTCAAAAACGGTCTTGCCTTCTGCTTCGACAGGTGGTGCTATCATGGCCGATACTGTAACATAAATAGAAAATACAGTATTTTAGTGACCCTGCCTTCTGATCCTAAGGTTGTGGGTTTGAACGCGGTCAATGGATTTTTTGATCAGAAAAAATGCAATGCAATGCCAGTGCTTTCATACGGCGAAAGAAAACATTGTGAGGAAACCTGCACATCAAAGAACTAAAAATTCGAAAAACATGTGCTATCCACCAATTTGCATTGGGTCTGCATGGTGGATTTAAGACCCACTCGCTCCCACCCGAGAGTAGACCAGTGGGAACATTAGGTAACATGTAAATAGTCATTAGTTTTATTTTTAGAATAGTTAATCGTTTTTATGTACTGTTTGTTATCCAAATAAACTAAAAAAATAATTGTAGTCTGTCAAAGGTATGAAATAATGCTTACAAGCACTGTATATTATAGAGCAGTGTTCATATGGTGACAAAATTGAATTCTACAAATTACTTAGCTTAGAATAAATGTTTGAGATAAATCTTGTGGATTTTTTTTTTAAAAAGTCATCATCACTTATGATCTGATTAGTTGAGTAGTGTTTTAGTCAGCCAGGTATATGCAACCCAAGAAAACATATTTTACTCAACAGTGTTGTCAATCTCTGGTTTATGCTTTTAGAGGTAGTGATTAGTGCTCCCTCATATACATCTTGATACTTTTATCACTCATGTTGGCCACTGACTCATACGAACTTACTTACTTACTCACACTTACCTTGTCTTGTCTAATTTTCCTTTTTTGTGTGTGTCAATAAACAAATTCTTATTCTTATTCTTATTATTATCATTATTCATGTTGCACTACCATAAATGTATAACACTTACACACAACACTATCATTAGGCTTAGCTTCATCGTTTGAGGGGTCCAGAGCAAACCCATAACTAGTAAATGTTCGCCTCTGGTTCTCAAACTGAAATTCACTAATATGTGCTTTCTCCACAAAACCAGAGAGAATGTTCCTTTCTGCTTTCATTTGCTCGGTTTTGAACGGGTTTTCTGGGCCCAATGTAGGTGCGAATAACTCTTCATACTTCGGATTGTGCATGATTTCCTGGTTTTTTGATATAAGAACTCTGGTGTCATCTTCATTCTGAAAAATTAATGATTTATTGATATTGTTTACTTTAAAAAAACTTTACCAATAAACGGTTCTATGAGTAACGTTAGTTTACTTACTGTAGGCATTACGACGGGGGCAGCTACTATTTGCATGCTCTTGGCCAAAGATAAGCTGGGATCAACAGGTTTGAGATGCGTCAATAGTTTTTCATTGCTGTGTTGTTTAATGCTCTCTGAATCGTTATCCACCTCGTCTTCGGAACTACTGCCGTAGTTTTTAATGTTCAGCATTTTGTGCCTAGTACAAAATAGCTGATAGTCTGATAAATAATAAAGATTAGATGTTAGAAATAATCTAATATCATGTTTATTTTGATTTTTCGCAGAAACTCGTGCGTGCGCGTTGTGTGTTGGTTTGGTTTTTTGAGATTTTTTTTTATTTTTCTTCTTTTAATTTGTGCCGTCGTCTGTGGCTGAGCTCAGTTTGCCACAGCTTTGCCAATGTCATCTGAAATAAAAGATGGTCGGTTTAACAGAGGAGACTCAACTTTTATACTTTTGTAACAAAGTGATTTGTTACATTTTGTTACATTCTGAAAAAAATAGTACAACATATTTTTTTAATAAATATTCTTCTTCTTTTACTTTTGGTGTCTGTGGCTGATATTTTGGCTATTGTTGGTTGGGTGACAGTTGACATTGACTTCTGATTTGATTGCTTGTGTTCCCCTTCACACACAGAAGAAGCTTAATTTGAGCGTAAAGTCTATGGATAAATACTGAATCGAGAATGCGTCAACCAAATGTCTATGGATTTCAATTGTTTTGACAATGCTTCCAACATTGAGAAAGAAAAACGTCAAGTCAGGTGACGAGCCTTTGGGACGGCTCAATATCTCAAAATTATCAAAAAATAAACCAAAACACAATAAAAATGGCATTACACGCAGCTGTAAAGGGCAAGCTCATCAGCGTCATCGGTGACGAGGTAAGAACTTTGCTTAAGACTTCAGATTAGGTAAAATTTAGTATTTCCAATTGTGTCATTTTGCCCCAGTTCTATCTAAGTTGCAGGCCTAATTTTCTAACATATGCACTGTTATTAATTTCAGGATACATGCGTAGGCTTCCTTCTTGGCGGTATCGGCGAAATCAACAAGAACAGACACCCCAACTTCATGGTAGTCGACAAAAGTATGTACCTACTCAGAGAATTGTCCATAAATCATTCTATAACGCATTTAGTATCAACTACTGCATCATACATAATAAGAAGCTTCGAGCATACAAACAAAAAGAAGTAACTAGGCCACAGACGCCACAAATTAAAAGAAGAAGTAACTAATCATTTCACTAAATCATTGTTTGGACTAGTCAGTTTAGTAACGAGACGTCAGTTCTAAAATTAGACTACTAAATGTTGCTTTCAAAACTCACCCATAATTTCCTTTGATGCAGATACTGCGGTCAGCGAGATCGAAGACTGCTTCAAGCGGTTCATCAAGCGTGATGATATTGACATTATCCTGATCAACCAGAATGTGGCTGAGCTGATCCGACATGTGATTGACAGCCACACTGCCCCTGTCCCGGCTGTTCTTGAGATCCCATCTAAGGACCATCCATATGACGCTAGCAAGGACTCTATCTTACGTCGCGCTAAGGTAAACAGAGCTTGACAAATAAAGTTAGTTTCTGTATAAAAGCCAATGCCTAAACTCTGTTATTAATCAGAGTATTTTATACGGTAAGCGGTTTTAGTCTATCTTTATTATCCGCACTGGCAAGGAGTGGAACTCTTTACTGGTTGGTGTCAGTTTTTCCAGAACATTCAAAGCAAAAGTGAATAGATATTCTAGCCAAGCTGGCTCCATCTTAACCTGCTTTGACACTAAACATTAGGTGGGATAGCAGCCTTATGCTTGACCAGGTTCAATTTCATGTTCTCCTTTTGATGTTGGTTAAAAAGTATGATTAAAGTCACATGACTGAAACTGTGTTTAAATCTGTGTCTCCTTTGATTGTGATTGGTCAACTTGTTTATGTTTTTAACACCTAGATGTTAAACACTGCAGTTTCATAGTGTTTAGTGTTCTGGTTGTTTTGGGGAAACAGAAGAATACTACAGGTATTATTATATCATTAGGTAACAATACTATAGCTATGCTAATGATTTCAATCTAGTGTAAGTGCATCTCTCACCATCTACAGAAGCTAAACTAAGCAAGTTAAAGTTTATGGTACCTATATTATAAATAATTAAGTAGTGAAAGTTACCACATGATATCTTATCCATGCCTTACCAGTTTTTTTTTCATTTTACGTAGCTTAGGTACTTGTTAAAAACAGTGACAGGTAGATAGATATTTTTTTTCAATCGAGGTTCATTTTCCATAACTGCTGCAAGACAACTGACTAAGTACTGAAGGCTTATGCATATTTTTTCGAATGGAAAAATACATTTGCGCACAACCAGTTTCGAACCCACGATCTTAGGATCTGAAAGCGGGATCACTACTACTAAACCACCAAACCTCTGAAAATCAGACATTTTGCACAAAAATAAATAAAAAAATATTTTGAGTTAGTATGATCTAAGATAATTGATAGATTCAGGCGTTACTTTGCGGAAATCCATTACAAGCGCTGGAGCCAAAGTCTTAAGGACTTTGGCTCCAGCGCTCGACGGAGCAACACGTCTGCCGGAGAACAAGTCGATGGTCCTGAGGATGTCCCGTGGAGGGATGAAACACGTGTCGATATTTTTCTTTTGAGGTTAACTGTGGTAACTGTGTGACCTCATCAGTTAAAAGGTTAAGCGGAATAGTACTAGAGATTTGTCTGTTTTTTATTTAGTATGATCTAACGGTTTTTATTTTTTATTTTCAGGGCATGTTCAACCCTGAAGACTTGGTACGCCAAAACTGATCTAAGTATTGCATGGTATTGTTGTTACTACAACGGAACTTGTAAATATTCCAACCAATACTAACTAAACCATACCAAACGTTTTCAGTGTTCAATCTTAACTAAAGCAGTCTTATCTATAGTCATTATACATTCCACTTACAGAATCTTAAATGTCATAGCTATTGATGAAAAATAAATATATTCAGAGTATTAATCTGTATAGAAAACATTGTTATTAATAGAGTATAAAATGTAAAAATATTGTTGAGTTTTATTTGTAGCATGTTGGAGAGGAACTTTTTTGTGCGTCAATTATTTTTGTGCTTTTTGGTTTCGTCTTTGCAATACACCTAATGTGTGCTAAGTTAATTGATATTTAACTATTTGACTATTTGACGACCAATGTGGCGCGGTGGGCGAAGGTCCGCCTGCGACGCGAAGGTTGCGGGTTCGATTCCTGCCTTGGGACAAATGTTTGTAGGATCTGCAAATATTTGTTCCGGGTGTTCTGGGTGTTTTCTATGTAAAATAAAAAAAAATATCTATCTATGTATTGTATTGTATTAAATATATATCAGTCATCTAGTACCCATAACACAGCTCTGTTTTACAGCAGCTTACCTTGGGCTAGATGATGCTGTGTGGATTGTCCAGCATTATTTTATTTATTGTCAGCTGAATGAAAAAAGTTTGATAATTTTGTGTGAAAAACATGTGTACCACCATTACTAATACTTTTATTTTGTGTACATAAAGTTTTTTGCTGTGATGCCTAACAAAACAAGGTATGATTTTTGTATTTTTGTTGATTCATTTTATGTACTTAGTTGTATTCTATTTTATTTACATTTTATTTAACACAACTTTTTTTTTTTCAGTCTATGTTCGGATCTGATAACTACAACTCATAAACAACTAAATAACGATATCCTATGTATACCTATTATTATGTATATTTCATAAAATAAATGAATTCACCTTTCTATCAATAAAATCACTAAACGTATTTTGAAAATTTATTTATTTAGATTTAATAATACTTACACATTCTATTATCACACATAATACACATTAACGTACATTGCACACAAACTTAGAAACTAGAGTTACCCGGTTGGTTTTCATTTTAAAATGCACAGATTTTTTATAGAAAACAGTATTCTAAATATTAGATATTAATTATACAAATAATTCATTATTCTACAAATAATTCATTGGTGGGTATTCAATCGTCGAATTCAACAACGTCGTTTTCGGCCTTCTTATGTCCGACCCAGTCCCATTTGGAGTAGTGGAGCTTGGTCTTCTTGAACTTAGGGTTCTTGGATGTGATGCGGACGAAGACCCTGCGGCCGAAGAGTGGCTGAAGCTGCCTGAAGTTGTCCACCAGAGGCAGGTTCAGGTTGGAGAGGAGACCACGGAAGTTATCCATCTGAAATGCAAGCATGAAATACTTCATGTTCTACGATTGCCGGAATTGTAAGTAATTGTTATCTATTCTATTACTTTTTAAGTTGTAAGTTGGTTGTGGTACCTTTCAAAAGGAGATATATTCCTTGCAGAGATAATGCTTGTGACTAGCAGTGAGATCCAGTCAGTTTTTTATATTAGATTCAAGTAGATTTTAATATTATCAGTTGTAAAAATACTTTTGTATTCATATGACGACCAATGGATGAACTTTACCTATAGTGACAAATAGATTGAGAATGATATTGAAGTGTCTTTACCTGGAAGACTGAGATCGGGAGGTAGTCGGAGAACACGACCCACGTAACGGCTTCAGCGCAAGGAGGAGTGGTCAGGGAGCCCTTGTAAGTGTAGAAACGCTCGGAGTCCAGACCGGAGAGGATAGAGGACAGAGAGAAGGTGTGGGGGAGCTGCATGCTGGTGTTGTAGTTCTCGACAGCAGACAGGTTCTTGACGATGGGGGTTAGCAGTTTCGCGTCGAACTCTACGACCTGAAAATTGAGGATATTAGTAGGACTGTTCAAACAGGATAATTTCTTGAATCAATCCATTTTGGTTCTTATGTAAACAGCATAAAAGTCGCCTGACGACCAGACAAACACCGTTTAAAACACGCTAGGGGTTAGCAGCTTGGCGTCGGACTTCACCATTTAATTGAGGATATTAGTAACGCAGTTCAAGACAGTTCGAATCGCAGGTTAACAGGATTATAGTCTAGACACTGGAACCCTGGTAATGTAGTTCTGTGATTAGCTGGTCCGGGTATACTACCACCATACTTGTGCCGCTAAGTAATATAAGCATTGTTTTGGTTCGAAGGGTGTGATTGCTGGTGAAATCACAGGTTTGTAGATACTGATACCTACTGGTCTCTACGTCGGATGGCAAATAAATGCAAACCACGAGTGTTACCTCTGGTATTAAACGCGATAAGGCCACGGTGACTACTGTCGTTAGGTGGATTGTATTTTGTTACCTGGTAGAAGAAGGCCAGGACGCAAAGACCATCAGGGTGCTGGAGAGCTTCAGCCAAATTCCTATACTTCTTGTTCCTGTGAATGATGTGCATTTCCAAAGGCAGGCGCATATCGTTGAGGGTGTGTTCTGAACCGCGGTTGTTCTTGTCTCCCCAGTGGAAGTGGAGACCTTCGATCTCGTATTCGTTGTCCAGGGGGCCGCCGAAGATATAGGGGAGACGGAAACCTTTCTTTTCCTCTTCTGAACTGTACTTCGGAATAGTTAGGGCCACTGGAAATGAATAGATAGTCGGTATAAGAATTCGCCGTGCATTACGTGATGATGTGTTGCAGGTTTCTTTCTTATTTTTACTGAGGATGTGATGGAAAATTATTGTTGAACAGAATAGGCTCATTCACTCTAACATCGTCGTAAATTGTCGTTGAGTTTCTGTGTTACCAATACAGTTGTAATAATAGTCTTCCAATGGCTCCGCTAACGCTAAAGTTATCAGAAATTAGAATTAGAATTAGGATTCTAGCTTCTTCATCTTTTACCTGAATGTCCATTATTGGTGATTGTCAGCGGTCCTGGTAGAGGGTTCTGGTAGCCGATCAGTTCCATAGCGGGAATGGAGATGGGGATGGCTTGCCGAGCGGCAATAGCTATGGGGGACTGTTGCCTGCCCCCACAAGCCGGGTGGAGCACAGCCCAGCGCCGCTGATCAGAGGCTCGATAACCCCAGCCAACCACGATGGCCACTGTTGAGGGAATTTAAACTGTAGTGTCAGAGTCAAAGGTGTCTTTTTATTGTTTACTGCAGTAACTGCTGTCAGTCTTGCTAGATTCAGGACTATGTCCTGACAAAAGGCTACTTTAATTCCAGTCCCGGCCTGTCGTTCACCTACATTGTACACCCACCCACACCATCTTTCTGTGAACTACCTCAGGTAACTGGGTGTTCCAGGGTTTTTTTTATTTTGGGCATTTGTAGATTGTCGTATTAGGCAAAGATTCATATGATTTGGTTGTAATTGATGAATACAATTTAATTGGTCGGTAATGGTACATTGCTAGCTATAGTCACACTGTCGCGAATTGTCATCGTTGATGCTTGAGGTCACTACCCCTTCAACTTGTTAATTGAGTGAGTAACTTATAAGAGTAATTTAAAAACTCAATTACCAAAGGATAGTATTTTATTAGCTAGTTAGTACTGGAACTAGTTACCAAAGGATAGTATTTTGTTTATCTCATAAGATAAATTGAAAAAAGGCAAGTCCGTCATAAATGTTAAAAGTGTGTGCAATTGCTTCGTTATCTAAATATTTTCAATACACAACGAGATATTTTGAAAACATTATAACAATCAGATATTCAATTATGCAACATTGCGTTATGACAATTAAATTCTTTGTTGCATTGTATCTCCATGTGATTCAAATTCAAGATCATAAATTGGTCCTCAAAAGGTTCGCAGAATAAATAATACAGAAATCAATCAAACAAGTAATAACAGTCAAATAAATTAGCTGTAACATACATTTGAATGGGCAATCTATTGCAGAGACCATTATAGCTACGCGTTTAGCTTAAAAACAATACCATATTCCATAAAAAACTGTTTAATAAGTAATTATGTATTTTTAAGCGGCGTCTACATTAGTATTCCAAAGGCGCGGTTTAATAAATTTGGAGGGTTTTTGTCACGACGAGAATGTCAAATTAACCAAACCGATGCAAATGAACTAAGATTTAGTCGTATTTTTCGATTGTAATTTTTACATAGTCGTAAAAGTGAGGAGTGATGGCTGTTTAAATTTTGATTTTTATTATGCTTGTTGATTGAAGTATCGAGTATGGTGCATAATGCATACAAAGGGCGAAATTCGGACGCGCAAATAGTAATTTTTGTTTTTTATGGTTCTTACTTTAACCTTCCAATGCCCGCCGCGATATTGTATCAATCAAAGCGACCCCATGTAGGACCCCGTATATTTAGAACAGATACTTGCAAAATAGGATAAAACAAATTAAGTTAAATAATATTTCCACAGCCACAGCCCACAGATTATTATTGTACTTTTGTAGTTCCGCAGAAGGACTATATCACTTTAAATAATGCTGCGTTGCACTACCTACCTGTGTTTAGAATAAAAGCTATAATTTTGAATGTTAATATTTTCGGTATCCTAATAATTTTGTGTCATTTCACGCTGTATGGGCTTCGGATCTTTCGTATTATTATTATTATTGTTTGGCGTATGAATTTCTACCTACGCCTAACTCATATTTGAACTTAGCTATGTTATTCTTTAAGATTTACAATTACATACAGTGCAATGTATTGCGAATACCTACTGTAGTCTAGACTAGATAATTGAGGGCTAGCTAACGAATGTTATGGATATGAATAATTAATGATTCTACTAATGTATAAAAACTTGCAAATGTCACTTGAATTTTAAAATAACAACTTATCTTAGATAAGTTGACCAGTTCGTGACATACAGCTGAATTCCTTTTTACCCATTTAAACATTACGATCGATTCTTACGATAACTGAAATTGAAACTTCAAATACGCACGACCTTTGTGTGGATTAAGTATTTGAGGTCAAGTCTGCGATTTAATGCAGGTTATTTTTATGTGCAATATTTGAATCTCCAACGTAGGTAATGCCTTTGGGTAGGTACTTTTTGTAATGGAAATATAATTTTGATCGTTTACTATTATTGTTCCTGTTTTGTTATTGTTTATCATTTATTCCCTATAATTAAAATTCACAATGAGATCAAGACAGGTCTCATGTAGTCATAACTTTGTTATTCAGTTCAACCGTGAACTTAATGTTTTATGAAAATATGTTTAAGTAACTTACCTGATTTCAAAACATGCCTAGGTACATATTTTGCATATTAGCAGATTTTTAAAAAAAGCACCTAGTGGTCATAATAGTGACCAATTCTAAGTTGGTGGGTTTGAAACTAATCGTGTATTGTACATACAATTGAATTTTATATTTGAAAAGTGTATGTTCACAAAGACTGTGCTCTCAAACGGTGAGGGAAAACATCGTAAAAAAATCTGAATGTCCAAGATCTAAAAGTGCGACATCCACCAAAAGGCATTGGATTCGCGTGATGGATCATGCCCTTATCACTCTCGCTGGAGAGTTGGTCAGTGTCCCAACAGTGAAATATAAAAAGCCATGATGATTATTCATGGAATTTACTTCGTACATTGTATCGAAAAACAACATTGTCTTCCTTTAAAAAACCGTATTTCTTTCTAGTTAGTATTGAAAACTTGAGGTTCTGAGCCGTGTTGTGTTGTGTCGGATGTTTTTACGATCCATCGCTACTACATAGCGCAAAAGGAAGATGCCGCGTTTTTCGCATGTTTCAATTAACCAAGATATTTTAGAACAATTATTTACTAAAGATAATTCGCGATCGATACCTTATAATTATTTTACACCTATTCAGTAGCCTTCATGCAGTTCTAGTACAATAATTGTTTCTGCTGTATCTACTTTGTTGATTATAATCAACATAGATTAGAAACGGCAATTATTTTAATAATAAAGTAGTACCTACTCCACATAAATATATTTTGAACATCATTATTTAACCTACCTATCTTCAACTCATTAATGTTAAGAATATGCCGGTGTTATATTTCAGCATTTTGTAACTCTATAGGAATACTAAACTACTTATGGATGGACGAGAGAGAACAGAACAGAGTCAGTCAGTCGGTTTTAGGTACTTGCAAAAAATATCTCCGAAGGAAATTATTTTAAAATTTCTGGGACTTGGGAATAAAATTCATATCTTTTTTTATTAATGGGTAAAGACAATTTTTAAAAAAACATTTTTTTTTGTTATACTTACCATTGAACGCCAAAACGGTGATAAGGGTTGTAAAGACCACAGACGTCATCTTTCACTTTATATTTTTTTATATGTTTTTGAATAGATGATTGGTGTTGGACACTTCGATGCTTCCTGCCGCCGTGCAGGCAGTTTATATACTACACATCCACAACTTGGCCATTGCGTTTTCAATGGCCTAACGCGTCATCCGCGTGAGAATTAACCCTCAAACGCCGAAGTGTTTGGGAATTTCAGCTGCCTAAATCGAAGAATATAGGTTAGACTACGATTAGATACAAAAACGTACCTTCCTACTGGCAGGTTATAAAGTTGTTAATTTTTTTAATATAAAATCTGTGCCTATATTATGAAGTAAATGCTAAATATTTAGGCCTAAATTAACTAATAGGTAGTCCTAAAGCACCTTTACTTTTAAATTTATTTAAGTTTACCTTCTTACTATCCCATACATCAAATATTTGATTTCTTATTTATTTTTTGTTTATAAACAATACTGTATAACCATCTTCTTGACCATTCTACAATACAAGGTGAAGTCGTCAAATATGTAGATGAATATGCATCAGACAAAACTTTTCATTCAAAAACCAAACACTAAAAGAAATTGAAAGAAGAATAAAAATAGCGTAGAACAAAAACTTGACGCTAAAACACATGTTCAAGGCAAAAGTACCTACTTATACAATAAAGAGGAAGGCCATGGACTCAACTGTGCTGCCTACCCTACTACAGCTGTAGAACAGAACTGCCCCCATACCATGAAATCTTAGAGCGATTCAAATTAGGACCTAAACTGAATTGTCAAAAAAATTTGTACCATGAAATTTATAATTATTGAAGTCATTGTACAAAATTTTTCATCGCGAAAATAAAAGTTTTTCAACACGCTACAAAAAAAAGTATATCTACTAGACCACATCAACAATAAAGACATTCCTAAATATGAAAACGAACAAGAATAACAGACGCAACTAAATAGAGATGAGCTGGTCAGCATCAGATGGAAAATGCACTAAACGGGTGCTGCACTTGTAACCGCGCACGGTTCGCGCTGGCACTCGTTCTTCCGTTCGTTGGCGTGATGCTCAGACAAATTAGAACTGTTCTAACTTATCTTAGGCGTGATAAGTAAGTAAGTTCTGATATAATCTAGGATGATGGCGTGATGATAATCTAGGACGTGGCCGGGCCAGCTCTACTTAGACGAGACATGCCGCAGACTGTGGCGATGAAGGATGGGGGTTACTAAATTAAAGTGAATAACTATGAAACTTACAATCGTAGGTACTTACATTTATATGTAAGCTAATTGAACGAGTGAGATACCTATTACAGTGCTTAAAATAATTTTATTTTAAATCTGATATTGATATAATTCATGAAGTTACAACTATTATGTAGCAATTTAAAAAAAAATACATTTTATGATTGCTTAGAATATGCATACAAGTTTTGAATATATGGATTATAATATTATTATAAATACCTACGTCCTAGACCATATCCATATGCCTTTTTCCTCTATGTCAGTTTAGAATTTAGAACTAAATTCAACTATAATAATTGACTTAGTTACATTAGATATTCCCCTATCCCATGTCGTCATAAACATTTCCCACAATGACGTCCTTACATCATAGAGTTTCCTTTGTAACACCTTATACAGTTATAATTTAAATAGAAATTTACATGACGCTGGCGTATTAATTCATGACCTACTTACAGGCACACCTACCTAGCTATATGAAAAATGAAAATTGTTGGTAATAAAGATTCGCTTGATACGAGGGTCGAGAACGCCCTCAGTGTGATGGTTAATAATATGTCTGGTTAGTGTTCACATTTATAATATTACTAGAATAAAACCGCGGGTCATACCGGCCCTTTATTCGTAAAACATAAAAGTAAATTCATCCAGCATCGAAAGGGTTAATCGGGTACCGATCGGCTGGTCAAATCTGCTGAACAATTGATGATAACACCGCGATGAGATGATGTAAATTATTAGGCCAATTGTCATAATACCCATTGATTAGAATCAAAATAAATAATAAAGTAATAGGTTTGATAAAAATATTGGTCGAGTTAATGCAAATACTGGGTGGGGGTGGTATAAATAGTATGGGATAAGGCCGACTCGAATTAGTACTCATCAATCTCAAACGCAATATCTTCGCAAGTTATAATGACCTGCGAAACTATTGCGTTTGGTAGGTTTTAATGGTTATTTAAATTTAAAATATCAGTAGGTACATAATTAATGAGAATTATGAGGAGGCTAGTAACAAAAGCACACGCTTTTTGAATATTTCATATTTTTTTAAAAAAGCTCTATAATTTTTTTTTTGTTATTTTTGTGTCTCAAAATAATGTATTTGGATTTAGAGTAGGCATGTAAAAGTACAATTATTTAATTAGGCATTTTTTTTAGGTATTGTCAATGAAAGTCTGTTTCGTGACTTGTCCGTGGGTAAGTTCTCTATGTTACAAAGTAGGTATAGGTCTCACAACGGATCTCGGCCGTAGTGATATTAGCCGTTTCGATGCGCAATGGAGCTTTTTCAAACTAAATTGTCTTTGCGCATCACAAACGGCTAACTTCACGGAAGCCTAGATCCGCTGTGCGAACTATACATAATGGTGTCGATTCTATTGTAACATTTTTTAGACTAAACTAACTAAAATTGTTGCCGTCTAATGATTTAAAATACAAAGGACCGCGATAGTTTTAGTTAGCTATACCTATTTAGAAAATGCTACAAGAGAATCGATTTTTAGTGTTTTCTAGATTTATTTAATTCCGCCCTTTTTTTTAGCACACCTAATTATTGTTAAGTGTTTGTGGTGTATCTAGTCCTGTTTCATTCGACTTGATTTTAGTTTCCACGTTCAATTGGTTCACATAGGTGTTACACAAATGACTGAAGTTAAACCGAGTGAAGTTAGGGACAACAAAAAAAAATCGAAATGGTTGGTAAGTATTTATACTTTGTAGTAGGTACCTTACCTACTATGTCAATATTGTAGGTAACACTAGCACTACGTAGGTTTGTTCGGTAAATAAATAACTTTGTCTTCAGACTTATGTTCATTATTGAAGCAGCACAATAAACTGTATCTAGACTTTTTTTTTCAATTAATCAATAGCTTACCTACGAAATGTGCTTATATTTTAAAGAACTACCTAAACATAACATAATGTGGTATGTAATCGTACCCAAGCAGTGAAGATTATGGACATACTCGGCTCTAAACAACTGATGGGATTTAGTGTTCCTCAAGGATCTGTTCTGGGACCGACTCTCTTTTTCATTTATATAAATAGGTTAGTCTAACTAAACTATCAAACGCAGAAATCATAATATTCGCCGATGATACGACAATCATTTTCAAATTCAAAACTTGAGACGATGACGTAGGTAGGTAGGTACGGGAAACAACTGAAAATGGCACCATGCAAAATACTATCATAAATTAGCTTAGCAAAAACTTGCTCACGCTCAAAAGTATCTCGGAATAACGATTGTCAGTTTAAGTACCTACGCAACATTATTGAAATAAGTATTAAAATCGCGAATACGAAAACTAACACTAGCCATCAACCACTTATAGGGTAATAAATAAAATAACACACCTAAAAATGTATATTTTTCCCTATGCCAATCTCTCATAACTTATGGCATCTCAACCTGAGGTGGAGCAGTAGAAAGAACTCAACTTTGACCTCTTTATTTAGACCCCAGTCACAGATTATTCAAAAAGGAAATGCCCCAGTTCTAAATACGGCAGTTATTTATCAAATCATAGCTATGGACGCAGAGATAACCTAAAGCCAATAGAAGAGCTCACAATCTGTACAAAGTTCCTTCGTACAAGACTTTATTTTTATATGAATTACTTATTATAAATTTTAGGAAAACTAACAGCCAAATAGATACAAATAAATTATATAAAGAGTCTTTGCTCATAACGATTACGATTAGCCTGGTTGTGTCCCACTGCTGGTCAAAGGCCTCCTCCTGATCTTTCCAGTCATCACTAGCTTTATAATGTTCACTAAATGAAGTCGTAGTAGTTAGGTAGATACTTCTAGCAAACTGTGCACCTAGACCTAGATTATAAGTAACATTAGCTGGTTTATTTTTTATTTTATTGTACTTTTATTATAATAAGTAGCTGTGTTTTTCTTTTAATAAGTAGGTATTATAATGTTTTGTTTAGTTTTGCATAGTTATTTATTCATAAAAGACAGTCAAGGTACAACAAGGTGTTATTCTTATGTCAATGAATAAAGTAAAGACGATGATAGATTTGAAGGATAGGTAAGTCTAGGTACATTTGCTAATAATAATACTGCCGGACAATCCACACAGCATCATCTAGTCTAGCCCCAAACTAAGCAGTTTGTGTTTTGGGTGGCTAGTAGATGACTGATAAGTATATCATTTATATTAATCCTTATCCAGATAAATTTCATATTCAAGACTGTTTCAATACCTGTAGTTAAGTGTTTGAATATTGAAATCAGACATTCCATTCAAAAGTTATGACGAATTATAAAATGTCAATCTAAACAAAATACTATGCAAGCCCGCGCGCGCGCCGTGCCCAGAGAGGGGCGTGCACATGAACTATGAAATAGGTAGCCGCGCGGCTAAAACGTGCGGTCGGCTCCTACCTTATGAATGACTAGCGACCCGCTCCGGCTTCGCACGGGTGCTTAAGTTTTTATTGCACCCGTGCGAAGCCGGGACGAACCGCTAGTTTTATGATAAAGACATCATTAGTTCAACCTACACTTGGCATGTCGACACTTTACTTTATTAAACTTGAAAACTGTTCAGCGGAAAGGGTGTACCTACCTAATTAGTAAAAGAAAGTAAATTCGTTTATAAAAACAATATAAGTCAGCCACATGCCACGGGTTCGAAGAATATAGTGGTAGGTGCAAAGTACCTTTGTAGTTGGTTTCTATGTAGGTTCAAGCTCATCATTATCATTATCTCTACCACAGGCTCTACCCAGTATTGGCATCAGAAGCCTGTGATGGAATCTTTTCATTTTCTTTTGAATCTTGATTTATTTATCACAGGTCCCAGGGTTCTAATCATTGACCCATCAGCGACCTAGGGTAGTTCCTAGAGGATAAGCGGGCATATATACGAGGAATGCCCTATAGTTTACCTACCTATAACCTACTACCCCTCTATGTAGAATTCTCTATGTCATGGATGTCAGAAGCTACTCCTACCTACTATTGGTAGGTACCTACTTCAACTCAAAACCCGGAACAGATATTCGTAGAATGCAAAATTGCAAACTATTGCTCCACAGCGGGATCAAACTTTTTGCTTCTCAAACGGGCACTCGCTTCGCCGAACGATCCTATAATCTTTTCCACGATGTCATTGGTCCTGGTGCACGGCACGGAGGGCAATGACACCGCATCGTCCTTTCGTGGCCGCTATTCGAGAACCTTTAGGTATTCCAACGGTAGTCGGTTCTGCAAGGCAGATGCAACTTAGGTAGGTACTTGATGCAGCTATCCCAACGAAAGACCAAGTGACAAATAGGAATATATTCTGCGGGATGAATGTATGCATGATCTGCAAATATTTGTTCCAGGTCTGGGTGTTGTAGTACAGTCACACCGTACCTACCTAATTTCTGATAGGTAGATGAGTGCTGTAGGTACACAGGTGTGAGATCAGGCAGACAGAACTATGTATTCATAAAGTCTAAGTTATGTCCGTAGAGCATAGCGAGAAGAAACTAATAAGTAATCCTATATGTGTAGGGTATGTCTAATTCCACACATTTTGGTATGGAGATGCCCCAAGCCCCGCCTACCTCTCATAACCGTCATAATAGTCTAAAAAGGCGTCAACTAGGATTATAGCACTCAAAACACGTCGTGATTTACGACGAAGAGGCCACGCCTGTCGCCTGTGATGAATGACGATTGGACTACGGTGGCTGAATGGTGATGAGCTGTGGGGAGCAAATGAAACACTCATGCGCATCGCTGAAGGCTGCTGACAACTTCGTAACCGGGTTACAAAGTAACAAAAAAAAAATCATCTACGTAGCTGGTTACAAATCTTTGTTAGGTACGTACGCGCTTTAAAGGCAACTGAATTCCTCTGAGAGACAACCAACTCTAAAAAGCTTGACCTACGAAGCAAGGAAGCGCTTTAGTTGTAAAAGAGTACTTTATTAGAGTTCTTACTACCTACCACCATACCTATTTTCTTTCATATCTATGATGATGTTGCATGTACCTACATAGGCTATGGTAACCGCTTACCATCAAGTGAGCCGTACGCTTGGTTGCATGCACTTCTGTGGTTGCATGCCACATTAGTGGTATAAAAAAAAAGTAGAAATTGCTAATTAGCGCTTACCTATCCAAATCGCTTACGCTTCTAACTTAGAACTAAACCACAGAGTAATAACTAAACTCAACCAATTTTGGTACCTTACTACAAGATATTCCTCAAAGACAAGATTAGATTATTTTTAACTTCTGCTCGCGACTTCGGTCGCGGTGTATACCTACCTAGTTATAAAGCAGCATACTTATGTAGCTATTCCAGGTCCAAAACTATTTATTCCAAAAGGGTTACCCGGCTTTTTCAAATATGTTAGGCCATGACAGAGGTCTTCAGGCGGCTTTATAATTCTGTCCCTAGAGTTGGAAACACAGTATGCTTGTACCCTACTGCTAGGAGGCAGAATATCTGGCACTGCAGTAGTACCTAGTGTACCTACCACATAAGACCCCAAGAGTTCTGCTCGCGCATCAAGTTGCCACACTGTACCTGCACGCTGACACACACAGGTTACGCTACGATGCGTCTTTACTCAATATAGGTACGTGTCGTCGATTTTCTATTCTACTGAATGAAGATACACTAATACCACACTGTGATATGATAATAAATAAGTACCTAACTATTTATGTAGATACTCAGTGCATGAAACATGCACATGTAATCATGTTGGGGCTTCTGTATCTGTCGTGTACCTAGGTGTATAAGTAGGTACACTTGTACAGAAAACCGTTGAAAATAGAATTCCAGTTACTACTCTTCCAAAAACAAAATATAAAATTAATAATGCTGGACAATCCACACAGCATCATCTAGCCCCAAGCTTAGCAGAGCTTGGTGTTATGGGTACTATATGATTGATATAGGTACTTACTCATTTATAATACAATAAATAGATAGATATTTTTTATTATACTTACATGGAAAATGCCCAGAACACCCGGAACAAATATTCGCAGTCGTACAAACTTTTTTTCCAAGGCGGGATCGAACCCGCAACCTCCTGCGTCGCAAGCGGATCTTCGCCCGCTGTGCCACATCAGTTGCCCTATAGAAAACGAGCAGTACCTATTGTGTTGTGTACATAACATACATCTAGGGTAAATGAATGAGTTATTGGCTGGCAGTAGTTATTGGCTACTTCATACTCAAACACTTCTTAAAAGCTACTGATGCTAAGTATAATATCTCCCTTCATTCTAGAGAATAGTTTACATATTTAGCTTTAATATTTGTGCCGATTTGTACCACCTTTCGAATAATTTCGTATAAAAAAATTGACAATCGGCAATCCGGCTACTATGGTGGGGTTTTGTTGTGAAAACGGTAAGGATTGCGTTTGACTACAATTCGAATGAAACTTGTCTCATACCTCATACCTCTGTAGTTGATCCATATTTCGTTACTATTTAAGTTATTATATCTTAATTTAAATGTATTTTATTATTTTTTTACTTTAAAACATTAAATTATGGTATAGCCAATATCAGAAACGAAAAAAAAAAGTTTTAAGTTACTGACCATACATGTACATCACCGCCAGTCACCTACGAATTCAATTTATAATTTGTCAAATTTGGCGAAAATGGCCTTCTTCCGCCAATCTGACGTTTGCTGAAGAGCACAGCATAGATGGCCAGTTGAGTAACCACCGCATGCAGAAATCAGTTCAAGATCCGATGGCCTGAAATAAACTTATGCCGAAACCGATACCAATTCATTTTGTCTGGTGAACTTTATACTGTAATTATTTATACAAGGGCTTCGAAAAGTTCGTTTATACCAGAGCTAAGAACTCGATAATTATGTTCCTTGTATTTCTTAAAAAAAATGACTATAATCTGCTGTGTTTCGTAAAAAATGCTACAGCCAATAACTGAAATCAAACATGCCAGTAACTAATTCTGGGGTGCCAGTAACACAATTTTTATTTGAATTAATATAAAAACTTTATAAACAATCTTAATTATTTTTATTGTTATTAAAATGATATTAGAACTTTTTCCGTCTCCACTAACACCATAAAAACATCATTTGGATGACGCCTAAAAAAACTATAGCAATTTAAATTGACCAAGGTGCTTAGGTAGCCAATAACTAGTGCTTTTACCCTAGTAAATATTAAAAGAATCAAGGTCCTGACTGAAAATTTAAACAAACTCTGTGACAATACAGCATATACCGCTGGAGGATTGGAGGATATATTTTGTCTTGAAGATTATTTTTTTTTTCTAATACCAACCTATTATTAGGGCGAATACTTCTGTATAAAAAAATATACCCGCATTGGTCTAAGACAATATTTTCATATCATAATTTTGGCAGAATATTTAGGAGTAGGTACTGAATTTACAAACTTGTTATAAATACTTAGAATGCGCGGCTGAAGTCGTGACACAGAACAGATAATAGTTCTGATTGTTAGTTCCGCCAGTACCTGCAAATGTTTGATCTCACCGGTTTCATGTGCAGAGCTCTCACTCTGAAGGGTTTTCTGTTCCAGATACCCAATACAGTAGATACATTACTAGGTAATGGTGATGATAAGATAAACATTTCGAGTACATACCTAACCTACCTAGCATTCCACAGAATATCTAGCCTTAACCATACCTATACTTGGATTGGATTTGTTATATACCTGATGATAAAAATATATAGCAACAATTTCATCAACATTCGACATTTTTAATTTTGTGTAATAATAAGATAGCATAATATTTGCATGCCAAAGATTTTGGTAAGACATAAATGAACTAATTTAATTTTAAGACCATTTGTATGATATGTGTTCATACAAATAAATATCATTTATCATTACTTATATTTTTTATAGGTAAATTCTAAAGTAAATTCTACATTAAAGCAATGCACAGCATTATTTTGCTTTTCTCTCTTAATTTTGGCACAGATTACTATAGTACTAGTAGATATTGCAAACCACTTTAATGTTGTAGTTACATACAAGTTACAACTATTACTGCACACCCATTTCAATATTATGTTTAAATATTATATTGTATGGGACTATGGGTATTGCGTAGGTAGTTAGGTATAGGTCTCACAACGGATCTCGGCCGTAGTGAAATTAGCCGTTTCGATGCGCAGTGGAGCTTTTTCAAACTAAATTGTCTTTGCGCATCACAAACGGCTAACTTCACGGAAGCCTAGATCCGCTGTGCGAACTATACCTACCTTACTGTTTTCATGTTTGTTCTTTGTAGAACAGTCAAACTTTAAATTAAAAAAAAAAAAATAGGTATTCTTTCTTAGACCTTATAACACTATAAACTAGTCTAACCATATAGCAAGTAGAGATTAAAATTTTTGATATTTTTCTCAATAAATCATACAGCATATTTGTATAATATTCTAACTATATAGTTAAATTTGACCATGTTATTCAAGTAAAGTGAATTTTAAAATTGTAAACTTTTTAAATGCAAAAACTGCAGCAGTCAATCAAAGATTGCTCTTTTTATCATGATAAAATTTCTTACAACAAAAATCTTATTTAAGCATTATCTTCATCAGAACAAAGAACAGTTATAAAACTTAATCTAAAAATATTCTAAAGCTAAACTAATCAAAACTGTACAGAAATTAGAATAATGTTGCACTAAAGGCTGTCATCTAAATCTTTGAACTGCTTCTGCATCAATGCCTTCATCTTCTCCGGAACGGGGACTCCAGAATGGGCTGGTTTGGGTCTCCGCTTCCATGTGGATTTTTTCACACTGTTTGGTGGTAAGGAGCCAGATTTACTCTCTTTAGGCTTAGGAGTGTTTACCTTTGGGACTGTGCTGGTCCTCTGTCTATTTTCTACTAGTGTGCTGCTCACTGGAATGAGAAAATTATTTTAAAACTAGCTGTTAATTATTAAATTATGCTGATTTGCTTCACATTTGCGTAAATAGTAAGTACTTATTAAAACATCATGCAACCGCTATAAGAATTAGGTAGGTAGATACCAGATATTTATAACATAAAAATATAGCAAACTTCACATTAACATTAAATAAGATTGACGACGATTGATTGAGACGATTTTATTTACTTACTTTTCATAGGAATCTTTTCAATTCTTTTCTTAGCTGTAGAAATGGTCTTTTTTATAGCATTTGCAGGAGAGGATCTGCTTTTAGCTGCTAGCGTCTTAGCAACACTACGCTGCATTTTAGGCGTCGCTTTGGACACATCTGTTGGTGCCATTCTATTTTTTGCGGCGCTGCTGGAATCTTAGAATTCAATTCACTTTCTCAACTCAAAAAAACAAACAAATATTTTAAAATGAACGGCTACCTGACTGCCGGCCGGTTGAACGCGTCGCTTTGTGAACTGACGTGACTGATGACGTTGACATATTCTACATTACTGTCAACTATAGTGTTCTAAAACTGGCCATGTCCATATTAAAAAATAAACATATTTGGCTGGCATTATGCTCTTAGAATCGTCGTATACTAAACTTAGGGCTTTGCTTAGTAATATTGTGTTATTCATTGGAAAATTGGCCTAAGATTATTTTTCAAATAAGAATTTTCCCATCCCTTTGGCAAAATTGCCATTTGTTTGCAATGACATGCAAAATTGCGGCAACACCGTTATTTGGCGTCCATCTTTTACTTGATGTGTGTTGTGTTGTGTTGCTAAAAGCGAAATTGTTGCAAATACATTGCTGTTCTATCACTAAATACCTCGTAGAACTATTCAAGCAAGGACTACAATACTGAAGAATTTTTCTTGCACACCATCTCAGTAAGTTACATGCCTTTACATACTTTAGAGAAAAGTGTCACAGAATTGCTATCGTTCGCTCTAAAAGTTTCCCTGCTCCTGGTATTGACCTAGGTGCTAATGAATCGACCAACCTTCACATTTTCATTTGCTTTCTTTCGAGCGATGCGCTTTGATTTTGCTGCACTCGTGTGGCGTACGCGCAAATAATATATTTTTGTTGTGACAGCAGATGAAGTGTGGGAATGGATAGATTGAACCAGTTGCGCGCAGGAGCTGAGGGGGGCCAAAGCGGCGACAGCACGCTCGACACCTCGTCTCCGCCGAGCGAGGCTTACATGTCCGCGAATGAGAGCTCTTCCAAATATTTCTCCTTCTCTGAATCTACATTTGACATAACTCCCATAAAAGATGTTTCATTGGCATCCGCGGCTTCCGCCACTGAATCTGACCATACCTTGACAGATCCAGATGGGCTCTTATCAAACCTCTCCCCAATAACTAAAAAGGATGTTATGTTAGACAGCTACAAGATCAGTAAACAGATTGAAGCAGCTAATATTCTATCAGGTGGTGTGGATATCTTTGAAGACAATGAAAACTCATTTGATGGAGACGAGCTTGTGATTGATGATAATGTTGACATGGATGATAAGTCAAACCTTGATGATAAGTTGGATGAGGTTGTATCAGAAGCCACTTTATTAGAAACTCATGTGGATTTAGATAATAAAGATACTGAGGTAGTGCTTCAAATAGATGGCAAGAATGTTGATGCCATTGACATTGGGAATGGCCTGTATCTGTACCGAAAGGCTGGTCAGGATGAGTTAGCTGCTGTGCAAATTATAACTGAGAATAACCAGCAAGCACCAAGCTTCAAGTTCCTAAAAGTCCGGTGAGCATTACATTACAACAACCTGTTGATTGGTTCATGATATGATAACCCTTTATGGATTCAACCTTCATTTATTTATTTCTTATCAGTAGAGCATATTCTCTCTTAGAATCCTTGTTACATTTATCATACTTTTCTTTTTTTGCTAATGAAATATGAATTTAATTATTCTGCTCTAAGAATTTAAGCAAAACAGGAAAACATTCATCAAAAATTAAACTAGAATGTTTGTAGGAAAATTATTACGTGGAATCAGGCCCCTAGCAGTGGAGTCAAGTCAAAAATTCATTTTGAGTTTTATTCTTTAAATTTGCAAGGATAATTTGAAAATTGTGGTTTGACTCTGCATGGATTGGGATCAAACACAATAGTTTGGTCCACAAAGCCTAGTCATCATGGTTACTAGGTTAAAAAATCTCTAGCTATATGTCAACTCCAAAAATAAGAAAATGCAATGAGTATATAAAGGCTCTTCTTTTGTTAACTTGTTTAGTCACACTGCTGGGCAAAGATCTCCCCCAAATCCCTCCAACATTGCGGAAAAATTTGGAGAACCACTTTGTAAATAAATATAAAAGCAAATCACTTTACATACAAAAAGTAACTAAAATCCAGTTTCTCCTTTTTGTAATCAAAACATGCCAAAATAACTGTTACTTAATCATGTTAATCAAAAGTTATTTTGTCTCATGTATTTTAGGAAACTTTTATACACTTGCAAAATTCAATTCATGTAGGGTTTCTTGTACAGAAAAGTTTGTTAAAGTTACCTTTGTGCACATTATCTTTGAAATCTGTTATGAAGCTCACTTAAATTGTTGGTTTTCTCTGTTAGATATATTTTTGAGAGCAAGCTTCTTCAAAGTTAGACTGTGATGGAGGCCTTCAGATTAGCCTATTAGAGTTCACTTTTTAGGGCAAGCTTTTATAAAACTATTAAACTAAGTACCTACCTACCTATAATGATAGTGATGATGAAATAAGAAGTCAGTAGTTGATAAAAATAACAATTTGTACAATGTGGTCACCTTATCTCATCAGCTTGCTAGTACCATAATTATTGTTTTGTTATTGGAACATTAAACAAAATTTAACAATTCAATTCAACAGAAGGAAGTGCATTAAAATTGAAATTTGTCAGACCAAACAGTCAGCATTGTTGGTTGCTTACTGTAAAACAAGAAACAAAACAAAAAAAAATAACTTATTTAAATGACTTATCTATCTATCTAACTTACAACAGGAGAGCAATATTAACAAAGATAGCAAACAAGTTGTTGCTTCATATATTTATAAGAATTTTTGTATTCCACTATTCAACAATGTTCCAGTCTTTCAGGTACTGCCAACATAATTTTTTAATATACAACTAAGTGGCAACCAAGTGTATGGCCCACAAGATGGTAAGCGGTTACCGCAGCTTATGGGCGCTTGCAATACCAGAGGTATCATTCACGGGTGCCACCTGAGACATAGATCGAAAGTCTCATGTGCATGTAATTTCACTGGAAACCATACCATTCGGACTGGAACACAGCAATGCAAACATTACTACTTGACGGTAGAAATAGGTATGGTGGTAGTCCTCCCCCGGACGAGCTCTATCACAAAGAACAATGATTAGTTTTGTTAAGAGTAGGAGAGACTTCTCTTAACATAACTAATCATTGTTTATTAATTTTTAATTTTGACATATCACATAATATATTACAATACAATTGCATCAAAAATGTTAACAGGGCCTGTATGAGCTGTATTTGTAAGATTGAACCACAAACAATCATTCTTATTATAATTGTAATAGGATACCTATTTGCTTATCTAACCAGATTATTGTTACTTTGCCAGTGAGAATGTTGAAGGAAACCTGGAGGTATATGAAGAGTTTGAGATCGAAGTCTCCAATAAAGATGTGAGTATTACAAGCTTCGGTCCGCGACTTCGCTCGCGTGGTATCTAGATAAAAAGGGCAGTAGGCTATATCAATTATATCAATTCAACTTTTCCATCAATCATGAACATCGAAACATTTAAAAAAAGTCATGTATTTTTAAATCCAGCTATCTAATAAACCAAATTACATCGAAATCGTTTGAAATTAAACATAATTGTTTATTTGCTTCCATTACAAGATAAAAAACAGATGAAAAATTTCTAGTACTATTCCGCTTAACCTTTTAACTAATGAGGTCACACAGTTACCACAGTTAACCTCAAAAGAGAGAGATCTGCCGGAGAACAAGTCGATGGTCCTGAGGATGTCCCGTGGAGGGATGAAACACGTGTCGATATTTTTCTTTTGAGGTTAACTGTGGTAACTGTGTGACCGCGTTAGTTAAAAGGTTAAGCGGAATAGTACTAGAGATTTTTCGTCTGTTTTTTATCAAATATTAGTGTCATAAAAAATACTGTTAGCATCAATTTTGAATAACCTTTTGAACTAGATTTAAGAATCTGAAGTTATTGATATATAAATTACCTTTCAGCCTGTGAAGCAAGCCAAGCCTTCGGCTCGTACTCCACGTACGCCCGTCAAGGACACTAGTAAAGTAATAAGCGAGTCTGCAAGTAAAATTGTTGAGAAGAAAGATAAGACGCCGCCTAAAGAAGCATCTACATCAAAAGTAGATGTGGACACTGAATCTAAAACTGAACTCAATTTGAATGGAAAGATGATGAAGTTCAATGAATCCCGAAAGTCGCCAGTTGTAGGAAGCTTTACTCCAATGACATACCACTCTACACCTAACAAAGAAGGAAAACCACTCACTAAAACCATGGTGGATCAACAGTTACACCCTAGCAGGCATTCAGACAATGTTAAGAAGACAATTGAAGTTCACACAGATAATCAAACTAAAAAACTAATTGATGAGTGTAATAAACAAAAGACAGAGAGTCAGATTAAAAAAGGTAATGACAACATTATCACTAAAGAAATATCATCAACAGATACTGAAACAATAAAAAAAGAGCAACCTGAAAATCAAGATAAAAAAGATTTAGGAAAAGACAAGACCAGTAATGCAAAACTACAAATTGTTACTAAGATATCATCCGATGATCAGGCTGAGGCTAAGAAAAAATATGATATTCCATCTAATATAAATGTTGTTGAAACGACAAAAGAGCTGGTTGACAATAAACTACAAGAACAAGAAGCAGGACCTTTAAAGGCTCTTGAAGTTGAAATAAAGGATTCAAATGACAAAGGAAATACCGTAAATGCTCCAAAATTTAAAAAGTCTGATGTATCTGCGAAAACCATGCACGATATAGAAAGCAAGAATATTATTTTCTGTTCTCTTCTTGGAGCTACTAAAGTTGATCAAATATTGAAGTCACAAACTGACGTAATACCAAGACTAAACAGTAATGTTTTAAATAAAACAAACGAAACTGGCAATGCTTCCACTAAAGATGACGAAAAGGGTTCATCAAATAAAGATACGAATATAACTGTAGTGAAAAGCACTAAACCAAAAATCATTAAAGTTGATCAACCCTTGGAAATATTAAAAGAAGTAGATAAACAAAAACTTCTTGAAAAAGTTCCAGAGACTGCTGATAACATTGTAGATCTGTTTTCGACAAATCAAAGTAAAGAAGTGCCTAAAAAAGATATGAAAATAACACAAGAATCTCCTGAAACAGTCAAAGATAGCTCTTCTTCATTAAAGCATGCACAATCAATGCAACCAGTAGAGATCCACAAGGATTCTAATACCGATAATGAAAAACCAATAGAAGAAAATAAAAACATAGCAGTACCCAAGGGAATTTCAAGAGCGAGTAAGGTTGAAACTTCGTTCAATCTTGTTAAAGATACAGAGAAAAAGGAAGTAGTCGATGCTATTGAAAAATTCAACGAAACCGAAACAAACACATTGTTAAAGCCAGAAAAATCTTCTAAAGTTACAAAAGAGTTTAAAACTGAAAAGATGAATTCAAATGCACAGGTAAATGAATGCAATGTCACAAAACTTTCTTCTGCTAAAGAAATTGAGTCCAACCAGGATTCACTAATCGAACAGACTAGTCACTTAGAAAATAAAACTGATTTAGTGTTGCAGCCTGAGAAATTAAAACCAGAAGGACTTGATTCCAAAACAGAATTGAATATTGAGAAGTCGAATCCCGTCGTTAAAAGCATTGAGCCTACAACCGATTTGCAACATGATAAGTTGAATATTGTTGCTAACCCAATTAAGCAGACAACAATATTGACAACGGAAACTTTGAATCCTGTCTCAAAAGTTGAGTTTAAGGGACCGACAGCTGAAACTAACTCAGAAATTAAACTTGAGTTAAAAACTGGGTCACAAACTAATAAAATTCCAGTTGTCATTGGAAAAGAACCTCACATTGTTCCAAAAACATTTTTGTTACATTCTGAAACAAAAATTAATCCAATGACTGTTTCACAAAATTACAAAGTGGTTGCAGTACCTAAAACGAAAGATCTTAAGACATATTCGAAAACTGAAAATCCAACGATTTTTCCAAAAGGTATCGAGACTAAAGCTGTGTCTAAACTTGGAGTGGCAAATCCAGTAACGAAAGCATTTGAGCTAAAAACTGTTCCGAAGACCGTTCTACTCAATCCGATTCCGAAGGGTATTGAGCCCAAGGTCTCTAAAAGTGTAAAAGCCATCCCAATGCCTTCACAAGTTCCAAGAAGCAGTGCGGTAATTATTACTTCCAACAAACTAATCGTTCCAATCAACAACAATCATACTGCAGTACCGTTCGGTAAGTGGACCGACGCGAACAGGCAGGAATTTTTAAACAAATTCAAAGAGATCAAAGTTCCTGCTACTAGCAACACAAAACAAATAAAAAACTCTAATGATCTGAATCGAATAGATATCCTAAAAAAAATCGACAGTCAAAGATCTAACACTGCTTCAGCAAAGTGTCAAGATAAATCAACTGTAAAGGATACCGTATTCTCTACTAAAATTATTCAACCAAAGGTTGAAACAAAAATACCCGTCAAGAATGAAGGACTTAGAATAAAAGCAAAACCAGAAAGTACAAGTGAAACTGTTACATCTACAGTATCTAGTAATGCTGATGTTGCTATTCCAGAAACAGAGGAACGGAGAGAAGTTAATGTCAATGATTTGATTGGCAGAGCTATTGTAGATATGCTAAACAGACCTGTCCCGATGCCTATGACTAGGAGTCCTCTTGATGAACCTAGGCATGCCGACAATAAAGATGCTCTCTTGCTTCTGACAGAACCGAATGTTGATCAAAACAATCTAAAAACCGATCCTCAAAGGCTGAATATTGATCAAACGAAATTGAAAACCGATCCAATCAAATTGAATATTGATCAACAAAAGCTCAAAACTGAACCACAGAGGCTAAGTATTGATCAACAGAAGCTGAAAACCGATCAACAAAAGCTAGATATTGACCAACAAAAGCAAAAAATTGAACAACAAAGCTTGACTGCCGATCAGCAAAAGTTGAATATTGAACAAAAAATTGACGAAGATAGTAGTGGTTCTTTAGATGATATCGAAATGAAAATGAATGAACTACATGGAATTCCATTTGTTGAAAGGCCTCCACATGAATTGCCTCGAGTGCATAAAACCTACAGTAAATCAAGTAAAGCTAACAAAAACGTTAAATCTCTTTCAGTTACTAGTAAACATAATCTGGTTCAAGAAAATGTAATAGATTTAGAATCTGATGAAGAAGTAATAGAGCATGAACCTATTACTGGTGACATAGACTTGAGTAAGAAAATCGTATCGAAATTACCAGCGCCTGTCAAAACTCCTGTTTCTGAAAGCACAACAGCTCAAATAAAAGAAGCCCAAAAGAAAGAGCCTGTTTTCACTGAAAACGATTTTGACAAATTCGCTCGAAGAAACTCTATCACTTTAGAGAACTGTTTGACTGTGAATTTTGACGGTAAAGTACCAGCAAATGTGGTCCAAACTGTGAAAGAAAAGGAAGCTTCAATGGTTAATCCCAGAAATGAAATGATGCGTTTGGAAGCTACGACGAAATTGCCTCAAAAACAAACTTCCAGTCAAACTCACGCAACGAAAATTTCCAATACAAAATTACCACCGGCCGAAGACTCCAATAACAAAAACAATCATTCAAAAATACACAGCGCGTATCAATCGGCTCTGACCGCGAAACGTCAGATGGATCGCCCTATCACAATTATTGAAGATAAACCGGTTAAAGTAGTGTTTATGGATGCAAATGCTGAATTTATTCCGAATCAATTAAATGTCCAAGGGAAAGAACTATCGCCTGCTAAAAAAGCAAGTGTTGAAACCACGAAAGTGAGCCCTCAAACTGTAAGCTCTGACGTGACCGATGCGATTGACGATAAACAAGATGATGCTAAAACCAAGACTAAACATCAAAGAAAACAAGTTTTGACACCAGTCGAAGCCCCTGACTTAGAACTTATTCAACCACGGGATATAGGGTTGGATGTATCGCCAAAGAAAAAACGCAAAACAGATGACAATAAAAATGAAAAGAACCTCAAGAATCTAGTACATAAGAAATCTTATTTACTTGGTCGTGTAGTAAATGACGATAAAACTACTAACCAAGAAGTGACGAATCCTGTAAAAGAGACAACAAATCGTTCTGAAACTGTGGTGGAACGCACAGTGTCGGCTATTGATAATTTGGTGAAAGCGGCGGAGTTATTGGAGAATCAATCCGTTCACAGCGCCTCTCCCAACCCTGATTCTCAACAGAATACCCCCGTTAAAAGAGGTAGAGGCCGGCCTAGAAAGTATCCTTTGCCTGATGGAACCTCTGAAAGCAAAATCTCTAGTCCAAGCCCCCATAAGAAACCGAGGCTTATAGATGCTAAACCTGCCAAACAAGTCCCCATTTCCGACGAAGAAAGCTCTGACGATGAACAAATGATACGAGAAAACTGGACCATGGGGAAAATCAATGAAAACATAGTATGTCCAATTTGCAACAAGTTATTCAGATCAGAAAACGTGGTTTTCAAACATGTGAAACATTGCACAGGGGTATCACCTACTAGATCCGAATTAGATAAGCAAAGCCCGCGCAGGAGAAAATACTCGAGAGATTCCGGCAGTAAATCGTTAGATAGTCAATCCGATGACTTGGAATTTGATGAAAAACCAAAAGAAAGCGTAAAGAAGACACCAAAAAGACGCAAATCTAAAGAATCAATCAGTAAACTTGACGAAGTTGACGTAATTGTCATCGAAGATACGCCTGTTAAAGAATTAGTATCAGAAAAAGAATCTATAAGTAAGATTATAGAAGAAAAACAACAAAAGTTCGAATCAGTTCAGGAGCCAGCAAAAGAAACAGTTCAAGATACTCAACAAACGCTTGCGGAAAAATCACCCGTCAAGGAGAAAACACTCAAAGAAATTGCTGAAGAAATGAAATTAGCTAAGGCGAAAAATTTGGACAAAGTTTCCGACGACATAACAGTCAAAACCAAAAAGGTGGAAGAATCATCTGAAGAAAAACCAGCCAAGGTGAAAAAGTGGCCAAAAACTACCGTGCAAACCAGTAACCTCGTCTGCGAGTTCTGCGGAAAAACGTTCAGACAGCTATCATACCTGGCAAACCATAAATTGCAACACAAAAGAGAACAGCTAAAGAAACTGGAAGCCAAATTGACTGCAAAGCTACAGGTGTTTAGCTGTGAAGTCTGTAAGAAGGAATTTAGAATGTTCCACCATTTAGTACAGCACAGAATCAGCCACAACCTTGAAGCGCCTGCGCTCACTTCACGGAAGAGCTCTTCCGAACAGAGCGAGAGTAAAGTGAAAGAACAGCCTGCGCCTAAACAGAATGATGATACTAGTGCCGGCTTTCGCTGTGAGCCTTGCGACAAATCGTTTAGAAAGCTACACCATTTAGTCGAGCATAGAGAGACTCATGATGGCATTAACAGACAGAAAACTATTGCTCAAACGGCGGCACAGCCTATCGAAAAGCCACCGCCTCCGCCTCAGTGTGATGTTTGCAAGAAATCGTTCCGGAAGCTGCACTATCTGAGTGAGCACAAAGAGCAGCATCATGTGGAACAAGTTGAAACTAGTTCTGAGAAATCAGACGATAAAAGCGTGCAAAGTTCATTATCAACCAGAGATATCATACACGAATGCTCTCTCTGCTACATGGTGTTCCCTAACGAGCATTCGCTTAACAGACACTTTATTATCTGTCAACAAAAGAAAAAGCGGCAATCGAAAGCCAAAGATAAGTCTGAAAATGTAGATGAAGTTGAGTCTGTCGAAGAAAGCACAAATATAGATGATAGTATGGACACAGATGGTGAGACGATAATTGTTGCGCAAGAAATAATAGACGATGACAATGTTGAAATCAAACAAGTACGTAAAAGCACTGTGCCTGAAAAAATTGAGAAAAAGAGGAACAGTGAAAAACCTGCTAGCATCGAAAGGACACTCGACGCACAAAAACCAATTGATGTTTCCGAGATTCCCGTGCTGAAAGAAAAAGAAGTTACAGAATTAAAAAGTGCACCTGCCAAACGAGTTCTTCCAATATCAGATCATAGTTTGGATGTGAAAAAGGTTGTTCCTGAGAAAATTAAAAAGAGTGATGACCAGCAAGTAAAGGAATTGCCGAAGAAAACACCAATAAAGGATAAAGTTGCTCCATCTGTAACAAAAAGGCAGAAAAGCCTAGCTCCCCTTCCAACTCTTCCAGAAGGTAAGCCTGTCGAATCTAGTGATGACGATGAAGTAAGATACATGCTTAACCCCAACTTCAAGGGAGACGAAACATCAGAAGGAAAAGTCTTCATGAAAGTACGATCCAACAAGCGCAATTCCCTACAGATCGAACGTCCGAACTCAAGAGAGCTAATGAATAGGAGAACATCCTTACAACACCCTCCAAAAATCCCGCGGCTGAAAGCAAAACCTGTGGTGCCAAAAGTTGTGCCAACTGTGACGAAAAACGTCCCTAAACTTCCCAAAAACCAAGCAGCGTCTACAGATTCTGACGATAGCGACGTCAAATACTCCTTCCCTGAAACAGTTACGGAGCCAGTATCTAAGCTCGAGCCGAAAGAAAAGAAGATCCCTAGAAAATCTCTGGCGGAGAAACGAAAGTCCCTCAGCGGAATCGCGAAACGAAAATCTGTGGGTCGAACTATCGCGAAGGTCAAAGCCAATCCCTCTCCGGTCAGAATTATCAAAAGACGTGAGTATTTAGTTATGTATAGTTCGCACAGCGGATCTAGGCTCCCGTGAAGTTAGCTGTTTTTGATGCGCAAAGACAATTTAGTTTGAAAAAGCCCCATTGCGCATCGAAACGGCTAATTTCACGACGGCCGAGATCCCTTGTGAGAACTATACTTGTTTATTAATGTCATTCATTCAGGATTCTAAAGTGAAAACCTTAAAATTTGAACTATTCATCTGATATTATTTTATTAAGAAAATCTTCATCTATCTGTCCATATATATTTTGTGTCATGAACACCCGCGATAACTCGTTAGATACTTGGGTATTTTGTAATACACATTACGCACGCACGCTACACCGTCTTTTGGGTGTATGTGTTAAATTTATAGTCATCATCAACCATGTAACGAAAGTCATATATTGTGCTCGTTTTGAGTTGAAAAAAAAAAAAAACATCTGATCATTATCTTCTTTTCATAGAACTGGATAATAACGTAGTAGTGTACGTTACAGGGACTCTGGACGTGGAACACCGCTGCGACTGCGGGCAGCTGTTCAACAGCGCGGCGCTGCTGTCGCGGCACACGAGCCTGGCGCACACGCCGCCGCGGATCCGCCGCCGCCGCTCGCCGCCGCCCGACTCCAGCGCCAAGTCTCCGCGCCAGACCCCAGCCAGAACAACTAGGAAATCCAGCGTCAAAAGCGAAGCGTCTACCAAACCAACGAGGAAGTCTAGCGTGAAATCCGACACTCCAGATACGCGTAAATCCATCAAGTCGGATCAATCTCAGAAAAAATCTTCAGCGAAATCTCGGACACCCGCGCACAGAGGTGTGCCCGTCCCGGAAAAAATGCGCAAGCTCATAATGAACGCAAAGTAAAGACGGCTCCTCGGTTTGCTGTGGAAATCGGACTGATCGTTCCCACGGGAATGATAGCATAGTTAAACGTAAGAGAAGCTCTAGAATCGTTAAAACGCATCACAACGCTCACAATAACGTAACAGAAGGACCATTGTATAATAATAATATTTTATACAATTTTGGCGAATTTATGATGCGTTATAAAAATATATTGTCTCTGGACTGATGTGTTGAATTGAAAGTTATATTTTGTCAATTTGTTTAGAGTATACCTAGGCGTAAGAGTAAATATTTATGTTTATTATTAAATTTTAGGGATCGTATTCAGAATCCAACATTGCTATTACAGTGAAACTGCTGTATTTGATACACAAACTGTTTTATTGTTGTTCACCAATTTTAGTCAATAAGAATACAATTTGTTATGAGGTGCAGTCTCTATCACTTAGAAGTACATACATATTGTTTAGGTGCAGTTAAGAATCAAGTTAAACTAGATGCATTACGTATTTGCTAATTCCTAATAGTTCATTGTAAATGTCTGGATTCCTTTATGTTAAGAAACAAGTCCATTCTGTAAATGCAGACTGTGGATTTGTAATCAGTGTTGTAACTAGTTTGAGTTTCTGCTTATGATTGTTAGGTGTAGACAAGCAAAATGTGCATTTTCAATAACAATTTGCATCTCCTCAAAATCTCTTTATCAAAAAGTAGTGTTAACCTTGCGAAATGTATGAGAAAGAGAATTTATATATATTTTTATAATCAAATAAATATTGGTGAATGGTTTTCTATAGTTTATATTATAGTTTGAGTATTCATACAATGTAATACTCTTAGCAAGATAGGCGGACACGGCCTAGTATGCAATTCATCATAATAATTAATTTACAAGTTTTTACTGTAACTTATTTTAAACATGGCTGTCTGTCTGTCTTTTTAGTAAGGTAGGACCAAGTTAAATCAATTTCTCTGTTTTAAATGGTTACACATAATATATTATTTTGATTTATGTTAATTATAATGTTTAATGTAGATTCTCTCGTGACTAACTATGTAATTAATTCTTAAAATTACAATTGCACCCACTGTGCTGTCGTAAGATTTAAGTTTAGAAGCATTTAACATGAAAAATATATTATGTATGTAGATGCATTATTTTTAATAAGATAATGAAATTTTGATTAATGGGTTATAAATAAACAGTCTAAAAAGCAAAGTTAGAATTATTTTATTTTATCTGCTGACAATCTATTCTTTACAACTATTTAGTTATGGCTAAGACTTAAATCTATAATAGTAGGTAAGTTACACACGTACCTAGCGCTACTACTGCAGCATTTATAATAACTAGTACATGTTATCTATACCACAGAATACTTAGTTTTCAAAGATAAATCTTAATAATTAAAACTCGACCGCTCTCACCAGCCAAGCCAGCTCTCACCATTTTTTATCGTATTCCTACGCAATAAAAAATGGCGGCTTTGTTTACACAAGCACACCCGCTGCGTGCGCACTCCAGACTAAAAAAATGGTCATCTGTTCATTTTTTTCACGACTTTTTTATATTATTTATCTTAGAGTTTAAATTCTTTAAACGATACCCCGTAAAAATGATGCCCGATACCGGGCATCATTTTTAAATTTAAGCAGATATTTCTGGCTTTCTTTTGGTATAAAATAGTTAGTTATACATAAAATAAGGAATAAAACAATGTAAACAATTAAATCCGGACGTAAAATTCGACCCGCCATGACGTCACCTAAAACATAATAAAACACGGTAAAATAACCGCTTCCTTGTTTGCCTAGTGTCGACTAAAGTTGAATCTTGTTAGAATCCACTAAGGTTTCTTATTGGATTCTGGGTGGAACTTTTAGTTACCACCACATCTTTATTGGAAAATTGGAGATGGTTCCAGTTTAGACCTGCCACGGTCGAGCGGACCTCTTTCGCAAATAATATCAACAATGCTAGGCTCCATAAGTTGTGGGTCAACACATCTCAGTTGCGCTGACGCCAACGCGTCTTCCAGTAACGCATTTAGAAGCCTCTCATCATTCCCCATGCACGACAATCTCTGCTGCAAGAAATGTACGTCGACTTGCAACTGCTGAAGCCCATGCCGCCCAAAAGTGCGGAGTCTCACACATTCCACAAGAGCTTTCAGCGCAACCTTCAACGCGCCGTTAGATAAAGCAGCGCGATCTGCACCAGCTGGACTGAACACTTCAATCCGCTCCGAAAATATGCGATTTAGAGGAGAGAACGATGACGGGGCACGCGACCATATAGTACGCCTGCTTGAATCGCTGGAAGGTTTGATGCTTGTGGGAAATAACTGCGATGCAGCGCTGTCGGCGCTTGCAAGTGTTTCCACCACCCTACGGCATACCGCTCTTGGGACGCGAGGTTCAGGAGCTCTCAGCCAATCACGGGCGAGAACAGATACTCTCAACATCTGTGCTGCTTTTTGCCCAATGAAAACCACTTCGGAATCTAAGGCTGACTGGGCGGCGGTAGTTAGATGAACCATCACACTGTTTGTGTCTTTGCTTTCTATTGTCAGTCCTGGAGCAGCTTCTTCTAATAGTTTCAGCAAATGACTGAGTAGAGTATTGACACCGGTCTCTTGCATTTCCAGGCATAACTTTGCTAGTATCAGTAGTAGTTCAAAAGGTATATTATTGTTGGCTGTTTGAACACATGCCATTGATTTGACCATATCTGATAGATTGATCATTGTTTCAGATATTATTTTCCAACATTTGTCAGCAACTGCCTTGCCACACCAAGGCTTTAGGCCGAATGATAGGTTGTTCTGTAGGAATGCCATAAGATCTAAGAGTGAAGCTTGTATTTTCTGCATCAGATAAACTTGTAAGGAGTTCAATATATCTTTGAGATCAGCCTGTTCTGTGCCTTTGCTGGCCAATGACTGCCTCACTTTTGTTAGACTATCTTTGAACTGAGTTTGTATGGATTGGTACTGGATTGTTGCCTTGTGATCTATGCATTGGATAACAACATCCACAGCCTTGCCGGACATAGTGTCACTTGGAATTATTTCAGCCATTGCCTGCAACTTCCTGAAGAATTTATCTAAGCCTCTTATAAGAATTTCAGTGCCAGAATTCTCCGGTCTCTTGACAACTTCATCAAAGAGATGAAAAACTTGTAGCATGATTTTGTCTGCAAATTCTGGTATTTCTGTGTTGTCTTTATCTTGAAACATATCATGGTAGCATGATATCACAATACCTAAATCCGCAAGTAATGAGTTGTTGCATTTCTCTACCCATTCAAGAATGTCAGTGCTTTCAACCATATCTCCTAAAGACTGCAAGTGTATATCTAGTCTACTTTCTGCACAGCTTAGGAAAATATCATGTAGGGATGAATCTGTCTCTTGTAACTGCCTCAGTAGTCCAACACTCTCTGCCAACTCTGAGGCAGATGTCTCTGGGCTGAGAAGTCTTTCCCTAAGAGTCTTCTTGAGTGTGTAAATGATTTCTGAGCATTCAGTTTGAATGCTTTGAAAAGAAGGCTGGTTACCGTATTTCTGTAATACTCTCTGTGCGTGAGTGTAGTCATGAACAGCATCTGCGTACCTGCCCTCAGTAATAGCTTTATTCAGTTGAGAAGGAAGTAGAAACAAGAACTGAAGTTTGTCCAGTAATTGACGTGTTTCACAAAGTCTACTCACGTTGTTGCCACTCTCCATTAACGAGTCCGATATCTGAGCACTGAAAGAAGTGATTTTGTTCATGTTTTCACTTAATTTGTTCATTTCTTCCTGCATTATCTTAAAATCTGTGCGCATTTTGCGGACAGTTTCAGTAGCGGATATGAACTTATTATAGTTCTCGTAGACTAAAGTCTGCATCTCAGACTGTAGGAACTGACTTTGAGTGACTATTTCTGCTTCTTTGTCCATCACTTGCTTGAGATTCGCGTGTTTTAACAGAACATCCAGATACATATCCGAGTTGAAATTGTTACCGTTAATGTCGAGCGGTTTATCTCCATTTCCTTTGGATTCATCCATCGTCGTAGTGGCTTATTTGAACCAGACAATTGAATTGAACCTACAGCAAGCAAGAGGCTCCGTATTTAATTTAATATACTGAATCAGAAATCAAATTACAAAAAAAACACGCAGCGCAGCGCAGCGATCAAAACAAAAGTTTTTCTCATATTTTTTTTTTTCTTCCTTTTTTAAAATGGCAGTCTGTTAGACAATATTGCCAGTGTCAAGTAGTGTCGACGTATACATCAAAGACGAATAAGTTCGAATTTTGAATTTGACGAACATTTTGAAAGAAATGATGGCGTCCTTTCAAAATTTTCTAGGAGAATCTTCGACCAAATTACAAACCAACATCGGCCTTCCATTTCAATCACTTACACTTGTGCCAAGACTACGAGTCGTATTGGTTAAACTGTCACCAAATTTACACAATAAAACTCAAAATAACTCGAGAAAAACAATTAAAATGGGAGGAACATGTCGTACCGGCAAAATGACCGAAGAAACTCCCCATTGATTCTTGTGTTTCTCGGTTACATTATTTTTTTTTTCAATTGTATTTATTGTCAATGTCAAATTGAAAATAACAAATGACATTAACATTTTAGTTTGGAGCGACATTGACTGCCGTTATTTAAAAAAAAAAATTTGGTCTGGGTCCTCGGTAGACTCAGACAGTATAAATTGTCCGGCATAGCATGGGCTGGGAATCAAACCCGCGAACCTTTGACACTTGTTAAGAACTCTCACACCGCACCGCGCGCAATGCGCCAGGGTTGTCGAATCAAAGTCCTAATAACATTATAAATTATCAAAATAACTAAAATTAAAACTGCTGATAAATATATAAAAATATTTTATTGCATCCTATTGTCTAAAGCGACAAAATATTAACATTGAATAAATACTTTATTTATATTCGTTTTACAACTTTCTAAATAAAGCTACCTAATACAGGTAAACTACGCGTAAAAAGGGCGCTGGCTAGTTCTCTGGTATTATTATAATTTAGTTATAGCTAAACACAACATGGCATGGGAAATCACGTGGCGAGCTAGGGACTGGCCACACAGAAAAGACGTAGGACGAAGTCTCGGCGGCACCCCCTGCATACAAAATGTATAGAGACGTCGTGAACTCGTGACGCAAAACATAAAGAACGATTCCACGCAGATATTGTGACGAGCTCGCGTTTGGTCATAGCGAATAAGGCTCCTGCACGCTACGTTCTGTCTTACGTCTTTGTGTGGCCTCCTAGCGTTAAAATTGCGTGAAGCGTGCTACATTTATAAATTCATATGGCCTATGTATTTTGGAGTACCCTAAACTCTTACACACTTAGTTGGTTTACTCTATAGCATTCTTTAGGTTATTGAAACTTCTATCACAATGGGTACTAATCTATGTTACAGATAAACTTAAACTATTAATTATGATTAACCTACTAATTGAATTCAACAATGTTTCTACTTACCTACTAAATAGGTAAAAATACAAGTGGATCTATAAGATGAAAAAGTGTCTACAATAATAAACTTATTGATAATCTAAAATAATATACGAAATTGTTACATTATTAAATAAATTTAAATACTTAAATTCTTAATAGACAAATAAAAGTATTTATTTTATAAACAAAATAAACATTGCACTTATTCAAGCTTAGCTCCCTAACGATGTATGTAAAATAAATGCATACTAATATTGGCAAAATAATTAGTTATCTTATAACAGTTCACACTAAAACTTAACTATATTAGTATAAGGTTGGGGTGCACAAAAATATTTAATCCAATCTTAGTAATACTTTTAGTAACAGATATTTACAAAATGAATTGCTATCATACAGAAAATTCCCATTATCACGATAATCACAAGTGATATTCCTCACTTTCTTAGCTAAAAAAAGGAATTTGTCTAGCTTTATTTTTCTTTTTTAAAAACAGAAAAATAAAGTATACTATGTCGAAGCTATATTAAATACTTTTTAGAAGGTAACGGCTTTCTTCACCATTGTTGAATAATAAGTGTCCAGTAAAATAATTGCTATTTAGCATACATAACCTGTCTTCATCAGTCAGTAACATCGCCACGACAATAATATTATTTAACCACCAATCAATTATTGATTAAATACATACTTGATACTTACTCGGCGATCGTGAATAAGGTCCAGATTTTCCACATTCATAATTAACGTATTTCAATAAACTACTAATTTGAGACTTGACATTAATATAAAATTATCACTACACACTTCAGTTCGAGCTGAATCAGTCCTTAATGATAGTAGCTGTAAAGTAGCATTTTGCGCCTTAGTCATTCTGTCCGTAACCTAAGCGGATCCAAGCAGGGGAATCCCCTATCACTTTGGCACTCTCCCTGATTGAACACGGTCAATGGCACTTCCTTGGGAGGTTTGTTTGTTGGTTTGTTAGTTTGTCGTCGGTTCGTGATGACGACTGGCACTAGCTGTTTGCGCCCGACTTGCTCCGAGGTGGGTCCTTCATCTGCTTCTAGGGCAGTTTCTACGTCGACCAGCTCGTGGTTCCGGCATTGCAGTAATGCCGCTAGCTGTTACACAATATATTTATATTAAAAATCTAGTAATTTACTATTGTAAAGCTATTTTTTTAAACGTTATTTATGCCAACTCTCAGATGGAACATGAACTTGTGACTTTTATTTTGATACGAGGATGCTCTACGCTCTACCAGTTGAGCCACCCACTTATGTGTTGCCTATTTGAAATAATTCTTGGGATGTTTTCGGTTCGAAGCGCCGCGATACACCTACAGCGGAACAAATCGTCAGTCTTCTGGTGGATTGAGTGGCGTTTCGAAGGGATCCTATGGATTATTTCGTAGCTCAATTAGATTTGAAGGGCACTGTAGCAAGTGAAATTACTGGACGAAAGATAGATAGATAGATATCTCTTTATTGTAAACCTTAAAAATAAATACAGAAAGGATAAAAGCATTTTCATAAAAGTGTAACAATGAGCGGCCTTATCACTAAAAGCGATCTCTTCCAGGCAACCTTAGGATGGATTGGAAAAGAAAGAACAAATGAATGAAAGAGATTTAACGTCTCGGGGTTAGCGCAGTGCAGTGTCATGCAAACATTTAAAAACTTTAAGCTTCGGGTGGCACTGCATCAGGCGTGGTGCTAATCAGGTGGGAGCTTTGATTGTCTTGTCACTTGCTGACATAAAAAAGGTAGGCAGGTAGGTAGATAGATAGGTAGGTAGGTAGGTAGATAGATAGGTAGGTAGGTAGGTAGATAGATAGGTAGGTAGGTAGGTAGATAGATAGGTAGGTAGGTAAATGGATAGGTAGAGATAGGTAGAGGTATGTAGAGGTAGAGAGTGAGGTAGGTAGCGGTGCGGTTGGTATACCTGTAGGATCTGCATAAGCGGGCGGCGCACACGCTCAGTAGGGCGAGGCAGCGCGGCGGCGAGCGCGGCGGCGGCGGGGGGCAGGCGCGCGCGCAGCACCGCCAGCGCCGCCAGCGAGCGCGCCACGTCCGCGCCCTCCGCCACGCCCTCCGACCCAGACGAGCCCCACCACGCCGAGCCATCCCCACCGCCACCGCCACCGCCACCGCCCCCGCCACTCTGCTCCATGGTAGGGAAGTCTTCCGAGCTGAAACTTATTCATTACGCTGTTGACTGACTAACTCTGGGACAAGTTCTGTGGAAACCCGACTGTTTTTTTTTTATATAATTATGAGGCAAACAGGCTTTATTTCTTGACATGGTACATGCTCTTAGATAGATCAAATTACAATTACAAAAAGTTAAATAAACTATCAATAAGCAAACAAATTTACCTTACAATTACCAAATCATAATAATCTTAATATTTGGATGCACTAAGACAGGAATGACCAAAATTCAACTGTTAGAGATCGCAGCATAGGCGCGTTAGATCTGGTGCTAATTCTTCTAACTTGTAAGACGTTTCAAAGTGATCCTTGTGATTCAACTGAATAAAGGAGTTAGATCAAAATGCCCTTTGAAGGAGATTTTAGGAATTTTTGTGTTAAAAAAAACTAAATTCCATTTGAAAGGTAATGCACTTTAGACTTTTTTGTTTAGTCAAGAGACAGACAGGCAAATAAAGCTACGATTTTAATTTAGATTAAAAAGTCAGATGATTTATTCACAAACATCAAAAAACATCGGTACCGGAGCACCTGTTCTGAGATACAGTCACAAACTAACAGACAATCACACTTTGGTATCAATCTTACAGTCGGAATTTCAGTTATAATTTAAACATCAAAATAATTTAAAACTTGGAGGAAAAATCTAACTCTTTTTGTTAGATTTCCTAGAGCGGCGCTTCGTTGCATCTCTTCCGCCCTCAGTAACTTTAGGTTCTTATTGGAAAGCATGCTGTTTATGTGTTAAGTTTCCGTTAAAAGATGTGAGCAAATATGAACCTAAACCCACCTATACTAAGAGGTGGAGATCGCTTGTACGATAAGACAGTTAAATAGCTTCAGAACAGGTACCCCAATAGCGCTTTCATCAGATGCTTGGCAAATTGATCCACAATAATGTTTTGAAATATCCTGTAATGTCAAAAAAAGCTCATTTTGCATTTAAAATTTTACAATAAGAGCACTGGTGGCACAGAATAGATAATATTGGTTATTAACACTGTTATTTACCAGGCAGAATTAACAAAGAAAGTCATTTCAGTGTGACTTAAAACTATTACAAAGTTCTAAATACCGATTAAAACTAATGGTATAAGTAAGAATAGGACCCAAACATGTTTACTTAATTATTTGGAGTATTTATTTTTTTGTTTTTCGGTATTCTTTTGAATAATCTATCACGTGCCTAATGGCCCTTAGCTTCAGTGCCGGCAAATTTAACACCTGAGGTAAGAATAACCGGTTGCCATTATGTACGTGGTACTATTATGTACATATAGTTATACAAAAATGAACTGTATACGTTTTAACAACCACACCACAGAACTATATTTAAGTAGAATGAGTGAGTGTATGTACCTTGCGTGCCGAAAAGACGGGCTAAGTAAGGGCTGAGTAACCTCTTTACTCGCCGCGAAACTCAGTCTGCTCCCAACCGGGGGCAGTGTGGTGTGGCAGTGCCTAGAATCGGTTTGCCGAGTGCTTATCGATGCTTTTAAATCATTTATTTTCGCGCATCTTATGTTCCCCATCACTAAAATACATTTGTGTGTATAGTTCTCACAGCGGATCTCGACCGTCGTGAAAGTAGCCGTTTCGATGCGCAATGGAGCTTTTTCGAACTAAATTGTCTTTGCGCATCACAAACGGCTATCTTCACGGATCAAACGCTGTGCGAACTATAAAATACAAATAAGCAAAACGTTACACGCTCGGTTTCCATACAAGACGAGGAACTCTTTCATTCTACTTAAATATAGTGATGTGGTTAGAACTGTATCTATAACACTGTGGTTTACTGACGCATGGTTGTGTTCAGACGGAGACAGGAGCAGCGGGGGCAGGGGCGGGGGCGGGTGCGGACGCGCATGCGTGCCCGGAGAGCGCAGGTGCAGCGCGAGGCGCACCACGTGCCGCGCGGACACGCGCGGGGGACGCATCAGCGCCGACAGCACCACGCCCGGGTCCCGCTCCAGCACTGGGACCACACAACGACGTTGAAAAAGCTTGGACCGACTGCTTAACGTGCGGAGCGCTCACAGCGACACTCCACGGCAATAAAAATGTTCTCTTTATAATATGAGTATAGATTTACCTGGTGGTAGGACTCTTCATCAAGAGTCCGTCTTGGTGGGTACCACCGCAGAGTCAGATATTCTACCTCCAAGAGTAGTAAAGTTCTTTGTGATAGAGCTCGTCCAGAGAAGGACTACCCTATATCTGCCTAGGATATACCTATTTCTGCCGCCAAGCAGTAATGCTCGCATTGTTGTGTTCCGGTGTGAAGGGTATGGTTTCCCGTGAAATAACTGGCACATGAGGCTTTCGATCTTAGCCCCACGATGGCAACCAGCGAGTGATACCTCTGGTATTGCAAGCGTCCATAGGCTACGGTAACCGCTTACCATCTTGTGGGCCGTACGCTTGGTTGCCACTTCAGTTGTATAAAAAAAAAGTAGTGTGCAAGCACTACTGTGTTTAGGTTTGAAGGGCACTGTAGCAAGTGAAATTACTGGGCGAAAGAGACTCAACAACAATGTCTCGGAGTGATAAGCGCAGTGCAGTGCCACGCAAACACTTAAAGCTTTGGGTGGCACTGCATCTGTAATAGTCACGCGTGGTGCTTAACATCAGGCGGGCGCCTTGATTGTCCTGTCACTTGCTGACATAAAAAATATATATACAGGGTGTTTGGCACATGGACCGACATGATTTTTTGGGGGGTTGGGAGGGTCATGCGCTAGTTTTCCCCGGTAGACCCTATGTCCTAAGTGTCACGGTAGTCTAGATATGTTATTTTTTTGTTTTTTTGAAAACCACCCGAAATCTTACCCTTAAATCGTCATAACTTTTTCGTTTGTGGTTGTAATACCACAAAATAAATTATGCTTGTATTCTGCAATGTATTCTCATTCTAAATAAATTATTACTTGTTACAATTCATATCAACAAAAAAACTTCTGAGCTTTCAAAGTGATAAATCTGAGTAAATGTAATGAAAAGTGACAACTTCTAAATTCATTGTAAAAAAAAATTAATGTCATTTAGAATTTAGCTTTCTTTTAAAAAGTTCTTTAGTTATTACCCTTTCCAACGATATGCTATATGACAGAAATTATTCATCAGGGGTCGACATAAGAGATACTTTGTTGCCTAGGGTCAAGATTATGAAAATGCATTTTTTTATGTCAGGTTGTTTTTATTTAGTTTAAATTACAAAATTTGCTCAAATTGGCCGCCTCCACACCTTATGAATGCACGATACCTTTTTCTAATTTCTGTGGTAGTGGTTAGAAGCCGCATTTCTTCTTGAATTTTTACGAAAGCGGTGTTGATTCGTGACACATTACCAACGAACGGTACGAGAACATTTAGACAATGCATTTCCCAACTCGTGGATTGGTAGAGCTGGCCCTATTCCATGGCCAGCACAGTTCCCAGATCTGACACCCCTGGATTTCTACGTATGGGGACGTGCAAAAGAATTAGTGTATGCAACAGAGGTGCCCAAAAAAGAAATTTTAGTGGAACGAAACAACACCGCATTCGTAAAAATTCAAGAAGAAATGCGGCTTCTAACCACAACCACTGAAATTAGAAAAAGGTGTCGTGCATGCATAAGGTGTGGAGGCGGCCAATTTGAGCAAATTTTGTAATTTAAATTAAATAAAAACAACCTGACATAAAAAAATTCATTTTCATAATCTTGACCCTAGGCAACAAAGTATCTCTTATGTCGACCCCTGATGAATTATTTCTGTCATGTAGCATATCGTTGGAAAGGGTAATAACTAAAGAACTTTTTAAAAGAAAGCTAAATTCTAAATGACTTTTACTTTTTTTTACAATGAATTTAGAAGTTGTCACTTTTCATAACATTTACTCAGATTTATCACTTTGAAAGCTCAGAAGTTTTTTTGTTGATATGAATTGTAACAAGTAATAATTTATTTAGAATGAGAATACATTGCAGAATACAAGCATAATTTATTTTGTGGTATTACAACCACAAACGAAAAAGTTACGACGATTTAAGGGTAAGATTTCGGGTGGTTTTCAAAAAAACTGAAAAATAACATATCTAGACTACCGTGACACTTAGGACATAGGGTCTACCGGGGAAAACTAGCGCATGACCCCCCAACCTCCCAAAAAATCATGTCGGTCCATGTGCCAAACACCCTGTATAATATAAATAAAGTGTGTAAAAAACTCACGCGTGGTCCTCATAGAGAGCAGTATCGCCAGGATGACGTAGTGCAGGTGCGGCAGCGCGGGCCCCTCCGCGAACAGGAAGCCCCACAGCTGAGGCAGCTCGGCGCGGGGGAACTCCCGCCCGAACAGCAGCCGCAGCCATCGACTGTGCACCAACATTAGCTTTTACATTTATTTATTTCTCCTAAGACGAAGACTCTTTACAGCGCAGAGCGGTAAGAATAATCTACGCCCCAACTATCACCATTCTCCTAAGACTAAGACTCATAAGACTCTTTACAGTGCAGAGCGGTAAGAATAATCTACGCCCCTACTATCACCATTCTCCTAAGACTAAGACTCATAAGACTCTTTACAGCGCAGAGCGGTAAGAATAATCCACGCCCCTACTATCACCATTCTCCTAAGACTAAGACTCATAAGACTCTTTACAGCGCAGAGCGGTAAGAATAATCTACGCCCCTACTATCACCATTCTCCTAAGACTAAGACTCATAAGACTCTTTACAGCGCAGAACGGTAAGAATAATCGACGCCCCTACTATCACCATTCTCCTAAGACTAAGACTCATAAGACTCTTTACAGCGCAGAGCGGTAAGAATAATCTACGCCCCTACTATCACCATTCTCCTTAGACTAAGACTCATAAGACTCTTTACAGCGCAGAGCGGTAAGAATAATCGACGCCCCTACTATCACCAAGGATCTTGAGCTACTAAGCATACGCCGAAATATCGGTGCGCTTTGCGTCTTTTACAAGATTTTTTATGGGGAATGCTCTGAAGAATTATTCAATGTGATCCCGGCATCATCTTTTTATAACCGAACGTCTTGCAAATGCGACGGGCTCATCCGCATCTGGCGTATGCGTGGAGGTCCCACACAGTACGCTTCACTCGCTCGTTCCTGCAAGATGTGGAATGAGCTCCCGTCTGGTGTTTTCCCACTATGTTTCAATATGGGCGTGTTTAAGAGGAAAGTTAAGGGCTTCCTAACAGGTAGGCAACGCTTCTGTAACACATAACATAGTGTTGCAGTTGTCTATAGGCAACGATGACGAGTAGTAGAGTTCTTTGTGATAGAGCTCGTCCGGGGAAGGACTACCACCATACCTATTTCTGCCGCCAAGCAGTAATGCTCGCATTGCTGTGTTCCGGTGTGAAGGGTATGGTTTCCGGTGAAATTACTGGCACGTGAGGCTTTCGATCTTAGCCTCAAGGTGGCAACCCGCGAGTGATACCTCTGGTATTGCAAGCGTCCATAGGCTGCGGTAACCGCTTACCATCTTGTGGGCGTTATATTTATATGACTGGGTACCACAATTTTTTTTTTATATAACTGAAGTGGCAACCAAGCGTACGGCCCACAAGATAGTAAGCGGTTACCGCAGCCTATGGACTCTTGCAATACCAGAGATATCACTCGCGGGTTGCCACCTTGAGGCTAAGATCGAAAGCCTCATGTGCCAGTAATTTCACCGGAAACCATACCCTTCACACCCGAACACAGCAATGCGAGCGTTTTTTTTTTTCATTTTTTTTTATTACTGCTTTGCGGCAGAAATAGGTATGGTGTACATTTACGCTATTTTGTACTTTGTTTAATTTTGTATTTACTGGTACCCTTATACATGTGTAACTATGGCAATAAATGTTATCTTAGATAATGTAATGAATGTACGCACATGCCGAACAGCTCCATAGATATATTGGCAGCGGCCATGTGCGCCGCCAGCTCGGGGTCGAGCGGCTCGAGGTACTCCTGTCTCACCCGCTCCAAGTACCGCGTCACTTCGTTTGGATTCTGCAATTAAGATTATCATCAATTCATTGTGAATATGCATAATGACTATAGCTGAAAAGCAAAACAATCGTATTAAACTGCCATTACACGCCACCCAAACCAGCTGGCATCTCAGCTAACACAAGCAGGCTACCACAAACGGCTCAAACGACATGACGTCCAAACGCTAGACCTGCGGCACTAGCTGAATCTAAGGGATTGTGCACCAAGAGTGGAGCACAGGCCACAAGACACCACATCCCACAACACATCTGCTTATAGTCGCAAGACTGATTGCAGATTAACCCAGAGAAAAAAAAAAAAAACTACCATTACCGATGTCATAGATAATATTATAATTTGTAAACTTAGTATAAGATTGTTAAATAAAGGCTTTTGAAATTGAAATCGAAATTAAAATGCATAATCAAGAATCAATAAAATCACGTCTTTACCTTTTCGTCTGTTTTTTATCTTGTAATGGATTTCCGCAAAGTAACGCCTGAATCTATCAATTGGCTAGTATTCAATATAAAAAAATATCTGGTATATTCTATCAAATACATGGGTCCCTTTTAGTTTGGGCAGCGGAGGAGGTTGAACCCGCTACCTCCCGCTTCTCACCGAGCAGTCGCTCCACCGTGCCACCGAGGTCGGTACTTACATGTGTAGTTCTAGATGGAGGCAGGCGGCCACAGGAGGTCGGCACCGCCTCGCCAGTACTGTAGTACCTCTCTAGACCCTTCATCACTGCGCTGAACAGCATACTGACAAACAAACAGTATTCAAAGTAAAGTATTATATATAAAAATATCTTTATTCAAGATCATTTTGAAACGTCTACGAGTGAGGCTGCGTTTCCACCAGAGATGTGCGAGGATGTGTAGCGAGGGATGTGTTTGTTAGGAACCAATAGAATCACTTCATTTACCTAACCTCGCTCTGACTATTTTTTTTTTTAAATAATACTGGACAATCCACACTGCATCATCTAGCCTACCTTGGGCTAGATGATGCAGCTGCTGTTAAACAGAGCTGTATTATGGGTACTAGATGACTGATATATATTTAATACAATACAATACATAGATAGATATTTTTTATTATACATAGAAAACACCCAGAACACCCGGAACAAATATTTGCAGATCCTACAAACCTTTGTCCCAAGGCGGGAATCGAACCCGCAACCTCCGCGTCGCAGGCGGACCTTCGCCCACCGCGCCACATTTGGTCGTCACTTCAATGAAGTGATTCTATTCATTATCCTAGCTTGTAAGACGTTTCAAAGTGATCCTTGTGATTTAACTGAATAAAGCTGATTTGATTTGATTTGATTAATAAAAATACTCACTAGCTGTCGTGCTCCAAATAATCCTCTTCTAGGATAATGCTTAGTTTTTCACTGAAACAAAGTAAGTAATAGGCATGATGACAGTAACCAATAATCATTAAAATCACGCCTTTACCTTATGAAAAAAGATTCAAGGAATTAAAAAACCATATTTCTTTTTACATTAGATGCGAGATTGATAATATTTTTAATGAAATATAACTACAAAATACAGCAATCCGCCATAAAAGGTTGAACACCGATCAGGAGCATCTAGGCTCTTGATTGGCGGTATCAAAAATATTGTAGAATTTTTAACCTTATTGCTAATATTTTAAATATAATAATTTAATTTTTAAATTTTAAACTGACATGATGACGTCACCGCTGTCACTCCGCGACTCAGCGCGTTTTAGCGTGAATTTTAAAATTCAAATATCAATCGCATTTTTTAACTACGAAACCAATAATTTCTGGAATAATAGGTTATTTATTGCCTAAAGTCGATACTTCTGAATACAATAGAACAGTTTTTCAAAATCAGTCATCATGACTATTCTATTATATATTGTATTGTAAATAGTTCTAACATATGCAAAAGATGCATTTTTTTTTAAATCTGTGACCAGCTGACTAGCGCGGTTTCTTATTTTTTTCGCTATTTTTCTAGAATTTCTCACCGTTTAAACCTTCTCTGGGCTCCACGGCTTATGTTTCCCATCACTAAAATACATTTGTGTGTAAAATACAAAATGTTATACGCTCGGTTTCTATACAAATCGATGAACTCTTTCATTCTACATAAATATAGTTCTGTGATGCGAATAGTATGATTAGCTTAAAATTGTAATTATTTGTTGCGTAATATAACATTTATCAGGCTAACCTAATATTTTTACATACACTCACTCATACTACTTAAATATAGTTTTGTGGTGCGATTAGTATGATTCGCTTAAGTATAACAGGTGTAATTATTCGTTGCGTAGAATATGTATAAGGTCATTCATTATCAACCTGCCAAACTTAAGGGGTACCATACATTAAAAAAAAATGTATAATGTTATTTTTTTTATACATTTAAAAAAAAAAAAATCTAATTAATCTTAATTCTATATATTATAATAATTAGCGCTCGGCACGTGTCATTGACCCGCGAGTCAATGAAACGCGGGTCTATATCCCGCGCGTCCTTGACCTGCGCGTGTCAATGACCCGCTACGGGGCTCAAATATTTCATTATTACGCCGCTTATCCCGATTTCCAAGAATGATAAATATTTTTTTTTTCTTATGTGTGGAACCTATACTTTAAGTTTGGCAGGTTGATAATGAATGACCCTGTATAACGTTTCGGCTAACCTAATATTTTTAGGTGCAAAGTTCCTGTCCAGATAGAGCTCGAACAGCATCGGAGCCAGTATCTCGTGCATGCCTTGCCTGTAGCCGATGTACGCGTGCGTGCGTGCCCAGTGAAACAACACGCGTACCTGTGAATAACACCCTTATTATTCAAACTATAAAAATAAAATTCAAAATCTCAAGGATCTTTTTGAAACATTAAGCTAGGTCATCATGACAGCCTTCTAATGTTCCCACTGTTGGGACACTGGCCTACTCATCCACCACGCGGACCCAATGCGGATTGGTGGATGGCACATGTCTTTCGAATTTTTAGTTCTTGCACATGCAGGTTTCCTCACGATGTTTTCCCTCACCGTATGAGAGCACTGGCATTGCGCACATAAATTTTTCGAACAGAAAAATCCATTGGTGCACGACCGGGTTTGAACCCACGACCTTAGGATCGGAAGGCGGGGTCACTACCACTAGACCACCGGTGCTCACCTGTGCTAAAGCTAGGTGAATTGTATTCCTTACGCCAGTTCCACGCGCCCCAGCCTAGAAGAATCTGGCGAGAATCTATCACTTTTTAGCATGACCCTTGCTATTTTTATGGATGTCGATTATAGTTGGAGAAAATTCGTCCCAACCTTGTATCATCTAATGTTGATAAAATAATTAGTAATTAGTTAGGAGTTCTTTGGCGCTCGTCGGAAAGAACTACCACCATACCTATTTCTGCCGCCAAGTAGTAATGCTCGCATTGCTGTGTTCCAGTTCGAAGGGGAATAGTTTCAAGCATACATAGGTAACGATAACTGCTTACCATCAAGTGGGCCGTACGCGTGGTTGCCTGCCACTTTAGTAGTATGAAAAAATGTACGCAATGACAGTGCAAAAATGTACGCAATGACAGTGCAAAAATGTACGCAATGACAGTGCAAAAATGTACGCAATGACAGTGCAAAAATGTACGCAATGACAGTGCAAAAATGTACGCAATGACAGTGCAAAAATGTACGCAATGACAGTGCAAAAATACGGTGAAGAAAAACATCGTGAGGAAACCGACATGTATAAGAACTAAAAATTCGAAAGACATGCGCCATCCACCAATCCGCATTGGGTCCGTGTGGTGGATTAAGACCCAATCACTCTCGCTCGACAGTATGCCAGTGTCCCAGCAGTGGGAACATTTGAAAACTGCCATGACGATGATTTTTTTCGTTTTTTACCATCAAATCTTGCACACTCTTCTCCCTGAAGTACAGTTCATCAGGGAAAGTTCTGACCACATCTTGCAGAATCAGATTCTTGAGCTCATTGTCACAGAAGTGTTGCTTCCAAGCACTCTGCAAATAACACACCGGAATTATATCAAATCTGAAAGGAGCAGTAATTTTTTGAAAAAACAAAAATAGACTCCTAAGTAAAAAAAATTCAATGGATTATTTTAAAAAGTTACGTTCATGTCTCGTGGAGGCGTCTTTGTATTACGTCTTTTCTGTGTGGCCAGCCCCTAATGGTAGTGACCCCTTAACATTATGTAAGTTTAATTTTTCTTCTTTATATTAAAATTAATTGCTGTGCGTTAGTCTCGGTAAAACTCGACAACGGCTGGACCGATTTGGCTAATTTTGGTATTGAAATATTTGTAGGACTCCAGGGAAGGTTTAAACGGTGAGAAAATACGGAAAATTACCGCGAGTTAAACCGCGCGGGGCAGTTAGTAATTTTTATATAAATTTACCTCATCATTCTGAGAAAGTGGATCATCACCAATTACTGTTCTAGGATCCATAGACAGTTTCGCCTTCAAGTCATTATAGAATGTCCTATGAGTTTTGATGCTGAAAAATAAGCAAAACAAATATTTTTATAGATCCAATGACATGTCGATCTTTGCGTCGCGGCGGGCAATTGCTAGCTGTGGCGCAAAAGGTGCTGCTTCGATATCCACTTTCAGGCAATAGGAAGGCAAAAAGGAAATATGTATTTTTATATTTTTGTTTGTTACGAATAAAATCAAAAACCACTGGTCTGATTTCAGAAAAATCTTTTACCATTATAATTCTACATTATCCCTGAGTAACATAGGCTATATTTATTAATAGCGACCCGCCTCGACTTCGCACGGGTGCCGGGTGAAGCTAGGACGGACTGCTAGTCTATGGTATTGAATTGTATAAAGTATATTAATCATCTAGTACCCATAACACAAGCTCTGCTTAGCTTGGGGCTAAATGATGCTGCGTGGATTGTCCAGCATTGTTATTTACCTCGTCACAAGATCACCATTCGGTGGGGGAACTGCTTGCAGCATGATGGCCCAGGCGAGAGTCCGAGGACGGGGCACCCTCAGCTCTATCGCTGCAGTCCTTAACTGCTCTAAGCTCCATGCTGGCTCCTCTAATCTAAAAACAACATTGTCCTTGTTCATGACATAAGAATGACAAGGATAGGCAATACTTAGCAGCCTGTTTAAATGACAGTTAATATAAATAAGGTCTGTGCTTATTAGCCTTCTGAAGGTCGCCATTACCATATGATTGCAGGCAAGCTTGTTTGAGTGCATTTTATAGAATGTTATAACAATGTTAGTTAATTATTCAAAAGAATAGGTATCTTGGTTTTTCTTATGACAACAAGTGACAAGACGATCAAGCCTGATGTTAGGCACCACGCCTGACCATAATAGATGCAGTGCCACCAAAAGCTTTAAGTTTTTAAGTTCTGCGTGGCAGAGCACTTCGCTCATCACCCTGAGGAGTTGCTAACTCTCTTTTGCTCAATAATTTCACTTGCTACAGTGCCTTTCAAACCTGAACACAGTAATGCTTACACACTAATGCTTGCAGATAGAATATTTGGCACTGCTGTGGTACCTATGATCTATGATGTTGCATACATAGGCTACGGTAACCGCTTACCATCTAGTGGGCCGTACGCTTGGTTGCCACTTTAGTGATATAAAAATAAAAAAAATATATACAAAATTAACAATAGAAATTTGAGTAATTGTGTAATTTGCCACTTACATGCTGAGCCGCATAGGCCTTCTTATTATTGATAGTTCCATGCTCAATAACTTCACAGAACTAATTGTGTGACCTAGGTTAGTTACAATTGTATTGTGTTGCAGAGGTCACATCAACTGTGGGACACTTATTGCATTTTATTATTGACTACTTACCTACTTAACTTATTGTCATTGCAATGTTGTTTGTTTTTCTTTGTTATTTTAATGATAACAACTTGTACTTACTGATAGTCTAGATCGTCGGCGCTGCTAGTAGACGTACTTGGCGAATTATTCTCTGCCTGTTGAATGTTAATTAGATAAGCACAAAATATAATTTTAAAAAACCTTAGAAAACTGTTTTTTTTCAAGGAAGCTCACCATTTTAGCTGTAATACGATCACATCATCATGTCATTGAAGCTCTAGCAGTTTGGCGCCTAATCAGCACTACATAGATAAACAAAATATTTTCTTGATCACCACAAGTTTTTGTAGATTCAGCTTGTTATTTTATTGAATGTTATAGCGACATTATTATTTTTATTTTCAAATGAAAATTATGGATGGAAAAAAGTAAAAATCAATCGGCCAGCAGCCGTTCGTAATCGTTCTAATATTTTTTTTGGCGTCTGTATATCTGTCAATTTAGACAATTTGCCAATGTTAAGTAATCGTCGCACGGCTAAAAGAAACGTAGACCAAAATATTTAAAGAAATGGTGACCTCGAGTCTTCTGAAGAGTTTTCTGAGTCAAACCATCATTAGAATTATTTATTACGTAAAATTATTATTTTGATTAAATAACAATACACATAGAACGTGTTGGTTTGACGTGTCGTGTGGTTACGCGTCAGAACAACGAACGGTATCGTATAATTATTCCTCACAACTCGTTAGTCTAATAAGCAAGGAAGATAACTATCCTTACTCGTGAGCTGACTAACGAAATTTACTCTGTGCTGACAAGTGGACGCAAGCAACCAACAACCAACAATGACTGACTGATGTTTCTGATTCTGACTCACACACACACACACACACACACACACACAGTCATCTAGGGCATCCTATTGGTTGTTGATTTCAGATAGACTCAAAGCCCGATCCCCGATCCGTCTTTTTATAAGGCTTTGAACGCCCAAGATTCAAAATTCTTCTCCCCACTTTCCGGAACGAAATACTATTTTTTTAATCACAGTTCACAGTCGTTCATTTTGTTTGCAACTCAGCAAACAAAGTTTCTCTGTTAACAAAGGGTCAGTAACTGACGCCAAATGAAGTCAGTACTGACTTTGAGAACTTTCTCTGTTTACAAAGGGTCAGTACGCGAAGTCAGTACTACTGACCCAACAGCGTTTACATTAGGTCAGTAGTGGGTTGAGTCAGCACTGACTCAATGTAAATCATACTTTAGTTTACCACAGAATATCCTACAAATCTACAAACAATATCTTTTTAGATAATCTGTGGTGCGGTAATCTCTCTCTCTCTTTTGCGAGAATTCTGGTAATTCCTCGCATTTTCGTGAATTTTCGAGTTTCTCTAAACTTTTTAATCATTTATTCAGTCAATTCAGTGATAGTGCTGGCTGAAGTCAATGTGTTCTATAATAATTTAATCGACGCCTCCAAGATGGCTCACAAGTCGTTAACCGTTATGGGTCGGCTACGCGGGGTGAGATCCCAAACGCTCCCCATCTCGACGCGATGACCGCACTCATCGGCGGGAACCATGATCGCCAATCTGCCACTGCTGTTCGCCGGTGGGCATCCGGTGGCGCTCATGAACTTTTCCGCGGCTGAGCTGGAGAAGTTTATCACGTTCATGGTAACATGTTCTCGGGGGCACGACATGGTTGGCGACGTCGTCCGGCCAGAATGGTGGCCGACGGACGTTCCCTTTAGTCACCCGTTCGTGCAGCCGGATGTGGTGCCTGCGAATTGGACTGAATGGCTGAAAAATTTGGTTAGGAAGTGCTACTCCTTTCACAACAGCTCATTCCTTCTAGTGTTCTCGGCCCAGCTAGCCCGTTACCCGCGCAAGCGCCTGCGGTTTGTTGACAACCTGGATGACACCACATCTCTCTACCTCAAGCCCTCTGGACGACTTCTTGTAACATTTAGGAATCTGAACTTGTACTATGACAAGGATGCAGCAAATTTAGATGAACCTATAGTTATTGATGATGCAATAGTTATTGATGATATAGACACAGATATTCCTGTAAAATCTGCTAATATTTACTTGTGTGACAACTGCGATAGCCACTTTGATAATATAGAAACTCTCAACCTGCACGAGAGACTATGCAATAATACCATTCCAACTGGTAACTGCAATGGTGGACTTCCAGATTTCTTATCTGCTCTAAAGTTGTTGCCAGTTTTAGATTTGAAGAAGGAACAAACAGACTCTGGTAATGGTGGCGATAGTAAAATGAAGAGTGTGAGAACTGCAGCAAATGTTGACAGAGGTCCTCCATATCCATTCTCATCTCTGGCTTACACCAAGCATATTAAAAACCACATACAGAGAGATACAACATATTCAAGAGAGCGAGTCGAACGATACTGCTGCACAACCTCCCTTCCTAGTAAAATTGTAGCTAATAAATTAAAAAATCAGCAGTTTCCTGTGAGATACCGCCGGCCTATAGATTATTGGCATCGGAAACATGTGTTCCCTGAACAGAGGAAAAAGAAGATACTTGATGTAAATGCACAACTTTTCTATCTAAAATGTAGAAGAATAACTGTTGATGTTGAGAGAATGTCTTTGGCTAGCATGCAGAGTTATATTGACAAACTGAAACAGGAGGCTGAAATCAAGAAGAAAAACATGGAGGACAAAGACATTATATTTGTTGATATGGGTTGTGAGTCTGCTGATGTGGAGTTTAAAAATTTTGATCCATTGAAACAATTGAATGGTGAATGTGAAGTGATTGACCTGTGTTCAGATGATGAGAGCTCGGTTAATGATGTAAATGAGGTGAATGAGAACTGTGATCCTCGTGCGGGGGTTACGTGTGTGATGCGGGGTGGTGCAGTCCTCCGCCGCACGGCAGCGACGCCCCAGGCCCTGCCCTCCGAGCCCTGCGGCGCACGCCAGCGTCCTCTGCCCTCCGCGATCCTCCAACCCCACCCTGTGCTTCTAATCACGCGCCTGAACAATTTACAGACTATTTCGCTAGAATGACTCCATTCTGTATTAATTATGATAAGGTATGTACATTGATGATAATTATTTATTATTTCACTATAATTAAAATTTTAATGTTCATAAGTACCTCTTATTATGTTTTATTGATTGTTCTTTCTCAAGATTGACGTTTGCTCGTGAATTCGACGCCATCTTGTCGACCCACTGACGGCGCCATTTTGACTACCAATAATATACGCGCCATATTGTTATGTATAGTTCGCACGGCGGATCTAGGCTTCCGTGAAGTTTGCCGTTTGTGATGAGCAAAGACAATTTAGTTCGAATAAGCTCCATTGCGCATCGAAACGACTAACTTCACTACGGCCAAGATCCGCCGTGCGAACTATACCTACGTACATAACAATATGGCGCGTTTTTTATTATTTATTTATTTATTTTAATAATAGACGACCAGCTTTCGCTGATGTGTCTATGTCACAGTGTTGAAAAGTTGAAAGTTTGTGTATATTTCTTATTTTAGGAAGAAATATAGGTATACTTAGGCATTTTACAACTACGTATGTCATATCCAGTTATATCTTACTACGAAATAATGCTCGGCTAGATCCACCCATAAATATGGAACGCTTTCATTTGAAGTTTCGCGTGGAGCACCCGAAGTTGGAGCCTAATTTGGTAGGTAAGTAATACGTACCTTGTGTGCGTAAGTGGCATATAATTACAGTTGAAAAATGAGTACCTATATTATTGAATAATATAGGTACTCAGAGGAAACCCATTTTGTGAATAATCAATGTAGGCGTTTGCTCCTTGACCAAACTTAGTACCTATAATAGGTATTGATTAAGTCAACTCTAAATGGAATTGCAAGATGCAACCAAAGACATCGAGAAATTGGCTCACACACTTGCGAGACCATAGTAGCTGATCCATGTGTGGGTTATCCTGCAATAACTCGTAAAGAAATGAACCTTAACTTGCTAATAACAAGTCTTATTTTGCCAGACAACGCGTGGTAATATGATCTCAATGCTTTGCTTATATTATCCAGTTACAGAGCACAGACCCAGAGTTTCTAGAAAGCGTCACACTAGAAGCAATAGAGGTTAACTCATTATAGTACCTATGTTCATTTTAAAGTTGTGTGGTCTCTTCTTTCTTTCGTTCGGAATCTCTTTCAAACTGTGAAAGTAAAAAAAAACTCATTCTTATTCGTTTTTCGTTTTATAACAAGAGAGCTGAAAATATACATTTAAATTTTACTCATATCTCTTCATTGGCTATTCTATGATGCGAGTTGAGGGGGCGACGGCTTTCCTCGTCCGAGCCGTAAATAACTTCTTCGTCTGAGTCGTTGATCATCGAAAATGCGGGGTTGTCCTTTGTGATAGCCGTTTCTGAAACAAAATGGCGGATGTTACGCAGTTCATCAATCATAGGTAGAAACGCAGGATTCGATCCAGAGACGCTTTGTCGTAATATTAAACAGAGTGCGCAATAAGCATGCGCATGCGCAATTTTATGCCCACGCAATATATGTATTCGCCTCTATTATCTACCTTCGTACCTATACTGCCTTGTGGTGGTGCAAATAATTGTTCATTTTTATAACACTATAGAAAACATGCATGTGCACAAGGACACAACACACAGGCTATGAATAGAGGACCACAGGAAAATCAGTATTTTTTATCTAATCCATCACCTGATTCTCAAATTGTAGACTACGGGTTGGTGTTTTTATTTATCTTGTGACCGTATTATCTTGTCTTCCTAATTACGGTTTCGTTCACCCTAATGAAATTGGTCTGATTCTACCTCGAGGTCATTTCTATTTGATTGTTAGTAATTGGCTCACTTGCTTACCTACTTCTATTTAAAAATGTTAGTGTTAGATATGTTATTTTTGTAACCTCGCAAAATGCCTCTCAACACTCTCGCATAATTTCGGCGAAATTCAATGCTGCACATCAAGCACAACATATTATGTGGCTCCCACAAGTTTGCTTTTCAGTTGAACATCATCATCAATCTCTATTAGTCCTCTGCACGGCACGGCTTATAACAATCGTTTCGCTATATCTTTCTCATAGCTGTATTTTGACTTATTAATCCCTATTGTTTAAAGCCTTACACAAAGAGCCATATATCTTGATTATGCGCTTGAATGGACTTTTTCAAGTTGAATGCAGGTTTTTAATTTCAATTCAAGTCTTATCTTGATAATCAATTCATCAGCCTTCCGGCTGATGAATTGATTATAACTTCGCTCATCATATATTGCAGCTCAAAACTGTTCCTGACTTCTTCGAAGGACAACTATGTTACGCTAGCCTTTATAATCGAGGCCTGACTGTAAACGCGGATGTATCTTACCATGTATATTTCCTCCTCCCGGCGAGAACAGATACGCCAGAATGTACAGCTTGAAATTAAACAGGCCATAGAGCGCCATGAAGGGCGCTGAAGTATCGTAGTGGATCTTTGGCTGCGAAGCCCAGTGGTCTTGCAGCGCTGCCGGGCCCCAGCCGTGCAGAGCCAGGATAGTGGTGATGGAAGATACTGTCGCTACCACTATGGAGATGCAGCGGAGACGGATATCTATAAAAATAATAGGTATCGTGAAACTCCTTTACGAGGAACTGAGATATCGTTTTCTAAATAAGTATTGTTATGTTGGCTACCCAGGGCTAACCCTGACCTATTTAACACTTGCACGAAGATTCTTTGTGCTGTGCTTCGCGAATTTTCGATCTCCGTCGAAGATCATGGAATAGGTCTCAAGCATTGATTTAAGCCTCAGGTCAAAGAAAATGTATGCTCACCGAAAAATGGCATATTCCGAAGATCGCTGTACGCTTTTATTATCAACACTAGTAAATATAGGAAGTATAGCGTGACGGCACAGAAGAACATTATCTTAACGACCTGAGAACAAAACATGTCAATTAGAGAAATGTTTACCCACTGGCTTGACGATTAAACAAGCCAGTAACAGTCTAGCCTGGCTCTCGAGTGTTCGAAGTATCAATCTTACAAATAAAAACTTAAAAACTAGGTACCTATTCAAACTTACGGGATAATTTGGATTCATCATGTAATTGAAAGTAGGATCGTAGTACGCGTAGTATTTCTGCCATATTGTGATGATAAAGGCTGGTGTCCACACAAGCCCTACTATTATCACCTTGATCAAGTAGAAGGATAGAAAGCCTCTTTCATTCTGCAACAAAGAACCCAATCAGTTCACTCATCACTGTTCGCCAGACAAATAGTTGCCCGTTTGTAGCACTGTTACTCTAGAAACGCACCCCGCGGGAATACGCCCTTTTTAAATTTCTATTCAGGTATTAAAAAAATAGAAAAAAAGGCTTCTCGCCTCGTGTAGTTCTATTTCAATAATATAATAAATCCTACTGTACCTACTTATAATTCGATGATGTCATCGCCGGCTCTAGGGGCAATAGTAGCTGAACTGGATCGCAGCAGGTTTACTGACCTGTCTTAGTCCATGGTACAGTGCTAGCCAGGATAGCATCACGAATGCGAGAAAAGTGCTTTGAAACAGTGTGTCCATAAGCGGCGCGAAGCAGCTGCTTGACACCAGCCGCAACGGGAATAATGGATCTGGGAATTGGAAACGGCTCCCTGGTCATGTAAGTCTATTGCTGTCGAATCGCTGTCGATCGCTTGTCGATCCCTTACATGTAAGGTAAGCACTGTAGGTGTGAAATAACGATAGACTTACTTACTTAATTAAATAATCATAATAATCATTAAAGCGGTCGCAGAAAGTTGGTGGTTGCTGAAGGATCGAGTTCGGTCGTCATGGCACTCTTGGGCTTATATTCTAAGCTCTTGGGCATGTGTCTAGCAGTGGACGGACGTCTTTTAATGGCTGCTATCAGTCGGTGCCGTTCGCTAAACTTTACGCAGAATGCGTTCTTTTTGCAATGAGCGAGAAATTGGATTAGTTTTAAAGGCGGAAGTCTTTTTTTTATCACTAATATTTTATAGTTAATACCTACTGATTTGTTTCTTACCGTTATACAGAAGGAGCAATGGTAGCAAAATTGATAGCCACTTTTGCTCAATTGCCCAGTCGTGAGTGGAGAACTTTCTTAGCGAATGAGCAAACCAACACTGAAAATTACATAAACTTTAGGCAGGGATAGGCATACTAACAACACAAAGACCTGCAGAATACTCGCTATCAAAGTGTAACCGTTTTAATGGAGTCTGAACCGACTCAGATCAGTTTTCGGCTCCATAGTGCAAAACTTACATAGGAGAGTAAACAACATTAATTTATGGCTCTACATTTGGGGAAAATGTCAATCCATTGCAGTATTATTCATGCTCTTGTGAGCATCTTTAGGCGACCGTTTACATGCCACTTACACGGATAGTATTTGGGCTTCATCTGCAGGGGAAACTCTTAACCTAATTGTCTAACGGTCTATCTATGCCTTCTGTGTAGTAAACAAACACTTTTATATAAGGTTGTAGGTCAAGAACTAGGATCTCTAGTAGGTGAAGGTCAAGAAACTTACTGCAATTGTGAATGTCGTCAGTAGAAAAATGAATCTGAACCACGTTTCCATTTGCGTAAACGCTGGGTTGTATGTTTTAAACTGAAACAAATTTGTAGGCCAAAATCAAGGAGTGATCGTAGACGGACAATGGTGGTACCTACCACATGTTAAGGTACTACTACTAAATGGTGGTACCTACTACATATTAAGGTTTACATTAGGTATCTAGGTTAGGTATAAAATACCCATGAAACTAATTGAGCCATCTAAAGAATAACTATCTATAGACAGCTCAAATGTGAGTCTTCCTTGATCTACCGTCTTGTCTGCGGCAAAAACGTCAGCTAAAGTTCAATCATTTATTTGCTAGAATACATATTTCAATATTTTTACATACTAGGATCTTAAAGCTATGCTAGTCAATGTATTCAGCCTGCATGCAAGCGTGCAAATATTAATCTGTCATTTTACCTAATCACACCAAATTCAAAGACTTTCCAAGCTAAAATAAACTTACTCATAACTGAAGACAAGATAAGTATAGGTACTCACAAAGAACACAATCTCTCTGATGTAGTATCTCTTATGAAACTCCCTCAGTCCGTAAAGGTTGATGTTGAGGATGTAGTGCGTGTACTCGAGCGCTCCGAGATGGATCGCCATCACTTCCTCGCACGTCTGCTTCTTGCATTTCAAATGCTGAGTTCTGTAAGAGGTTTGAGTTATTTGGTTTGGTGTTAAGAGCTGGTATAGTACATCCTGTGGGCAGACGAGATCGCGAAGGACGAGACGAGAAAACGAGAAACCTGGACGAGGCAAATCAATAACAAGGAGGAAAGAAAAGGTTGGCCGTTGCTAAGTGTGAGGTACTAATATCTATTCTGTGGTGTAAGTTAAATATTTATTTACACGAAAATATTTAAAATTAAAGTAAAAAAGCATGACATGCATTGTTAAACTAATTGTCTGACGTGACTTTATTTATATATCTATCTAAGAGCATTGGTGGTCTAGTGGTACTGCCTCGCCGTTCGATCTTAAGGTCGTGGGTTCGAAACCAGTCGTGCATAAATATGCGCAATGCCAGCGCTCCAAACGGATACAGACAGATATGAAAATATCGTGAAAAAACCGGCGTGACATGCCATCCACTAATCCTCATTGGGTGCGCGTGGTAGATCATGACACACTCTTCAACTCTTGCATTAATATTTGTTCTGTGCTCTCTAGGCCAGTGTCCAGGAGTGGAAACATTAGAAGGCTGTGATGATGATAGCAGGTATCTAAGTGATTTCTGGAGTTGAACTGCTTTACCTGTTGGTCGCTTCACTCTCAGGTACAAGATTAATAGTAGTGTGGTCTCCTAGCACCCCGTCCACTGATATGCTAATTTGGAAACTCTTGTCGAAGATCTCCTCTGAAATTAACCATAAATCAAAAAATGTGAGAAACCAGAGTATTTCCGAAGAGATATTTCTTCATCAACTAGAAAACTTGGTCCCGGCTTTTTCAAAGTGGTTAGGCCATGACAGAAGCCTTCGGGCGGCCTAGAAACTCTGTCACCAGAGTTGGCCACTGACTCATACGAACTTACTTACTTAGTAGGAAATCGGTTCATCCGTTCAGGAGTTACGATGCTGACAGACAACACCTCTCTTTTTCGTCGGGGGTAATGATGCGAGTGAGGCATATTGAACGCTTGTAATAAGTACCTACCAAAACCCAGCAGCAAATCGCTCGTTGCCATCCTGAGACGTACTTAGGTACCTACCTAAATCAAAGTCTCATGTGCCAGTAATTTCACCGGCATTTCGGCTCCTTTGCCCTAGCCCTAGATTATCAAGGTTAAATGAAAATACCATAGCAACCGGCCGACGGCATTGCGAAAACCGACCTTGGCCCGAGCTACTTGCATTGCAAATTTACTAAAAGCCGTCACGACGCTTCCATAACGCGCGCGCGGGTCATCATCCTCTCATGGAGGCAGTGACCCTTGCCACGTCACAAGCAAGTTCTATCGCCCTTAGCTGTAGAAAATTTCCATGGTAAGTAAAGTAACTATACAGGGTGTAATCGTTAAGTGTGCACAGGCGATTATTCCGTAACTATTGCAGATATCAAAAAACTTTAAACTGATATCGAAAGTACTTTACCTAATGAGTAAAATGACATTAATAACTTTTTAAAAATAAAACGAGAAATATCCAAAAAAAATACATTAATCACTCCCATACATTTAGTATGAGATAGTAGAAAGGTTTTAGTTTCCTTATTTTAAGTGGAATAGTACCTACTCATTTTACCCTTGTCATTTTATAATTATGTACGATATGAAGGTATTAATGAATTTCAAGTAGATACACGTGTAGATTAATTATCTTACCACTTCAAATTTATAATAAACCTTGTTTCAATATTGTATTGATTTGAACTAGCTGAAAAGCAACATACTAAATAAAAACAAAAAGAAAGATACTCTTTGGTGTTCGTTCTAAATTCAAATTCTTTATCGCGGGTTCTCGTTCCCGCCAATTTATTGTATTTTTCAATTTGCGTTAATAATCGTGATTGTTGCATTTATTGATTGAAAAATGGCATATTCCAATACAGAAAAGAGGGACATGTTAAAAATGTACTACAAACATGATTGTAACAATAGGGCGGCCATTATCGCCTACAGAAGAGAGTACCCAGATAGAGAAGTTCCTTCTGGTACGTATTTACGTAAGTTGGATAACAATTTGATAAATTATGGATCTTTTAACAGAAAAAAAGGTTTGAGAACAAGAGCTCCGGAATTTGATAATGACTTAGATAACAATATTATTAACTACGTAGTAGATAATCCACAAGAATCAACGCGTTCAGTGGCCCGATCATTTCCAGTGTCCCACAATTATGTACACAAGTTATTAAAAAAACACAACTTCAAAGCATTTAAGATAAAACCTACTCAAACGCTGCACAATGATGATCCTGCTCGTCGGCTGGTCTATTGCAATTGGCTAGTCAATAATTATGTCAATGTAAGGTCAATTTTATGGACCGATGAAAGTAATGTTTCAAACTGCGGCATTTACAATAGAAAAAACTCGCATTATTGGTCAATTGACAATCCTCGCTTAACTACTGAAGTTAGAGCTCAGGTGCGATTCTCAATTTAATGTGTGGTGTGGTATTCTTGGAGATCGGATCATTGGGCCATATTTTTACAGTGGAACCTTAAATGGACAGAGATATTTCTCCTTTGTACAAAACGATATGCCAAGTCTCTTAGAACCAATTCCAGACGATGAAAGAAGGTCGATAATTTTTCAACAAGATGGAGCACCTGCACATAATACAAATGTTGTAATGAATTTCTTACGAAACAATTATAATGGCTTAATAGCCAATAATAGTGCAACCCCCAGGCCTGCCTTGTGATTTCTTCCTATGGGGATTTGTCAAAGACCACGTGTACGCTGAGAGAGTACACAGCCTAGAAGAGTTACAGAATCGTGTACGTCGTGCAATTGCTTTAATTACTCCGCAAATGTTAAGGAAAGTTCATTTAGAAACTGTAAATAGAGCTCGTCATTGTATTGCACAAGGAGGACGTCACTTCGAACATATGCTTTGAACACAAAATTTTGTACTTACTAAGAAATAAAATGTATGGGAGTGATTAATGTAATTTTTTTGGATATTTCTCGTTTTATTTTTAAAAAGTTATTAATGTCATTTTACGCATTAGGTAAAGTACTTTCGATATCAGTTTAAAGTTTTTTGATATCTGCAATAGTTACGGAATAATCGCCTGTGCACACTTAACGATTACACCCTGTATAAACACCTGTTATACTTAAGCAGAGGGAATCATTCACATAAGTATAGTTCTCACTGCGGATCTCGTCCGTCGTGAAGTTAGCCGTTTCGATGCGCAATGGAGCTTTTTCAAACTAAATTGTCTTTGCGCATCACAAACGGCTAACTTCACGGAAGCCTAGATCCGCTTATTTCATCGTAGGTATAGTAGGTGGGTTAGGTACTCCATAGTCGTAAACTCTTTTAAGTCGAATTTGAATTTCGAATCAAAAACTCATTTTCTATTCGAAATTCAAATGACTGGCAAAAAACTGAATCTAGAAAAGTTAAACTTACCTACTCGCGAGCGAGATTGAGCTCGCTCCTAAATATCGTTTAGGCCACAGAGTTCAGTTGCAGCTACCTACTAACTTGTGAAGTAAAGTATAGTTCGCACGGCGGATCTCGGCCGTAGTGAAGTTAGCCGTTTCTATGCGCAATGGAGCTTATTCGAACTAAATTGTCTTTGCGCATCACAAACGGCTAACTTCACGGAAGCCTAGATCCGCCGTGCGAACCATAACATGCAGCTCACCATCATTGTTGTTAGTCAGTATCTCTGCCATCAGCCACAGTTGCTGGACCCTGGTGCCCAGCGCTGGGCTGTGCAGGTGAAATGGACCTTCGAATATGTTGCTAGTGTTGGAGAGGATTGTACTCGCTGAGATCGATGTCGTCATGGTTGGCGAAGGACCTGGAATTATACGAACCGTACAGAACTTCAGCATTTTGCAGGTTTATTTTACTCGAACGTAGGAATAAATATCAAGTAGGTACCTATTTAAATGATAAGCTTTTGCTTGTTACTGAACCTCTTATAACCATCTTAATTACAATCAAAATCATAGCAAAGAAAATTTCAAAATTCCTGTGTCTAATTTTCGTCATAAAAACATATAAATTCTTACCAGCCAGTCCTATGAAGACACCCAAACCGAAGCAAGCAAAAAACGCTATAAAAACCATAACGAACTCTCCTTTGTGCATCGAGTATACTCGCATCTGGACAGACCTAAAAATAAACGATTTTGGTTATTTGTTTTTCTAATTTTACTAGCTACCCGCCCCGGCTTCGCACGGATGCTACATATAAACCTCCCTCTCGAAATCATTCTATCTATTAAAAAAACTCGCATCAAAATCAGTTGCATAGATACCTAGTTTTAAAGATATAAGCATACAAGATAGACAGCAGAAGCGACTATTTTAGACTACCTATGTAAAGAAGATATTATTATCAAACAGCACTGGGTCCCGGTTGACGCGAAGAAATTTTTATTAACTTTTTGGTGTTAACTGCCTAAGTTTAGGTTTACTAGTATTATGTTATTTGTGGTTTAGGTAAGTTTACGGACTAACTTTAGAAATAGTTAAGCATTTTGTCGTAATTTTGTTATTATAAAGAGAAGAGAAACTTGGAAAATAAATTACAAAATAATTAAAAATAGGAGTAGATACTAAACTTAAAAAAAATAAATTTGTAAGTACTTATCTAATAACAATTTGGTTAAGTACCTACTTAAGAACCGCCTAGTTACCAACCTATTTAGTTAAATAGGCGTATATAGCAAAATGTAAGTTATTAAATTCACTAAAATCTTAACTAAAATATATTCATTCAAATTATGAAATGGACATACCTTTCACAGCGGTCATGATGATATGCAGGAGCGATGTACTTATTAAATTCGCTGAACAAATCACTGAACTGCGACAGCGTATTACGAATCTTGTAGTTCCATCCACCAGATGGTAAATGATACGAATACCCTACGTTTGCTGAATCCATGATTATAACAATAGCACTAAATGAGTTTGCACGAGAAAATAAATAGAAAATTGTTGCGGAAATAATTACACGAAAAACTAGTGGTTGTATAAAACGTGAGTAAACTGTTTGGCCCAGTTTCAGGGCATGTTTACAAGCAGGTTATCGATTTTAGGGGATGTCATGTGATACATGCGCAGAGGTAGCGCGCAGATAGGCCGGGGAACGCGCGAATGCTTTCAACTTTGAATTCAGACGAAATCACATGCTTCATAACTTACTAATTTGACCAAGAATAATTAGAGAATCGCAATTTTGATTACCCTTTTATGTAGTTACATTTTTTACTCAGTGTACTAATATCTGTTCTGTGACTCAGTGTCAATTTAACGAAAAGTGCGATATAGGGGTGTAACTAAAAGCTTAGAAAAGAACTTGATGTTTTAGAATGTAAACTAACCTTAGTACATCTATTTGTACTTCTGTAGGAAAGTTTGATGAATATAAGCTTACGAGGCTCTATCCGCCAGAGGGTCTACTCTTGCGGAGAAAAGCGATATATTGATTCGTGACAGTTTTTGTGGTTCAGTTTGACTATGATATTTGCCACGATTATCGTTTGTCGTTTTCATGAGTAGACCTTCAGTGCTTCTTCAGACATCGATCTGTCCGCACCAGCACTCATAAGTATTTCATCATCATTTAGCATAGTATTTGCGAAACGTTCATAAAATAACTCATCTCTATCAATAAAAATATCTCTGGACCAAATCATCACACAGCGAATAAAGGGTAAAACACAGTTACGAATTCTAAAATCTTTATTTTCCAACTTTCATAGAAGTATTACATGCAGTAATTTTATAAAATAAATAAAAAGAATGTATACTTAAACAAAATAAAAGTAGATCTTATAAATTCGAGATAATAATAAAATAGGAACATGATTAGGTACCTAACTATTTATGTGCTTACGTCTACACTACACATACTGAAATACAACACTGATAAGCACGTGTACATTTAGGTAGTTATATAAACTCGGTATAAATACTTCGAAAAGCAAGATTCCACTGGAGAGCTAAGCGAACTACGACTTTGCATAACATTTCTACTATTAGGTTAGTATCGCAACACCGTAGCTTAGCTTCTGTTGTTTCAGCAGTGGAATCAAAAATATGAAAACCGTTGATAAGGTACCTACGTCAGCTAAGTCAATTTAGCTCGCTTAGTTCTTAAGTAGAAAGGTACTAGTTATCTTGTGTTTCTGTAAAGGAGGATTGAATAAGCTTAACTGAAGCTAAACTTACCAACGTTTTAACTGTTTCATGAATGAAAGAGAGTTATAAAGGAATGTCTCATTGAATCAAAGATAGAAAAAGTACTTTTAGAAACAATAAACATACGTACTGAAAGAAAATATTTTATTTATTTAACTAAAAAAATATTTAAAACATTTTATAGTACAAATTTGTTAATTTTTATTAACCCCTAGATTACCGAAGTTACAATATAAAATTACATAATTTTTTTATAGAGCTTTGCGGTGTCTAGGGGTTAAAACACGACCCGGAACACAGCTCTATAACATTATTATTTTTATAATCCATTATTAGATAAATATCTAATTATATTAATACTTATTACTAAAATATGCCTAAAGTAAGTACCACGCGCTTTGGCCTTGTCTCCAATAATTAGTTGATTGTTTTATCAGAATTTGGCAAGTAGATGACCCTTTAGAGATATCACTAAAGTTCAAAAGATAATCGAAACATTTTACAAGGCCTATACAAACACCATTCTACTACTTACTACTTATGCTTACTTAGGTGTATTTCATAGCCCGAACGGCATAAGGTTGAATTAGTAATGATGACCATTTTCTGGGTCAAACTACCTATACCGTTCTTTTAGAATATCAACCTACAATATAGTCATTGCTATAGAAGCTATTTAATTGCATACTGTACAATGCTTGTGAAAACTTAAATTTATTTTTGTGATGCATTAATATTGAATGGCTAGCTCGGCAATAGCAGTGGAAGCATAGTTTAAATTAAACTCGTAAGCTCTTTTCATCTCGAAGCTGACAACCGTCTCTCGCGTGCGTTGCAATATAAACTTTATTGATATTAAGACTGGATTTCCTTTTTATTTCATGCGCATCGTTAGCACGTCAGCAATGTGTATTGCTACTGGCGTCCGAGCGTATGCGATCGATGTTAGCTTCGGGTGGAACGCAGCTTTAGTGAATGTATTGTAAAATGACATAGTTTCTATTTTTTAAATTGTCAAATATCAATCTTGCTATCGCTTACACTATGGCAGTAAGGCATTTTTAATAGCATGAGATTTTGACGAATTTATTTAAATTCAACGCGACGATATGCAAAACTGACGCGTTTACAAGATGCGAAGCGCAGTCGCTTATTAGCGGCGTTTTGACTTAAGCTTTATTTCGAATACGTACGACACATTCAATCACAATAAATAATATAGAGGTATGAGATAGCCTCGTGAAATAAAACAGAGCTAGATTTTAAACGGAAAATACTGACTTTGACCAAACGCTTAAGTTATTCTTAGCTATGCTAATCATATCAAAAGTGGGATAAAAGAAATACGCAGTTATAATTTGGACGCTTTTGGAGACTAACAAATTTGTAAATTTTCAAATGTTTTTCTGAAAACTATTAACGATATGCGTCCATTTTAAATGATATAATTTATTATCATGCCTAAAGTCCTTGGGTATTACTTCGACCGGACTGCACTGGACTGTAAACGTGTTAGTGGCTTTTATCAAAATACGTCCGTTAATAATGATATAAAATATTAGCATGCCTGAGTTTTAAGGCATTTCATTGTTTAATGACTTTGCCGTTACAATAATTTATACCACATTATTAATCAAATTTAAAAGCAAAACAATTTATTTACTGTTGTATGCTAGACTCCAGTTCTGATGTTTTGTTAGTAGCCGGGCTGGTTGTAGTACTATTGTCGATGGCGGTCGTTGTTACTGTATCATTCGCGCTGTTTGGCACTAGTGGAGCCACTGTGCTCACTTCCGGAATCCCTGGTGCGCTGGTAGTGCTGCCATCTGGTGCTAGTTTACCTAAATATAATAAATAATTTATGAATTAAATAAATAAATACAGGCGGATATGCCAACATTATTACCTGGTGGTAAGACTCTTCAGCAGGAGTCCGTCTTGGTGGGTACCACCGCAGTGTCAGATATTCTACCTCCAAGCAGTAGTGTGCAAGCTGCACTATGTTTAGGTTTGAAGGGCACTGTAGCAAGTGAAATTACTGGGCGAAAGAGACTTAACAACAATGTCTCGGGGTGATAAGCGCAGTGCAGTGCCACGCAATCACTTAAAAACTTTAAGCTTTTGGTGGCACTGCATCTGTAATAGTCAGGCGTGGTGCTTAACATCAGGTGGGCGCCTTGATTGTCTTGTCACTTGCTGACATAAAAAAAAAAAAAAAACGTTATCTAGCCTCAAACTGAGTAAAGCTTGTACTATGAGAACAAGTTATTTAATAGAATCTTATAGATAAAAATGAACCGCTGTACGTTAGGCTCGCTAATTCTCGACAACGGCTGACCGATTTGACTGATTTTGATCTTGAAATGTATCTACGAGTCCAAGGAAGGTTTAAACGGTGAGAAATTATGGAAAAATTGCGAAAAAAATAACGCAAGTGAAATCGCGCCAGGTCTACTTCTGGTACTAAATACATATTTTATGTAAATACATAAGCGTACTTGTAATACGTATTGTGCGTAATTGATCACTGGTGGTCTAGTGGTAGTGACCCCGCCTTCCGATACTAAGGTCGTGGGTACAAACCCGGTCGTGCACCAATGGATTTTTCTGTTCGAAAAATGTATGTGCGCAATGCCAGTGCTCTCATACGGTGAGGGATCGTGAGGAAACCGGCATGTCCAAGAACTAAAAATTCGAAAGACATGTGCCATCCACCAATCCGCATTGGGTCCGCGTGGTGTATTAAGATCCAATCACTCTCGCCTGAGAGTAGGCCAGTGTCCCAGCAGTGGGAACATTAGAAGGCTGTCATGATGATGATGATTTGTAATACGCAGATGACAATACCTGTGACATAGTCCTCGAACCACTGGTTGATGCCGCGCGCATGCTTGCGCACCCACTCGATGCGAAGCGTGGCTTTGTCAACCAACTTCTGTAGAGTCTGCGACATGGGCAGCAACTTGTCTTTGTTCTCGAGGGCGAAGGTTTTCAACTGTAAATAACATAATAAACATCTGTGAGCTAATAATGTTTATAAACAAAATAATAGATAGATAGATAGATAGAAAATACTTTATTGAACACCACATTATAACAAATTTGACAAGAACAATCTTAATTACTAACAGGTATTACAATGGGCGGCCTTATCGCTAAATAGCGATCTCTACCAGACAACCTTTGGATGGATAGGATTGAATGGTAGTTGACAAGGGTTTTTAGCGATGTTCTATATTTATTACTAAAACAATTATAAAATAATGCAAAACACATACTTACATATCAAAAATACTTATTATGCTAGACCTATTTCAAATACCTATACTTGTATATTAATGTAGTAATACTATAAATATATAAAAATACATAGTATAATATATCATAAACTAGTACATACATTTATAAACATAATAAATAAATAATAAACAAGCAGCAGTTTAGCGACAGCAGGACAAGTAATGTTCCTATATATAATATAGGTGAAGGCCGACAATAACGGAAGGGTGTCGTTATCAGAAAGTTTATTGGACGCCTGTCAGACGACACCGCGCGTGTGTCATCGGAGTGTCGATGACTCGTATTATTTATATTTTTATGTATGTTTTTTTTTTTTTTTTTATACAACTGAAGTGGCAACCAAGCGTATTACGGCCCACAAGATGGTAAGCGGTTACCGCAGCCTATGGACGCTTGCTATACCAGAGGTATCACTCGCGGGTTGCCACCTTGAGGCTAAGATCGAAAGCCTCATGTGCCAGTTAGTTCACCGGAACACAGCAATGCGAGCATTACTGCTTGGCGGCAGAAATAAGTATGGTGGTAGTCCTTCCCCGGGCGAGCTCTATCACAGAGAACTCTACTACTCTTAGTCTAGTATGTTAGTCTGTAAAGAGTTAGCCATTGACTCGTAAATCGCACTTTACGAACGCGTTTATTTTGTTTCGCGTTGGTCACCAAGAAACGGACGGAGCGCGCGATGCATACTATCTCGCTCTGTGGTCTTCATCATGACAGCCTTCTAATGTTCCCACTGTTGGGAACATTAGAAGGCTGTCTACTCTCGGGCGAGAGTGATTGGATCTTAATCCACCACGCGGACCCAATGCGGATTGGTGGATGGCACAAGTCATTCGAATTTTTAGTTCTTTGACATGCCGGTTTTCTCACGATGTTTTCCTTCACCGTATGAGAGCATTGGCATTGCGCACTTAAATTTTTGAACAGAAAAATCCATTGGTGCACGATCGGCTTTGAGCTTACGACCTTAGGATCGGAAGGCGGGGTCACTACCACTAGACCACCGGTGCTCTCTGTATCTGTCTCTGTGGTAATTGGTGTTAACCATGACACTCACCAAAGAGCACCGGTGGTCTAGTGGTAGTGACCCCGCCATCCGATCCTAGGGTCGTGGGTTCAAACCCGGTCGTGCACCAATGGATTTTTCTGTTCGAAAAATTCATGTGCGCAATGCCAGTGCTCTCATGCGGTGAAGGAAAACATCGTGAGGAAACCGGCATGTTGGAGAACTAAAAATTCGAAAGGCATGTGCCATCCACCAATCCGCATTGGGTCCGCGTGGCAGATTAAGACCCAATCACTCTCGCCTGAGAGTAGGCCAGTGTCCCAGCAGTGGGAACATTAGAAGGCTGTCATGATGATGATGATGAGACTCATACAAACAAAGGGAGGTAGTGTTTGTGCACTCACTCGGTCCAGCTCGTGGTGCGTGGTGATGTACCCGAAGGCAGCCCCCAGCACGGTGGGCAGCATGAAGGGGTCCATGGGTGCGAAGCGCGCGTGCACTCTAGGGAAGTGGTCGAGCAGGAAGTGTTGCGCCGTCTGCGCGCCCGCGCCCGGCTCCACCGCCCACACGCCCACCGCGTACTGCTTCGGGATCTTAGACAGGCTGTTCTCTAGCAACCTGAGTGGAATTCATCAATATATATAAGGTCATTCATTATCAACCTGACAAACTTAAAGGGTAGGTTCCACACATTTTTTTTTTTTTTTTTTTCTATACGATTTTTTTTTTATATTTAAAAAAAAAACGTAATTCTGCTTAATAATTGGTTATCCTTGTTAGAAATCGAAAAGGCAGCGCTCGGCACCCGCGCATCAATGAACCGCGGTATAATGCTGGACAATCCACACACCATCATCTAGCCCCGAGCTAAGCAGAGCTTGTCTTATAGGTAGGTTACTAGATGACTGATATACTTAATACAATACAATACATACATATTTTTTTATTATACATATAAAAATATTATTATTATAGGGAATAAGTACAATGGAGCTGACATCGTCGAAAAGAGTTCTTTGTGATAGAGCTCGTCTGGGGAACTACCGCGATACCGATTTCTGCCGCCAAGTAGTAATGCTTGTATTGCTGTGCACCGGTTCGAAAGGTATAGTTTTCGGTGAAATTGCAGGCACATGAGATTTCAGATCTAAGTCTCAGTGTGAAAGCATTCAAGTGATATCTGATGTTGCAAACGTACATAGGCTAAGGTCTTCTGATGTTGCGAGCGTACATAGGCTAACTGCTTACCATTAAGTGGACCGTACGCTTCGTTGCTACTTTTGTGTCATTTCTGTTCACTAGCTTATTATTGTTTATTTAATTGCGGAAACTTCACTGGTTTATGTGAAATGCTAAGATGTTAAAATAACTGTGTAATAGTACTGTTTGTTTTCCAAATAAAAAAAAAAAAAAACATTAAGGTAAAAAAGAACAATAATCGACATTGATTTAATCTGTACCGAGAGATACATACATGGATATAAGAGAGTGATCTCTAGTACTGGGTAATACGTTGATGATGAGGCTCTGCACAGTCGGGTCGGTGGAGTTCTTGTACACGTTCCACAGGAAGTTGAACTCCTTCCGGGCGCCGTGACGCACCACCGTGCTGTACACCAGCGAGCGCATGTAGCTCGGGATACTGCAACAAACAATAGGCATGATGATTGAAAAAGAGTAGTAGAGTACTCCGTGATAGAGCTCGTCCGGGGAAGGACTACCACCATACCTATTTCTGCCGACAAGCAGTAATGCTCGCATTGCTGTGCTCCGGTGTGAAGGGTATGGTTTCCGGTGAAATTACTGGCACATGAGGCTTTCGATCTTAGCTTGCCGCGAGTGATACCTCTGGTATTGCAAGCGTCCATAGGCTGCGGTAACCGCTTACCATCTTGTGGGCTGTACGCTTGGTTGCCACTTCAGTTGTATAAAAAAAAAAAACTGTTGTTCTATTATTTATTTTAAAACGGGTGTTTTCACATAAAAATTATATTGAGTCGAAACTGTACATCTTCATACTGTTCCTCTTCACTGATATACCGGTACGTGAAAACACCCGTTTTCAAATATAAGTTCACGATAGTGTTATTAGTAAAACTGTATTGTTTTCAGAAGTACCGACTACATAATATTCCAGAAATGTATGGTTTAGTAGTAAATAAACGCGATTTAAATTCAAGTTTTAAAATTCACACCAAAACGCGTCCAAGTCACGGCGTGACAGTAGTGACGTCATAGTTAAGTTTGCAATGTAAAATTTAAGCAATAAGTTTCGAAACTCTGCAATTTTTTGATTAATGTTCAACCTTTTATGGCGGATCGCTGTATTTTGTAGTTTTATTTTATTAAAAATATTATCAATCTCGCATCTAATGTAAAAAGGAATATGGTTTTTATATACCATGAATCCTTTTTCATGTGCTGAAATGTGATTTTAGTGATTCTTGGTTACCGTCATCATGCGGACATTTTAACACAGCGCCATTTATCTCCGAACTAAGCTTGTTTTATATTACCAGTTACCTGATAGAATACATTATACTATACATTTTATACTTATAATATAATATAGAAGCACACAAAACTTAAATATATGGTTGCTTGGTAGAGATCGCTGTTATCGATAAGGCTGCATTTTAGTACCTTTAAGTGTATATTCAAATTATTTTAAATTTTAATTTTCAAAAATTTTAAATATTGAAAAAACATTTTTGTTTGTTTTTATTTTGTGGTAATCAATTAAATCTGAATTCGACCAACTTAAGGAATAACTATTCAGCGGAATAAGAAATGTCAAATACAAGGAAACTGTCAGTTTACTCCCAAATAACTACGATTTACTCGAATAGCGCCTATTTAGGTTTGGTCGAATCCAACCTAAGAGCCCTATCCTTGACAATCCTTGAATTTTCTTGTAGCCCGTGAAGTTTCGAACACTATTGTGGCTCGTGTGTTGAAGATATTTTAATGAAAATAATAACAAATAAAAGCTTTATCCCTTAAAATTTAAGCCAACAGAGCAAATATTAATAAACTCAAGACATAACTGATTAAAAAAATAATTAGTAACGCACGTTTCGTAAAATGAGCAATTCCAGTCAACTTTCGATCATTTTTTCTATGAAATAACAAAGTCTAACATATTTCCAAAAATGCAATTATAATAATCACAGTTTTAAAATTTAAGTGAATAGAGAAAAATACAGCATGTTAGTTCAATATTTTTGAAAAAAGACGGTCTAAAAAACGCGTACTTTTCCCAATTTTTCGCTTGTTATTTCTGCTAAAGTAAGGAGTTTACAATAAAAATACACCTACTTAATTAAAGTTTAAGTTTTTATTAAATAAATACAACGAAGAAAATAGTCTAATAGCATTGACTTTATTTAATACGAATTTTTTAAAATCACACCTTAGCGCTCTTATAATCATATCGATCGAAGCAGCGACTCTCAAACCGCGCTGAGCGCTTATGGAGGGAGGACGTATCGCTCCTCGTCGCGCGCGCTATTACTTCTACTATATAAAGATACATTAACGCGAACTTCATGAATTATATCGCTAAATCTTGGAAAGGCCTCTTAAGGTGTTATCTATCTATCTATATCTAACACTGGTGGTATAGTTCTCACAACGGATCTCGGCCGTCGTGAAATTAGCCGTTTCGATGCGCAATGGAGCTTTTTCAAACTAAATTGTCATTGCGCATCACAAACGGCTAACTTCACGGAAGCCTAGATCCGCTGTGCGAACTATACAGCATATAACTCACGGGTTATTATTCCGGTCGTCCTGACTCATCCAGCTGTCGAACAAGCTCTTAGCCCACGCAAGGCATCTCGGGGTTTCCAAATAGCACTCCCACATAACCAGGTTCTCGATAAGTAATGCTTCGTTGTCGTCCTTTGGCTTGTCGAGACCGTAGTTCAGTTTTTCTAGCTGCTTCTTTAGTATCAGTTTCATGTAGTCCTGGAATAAAAATGGAATTGGTATTTTCTTGGTCACTGAGCTGGTCCAGTTTAATGCTACGGTGACACGCGAACTATTTTATCAATAGTAGTGACAATAATCTAAAAAGATCTAATAGCATTTTAATAGAAAAATTGCGTTCGCCATTTTGTTTTATTTTCAATATGGCGGCCACAAATGATTGTTATAAAAATTGATATTATGGCAAAAAAACAAACAAAAAATGTTGTGTAAAAAAACTATTATTTATGTTTAAACATACCAAAAAGTACTCGTATCCAGGTACATTCATCAGATTGTACCTCAAAAAGCCCATGTTATTGAGTATCAAGTCCCACACTATCTTGGAATCCTCTCCATCAATCACACACGTGGTCAAACCCAGGGCATAGCTATAGTCCAGACTTGAAGTCTTGGCTAAGTTAAATGCGTCGTCAATAAGTTGAGCTTTAGTTATGGGAGATTTGACCGCGCCCGATCGGAGAGCGGAGCTTAGAAGTTGCCAGTTCTTTTTATCGTAATTTACTCTGAAATATCCTGAAAGAAAACAACTTGTTGTAATCACACTAATATTATACATGCAAAAGAACCAATTTCATAGTGGCCTAGGTCTTAGTAACACCATAGAGAAATTGGAAAAAAATATAAAACTAGTAGCTGGGTAAGTTGTTCTCAACAGATCAACGAAGTTAAGCACTGTTCCGCGTAGTCACTATTTGGATGGGTGACCGCCAGTGGCAATTTCAACTGAGCGCTCGTGCTTCGGAGGGCATGTTAAGCAGTCGGTCCCGGCTTTTTCAAAGTTGTTAGGCTAAGACAGAGGCCTTCGAGCGGCTTAAATACTCTGTCACCAAATTTGGCCACTGACTCGTACGAGCTTACTTACTTACTTAGTGAAAAAACAACTCAAATATTTGAGCAAATCCGTCAATTTAACACAAGAAATACTCACCAATAGCACCAACATTGACATAAAGCGCTTGTGTAGCGTTCACATCGCTTTGCACAGCGGCTAATCTGGTTTTGAGCCAGGTCCTCGGTTTGGTGGTCCACTGCTCGAGGGGAGTGTCCACCGCGGTGTAGCTGATGGGGATGTGCCAGAGTTGGTCTACCATCGCTTGGTACGGCTGACGAGAGCTTGTGAATAGTCTCTAAAAAAATAATTAATTAAACATTAATAACTGAAATATCTACTGTGTAAAGCCTCTGCTCTGATCTTATTACATCCTTATTTTCTAAACATGAGCCTCATTTTGACTTTTGACGACTGATGTGGCGCAGCGGGCGCAGGTCCGCCTGCGACGCGGAGGTTGCGGGTTCGATTCCCGCCTCGGGTCAAATGTTTGTACGATCTACAAATAATTGTTCCGGGTGTTCTAGGTATTTTCTATAAATAACAAAAATCTATATTGTATTGTATTGTATTAAGTATTATATCGGTCATCTAGTACCCATAACACAGCTCTGTTTAACAGCAGCTTAGCTTGGGGCTAGATGATGCTGTGTGGATTGTCCAGCATTATTTATTATTATTATTATTTAGTTTATTATTTAGGTACCTACGTTGAAGATTTATGAAAAAAAGCTAGGAACCCAGCTGAGAGCCACATTCTTCTAGGCTATGACGCGTGGATTTGAAAACTTGAGATTCACCTAGCTTTAAGACGTTTCAAAATTATTCTTGTGATAGTATTGAATAAAAAGCATTTGAATTTGCTGTCATGATGATAAGCAGACCTGTTCAAGCTCGATAGTGCCGGTTTCATAGTTCCTGTTGACCTGCAGCACAGGGTAGCCGGCCTGCCTGGTCCACGAGTTCATGAACTCCACGAGGGAGAGCTCCTCGAAGAGAGGGTCTGATGAGGTGGCTTTGGACATCGCCTCCCAGAGGTCGTTTTCTTCGGCGTTCGTGTACTTCCTATAAAATAACATGGGTTATAGCGGTGGTGCGGTTGAATATGTCTGCCAACCATGGTCGTGGGTTTGAACCCAGTGGGGCCAATAGATTTAAAAATAAAGCGTTCTCTAATGAGTAAAAAAGGAAATCGCGAAACCGGTTTTTAGGTCCGGAACCGGAACCAGAAACGCAAACAAAAAAAATTAATCTCATATCCCTCAACAAAAGTCATCAATAAGCGAATTTGTTCGGTCACCCATCCAAATGTTGCATAATGACGTCACAATGTTATTTACTCACCAGTCATTTAAATATATCAGCAAGCCTTTATGGAACAGCTCTTCCGAGAGCGTATGATTCAGCATCCTTATAAGATTAGCTCCCTTCGTGTACGATATCTCGTCGAACTTCTGCGATATCTCGCTCGCGTCGATGACCACGCGCGAGACGGGCGAGGTGTTCTTCAGCGCGTCTGAGCGGAGCAGGTTCATCTTGTCTTGGGAGAAGGACTGGAACATGTTCCATTCTGGTGCGATCTACAAAAATATATATTTTTGAAAGTTACAATAACCAACCTAAAAAATGCTTTGATAGATTGTGGTGATACGAAGATATGTAGTTATTGACACGTTTTATGGTTTATCTAATTTTTGATAAAATTTAAATGAAACCACGGTGGTCTAGTGAGCACCGGTGGTCTAGTGGTAGTGATCCCGCCTTCCGATCCTAAGGTCGTGGGTTCAAACCCGGTCGTGCACCAATGAATTTTTCTGTTCGAAAAATTTATGTGCGCAATGCTAGTGCTCTCATACGGTGAAGGAAAACATCGAGAGGAAACCGGCATGTCCAAGAACTAAAAATTCGAAAGACATGTGCCATCCACCAATCCGCTTTGGGTCCGCGTGGTGGATTAAGACCCAATCACTCTCGCCTGAGAGTAGGCCAGTGTCCCAGCAGTGGGAACATTAGAAGGCTGTCATGATGATGATGAAATGAAACCACTTCTGAACTATCAAACAAAAAATATCATCAAAATTTATTGGCGGAGAAATCGCGCAACAAACATACAAAAAAAAACAGTCGATTATTCGACTGGATTTTTTTTGTTTGAAAGGAAATACTTCAGAGGTATCTATTTAAATAAAAAAAAAAAAAGGTTTTTTATGAAACCTTCTTTTTTGAAATCGGAGTCTACAAACTATGCCTGCGACGCAGAGGTTGCGGGTTCGATTCCCGCCTCGGAACAAATGTTTGTACGATCTACAAATATTTGTTCCGGGTGTTCTGGGTATTTTCTATATATAATAAAAATATCTATCTATGTATTGTATTGTATTAAGTATATATCAGTCATCTAGTACCCATAATACAGCTCTGTTTAACAGCAGCTTACATTGGGGCTAGATGATGCTGTGTGGATTGTCTAGCATTATTTATTTATTTATTTATTTATGCGTGTCGCCAGTGATGACATATGGAACTGAGACGTGGTCGCTAACTAAACAAAATACAATGATAACGCTTACATGGTCGACGCCGAGATACTCGATGTAAGTAGCGAATCCCTCGTTCCAAAATACTCAGAACTACAGGTCTAGCACTATGCTTCGTCAGTGCTCTGAGCGTGTTGCTAGTGATGACATACGAAACTGAGATGTGGTCGCTAACTAAACAAATACAATGATAACGCTTACATGGTCGACGCTAAGATAATCGATGTAAGTAGCGAATCTCTCGTTCAAAAGTACTCAGAACTACCAGGTCTAGCACTACGCTTCGTCTGTGATCTGTGCGTGTTGCTAATGATGACATACGGAACTGAGATGTGGTTGTTAACTAACAAAATACAATAACGCTTACATGATCGACGCCGAGATACTCGATATAAGTAGCGAATCCTTCGTTCAGCCAGAGGTCGGTCCACCACCGCATGGTGACCAGGTTGCCGAACCACTGGTGGGCAAGCTCGTGGGCCACGTCGATAGCAACGTTCTGCTTGTCGCGGGGAACTCCCTCCTTCTCGTCGTACAGTAACGTTGTTTCTCTGAAAATTATATATTAGATAGTCATCTTAGGCAATCTTTTCTTTTACCCTTTACCTTACTTTGAATAACAAGTTTATATTTCATATTGTCGGGAGCGCCCGTGACGTACCTGGCTAAGTTGTTTTTAACAGATCAAGGAAGTTAAGCACTGTTCCGCGTAGTCATTATTTGGATGGGTGACTGCCAGTTGCAATTTTAACTGAGCGCTCCCGTGCTTCGGAGGGCACTTGAAGCAGTCGGTCCCGGCTTTTTCAAAGTTGTTAGGCCATGACAGAGGCTTTTGGGCGGCCTAGAAACTCTGTCAACAGAGTTAGCCACTGACTCATACGAACTTACTTACTTACTTTATTTTATATGGTTAATTTATCGTTTTGACGCACAACACCTTGCGTCTACAATCATGACAGCCTTTTGATATTCCCACTGCTGGGATACTGGCCTACTCTGGAGAGAGAGTGATTGGGTCTAAATCCATCCACCACGCGGACATAATGCGGATTGATGAATGGCACATGTCTTTCAAAAGTTCTTGGACATGACGGTTTCCTCACGATGTTTACCTTCACCGTAAGTGCACACATACATTTTTCGAATAGAAAAATTGTTTGGTTGGTGCACGATCGGGTTCCCACGAACCCACGACTCGGAACGGACACGATCGGAAGGCGGGATCACTACCACTAGACCATAGATATATATACCATATATATACCATAGGTACCGCTCAAGCGTTTAAAAATAAAACGTAGTAAAATGATATCTATAATTTAATCTTTTACTAAGTAAATTATTAATCTCACTGTTATTGTTTAGTGATAACCCACTTTGTTGATAGTTTGAACGTAAACATTGAAGAGGCATTCATTAACTCAAATTTACGTTTAGATAAAAAGTTACTACATTATTTTTGTAGGACCGACGGCTTAGGGCAGGTATCCAACGAAGCGGAGTGGAATCGACCAATGTAGAGCTCGTATCCGGAATAATGCTTTTTACTTTATGCTTGAATTTCGCCCAATTCTCCATAACGCCACTGGAGAAGTCCGGTATAGCTATCAGATTCAGCTTATCCAACGCGTACGGTACCCCAAACACATCCTCATAGTAATCTAGAAATTTCAGCTTGATATTCAACGCACAGTTAGCTTGAATTTCGACTTACCGGAAAGTGATAAGTCCCCAATTTTCCATAGCGCCACTGGAGAAGTCCGGTATAGCTATCAGATCCAGCTTATCCAACGCGTACGGAACGCCAAACACATCCTCATAGTAATCTAGAAGTTTCGGCGTGATATTCAACGCGTAGTTAGCTTTGGGTATGAACTCTGGCCGAGCCCATATCTTGATGGTTTTTGTTACGTTGTCCTTGCTTAGATACGTAGTTTCTAGGGATTTGAAGTCGGAAAGGACGTAGGCTACTAGGTAGGTGGACATTTCGACAGAGCGGTCGAAGTGAGTCCATTGGTAGTGTGGCTGGTCGGGTCTGGAACAAAAAATATCATAATGACAGCCTTTCTAATGTTCCCACTGCTGAGACACATAATCCACCACGAGAACCCAATTCGGATTGCTGGATAAAGCGTATAATAACTGAAAAATTAAGTGTCTCTACTAGATAAAATAAAATTTATGATTGATTTACCGCGATGTCAACTCCATTGTAGGTAAACATTCCATATTATTAAAGTCTTGTTGCTTCTCTAATCAAAATACTGAAACGCTTTTTCAAAGTTGTTAAGCCATGACAGGCCTTCGGGAGGCCTAGAAACTCACCGTCACCAGAGTTGGCCACTGACTCATACGAACTTACTTACTTACTGAAACGCTACTTATTCTTATTGTTATTTTTATTTTTATGTTAATTGTGTGGCGTTAAATAAATATTTTTCTATTCTATTATATTCTACTCTATTAAATCTGGTCTTAAGTCATGAAGTTTTTGACGTTTCTCCATAAGATTTTGAAGACTAGCGACTTCTCAAACAGTTGATACGATCTCAAATATTTAAATAGCGTTTCAATATTTGGGTGTAACCAGCTCATCACGTTTCAAAATGATCCTTGTGATTTTATTGAAATAAATCATTTTTGACTTTGACTTTGACTTCATAATATATGGACCGGTAGAACATGTTACCCGCGTCTGATGTACCTAGTTACAGAATAAACATATAGACGGCCAGAATAAATATACAAGGCTGAAGAGACTTTCCTGCGAAGTGAGTCATAAAAACAATAATTAGCTAAGTCATGACGCCAACACCACGTCAAACGATAAAAGGGTGTGGCTGCATTATGTGTACCTCAAGAGTAGTAGAGTTCTCTGTGATAGAGCTCGTCCGGGAAAGGACTACCACCATACCTATTTCTGCCGCCAAGCAGTAATGCTCGCATTGCTGTGTTCCGGTGTGAAGGGTATGGTTTCCGGTGAAATTACTGGCACATGAGGCTTTCGATCTTAGCCTCAAGGTGGCAACCCGCGAGTGATACCTCTGGTATTGCAAGCGTGCATAGGCTGCGGTAACCGCTTACCATCTTGTGGGCCGTACGCTTGGTTGCCACTTCAGTTGTAAATAAAAAAAAAAATCTTTAGAATAATATGCATTCACATGTGCACAGTTCTAAGTAAGTGTGCACTATGCATTGGCACAGAACAGATAATAGTACAGTACTAACTACGATTTACAATAAGTAGGTACATTCTGGTGTTCTGGGTATTTTTTAAGTAAGTATAATAAAAAACATCTATCTAGTATTGTATTGTATTAAGTATATCATCTAGTACCCATAACACAAGCTCTGCTTAGCTTGGGGGTTAGATGATGCTGTGTGGATTGTCCAGCACTATTTGATTGATAGATTCAGGCGTTACTTTGCGGAAATCAATTACAAGATAAAAAACAGACGAAAAATATCTAGTACTATTCTGCTTAACCTTTTAACTAATGAGGTCACACAGTTACCACAGTTAACCTCAAAAGAAGAATATCGACGTGTTTCATCCCTCCACGGGACATCCTCAGGACCATCGACTTGTTCTCCGGCAGACGTGTTGCTCCGAAAGTCAAACTTGGACTCCAGCGCTCGACGGAGCTTAACTGTGGTAACTGTGTGACCTCATTAGTTAAAAGGTTCAGCGGAATAGTACTAGAGATTTTTCGTCTGTTTTTTAACCAGCACTATTTATTTATTTAGTTACCAGTGGAATTACTGGCACATGAAACTTTTGACCTACATTTGGTATTGCAAACGACTTTAGGTTAGGTACTACCATCAGGTGGCCAGTATGCATAGGTATATTATGCCATTGTAGACAAGTTAATAAAGTTCTTGTCGTCCATCTGTCCCTCTAATATTAACTTTTTTTTATACCACTAAAATGGCAACCAAAAACCTCTTTTATAAGATCTAAAAGAGGTTTTTACTCGTATCAATAGATACAGTACTTCAAGAGGAAGGTTACAGTTTAAGCAAAAATGCGAAGCCTGAAACAGTAAAAAATAAATAATAACTTACATAACCTCTGTGGTAGAAACTTTCATATTGGACAGAACACTGATATTCCGACTATGCGCGATGCTGATCTCGAACTTGGCTTTGAAAGCTGGCTCGTCGAAGCAGGGGAATGCGGACCTCGCTGAAGTCGGCTCGAATTGGGTCACACCGAGAGCCCTAAAAGAATAATGCGTAAATTGTCCTATAATATGGAGCTAAACAATAAAGATAAAGATTTGCAGTGGTAGATGATACAGTATGTAATAGTTCTAGGAGCGCTCGTGACGTAGCTGGCTAAGTTGTTCTTAACAGATCAACGAAGTTAAGCACTGTTCCGCGTAGTCATCATTTAGATGGGTGACTGCCAGTTGCAATTTTAACTGAGCGCTCTCGTGCTTCGGAGGGCACGTTAAGCAGTCAATCCCGGCTTTTTCAAAGTTGTTAGGCCATGGCAGAGCCCTTCGGGCGGCCACTGACTCATACGAACTCCAGAAGCCTTCGGGCGGCCTAGAAACTCTGTCACCAGAGTTGGCCACTGACTCGTACGAACGAACGAACGAACTCACATTCGAGTATTGAGGGTCTAGACTTGGGGCCAAAAGCGATATTTCGTGCCAGTTTTCGTGGTTCAGGTTAAATCCGCGAATGCTCTAAACTTATTTGTGGCCGACATAAGTTGAACTACGATATTTGCCGCGAATATCGTTTGTCGCTTTCAAGAGCACGACCTTTTAATGGTAGTGTCCCCGCATAGGTCGAGGGTACGAAATTTTTCGTGCAATAGATATGCCATATGAAAAAAATTTGTGTAATGCCAGCGTTCAAACGGTGAAGGAAAACATCGTGAGGAAACCGGCATGCCCAAAAGCTGAAATTCGAAAGACGTGTCTTCCGCTAAACCGCATTAGGTCCGCGTGGTGGAATAATACATCACTCTCGCTTGAGAGTAGCCCACTGTCCTAGCAGTGGGAACATTAGAAGGCTGTCATGATAACTTCTAGAAGGTCTTCTGGAAAATGTTCCTAAATACTAATGTATTGTTATGTATACTTAACTATGTACTTACTAAGCTTATCTGACAAACTTCCCTATCACATAGCTTATGCAATACAATTACTTATATCGGAAATAAGACTTAAAGATTACTCAGAATATCAATTGTTATAATTATTATGAAATCATCTGACTTATGGCATCATCATCTATTAATTTAGCATACCTCATCATCTTCAGCAGTCAGTTTTTAATAACTAGCTGAGACATTCGCCTACTCTTAAGCAAGAGTGATAAGCTAATAATCCACACCAACCCGACACTAGTTGCTCATGTCTTTTAAATCATGGGTTCTTGGACAAGCCGGTTTCCACGCAATGTTTTTCTTTACAAGTGAGAGCACTGACATTCAGCGCATAACTTGCACTCTAAAGCTAAAGCCATAAGGGGTTATAAAATAAGCAAGTTAATTAGTAATATAAAATACTTACTTGCTCTTCTTATCATTAGTCATGTATGTACTTTTGTAGAAGCCGGTGAGAGAGTCTCCAATGTTACCGGAGAATGACAACTCCAAGATATAGTCTACATTAGGCTTGATGGTAGAGGCTAACAGAATCACGAGCCTGTCTCCAGTACTCCCCGTAATGCTGAGGATTTTAACACTCTTGGCTGTACTGCGAGTGACTTGGGTATCAACCGGCGATGTAATAGGGGCATTTGTAGTTGTATCAGTGATGTTTTGAATGACCTCAGTTACGTTGCCAGGAGTCTCAGTTATATTGCCAGGTGTCTCAGTTATGTTGCCAGGAGTCTCAGTCACAACCTCAGCAGTGGAATTCTCCTCAGCATCCCGCTTTGTGCGCAATATTGCAACTTTTTCATAAATCTGCTCAGTGAGCTTTGCATTGTTGCTGATAGTTAAGTTTTTGGAGTGTAAAATTATCTCTTTCACTTGTCTGCTGGTTCTAAGGGTGATGGCTACTTCCCCAGTAAAGGTAGAATTGTCTAAGTAAGTTTTTAGCTTCAATCTGTAGAAACTTGGCACAACGTCGGACGGAAGACGAAGATCAGCTGCCGGATGATTTGTTTGGCCGAAGGGCTCTGTTTCATCCCAAAACTCAGCACTTTTTTGGTGCTGCAATTTAGTAACAATATACTGGTAAGATACAATTTGATTTCTGTCTGTATTTGGTTTGGATAGACAAAAAATTGGCTACGATGGAAATATTATTTGATGCATAATAAAATTACCAAAGACATAGCATAACTATTACATATTATATTTAAATTGGGTAGGTATATTTAAATATACTTAATATGTAATAGTTATAATATTACATACCTATATAAATAAAATCCGATCTGGCGTAAATTACCTACTATTCCTTGCAACTCTTTTATTATAAAATAACTTTATAAAATACATTATCTTGGCTAGTAGATATTTTAATAGCGAATAGGTAGGTAGGTAATTTCTTCACGCCTCAGCAGGTAGGTATTATGTTTTTTTTAATACCTGCCTTATATTTTTAACTGTAATGAGGCTTAGGTTTTGAATAAAACAGACTAAATACTCACAAATACTGTCTGACTGTATCCTACAGTAATGACTAGCAGTACAAATATCTTAACAGCCACCCTCCAAGTCAACATCTTGATTAAAATTAATATCACAGCTTACGAAACACTAATTATTGATTAAATATTTATTTCCGTAGGCAGTAAAGTTGCATTTTGTTTATTTAAAAAATTGCGCACACCCGCTTCCTTTGCCTGCTCAATGTCAAATCAAATTAATTATTTTTAATGTCTGACAGCTGTCTTGTCTATTGTCATTTTGACAGCCAATTTTTTTTTTAGATTTACAGTCAAAGGCAAGACAAGTTTCTTGTTTTTTTGTCGGCGCAGAGTAAATTGTGTAAGATACTTTAGTCTAGTCCGTCCGGTTCAATCTCCAATGTGAGGCCAAATACAACTTACCCTAAAATATGTTATAAAATGTGCAATAACACCCACGATCACAGCAAATAATACCGCAAACAATACGAATCCAACACAAACACAGTGTGAAATGAACACTCCTCCTTTGCGTCCGTACTGAATGTTCTCAGGCGCTTGGGTCTCGTAAGCCAGGAACTGCTGCCGGCTTGTGGAGAGTGACATTTTGGCAACATTCTGTAACAAAGGAAAGTGGGTGGGTGTTTTCTTGCCATGTATTACATAGCTACTTAATTAATGTAAGTTGCTCCTTGTTAAGCCGTGTAGACTGTAGATATTACATATAGTTAAGTTTGAAAGACAGTTTGAAAGAAATTGGCATGTCATGCGGTTTCGCTTGGTAGAACGTACCTAATAATCGCGCTCGCTGGTTTTCGGTTGCTTTTGCTCGTTATGTATGCACGCGCCACAATAAAATCAAACGTAAACTACCCACAATCGAGCACACCGACCGCAAAATAACCTCAAATAACTAAGGTAGGCAATGTAGATAGACCTACCTACTAAACTAGTCTGATTTTTTTTATGGATCATAAAAGTCATAAAAAGTGCTAAGGAAGTATAAACCATCGACCTACAGAAATCAATGTTAAATATTCTGTGCATGCATACCTAATGTTACCGCGTGTGTCAAATGCGCACGCGCAGCCTTTAGCTATGCCATGCCAGACCTGGTAGATAATGGTGTTCGTAACTTTGGGAATCGTTCTAATAAAAACGTCCGACTTGAGATGTTTGTTGTCATAAACTAGGTTTAGGTGGGTATAGGACATTGTCTTCTTGACCGAAACAATTCCTTGGTGTTTTTTTTTCAGATTTCAGTATTTTATTGACATCGGTAACAAGATGGTTACGATTTTTACTCAGAAAATATCTAAAAAAGAGGCCGAAGGCGCAAGCTAATCTAATTGCTCCTCAAATACCTACTCCTAAAGAATGCTCGCGACTTCATTCGCGTTGAAATTAATTCGTTTATTCAATAAACTATGTTACTTTTTTCTTGAATGACTTTAATTGTTAACCAAATACCTAGCTTCGAAAAAATTGGTTTATTTGAGTTTGAGGCCACTGGACCCACTTTTTTCTATTTGCTCGCAGCCTCGCATCCTTACTCGCATCTATAAAAAAAACAGACTCCTGCCCTTAAATCGATCTACCCACCTCATGTCATGTGGCAAAACAAAAAATTAATAGGTACCTAGTACCTACCTACCAGAATCATTTAATTATTCACATACATACTTATATAAAATAATCTACAGCACGGCTGTTGACACGAGGGAAATTATGTTTAACACAACAGCTACCTATCCGAATAGGAACGCCAGCCGGCGCCGCTGCAACACCGGTATACATATATGCACTAGTATTATTTATTTTAAAAGTAGGTATCTATGGTACCTACTTTTAAAATAAATAGCTAACTAACTATACTGTGTCTCTTTCAAGTGTTCTTCTTTTCTTACAAGTGGGTATTATTAGTGTTACCTACCTACCTACCTACTGATATTAAGGTAAATTAGGTCTTGAGCGCATCGATATACCTACGAGTAGTAACAAAAATCTATGTTCGAGCACAAACTATATAGGGATTGTTCGAGCGCCTTTTCTACCAGAGAGATGGTAGGTAGATACCTACACTACGTAGCAAATAATTAGCAGTACGCAGACCAAACGTAGACCCTCGTAGACCTATTAAATTAAATAATTTAAGTAGTAGGTACTTATTTTAGTTAAAAATATAATTAGTATAATAATCGATTATTATGTAAATTTATAGGTAGGTACCTACTTAGGTAACTGGTTTACTTACCTACCAGTTTTGACGGTAACTGTATCTACCGCTTATTAACAAAATAGCAAAAGGGCTAAATATATACCTACCTAGGTACCTACCATAACTTTAGTGATATGTGTACCTAATTGCAAATAAAAATAAAATTGAAATAAAATAAAGTGGTAAATAAACCCAGATAAACCAATACAGTTATCTTGCCTACTGCCTGGGTACAATCATCTTCTATTACCTACGTGTAGTAGGTAGGACCTGGTCTACCTAAAAAAACCTAAAAACCGGTAAAAGGCACCTACCGTCAACTTAATCCGAAAATGATAGTCCAATTTCTTAATACACAAAACACTGTCTGTTTAAAATAAACAATGATCACTCACAAATAAAAAAAAACTAGATAATAATTCGAATATCGAACGCCAAACAGAATTGAATTGAGCGAAGCACTGCGCGCGACTCCAATCTGCGCTATGCACGTCCCACGGTATTGTAATTTACGTATTCAAACAGTATTCAACGACCAATTTACGATGAGCCTTCCCTCTTCACCATTTTCATTCACGTGCTTTACTGTTCGATAGATTAGGAATACTGGTTAGCTGTAAAGAAAAGTAGCAGTTTCAGACGACCTTGCCGAAGCCGCAAATGCCTAGGTTTTATCTACTCAACCTACTCAACATACAGTGTTGGGTATTTTAAAATTAAGTTAGTACCAACTTACCTATTACCTACCTACAATTCAGTCTTAAAATATAGTTAGGGCAGGTGTTTTCTTCCGTGTTCAATAACTAGGTATTAGGTATGTAGATGTAGGTAAGTATTTATTTCGTCAAAATATAGTTAGCAGCAAACTAAACTTCTTGAAGATCGCTAAATTATTGTTAGATAGAAATAGATGTTTTTGCAACGCGTACGTACGTACGTAATTTAGGACCTAAAAATATAAACTACCTAGGTACTCAATGTAAATGAATGAACATGAAGCAATAAATAAATAAAATGAAAGATCGCTTTAGTAGGTAGGTGTAGGGCTTAAGGTATTCACAAACGTATGTACTTAAAACCCCCATTAACTAATGTGTCTTTCATTACTTATCTACTTACACACATACGGACATACGGGACATAGTATTTTGTCATCCTTTACAGCCTCAGTTTACAGCTGACTTTTTGCAACTGTCACTTAATCGGCAAATCAAGTTACCTATCAAAATTGGTACCTAGGTAGGTACTTATCCTAAACGTCTCAATGTGGAGAACCTACTAGGTACCTGCTGCTTGGAGGCAGAGTATCTGGCACTGCGGTGCTGGTGGTACCCTGTGGTGGTGGTTTTCTGTGTCCTTCCACCAGGTATCGCTCGTATCTTATTCCTAGTCAAACACCAGAAGCAAGTGCACATCGGTCCTAGGTTTACGAATTAGTATGTAATTCACTCGCCACGGGCTTTTGTTTCGTAATGCGACACAAATTGCTTGTCATTGAAGGTCTAATCTTTAGTTTTATACTGATTGGTTTCGCCGTTATAGAATGAAAACAACCTATAACGTGCTATTACCAAGGCAAGCCAAGTATCTCAGAGGTCTCGCTCTGCGAGTTTTATAGTGGGCACGGACACGGAGCGTGAAAGTAGAAGAGAGGTCCCCTTTCCCCGCGCAACCTCCGCGCAACACCCGTGCCTTCCGCGTTTCACACTTCGGGTTTCACATTCCACGTTTCCCACTTCACGTTTCACATTCAAAGTTTCACACTTCATGTTTCACATTCCGAGTTTCACACTTCATGTTTCACATTCTACGTTTCACACTCCGCGTTTTACACTTCACGTTTCACATTTATCGTTTCACACTCCGCGTTTCACACTTCACGTTTCACACTCCACGTTTCCGCCTCCGCGCTTCTCACTCTTCGTTTCACACTCCTCGTTTCATACTACGCGTTTTACACTTCGCACCCCAGTAAAATCGCAGAGAGGCATATGTGTTATTTGGTTAGCCAGAAGCAACAGTATTTAAACAGCAGGGTCCACATTTACTTCCAAACGTTTCCTCGGTGAGGTCATTTGAGATAACGCTCTCTGTGCTGGCCCAACTGACCGATAAATTCAGTGCACATGGTTGTAATTGATCAGTGTACGATAACGATGGGAACATAACTTGGCACGACTCAGAATAAAATTATAGTGGCGTTATAATTATATAAGCATATTTTATAAAATATACAAGCAGGAGTTTATTTCGTTTTTCTAATGTCAAATAAAAATAAGATTTCGTATTCCTTGTATATTTACGTAGCACTCCATACCAGTTATGGAGTGCGTACGAGCTGGTCCTGCTCGTAGCACTTCGTAGTTCTTCGTAGTACTTCGTAGCTTTGCGTAGCACATCGTAGCTAAGTGTAAGTACCACTTTGCAGCTTCTCATAGCTCTTCGTAGCTTCTCGTCTTACTTCGTAGCTTCTCATAGTACTTCGTACTACGAACTACGCCTGCTTTTATTTTATTAATGCTTGACCAAAATTGCAAGTCAGTACTCCTTATTTATAATACTACCTACTTATTTAGATGCGTTATGTAATAATTTTAAAATATTACTGGAGAAGCAATAGCTGGGCAGGCTAGTAGTATTGGATTGAAGTTTCTAAAAAAACACCGTCACACGATCCTGGTAGGTACCTACTAAAATAATTTCGTGGGCTTATAATCAAATTTAAAATCCAATCTAAAACTTTAGGATAGACAGGATTCAAACCAGCGTCTTTTGCTTTGGGCCAGCTAACGCAATAACCACTAGGCCACTCCCTGCTTACGAAATTATTCGCCATGCTATTCTCGCATTTATCGGAAAACAGAATCCCAAACAGCAGCATTTTACGGATATTTTCAATGAGAAACACTTCCCGCTCGAACGTGAAATAAATTGCTGATTCCATTTGTATTGAAATAATTTAGAGTGTTAATAGATAGAAGCCAGGTGTAGCCAAATTGTTTATCAGCAGTAAGGTCACTAGTTCATCACACCGCTAGCTCATGCGGGTGGCAAGTGATGGTAGGTATAACCTTTCAAGGTACTGGCAGCAAGCCAATTGTATAAGAAGATAAAGATCTACTCTATGATAGGAAACTTTTAGGTTAAAAAAAAAATTAAAAACTTTTCCTCATGCAAAAATTTGTCCCGTTGCAGGAATCAAACCCATATTCTCTCGCCTCTCAACCAGCTACTCGCCGTGCCACAAGATCGTCAAAGACGAGCTCGTGTTTAAATTGCATAGAAGCGAAATTCCTATCACGCACCAAATTCCATCTGGTTTATTGAATCCCCAAACCTGTGATTGCGTTGTCGGTACCTTGTAAACAGATTAGATGTAATGCGACGCCAATCTGTGTCGGCAGCACAGATGAGTTATATCCTGCAGGCAATTGGCGGGAGTGTGGGCTCCCGCAGGCAGTGCCAGCCAGGATCCCGAGCTGATGTGAGTACACTGAATCCTACAAAAAAATACAAAAATATTTCGGGTTTTAATAACATGTCTGGATGGTATCTTCTCTTTTATGTTCTAAGACCTGTAATAAAAAACTGTGAATCAATCAAATCAAATCAAAATAATTTATTGCACTCAGATACAAAATAGTACACTTGGAATCTCCTACTTAGAATTAAAGAAAATCCTACTTAGAATTCACGTTTTAAACAGACTGTTTTATTGTATCGTTTTGCAGCTTTGTTTGTGCATGAAAAATAGCCTCTTCCGCATTGGTTCTTTTCACTACACTGGTTCAAAAGAACCAGTGACATGAGAAGAGCAACCTTTTTTAAATGAATAATTATATCACATTATCCATCGATGGTTTGCACGCCTATTGTTTGTGACATATTATGAGTTATAATTAAGGAATCTCAAGGATCCAAACGTGGGCATCTGTTAGAACATTATAAGTATTAGTTAGGGTGCTTTGGACACTTGACTGTCTGTAAACCTGAATTCTGTGTGCTTTTGAATAAATCTTTGAAATTTTTGAGTATTGTTGTTGCAAATGTTTTTAGATTCAGAACATTTTGCTGAGGGGGAATCAAATCCAAAATCTATTGCGTTTCGTCTACTAGCATCGTAACAATAAGATAGTGCATTTCGTATACGAGTTATTGTAACTCGAAAGAGGTCACATCATGGTTAATTCAATTATTCCGGTACCTCATTCGTTCAGGCAGATAGAAAAACATCGAAACTCCTGCTTTTCAATTTCCGCCTCGGTTATCGAAAATCTTCACCAAGTACAACATGAACCAACCTACCAGTCAACCAAATTTGATTTGTAAGCCACTGGAGAATATTTTCAAACCAAAATCTATCAATTCAAATTCTCCAAAGAAACATTCAGTATTCAGTACAGGTAATTTATTGCATCATATCCAGGTAATAAACAAAGCCGCCAAACATAATTATGTACCCCGAGACATAACTAACATATTACTTTTACAAAAATTACTTATCGAAAGATATAAAAAAAAAACCTAACATGAATTGATGCATGTATCTGTGTTTATTTCATCAGATTCGAAGCTATGTACGCACTACTGATAATAGTTGGGATGAGCCTAAGTGGGGCCCAATCATTGCCACCGGACAAGGTAAGATTAGCAGCTATAATGAGTAGTTGCTGTTTATTCTAAACGACTCGTGGCATTATGTTCAACTGATTATGGCTTTTGCTTTTGTCACTGCAACAATGACTTTAACCTTGACTTAGCTCTGAATCATCACCAAAGCACCTAATTGTAAAGTGCATTTAGCAGTACCTTACGTCAATGATGGTTTGCAGGCAGAAACTCGTTTAGATCATTAGTTAGCAGCCAGTGATTAGAGTTGTTAGTAAACACTGGCCGGCTGCCAAGTTGCACATTAGAAGATGTGCGTGGATAATAACTAGGGTATTACTAATGGATTGAAACACCCGAAACTAGTTTGGTCCTGTTTTATTTGAGTACAGTTTATGTTTACTTTGTGCTTAACTTCGTTGATCTGTTAGGAACAACTTAGCTGGCTAAGTTGTTCCTAACAGATCAACGAAGTTAAGCACTGTTCCGCGTAGTCATCATTTGAATGGGTGACCGCCAGTGGCAATTTCAACTGAGCGCTCCCGTGCTTCGGACAGTGGCCTTCGGGCGGCCTAGAAACTTGCGCAAGCCGCTGTTATCATCATGGCAGCTCTCTAATGTTCCCACTGCTGGGATATTACTACTACTGGCCTACTCTTCTTCTTCTTCTTAGTACTTATACGTGCCGATTTCCTCACGATGTTTTCCTTCGCCGTATGAGAGCACTGGCATAGTGCACATACATTTTTTGAGTAGAAGAATCCATTTGTGCACTACCAGGTTCAAGCTCACGAAATTAGGATTGGAAAGCAGGGTCACTACCACTATAGCAGCAGTGCGCTTATCAGAACTTCAGTACAATTTGAAAGCAGTCAGACTCCAGGAAATAACCTTAGTTACGCCAAGGTCAGGCCATTACGCTAGCAGCGATTGTGTATTCCCGGCTCTATGATTCATATTCAAGAAATCTGTTCGTTTCTTCATGATTCACGATTGATTACACTCACCTTCGTTATCGCTCAAATTCATTTTGTACTAAAATTTCATTAGCGTAGCGTGCACCTTGTAGTAATTCTGTGATAAGAAATTGTTATAAACATTCTTCTTAAAAAATATTCATATTATTTTTCTTAGCTACTCTTGTTTCACTATTGCCATAAAGCCTTTCCCATTGGCACCCTTTCTAAGTTATATTGATCGTTAGAACTTACCAATAAATAAATAAATAAATAATGCTGGACAATCCACACAGCATCATCTAGCCCCAAGGTAAGCTGCTGTTAAATAGAGCTGTATTATGGGTACTAGATGACTGATATATATTAAATACAATACAATACATAGATAGATATTTTTTATTATATATAGAAAATACCCAGAACACCCGGAACAAATATTTGTAGATCGTACAAACATTTGTCCCGAGGCGGGAATCGAACCCGCAACCTCTGCGTTGCAGGCGGACCTGCGCCCGCTATAAATATTATGAATAATAATATGAATAATACCAACAAATTGCTGATAACGAAATAGATGATTGGCTGGTAAATGTGTTTTGACTTTTGAACACATTTCTTAGTGTTACGATTATAGCAATACATTTTACTACCATTCGCTAATTAATACCTATGCAAGGTTCACTTCGATATCTGTTAGGTATTTAAATAATAGGTATTTGATGTCTCTACTCCCTTGACGTTAATTTAGCTACTTATACACAATTCAATTAGTACCTACCTATTTATAGCTAGCACTTCTCGCTCAACCATAAGTAAGTAGGGACTTATTAAGGTCCGTATTGAAGAACGAAACTCAAGCACAGATTTTTGACAGATCTTCATAGAATACTAAATCGATGTTTGATTCAAGATTCACACTCCATTGGGTTCTTCATGGTTCATAAATAAGAGTTAGTATTGGTAGCGATATATAGTAAACTAAACAGTTATTAAGGGACGTTAATTACTAATATCTATTCTGTGTATGTGAAAAGTGAAAACTCATTCTAATAATAGGTAAATTATATAAATCACGATAGTTTTAGAAGAGCATCCGAAAATATGATTAATCTTTTTTAACTTATTGTAGGATCTAAAAGCGTTCCATATCATCAAAACTCGCAGCATCGACATCAACAATGCCTACGGTCTCTCGATGGAAAGCCGCTTGGAGAAGTCTGTGGAGCCGACTGGGTACAGTCTCCGCCTTGAGCCGTACCTTGAAGATGGATACTTCACGGGCAAGGTTCGGATCAACATCACCTGGCTGGAGGATGCTCAAGAGATCACTGTCCACTGTGGTCCACAACTGAAGATCATTGAGCAGGAAGTTGTGGTACTTGAAGGGTGAGTTCAATGCCTCAAAGTCAAAGCCAACAAAAAAATAAATAAACCACTTTGATAAGAAATCGTTTGGTTCTTCAGTTGCAAAGAGCTTTTCAGTTTTATCATAACCCAGTCTATGAATATTTTCCTATTTTTCCTTCCGACCGTATCATAATTTATTTATTTTAGAAACAGTCTAAACCAAATGACTTTTTTCTCATCCCTGTAGAATCCCATTCACTTTTCTAGATCTTCTAATCAGTCATCGATTTAGTTTCACCTGCATTCTGTGAAAATCTTACATACAAGCTTTCTACACCAGATCGAACATGTAACTTGTGTGTTATTTAGAGAAGAACGTCAGTTGATCAGCATCCGGTCCGTGGAAATGGACATCAAGAAGCCGATAGCAAAGGTTAACCTGGAAAAGAGCGTTCCCAAGTCTTCAGTCGGCTACCTGGCATTCACGTTCCGTGGAGATTTCCAGACCGGGACTACTGAGGCCTTCTTCAAATCCACTTACACCGTTGAGGAGAATGAGAAGTTAGTTTCTTCTTATCACCTATTACGGGTAACATAGATATATTACGATGTGTAAGCTAATGGCGTCCCTATTCTAAATAAATAAAATAAATATTTAATTAGCCGGGGAGAATACTAGTATTTTGATAATGTTCTTGCATGCTCAGTCTGAACTAAGCAACGTTTAGCATGGTAACTTTTGCTAGGGTGGCTGATAATAAAATCATCTGTCCATAGGCTGTTTTATAACCTTTAGTGACGATACTGCCCTTAAGAACACTCAATTCGAAAATTGTCTTGGCTTTTTTCTTTTTGTGCTATCAATATTTCTATCTTTACCTATCAGGATAGTGGCTGGTACCCAACTGCGTCCCAACAACGCAAGGCGTATGTTCCCGTGCTTCGACGAGCCCGGGTACAAGACGCCCTTCGACCTCAACGTGGTGCGTCCTAAGAACATGGTGGCTCTGAGCAATATGCCTCTAGAAAGGACTGAGGAGATGTGAGTTCCATTTGACTGGGATAGTTTCCATGCTCGGTATTATCTCAATGTAGCTAAAGCAGACGGTGGACCACAAAATTCTAGAAGACGTTTTAACCTATTCACCTGTTTATTCTAGTTTTATAGAAAACAATCTCATTTTGGTATCTCAATGTAATCAATCTATGTGGGTTTTATCAGGTCAGGTTGGTTTTTTCTTTATTTTGGAAGCGCATTATCTAACGGATATCCCAATTGTAAATAGATATATTTTCTCTCTCCTTCTTCTCTGGAGAAGGATAGTCAATCTAAGATTTCCTTCAGTAAGGACGAGCCAAATGCCGTTCGCGATTACTTCGAGCGCTCTCCCCCGATGTCGACCTACACGCTCGGCCTCGTCATCGCGGAGCTGCAGGTGCTGGACAACTACACCAAGCATACTGCCATCGGAGGGAAACACATTTGTGAGCATTTTATAATCCAGCCTTCTCTTTCGGATATCCTCAAGGGGGGTGTTAAAGATCTTTTAGAATATTCTCTGGTCTTCAACAGCAAAGATTTTAATTACAAAAATAATTAGATCTCGATCAAGGAAACCTTCTGGAAAACAAAAGTGATGTGAAAATACAAACAATATAAATTTCCTAGGTTGCAAAGTAATAGGTAAAAGTTTGTTCAAAGGATCAGGTTCATTATGGCCTGCATATTTACCAATTATCTAGATTGCATTGCTAGATTGCAAGAAACCGTTCGGACAAAACCAAGCCAACTCGCATGTGTACAAAGTTTTATCTAATCCCAGGATTCACGGGAGAAAAAAGTCATGGGCAAGAGCTAAGTTCATCTAGAAACCATATTTGCATCCCAGGTCAGTAAAATAGTATTTCCCAAAACCACAGATCTGCGCATATTTGCCCGCCCTGATTACCTCGAGGCCATCAGGGATATGAACGACAAGATGTTCACCGTGTTCTGCAAGCTGGAGAGCATCTGGCAGGTTCCTCTGCCTCTCACCAAGCTGGACATTGTGGCTCTGCCGACGTACACGGGTGTGAAGCCATCGGACAACTGGGGCCTCATCATGTTCAAGTAAGTCCACTAGGTCGACTTTTGATAGTGAACTGGAACATTTCACTTGAAGCGCGTTATGATGGTACATTATACATTATTTTTCTTCAACTTCTGTGGCGATAAAAATATCGAAATGGACAAAAAAAAACTCTAAGTATTATTCGTTTTTGTGTCTCGGCAGAGCAAATTCCATCAAATTCATCACTATTCGGATATAAACGTTTACTCATTGCAATAGAGTTGAATTATTTTAACTAACTTCTTTACTCCTGTTTTAAAGTGCTTATTCTAAAATAATCGTTCATCGAATTTTTTTTGAATCGTGGCAATATACCGCTTTTATAGGCAATCTACGTATAAACTACGGAATAGAAAATACGCCATTATCTTCCCTGCTCATAAATACTAATGTATCAGCTCAAAGAACTTATTTTACATTTTGAGGCAGTTAGGAAGAAAAGGTAGCAAGGCATAATTATCATAATCTTCAGTAGTAGCCGTTGAACAGCGAGTTTAGCTAATTAAATTTCCGATTCGTTAGACTCCGTAAGGATGCGTTTTCACCAGAGCTGTGCGATGCTAAAGAAGCTGTGAAACAATGTGAGCATTTCCACTAGAGATGTGTTTGGCAGGTGAGCTAAGCTGAGGATGCGTTTCGACGCTAAAAACCTCGATCTGCCTCGATAATTTACCTCACAGAACCTATTAAGCGATTCTATTAGTTCTTAAAAAACAAATACCACGCTCCGCATCCTGGCTCATCTGGTGAAAACGCACCCTAATACACGAGTAATTCCAAAATAATCTTTCAAGTACATAGACCCCTCCAAATACCTGTCAGTAAATGCCTCACAATAGATTTGACGCGAAGCCAAGGTCGCTTCCAGACAGCTCCATTGTCCAGTCATTGATCATTGTTGTCGCATCTCACTCGATCAATAGTCATCCTTGTCATGAAAGGATTTAGCAAAAAGACGAGTTTCAAACATTTTGCATATAGAATTTTATTGAAAACAAATTATGCAAACATGTTTTTTTTGTCTTCAATTCTGGAATTTCTTAAAAAAGTCCATCAAACAATCACATACAAAGTTCGGACCCCCCACACTAGGATTTCCTGTGTCGTGGTTGTCAAATTACGAGTAAAATGTACCACAACTCCCAGACCCAAAACAAATAATTGCAGATCACGCAAACATTTTTTTCGCAGTGCGAATAGAAACCGCAACCTGTTTCTTTTCAACCGGGCAATCGCCCACTGTGACAGTTTGTAGATCCGTGGTGTGTCAGTGGCCAACTCTGGTGACGAAGTTATGCCGCTTAAAGACATCTATCATGGCCTTACGACTGTGTCAGATAGTTATAACTCACTTTATAATCCTTTCAGTACCTTTCCCCTAGATGGGTAAGAGGAGCATAATCAGAGGTGTTTAATCCACTAATAGAATCGTTAAACTTTTAATATAATGTAGTTTTGTTTTCTGGTAATTAAGTGGTTCCATTGGTGCATTCACACACATCCGTCGCATCATTACTAATTTTTAATAGAAAGGCTCTTCAAACAGTTGGTTTATTAATGTTTCAGAGAGAGTGACCTCACGAACAAAGGTTACCTGCAACTGGCACAGGAGATCTCTTACCAATGGCTCGGTGCCTACACCACGCCCGCGTGGTGGTCAGACGCTCACCTTAACAAGGCTTTAATTGGGTATATTGCTGCCGAAACTGCCTTCCAGGTAATATTCCTTCCATGCTATTGTTTTTAGCAGAATGTTTTCATAAAATGATGTTTAATTTATAAAAAAAATGCATTTATTGCTGCAAAGATGTTTATTTATGAATTCTGTTATACTTATCAGATAAACGATCTACTAAATATACATTACTCATTATGTCAGCTAAATAGACGTCAACTGCTGGACATAGACTCTCTTATAGTGATATGACTACCAAATTCCTGCGACTGATTTAACTTTAAAGATTTCCGTATTTCGATTACAAAGAGAATAAGGTTACGTTTTTTAGTTTATAGGCCCAAAAAAGTCGCAAACCGAAGACACCCATAACCTACGGATTTGATTTGCTGTAAAAGTTATTGGCAGCCGGATGCGTAATTCTATTAAAGCTGTGAAGCCTATGTGAAAATCACAGGCTTTTACTGCTCCATTAAAGCAGCTATAATAAAATATCCTGACAATAAATGTACGAAGTATGCACGTATCAGAGATGAATTGTATCTGCTTATGGCCATCCAGAGTTTGCCAAGTGCCATCCACTCTTTTAAAACTATATGCAACGGAACTTAGACTTTATAGGCAGTTATAGAAAACAATGTTACTGTACGAAATAACTAGGGACGAAAATATTCTTGGAACCAGATCAACCACGGCTCAGAGATGGAAGGAAAGTGGCCCCTCACAGTTCTCTACTCGCTGTACTACGAGTTCAGCAAGCGTTATCCCCACTCGCGCATCACGGGCATGAAGCAGGAGACAGCATGCACCAAGTTGGAACTGCTGTTCAGGATGTTCAACTATACTATCGGAGGAAACACTTTCAAGAAGGCGATCAAAAGTTTCTTAGAGGCACGGTAAGAATACCAAGTAGCTAAAAATCTGCAGTCTATGGTAAACTTTTAGATATCCATCTATCAGTCTGTCAACATCCTTTACATAGAAACAGCAGAATATGTAAAGACGTTGAAGAAAAGAAAATAAGTTGACGACCTATAACTCAATGTCTGTAACCATGAGTTAGCATCCTAGTAGTCTGTGCTGTAACCCTTGGAGGAAGCTGACTCTATAGCACTATACTCGTAGTACTACAACATAGTACTGTAAAAGACCAGCGTAGCGTGGAACCGGAAAACATGACGAAAAAGTTCATTATTTTGTTTTAACTGTTGCATGGCCAAACAAGTGACCGGATGTGATTCTTCATTTATTAAATTCAGATGGTTTTCACAGCAAATTCAAAACTTTCACTGGCGATGACATCTGGAATGCTTTGACTGCCGCTGCCGTGGAAGACAAGACAATGCCCGCAGGATTAAACACCAAGATTATGGCCAAAAGCTGGATCGACAAGGATAGGCTGCCTGTAGTGAATATCGAGAGAAACTATGAAAGGAACTACCTTGTAGCTACACAGGTGAGTTATTTAAACAAAAACATTGAGCTGATAGTGACACGTACTATGAACAAATGATAAAAAAAATCTTCTTTTAGAAAGTGTATCTCAGAGAGCGTCCTCACGATGTGCCCGACGCCGACCAAATGTCGTGGTGGGTTCCACTCGTCATCATCAAAGAAGATAACCTGGACTTCACACAAACAACACCTGAAGTATGGACGAAAGAGAAAGAATTGAAGATTAGGAATATGCCAGGCAAAAATCAGTTTATCATTGTCAACCCTGAGGAAATTGGTAAGTTATACTATGTTTGATCATGGTGATTAAGATATGTCTGCAAGTGGTGATGGCTCAGGCAGTTGTGATGTTTAAAAGACGATTCCTATCTATTTATCTTATAGTGAAAATGAAGAAGATGAGAGGACATGCATTGTGTAAGATCATCCAATAAAATCAAAATAGACCTGGTGGTAGGACTCTGGTGGGTACCACCGCAGTGTCAGATTTTATACCTACAAGCAGTATTGTGCAAGCATTCCTGTGTTTAGGTTTGAAGGGCACTGTAGCAAGTGAAATTACTGGGCGAAGGAAACTTAACAACAATGTCTCGGGGTGATAAGCGCAGTGCAGTGCCACGCAAACACTTAAAAATTTAAGCATCTTTAATAGTCAGGCTGCTTAACATGGGGGCGCCTTGATTGTTTTGTCACTTGCTGACATAAAAAAAAAGATTTTCTACGATACTCAAACACGAGTACCTCCAAAAAGCTTGCTTGATCATCAAAACTTAATCCAACATCTCTTTCAGCTCCTTTCCCAGTGAACTACGACGCGCACAACTGGTATATGATCTCCCAGTTCCTGCAAAGCAGCAAGCGGACTACCATCCCAGAGTTGACCCGAGCCAAGCTACATCATGACGCCTGGAACCTGGCTTTTGCTGGCGAACTCTCATTTGCAACTGCGCTGAACATGACATTGTTTCTGAAGAACGAGAGGAGTCATCTGGTTTGGGACTCCGTCTTTACCATGATCGATCATGTCGGGAGACATATCTGCCCATGTATCCAAGACAAGTTCAGGGTGAGGTTTCATAATGCCATTGCTTTGCTTAGAGCCGATTATACCTGTTTGACTGATCGGCGTTTTGTTTCAATTTGAATTCAAAACCTTTCACCGCTGACAGTTTTATACACATACACTCAGCTAAACGCTTTTTGTTTGAAAGGTTAAACCAAAACTTAGACATTTGCTCAAGGTGAAGATAGCTCAGTATCACAGTATTACTGTAGATTATAACGATTATATGTGTTATTAGTGTGATGGTTAACACTATAAAAACAAAAATAACCAGTCTAACTATAGTTTGTTCCATCTTAAAGGCTTCTACTGAATGAAATCTGAAGTTTCCCTCCCTACACATCTTGTGTGGTTAAAAAGTGTAACTAATTTGCCACTAAATGGTATATAGATAAATAAATAAATAATAAATAATGCTGGACAATCCATACAGCATCATCTAGCCCCAAGCTAAGCTGCTGTTAAACAGAGCTGTATTATGGGTACTAGATGACTGATATATGTATATTTAATACAATACAATACATAGACAGATATTTTTTATGATATATAGAAAATACCCAGAACACCCGGAAAAATATTTGTAGATCGTATAAACATTAGTCCCGAGGCGGGAATCGAACCCGCAACCTCTGCGTCGCAGGCGGACCTGCGACCCGCTGCGCCACATCGGTCGTCATAAAGCTATGGTTAAGGTCTGGTGGTCAGGTCATTGTCCTGTCCTCATCGACCAAGTACGATACTTACTATAGTTCATCAAGTCGATTATCAGCTCTTTATTTTTGTAGAAATACGTCAGGCTGATGCTCAGCCCTCTTTACGAAGAGCTGAAGAAAGAAGAAAAAGAGGACGAAGAGAGCTGGAAGACGAATCTTCGCGGTTTGACGAAGAACTTCCTCTGCCAATCAGGATACAAGCCTTGCATTAAAGAGGCTCAGGAACAGTACGCTAAGTGGATGCAAACGAAGAACCCTGATGAAGGAAACCCGTGAGTCACATCTTTTTATATATTATTTTCTCTTTTATATAAAAATAGATGAATTGCTCTACTTTAGTGTCGCTAAACTCGTGTTTTAGCGACAGATTTGGCTTTTTTTTTTATGTCAGCAAGTGACAAGACAATCAAGGCGCCCACCTGATGTTAAGCATCACGCCTGACTATTACAGATGCAGTGCCACCCAAAGTTTGCGTGGCACTGCACTGCGCTTATCACCCCGAGACATTGTTGTTAAGTCTCTTTCGCCCAGTAATTTCACTTGCTACAGTGCTCTTCAAACCTAAACTCAGTAATGCTTGCACACTACTGCTTGGAGGTAGAATATCTGACACTGCGGTGGTACCCACCAAGACGGACTCTTGCTGAAGAGTCCTACCACCAGGTATATTCGGCTAATTCGGATCTTGTGTAAGTTGATGTTTTTATTTTTATTTACCATAACTTAAACACTAGATAAGTATAGTTCGCACAGCGGATCTAGGCTTCCGTGAAGTTAGCCGTTTGTGATGCGCAAAGACAATTTAGTTTGAAAAAGCTCTATTGCGCATCGAAACGGCTAATTTCACTACGGCCGAGATCCGTTGTGAGACCTATACAATCTCTACTATAGTCTACAGTTACATTACGGTTTTTGTCTATAAGTCCAGGGAAGGTTTAAACGGTGAGAAAAATAGTGCAAGTGAGACCGCGCTGGTCTGCTAGTATTTAAATAAAAAACAGCAACAACTTTATTTTTTCAAGAACTTATTTCAAATTAACAAGGGTGACATAAAAATTTATTGTAATTTATTTTTCAATGAACTGAGTCTGAGAAACAATAAATAAAACAGATTTACAAAATAGACTGTAATCTGAATAAAGAAAAACCAATTTGCAAAACACTCCGTTATTCCGTATTTCAATTTGTTATAAAACACTTTTCCGTGGAAAATTACTATGAAATCGAGGACTGTCACTCCAATTCATATTATTATTATGCCAAAAATGCTTGCTCATTTCAATCAACCTGTTATGGAAGACCTTCATCTTTTCATCGTGTCCATCGGATATAAGAAATATCTGGTGGAATTAATGAATCCCTTTTGCTCGCCAAGCCAAGTGGTGCGTGCGACTTAATTTTTGCAAATTGTCATGTGAAAAGAATTAAGGGTCCGCCCCAAGCCGCGCCGCCGCCTCAATGGGAACGTTATCTACCTACTCAGTTTAGGTTACTATCAACAGGTTCCGTGGCTATTTTGGCATCAACCCAAATCTAGTACATTGATTTTTATTTGTATAGGAGAGTTTGTAAACATTTTTCGAATTAGAAAAGTAATAGAAACTTTAAAAAGACGTGAGACTTGCGGGTTTGAATCCCGTAACGTGATGACTACCTACAGTGTAGAGTGTTCCAACCAGACCCATTCATTCCACGTTAAAAAGGTTGCATCGGTAGGTTTAAATTTACTCTACTGTTTTTTAAGATAAGATAAAAATAAAAAGATATGGTTGCATATCGATAGGTTTAAATATGATTACTCTACTGTTTTTTAAGATAAGATAAAAATAAAAAGATACACGTGTCTAAGGGTACCAGTAAATACAAAATAAAAACTAAGTACAAAACAGCGTAAATGTAGAGGTACCCAGTATGTAGATACCTTCCGTGCAAGTAAAAACTGTGTTACTGCATGTTTTTATGATAAATGATGAGGCGTGTTTATGCTAGCTATGTTTACAGAATATCAAACCAATACATCTGCCCAGTCTTCAAATACGGAACCATGAAGGAGTGGGATTTCGGTCTACGTCGGGTCATCAACTTCCCGCCTTCAAGGAAGCAGAGCGAAAGAACTTACCTGTTGAAGACTCTCGCCGGGTGCCCCGTAGAGACGACGAAGATCAAGAAACTGCTGAACATAACCTTGATGGAAGGGAATGGAAACTTCACGGAGACAGACCTGTTTTTGATCCTCAACATGCTAACAGGATCCTCTGATGGGTACACCACGCTACTCGGTACTTTGAGCGAGAATTTCCAGTTCTTGAAAGAAAAGTAAGTTTTATCTACGCTAGATAGTTCAGTTATTATTATTTCTAGCCTGCGTTATCCCAGGGCAGAACAAGTCAGTAAGCTGCATTGTAAACATCAGAAAAACCATATTTGATTATTCTTGTAAATAAACTTGAGTTAGGTCGTCAGTAACGCAAAATCACTAAGATAAGTAAGTAAGTTCGTATAAGTCAGTGGCCAACTCTGGTGACAGAGTTTCTAGGCCGCTCGAAGGTCTCTGTCATGGCCTAACAACTTTGAAAAAGCCGGAACCGACTGCTTAACGTGGCCTCCGAAGCACGGGAGTGTTGGCAGTCACCCATCCAAATGATGACTACGCGAAACAGTGAACTTCGGTGATCTGTTAAGAACAACTTAGCCAGCTACGTCTCGCGCTCTAGAATCACTAAGTTCGTATGAGTCAGTGGCCAACTCTGGTTACACAGTGAGAATCACTGGATTGGTATGATATGATGCAAAATTTCGCAGGTACGGCAGCGAACATAACCTTTGGGACAGCCTGATCTCCTCAGCAACCTCTGTCTTTAAGACCCAAATCGGCTTAGAAATGGTCTCCAACTTCTACTCGACGTACCAAGGACAGTTCGGCTCAGCAGAACACATTATTGAGAAATCTCTCAAGAATATAAGAGAGGAGGCGAAATGGTCTTCTGAAAATATACCAGTGATTTCAAAATGGCTGGACGAGTACATCGCCAGTTCAAGTGTCAAGGATGATAAGTTTATTGGCGTTGGGGCTTTCCCAGCGACACCTTGTAATTGATGATAAAAAATAATGATTATTATAACAATGATAATGATTTTCTATAGTTAGATCATACAGTTGTTTTGTATCAGGGTTTGTTTATTTTGTTTATCTGACGTTACTGTTAGCAAATCTGCGGGGCTATTATGTAATTCGTTTGCAATCAGCTGTACTATATATCAAATAAGACTGCTCATTGAAAGCACATTGAAAGGGTGCTGATGGAAACTGGATTGCAACACAGTTGCGTTTACACCCGTAGGTACTATTTTTCCTATCCTTTCCTAGAATATCTGTAATATAACTGAAAGATACGGTATTTTTAGAGAGCTTGTAAATTAATATAGAACCGAAGAGAAGATAAGGAAGGCTAAGAATAAGTTACCATGCACCTAATAAAAAAGAATTACAAAATGCTGATTTAAGAGAACTTGGAACATGGAGTATTTGTTGTGCTAAACTGCTAAAAAGAGCAATGCTCTTTATGACTGCTAAGCTCTGTCAGGAATACCATAACAGATAGTTAAGTTTTGTACTACTTTGTGTCCTCAATAAAGTGCTATTTATTTATTTATTATTTAAGCTAATTACCAGTTCATAATTGTACTAGTAGGTCCCATAAAAAGATCCCCCCAACACGAAATGCAAATACAAGATGAGACTTACTTTGGAATGTTGGTTGCTCTAGCGAAGTTTCAAGTAAGCTCAGAGTCACGTTATACTCGAGTTATCTAAGGGGCTGGCCACACAGAAAAGACGTAAGATGAGGAAGCGTCGCAGACGAGGCGCCCCTTTCATACAAAATTAGCGGACCCTGGTTTCGCACGGATGCTAAAAACCTCTTGAATCACTCTATCTATAAAAAAAACTGCATCAAAATCCGTTGCGTAATTTTAAAGATCTATGCATACATAGGGACAGACAGCGGGAAACGACTTTGTTTTATACTATGTAGTGACGTCAGTCGTGACATATAAAAAAATACGGGGCGCGGACCGAAAGGCTTACACGTCGGCTTCCTATTGAAAAACATATAGAAAAGACACGTGTCGTATCTTAGTGCGACCGGGGGTGCGGACGGGGCGCGGAGAGCCCGACTGCATAAAAACGCAGTGCCGCCAGCTTTCGCGACTCGCGCCGCCGGCGCCGCCGTCTCGTCTATGCCACGTCTTTTCTTTAAAAAGTCACGTCCGCGCCCCGTCTGTGCCCTTGTCTGCGATGCGTCTTTATGTCTTTTCTATGTGGCCAGCCCTTAAGCGTGTTCTTTGTGTACAGACGTCATTGTGGCTTGGACCCGGATAGGACGGATTATTTGGAGGGTCGAGATTCCCTACCTCATGCCATTCCAGAGACCTACTCTTGCCTTAAAGGTGCGTGTAGGATGGGTACAAAAAATAGTAACAACCAGTGAGTGACTTTGTATAATTATAGGTTTCGCATAGTTTTGAACACAGTAAATTAGTTTCGTAGCTGCTACGCTACGTTACTAATACTGTTTTGTACATATTTACTTGTTAACGGCTATTGATTATGTATGGTATGGTAAGTTGGAATATTTTTATCGTTTATATTTTGACATTAAAACATAGGCCAACATAACCTATTAATATCTGCTTGCTTGTTTTATTTATTTTTATTTAAATCTCTGCTCATAAGTAATTTTTAGAATTGAAAAATCTACTTGTGTACCTTCCTACCTGCTACCAGTTACAAGCCCGAGTCGAGCGAGTCGAGCTCTACCACTAGGGGGTTTTTGCATCCAGACATCCCGTCGCATAAGGGTACGACGGGGGTGTGTGAGGTTGTCCGACTCGACGACTCACTAAAAACTCCCAACCTAACCCCCTCTACCTATCTACTACTAGACCACCAGAGCTCTAGAGACAATATTATAATATTATTTGTTTTTTAAGAATACCGCAAACATTCCATTTTGTTAGCTCGTCTATGCTCAACGTTATAGATGTACCGAATGTCGCCACGCAAATAAAACGCACCTGTGAAGTTTTTAAGAGCAAAATCCCTTTGCCCGGTTCGTTTATAAATAGCCGGGCGTTAGCCAGATTGATTTTAAAATCAGAGTAGTAACTCTTACATATATTATACAGAAAAGGACTTCTCTGTGATAGTGCTTGTCCGGGGAAGGACTACCACCATACCTATTTCTGCCGCCAAGCAGTAATGCTCGCATTGCTGTGTTCCGGTGTGAAGGGTATGGTTTCCGGTGAAATTACTGGCACATAAGGCCTTCTATCTTAGCCTCAAGGTGGCAACCCGCGAGTGATACCCCTGGTATTGCAAGCGTCCATAGGCTGCGGTAACCGCTTACCATCTTGTGGGCCGTACGCTTGGTTGCCACTTCAGTTGTATAAAAAAAATGTAAAACTGGTATTAAAACAAACTAGCCTGGTGTGAAAAAATATAACTAAGTGTGCATTATTAAAATTTAAATAAGTAGGTAATTTAAATGTTTAAATTCTCACAATATTCGGCGCTCTTTGGGAGGCCTATGTCCAGCAGTGGGTGTCTATCGTCTGATATGATAATAATGATGATGATTTATTATTATTTTTAATTACCCAGGATTTTAAATAAAACAAACTACTATGCACTCACAATAGCACAAAATATTCAAAAAACGCCTCAGTATGTCACAAGATGACCTGAGATACTGTGACATAGTACCTAAAGTTACTTGATAGCCGATGACATGACATTGGTAAATGACCGGAAGTCAGTGGATGGTGAAGGCTCAAAATCGGTCGTCACGGCGCTATTGTTGGAGGCGTTTGTCCAGCAGTGGACGTGTATTGGCTGATATGTTGATGATGATGACTAGAGTGTAGTTGAAATTGATTTTAGAAACGAATATTTGTCCCTTTTATATATAATAAATTTTTAGTAAATTATATGGTCGTAGGGGAAAAGCCTTGACTTAATGGAGGCTAAAGACAGGTCGGAGAAATCCGGATCGTCCAACAGCGCGTTGGGTCGATGACATCAAAAAAGTAGCTAGAAAAACCTGGCTTAGAACTGCACAGGACCGAGAAGAATGGCATAAGCGAAAGGAGGCCTATACCCAGCTGATACCGCTGTGATATCGCTGTGGTTGATACCGGGCTAAAATGATGATAAATAAATAAATAAATAAATAAATAATGCTGGACAATCCACACAGCATCATCTAGCCCCAAAGTAAGCTGCTGTTAAACAGAGCTGTATTATGGGTACTAGATGACTGATATATATTTAATACAATACAATACATAGATAGATATTTTTTATTATATATAGAAAATACCCAGAACACCCGGAACAAATATTTGTAGATCGTACAAACATTTGTCCCGAGGCGGGAATCGAACCCGCAACCTCTGCGTCGCAGGCAGACCTGCGCCCGCTGCGCCACATCGGTCGTCTGATGATGATGATGATATGGATAATTCTTTGTTTATAATTATAAGGTATATTTACATTAATAATATTTATATGTACTGTAAAATTATACATAAAAAATAATATCATAGTAAACGTTCATCACACAGATAAATGTTTACGCATCTTCTCGTTAGTATTTCTAAGTACCTACTTCACTCGAGCTGTTCAATACGTATAAGTAATTTATATTTTCCTCATCCAGCGGTAGGTAGGTACAATTTGTTTTGCGGGATGTACGAACTTGGCCCGATAACTACGAGAACGTGTTGCTTGAAGTTATCCCTACCACATTGGTTGGGACACACGGATTATGCGCTTTGACAGCAAACTGCTGTGCTACTTTATAATTAGGTGACTGCAAATTGATCTAGATTGTTCAATTTAATGTTCACTAAAAACGGGATATTTACCATAACCATTGTTGTTGATTTGTGAAAAACTCACAAATCAACTACAATAATCACAAATCATATTAGATATCCCGTTTTTAGTGAAAATTATGTTAATAACCATGATAGTTGTAGAAACTGCATTATTCAATTTGTTCATCAGTTCAGTTGGAATTAGGACTGCCTTCTGCGCTGTTTGTGGGTTTGATTACCACTTATGATGAACATTCGTGTTATGTTTGTTCTGTGTCTATGTGTTTACTTATTAAGAGTGATCCATCAGTTATCTGTTTCCATAGTACAAGCTTTGCTAAGTGTTGAATGTTGAATGGTTATCACCAACATATTGTTTAGGACACACGGAAGCTCCACTTTATCAGAAAACTTCGGTGTTTTTTTTTTGTAAAACCTACAAATTAAAAACTGTAATTCATGCCGTTGTATTATGAAAAGTTGGCGCAATGAAGCCCAAGTCAGTAAATCACAAGGATCACTTTGACTCTTACAAGCTAGGAGAATTTGTACCAGTGCTAGTTCTAACAACAATGATTAAGCGTTTCACTCTTTGTAAAAACTTTAAAAACATATCTAATTGACAAATGCTACTATGACCTTAGAGAATACCTAGACTAATTACCTACCGAATTCAATAGTATACCAACATAATTATTTTAATGACATTAGCTACTATTATTAATTGATTTTATTGACCAATGACTATTATTGTTCATATTTTCTGACATGACATGACAATTATTATTATTTAGATACATATTAACATTAATCAAATCTTACATACTTACCTATCTATCTACTTTTTTACAAATCCATGTTGCAATACCCTAATAACAGGGTTCATGTGTGATACTACTTATTCTGTAACAACTACATAATGTACCATATGACAGCAATAAGTGTATTTGATTTGATTTGATTTGATTCTTTAAGTTTAGTTTACCAAAGTCCTAGTTATTGCGTTGCTGCGTAGGAAACTGTTCTAATAAGTCATGTTTCTATTAATTGATTGATCTTAATTATTATCCTGTTTGTTCGTTCATTATTATTGCTATTTTGAGACACTACTGTCAACTTTAGGTAGGTGCTTTGTAAAATATAAGTAATAATAATAATATTTTATTTAAACTATAAAACAGAAACCATTTTAATTAAGTTTATCATTCTTCGGGGTCATGTGTCACGGACCAGAATATAAGTCACGGTGAATACTTATGACACTGCGCATCTTGAGATAACTTATTTACTTTAGTCAGTCTTAAATTATTTGTTGGAAGCTGTGGGTTTTTTATATCTTTTGGGTTATTATGCATACTAGACAAAATAAAAACGAATACTTGCGCATTAGTTTGTGTGAATCAAAAGTGTAGTAGAAATAACAAAAAATAGTATTAGTTATTCATTCTTCACATCCGTATTGAACGCGTTATTAGTGACACGCTTCTTGCAATTATCGGAGTAAGCGAAAATTATTTGTTAAAGCTGGCTTTCTGAGACTGGAGCGAAATGTCGTTATATTGTGTTCTAATTGGTGAGTGTGTTGTGTCTAATGAGATGTCTATTATCAAGTTCTGCTCATGTTGGAGGCAAATCTGTATTTGTTTATATTTTGTATTCGCATTTGGGAATGAGAATATTTTGAGAAATCTTACTTGACTAGATTTTGTACTAAAGTAAAATGATTATTGTAATGAATCAAACAATAATAATTGGCAAGTAATCGAACTTTTAGTTCTTGGACATGATTTCCATCAAAGATTTCTGTATGTCAAAGGTTTCCACAATGTTTCTTCTTCCTTTTGCGCACTGAATTTTTTCAAGTGGATGACCGGTTTCGAATCCATGATCGAAAAGCCGGGTCACTACCACTAGACCAGACTACTATATACTATATAAAATGACTAAACCTTGTATTTTCAGTTGTAAGCTTAGTAACATCAGTGGTGGAAGGGTCTGGTTCATGCCCACCCACGCTTCCCGTGGACGAGTGCAACCCCACATGTGGGCCCGACACCGCGTGTGAAGGCAAGCAGCTGTGCTGCCCCACTGCTTGCGGAGGTGCCATGTGCGTGGATCCCGTGACGCAGAGACACTTCGTTACATTAGGTGAGGTGTCACGCGTGCCCGTTATAAGACGTACAACGAAGTTGAGACTCTCTTGAGTCAACTCCGCGTCTGGAAGTCTGGTTACGAGTTCCCGCAGCTCCGACTCTACGCGCTTAGAAGGACACCGTGTGGTTTTAGCCGGTAGGAGTCCGGCATAACCCTTTCGTTGCCCTTGCTTGAAAGGGTATCCATGAGGATTTCCACACGCAAAAAAAAAGGTGAGATCATTAAGAGAAACAACTCTGTTGACGGCAATCATATACCTTCGAAAGCCTCCGGTCGATGCGTTGCTTCATGCTAAATAGCGCATTCTTGGGCGCAATGATGCCTTTGTAAATTTGTCCGTTTTTTTCAGTGTTTGAAAGTGTGATTTCATCTTAACTATAACTTAATAATGACTTAATTTATTTTCAGTGAAAAAAGGGCGTTGCCCTGAGCACCCCCGTGGGCCCTGGGTTTGCTCGCACACTTGCACCGGTGACTCCGACTGCCCCCGCACGCTCAAGTGCTGTCCCAACCGCTGCGGCGCGCAGGCCTGTCAGAAACCAGACCCCGATGAAACTCCAGCCCTATTATACTGAGAACAAGGAGTTGTTAACGTAACTAAACCCCACTAGTCTAATAATAATTATAATAATTGTAGACAACGCTTCTTTCTACGGAAGTGTAGTAAAATTACAGCACAAAAGATGACTCAGTGAATCAACAAGTTATTTCAAAAAGCGATAGGAACCCAGCCGGTGTTGTTGCCAGTTCTTTTACGGCATGGGCGCGTTGAATTTGAAGTAAATATACCTAGCTTGTAAGACGTTTCAAAGTGATCCTTGTGATTTTATCGAATAAAGCTCTTTTGACTTTGATTTTTACTTTGACTACATTTTTCATCACCATTTTTCATAGAAAACTGTATTTTTTTCCTACGGAAGAGAAAAAAACCGATGTCTACTGTACTTACGTGGATTTAAGACATTTGGATGAGAAGGTGAAGTGCTAACGCAGTGGGTCAATTTCAAAGCCAGTTCTCATCAGACTTTCGTATAATAACTGACACTTGACATTTTAATTAAATAGGTACTATAGCTTTCGCGGAATAAGGCTCCTTTTTCAAGACATTTCCATAATGAGATAACAAAATTGAATTTTTTATCAGGCGTCAAGAGATTTTGCCTAGGGTTTTATAAAATGTTTTGATGTTCTAGAGATTTTTCTTTGATGTCTTCCTAAATTTTGTCGTTCAATGCTCCTGGAATTACAATGAAGTCCTGTATTTTACCACCCAGGTTGAACTGGAATGTGTTTGAAGTAAGTCGCGTGTCGCGTGTCGCTTTTACAAATACACCTAGCGTAGCGTAATATTTTAATCCTAATTTTTTAATTTTAATTTTAATTTATTTTAATATTATGTAACTTGTTTAATATTTGCACACCAGTTAAACTGGTAAAAATATGTGAAACTTTATTTTAGTGTGACATCTTCTGTAACTACCATATTTTTATGTGAATAAATGAAATGAAATGAAATGAAATACCTTTAACATCCTGTTGAAGATGATTTACATCGTGGCAAGTTGACTACTCTTTTATTTGCCTATACCACAGATACTAGCTTATACTAAATGTGTAAAGTGGAGAGGCTACAGTGCCTGAAGCAGTTTTAGATGAACTATCGTCCCAGTTCAATCAGTCTAATCCACTGGAAAGATATAGTCAACACGTGCGGAGCCAACTAATTGTTTTTTTTTTTCTGTAATGCAATAAACGGGCTAAGATAAGAATGCGCTTGCTTTAACAGTTTAGTGTAATGGCAAATTTTGTACAGAAATTTCCGCAAATCAACACAAGCAGACGCTCATCGAGTTTATATTTTTTTTATATGTACGTCCATTATAAAAGCAATGTATTTTCGGCACTTGGTGTCTGGGCGAATACAGATTATTTTGCTTCTTATTTACGTTTTTTCCTGTTATTTCGTGAACGCATTGGAATGTGGAATACGTTGTAAATTAGGTGATTTATTTCCTTCGGGGGAAACGGTGATGGAATCGCAATCTCTGACTTTCCATTGATGTTCTGTTTTATAGACGGGTCGTCTCTACAGTCAAGATGTTATAAGATACAACAGAGAAAAATCATAAAAAATAAAGAGATAAAATCTAAAACGACGTGTTCTCCCAACTGAACTGGAAAATAAAGTATAGGACGGACTCGATGGACCGATGACACTCGGTCGACTTGGCACTCTTTTCAAGAGTCTATGTCTAGCAGTGCAGTGCACATCTATTGACATACCTACCGGTTTCCTTGCAATGTTTTTTTTTACTGTTTGAGAACACTTGCATTGCGGACATAATTCTAATTTTGAGTAGTAAAACCTATTAATCATCACTCATCTTGATTTTTGCTGTGTGGAGGTAACCCATCCAATGATAAAAATGTCAATGCCTCTTTTATGTACAGCTTTCGTGATCCAATTTATTTTTTACATCAGGGAAAAGATTGGTAATAAAATATTATATTTAATGTTTATTGAGAGAGATTCTCAACTCTCTAATTTAAAGGCTTGGAAATACTTACAGGAGTTAAAATATTTGTAGTTAGGTACCTATATTTTTCTTCAGAGCTCGGCTCGAACGACTCCTGGGTAATAGACTTATCTTATTTTGACCCTCATTTGACCAAAACTAAGTCATCATTACCTTCACTACAATGACGGAAAGGTTACATATAATTTTAGCAGCCACGACATGCCGGGGCAGGTCGCTAGTGAGAACATATAAAAGGATTTCGTGACTGACTGACACATCACCGTAAGTCCCAGAAACATGAAATTTGGAGGGTATTGCTCTTACTGTAGTTGTGTTGTGTAGGGGTGCACTCAAAAAGGAATTCCCGAAATTCAACTCCTAGAGGATGCAGCTGAAGATGAAGTTACTAGTTATAGGTATTATAAAAGGCTTAGTGACCTATAATGCAGACCCTATCACCGCAGGACCTAAAATCTTGAAACTTGTAGAGTATATCTTTACAGAGTCGGTGTGCACTTAAACTACATAACGTGACAATCAAGAAATGGCCAGGCAACGGTAGGCATTTTGTATTACCCAATCACTCTCGCTCTAGAGTAAGCCAGTGTCCTAGCAGTGGGAACATTAGAAGGCTGTCATGTTGATATTGATATAGCGACGTAGGTATCAGGTTTGGCAAATAGCGTGGCGATGGTACGCGGCGGAGCGGACGGAGTCGGTGGCGCGAACAAGACGTATTGCGGCGATATTTCATGTTGCCGCAATTACCTCGTTGGGGAGAGCTACTCTATTTCAGGGTTCAATCGTTTAATTCATATAAAAACGGGTGTTTTTAAAAAGAACGGTGACAGCCCGTGGCAATTTCAACTGAGCGCTTCCGTGCTTCGGAGGGCACATGCTTTGGGGGCTGTAGTTTCCGGCTTTTTCAAAGTTCATAACAATTAAATCGTTTAAAAAATACCAAAGCTTTTTTCAATAAGCTGCAAAATATCTTATTCAAAAAAATTATTAGTAGCGAATTAGATGAATTCGTTATAATTTGTTCTTACGGTGCCGAGACATGGAGGCTCAAAAATCAAAATCAAAATCAAAAATTATTTATTCAGTAGAATCACAAGGATCACTTTGAAACGTCTTACAAGCTAGGAAAATTTACACCAGTTCCAACGCGCCCATGCCGTAAAAGAACTGGCAACAACACCGGCTGGGTTCCTATCGCTTTTTTGGCATGACCCTTGCTATTGTTATGGATTCCAAGTAGAGTTGGAGCACATTCGTCCCAAGCTTTTTTATCATCTAGGTAATCGGTTGTTTTATAGTAAGCTTTTTGAGACAGATTTTGTTTAATTAAGTTTTTAAATTTGACAATTGATAAATTTTGTATGTCGCTTGGGACTTTGTTAAAGAAGCGTACACATTGCCCTTTAAAAGATTTACTGACCTTAGTGAGCCTAACTGTGGGAACAGCGAGTTTATTTTTATTTCTAGTATTAACATTATGATTATCACAATTTTTTTTAAACAGATTAATATTTTTGCGAACATACATAAGATTTTCATAAATATATTGACAGAGCACTGTCATAATATTAATTTCTTTGAACTTATCTCTAAGTGATTCTCTGGGACCCATTTTATAAATTGCGCGAACAGCTCTCTTCTGCAACACGAATATGGTGTTAATATCTGCAGCACTCCCCCACAACAAAATACCGTAAGACATAATGCTGTGAAAGTAGCTGAAATAAACTAGTCTGGCTGTATCGACGTCGGTGAAATGACGGATCTTTTTGACTGCGTATGCTGCAGAACTAAGTCTCTTCGACAATTTATCTATGTGTGGGCCCCATTGCAGTTTATTATCTAAAGTTAAGCCTAGAAAAACTGTGGTGTCCACAAGGCCTAGCTTTTCATCTTTTATTTTTATATTAGTTTGGTTTTGTTTTACATTAGGTAGTATGAAACGAACGCATTTCGTTTTATTTTCGTTTAACAATAAGTTGTTTACATTAAACCACCCTACAATTTTAGAGATTGCATTGTTTACTTTGTCAAAGTTAGTCTCTTGCTCACACAGGAGACTGTGTACAGGATTAGAGAGTGGCACAGAGAGCCATGGAGCGTGATCTGCAAGTATTGTTCCGTGCCTGGATGTGTCTATGCATAAGTATGTATTTGCAGCGGGATCGAACTTGCAGCGTCTTGCATCACAACCATGCCCACTTTGTTATGAGTCCTTGCACCGAGGTTTTTTTTGATACCACCTAAGTGGCAACTATGCGTACAGCCCACTTGATAGTTAACGGTCACCGTAGCCTATGTACGCTTGCAACATCAGATATATCACTTGCGCGTTGCCCCATCTAAAGAAGTTATCAAATTCTCACAAAAAATAAGAAACCAATACAGGAACCCATTGTTAACATCGAACCCACTCCTGGCACTGTTTTGTAAGTGAGCAGTGTAGGTACTTTTATAGGCCAAATCGCTCACGGGAAGTACTCCAACCTTATGAACCTTTAGTAACGGTTGCGTAACAAAATATCAGAATATATAAAAACGTCACGTGACTGATTGACTGACTGATTGACAATCAATAAACAGCCGCTTACTTGACGCGCTCGTGACTGGAAGTTAGATCATGGAACTAATAAGTACTATAACTTTTTTGAGTTAGATCAACGAAGATAAGCACTGTTCCGCGGAGCCACCATTTGGTTGGGTGGCAATTACAACTGAGTGTTTCTGTGTTTCGGAGGGCACGTTAAGCCATGCCATGATGAAGCCTTTAAGTGGTCTATTAACTCCCTCACCAGAGTTTGCCACTGACTCATATGAACTAACAAACATACACACACACACGCACTGCTTAAATCGTAAATACTAGAGACCTGATATTTGAATGGTATGTTCTTGTGAGTTTCTGCTAGTATTCTAAAGAATAGGGAAACATAGTGCTGCAATATAAACGGTTGTTATTGTTTTAGACATGTGCACCCGACCGTCTAGCTTGCTCGGCCCCAACCGAATGAATCGCAAGCACGAGCGAAGCAATTTGATGACGCGTTGTACGCATACATTTAATCGGCAAACGCCACAGTTATTTTTAACGACCGATGTGGCGCAGCGGGCGCAGGTCCGCCTGCGACGCGGAGGTCGCGGGTTCGATTCCCGCATCGGGTCAAATGTTTGTACGATCTACAAATATTTACTCCGGGAGTTCTGGGTATTTTCTATATATAATAAAAAATATCTATGTATGTATTGTATTGTATTAAGTATATATCAATCATCTAGTACCCATAACACAGCTCTGTTTAACAGCAGCTTACCTTGGGGTTAGATGATGCTGTGAGGATTGTCCAGCATTATTTATTTAATTTATTTATTTATTTTAAAGACACATTATAATCTATTAGTTTAAATATATATCCATAAAATTTGTATTAACGCCTCTACTCCAAACTGTTGCTGTACCCTAAATAAGGTTAATTATGTTCCTAAACTACAACATAACCATGTAACATAATGACTGCAATAAACAAATGAATACTGAAAAAATACTGAAGTCTCGGTGTCATAAGAAAATATTTCGAAATCGTTTATTAGAGAAAGTATTAGCGGATGAGTTGAAAAGTATGAAAAACTAAACTCGGACAGAGTCGCGGGGTGTTCCAGTCTTGAAATAACGGTGCGTCGCCGTCGTACTTTCGAAGCTACTTTTAAAGTGTTTATTTTTGCGTTCGAGAAAATATCGCAATGATATTTTAGATAGGTATAATAAACTTTTATTTACCGACATTTAAGGCGCTTCAGAATTTTCTGCGACACTCTATCCTGGCTCTAGAGATTTTTATACGAACATTGCTTGGAAATTGTAATCAGAATTATTGCTTGCTGAGCATTTATTGCTTGCTCCCCGCGGTCAACCCGAGGTTATGCAGTTTCTACGCTATTCCACAGTCATTTATACCAGGATTAAAAGTTACCCTATGTGTATGAGTTATGTTTTTGTAAAATTTTATCCAAATCTGTCCAGCTGAGTCACAAAAACTACGATTAGCCGAGTAGCAATTTATAATTATTAGCTTCAACCAGGTTTGGTAACTGTTTATTAAATGATCCTTATAAACCTATTGATTTTGCCTTTTGCTCGCTTTTTCCGGCCATTTGCGGACGCTAGGTACTACTGCACTGCTCTCATCGTTAATAATAATTAGTTCTGTGCCGAGGCTGCAGCTAAATGTGGGTCGCACTTGAGATACGATTAGTTGTGCAAAAATAATAAACCTAGTTGGGACTCGCAAGCATATGTGCCTGCACAGCCCTGGTGACCTATAGTAGCTTTACACTTTGACGTACTAGTAGAGCTGGTAGTGGTAGAGCTGGTCTGGGAATGTTTCTACAACTCCCAAAACCAAGGTATACTTTTTAGGTAGGTACAGTATTAATTGCCTATGTTATACGAACTAAAAAACTAAATATAGGAAGGGGCCCTCTACTGGTGATGGTAAGATGGACCGATGACATTAAACCGTCGCAGGAAGTTGGTGAATAGAGGCCGATGACCTGAAGTTATATAATACTGTGAGTGATATCTCTGATAGCATGGCACTGCAACAGGATATGGAGGCGGTGGTTGGCTGGAGTCAATCAAACCGGCTGGCATTTAATGTCTCTAAATGCAAAGTGATAACGTTCGCTAGATTACACAAGCCTTTAATGGCAACGTACACATTGGATGGGTCAGAGCTGGAAAGAGTAAATGAGATCCGTGATTTGGGACTCATTATGGACTCACGTCTTGACTTTCGCAACCACATCATATCTTTGTGTAAGAGCGCGAACAAAACATTGGGTTTCATAATGAGAACCGCTGCCCAGTTTCGAAATGTTAGAGTAGCCATCATGCTGTACAATGCTTTCGTCCGTAGCAAGCTGGAGTACAGCGCTATTGTGTGGGACCCGCGTGAAGCTAAGTACACCATGATGCTAGAAAGACTCCAGCGTAAATTCTGCAGGTATGTGTACAAGAGGATGTATGGGTATTACCCGTATCTCTTTCCATCTTTGTTTGTTTCTGGAATGGTCGGAGTCGAAACATTAGAGCTTAGGCGAAAATTACAGCTAGTAATACATTATTGTCTCATGCTACATAATAAAGTAAATAATTCAGAGTTATTAGGTAGCATGAGTCTTTATGTACCTAATAACTATGTGCGGTGTGGGCGTCGACGGCACCGGTTGTTCACAGCTCCCGCTATGCGGACCTGCCACGCGAACAACACACCAACACTCCGGGCGATCTCTCTCATAAACGCATTTGTACACGAGTTCCAACAAGTCGACCTTTTTGCTGACAATCTATGCACTTTAATTAGTTATTTAAAATTATTCTTAAGTTTTTATTTAAGATAGTAAGTGTTTTGGTAGTAATACTGTAAACTTCTATCATTTCTGAATAAATAAATCTAAATCTAAATGTCCAGCAGTGAACGTTCATCTCATTATCAGATTTAAGACGTTTCAAAATGATCCTTGTGATATGATTGTATAAATATATTTTTACTTACTTAACTTACTTACTTACATCGTATGATTGATGATGATGTAATTATTATTTGTAAAATAGAAATAGTAAGCTCTCAAACTGTAAACATTGAAAGGATAGCGACAGTTCCAAGAACTAAAAATTCAAAATACACGTTCCATTTACAAATCCGCTTTGGGATAATGATTGATGATTCCAAACAGCAACAGAAACAAACTGTATACTGAAATATAACGTAAATCACGTGTAGCATTCATGTTGAATACGATTATAATGAGGTCGTTTGCAATGTAAAAATGCTTTTGACGCGGTGTGCTCCTGGAGCCGATTCTATTATTAAACAACGTTTGACTTTTTAATCAGTTCCCACTGTTGTTTAGTTCTCACACAAAATTAACAAAATATCGGTTTTTTACCCAAAAAGTTACTATTAAACGTACCTTTCGGTTTTTATTCAAAAATATATTATATTAAATCTGACGGTAGGACTCTTCACTAGGAGTTCATCTTAGCTACCAAAGACGAAACGCCACCGCTGACATATAAAACTCTAGATCAATCGTTGGCTGTAGTCAAACTTTCGTGTATTCCCGGTGACCCCATGATTTTGACCCCATTAATGGCGTGGTACTACCCAGCAGATCCACCACGTTAGAATCCGATCATTTATAAGAATATCATTATTATGCAGTGGTTTTATTTTTATAGCTGATTTAAACTATACAAACATTTTCTAAAAAAGCGCCTGATTAATTTAAGTCAGCAAAACACACGCCGGCAAAATTAATAAGAAAATGTTTGTATTGTTTAAATCAGTTTTAAAAATAAAACCACTGCATAAAATGATATTTTTCAACACGTACATACTAAACACAATACGTACAACAGTTTTTGCTTAAGCACAGTAGCGTTTATCTTTCCTAAATACATAATCCACCTTTCTAGCAGAGCCACTAGCGAAGTCGATTTTCTCAGCACCGCCATTAAGCGTGGTACCCAGCGTACGTGGGGACAGTGGTGAATATTTGTGCAATAGTGGAATAAAACACCCAAACAAATGAAAAGCAACGGTTTAGCTAGATTCGTTTGCCATCTTTGTTAGTGGTATTCCACACTTCACGACCAGGGCTATAATTGCCCTGGTCGTGAAGCTACATGTGACTTGATAGTTGTGCAGCTCTATATGTTATCGAAGGTTATTAAACTATAGAGCACCCGGTAGAGCACGGTTAAAGAGCACGGATTAATTGGAATTCGAAGTGGTTTGAGTCCCGAGATATTACTGATATTGGATGTAAGAGGTTAAATTAGGTTCCACAAATGTGGGGTGCTCTCCAGGTTACCTTCTCGTGTGCCTATGGTTGCTTGTCCCTTTCGAAACTGAGTTGTGTCCGCAGCCACACGGACTCGCGCAGCTCACCGGGGGGAACGGATTTACCATAGGACGGTGCGCCCTGTTACGTCCGACAACAACTTCCGTACCCTCATACGTGATCTTGTTGTCGGATAACTAAAAACCTGGAACCGGGATAGAGCTTCTCCACATGTGCTTCTGATCAGCAGAACGCGCAGTGGCTAATGGCGGTCGGATTGCAACCTAACATGTAATCTGATTGCTATTTTGGATCTCGAGAGGGGCGGTGACACTCTGCGAGGAAGTGTTTCCGTGTGCGCCCAGCAGGCGAGGAGAAATATCTGCCTTGCCAGCGTTCGGCCGCTTGGTATGCGCTGGGTCGAAAGGCTTTAGTGCGATTAAGCAGCGGAGGAGATGGGGGCTTCTCCGTACATTCCCTTCGGGGTTTGTCGTGGTCGAAGCGGGGGCGTGGCGGGTCTATGTATCCAACACTTAGTTTTGCTTGGTTGAAAGACCTTGCGGAGTTGAGTGTTCTTGGGGTCCGAGGGGGTGATCCGAATTGATCTTTCCGGTTAAGTCTGATCGCCATCTCGGCACCCATGATGGACGGCGCATCTTGCGAGTAGATGTCGCCGAATACACTCGGCTGGATGGGAGATTTAACCTCCCGGAGTGAGGGCTCCCGGTCACTCGTTTACATACAAACGCAGGGAGGGCGGCAGTAACATAGTTGCGTGTTCCTGCCGTCGCATGCGAGGATGTGCCGGAGTGGCTTGCCACTCCCGGGATGGGCTGCGGCCGCAGCATATTTGTGAGAAGGGAACCCCAGAGATCCTAGGAGTTCGGGGATCCCTTTGACCCAAACGAGGCTGGCAACCGAGGAGGTTTATTGAGGAGTCCGGCGTTTTTTTAGTCGGACAACCTCACACACCCCTGTTCACACCCTCATGCGAAAGGATGTCTGTTTGCAGATTACTCTTCGTTAATAAAAAAAAAACAAAAAAAAAGGTTCCACAAATGTGATCTAATATTGTGAAAGTGCATTATTGGATGGCAATCTCAGGATAAATAATAAGTAAATATTACGAAAATTTCTACTCAGCGTCATCTAGCCTCTTGTAACGATGCGTTACATATTTTCGTAAGTAGGTATAGTTTTTTTTATATATTTTACATTAGGCAAATTTTATTTATTTGTCAGTAAAATAAAGTTAGGACGCTCGGGGTAGCGGGGAGACTCGACCGGTTTTCCCTCACTACCGGCGGTTTCGAGCAAATATCGTGATTGCGGCTCGGACAGCGGCCACCTAGGATGACTGGCGCTGCCGCTACGCCTGTACGCTCTGGAGCATTCCTGGACCGCCCGTTCCCTGTGGGATCACCCACCATCACACGGCCTGAACACACCTCAGGGGAGTACTTTGTCGGCTAATATAGGAAACAGATCAAACTTATTCTTGAACCCACACCTTCATAAATTTTGTGTGCTCGACTTGGCTGTGTTAGTTACCGTTATTTGTAACGGTTCAGAGCTTGTGTTTTTTATTCCAAAACTACCACCACCAGGTAGGTAGGAGTAGAAGCCGGGGGCCTGCGGCACACTCTAACTAAACAAAGCTATGGGAACCAGATAATTGATATAATACACGTAGTACTATAAGTCTATCCATCAGGAAGGTGTTCCTTTATTACTTGATACTCGATACAAAACCGATTTCGCTGAAATTTAAAAGGAAATAAGACAGATTTGGAAGACTCATTATCTAACACACAAAATAATTCACTGAGTTACGATCACCTTTAATATAATATTCTGCTTACGATATTTGAGACTTAATTAATTAGATCTAAGTCTCAAGGTGGCAACGCGCAAGTGATATCTCTGTTCTTGCAAGCGTACATAGGCTACGGTAACCGTCTACCATCAAGTGGGCCGAACGCTTGGTTGCCATTTTAGCGGTATAAAAAAATGTAGATAAATACAACTGTGGGTAGAAATAGAAATATTATGAAACGCTTCGTTCGCCGGTGGGAGCGTAGCTATTGTGACGTCACGCCGTCAACAATATGCCATTGTCAGGTTGTTGGTCGCATTGTCGCTAGAGGCAGCCGCTTTTAATCAGAAATATGATATTTTCTGCAATTGCTGCGGGTTTTTTAACAAACTGGTGTACGCCCCGCGACTTTGTTCGCGTTGAGTTTTTATACAAATTTAATTTTTTCGCTGCGTTCTTGAATAGAATTTCAGGAATTCCCTTCTTACCCCTGCATCATAGGAGCAATGTACCCTCCAAATTTCTTGTTTCTAGGACTTAGGGGGTTAGTTAGGGTGTGGATATGTGTCAGTCATGAAAGCCTTTTAATTATATTCAGACTGATTAATGACTATATACCTAGTGGAAAGTCCCGCGACTTTCTTCACAAAGTATGCGCAGTGCAGTGCCCCGCAGAACTTAAAAGCTTTAAGCTTTGGGGGGCACTGCATCTGTTATGGTCAGGCGTGGTGTTTGTTTTGCTGTCACTTGCTTACATAAAATGCTAGTTTATACTAATATTATAAAGAGGATTAAGGAATGGTATGTAAATTTTGATAACAAATGAAGTACACTCCTAGTACAGTTATTTTAATTTAAAAAAATTATAACCTTTTATAGGGACCAATAGAAAAATTTCTTCCCATTTGTCCCCATGTAAATACAAATGGAGACGAGCAGGAAGTTTTTTTCCCATTGACTCCCAGTGAGGGCGAAATCTGGGGATCATCGGGAATAACCCTATTTTTACGTGCAAACTTCTTCTCGCTGCGTCCTGAATTTAGGTTGGGGTAAATGAATGAGTTATTGGCTGGCAGTAGTTATTGGCTACTTCATACTCAAACACTTCTTAAAAGCTACTGATGCTAAGTACAATACCTCCCTTCATTCTAGAGAATAGTTTACATATTTAGCTTTAATATTTGTGCCGATTTGTACCACTTCTCGAATAATTTCGTATAAAAAAAATCATAAATTATTGACAATCGGGAATCCGGCTACTATGGTGGGGTTTTGTTGTGAAAACGGTAAGGATTGCGTTTGACTACAATTCGAATGAAACTTGTCTCATACCTCATATCTCTTTAGTTGATCCATATCTCGTTACTATTTAAGTTATTTTATCTTAATTTAAATGTATTTTATTATTTTTTTACTTTAAAACATTAAATTATGGTATAGCCAATAACAGAAACGAAAAAAACAAAGTTTTAAGCTACTGACCATACATGTACATTACCGCCAGTCACCTACGAATTCAATTTATAATTTGTCAAATTTGGCGAAAATGGCCTTCTTCCGCCAATCTGACGTTTGCTGAAGAGCACAGCATAGGTGGCCAGTTGAGTAACCACCGCATGCAGAGATCAGTTCAAGATCCGATGGCCTGAAATAAACTTGTGCCGAAACCGATACTAATTCATTTTGTCTGGCGAACTTTATACTGTAATTATTTATACAAGGGCTTCGAAAAGTTCGTTTATACTAGAGCTAAGAACTCGATAATTATGTTCCTTGTATTTCTTAAAAAAAATGACTATAATCTGCTGTGTTTCGTAAAAAATGCTACATCAATCTACACAGCCAATAACTAAAACCAAACATGCCAGTAACTAATTTTGGGGTGCCAGTAACACAATTTTTATTTGAATGAATATAAAAACTTTATAAACAATGTTAATTATTTTTATTGTTAGTAAAATGATATTAGAACTTTTTCCGTCTCCACTAACACCATAAAAACATCATTTGGATGACGCCTAAAGAAACTATAGCAATTTAAATTGACCAAGGTGCTTAGGTAGTCAATAACTGGTGCTTTTACCCTAGGTAATTTTATTATTGTTTTTTTACACACTATAAAAAATACCGTCCAATTTTTTAATTTCTATGTCCAGTGGTCTTGGCTGTAAGTCGGTATGTCATCAAGTATTTTATTATATATATTGGATTGTTCGTACTTACCGTAAAAATAACGGGGACGCTTGAAGTTTTTGTTGTTGGCCTGTAGTTTTTGAAGCGTACCGAAATCTCCCTATTTGTGAGCAGAATAGCAGTTTTCTGTCGATAATAACGATTGAACTCATCCGGGGAAGTACTACCTATTTCTGCCGCAAAGCAGTAATGCTCGCATTGCTGTGTTCTGGTGTGAAGGGTATGGTTTCCGGTGAAATTACTGGCACACGAGGCTTTCGATCTATGCCTCAAGGTGGCAACCCACGAGTGATACCTATGGTATTGCAAGTGTCCATAGGCTGCGGTAACCGCTTACCATTTCGTGGGCCGTACGCTTGGTTGCCACTTCAGTTGTATAAAAAAATAAAAAAAAATCTTATTTTTTGATATATTTTATTTCGTTTATTTGAGAAACCAACGGCGATTTACAATGTATGTACTATAGATTATTAAACCTAGGTATAAACTAAACGCAAGGCTAATAATAGGTTTCTACATTTGTCTGAAGTAAGCAAAGTTGTTGGGAACAAAATATTGGCAAGTTATTATATATCTACCTTTTTAATTACGATCAGTGAGGAACAATACAAAGGTCTTGAATAAAAATTTTGAAGTGAAATAGGTTTTTACATTAATTGGAAACGCAGTGTGGGACTGTAGGACAGCCCTTTACTCGATGAACCGATGAAAATGCTGAGAAAGCTTGTGCAGATGTTTTGTTCGTTGTTCCATTAATTCAGTTGTAATTTAGATATAGTTTTAGATAGTGCTGGCTTGAGCTTGTGGTCTATCAACAATTTCATAAACACTATCTTTCTTTTTTGCAATTGTTACTTTTTTGTGAATAAATTCTTAGGCTACATAGAAAGGCCAGACAGACAGACCCGAAACAAATATTTGCAGATCAAGCAGACATTTGTCTCGAAGCGGGAACGCAACAACAACAGCAACAAGATTACAAGTATATCCTACAAGTGTATCCTACTTGATAATTCTAACACACAAATCATTCCACTTATCTGATGACGAAATCGTTGCCTTATAAGTTTAATGGTACGAATCGTTTTAAATCGAATCGAGTGAATCCTTTGAAACAAAGTGGAAATAATTCAACTTTAGATAGCTTTCGAATCGACCAACATCAATCGGGATTTACTGGCGAATGAGTTTTACCTAAGAGTGGTAAATGGTAAGTACCTACGTGGCTATTATAATAGCGTTTTTGCCACATTTAAATAGGTTAACTATGGCTGCTTAGCCAAAGTTGTTTTTTACTAATCAACTTAGGTTGGATTCGACCAAACTCGAATAGGCGCTATTCTCTGAGTAAATAGTAGATTTTCGCAAGTAAACTGACAGTTTCTTTGTATTTGACATTTCTTATTTCGCAGAATAAATAAATAAATAAATAATGCTGGACAATCCACACAGCATCACCTAGCCCAAGGTAAGCTGCTGTTAAACAGAGCTGTTATGGGTACTAGATGACTGATATATATTTAATACAATACATAGATAGATATTTTTTATTATACATAGAAAACACCCAGAACACCCGGAACAAATATTTGCAGATCCTACAAACATTTGTCCCAAGGCGGCGAACCCGCAACCTCTGCGTCGCAGGCGGACCTTCGCCCACCGCGCCACATTGGTCGTCTCATCTAGAATAATTATTCTAGATTATGGTCAAATCCACCCTTACGGAAATAGAAATAAAAATAGAAATATAAAAACATTTATTCGACACAAGCTACAAGATGATTAGAACAAATAAAACCAATAAAAAAAAACACCATATCTACTTATTATATTATATTATATCAGCCGTTGGTGTCCCACTGCTGGGCAAAGGCCTCCCCCCATTCCCTCCAGACGTCTCGATCCCGAGCCAAAAACCTCCAATCTACCAAAAATTTATCCAGTTTTGTTTTTTATTCAGTTTTGTTTTTTATATTTTATTATTTATCTACTTAATAATAAAATAAAAAAAAACCTTTGTGTCTTGTGTGTCCAGAATAAATGTATTTTCTTTCTTTCTTTCTTTCTTTGCATTGATTGTTCCAAGCCATACAAGTAGGTACCTAGGTTCCGCCGTGAGAACTATACATTTCTTTTTGCCTTGTGCCGAAAAGGGCTATCTCAGCATGTGCTAGCCCTAAAAATATTGTTTGATTTGAAAATGTTAATGTATCTTTACAGATTTACAATACCTAGTCATACTTTGCATTGTTCTTGCTCTGAGTGAGTTCTTGACGATCGAAATAATACGTTTCTAATTTCTGTTTGCGCTTTGACGATAAGTAAATATTAAATTCACTCGCTAAATAGCCCCTGGTTAAATTTTAATCAGTTTTTAAGTGTATTTGACATTGTAAACCAGTGACTGTTTATGTCTAGCTCAAATGAACGACAAGCCCTCAACACCACAGTATTTAAAAAACAGGGTCAAAATCAAACTATAGATTAGTTTGATCCCACTTAGACGGTCAGTTTTCACGCAAGCTGACATAATAGCTTGCGTGAAAAAATGCAACTCATATTATAAGTAAGCTTGCAAGCTATTATGTACTTTAACGTTGATAGAACTAGCTATGAGAAATCTTTTACTGTACAAGCAATTCGTTTGTGGAATGCACTCCCTATTGACATAAGGAAAGCTAAATCCCTGCCTATTTTCCAGAAGCTCTTTGTAATATTCATTTAACTTATTTAATATAAAAGTAGGTATGAAGTACTGTAGGTATATGTATAATGTTTGTACGATCTACAAATATTTGTGTATTCTGGGTGTTCTGGGTATTTTCTATATATTATAATAAAAAATATCTAAGTATTATATTGTATTAAATATACAGGGTGGCCCATTCAAATCGGTCAGTATGGGAAAGTCTGAAACTATAAGACATACGAAGATTTGTTCTTAGGAACCATGTCACCGATTTCGATAAAAAGAAAAACTGCATTCATACAATTAAAAAAAAAGTGTACCCAACTGGGGAATCGAACCCGGTTGTTTTGAAAAAATAAACTTACACTATTTCTATTCAGATATCGTTTGTGTAGGTCTTAAGCAGTAAATATCTCTAAGAAACATAATGTCTAAAATGAATAAAATGCATTTTTTCACATACTTTAATTTATCATAGTAGGTGTTCAAAGTGACCACCGTCTTTTTCAATACAATATTCAACACGTCTAGGTAACATTCTTCAAGTTTTTTTTTCTTTTTTTTTGTATCGCTATTCGGCCAGTCACACCGACACGTTCCATTTTCAAATGAGGTTTAAGAGTCCGTTCCAAGATCCAGCGCTGTCAAGTTTAGGTATTTACGGGCGCGCGACGCGAGGCTCTACGTGTGCGCGGCTCACCGTTGTGTGCGTTAGTAACTTACACAACTAAGTAAAGGACAAATACATTTGATCCTTTGTCATGTCGACTGGGTGATTATGTTTAAAAATAGGTGTCTACTGCATAATCTTATGTTCCTACCTAACTCTACTTGTTGAACAGATAATGACGTGAATAAAAATACGTAGGTAGGTATACATATTAAATATATATGTAAGTACCTACCTACTTACTTTTTTTTATTAAAACCTAGGTACCTACTCTAGCTAGGTTAGGTACCTACTTACCTATTATTATGACTGGGGACCACACGCTCTTTTCAACGTTATACCTACCTACTCTCAGTTTTGTCCTCAAACAGGAACCATTACATGGTAGGTAGGTAGGTAGGTAATACCCTGTAGTACCTATTTCTGCTGCCAAGCAGTAATGTTCGCGTCTGTGCTCTAGTTCGATGCTCTAGTTCGATGGGTATGGTTTCCGGTGAAATTACAAGCACATGATACCTACCTACTTTTGATTGTATTAGCGCGTGTAGCGCGCGGCTACCATACAGGCAGGGCTGGGGTTGGAGAGTACTAATACCTGTTCTGTGGTTAGAGGTACAAATAAGGGTGACTTGATGAAAGTGCCCGCGCGGCACTTTGCGGCTAATTTGAAATCACACTAACAGTAAGTACCTAGGTAGTTACCTAAAACTATTTATCTCGACGAGACGAGACGAGATAAAATAGTTTGAAGCGTATACAACTGCCTGCCAGGGCGGCAGCATAGTAAATAAGTGCTGTTGAAAAGCGCGAGTGCTATAGCCGCCGTACTATGCGAGCGGAGCAATATAAACTTTCGGGGAACTATGATAGAGCTTGGAATCGCTGGTAGTCCAATTCTTGAGAGAGTGCAGTTTTAGTCATGGTCATGAAATATTTGAGTTAGTGTTTTTCATTACCTACCTACCTATTTTATGATGCGCTTGATAAAAACAAAATCGTACTGATTATTATCTAAGTACCTACTAATGTATTACAATACACATGCCATAATTTATGATTTGGAAGAACACATAAACCAGGTAGGTACGCGAACGGATGCTAGTAATAATTTAATTAATCTGGTATGATGATGTATGATATCTAATTATTTAAAACGTGTAACATAATGTACCTATAATCCCGAAAGGGGGGTATTCCACCCATGCACGTGAACACTTTGACGGTGCAAAAGTTGAATTAGTATATCGTATTTAAAAAGTCCAATTAGTAAGTAAGTATTCATTTCATTTACCTACGCATACAGTACGCATTTCATGAATGAAAATCTTTGAAATTTCAAAAGTCATAGTGCATAAAAGAGTATTAGAGTTCTTTGTGATAGAGCTCGTCCGGAGAAGGACTACCACCATACCTATTGCTGAAGCCAAGCAGTAATGCTCGCATTGCTGTGTTCCGGTGTGAAGGGTATGGTTTCCGGTGAAATTACTGGCACATGAGGCGTTCGATCTTAGCTTCAAGGTGGCAACCCGCGAGTGATACTTCTGGTATCACAAGCGTCCATAGGCTGCGGTAACCGCTTACCATCTTGTGGGCCGTACGCATGGTTGCCACTTAAGTTGTATAAAAAAAAAGTAATTGAAATAACATTGGGGGTATTTTTTTTTTTTTATCGAGAATAGACCTTCGTTTGACCACGATCTCGCCTGGTGGAAAGCGATGATGTGGCCGACGGTGGAGCACGAAGGTCTATGAGACACCTATTTACTCTAGCCTTGAAGAGGCCCGGATTGTAATTGTCAGGAAAAACAGAAAACGGCAGAGTATTCTACACCTTGGCAGTTCGCATAATAAATGTTGAGCTGTAACGCTTGGTGCTAATGGGTGGTATGCTGACAAGGTACGGGTGGTACTGCGCCGTACGTCTGCTACTCCTTTGATGAAAAAGAGATGGTGGGATAAGATCATGCAGTGCCTGGGCACATTCACCGAAATGCAATCTGTAGAAGATAGATAGGCACGCAACTTTGCGGCGGTGCTCGAGACTCTGGAACTTAGTCTCCGCAACTTGTTGCTCACCCACAAGTCGCAAAGCCCTTCGCTCAATCGAGTCTAAGGCAGCTGGTGTTGAGCTGAACCATCCCATAGGTGGCAGCAATACTCCATACCTGACCGGACTTGTGCTTTGTATAGAGTGAAAAGCTGTCCAGATCAAAAGCTGTCAGAGTATTCCACAGATCTTGCCAAATTTTAGCAAGACCTGTGAATACCCCCTTTTCGGGCATAGAGGGACATTAGGTTACACCATGTACTTATACAGGGTGTAAAAAGACTTCTACCGTGATTAATCAGGTGTGAAAGATCAGACCATGATTCTGAAAATATTTAGCGGAAAAAAACCCAAAAAAATAATGTTGTCTTGTGTACGTCCTTTTCGTTTTTTTCTAGTTTCATACACATAGTACAACAAAATAAGATCACAACTTTATAATTATCTCTAGTCGTTTTTTTACACGCTGTGTATTTTGTATCTTGAGTTATTTCTTTTTCTAATAAGTAGGTAACCTCATAATAATTATGAATTTTTTTCTTGCAAAAATAAATAAACAAGAACAGTTTGACTGTACTTTCATAAGGTTATTTTACACTAAAACAAAAAATCAAATAACCCCTCATCTGTGTCGCAGACTATTTATATAAACAGAGTATTTATTAAACGTATTTATTAAAACGCAATATTATGTTGGTTTCTTGAAGAAACCTAAACGTTGGAAAATATTATCGAGGACACGAAAAAAACCTTTGCTTAGTGGATTTTAATATACGGATTACAGATAACTATCAACTTGTATTATGCAATTTATTATTACTTCATCCGAAATAACTGTGTCATAATCATCCGTGTCATCGATCATTTCATCATCTTTCTTCTGAACTAATCCAATATTGTTATGGTGAATAAATCCACTGTCGTTCTCATAAACCATTCCATCATTGTTCTCATGAATAATCAATCTATCGACGTTTTCATTTGTCAATATGCGCACATTTTCTGTGGCTATAGAGTTCACAGTATCAGGGGCCAAGAGTACAGACTTTTAAACGAATATTCCATGCTACTTGTATTACAGAATACAAGTAGCATTTTATAAAGGAACATTCGTTTTATAATTTTACCTATAATTCTACAGAAATGTTAGGTACAATATCTGAAATTCCGAAAATTTGGAAGTGATCGGAGGTCACTACAGCTTTTAAGTGCATTGGGCACTCACTAGACCAAGAATGAATGGGGAAGCTCAGCTGTGGTTTATGGGCTTTGGATGATGATCCATATTTTTTTTGTGAAGTTGATATAAACTTTATTGAACTACAAAGGTTTCACCAAAGTGCTACTACTTCTACAGCGAACTATTATCGAAAAGTACATAACAAATAAATTGAAAATAAAAAAAAAGTTTCAATATGTTTTTCAAACCTTTTTTTTCTTTTAACGCAACCGAATTTTTCGGAATAATCTGAAAGTTAGAAACATAAATATGTTATTATTTACGTAATTACATAATTTCACAAAGAAAATGACAATTATTTTCATCTATATCCATTATATTATTACATTTTAATTTATATCCATTAAACCAACTGCTTTGTACTTTATTGAAAGAAGTACTTATGTATATTAATATTTTATGCTATAGGTATGTTACTACTTGATGCACTACTATGCTATACTTTTTTTGCTTTTATTGCTTTACTATCTACAGAGTGAGTACTTTCAACCGCCCGCTGAGGGTAAAATCTAAACGACAACATTTTTCCATATCTATAGCCGTTTTTTTTTTTTATACAACTGTTGTGGCAACCAAGCGTACGGCCCACAAGATGGTAAGCGGTTACCGCAGCCTATGGACGCTTGCAATACCAGAGAGGTATCACTTGCGGGTTACCTTGAGGCTAAGAACGCCTCATGTGCCAGTAATTTCACCGGAAACCATACCCTTCACACCGGAACACAGCAATGCGAGCATTACTGCTTGGCGGCAGAAATAGGTATGGTGGTAGTCCTTCCCCGGACGAGCTCTATCACAGAGAACTCTACTACTCTTAAACCGTTTAGATTTTACTCACAAAGGGCGTTCGAGAGTAGGTATTCACTTCATACACGGTGTATCATAATGTCCCTATAAACTCGAAAAGACTATTCCACAGGTCTTGGTGAACAATGTTTTTTCAACGACTTTTGACGACGACGATTTTTCATTCATAAATTAATAATAAATAAATTATCTGTGTAAACTCCAAGTTAATTAATAATGTTACATTAATTTTTGTAAGGTAATGAATGAATTACGAATTTATGATGTACCTATTCAACTTTTGCACACGTCAAAGTATACACGAGGACGACGTGTATTATACGTGCTTCGGCGGGATATCCCCCTTTCGGGTTTATGGGGACATTTTGTTACCTACACGTCTATGATACTAGATCATACCGTACCATACCGTCGTGCTTATGTTTTTTTTAAACTAACTAAGTAAGTGTTCTCATTCATTCTACCATACCATACACCATCATAAAACAAAACATACCATACCATAACCTATGTATTATTCCAAGACATAAACTATGTGTATTTCAAGTATCAGCCAAATCCGTTCAGCCGTTACGGAGTAAGCGCAGACAAACATACACTCACACTAACTCACAAACTTTCGCATTTTACCATAAAGGATTCTGTTTTCTATTAGATTCAAAAGAAATTGAGGCTATCTACTTATACAACTGCTTCATCTATCCTGTCAATAATTTTATTAGTACCTAGGTAAGTACATAGGGAGGGTGATACTTACATAAGTTGTTACTTTGGTAGGTAAGTCTAATAATAATTAAATAGGTAGGTAGGTACCTACTAGTAAGTATATAACAATAAATAAATACCTACCTACATGATTTACGGGAAAGAGACCCCAGCTAGTGAAAAAAAAACGGGTTTGACCCGAGTTTGTCATTCCGTGGTCGTTTCTATGTTTACATTTTTTTACATAGAATTTGGCCGGAGCACTGGTGTTCTAGTGGTAGTGAGTGACCCTGTCTTGTGATCAAGGCGCAGGCCAGATAGAAGACGCGCGGGCGCGCGGGGGCGCGCCCTGCCATCGGCCAGCGCACATTATTCTTCTATCTGTTTTGCACCACGTCCCTCTCCCTCTCCTATATTTTGTATGAAGTGACCGACGACCATAAGGTCGTGGGTTTGAAGACGGTTGGTCGCACACCAATGGATTTTTTTATTCGTAATAATATGCCATCAGATCAAAGAGGCGATTCAAAGTTTTGATTTTATCAAGAGTTAGCGAGCTCGGTAAGTGCAAATAATAACATACCATATCCTGTGACAATAGAGTCCAAATTTGAAAGACAACCTAAGTCCAGCGGTGCTGGAATGACATTGAATTTAATTGTCTATCTTTACCTACTTACCATAAAAAGATAAAAACCATATATAGATAAAAACTTAGAATCGCTTCTCAATGATCTATCTCACACGGTGAAGAAAAACATCGTGAGGAAACCAGTAGGTACAGTACCTATGTCTAAAAACTAACATTCGAATAACGTGTTATTCATCATACCTATCGGTACTTGTGTAGTTACGGTAGGTTCATTATTTTGCATACCTACCTACAGATACACCTACCTGTACTTATAAAGTTGGTACCAGCTCTCCTAACTAGATTCTAGTTAGTAAATCGATAAATGCAATTGTATCGCAAATAGAAAAGTAGGTACCTACTTATTTCATTTCAAATTCCTAGGTATCTATTTGCAGAACACGCAAACATAATAACCACTGCAAGAATCGAACCCGCACTTCATGCGTCTCAACTGGACACTCGCCAGCCACGTCACCGAGATCGTCAAAGTAGGTCTGGTAAGTTTAGTTTAGGTCTAGTGTCTACCTACTTAGTAGGTAGCTAGATTGTGTAAGTACCTATGGTATAGGTACCCATATACGTAGGGACATCCGTGCCCTTTGTAAGCTTACGTAAAACAATTTACCTAGTACCTGATCTAGGTCACAGAGCCTAGGTACTTTGACGATCTTGGTGGCGTGGCTGGCAAGTATTCAGCTGAGCAGCTGAACTGAGCTGAGATGCAAGAAGTGCGGGTTCGAATTCTGCAGTGGTAAAAATGTTTACGTGTCCTGCAAACACCTAGGAACTTACTAGGAACTTGAAATGAAATAAATACTTTTACTTGACACGTAATTGCTTCTTCTGTCTGGGTCTTGTATTACCATGGTAGGTTGGTACTAGAGTTTCTGATACCCACGATTTAGCTATTAAGTAGGTACGTAGGTAGGTATCTGTATCTAGGTAGAAATTTTACCTACTACTTAGTGCTAGATTATGTACCTACCACGAAGAAGGTAATTTTAATAATGTCATAAAAGTTTACTACTAATAATACTATGTATTACTACTATGTACTACTACTAACATTCTAAGCTACTTACTCGTATCACTAGTTCTCTAGAACCAGTGTGGTTTACTACTTACATTATTATATCATAGGTACTTACTTAGATTTAACTATCACGGATCAAAACCACACGATCGCTTTATAATTTGTATAAGCTCCCTATGATTATACGTAACAGCTCGCGCGACAAACAGCGATACGTCCTCCCTCCACGAGCGCTTAGCGCGTAGTGAGAGCAGCCGCGTTTTGCATCAAGCTATAAAGTGGATTCGGAGGATTCTTTAAAAAATCGTATAAAAATAAATTAAAACTTTTAGACCATTTTTTAAATTTTATTTTGTAAATAAATATCATAACTTTAATGTAGTAGGTATATTTTTATTATAAACTTTCTAATTTCGAAGAAACAACGAGCGTAAAATTGGGAAAAGTACGCGTTTTTAGACCTTTTTTTTTTCAAAAATATTGAACTAAGGTGATGTTTTTTACCTACTTACTTAAATTTTAAAACTATGATTATTTGAATTACATTTTTGGAAATATGTTAGACCTTGTTGTTTCATAGATATCATGATCGAAAGTTGACTGAAAATGCTCATTTTTCGAAAATGTGCGTTATTAATTATTTTTTTAATCAGTTGTGTCTTGAGTTTATTAATATTTGTCCTACATACTTAAATTTTAAGGGATGAAGCTTGAATATGTTTTTATTTTCGTTAAAATATCTCCAACACACGAGCCACAATCGTGTTCGATCTTCACGGGCTATCATGGATAGGATTCTTAACACGTCTCTGTATCTACAACATCTACATACTTACTTTAAGTGGGCTTTTCAATTGATTGTTAGTGTTTGATTAATAGAAGTAAGCAGTTGCAATAATAGATAATAATATTACTGTAGATAACAAAACTTCCTTAAACGTTTAATGCAATGCCAATGCCACATGATACATAACACGGTGTATGTAACAAGTAGAGAGGTACAAACAACCATAGAGACAATTTTACATGCCTGAACTTGCTAAATATTGTAACGGTGGTCACTTTGAACACCTACTATGATAAATTAAAGTATGTGAAAAAAATGCATTTTATTCATTTTAGACATTATGTTTCTTAGAGATATTTACTGCTTAAGACCTACACAAACGATATCTGAATAGAAATAGTGTAAGTTTATTTTTTCAAAACAACCGGGTTCGATTCCCCAGTTGGGTACACTTTTTTTTTAATTGTATGAATGCAGTTTTTCTTTTTATCGAAATCGGTGACATGGTTCCTAAGAACAAATCTTCGTATGTCTTACAGTTTCAGACTTTCCCATACTGACCGATTTGAATGGGCCACCCTGTATATCAGTCATCTAGGACCCATAATACAGCTCTGTTTAACAGCAGCTTACCTTGGGGCTAAATGATGCTGTGTGGATTGTCCAGCATTAAAAAAAAATGCGATAGTTTAAATGTTTGTTTGGATTATTGGATGTTTGTTTGTTTGTTCCTCTATAACTCGATAACCACTAAACAGATTTGGCTGAAATTTTAAACATAGATGGATAATGACTGGGAATAAACATAGGTTATTTTTATTGTATTTTTTTATCCCGGAAAAAGGTACCGATCCTGAGTTCCACGCAATCGAAGTCTTGGGCAACAGCTAGTATACGGTACACTTCTTCTTCTTCGTTACACTCTTGACAGAGCGGTCGTGGTCGTCACTTCAGGGGGAGCTGTGGCTCGCTTCACAATTCGACGCCACTCATCTCGAATCGCAGCTTTCCTGGTACATTCATGCAGCGGGCCACTTAATGCAGTCTTCATCTGGTCCGTCCATCTCAGAGGTAATCTGCCTCGCGCTCGTGTGACCTCCACTCTTCCATGCACTACGAGGCGTTCAATGGACACCTCCCCGCGTCGTGAGATGTGTCCGAAGAAAGTGAGGATGCGAGACTGCACAATGGACACTACGGTCGTCAAAAAGCTTACAAACACTACCAAGTAGGAACCAACAGTTGATAAGCAAAACAGAATAGCTCATAACATATCAAGTGCCTCGTTAAGGCATGTTCCCACACAGAGATAAGCTAAGCGATGCTCTCACCCGGACAATGTCATAGCACTCACAGCAAAATCGATGTGGATAGGTCTTCGGAGCTACCTGTCGGAACACGTGGCGTGTGGGATCGGGAGCAAGCGCATAGCGTTATATATCTTATCTGCTTACTGAACACATAATAATAATTATTATTTATCATTGTTGGAAATCGAGACGGGCGGTGTAATATTAAAATTTTAGATCAAGCGCCTCCCTAGCGGTTATGGGGGGTAATTAACATGCGCCGCGTGCTGCCCTTTCGATTTCCAACAAGGATAACTAATATTTGACCAGAAAAAGGTAATTTACTCGAGATCTTTTAAACAAAATGTAAAAAAGGTACATTTTTGTGTGTGAAACCTATTCCTTTTGAATTGAATATTTTGCACTTATAATGGAAAACCCTGTATATTGCGAAAATTTGGATAGATGGATGTGTTACTCAATCACGTCCAAATGGATGAACCAATCTAGATGTAGTTTTTAATAGAGCCCGTCCGGGAAAATACTACCACCATTTTTGCCGCCAAGCAGTTGTGCTTGCATCATAAAGAGTGCGTTGCTGTAACACATAGACAGCTCCGCAATCAGCGCAGTCTGCACAGTGCGGACTAAACTTAAACCAAGACCACAGAACAAATATGTACTCCAAAACGTTTCTGCAACGTTAACGTTTCTGCATACAACGTTAACGTTGCAGTTATGAGCTGGAGGATACTCCATAGCTCATAACATGTATCCGTACGAGTATGTAGGGCGGGCGGTATTTCGGTTCGCGCGGCGGGCGCGGAGGTAATTGCGCGGGCTAGCTGTCGCAACAGCCTTTTGCCACCTTTTGCTCTGTTGCGTTTTAGCCCCGCGTTTTTGAAACACCGTTGCCGTCATTTGGCAGACGTTATCTATAAGTTTACTTTATGTGGTAGACGTTATCTATAAGTCAATTTCAATTCAATTGATTTATTTATTTTATAAGAGCACCGGTGGTCTAGTGGTAGTGACCCCGCCTTCCGATCCTAAGGTCGTGGGTTCAAACCCGGTCGTGCACCAATGGATTTTTCTGTTCGAAAAATTTATGTGCGCAATGCCAGTGCTCTCATACGGTGAAGGAAAACATCGTGAGGAAACCGGCATGTCCTAGAACTAAAATTCGAAAGACATGTGCCATCCACCAATCCGCATTGGGTCCGCGTGGTGGATTAAGACCCAATCACTCTCGCCTGAGAGTAGGCCAGTGTCCCAACAGTGGGAACATTAGAAAGCTGTCATGATGATGATGATTTATTTTATAATTTTCTTTTGGCACAGTACATGCACTCAGACACGTCATAAACATTAAATCAGACATTGATACAATAAAAATAATAAGATTTTAACTAAAAGTACTTACAATCTAGTCCTATTAAAGTCACAAGACTAAACTAAACATAAAAAATAAATTATAAAACTTTACAGTTATTAAGTATACAAAATAATAATGACATAAGTACTACTATTATAACGAGGAAAGATTTGTATTTTTGTTTGGTACGAAAAAACTTAAGAAAATAATGGTCCGAGTTCAATAATTCTTTCACCATTAGAATGCTACATTATCCCTGAGTAACACAGGTTATATTTTAAGTCCTCCCGTGCAAAGCCAAGACAGGCTGCTAGTAGTAAATAAAGTAATTAATCAAATGATCGCCCGGGGAAGGACTACCACCATACCTATTTCTGCCGCCAAGCAGTAATGCTCGCATTGCTGGTTCCGGTGTGAAGGGTGTGGTTTCCGGTGAAATTACTGGCACATGAGGCTTTCGATCTTAGCCTCAAGGTGGCCACCTGCAAGTGATACCTCTGGTATTGCAAGCTTCCATAGGCTGCGGTAACCGCTTACCATCTTGTGGGCCGTACGCTTGGTTGCCACTTCAGTTGTATTTAAAAAAAAAATAAGTTTTTTTATTTATGTATGAACCACTATAGGGCGATGACGGATGAGAGAAGAGAGTGAAGGTAAAAATTGTGCTGGGAGATGTTGATGATGATTAGGTGACTAGAAAACGTGGTAAATTCAGGCAGACTTGATAGTAAATGACGTGGTTTTTTAATATAATGTGCGAGCTGAAAGGATAAAGAGTGGAAGAAAAACCCTGTTGGGCTAAGAGATGATGATAATGATGGCAAAGTTACATCTTGAAAAGCAATTACTTGATGAAATTGAGGGAAAACGAAATTCAGGAGTAAATAACAGTTGGTGTTTCTGCAACAGAACAAAAATGCTTGTAATTATTGCCACCGCTATATTAATTTGGTTTTACAGCGGTTGCTGTTTTCAGAAAAATAAGGCTGTACTGTTTTCATTTCAGGCATCATAAATTGGCTGAAGTGTGATGTGAATACAAAAACGTGAATAACCTTGATGTAAATTATTTTTTTCGCAGCAACTTGCTACGCACGTGCTACGACAAAGTGCTACGAATCAAATTAAAATTTCGATGATTTATAGGGTTCTAGAGTAATTCATATTTCTTATCTTGTAACTGGAATAAAAGCGCCTCACAACAAAATAAAATTGTGGAATGATTCTTTCCTCCTTTACCGAAACTTAAAACTTAATTGTTTCTGTCAAAAGTGTTTTTATTTAAACAATAAAGCTTTTTTTTTATCTATGTTTTGTGAAATTTTTAACACAGCCGACCGGGCCTAATGCTGCTAAAATATAATGACGAAAGAAGAATAAACTACAGTTGCAGCATATATTTTTAAAAGTTTAAAAGTAGTAGAGTTCTCTGTGATAGAGCTCGTCTGGGGAAGGACTACCACCATACCTATTTCTGCCGCCAAGCAGTAATGCTCGCATTGCTGTGTTCCGGTGTGAAGGGTATGGTTTCCGGTGAAATTACAGGCACATGATACTTTAGATCTACGTCTCAGAATGGAAACACGCAAGTGATATCTCTGGTGTTGCAAGCGTACATAGGCTACGGTTATCGCTTAATGAATAATAATCAATAATCAATCAATAATATGATTCAATATTCAATATTAATTTTGCTCTCTCGTTGCTAACCGCAGCGGCCGTCTATTCACAGGCTGAACTAAAGTAGAAGTAGGCAGACCACAACTTCGACTTGCAAGCTCCGTTCATTATGTTTTATTTAGGTCTTGGAGATGATAAATATTAGATTAGTTTAAACTTTGCAGGTTGCTTTGAACGGTTTTCAAAGGCTTTTAATTAATATTGTTAAGCTATAGCGGGGCTTAATGTCCGACCGCAATCTTTGTATCTACAGATAAACTGTGTTTTAAGATACGGCTGATACTTGCGACTGTTAAGGAACAGAATACATTGATGTAAAACTAGTGTAGTTGTAGTTTTTGTACAAACTTCATCTTGCCGCTGCGTCCTTTAGAAGATGTTTGGAAAATCCTTTCTTATATCATATGAGCTAATAGAGTAATTTACCATCTAAATTTCAGGTTTCTATGATTTGAGAGCACTGGTGGTATAGCGGTAGTGAGTCCGCCTTCCGATCCTAAGGTCGTGGGTTCAAATCTGGTCGTGCACCAATGGATTTTTCGCTACGAAAAATGTATGTGCGCAATGCCAGTGCTCTCATACGGTGAAGGAAAACATCGTGAGGAAACCGGCATGTCCAAGAACTAAACATTCGAAAGACATGTGCCATCCACCAATCCGCATTGGGTCCGCGTGGTGGATTAAGACCCAATCACTCTCGCTGGAGAGTAGGCCAGTGTCCCAGCAGTGGGAGCATTAGAAGGATGTCATGATGATGATGATGATGATTTGAAAAATATAAACTAAACGGATAAAAGTCGAATGACTTGATTCGTGATCTGTTAAAAGCATATTGGTTTCTGTTGTTAAAGTAAATGTTATTTGTAATTTTTATTTATTTTAATAGAACCTATCCTACTTTTAGCTAATTTTCGGTTTCTTAGTAAGTCAGTGAGTGATTATTTTAAGATTCTAATTAGCTCTTTTCGCCTGAAATACAGAATTACCTAGTTCAGGCGCAAGTGTTGTATGTCTAAGTTATTGCATTTGTTATCCTATTGTACCTTGTTAAAATTTAATAAACTACTTATTCATTTATTATTATTTATTTATTATTCTTATATCTTTGTGCAATGAAGCTAAATTAAAAACACATAGCTATACCTATTATTGTACTGTTTTTTTCTAACAAACAAAGTGAAAGTAAAAGTTATCTTACTGTTCCGTTTCTGAGTAGCTTTTCACTTCCCACGTTGTAACCTCATTTTGATTCAATGGGCGCCGCACGAAGTAACAGCCACGAGTAGAGCAGTGTAAATTATCAATGCTCAAAGCAACATTTTTGCTGTAATTTTCTCTAATAACATGCCAAAAGCTAGGGCTGTTAGGGTGTTATTTAAGAAAATTTCTCTCTCTGACGCGGTTGTTGTTTCTGTGCCCAGATTTTGAAGCATAAAAGCCAATTTTTTTGAGTTTGAAGTACTATTGTGATACACATAAACATAATAAGTTATGCGTCATCGTATCTACCAGGTCTGCATGGTTGTTTAACGACGAACGTTTTTTTAATATTTGAGATTCTTCTTACCAATAGTTTGATATTTAACAGCGAATTACTGGGTAACTCTATTTGATCCCACTTATTTTTTTTTCCTTTGAACACAAAAAGAATTAACATGAACTACCATTTGGTCCCAATTCCAGTTTAGGTATGAGTAAATAGCTAAAGTTGGCATTTGATACCGAAAATGAGTGGCATTTGAAACCCCCTTGACACTGGCAGAAGTGTGAAAAACTTATGAAGTGAAGATTTGATTCGTTGAGCAGTGTCTTATATTCAGGGGTGTGACATTTCACTCTCACTCGAGAGTAAGCCTGTGGACCAGCAGTGGTATATTAGATGGTTGGTCATGACTCCATCGAGAGTCGTCGTAGTCGCTGAAATGTCTTCCTTTGGTTGCAACAATTCTGTTTGAAACAAAACGGTGTATAATTTACGTGTGAGTCTGTTCGCTCGCGATTTTACCAGAACATTGGTCACCTACTTTTAGTGGTCACCCATCTAAACAGTGACTGATGAATATAGCACAAGCATCACTAAGAATAGCTAACATTATTAAAATTCATAAGCAAAGCTTTGAATATCAACGCCGCCGCGCCGTTAAAAATGCAAAACTAATCTATAGCGGCAAATTCCATCCGTGCAATCAAATGAAAGCAATTAAAGTCTGAAAGAGCGAAACAGGATTTATTTGTGGAGCTCTGTCGCCCGATTAAATCTGGAAAGCACTGATTTTAAGCTGCATTTAAGTTTTTTTCCTTTTAAAAAGTAAAATTGCATAAGGAGTAGCAACCCAACAAAATTAAGTTGTTTTTGACAATGAAGAACTGCTCTGAGAAGTCATCGTTTGGATTGATGACCGCCATTGGAACAAATAGGAGAGTTTTTGTATTAACAGTTCTAACATAGAACTACTGGGAAAAAAAAGTCACAGTCCTATTAGAACAAATGAAAGTTAATTGATAGATTCAGGCGTTACTTTGCGGAAATCCATTACAACATATTGTCTGTTTTTTATCTCAAATAAAAGTTACCCAAATTTGCTCCTGTGTTTCGGATGGAGCCTTAACCTGTCTCGACTACAGTCTAGAAGGCAATTCATGCATGCAATGACTGTATGGTATAAATGGGCCTTTAGTGTAAATTATGTAGCTTATATCTCAGGCAAACTTCTCTGTAGAAGGGTAAATACCTGCGTGTTTCTAATGATGCTCACGTGTTCTTCATACCAAAGTAACTAATTTGCTCTCGCCTTTGAGCCTAACTTCTACAATGCGGAGCTACAATGGAGCGCTCGTGACGTAGCTGGCTAAGTTACTCTTAACAGATCAACGAAGTTAAGCACTGTTCCGCGGGGTCATCACTTGGATGGCAATTCAACTAAGCCATTGGCATTGGCCAGTGGCAATTTCAACTAAGCACTCCCGTGCTTCGGAGGACACGTTAGTGGACGAAATGAGTAGGCCAGAAATTTAGTATTTGTTTCAATCAAGACTGTACTGACTGTACTTCGGAGGTTAGTAGTTCTATTTGGAATAAAATCCATGTTTCCAAATAGTTTGATCCGTCAGTATAACAATTTGGAAAAAAAACATCAAAACAACTTATACATGTTTGGATTATGTGCAACTTTACACTTTCGGATTCGAACCTGAGTCTTTTTACGCCTCCCAAATAGCAGCTCAAAATTTTTTTTTTTTTTATACCACTAAAGTGGCAACCAAGCGTACGGCCCACTGGATGGTCAGCGGTTACCGTAGCCTATGTACGCATGCAAAATCATAGATATCACTTGCGTGTTACCACCCTGAGACGTTAGATGGAAAGTCTCATGTGCCTATAATTTCACCGGAAACCATACCCTTCGAACCGGAACACAGCAATGCGAGCACTGCTGCTTGGCGGCAGAAATAGGTATGGTGGTAGTCCTTCCCCGGACGAGCTCTATCACAAAGAACTCTACTACTCTTAATTTAATTGGAATATTTGTCGAAAAATATTAAAACTTAAAATACTAACTAAACAGTCAAACTTTCCTATATTATATTTGTTCAAAGTTATTTTTAAATTTAAACTTAGAATTCTGTCTGGTGCCGATCTAATTAATAAATTATTCTCAACGAGCGAGACAGGTAGCATCAGATGAAAAATATTTTTAGAATACCTAATAGATACTGGAGGGCTCTAATCTATATATAAATAAGCTCTAATTTAATCTTATCTAAGCGCTCGTATTGTATCAAATAATAAAAATCAAGACAATGCATTCCAGCAATGCGTTTCATGGTACCTACCTAATCGCCCTAATCGTTTTGCTGGTGTGGTGGTCTAGTGGCAGTGACCCCGCGTGGCCATGGGCTCGCTTCGGTCGTGCACCAATGTATTTTTATATCCGAAATGCCAGTGCTCCATATATTTTCCTCTACACGGTGAAGGAAAACATCGTGTGGAAACCGAGAGGTCCAAGAATTAAAATAGAATATTTCAAATACTAGAGTCATTGAATAATCCGCATTGGGTCCGCTTGGTGAATCACTCTCGATCCAGAGTAGGATAATGCTCCAAGAGGAACTAACCATAACGATGAAAATTTCATTTCCTGAATTTCATTATGAAATTAAGCTAATAGACCTGTATTTATACCATCGATTGGCATCGCCCAAGTTACAAGGAATTAAGCCAGATTTTTTTTATACCACTAAAGTGGCAACCAAGCGTACGGCCCACTTGATGGTCTGCGGTTACCGCAGCCTATGTACGCAAGCAACATCATAATATAACTTGCGTGTTACCACCCTGAGACGTTAGATGGAAAGTCTCACGTGCCTGTAAATTCACCGGAAACCATACCCTTCGAACCGGAACACAGCAATGCGAGCATTACTGCTTGGCGGCAGAAATAGGTATGGCGGTAGTCCTTCCCCGGACAACCAGTAAGCCTGTATTTACAAGTTAAAATTACTTTAAATTGCCCTTTGTTCTAACTAATTGTAAATTATTGGCTAGTGGTGTGACCGCCAATTTGACGGAGGCAGTACAGCGGCCGGTCGATTACCATTTCAAAGGGCTGGCTGTGTGTCCGTGCTGGAAATAGATACAAAATAGATACGATGACCTCGTTGGCACAGTGGGTGGGTGCCCCGTTGAAGAGCGAGAGGTAGCTTCGACTGCCGCTGCGGGACAAATGCTTGCATTATCTGAATAATTGAATATTATATGAATTATCATGACAGCCTTCTAATGTTCCTACTGTTGGGACACTGGCCTACTCTCCAGCGAGAGTGATTAGGTCTTAATCCACCGCGCGGACTCAAATATGAATAAGAATAGACAATAAATCGAAAATGTACGTAGGTGTTCTTTCAGTTATCAGTACCCATAGTACAAGCTTTGCCTTGTTTGGAGGTGCGTAGGGCGTTGTGCAAAAATTTCATAAAGTATTTATTTATTATTTTGTATAATAGCCTCACAACTCAGTTGGATGTAGTTGGACAAACATTTGTGAGTTATTAAATATTTTTCTGGGGATACTATTATAATTGACCCATTCAAAAAGAGCTCGCGGTGTGAATTGCCGAAGGACCCGTATTTACAAAAGTATATAAATATATTATCAGTTATTATCTTGTTCCTATTACTAAACGCAAACTAATATTATACAAGATATAATATTATCTTGTATTTTATTAGTTTGCGTTTAGTAGTGTCTGTTCTGTGGTTTGGGGCTAGACGAATAGATAAGCTAGCTAGATGGTGCAAAATGTTCCCTAATATTTACTAAAATAATAATTTATTTTATTACTGTACGTTAAAAATAATCTACTATCAATTACTCGTATGGCCATTTTGTTAAATCCTCGCATCCTTCACCGGAAACCATACCCTTCGAACCGGAACACAGCAATGCGAGCATTACTGCTTGGCGGCAGAAATAGGTATGGCGGTAGTCCTTCCCCGGACAACCAGTAAGCCTGTATTTACAAGTTAAAATTACTTTAAATTGCCCTTTGTTCTAACTAATTGTAAATTATTGGCTAGTGGTGTGACCGCCAATTTGACGGAGGCAGTACAGCGGCCGGTCGATTACCATTTCAAAGGGCTGGCTGTGTGTCCGTGCTGGAAATAGATACAAAATAGATACGATGACCTCGTTGGCACAGTGGGTGGGTGCCCCGTTGAAGAGCGAGAGGTAGCTTCGACTGCCGCTGCGGGACAAATGCTTGCATTATCTGAATAATTGAATATTATATGAATTATCATGACAGCCTTCTAATGTTCCTACTGTTGGGACACTGGCCTACTCTCCAGCGAGAGTGATTAGGTCTTAATCCACCGCGCGGACTCAAATATGAATAAGAATAGACAATAAATCGAAAATGTACGTAGGTGTTCTTTCAGTTATCAGTACCCATAGTACAAGCTTTGCCTTGTTTGGAGGTGCGTAGGGCGTTGTGCAAAAATTTCATAAAGTATTTATTTATTATTTTGTATAATAGCCTCACAACTCAGTTGGATGTAGTTGGACAAACATTTGTGAGTTATTAAATATTTTTCTGGGGATACTATTATAATTGACCCATTCAAAAAGAGCTCGCGGTGTGAATTGCCGAAGGACCCGTATTTACAAAAGTATATAAATATATTATCAGTTATTATCTTGTTCCTATTACTAAACGCAAACTAATATTATACAAGATATAATATTATCTTGTATTTTATTAGTTTGCGTTTAGTAGTGTCTGTTCTGTGGTTTGGGGCTAGACGAATAGATAAGCTAGCTAGATGGTGCAAAATGTTCCCTAATATTTACTAAAATAATAATTTATTTTATTACTGTACGTTAAAAATAATCTACTATCAATTACTCGTATGGCCATTTTGTTAAATCCTTGCATCCTTCACCGGAAATCACATAGCCCCGCCGGAAATGGGCTGCCATTGTCAACAGAGTGCGGCCGGGGGCAGTGATAGGCGAAGTATAAATAAAACCAACTGCCTCGGCAAAAACGATCCTGTTGAAAGGCTGTTTATGTATTTAGGATTTCAGAAGTGCCCCTATTACACTTTCGTCGATGCAAATTAAACCAGGTGCCCATCTCTTGATATCGACCAACGATAATCGTGGCAAATATCGTAACAATGCAAACAAGCGTTGGGTCAACTTTTTGGTAAAGTATTTTTTCTCTATTCCAAGATTTAGCGATATAATTCATGAAGTTCGCCTGAATGTATCTTTATATAGTATAAGTAATAGCGCGCGCGACGAGGAGCGATACGTCCTCCTTCCATAAGCGCTCAGTGCGGTTTGAGAGTCGGTGCTTCGATCGATATGATTATAAGTGCGCTAAGGTGTGATTAAAAAAAAAAATGTATTTTCTATGTTGTATTTATTTAATAAAAACTTAAACTTTAATTTGGTAGGTGTATTTTTATTGTAAACTCCTAACTTTAGCAGAAATAACAAGCGTAAAATTGGGAAAAGTACACGTTTTTTAGACCGTCTTTTTTCAAAAATATTGAATTAACATGCTGTATTTTTCTCTGTTCGCTTAAATTTTAAAACTGTGATTATTATAATTGTATTTTTGGAAATATGTTAGATTTTGTTATTTCATAGAAAACATGATCGAAAGTTGACTGGAATTGCTCATTTTACGAAACGTGCGTTGCTTTTTAATCAGTTGTGATATTTGTTCTGTTGACTTAAATTTTAAGGGATAAAGCTTTTATTTGTTTTTATTTTCGTTAAAATTCAACACACGAGCCACAATAGTGTTCAAAACTTCACGGGCTACAAGAAAATTCAAAGATTGTCAAGGATAGGGCTCTTAAGTATAGTTCTCTCGGCGGATCAAAGCTTCCGTGAAGTTAGCCGTTTGTGATGCGCAAAGACAATTTAGTTAGAAAAAGCTCCATTGCGCTTTGAAACGGCTAACTTTACAGAAGCCTAGATCCACCGTGAGAACTATAGGTACATAACCTTATTTTAAAATTTCTTAAAACTGACTATTTACTTTTGTTCTTTAAAATTATATTAATTTATGCATAATCTAGTTACCCAATTACCGTACGCACTTATTTAGGTCATCTTTGCTGTAAAATTTAAAATAAAACATGATTCATGCTCTGTATGTATATATATATATTTTTTTTTATACAACTGAAGTGACAACCAAGCGTACGGCCCACAAGATGGTAAGCGGTTACCGCAGCCTATGGACGCTTGCAATACCAGAGGTATCACTCGCGGGTTGCCACCTTGAGGCTAAGATCGAAAGCCTCATGTGCCAGTAATTGGTAACGAGCCGAAGCAGAGAGCCCTCGCGTTTACATACAAGTTAGTTATAGCGAGGAATCAAAGTATTGACTCTAAACTACAAGGTTTACAATTATTTTAAATCAAAACATGAATAGCAATAAGTAAAACTGCAATGTTATTATGAACAAAATCATACATAGATATTTGTACCTATTTATCTAAGTTTTACATTTGTGCAACCTATTTTTGAAATAAATACATTTTTTATTTATTTAAACTGCGGATTTGTGCATAGCCTTATGGCTATCACACATAATATATAGGTTTTAGAGTTCGTTCGTTTGTATGAGTTAGTGGCCAACTCTGGTGAAAGAGTTTCTAGGCCGCCCGAAGGCCTCTGTCGTGACCTAACAACTTTGAAAAAGCCGGGACCGACTGCTTAACGTGCCCTCCGAAGCACGGGAGCGCTCAGTTGAAATTGCCACTGGCGGTCACCCATCCAAATGATGACCCCGCGGAACAGTGCTTAACTTCGTTGATCTGTTAAGAAAAACTTAGCCAGCTACGTCACGAGCGCTCGCTTTTAGAGTGAGTTTATGGACCATATGGTCCACCCAATCACTCTCGCTAGAAAGTAGTGTCCCAGCAGTGGGTACATTATAAGGCTGTCATGCTAAACATAATATGATCGAATGCAGATTTATGGATGGCACATGTCTTTCGAATGTTTAGTTCTTAGACATGCCGAAATCTTTACGATATTTTTCTTTACCGTGTACTGGCATTGCGCACATAATTTCCTAATATAAAAACCCGGGTAATAATAATAGGTGCACGACCGGGTTCGAACCCACGATCTTAGGAGGGGTCACTACTACTAGACTACTAGTGCGTTAGTTATTTTTGTTTTTATAGTGTTAACCATCACACTAGGGGAATACTAAAGATTATAATATATAATCTTTACTAGTGCGTTAATTATGTTACCACTTATATTAACAACTAACTTCAGAGCATTTCTGCCCGTGGTCCAACTACATAGTACACCTGGTTACTACTATTACTACCAGGAGCATTTTTTTCTTTCCGTGGTTCAGCTGAGCATTCACGGACATAAGTTGCGAAAGAAAGCGAAAACTGACACGATAAATATATCGTTTTAGTCAGCAAGAATAGACTCTCAGACTAAAGATGAATATGAGACGATTTGCTTACAGCTATATTGGTTATATCTCTGCTTTCTGCTCTGTAGATAGATATATAAAATACTTTATTAAACACCACATGACAAGAACAATCTTCTTCTTCTTCTTTTGTTTTATGGCCTCTGTGGCTAGTTTGCCACAATTTTGCCAGTGTCAAGTGTATTAGATTGATTGTCGCATAGCAACGTAAACAAACGAAATTTGGAAAGAAACGATGACTTTGCTGTGTGGATTGTCCAAAAAATTAAAAAAAAAAAAAAAAACATTTCTTTCAAAATTCTCCTGGAAAGTCTTTGACTAAATTACCAACCAACATTACCTCTCCATTTCAATTACTAACACTTGTGCTAAGTAAACAAGTTAAATTGGATAAACTGCCACCAAATTTACGCAATAAAACTTAAAATAACACGAGAAAAATAATTAAAATGGGAAGACCCATGTCGTTTTGACAAGATAGCCAAAGACAATCCGAGAACAATCTTAATTACTAACAAGTATTGGAATATGACATTTTGTACTTTTGACAGCAAACCTAGAGCCAAATTCACCCTTGTTTATAAGAGTACAAAAATTTGCACAGTACGAAGAGCTACAGCAGAATACATTCTAAAGTCAACTTTAATTGAAGAGTGCTATAACGTTTGAAGTTTGGAAGGTACGTTCGATGACAGCGATAAAGCCACTGAGTGTGGCTTAAAGTTAAATTACACGCACATAGTATCAGTACCATCAGAGTGCTTAGCACGAAAAACCCGTTTGACAATCGTAAAATAAATGTATCGCTCAGCTGTCAATTTGTATGGAATTCTGGTAGTTCATATAACGCAATAAAGAGGCGCTGTTCAAAATCCTATACAAATTGACAGCTGGACGATACGTTTACATACACCATTGTCAAAATGACGTGCTAAGCACTCAGTACATGCCCGTGCGTGATGTTATTGGGAGCAAAAGTTTTTAATAATATTTTTCTGAAGGACTAAAACTAGGAAAAACTTCAGTAAAAACCAATTTCAATATACCGATACCTAAAAGTCGTTCATAAAAACTTTGGCACTGAAACAAATTTTATTTTATGCTTTTCAAAGTTGGATCTATCGTAAAAAATGCGATCTCTTGCGACAGCTTCCAATAGACCAACACAGGTTTTTTAACTTTTTTCGATCGAGCAAAATACAATTTTATTTCAAACTGACGAAACAAACCTTAATCCACATTCAACGGTCCAATTGACGACCTCGGTTGCGCAATGGGCGAGTGCCCAGTTAAAAAGCGAGGGATTGTGGGTTTGATACCCGCTGCAAGACAAAAGGTTTGCATAATCTACTAATATTAATTTGTTCATGGTCTGTGTGTTTTTATATATTTTAAGTATGCATTTACAAAAACAATTCGTATTCTATCAGTTATCTGGTTCTCATATTCAAGCTTTGCTTAGTTTGCGCTGCCGCACAGTAAGTAATAAGTTCTTAGGCCGCCTGAAGGCCTCTGTCATGGCCTAACAATTTTGAAAAAGCCGGGACCGACCGCTTAACGTACCCTCCAAAGCACGGGAGCGCTCAGTTGAAATTGCCACTGGCGTTCACTCATCCAAATGGTGACTACGCGGAACAGTGCTTAACTTCGTTGAACTGTTCAGAACAACTTAGCCAGCTACGCCACAAGCTTTAAAATGTCTTAAAAATGTCTGCAAATATTTATTTATTTATTTTATTAAAAACCTAGTTCTGAATTCTACTGTAAACCCATCTTATTTTTTTTATTTATTTTTATTAATATATATTTATTAAAATTCTATTACAAACCCATCGTACCTACTTTAATTTTAAAACTAGGATTACTTAGTGAGCCATTTAAAAGGACCTTTGGAATTACACTTGAATGGTCGTCTAATTTTTCAGTGGCCATTAGGTGGCAGGTGCAAGACATTAGATACCTACTCGCAAAGTCAATTAAGCTCTCGAAATCTACAGAATGAGAGAGGTTCTCATCACGGTCCAGTTATTGGAAGGGAGGGAAGCCTCTATCTAATCTAAATATACGATAATTGTTACGTTGCTGACTGATAGTCAGTCAGATTAGCGCGTCAGTCTAGCTGATGATTGACAGACTATTTATTCATAATCAATATAATAATAACCGTCTGTCACATACATACTATCGTATAAAGCTAGTGTGTCTTATAAATCTGTCATTATCTTAGTTAGTTATTTATTAACGGACGACCGATGTGGCGCAGCGGGCGCAGGTCCGCCTGCGACGCTCGCGGGTTCGATTCCCGCCTCGGGTCAATGTTTGTACGATCTACTATTGTTATAATAATTATTATCAGCCTGTGCTGTCTCACTGCAGGAAAAAGGCCTCCCTATCTTCCTTCCAATCGTCTCTATTGAGCGCTAGTGTAGCGAAAGCGAAAGCGCCAGTCTTTCATATAGGCATCTAGTTCGTTGTTAGTTGACATAGGAATAACAAAGAAATACAATATTTAACTAGCCAGTAAAAACAGTTTGTTTTGTGAATTTGGTTTATTATCTAGGCGAGTAGCTTTATTTTAAATTCCTTAGAAGTATTTTTAAGAAGTAAAATATTTTTAATAGTCACTAAAAAAACAGTTTGTATTGTGAATTTGGTTTAGTAACTAGGCGAGTAGCTTTATTTTAAATTCCTTAGAAGTATTTATAAGAAGTAAAATACTTATAATAGTCGTTCGCCTGATCTTAATCGCCACGTTTACGTTTGATTATGGAAAAAAATTGCGAAAAAAATAACACGAGGTAATATCGCGCCGGGTCTACAATAAGACAAAATATAAAACTTTGAAAATTCTTTATTCGACAGGCGACGAAAAAAACAGTCGGTAAAAATCATTATACAGAACCGCAATACATTCCCCGTACACAATGGTGGTGTCCCTGAGGGTATCCGTGAGCTCTGCAGCACTCATCTTTCTCAGCGTTGCTCCTGTCGCAGACCTGGTCACACGGCCGGATCCTATCGTACGCCTGGGCAGTGCTGATCACCATAGCCGCAGCCACGAGGAAGATCAGAAAACTAGCTTTGAATGCAGACATGTTTATGAAACACAATTGAGATACACCTTTAAACAAAGTATTCTGTGAAGATAATCAACCTTTTCTTGGTATTTATACTTTGCATCCAGGAAAATCTTGTTAATAATTAAGTTAGCCGCGATGAAACGTTTCATTTATCATTCATCGAAGCGATGCGATTAAATATACTTATATTGGATATATAAGTAATAAGTTAGGTAACAATAGAAAAAATATTTTAGTTTAATATTATTTTAAGAATGAAACTATTTAAGTAGTTATGTAGGTGCCTATCTAGACTATCGGGGATCAATAAAACTCACAAATCATGGTAAATATCCCGTTTTTAGTGAAAACTACGAGGACTTAGGTTAGGTTAGGAAAACATCGGTAGGAAATCAGCATGTCCAAGAACTAAAAATTCGAAAGACGTGCCATCCACCAATCCGCATCGGGTCCGCGTGTTATCACTTTCGCCCGAAAGTTCGCAGTGTCCCAACAGTGGGAACTTTAGAAGGCTGTCATAATGTACTAAAAGGAAAGTTTTTTGATGAATCGTGTCAACGATCTTCATTGGTCGCTTGACGGGTATTTTCAAGTAGTAAAAAGTAAATAAGGAAAATATGATAAATATCAAAGTTTTCCTTATTTATTAAAGAATTTTAAGTTATCGATACGATGCAAATAACATGCGAATTTTGGAATACTTGAGTGAGTACATTTCATTGTCCTAAACGATCGTGCAAATAAACATGTGGGTCTGGCGGTAGATACTTACTTATGACCTTGATTTCATTATAACGGGTCAAATGGAGAGACAGCATACCTTATTTAAAAAAATACTAACTCATACGAACTTATAACTAACTATAGTAGCCTTCGTTGTTCTTTGATATGTAAAAAAAACAAAAAATGTCATGCGCTAGTTTTTTTTTTTTTTATATAACTGAAGTGGCACCCAAGCGTACGGCCCACAAGATGGTAAGCGGTTACCGCAGCCTATGGACGTTTGCAATACCGGAGGTATCACTCGCGGGTTGCCACCTTGAGGCTAAGATCGAAAGCCTCATGTGCCAGTAATTTCACCGGAAACCATACCCTTCACACCGGAACACAGCAATGCGAGCATTACTGCTCTGCGGCAGAAATAGGGATGGTGGTAGTCCTTCCCCGGACGAGCTCTATCACAGAGAACTCTACTACTCTAGATAGTTTAATTTCAAATTTTTCTGACTCGTTTGACCATAAATAAATTTTTGCTCGGTTTTTATTTTATTTCGTAGAAAATGTAGTTATTCCACAGAGATAAAAATTTTAAGGGGACCAGGAGTTCATAGAAACAGGAAAGAAAAAAAAATGTATTAACGTAGTCAGGTCTACCCCCTAGTCTTGTATTGTTTTCTTGTCACTCAATACGCTTTATAAAATATTTTAAGCACTTATTATGTACCTAATTAAGTTTTTTTTTTCTCATGTAAGTGAATGTAACATTCTTTATGGGAAATAAATGTCTATAGCCGGATTAACCCACGCATAACATTAAAAAAATAACAGTGCATACATTTTATTATATTATTATCTTCTATTCAACATCAACTCTATAGAAATCGGACCAGCTACTACGAAATATACGTCAAATACTACTAGGGAATATACGTCAACCTACCTATCTTGAATTAGCACTTAGCCTTTTATTCAAGTTGGTTAAAAATGTCACTAAGCCATGAGAGTACGTGGGCGAGTGATGCCTTGATTACATTACTCTCGGCCGAGCGCTCGGACACTTCAGCAAGAGTCCGTCCTGTTGGACCACCGCAGTGCAGATATTCAACCTCCGAGCAGTAATATGCAAGCTGCACTGTATTTAGGCACAGAAATACAAGCTCTGATTAGCTTGGGGCTAGATGATGAGGTGTGGGTTGTCCAGCATTATTGAAAAAAAGAAATTGGACTGTAGCTAGTGAAATTACATATCTATATCTATTTTTTTTTATACCACCAAGATGGCAAACAAGCATATGGCCCACCTGATGTTAAGTAGTTACCGTAGCCTATGGATGCTTGCAATACTACAGGTATCACTCGCGCGTTGCTGACCCTTTAAAAATTTTAAAACACCCATTTTGATGGACCCCATATTGTATATATTTATATATCTGATGTAGCAAACGGCTACGGCAACCGCTTACCATCAAGTGAGCCGTACGCTTGGTTGCCACTGTACTGGGATTATTTCCATTTGTCACCCAGTTTTGTCCGCCTTGGGTGAAAGATATTCTTTTGCTCGTAAATAATAAAACTCGACATAAAACTGTAAAAAACTATCTTCAATTCAACACAATAAATCTTTAAAACTTTGAAAATAATAATGATTTGATTTCATAAAATATTTTTTTTTACCATTTCGAATCTGTTCATGATACTGTCATAGTTCACATAGTGATATTACGCAGAAGCTCACGAGCATCTTCATCATCATGTGAACGTCGAGGCAATCCAACTCCTCGACAACACGGACAGAGTGAGAAGACTCAAAAGGACTAAACCTTTTGAGTTAATAGTGTAAATAAAAGTTTACTATTATAGTGCAAGTGTTAGTGAAGTGACACATGTAAAACACATGAACAAAGTGCTTCCCCTTAAATAGAGACAGTAAGGAAACTGTTAGTGGACACATTCTTAGCAATAACTTTATTCTATAAAACTAGGTCAACGTCAAATTACTGATTAGTCATTTATAAGGCTAGATTGTAATTATGTTTGGATTCATTTTTATTTATAAAATGGTTAAAAAAAAAAACATAGTAATATTGAGTACTGAGCTTACTCATGATTCCATGTGCTTGTGTCGTGTGTCTAAGTGATTACGAATACCATGGTGCCAGAATAAAACAAGCAGTTCTCCGAACAGTAGACCTCGCAAGCACAAACTTGTAAAGTGAGCTTTGAAAGTGAGCAACATACTGCATTTTGAGGAACTATTTTGCTCATCACGCTGAAGATGCTCATCAGATTTTCACCAAATATCAGACAAACTTAAAGTTTATACTTACCTTTCACATAAAATAAAAATCATCGAAATCAAATCACATTAAGCGGAGATATTCAGCAGCCCCCTTTTTGTCCCTTTTTGGAGAAAGTACGCCCCCTATCAAAAATCCCCGACGACAGGCAAATTATATAAAGTCATAGAACCTGTATACGAAGTTTCAACCAGATTGGTTGAAAAATGTGACTTGTAGGGCGATTCTCGTGTCAAAGATAAATGGTCACATGTGATATACTCGTATATCGTCAAAACCTTAGAATAACAACAATTGTTTTGTGAACACACTTTTGAAAATAATTTTGAATGAAACTATCATTCTTCGTGTTGTTATTCTAAGGTCAAAACTGTCAAAATTTCTATACATTTCTGCACATGTAACCATTTATCTATGCACGAGAATCGCTCTCCTGTAGGCGAGAACACAAACTGACTGACAACTAAAAGCATTTTGCCCAATGTCGAAACTGAGACGCTCCGCTCGCTCGGTCAATTATCTTTGCAGATCATGCAAATATTTACCGCTGTGGGAATCGAACCAGAAACCTCTCGCTCTTCAAGCGGACACTAGCCCACCGCGCCAAGAAGTCATCTTGTATGCCTAGGATATTGCAGTTACTTTTTCTAAACTAACAGGTTACGAGTATTGAATAAATACTTACGAATATAATTTAATAATTCAGGACAAGAAAATAAAAATTGGTTTCACAGCCTTTATTATTTGTTATCATTTAAATACATTCAACATTATAAATAGGCCTAACATACAAAAATCATTCAGTGTTAACATTGTATAATATTTACATCCAAGTTGACGCAGATGAGTAGGATCGGTACTACTAAGTGCAAGTGCGGCAACGCCTCGCCCAGTCAACGGCGGTGGTTACGTCTCGCGTATTCCAATTGGCGCTGTTACCTGTTACAGCTAGGAGACTGTCATATCATAAATTTATTGACAGTTCTTTATATCGTATACCATTATTATTATAGGTAGGTACTCTAAATGACACAATTATCGTTTGTCGCTTTCAAAACGCCCTCTGTTCTAGTGTAGAGGCTGCAGTATTTACACATAAGATGTTTAAATAATATTAAAATTAAATAGTGTCTAAGGTTGATCAATAACAATGCATCCCGCCTGAGCAGAAAGCGTGGGTGACGTGTCCATGTGCTTTGCAGCACGAGTTCCTCTCAGCATGGGTCCGGCTGCAGACCTGGTCGCACGGAGGCACGCGCACCACCCGGTTACTAGCCTCAGCAGTGATCAGCATCGCCGCGGCGATCAGAACGAACAGTAGAGCAGTTTTGTTCAACATCTTGTCAGCTTGACTTGTGAGTTATGACTATGAGAGTCGTAACGCTTACGCACTATTTATATACTGGTTTTGAGGAAAATAATGAGAGCAAGCTTGTTTTTGAAAGATGGGAATTCCGAATAATAAGGAAACAGTGTTATCATTTTAGGTTTGTTGACTAGACAAAGTAAACCATAACAGGCCCCCCCCTAATCATAAAAAACAATAATTTTAGCAGCTTGCTAAGTATTGCCTAGTTAAAAAAAAAACAACCTCTGTTAACTAGGTTTAATGTATGGTTTTGAATATGGCCCTTATTTGCAGAATAAATCGTAGTTAAATGACTAACTCCTAAAAAAATAGGAGTAATTTGATATTTTACTTGTAATTGTATTTGACATTACTCTTTTCCCAGCATTTTATACCATAAATTTAAAAATCAAAATTTCTCACTGCATTCTCTTTATTTCTCATAGTTTCAGAAAAATTCAGGTAATAACAGTTTTGAATGTACATTGATTTATCAGTCAGTCACTAACGCAGCGTTTTAAATAATATATTTAGATTAGCGCCATGAGAGCACAAAGTGCAGTGGCTAGGCTAATTTGCAAGTCGATTAGCTAAATTCAAATCCAGGCTAGCCGCATTCTAGCATAATAAGGTTTTATAGATAATACTTTAATCAGCTCATTAATAACACATCTTAGATAATCATGGTGACACACTTTTGACTAGTGATATATGGCGAAATTGTAAAAGTCAGAAACAAAAGATAAGCGTATTGTACATCTTTGTATAGTTCGCACAGCGGATCTAGGCTTCCGTGAAGTTAGCCGTTTGTGATGCGCAAAGACAATTTAGTTTGAAAAAGCTCCATTGCGCATCGAAACGGCTAATTTCACTACGGCCGAGATCCGTTGTGAGACCTATACACGTGCGGTCTGTGGGCTAAATATACACGGAAATCCTACAATTCCCTGTGAATCCAATACAACGATGGTTTTCGGATGCTGTTGAGGCTGCCGCGGTATTGTAGCGCATCAGGGATGTTCGCATGATGACTTCTTTGCAATAATGCGACAAAGAACTGCGTTCCTGATGAGCCGCTTGCGTAGGAGCACCAACAGCCTTCTAACTGTTGTTGTGGAGGACCTCTACTCATGTTACATGAGACACTGGCATACTTGCGCCGATCTCTCGCCTAGTCTCCAAGTAAATTTATTTTATGTTAAATGTTATAAATTGTGGTTGCGCTGGCGTTGACGGGCGCCAAGCCAGCCCTGGGGTCCGGGGAGCTAAGAATCTCCGGGCGAGATCCTACCGTCAAACGACCCTGGCTCACGTTATAAAGGACACCGATACGCTAAACGTTTTAACATACAACGTCAGAACACTCATGAGTGACGAGCGACTAATAGAGCTAGAAAACGCACTTAAACATATTAATTGGGATATCATAGGCCTAGCAGAAGTAAGAAGATTAGGCGAAAACACAGAAGAGCGCAACGGTAATGTGTTTTTCCACTTCGGGGAAACCAGCGGACACCACGGCGTGGGATTCCTGGTAGCCGGGAAGTGGAAAAATAACATAATAGAATTTAAAGGATACTCTGAACGTATTGCAGTCTTGAAACTTCGCATAACACCCAAAACTACCTTAACGCTAATACAAATATATGCACCAACATCCGCTTACTCTGATGAAGAAGTTGATATCTTTTATGACCTCCTCAATAAAGCCTGCGCAGAAAATCGAGGTACCTGGAATATGATCCTCGGAGACTTCAATGCGAAACTTGGAACCAGGCAAGCTACTGACACGAGCGCTGTAATTGGTCAATTTGGCTTAGGTAATCGCAATGAGCGAGGTACCAGATTGATTCAATTTGCATTTGGACAGCGTATGAGGATTGCTAACAGTTTTTTCAGCAAGAAGCCAAATAGAAGGTGGACTTGGGTCATGCCAAATGGTATTATAAGAAACGAAATTGACTTTGTATTATCTTCCGACCAACAAATAATAAAAGACGTAAGCGTCATTAACAAAATAAAATTCAGCTCTGACCATAGGCCAGTTCGAACCGAAATTCGGTTTAACTTCAAAATTCACCGATTCAAATCTTTTAGTAATAAATCGGCAAATCACACTAAACTTACACTACTAAAAAATGCAGAATGCTTTAATTTAGAACTTTCTAATCAATTTTCAAAATTAAATTTAATTGAAACCCAAGATGTCGAAGAACAATATAATAAAATAATAAAATCAATAGAGACTAGCAGTAATAAAATTAAATGTGTCAAGAGAGATAAAGCAAAACTTTCGGAAAAAACCAAAATATTAATATCAGAAAGGGAGAAAGTAAAAATCTGCACACCAGAATACACAATATTAGACAGACAAGTAAAACGTAGCATCAGGAAAGACATAAGAACATTTAACTCGCAATTGATTCAAATAGCTATAGAAAATTGCACTTCATTAAGATCAGCCAAACAAGGTTTTACTACAGCAAAACACTGGATAAATAGTCTCCAAGACGAAAATGGCACCAAACAAAACAGTAGAGACAAAATAATGAATATTTGTACCAACTATTATAAAACCCTTTACTCTGATTCTTCCAAAACTGATGAAATAGTTGAATACAGTCGTTCAGAATATGTACCATTTTTTACCGGAAAAGAGGTTCACGATGCTCTTAAAACCATGAAGTACGATAGAAGTCCGGGAGAAGATAGTATAACCACCGAAGCGCTAAAAATTGGCTCACCTACATTACTCCCTCATCTTACTAATCTATTGAATACCATCTTAAATACAGGTCAGCTCCCAAAACAGATGTGCCACTCAAATATCGTACTCCTTCATAAGAAAGGAGATAAAACTAACATCGGCAACTATAGACCTATTAGCCTAGTGTCACATCTGTACAAGGTTTTTATCAAAACCATACAAAATCGTATTGCTCGTATATTAAATGAACATCAACCTCCTGAGCAAGCTGGCTTTCGTCCTTGCTTTTCTACATCAGACCATTTACACACGCTTAATCAAATCATTGAAAAATATTCAGAATTTAACAAGCCTCTGTACATAGCCTTTGTGGATTACACAAAGGCTTTTGACAGCGTAAAACACACAGCCATATTTGCTGCTTTAGAAAATCAACATATAGATCAAACATACATCAAACTCCTTAAAATAATTTATAACAATAGTACAGCAGATATAAAACTGAATATTACAGGTCCAAAATTTTCCATCAGAAAAGGAGTTAAGCAGGGTGATCCCCTGTCCCCCTTATTATTCACTGCTACTCTTCAAGAGATTTTCAAAACTTTGACCGTTACGTGGGCAACAGAGGGCATAGACGTCGGTGGCAAACGCCTAACGAATCTGCGATTTGCAGACGATATTGTTCTTTTTGCTTCAACCCCACACAACCTGGAAAAGATGCTCCAAGAACTGAGCACGGCAAGTCTTGAGGTTGGACTTCAGATGAACAGATCAAAGACGCAGTTGATGACCAACAGCACAAAACGTAGGGTCGAGGTAGACGGGCAGGAAATACAGTATGTCGACGAGTACATTTACTTGGGCCAGTTAGCAAGCTTCGAAAACAGGCAGGACAAAGAAATCGGTCGCCGAATCGATAATGCCTGGAAGAGCTACTGGTCCATGAAGACGCACATGAAGGGCAACCTTCCTCTGACGCTTAAGCGCAAACTTGTCGATATGTGTATTCTGCCTGTTCTAACCTACGGTGCCCAGACGTGGTCATTAACGGAGTTACAGAAGTCCAAACTCAAGATTTGCCAAAGGGCCATGGAACGCAGTATTCTCGGGTTCAAACGCACTGACCGAGTCCGGAACAGCATACTGCGTTCAACTACTGGTATTACTGATGTGGGTACAAAAACGGCCAAGCTAAAGTGGGACTGGGCAGGTCATGTAAGCCGGATGCCTTCAGACAAATGGGCACACATATCAACATCATGGCAGCTTGATGGAAGGCGCCGTCGTGGTCGGCCAAGAAGACGTTGGCGGGACGATCTCGACTCCTTCAAAAGAGGATGGTGGGACATTGCGAAGGAGAGAGATGATTGGAGAGATTTGGGGGAGACCTTTGCCCAGCAGTGGGACGAAACAGGTTAAAAAAAAAAAAAAAAAGTTATAAATTGAATTTATTAAATTGTGTGCTTACTAATATAGTTGTAAGCGTCTTGTACTACTAACCTAATATGGATTCAAAATGGTCTGAAATAAAAAAAAAATATTTAAAGAAAAATAGATGTTTATTTTTTAACCTCCTTTCAAAAAGGCAGAGGGTATCAATTCGACTGAAGTTTTTTTTGTATGCTTGTTACGCGATTTCTCACTAATAATTGGCGGAGAAATCGCTATAATCTCTATTAATTATTAATATTTATTTATATTATTATGAATTGATTTTAAATTTAAATAGTTAATTTCAGAATAGGTACCATATAAATTTTATCGAAATACTACATCGTCGCATCACCACAATCTGCCAAAACCTTTTTTTAGCTTGGAGTCGGTTTTTATTTATTTTTCTTCGCAAATGACATTGTTAAACCGTGTCACCCAAGACTTTAACTTGGTGTTAAGCCAAGAGAGAGACAAGATACATCATGTGCAGTCAGAGTAAGTCAGACGAGCTACCTCACTTAGATAGCCCACAGAACCTTCAACATACATTAAAAACCTCAAACAGGAACAACTGAAGGTGCATCTAGCCAGGCTATTTCCAGCTCTATTCCTTTGTTATTAAACGTGGTGCAGGATGCATAGTTTTATCTTTGAAGCGGTGAGCGCAGAGATTGCAATCTGTTTATATTCCGTTCATCTCGAGGTCGCCGGAGCAAAGGTAAGAGCATTGAGGTATCAAGTTATAAGACGTACTGCCGTATCAGATCGTTAATGAATAAGGCCCTCAGACTTTAAACTATCGCCCGTGCCAAATTTCATCCATATCAGTTCAGCTGTTGAAACCGCGAAACGAAGTCGTGAAAACGAAAAGGACAAAGATACTTTCGTATTTATTATATAAGGACATTATTTATAAACGTACCTTAAACCTCTGTTAGCTAATGATTCTTTCAAATCTATCATAGTTTTCATTTTTCATCATCTCTGTTCATTATGACATTGACATAACAATGAAAGAGTTCAAGGAAGGACAATATAATATGAATGAATGAATGATTTATTGGCCACTGCACTGACTCATACGAACTTACTAACGACTTAGTACTTGCTTATCAAGCCGCAAAAACTAAAATAGTTATTTTTTTATTATGAAAAAAGGAGAGCATTAGATATAGATTTACATTCGTTTATTGTATGTAGAGCTTCCTCTTATCAGAGAGAATATAAGCACTACGTTTACCTAACTCTTATTATAATAAATAAATAAAATATATAGGTAAATATAAACGGCACATAATTATTAATTTACGCGGTGAAACCTAAGAGGTTCCATGGGGCGTAACCAAAAACATTAAAAAACCACATTAAAATCGGTTTCCTCTTGAATCATTGTCATATAAGTTCCCGAGTTCGACGAACGTAGTTCCCAAAACGCAACGATACCGCGTTCTAATCTTTCCTGTGGCGACATCTAGTTTGGTTTTACGTAACTAAATACTGACTAAGTTCATCTTTACATCACTACATAGTAAATAAGTTTGTATGAGTCAGTGATAATTAAAAACGTATAAACATTCCTCTTGAATAACTCTATCTATTGATGCAAACGGCATTAAAATAAGTTGCGTAGATTAAAACATATAAGCGTTATAGATAGGTACAGACATGTACCTAATACAATATTGAAGCAATCGCTTTATCATCATGATAGCCTTCTAATGTTCCCACTGCTGGGACACTGGCCTACTCTCAGGCGAGAGTGATTGGGTCTTAATCCACCACGCGGACCCAATCGCTTTATCACGATCGTAATACTAATATCTATTCTGCGTCAAGGTGTAATTTTTCTTTACTTTTTATGTCAGCAAGTGATAAAACGGTCCAGTCGCTCGCCTGATGTAAAGCGTCACGCCTAGCCACAACATCGTAGCGCTGCACTGCGCTCATCACCCCGAGCAAAAAAGGAAAAAACAGAAATGAATGCACCCTTCTTATGTGTAATAGACTATCCTACTAATATTATAAATGTGAAAGTCTGTGTGTGTATGTATGTGTGTGTATGTTTTTTACCACGTATCTTCGTGACGACTTTACTGGTGGTAATGAAATTTAGAATGTAGATGGCTTAAGGCTTTAATCCCGAAAAAATGCACTGTTTTTGTGGGTTATCATAAAAACAAAAACGCGGGTGAAACCTCTAAGCTCGTAGTGTTATAAAAAGGGAGAAACAAATGTCTATATTATCCGCTAGGCGCTTTTCCCTTCGGGGGGCCCGTGGGATCGTATGAATACGGAAGAGGCCCTTCATTCAGTCGCGAGTACTCGTTACGTACCCACCACTCTAATGGAAACTTTTCTAAAGCCGGCCTCAAACAGGATGCTGAAGAGTGGCTGCATGAGCTTCAATAATAAATACTGCTGGACAATCCACACAGCGTCATCTAGCCCCAAGCTAAGAGCTTGTGTTATGGGTACTAGATGCCTGATATACTTAATACAATACAATACATAGATCGATATTTTTTATTATATATAGAAAATACCGATGCGACGACCGATGTGGCGCAGCGGGCGCAGGTCCGCCTGCGACGCAGAGGTTGCGGGTTCGATTCCCGCCTCGGAACAAATGTTTGTACGATCTACAAATATTTGTTCCGGGTGTTCTGGGTATTTTCTATATATAATAAAAAATATCTATCTATGTATTGTATTGTATTAAATATATATCAGTCATCTAGTACCCATATTACAGCTCTGTTTAACAGCAGCTTACTTTGGGGTTAGATGATGCTGTGTGGATTGTCCAGCATTATTATTATTATTATTATTATTATACCCAGAAAACTCGGAACAAATATTTGTAGATCGTACAAATATTTGACCCGAGGTGGGAAGATGACATCAAAAAAGTAGAAGGTCCAGAATGGACCCGAATAGCTAGAGACAGAACGAAATGGAAATCTTTAGAGGAGGCCTTTGTCGAAAGGCAAGCTTTTACAAGAAAATGAAGATTCATATCGCACATCGGATATTAAGTATACAGGGTCATTCATTATCAACCTGACAAGGGATAGGTTTAACACATAAAAAAAAAATATATGTTCCTATATTTTTTTTATGTATATTTTGTCTTAAACATCCCAAGTAAACAAAAAAAATCGATTACGTTTTTCCGCTCAATTATTATTTATCATTGTTGGGAATCGAGTTAAGCGGCGTATTATTGAAATATTCGAGTGTGCGCGCCTCGCGCAGGTCAAGGACGCGCGGGTTATTGACCCGCAGTTTATTGACGCGCGGGTCACTGACACGTGCCGAGCGCTGCCTTTTCGATTTCTAACAAGGATAACTAATTATTAAGCAGAATTACGTAAATATTTTTTTTTAAATATAAAAAAAAATGTTTAGAAAAAAAAGTACAAGTATTTTTTATTTTATGTGTGGAACCTACCCCTTGAGTTTGTCAGGTTGATAATGAATGACCTTATACGAGTATAATCAGTCATCTAGTACCCACAATAAAGCTCTGTTTAACAGTAGCTTACCTTGGAGCTAGATGATGCTGTGTGGATTGTTCAGCATTATTTATTTATTTATTTTACCGTCTCTTGGATACCATTCTGTTATTGCTTTAGACTTTAGCTCTCTTATGATTATGTCCTGCCCATTGCCATTTCTGTTTTTTGCATACTGTTCTTACATCTTTAAATTTTGTTATACTCTTTATTTTAGTTAGTCTTACCCTGTCTCTTCTCTTGACTTACACTTTTTTCTAGTCCGACAAACTCTCAATTTATTAGTTAGCTGCTCAGTCAAAGCCTACGTTTGGCAGCCATACGTTAAACATGGTAGGATGCATGTGTTGTATATTTTCCTTTATTCTTTAATTGGCATTTCTTTGTTCTTCATAATTTCGCTGAGTGACCAAAATCTTTTCAGTCGTCAATAACTAACTTTTATTCCACTCTGCGTATCATCAAATAACGTCTAACTTCTCCCCCACTCGATGGACCCATGACATAAGCTATCTAAAGAAGTCGGTGAATAGTGGAGGATCAAGTTCAGTCGTCATGGCTCACACGTGACTTGAAACTTAGCAAGTAGTGTAAGTCGGTGTCTGTCTGTCAAATCAAATGAACGTTTGACTTATCTTCAATGTAAATATTATGTAAACACTATTAGTTTGTTCTGTAAATAAAGATTTGTTATCTCTATGTTATAAACCTTTGAATCAAAAAATACCAAAAAAACAAAGTTGCGTCCCCATTTCACAAATCGACGACCGATGTGGCGCATAGGGCGCAGGTTCGCCTGCGACGCAGAGGTTGCGGCTTCGATTCCCGCCTCGGGTCAAATGTTTGTACGATCTACAAATATTTGTTCCGGGTGTTCTAGGTATTTTCTATTTTATAAAAAATATCTATCTATGTATTGTATTGTATTAAGTATATATCAGTCATCTAGTACCCATAACACAGCTCTGTTTAACAGCAGCTTACCTTGGGGCTAGGTGATGCTGTGTGGATTGTTCAGCATTTTTTTTTTTTTTTTCTTTTTGGGGATGAATTCACATTGTCCATTTAACCAAGAAAATATACTAAACATAGGTAGGTACACATTTAGAAAACTATGTATGGTGGTAGTCCTTCCCCGGACGAGCTCTATCACAATGAACTCTACTACTCCTTCCTCGCCTTTTTTTGCATTATTAGTTAATTGGTAGTGCAATTTTGACTCATACAAATTCGAACCATTTGAACGTTTAGTCATATGTCCTGTAACTTTATATATTTGGTGTGCATATTGTTGTTTAATAAGTGTAGTACCTAGGTATGTACCTAAGTTTATGTACTTAGAATGTGGAAATATTATTTCTTTCATTTTGCCCTCATTGTTCCGCCATTTTCATTCACAGCTGCATACAAGATATAATAAATGTAGCTCTTTGAAAGCAACTGCCTTTTTATCGACGTATTTTTAAATACCCCAGAGTACACGGAACTCCACTTATTATTCAGTGACATAGTAAATGATTTAAACAGTGATCCAACTAAAAATACTGTAATATTTTCATTGACTATGCTAGTATTTCTTTCTTTCTTTCTTTCTTTCTTATACTCAACTTACTTGCTTATCGTCAAATACAGTGACGACACAAATACAATACAGACAGTGCATCTATCGATGCATTGTCACTTGTTTTATAAGGATTAAGCAGTTTCAGGATTTGGAACAGAGTTTTTCACAGGTTTTTGAATGTATTTGTGGAGATGCATGTGTGCGATTTCTCGAAATTGATGACAGTGGCGCGCTCGCCGGTGTGGTGACGGCGCGCGGAATCACACGACCAATAGATATTTGGTCAAAGCTCAATTGGCGGGAAGATGGTTCGCTTTCAAATCAAGCCATTTAAAATAGGTAAACCCAACACCATCTTTGAAACAGATTTCGGAATAAAAAAAAATCATTATTCATCGTTTTTTTTTTTTTTTTTTATACAACTGAAGTGGCAACCAAGCGTACGGCCCACAAGATGGTAAGCGGTTACCGCAGCCTATGGACGCTTGCAATACCAGAGGTATCACTCGCGGGTTTCCACCTTGAGGCATAGATCGAAAGCTTCATGTGCCAGTAATTTCACCGGAAACCATACCCTTCACACCGGAACACAGCAATGCGAGCATTACTGCTTTGCGGCAGAAATAGGTATGGTGGTAGTCCTTCCCCGGACGAGCTCTATCACAGAGAACTCTACTACTCTTAAATAAAATAAAATTACTTAAAACTTTGGTCCGGAACTTCGAAATTATGTTACATGGTGGGCCAAGGTATCAAGACAAGTAAGTGTGTCGATCCCCAAGATGATAAGAACATATAATTCAGTACTAAAAACTAAACAATATTTTTTTCCTAACCTTTCTAGATAAATCGTTTGATATAATTCGTATATCAATGAGGATTTTTGAGTGGAGATGACTTTCTCTAAAGAAGGGCAAAAAGGGATTTGTTAGATATCTCCGCCATATGAGATCCGATTTCGATGGTTTTTTTTTAAAAGGACTAACTTTAAGGTTGTCTTATAAAAATTTGGTGAAGATCTGATGAGGATCTTCAGCGTGATGAGCAGAAATGAATAGCTCCTCAAAATGCAGTAAATTGCTCACTTTAAAAATTTGTGCTTGCGAGGTTTTCTGTTCGAAGCACTGTTGGTGAATAGGCATCATTATTTTATTTTAATTGATATTAGATACAATTTCAAGTCTGCAGATCTGCAGACTATAGAAAAAACAAGATGGACAAAACGGGTGATAGAGTAGACTCCACTAGAAGGAAAAAGAAAGCAAGGGAGACTAAAAAGGAGGGACATATTTTACACAACGATGCGGAGCAAATTGGATGATGAAAGCGAGAGAAAGAGAAGAATGGAGAGATTCAGGGGAGGATTACGCCGCGGAGGCGACTAATGCTGATGATTTTGATTAAAATACAAGTAGGAATAATAATAGGACAGTTTAGAACAAATGAATTTAATATTAAGTAAAATTATTCTTTAAATTGTAAGTAGAAGCATTAGAAATAAAGGCAATTTTATTTAAGATGTTAGTAAGGCTTTACTGTACTATATGTACAATGGCGGCAGCGGATTTGTTCGTATTATCTCGTATCGACTCCACTCTCAAATGTGACAATAGTGCATTCAGCCGATAGCGAAGTATTGACATTTTAGAACGAAACAATAAAGACTGTGACCTATTTTTGAATCAACTTTATTTTATTCAGACGTTTTAGTCATGTCGTGTGTCGTGAGCACTAGTGGTCTAGTGGCAGTGACCACGCCTTCCGATCCTAAGGTCGTGGGTTCTTCACTTTAATTCAGACGTTTTAGTCATGTCGTAAGAGCACTGGTGGTCTAATGGTAAAAATTCGAAAGACATGTGCAATCCACCAATCCGCATTGGGTCCGCGTGGTGTATTAGGACCCAATCACTCTTGCCCTTGAGTAGGCCAGTGTCCCAACAGTGGGAGCTTAAAGAGGCTGTCATGATGAGTCATGCCGTCATGGCGCTCTTTGGGGAGGCCTATTTCCAGCAGTGGACGTTTTTTGATTAATATGATGATGATGCTGAAAGTTAGTGAGTTTGTATGAGTCAGTGGCCAACTCTAATGACGGAGGTAATAGACCCGAAGGCCATCTTAAATAGTTTACATTTTTAAAAAAGCCGGACCAACTGCTTATCCTTACTTATTCTATTCAATAATTTAGGTATTTTATTGAAAGATTTCACAGAATATTAAATATCTAAGAATTACCCTTCAAAGGGGATTTTGGGTTTTTTTTTGCTTCAAAATCCCGTTTAGACTGAGCTTGACGCTTCAAAAGGGATTTTGACACTAAAATTCCCAAAATCACCATCAAAGGGGATCTTCAAAGGGGATTTTGACACTAACCCGCTTATCCAGCTGCGTACCCTTCGAAGTTCAGTAATTGAGATATTGGAATTGACACAGTAATTCATAATTGAGATATTAGTAAAACATTTATTATATTTAAGTGCATTTGTTTTTATTTTATTATATACTTAAATGAATACTTAATTGATTTATTTACTATTCAATACTTGACATTTGACTACTGGTGGTACAAAAACATCTTAATTGTAACAATAGTACTAAGATAAGCAACACAAGGTAAGTTGTTTCTGTATCACATTTTCCTTATTTACATTCTTGGCGTTATTTCGCAGAATCAAGTGTACTTGTATTGTATTTAGTACAGTTTTTAGCTTTGTGTGTTTAGAAATAGTGTTTACTTGTAATTACTTAATTAGATTTTTGGGCCACTGTAGAATCTTTTTACACACATTACCAAATTAACTAGTCATCACCATAAAAACGGAATTGGGCTATCATCAAAATTCGAGTCAACAAATATAATAAATCTGGTCCTTTTTAGTCTTTAGGTACTTGCTTGCTTAACGTACAATTTTGACATGATTATTTGAAATTGTCCCATTTTTTTCGAGTCAGGCTGGTCTTGTATTTTTTCCCTTGATATGCGGATGCTCTACCAGTTGAGCAACCGAGTCATGCATCGCCTGCTTGAAATAATCGAGCATTAATCGGTTCCGCTCCGAAATATCTGGGGATCTCTCTTTTTATAATTATGATGCTGATGTATGATATCCGTTGATAACATTTGATGAATAGTTTATAATTCCAATAAATTGGGCTTGCATATTACAAAAAATAGTTTAATTTTGTGAAATAGTAAAATGGTGACAGATCAAGCTTTTTTTCCTATCTCTCACCCTCGACGAATAGGGCTGGGAGACAAATGGGAATAATTAAAAAAACGTTACGTCAGTCCAGCTTAGATATACATCTAAACCTTTCAAACAAACTTAGACACGTTTAAAAGGTTATACTTATTGGCTTACAAATCAGATTGGAGGACCGTATTTAGATAACAAAACTAACCTTCTAAAAGATTGTTGTTTCGTGTAACGCTTCGTTGGAAATTGCTATTAAAACGAATGTGTATAGATAACAAGTAAACAAGGGTTTAGGCCCCTATTAATAACATCATGTAACAAGGTCACTGAGATTTTAACCAGAGGACGAAAAAAAAGATTATTCCTATCTGCCACCCAGTGTTGTCCGCCTAGGTAAAAAAGGTGACAAATCGCACTTTATTTGTCACCTTTTTTGCAGATTACTATTTTTTTTAAGTTATAAAAAAACGTAGCTTGATTAAAAACTGGTATTATTATTAAACTGGTATCTTGCTTATTATGCGTATAGTTCGTGTGTCAGTGACTCTAATGACGGAGTTTTGTCTTCATTTCGATTCAATACTTTGCAGAGGTAACATCAAACGAGGGCGATTCTTGTGCCGTAGATGTCACATGTGATATATATCGTCAAAACTATCAAAATGTCTATAAATTATTTTGGTATTCTCAAAAAGTCACTGTAGATACTTATATATCGATGAAATTTTAGTGATAGTGGTCATATATCACATAAATGTCGAAGGAAACGAGAATCGCCGTTCTGAAATAAAATGACATTGTCTAAATAATGTTCCCTAGTTAAGTAAAGTGCCATTTACATTGGGTCAGTGAGTAACAGTGACTGACTTCAAATGAAGTCAGTGCTGACTTTGAGAACTGACTTTCTCTGTTTACAAAGGGTCGGTACGCGAGAATTTGAAGTTAGTACTGACTCGAATGCGTTTACATTGGCTCAATAGCGGGTTAGCACTGACTTTGCTCGAATTTGGAGTCAGCACTGACTTTGCTACTGACTCAATGTAAATCATACTTGACTCTTTGAACTTCGTTTGAACAGCTTCAATATTGAGTTAAAATAATCTTTTTCGCGTCCAGATACTCTCACGGATATTCATAGGCCGAACAAAACTAAACTAGTTTATGAAACTGCCGCTTCCTAAGATTTTCCGGTCGATGAAAATTTACAATCTCCGCAATCTACTGAATTTGCCCACTTCTGGAACTTAATTAAGGGAAACTGGGGCCCGGACCTTTGGAGATAATACCTTTGTTACACTTTGACCTGCGAATTTGTGACCTGTCTTTTAGCTTGGCTTTTAACACTGCTGATGTATCATTCTGTCTAATAACAGTGACTCTGCTTTAGATTTTTTTACTTTATCATCATCATCAACCTATCGCAGGCCACTGCTGGACGTAGGTCTCTCCCAAAGCGCGCCACTGAGCTCGATTTTCGGCTCTATTTATTCACTTTCTGCCAGCTACAATTCGCAAGTCATCGATCCATCTAGCCGGATATTCTACTTACCCCGCGTCACTAACATAAAAGTTTAATTTGTTAAAATAAATATTTACCTACTTGTTCAGCACAAGTAAAATCACAAATCAAAGACCAAGTCTTTAATAAAAAAAAAATAAACAACCGTGGAAAGGGCTTAGCAATAAAAAGACGTCGATTGGTACGTAATCCAAGTCCGTTTCAAGATGCGATTAAGGCTTCGCAAGTCTCACTTAAGGAGCAATCAACAGGTCGATCGGAGGCGGCAACGGTTCCCGACTCACTCTAATCTCTGATTGCGCTCAAAGACCTACCTTAAAAGTTCTAAGGGGTCCGAAAGAGATGAGTTTTGCCAACGATTCGTCTTCGTCAACATCTAATGAAATATCAAAGGCGCAGAACAGAGACTGACTTATATAAGTCGTCATCCCATCCCAGTAGTGGGTAATGAATTTCGGGTTGAGACGATGATTTGTTTGCTAATTTTCATTCTAAACTTTTATAATATTAATAATTATTATAGCCTTTATTCACACAAAATGTTAAATTGTATAAGTCGACATCGACAGCCTTGTCTGTTTGCCCAGCTTTGGACGCTTGCAATACCAGAGGTATCACACTGGTTGCCACCTTGAGGCTAAGATCGAAAGCCTCATGTGCCAGTAATTTCACCGGAAACTATACCCTTCACACCGGAACACAGCAATGCGAGTATTACTGCTTTGCGGCAGAAATAGGTATGGTGGTAGTCCTTCCCCGGACGAGCTCTATCACAGAGAACTCTACTACTCTTAAACTCTACTGTTGGATCTCATCCGCAGTAATTTTACATGCTGCAGTGCTTTTCAAACCGAAGCATAATTTGAATAGCACTGCAGCATGTAAAATTGCACTGCACTGCACTGCAGCACACTACTGCTTGGAGGCAAAATAGCTGCGGTGTGGTATCCAAGACAGACTCTGTAGAATGACCTACCACTAGGTAAAAGGAGTAGGTCACGAGGATGAAGAGACATGGTGAAACAATAAAGCTTATTTTATATCTTAATGTTAAGTATCTTTATATTGAAAAACGAAAATAATATAATTTGCATTTCATAAACTCACACTATTTGGTCAGACATTTTGGTGTGATTTTGAAAAACCCTTAGTTTTGAACAAATACATACATTTGTACGAGTATTTGTTAAATTTCAGAGTAGGACCAACCTACCGACCAGGACATTGCCTATTAGCAATCAATAGTAATTATTGAGACATACACGCTAAATTGTTAATAAGAACAGCAGGGCGATATTTGATTGTTTTGTTTTAAGCACAGTTTTAGTGGTTTTAACAGCTCTTTATTCGGTACTACAACTGACTGCAATTGAGAGGAATGCGTTTAATGGGAGCACTACCTCAAAGATAGGATTCATACCCCCGGCGTCCAAGCGTTAGGCCATACAATTCTTTTATGACATTTAATCAAGTTGGATTGGATCTAAGAGTAATAGAGTTCTTTGGCTTCGCTAAAAATCTATAAAACTTAAAATAAAGGTAAATATATAAGTAGGTTAAATAAATTTGTTAATTTATAGTACAACTCATATTGGTACATGTGTACCTAGTACACATTATCACTAAATACATAGATACTAGTACTCTTATGTAAGCAGCTTAGCGCCCAGCATAGATAGCCTACATATAATTTGCAATGCCTGAAAAAAGGCAAATAAGTTCTAAGTGCCATATTACTTTTAAGACCTTCTGTAACACTTATTTATGCAAATAAATATCTTGAAATCTTGAAATCTTGAAATCTTTGTGATAGAACTCGTCCGAGAAAGGACTACCACCATGCCTTCTTTTTTTTTTGCCTATTTCAAGGTGGCAACGCGCAAGTGACATCTCCGATGTTGTAACCGTACTACATAGACTGCGGTAACCGCATAACATCAAGTGGACTTTAGTAATATAAAAAAACACGGTTTCTTCAGTCATTTTGCCACTACGACATGGGGCCGTATATATTAATTGTTTTTCTCGTGTTATTGAGTTTAGTTGTGTTAATTTGATAGCAGTTCATTCAATACGAGTCTTGTCTTGGCACAGGTGTAGGTAATTGAAAAGGAAGGGTGATAATGGCTTCTAATTTGATCGAAGACTCCTAGGTTTTTTTTAAAAGTACGTCACCATTTTCTTTTCTTCTTCTTCTTCTTCGTTTATGGACTTGTTTGCCACAATTTTACCGGTGTGTATTAGTTTCATTGTCGCTTAGCAACGTAAACAAACAAAATTTGGAAAGAAAATAAATAATAAATAAATAAATAAATAATGCTGGACAATCCACACAGCATCATCTAGCCCCAAGATAAGCTACTGTTAAACAGAGCTGTGTTATGGTACTAGATGACTGATATACACTTAATACAATACAATACACAGATAGATATTTTTTTTATTATATATAGAAAATACCCAGAACACCCGGAACAAATATTTGTAGATCGTACAAACATTTGACCCGAGGCGGGAATCGAACCCACAACCTCCGCGTCGCAGGCGGACCTGCGCCCGCTGCGCCACATCGGTCGTGAAAGAAATGGTGACTTTTCTTTCAAAATTCCCTTGAAGAGTCTTTGACTACATTTACCGACATTTCAATTACTTACACTTGTGCTAAGTAAACAAGTTAAATTGGATAACTGCCACCAAATTTACGCAATAAAACTTAAAAAACACAAAAAAAATAATTAAAATCGTTTTGACAGATAGCCAAAGACAACCCACCATTTTCTTTATTTGTTTGTTTGTCCACGCTGACAATAAAATTCTCAATAATGTAAAGCCACGGGCGACAGTTAATAATTTTGCAGTTAATAATAAATAGGCTCAAACAAGACCATTGGATGTAGACATCTTTGACCATTGGTTTGCTGTTTATTAAAAGCTGTGGTCTGTGGTTTCTAGGCAAAGTTTCACTAAACCGATAACGTTGTGAAACTCTACGTTTGCTATTGTATTAATTTTATTTATTATATATTTAGATTATATTATTTTATCTATACTAATATTATAAAGAGGTAAGATTAGTATTTTTGTATATTGGTTTATTACGAATTAACTTAAAAACTACTGGTACGATTGCAAAAATTCTTTCACAGAATGCCACATTATAGGCTATATTATATGTTCACCCGTGCGAAGCTGGGACGAGTCGGGAATGAATTAGAGAACTGCAGGCTTTATTTTCATCCACCAATCCGCATTGGGTCCGCGTGGTGGATTAAGACCCAATCACTCTCGCCTGAGAGTAGGCCAGTGTCCCAGCAGTGGGAACATTAGAACGCTGTCATGATGAGGCTTTATTTAATAACTATTTAAATAAAGCCTGCAGCTCTCTAATTCATCAAAATACAGGGGCTGAAAACTAAAACGCGTGTAGCTGAAAACATGAGTTTGTGGCCGATAATTGCGGTTTTGTCAATTTTCGGTACCTATATAATATCATGTCTGTTGGTCTGTTACATTTCCACTGCAAAACCACGGAGCGCTCATGACGTAGCAGGGCTAAGTTTTTTTTTATGTCAGCAAGTGACAAACAGGACAATTAGGACGCCCGCCTGTGCATTTTCATACTCAAACCACAACAACATTTACATGTTACAACGATGGCGTTGTACAGTTTTAAATCTTGTCGACATGACATTGGCAAAATTGTAGCAAACTCAGCCACAGACGCCATAAGTAAAAGAAGAAGAAGAAGATCTGAAGCACTACGCCTGACTATTACAGATGCAGTGCCACTCAAAGCTTAAAGTTTTTAAGTGTTTGCGTGGCGCTACATGCACTGCGCTTATCACCCCGACACATTGTTGTTAAGTCTCTTTCGCCCAGTAATTTCATTTGCTACAGTGCTCTTCAAACCTAAACACAGTAATGCTTGCACACTGCTTGGAGGTAGAATATCTGACACTGCGGTGGTACCCACCAAGACGGACTCTTGCTGAAGAGTCCTACTACCAGGTAACGTTTGTAACAAATCAACTAAGTTAAGCACTGTTCCGCGTAGTCACAATTTGGATAGGTCCGTTGACTGCTTTTAAAAACATCGTAAAGAAACCGGCATGTCAGAAAATTTGAAAGACATGTGCTAGCGACCAATCTGCATTGGGTCCGCGTGGTGAATTAAGACCCAATTACTCTCGCAGGCGAGTAGGCCAGTGTCCCAACTGTAGAAATATAATGCTGTCATGATGATAATGATGACTGCTTTAGTATAATTCTAAGCGAATTCTAAACGCCCAATATTTATCCATCTAAAGATAACGGTCTTTAGATGGCTCAACTGTTTCATATGTATTTTGTATATTTTGTAATGTAATTATGTACGTATTTTATTTTGTTAATAAATGTTTATTTACTTAAATATTTATCCATCTTGACGTTTATATTGATCGTAAAGTTAACAATATTGACGGCAACATCAATGAAAAAACTATTTATTGACAAGGGTCGTCGTGTTACATGGATGGAAAATTTACAAAGGTCAATTATTCATTATTCAGTTCAGTCAACTCAAAAAAGATTCTTAGAAAAACGTGTCAATATAGGCTTCATAAAGATATAAACTCTACAAAAAGTTATCAAATTCCAAGAGGCAATTCTACTATTTTAAACGACTTAAAAAAATTTACTATACCTTATTTGTTAAGCGATTTCTCCACCAACTATGAATATTTCGATGATGTTTTTTTGTTTGATAATCTAAAGTATTATATATTGGTTAAATTTTTTTTTTCTTAACATTATTTTAAATTAACTTAATTTGTTGCTTTGTAGATTTTTGACACTTTCGCCGTACAATTTTTTTTTAAACATTTAAAGTGGCAACCAAGCGCACGGCCCACAAGATGGTAAGCGGTTACCGCAGCCTATGGACGCTTGTAATACCAGAAGTATCACACACGGGTTGCCACCCTGAGACTTAGTTTGAAAGTCTCATGTGCCTGTAATTTCACCGTAAACAATACCCTTCGAATCGTAACACAGCAATGCGAGCATTACTACTTGGCGGCAGAAATAGGTATGGTGGTCCTTTTACATGTCATGGTGCAAACACAATTAACCAGTTACGTTTGAACCAATAATAGGGCAACTCAATGGTGCAAACGTAACGGCAAAACTACGATTCATGAATAAGTAAATTATTTAAGCGTTGAACAAAACAGGAAACCGGGCCGTGAGATGCTAACAAATATAATGTAGTATAATGAAACATCTCGTAATTGCAGCAAGTTCATTATTCGAGTTTCCAACAGTCATAAAACATAAAACCTACAAAGAAAAGTCAGTTTCCACAGCTCCCAGAGCGCTTCATTATATTAATCCTCCGGATGGAATTTGTATCCGCTGTGAAAGCGCTTTCCACGATTTCAACTTAATTTTCACTACCTAGCGGTAGATAAATTTCACATTTAAGCAAATAGCTTTATATAGATAGATATATAAAATTCGTTTCTTGGTGCCCACCTTGGTACTAAACTTCAACCACTACAACTTAAAAATTATAAATAAAATGGTTATTGTTATTATTATTATAAACATGCATTTAAAGTCACGAGAGATCCACTTGTAGAGTAGTAGAGTTCTCTGTGATAAGAGTAGTAGAGTTCTCTGCGATAGAGCTCGTCCGGGGAAGGACTACCACCATAGCTATTTCTGCCGCCAAGCAGTAATGCTCGCATTGCTGTGTTCCGGTGTGAAGGGTATGGTTTCCGGTGAAATTACTGGCACATGAGGCTTTCGATCTTAGCCTCAAGGTGGCAACCCGCGAGTGACCTCTGGTATTGCAAGCGTCCATAGGCTGCGGTAACCGCTAACCATCTTGTGGGCCGTACGCTTGGTTGCCACTTCAGTTGTATAAAAAAAAAAAAATGTTCATTATTTGTATCATAATCTTGTTGAAAAAATAAAACTGATTTTCAACAAAATTATCAACTAATAAAATGTAAATTATTATTTCATTAGTTACCTAAAAATAAAAACAGCTGTTTGAGCCCAATAAGTGTCTGCGCGTAGAATATCATCTGCTTAGCCAAGACGGTCTGTGATTTTCCAACCAGTTCTATTTGGAACAACACCCTCCCCCCACCTTAGCGAAACCACGAGTCAGCAACGCAAGCGTATGGAACCTCGAGGGTCTAAATAAACTGGTCATGTCTCACATATTATACCAGTGGTCCGCTTGCAAAAATTGAATCTGACAATGGAATAGCACTCTACCTGGATATAACATAGAGATACATTTTGCATGTCAGCAGAGTTCTCTATTCCACTAGTCATAGTCGTCTACTGGTTTAGTTAAGATCCTACCCAACGTTAGATTAGAATGCTTGCTCTTTTTGATTTCAAACGTAACTTTGTTACATTAAAGTTAAAATTTAAATGCGCTTTATATTTATCATTATTTTTTAAACATTTGACTCATACCTGCAGGCCAACCATGAAACATAAACTTTAAAGTTTCATGCAATTCGTACCAACTAACAAACAGAGATCTGTTTATTGTCAGAAGGGAATAAATAATATAAATAAATATTAGCGGATATCTCACAGCGCCGTATTCTATTATTCAATACTTCCGCAATCTGTCCCGAAGACAGCATGTGTCAGTGACATAATTTGTGTGAAACTTCATGGTAGTTAATAATTGTTTCGTTTTCGTTCGCGTTTCAATTTTCACACCGATCACTCTCTCACCCGACTTCTTATCGTCGTGCAAAGGAGGAACTTGCAACGTGACATTGGCGAAATTGTGGTCATCCCCACAAAGGCCACCTTAACCAAGAATTGAGTTGAATACCTAGCTCCGAAGTTACGTACATTTCATGGTAGGCTAGCATGAATACTGAGTTCTGCATCATTTTTTGTGACTAACGCTCATCATCATCATGGCAGCCATCTAATGATCCCACTGCTGGGACACTGGCCTACTCTCAAGCGAGATTGATTGGGTCTTAATCCACCACGCGGACCCAATGTGGAATGCCGGATGGCACAATTGGCACATGTCTTTCGAATTTTTTTGTTCTTTGACATGTCGGTTTCCTCACGATGTTTTCTTTCACCGTATGAGAGCACTGGCATTGCGCACATACATTTTTGAGTAGAAAAAATCCATTGGTGCACGGTCAGATTCGAACCGACGACCTTAGGAACGGTTGCGATTTGTTCCGTTATTTTATTTAGGATAAAATTTATTTTTACGCATAATTACGTGCCCCTTTTCAATTTCATCGCTCTATTATAACCTAATAAACGTGTACATATATTAATATTTAGTAAATATTGTGTTATTGATGTGAATTGGCCCACAAAATACCAGTGTTTTTTCGGTTAGGAAATTTAAACGTAACCATTGTTTTCTCTGGTTTGGTGCTTATTTGTCTTATTGTGCAAGTTATTTGATGCCGGAATACTATTTCCAACCAAGTAAATACCTAAGTATGCACGTAAGTACAATAATTTCAAACTTATAACCTCAACTTGGTTTAACATTTCCTTAGTAAAGTCGCACAGTTCTTCTTCGCCTATTTGAAGAATTATTCACCATGATGACTCGGAAAGCCTTATCTCGCCAGGAGGAGTGCAAACTCCACCAGGCTTTACAAGAACTAAAGGCTGCTAAGGAATTGAGCGACCAGTTGATGTTGGAAAGAGAAGAAAATGAAAAAATATTGTTAGATTCACTAGATAACAATAAAAAGTTAAAAAATGAGTTAGCAGTATTGCATTTAGAATATACTTGTGCTTTAGAAGAACGGGATAGGTTTCAAATTATAATACAAGGGTTCGACCAGTGTAGCATAGAGTATGAGCAGGCTCTGAAGAGAACGTCCACCCTAGAGAAGGAGCTGTGTGATGCCCACCACCAAATCACATCACTAGAAGAGGCCGCTCAATGCTCTGCTACATTAAAAACCCAAAGTTTGTATAATGAATTAGTAACAGCTCGTAGGGAACCTGGCCAAATTTCTGATGCATGTTGTGCCTCTCCGACTGTAACAATAGACTTGACAAAAGATGACTCAGTGGGAACTGTCACAGCATGCACCAGAAATAATCTTAGCAGAAATAAACTAAAAAAATATGTCAAAATAAATAAATACATAACAAAAACCAAAAGAATGTTAAAAAATCAAAAAGGTGTAGTTAATAAAATTAGGAGTAAAAATGAAAAAATTAAAATGTTTGATAAATTACAATTGTGTACCTTACAGCTAGAAAGCAATAGAGTTAAGTATGAATCTGACATACAGCTACTTCAGTCAGAACTTGCCAGCGTCGAGGAATCCTTGAGATCCATTACTATTCGCTATAAGAAGTCACAGGAGGTGATTCGGGAGTACTCATTGGCCATGGACGAGCTACTCACACTGTCACATAATAACCAACAGCGCTTTGACTCCTTTGTGGGCAACCATACATGTGATTGTCAGCGCCCTGAGAGTCCGGAGCTAGTGTGTCCTGCCTTATCAACTTCCCAGCTGTGTGTCAGTTCATGCAAACATACACCCCAAACTGTGATGTTCAGCGATGAAATTGGGAAAGACATGGGCCACATGCTCAATACTAGAATGGAACATTCAGTCATTAACCATTGTTTGCCTGACTCAAATATGCATGAAATCATGCAACTAGTTACTAAATATAACTTCAACTCTAATTCAAATATAATAATTTTTCTTGGAAATAGGGGTAATATAAACAAAACTGATTTGGTAAAGTACTATGAAACTCTGATATCATTGAAAGTAAATAAAATTGTAATGTTTACATTCCCCTACAGCAACAGCTTGCCACAAGTGGAAAATGAGCTTAGACATAAGCTGAACCTGTATTTGCATACTATGTCATGCAATAGTAATTTAATTCATTTAATTGACTCTAACAACATTGTTAGTAAAAATTATTATTTGACAAAAGGTAGGTATTACCTTTCCAATTATTATAAACGACAGGTAGCTGTTTCGCTATCTTATTATTTTAGTATAACAGCCAAAAACTTGGCTACACAAAGTGCTTTTATTGGGCACTCCCATGACATGAGACAGACTCTGGACATTATTCCAAGTCATTTAAATTAGTTTGTAAGACAATAGAGGGATTCTCTAGCATTCAACAGTCAAATAATAGTTGTTATAAAAAAAGTCAAAATAAATTAAAGAATGTAAATATTACTAGCTTGGTGCATCAGAATATTCAGGGAATTTGTAACAAAGAGTTAGAACTGGAATTGTACCTGAACTCAAATAATATTGACATTATTTGCATTACTGAACATTGGCTGAAAAGCCATGAGCTTATGTTCAATTTCAGTAATCACCAAGTTGGTAGTTCCTTCTGCAGAGTTAACTTTATGAGAGGTGGATCATTAATACTACTTAATAAAGAAATTAAATTTAGAGAACGCAAAGACATTGTCACCCACTCTGTAGAACGACACATTGAGATAGCCTGTGTGGAGTTGGAGCAGTTCATTGTTATAAGCACTTATAGCCCACCAACCGCCTCATTTGATGTTTTTGAGAAAGTAATGGAAGATGTAATGTTTAAATTAGTATCAAAATCAAATAAACAAACTATTGTTTGCGGTGACTTTAATGTAAACTTGCTTGAAACATACTCTTTAAGTACCAGAATAACTAGTCTATTTAAATCATTTGACCTTGAACCATTATTTATGGAGCCCACAAGAATAACTGCTACTTCGGCTAAATGTATAGATAATATGTTTTCTAATGTAAAAGTATTAAGAAAAAGTATAATAAGTAATATTAAATCGGACCATCTTGGTCAACTTATTCATGTAGAAGCAAGAAACAAAAAAAATGTAAATAGAAAAATAACTTTTATTCCTGTGACCATTGATCGATTGGATAAAGTAAAATTTAACCTTATTTCTAGATTGCCTGATTTATCATATAACTATCATAATCCAAATGACTCGTATAGTCTATTTTTTAATGAATTTAATAAAGTATTCAATTCGATTTTCACATCCAAGACGGTTACGGTATCAGGCAGTTCAAAATTTTGTGAGTGGGCAACAGCTGGTATTCATAAAAGCAGGAAAACCTTGTATGAACTTTACAGCGAAAAACAATACAACTTTAGTGAAGAGTTTAAAGTAAAAGTTAGAAATTATTCAAAAATTTTTAAAAGCGTTTGTCAAGTTGCAAAATCACTATATTTATGTTCAAAAATTAAAAACAGTCAAGATAAAATTAAAGCTACGTGGAAAATTATAAATAATGAGACTGGAAGAGTCAGGACTCAGAATAATGTTTTTAATTTAAATATTAATAATAGTAATATTAAGCATGATGATGAAGTAGCCAAAGCATTCGAAAAATTCTTTACTGATATTCCAGTTTCTACTACAAAATCTTTAAACTCTTCTCACATAATTGCAGAGTCATTGTTAAAAAATAATGTACCACAATGCAACATACAATTACATTTCGACTATGTAAATAATAATGATATTATCAAAGCATTTAAACTGATAAATGTAAAAAAAACCACTGATCTCTGGGGCATTTCTGTTAGCGTTGTCAAATCATTCATTGAAATCATTGCACCTGACCTAGCTTTTATATTTAACCAATGTATTGACTGTGGTGTGTTTCCTGATTTAATGAAACATAGCAAGATAACACCTCTTTTCAAATCAGGTAGTCATTCTGACCCTGGTAACTTTCGGCCTATATCAGTATTGCCTACATTTAGTAAAATTTTTGAAAAACTTATTCTTATTCAGTTACAAAGACATTTTAGTATGAATAACTTACTTGATAGTAAACAATTTGGGTTCACAAGAGGTCGCTCAACAACTGATGCCGGTGTTGAGTTGATATCACACATTTTTGAAGCCTGGGAGGAATCGCAAGATGCCTTAGGCATTTTTTGTGATTTATCTAAGGCATTTGATTGTGTACATCATGAGACACTAATTAGAAAATTACAACACTATGGAGTTAGGGGTGTTGCTCTAGACCTTCTCACTTCATATCTAAGTGATAGAATACAAAGAGTTGACGTAAATGGAAAGCGTTCTCCGGGATCAGTGGTAACAATTGGTGTACCACAAGGATCAATACTTGGGCCATTCTTGTTTTTAATATATATAAATGATCTACCCCGGCTTGTTAGGAACGATCATGAGATTGTACTGTTTGCTGATGACACGTCACTTTTATTTAAATTAAAGCGACAAGAGACTAACTTTGACAAAGTAAACAATGCAATCTCTAAAATTGTAGGGTGGTTTAATGTAAACAACTTATTGTTAAACGAAAATAAAACGAAATGCGTTCGTTTCATACTACCTAATGTAAAACAAAACCAAACTAATATAAAAATAAAAGATGAAAAGCTAGGCCTTGTGGACACCACAGTTTTTCTAGGCATAACCTTAGATAATAAACTGCAATGGGGCCCACACATAGATAAATTGTCGAAGAGACTTAGTTCTGCAGCATACGCAGTCAAAAAGATCCGTCATTTCACCGACGTCGATACAGCCAGACTAGTTTATTTCAGCTACTTTCACAGCATTATGTCTTACGGTATTTTGTTGTGGGGGAGTGCTGCAGATATTAACACCATATTCGTGTTGCAGAAGAGGGCTGTTCGCGCAATTTATAACATGGGTCCCAGAGAATCACTTAGAGATAAGTTCAAAGAAATTAATATTATGACAGTGCCCTGTCAATATATTTATGAAAATCTTATGTATGTTCGCAAAAATATTAATCTGTTTAAAAAAAATTGTGATAATCATAATGTTAATACTAGAAATAAAAATAAACTCGCTGTTCCCACAGTTAGGCTCACTAAGGTCAGTAAATCTTTTAAAGGGCAATGTGTACGCTTCTTTAACAAAGTCCCAAGCGACATACAAAATTTATCAATTGTCAAATTTAAAAACTTAATTAAACAAAATCTGTCTCAAAAAGCTTACTATAAAACAACCGATTACCTAGATGATAAAAAAGCTTGGGACGAATGTGCTCCAACTCTACTTGGAATCCATAACAATAGCAAGGGTCATGCCAAAAAAACGATAGGAACCCAGCCGGTGTTGTTGCCAGTTCTTTTACGGCATGGGCGCGTTGGAACTGGTGTAAATTTTCCTAGCTTGTAAGACGTTTCAAAGTGATCCTTGTGATTCTACTGAATAAATAATTTTTGATTTTGATTTTGATTTTGGCCAAATACTCAAACGCTATTTAATATTTAAGATCGTAAATCGTATGGAAAAACGTTTCAGTAAAATGGGTGTTAATGTGCTATGCACGTTCTTAAGTCCTTTCTAGATGGATTTAAGTTTCGCACACCCTTAATAAGGTGGAGATTTTGGGTCAGTTTTTATGTTAGCCTTATTACACCCTTGTAAGGTCGATGGGATCATTGGGGTGTACAATATGGATGGGATGGAGATAGGCTTATGAGATCAATTTTGTATGAACTCTACCGTTGTTCATAACATTTTTTGTGATCTTACATGCTGGAGCTATGCTCAGTAGATAAGTAAATATTTTTTCTTTGTATCAATGTTTTCCAAAAAATATAATAAATAATAAAGTTTGAGTATTTGTATGTTTGTGGTTTAATCACGCTGAACCAATTAAGATGTAACTTGGAATAGTAATAGTTTTGGACCTGAAATAGCATTAATTTCACGCATTGATTTGAGAAAATCCTCCGTTTTTCGTTAGTTGAATATAAAGAGCACTGATAGTCAAGTGGAAGTGACGTCTTCCAAATCTAAGATAGTGGGTTCGAAACCGGCCGGGCACCAATAAGTTTTTCCACTCGAAAAAAATATATACACAATGTTAGTGCTCTTAAAATGGTAGAGGAAAACATTATAAAAAAACCGACATAAGAACGATCTAAGAACTAAAAATTCCAATGACACGTAATCCGCATTGGGTCCAAAATTTACTCTCTATCACTATCCCAGCAGTGGGAACATTAAAATTATGGTTGATGATATAAATAGCTTTATTAATTTTTTTTTTTTTATATGTACATATAAAATTGTTGATGATATTAAAAATAAAGACTTATTTGATTTGCATTAAAAATAATTGTACAACTACATACTGTCTCTTCTCAATATTCTACATGTACATTCTCGGTCTTACGGTTGTACTGAAGTTTCGCAACATTCCAACCGAAAATCAACCTTATTGCGGCATGATACAGGCTACTTTAAACGTTGTGGTTGACTCGTTTAAATGTTGAGTTTCAAGCAATATTGGTGTGGTTTCAAGCAATCCTGGCTTGTTGCGAATTAGCCACGTATTGCTGAAATTGAAATCGGAAGGGTATTTCCTAACCCCATGTTCTTGTAGGGCTGTAAATTATACGATTCCGCTAATACTTCATTCGATTTGGCTTACAGATTTATTTATTTTAGATTACTTCTTGGAAATATAGCAACCACCAACTGGAAAACGAAGTTTATAGTCTTCTAGCTCGATAGATGGTTAAGGCATTGGTAACATTGGCTACATTGGTCGTCATGACTCTCTTTAGGGGAGACCTGTCCAGCAATGAACGCCTATTGGCTGATATGATGATGATAATCCAAACAAGAGTGACCTGATATAAACTTATTTTTAATTTAATACAGGGTAAGTATTAAGAATAATTTTAAACTTATAGGCTTTATATATAGGGGAGAGAGTCGGAAGCGACTTAGATCAGCTAGATTACGCCTTAGTGCAAACAGCTGCAACTTTTTATTAATATTATTCATGTGGCTGCAATGCCGTTTTCGCCCAAATAGTCTAAAAGCTTTAATGGTAAGTGGAAATTTGACTGAAATTATAGATATATGCGTACTTGTATCATTTATTTTATTTTAAACTGTAAATATTTACATAGCTAGATTAACGATTTGGAATTCTGTAATGTTAATTCTAAGTTTAAATGAATAAATAACTAAATGACTAATTAAAATCCTTTTAGGATTTCATGTTTATTTTTCTTTTTAAGACAGATTGTGGTGATCACTCACAATTACAAAACAAGTCTGTAGACCGAGGGTGAATTAACTAAAATACTAGGCACATATTACAGTCAAATTCATAGAAATTTGCTTTACATACGTGGAATATTTTATAATACTTATCTTTTAAAATACGAGAATTTTACGCTCCAATTAGCAGCTGGCGTTAAAGAGACGAAATCTATTAAGATAAACATTCCACGAGTCTATAATATACTCTTACTTACTACCCTCTTGTTAAATAATGATCCATAAAATAACGCAGTAAAGGCTTGCCTTATAGGATCTCAGCTGTATAAACAATTGCAGCCTCGTCAAAAACAAGGCCACCATTACGGGAATCGCGCATGCAAATATTGGGCCTTAATTGACAAACAAACAGCGCCCACATATTTATTTTATTGATTCGTCGCTGCATGCCAAAAGGAAATAGTTTGCGGAAAACACCGAAAGTTTGAAGCAGTTTGTTGTGAAGGTTGTTTTAAAACGTTTTTCAAACTCAAAATCCAGGCGAAAGACTTGATCGTCTCACTATATAAACGTGCGTTTTCGTGATTCAACATGTTGGACTAGGGGTTAAATACTTTTTTGTGTTGGACTACAGATAAATTTATTTCCCGGTGGTTCAACATGTTGGACCACGGGTAAACATACTTTTTAGACTACAGATCAATTTATTTACCCGTGGTCCGACGTGTTGGACAACTTGCTGCCCCGTTGTTCAGCCGGTTGGACCACGGAAAATTTTACATACCCGTGGTACAACATGTTGGACAAAGCTGTTGGACCACGGGTCGGTAGCGATATTTTCTTGTTTAGATTCTTCAACAAGATCCATCTTGGTGGGTACCAACGCAGTGCCTGATATTCTGCCTGCAAACAGCAGTGTGTTTAGGTTTGTTAGAAAGGTATAAAAATAAACGGACCACCTTGATATTACTCGTAGGTTCGTTAGATTTTTTGAAGGACTTTGCCAACTTATATTTAGCTTGCCTGAACTTGACCGATTGATTTTTATTTCAACATGTTGGACTACGGGTTAAAATACTTTTTAGTGTTGGACTACAGATAAATTTATTTCCCGGTGGTTCAACATGTTGGACCACGGGTAAATATACTTTTTAGTGTTAGACTACAGATCAATTTATTTACCCGTGGTCCGACGTGTTGGACAACTTGCTGCCCCGTTGTTCAACCGGTTGGACCACGGAAAATTTTACATACCCGTGGTACAACATGTTGGACAAAGCTGTTGGACCACGGGTCGGTAGCGATATTTTCTTGTTTAGATTCTTCAACAAGATCCATCTTGGTGGGTACCAACGCAGTGCCTGATATTCTGCCTACCAACAGCAGTGTGTTTAGGTTTGTTAGAAAGGTATAAAAATAAACGGACCACCTTGATATTACTCGTAGGTTCGTTAGCTTTTTTGAAGGACTTTGCCAACTTATATTTAGCTTATATAGTTTTTAAAACTATCATGGTTATTAACATAGATTTCACTTAAAACGGGATATTTACCATGATTTGTGAGTTTTATTGATTCCCGATATTTCGGCGCAGTTACATGCACCATGATCACGGGAGAACTGAAGTCTTTGCGGGTAGCTCTTATAACTATTGACAGACAAATCTGTCCACCCTCTTTCTTAGTCTTTTATTGCGACCGATACTACCATCGGTTTCATTCTCACACACAACTCGATTTCGACACACGACACTAACAGTATCAGGGCGCACAGGCGGTACCACCGGTTTTTGTCTCCTACACATTCTCACCACAGGATTCCAGACTCCAGACAATTTAAAACCATCTTCTCGATTGAAATTCCTGTGTTTAGTAATCTCGATAGCCTCTTGAACCATTCTTGGTATGTAATGGCGTTCTGTCGAGATTACTTGTGGATTGTGTAGTTCAATCCAGTGATTCGAACCCGATTCCAAAATGTGTTCTGCTACGGCTGACTTTCAGGGCGATCAAGAACATTGACATACAAAAGTCAGCCGTAGCAGAACACATTTTGGAATCGGGTTCGAATCACTGGATTGAACTACACAATCCACAAGTAATCTCGACAGAACGCCATTACATACCAAGAATGGTTCAAGAGGCTATCGAGATTACTAAACACAGGAATTTCAATCGAGAAGATGGTTTTAAATTGTCTGGAGTCTGGAATCCTGTGGTGAGAATGTGTAGGAGACAAAAACCGGTGGTACCGCCTGTGCGCCCTGATACTGTTAGTGTCGTGTGTCGAAATCGAGTTGTGTGTGAGAATGAAACCGATGGTAGTATCGGTCGCAATAAAAGACTAAGAAAGAGGGTGGACAGATTTGTCTGTCAATAGTTATAAGAGCTACCCGCAAAGACTTCAGTTCTCCCGTGATCATGGTGCATGTAACTGCGCCGAAATATCGGGAATCAATAAAACTCACAAATCATGGTAAATATCCCGTTTTAAGTGAAATCTATGTTATATTTAGCTTGCCTGAACTTGACCGATTGATTTTTATTGAACTATTGAAGGTTGCAGTGCTAGACATTGTAGATAGTCCGACCTTTAAACACTGACCATAAGAATAATTTCTTCGTCTTTAGCATGGAATTTTAAATGTTTGACAAAGGCTTCATACTCGTAATATCTGCCAAGACGAGCCAAGCTAAGCACAAGGACACTAACCGCCTTTTCTCGAAGAACTTCGTTGTTCTTTTTAACCTCATAACTTAGGTTTGGATTATACAAGATAATATGTTTTCACTGCTCGATTATAATTCACCACGCGGACCCAATGCAGATTTGTAGGTGCATCGGATGGCATGTCTTTTGAACTTTTAGACATGACTGTTTTCTCACGATAGTTTCCATGCACCGTTTGAGAGTACTGACATAGCACGAACTTTGATAAACACGATATGTCGATATAGGTTTCTATGCTATTTTACGTGACATGTAGCAAACATTAAAAAAGATTTTCGCAAGTTATCTCCTTGATGGTATGTCGTTTGTCACCATCTCTCGGTCTACTCGATTTTTTGACTCGTCCTCAAGTCGGCCCGTGCTTGACAGAGACAGATGGTAGCCTGTAATGATGGGGCACAACAAAGTAAAAAGCTAACAACCATGAATAAATGTTTACTAGACGGCTTTCATGCATAATTTTATGAGTGGAGGCTGTCTCGTGTAGAACAACTTTAACTGACTATGAATACATTATAACTTTATGTTTTTTAATTGCTGAAAAATATATCAGTCATAGATATTTTACGACGCAAAGTCGCGAGCCGTAAGTGAATTAGATTAGCGCAGATCTCCCTTATAAGGGATACCCAGCAGTGGGTGAAGGCAGGCTGTGGTTAATGATGATGATTTATTTTATATATTTCTGTCATTACCATGTTTATTAATATAACTGGCTAAGGTTATTCATATAAAATATCAACAAAGTTAAGCACTTTTCCGCGTAGTCAACATTTGTATGAGTGACCGCCAGTTTGGTGTTCTTCGGTGGGCACGTTAAGCAGACTGTCCCGGTTTTTTAAAAAGTTGGTAGGACGTGAAACACGTGTCGATATTTTTCTTTTGAGGTTAACTGTGGTAACTGTGTGACCTCGTCAGTTAAAAGGTTAAGCGGAATAGTACTAGAGATTTTTCGTCTGTTTTTTATTTTACTTTTTAATAGTAAGGATTTGTATGTACTATGTAAACTAGTCGTCAACTCTGGTGTTGGAGTTCATGGACCTCTCAAAGGTCATATAAACGGATTCATTCGTTGAATTTCAGCAAGCTAGGCCATTACTTTTAATGTAAAAGGAAACGTTATAGAATAGTGATGTGAGTTTTATTTTACGTTCTGTATGCAACTTGTAGAGTGCATACCTTTGTAGTCTTCCATTTTGATTTATATTCTGTGGGTTTGCCAAAATGGGCTCGGGAGTTTTTACGAAATAAATTCAAAACATGGAATATGAAATTCAATTCAATTCAATTCGTTTATTTCAGCTTAATAAGATGCAAGGGTACAAATTGTAGCCATATAATAATTAATTAAAAATAACTTAAATTAATAGGGCACACAAACTGGGACACACAATTTTCACAAGCGCATTGCACTATGTGTGCGCGTTCAGTGCTTAATGAAAGCGCAATCCGTGTCCAGCCTTTCTGCTATAAGATTCAGATGACAATGACTATGAAATGACCATAGTCATGAAAAAATCATGATCATTTTGTTGTTGTTTATTTTTTCCTTTTTTTTATTTTTTTAAATGTGTATGATGCTGTGTTGTATGTTGTATTTTTATTTTTAATGTGTGTAATTATTAATTAAAATGAATGTAATGCCTTAGATATTTATTCTGTAATGTTACATTTTTTATAATAATAAACTTGATAAACTTGATAAACTTTACTCTACTAAGCATTGGTATAAGATATTTTCAAAATACCACTGACTGTCGTTTATTTGTAATTATTTCTGACGCCATTGTTTCTTTTTATAGCACTAAATTTCTAGAAGCTATTAAAATCTATATTATAGAACTGAAATTTTAAGGCATTAAATCAGTTCAGAAACACTTTATTTAAAGCTCAATGTATAGATTTAACAAATAATAGCATCAATATAATAATACAATGTTCAACTTTATAGCTAACAGCGCCAGCGATCTCTGGCAAGCAACCTATTGATGGATTGAAATGCAATTGCAAAGAGTATTGTGCGAGCTTTCCAGCTGCACTCGTAAAACGATGCTAAGATCCCAGTTCTATAATGCCGAAGTGAACCGAAAGGGATTTGAATAGGACGCTGGCTGAATAGGGTGGCCGCGCTGTGCCACGCTGGCTTTGTGCACGCTTTACAAACTTTTTATAACGATACAAACATAGAGACATGTATTTACGCCCCCGTTTTGAAGCACTGTAGCAAGTTTGAATGAGTTTTACTTTAATGTAGCGCCACATTTGCGGAGCGTACTACGCTGATTATTCAGCTGCTGAAACTTCGGTCGATCAAACGCTCAGACGGCGTCTCAGAACGCAGCTGATGTGTCATATATTTTTTATACGACTCAAGAGGCAACCGGCCCACGGCCCATTAAGCGTAAGGTAAGCGGTTACCGTAGCCTATGTACGCATACATCATAGATATCACTTGCGTGTTACCACCCTGAGACGTTAAATAGAAAGTCTCATGTGCCTGTAATTTCACCGGAAACCCTTCGAACCGGAACATAGCAATGCGAGCATTACTGCTTGGCGGCAGAAATAGGTATGGTGGTAGTCCTTCCTGAGTAGAGATCTATCACAAAGAACTTATAGGTAACTAAAAAAACACAGCGAGCTTATTCAACCAAACGATGTGATGTGACGTTACACTTACCACAGAATACTATACAGCACTGGTGGTGGACCCTTCCTTCCAATCTAAAGGTTGTGGGTTTCAAAACCAGTGATGCACCAATGAATTTTATATTTGAAAAATGTATGTGCGCAATGCCAGTGATCTCGTACGGGGAGGAAAACGTTGTGAGAAAACCGGCGGGTCCAAGAACTAAAAATTCAAAGGAGATGTGTTATCCACTAAACTGCATTGGTTCCGCGTGGTATTAGGTACCTATTCTATAGAAAAATAGGTAGTTTTTGTTTCAATAGCTCTACCATGGAAATACAAGGATAAAAAAAGTTTTAACAGTTCTATTGACAAGGTATTATTAGTTCTATAGAATAATTAGGACAGTTTTTGTTTCAATAGTTCTACCATGGATTTACAGGGACAAAAGAGGTTTAGCAGTTCTATGAGTCTTTTTTAAGACCAACGGACAAACATAAACAATTAGCCGTCATGTGTTTTATAGCTTGGATTATCTAACTTCTGTGAATAACTCGTTTATAAAAGCTTATGCTATACCCCTTCATCAATAAAGTGGACATTTACGAAAAACCTTCTAACTCAAAAGCGTCCCAACGGAATTAACCCTTCTGGAGGTAATGTGACAAAGTTGATTAGTTGAGCTTTGTGAGCTGAGCGACGAAGTTTCTTCAAATGCATTATACTTTGTAAGTTTATTATAAAGATTAGTTAGACTATCTACTAACTAAGCAGGGTTTAAATTAAAAAGTCTGCGTGACACCGCACTGCGCTTGGCATTTCTAAGCCGAATTTAGACTTGATACAAATAACACTTATGACTGTATGTTTGTACAACATCAGCAAAGAGACTTTAGCAAAAGCTCGTGAAATCTAGATAATCAAACAACATTATGAATTGTAAAAAATCCTAAGAATAGAAATTGGAACATGTTGTTTTTAAAAATTGGATAAAAAGAGTATTCGGCTCACTAATCTGTCAATAGTAAGAAGTAAAAGTAAAATATATCTTTATTCAATCATATCACAAGGATCATTTTGAAACGTCTTAAAGCTGGGTGAATTTACGCCAGTTCCACTCGTCCCAGCCTATAAGAATCAGCAAACTCCTTAAAAATTCCTCAAATAATCCTCTACTGGTACCGTTATATTTATTAAAAATCGATTGCTGCAGTATACGATGTAACAGAGGCTTACTAAAACCAGTGAGGTTACTGCTGAGGCTTAATTGATTCCTTTAAACGACTCTCGAGTCAATCATACTGCACGTCTCTACCCTTCAAACACCAATCGATACCCTGTAGTGTGGAAAAATAGAATCAGGACCGGTAAGAAAGCCGGACAAAAAACTATTTTACAAAACCGGCTGGGTTCCTATCGCTTTTTTGGCATGTCCCTTGCTATTGTTATGGATGCCGAGTAGAGTTGGAGCACCTCCGTCCCAAGCTTTTTTATCATCGGTTGTTTTAAAGTAAGCTTTTTGAGACAGTTTTTGTTTAATTAAGTTTTTAAATTTGCCAATTGATAAATTTTGTATGTCGCTTGGGACTTTGTTAAAGAAGCGTACACATTGACCCAGGTTTATAGTACTTAAACCGAGATAGTTTTACGACGTATCAATAGTTTGATTGTCTAAAGCTGCGTCCCCCAGTGTGTTTGGCTGTTAATTCGTAAATCAGGTAATAAAAAGTCGGTCCGCGGAACATCCCTGTTTCATCGCCTGACGACCACCACTCAAGGTTCTCTCAAGGTCACTGCATATCGCCTTCGTACTGCGGTTAATACGTATGACCCTTCAATTTAGATTTAAACTTTTATGTGACTCATAAGGTTATAATAAATCGAAAGCTCGTGGTCAATTACCAATAACTTTAATATCAGGCTTCCAAATTGGCTGCCGAATTTTTAATTAGATCTTGGTGTCCAAATAATGTTTTTGTGTAACCAATCTTTAGTCAACTTATACTACAGAATGAGTAATAGTTAATGATACGTTTTTTACGATTTATTCAAAAAGTACCGGACCAATTTTAATAACAGTTATATCAGTCAAAAGTTTTATCGAAATTGACTCTAAAATTATTTCACCATTAGAATGCTACATTATCCCTGAGTAACTTATGCTTTATGCGAAGCGTATTCCGTGCGAAGCCGAAACGACCCGCTAGTGATTTATAAAAGAGTAGTAGAGTTCTTTGTAGTACCATACCTATTTCTGTCGCCAAGCAGTAATGCTCGCATTGCTGTGTTCCGGTTCAAAGGGTATAGATTCCGGTGAAATTACAGACACATGAGACTTTCCATCTAACGTCTCAGGGTGGTAACATGCAAGTGATAACTATGATGTTGCATGCGTACATAGGCTACGGTAACCGCTGACCATCAAGTCGCTTGGCTACCACTTTAGTAGTTTTTTTTTTTAAATACTACTAAAGTGGTAGCTAACTAAACTAATCTATGCAAGCTCAGATGAATGAGCGTACACAGTTACACAGTCGGAAATTACAGTCCAGGTAAGCTAACGAACTGTAGTGTCTATTATTTGAAATGTCTCCGCGGGATCCTTTGTTCAATGTCGGTGAATGGAGATAACGACTCTATGGTAGCTGTGTAGCTCGAGCCTAAGTGACGGGGTATTGTATTGAATACCTACATCTGAATATTAACAATAAATCTTTTTTATTTATAAAAAATCATTGCTCTTCGTTTGGATTTGGCTAATTTTGAAAATGAAATATTTTAGATTTATTCGATGAGAAAATATGGAAATTAAACGCAAGTGAATCCGCTGCAGTGTAACCCAAAAATTTGGGATTTAAAGTTCTACGTGGCACTGTGCACTGTGTGTCGCCTAGTGACTTCACTTGCTACAGTGCCCCAAACCTAAGCACACTACTATTTGGAGATAGAATATCTGGTACTGCGCGCTTCTCACCAAGAATAACTCTTGCTGAAGAGTTCTACCACCAGGCTCCTATTCAATAAACATAACAAATTGTAAAATATAATTATCTACAAGCTTACGTGTGTTTTTTACAATTATTACGTAATCTTAATTGAACTAATTTTTGGGCGTTACAATTGTAAGAAATATACGTGTAGGTTTTTGATATATTTATAGGTTTTATTAGCTATTGCAATATTTATAGCATTTGTCGTAAATTCAAACGAAAATCTACAAAATTGTCACTTTTGTACAAATTTGTGGACTTATGTTTATTGTATAACCAGGTCTGGGTTTATTTAAATAATTATAATAGGTTCATTATAAACGGCATTCTTTTCCCCACTGTCTGTAAGTTTTTTTTTTTTTTTTTATACAACTGAAGTGGCAACCAAGCGTACGGCCCACAAGATGGTAAGCGGTTACCGCAGCCTATGGACGCTTGCAATACCAGAGGTATCACTCGCGGGTTGCCACCTTGAGGCATAGATCGAAAGCTTCATGTGCCAGTAATTTCACCGGAAACCATACCCTTCACACCGGAACACAGCAATGCGAGCATTACTGCTTTGCGGCAGAAATAGGTATGGTGGTAGTCCTTCCCCGGACGAGCTCTATCACAGAGAACTCTACTACTCTTAAAGATATAAAGATATAAAGATATAAAAAGTTAAGAAGAGGCATTCCTCGTATTATAGGCGGGGGCGTGACAATCGAAACTTTGTTTTATATTTTTTTTCAACTTTATTAACTTATTGTTTGTATTTCACGTTAATGGTACATAACGTGAAATGACACCTGTCTAAAACTGGAGTGTAGAACCAACGTAGTGGGAACCGACGTAGTGGAACTGATCTGTGCTGTCGTGAAGCGACGTCGTTACACGAAATCGTTATTTGGATGATGAAAGAGACCAAATCATTAGAATATATTATGAAGATACATGACTTCCCTATGTAAATATACAGGAGCGCGGGGCGTATAATAGGCTCTTTAGTCAACTTATCCCGCTCTAAATTCATACTACGGAATGAATTGACTAAATAATTAATTAAATTAATTTTGATTGTAAGTGTACTCGTATTCTATCATTATTTGCTTTTACTTTAACTTTTCCGCACACTATTATCTTGTTCTTTGCTTAGTTTGGGGTTAGATGGTGTTGGGAATAATGTACGCCATTTCTTAAATATTTTATTAAAAAACATATTTTCGCTGTTCCAGATAAATAATACCTAATTGACAATTCCAAAGCTAAAGTATTATCTTTTAAAAGAGCTCCATGAAGCAGGCTTATGGTAATGATTTGAAAAGCCATTGTACAAAGTTTGAGGACATTTACATAGCCTTTTGGACCGAAAGTAGCACTGTTAATTTGATAACGAGCACTTAGGATAGCTTTCACTAACACGTAACCCTCGGTTTTTAAGTAAGGGTTAAACGACAAGACATGATCACGACTTGAAAATATACAATTTTGATAAATATTACCAAAACGACTATAAAATTCTTGTATAGTTAGCTTCCAAACAAGTACCTACCACGTGTACGAAACCGTGTGTAAGAGCAAGTATCAGGTAATCTTAACCTTCTGATTAATTAGAACTGAGTTGATAAAATAACAATATTGTAAAAATAACAAAGTATACAGTCGATAATCGACCGATTATCGCGTTGGTAGAGCTTAGGTCTTGATTTACGTGACTGCGGATAGAAAATTGTAATTTTGTGTGGTTATGACTTTGCTCAATAATTACGAAACTCTTGGACGAAAATCTTTGCTTTTCCTTTTAACCCTTCTCTATCAAACACAATTTAAAATGCGGTCCAAAATTTGTGCGGGATTCGAACCCGCGTTGCATGAGGTCGCCCATGCAAAGCTCGCCCATGTCTAAAGTAAAAAAAAAATCAATCAATGTGCTGATTTTATTTTAAATAAATTAGCAATTCAAGAAAAAGAAAACAATATTAGCTTACTTACCTACTTGTAAGAAAATTCATGTTTATTTGCACCATTAAATGTTACAGGATGTTTAGTTAAATAATAAACATCTTCAATCCTCTTTTTTGACACCTTATTTGTCACTGGATCGCCTCGCGAGTTTACCCGCTTTTACTTTTTTTCATACAAAATTATTCCCGCCCGTTAAAAGAAAAAAGATGTTAGCAAATGGCGAGACGATCAAGTCGTTTGCCTGAGGTTCTCTAGGAGTTGAATTTTATGAATTCATTTCTTATTTATTCATAACAAGTAGAAATCCGTGGTCTCTGCCTCTACGGGATACACGCGTGATTTTATTTATTTCTTATGCCACACATTACACACACACCCCAATCCGGGTCTGTACGACGTTTTGGCTCAGCTTTGATTGTCTGTCTGTCAGTTAGTCAAACAACCAGTCAGTCAGTCAGTAACGCAATTATTTTTATTTTATTATGTATAAATTAAACTTTACGAGACTTTACTAAAAGTAAGTAGGTAGCTTAGTCGAAACAAAACAGAGCTTTTCGATAACAAAGTCCCCAACAAAATTTCTTGTGTAATGTTCCAACATGGTTTACCCCTTCGATCCGTTTGTTATCCGAATATTACTAAAACAAACCTTATGTTATCGCACATAAGGCTGCTAATACATCGAATCATTAAATTGAGTACGTCTGTGTTACAGAAAGCTAGCTGATTTCGCAGTGAAAATTGATACTCAGACATAAAGTTTCAAAGGAATTTCAATGCTTTTGAATCTTCTTTGATTGTTAGTTGCCGAGCGCGATAGTTTTGAAGATCTAACTTTATTTCGAAAGAGTTTCTTAGGTAAGATTCCGTTTGAAAGGAAGTTTATTCTTTTGTTATGGAATACATGAACGTTTTACAAAATAATCGTATCAAGCAACGCTATGACAGGGTATAGTTATGTTCCTTGAACAGGGGTTTATTAAGTATTCAGTATATTAGTATTTTTAAGTTATCTCATAAAGAGTGGCCATTTTTTTTTTTACGACAAACAGCCCACTTATTATGGTAAGCGGTTACCTTAACCCATAGGTGATAGCCTTGCAATACCAGAGAAATACAGAGGTAACACACCCGTAACCACCCTGAGACGTAAAATTCTAATTTGCAAAATAACATCGTTGAATTAGTTAGCGTTTTGCTGTAGCATTTTAGTCGTGGTTAAGTTTGTACCATTGACTCGCCCCATTAATAGGGCAGACGTAACTGGTTAGTTACGTTTTCACCATTGATTTATGACAGCTATATGCACCTTGTCATGTAGTAGTAGTGTAAAGTTACTTATGTACTTAAGTGATGTAGTACCTACCTATAGTTCCTACCTAGATTATAAGTACCTACATTGTAGTGCCCCAACGGAGCTCTTGTTGCGGACAATATTAACTAATAAGACCTATGTACCTACAAACCAACTTGAAGAAATAAATAAATGATATGATATGATAGTCCACACATTCTACCCTGAATCTAGAAGCCGTATGCTTCTGAAAATTGTAAACTTTACTTAGCGTCCAGCTGCCAATGTATAAGGGTTTTTTCAGCAACTCTTTAGTGCGTATGAACTAAAAGTTTAAACAAGTTGCACTGTCAACTTGTTTAAACTTTGATACGTCACAATTTTACGATTGTCAAAATCATGAATGAACGAATGAATGAAAAATTCTTTATTGTACACCGAAAATAAAACTTATTTTCAATTTACGAACAAGGTACTAATCATCTACCGGATGCGGTTTCAATGCAAGCTAAACAACTAAAAGTTTACGTTAGGTTTTTTTTTTTTTTTTTTTATACAACTGAAGTGGCAACCAAGCGTACGGCCCACAAGATGGTAAGCGGTTACCGCAGCCTATGGACGCTTGCAATACCAGAGGTATCACTTGCGGGTTGCCACCTTGAGGCTAAGATCGAAAGCCTCATGTGCCAGTAATTTCACCGGAAACCATACCCTTCACATCGGAACACAGCAATGCGAGCATTTAACTAAATTTATTAGGTAAATTTAACTAAATAATCTAAGCTTTAATTCAAGAATTCAAAAGAAAAAAACTGTGCTGGTATTTTATAGGCAAGTAGCTTTATACATCATAATAAAGGAAATGTGATGCCTGAGTACTCGTATCATTATCGACACCCTTCTGACATTTATAAAGGTCGTGTATAACAACGAGTCAGACGGCCTTGAAGTCGATAACAAGCAGTCAGCAACATAGCTAACTAGAACCTTCCTTGGATCTCTAGTTACATCTTTGAGAGTAGCTGAAGAGCTACCTTCGTTCGTTCGTTCGTATGAGTCAGTGGCCAACTCTGGTGATAGAGTTACCTAGTTAGTACCTATGCACTGACTTGGTGCTACGAACAAAGTCTACGAACAAAGAAAAGTAAGACTCGCGGAATATTTGCAGATGACCCGCGCGCAAACAGTTTGCGTTCAGCTATGCAAATATTTGTCCCACCGCCAATGGTCAAATTCGCCAGCCAATCAAAATAAAATAATTGAATTCCATAAAGTCATAAAATCTGTATACCAAGTTTCAACCAGATTGGTTGATAAATGCGAGAACAGCCGGACAGACTGACTGATTGACAGAAAAAAGCCTTTTTGGCCAACCTTTTTTAAGAGTAGTAGAGTTCTTTGAGATAAAGTCGTCCGGGGAGGGACTACCACCATACCAATTTCTGCCGCCAAGCAGCAATGCTCGCATTGCTGTGTTCCGGTTCGAAGGGTATGGTTTCCGGTGAAATTACAGGCACATGAGACTTTCCATCTAACGTCTCAGGGTGGTAACACACAAGTGATATCTATGATGTTGCATGCGTACATAGGCTACGGTAACCGCTGACCATCAAGTGGGCCGTACGCTTGGTTGCCACTTTTGTTGATATAACAAAAAAATCCTCTAAACTGAGTCGCTTTGCTCGCTCGGTCAATAAATGCAAAAGAGTGTGGGGTGTGTGAATGTTTGTTACCACGTATTTCCATGATGAAATGTGAAATGCAGAAGTTTAAGATTTGGTGTACCTAACACAGACTTTAGTCACAGACTTTTTATTCCGGAAAGAAGCGAAATAAAAAATTGGAGCGCTCGTGACGTTGCTGGCTAAGTTGTTCTTAACAGATCAACAAAGTTAGGCATTGTTCCGCGTAGTCATCATTTGGATGTGTGACCACCAGTGGCAATTTCAACTGAGCGCTCCCGTGTTTCGGAGAGCACGTTAAGCAGTCGGTCCCGGCTTTTTCAAAGTTGTTAGGCCATGACAGAGGCCTTCGGGCGGCCTAGAAACTCTTTCACCAGAGTTGGCCACTGACTCATACAAACTTACTTACTTTATTCCGGAAAAAAATATTGTAAAGTTCCATGAAGTCTTGTTTAAATAATAATTATGTGAGACGTTATAGGTGAAATGTTACAAGTTGAAATAGCTTTTGGAAAGGCGGTACCCGTTCCCATGGGATAGCATAAAAACTGAAAAACCGCGGGTGAAACCGCAGGGCACCACTAATGTACTATGTACATATTATCTGTGGTCAGCCTCCACACCGCCATTTGACGGTCACTTCTTTTAAGAAAGATTATGTAGAGATTATCGATATTTGCCCGGCTGAAGTCTCCTGGGGCTAAACAGCCCGAACAAATTTGCTTAATAATATGCTACGTGTCACCCAAATATATCATATTAAGGTAATTCTATGACCCAGGTACCTTTACTCTTGCTGAAAATAGCGATATATCGTAAAAGTTGTCGTGCTTCAGCTGAATGCTTGAAACTTAGTGGTTACCGATATTTAGCTGAACTATATATATTATTTGCCACATTGCCACGATAGTTTGTCGCTTTCACAAAAAATAGTATTAATTAAAAGTTCAAAGTGAGTAATATCAAGTCAAAAATTTATGTCAAAGTCGGTGTTTATTAACTATATTTATGACTATAATAATATGTTACTGTATTTCATTATTTAGTAATAAATTTAATATTTTTCAATTTTCAAAATTGATCCTTATTATCATGACATTCGTGCTACGGAGGGCACGTTAAGCAGTCGGTACCAACTTTTTAAAAGTTGTTAGGCCATGTCAGAGGCCTTCGGGCGGCCTAGACTCATACAAACTTACTTACATATGTCATTCTAAATGTTCCAATTGCTGAGACACTCGGGTGATTAGGTCTTTATCCACCACGCGAACCCAATGGGAATTGGTGGATGGCACACATGCACAAATTTAGTTTTTTGAACATGTCAGTTTCCTCATGATGTTTTCCTTCACCGTATAAGAGCATTAGCATTGCGCACATAGTTTTTTAATATAAATATATTTGTGTACGACTGGGTTCAAACCCACGACCGACCGGAAGGTAGAATCACTACCACTATTATATACCACCAGTGCTCTCAAATTAAATTAGTTTCAATTAATAATATTCAAAATCAGAGTGGGATCGATAGCACTGGGTCATAGGATTACTTTAATGGAAATGGCTTTTGATTTCATTACTGTAAGTAGATATTTGGATTGGAATTCGTGAAACGTTATTTTGACATGTATTTTATATGTATCGTGTTGAAATGTTTTAAGTTATTGTAATTAATTATTGTCAAATATAATATATTATAATAATAAATAAATAAATAATGCTGGACAATCCACACAACATCATCTAGCTCCAAGGTAAGCTGCTGTTAAACAGAGCTGTGTTATGGGTACTGGATGACTGATACATACATAATACAATACAATACATAGATATATATATTTTGTTATAATGTAGAATACCCAGAACACCCGGAACAAATATTTATAGATCGTACAAACATTTGACCCGAGGCGGGAATCGAACCCGCAACCTCCGCGTCGCAGGCGGACCTGCGCCCGCTGCGCCACATCGGTCGTTATATATAATGTTTGTATTGTATTTTTCTAGACCCGTACTTGAATTAATTATTATGTTTTTATATGAGTATAATAATTATAAAATGTGTTTTGTGTTTACTTCAAGCTAAGGTGGACAATAGTAAAGTATATTATGTATAGTAAATAGACAAAGTATTTTCATTCATTCATTCATTCATTCATTTATTTATTCATTCAATATGCCAGTGCGCTCAAACTTTGAAGCAAAACAGCATAAAGAAGAGTATTTGAAACATTACGCATTCCGCAAATCCGCATTGTGGCCGCATGGATTACGACCCAATTACTCTTGCTCGAGAGTATGTCAGAGTCCCAGCATTAGCTGAGCCTGATGATGGGTAAGATATAAGTATTACGAGCTGCTAAACTTTTATATTACTTATCACACTACATCCTTTTGTGAATTCATGGCGGGATCATCGTAAGCCTCGCCTTTGGCAAAAAAGGTCAAGAACACTGGCCTGCCATGAAACTGTATGCCAGTAAAAGTCGAACGAAAGAAATTGTTATTGTCAAATGTGGCGTTTCAAAAGAAGAAAGGAAATCAATAGTGACTAATATAAAGTGTAAAACAAATTATAATGAACACATGAACAAAGTGCTTCCCCTTAATAAATATAGACAGTAAGATGTGGCGTTTACCATCAGGCGAAAGACTTGATTGATTGACTTGATTGATTGATCGTCATTTTGCTAACATAAAAAAAAACTAAACATAATCAACAATTTTTTTTTTTTATAAATTTGAGGCAAACAGGCTGACGCTGACGGCCTGCCTGATGGTAAGCAGTTACCGTCGCCTATTAACCTCAGCAACACCAGAGGTACTGCTGAAGCGTTGTCTGCCTTGTAAGACCTTTTTTATATTTTTGTAGCCGTTCATATTGTACGACAGCGGAAAAACATCAGAAGGAAGTTCATTCCACAACCTGCACGTGGGGAAAAAAAGATCTCATGATGCGAGTAGTGCGAGACACCCACGTGTCGATTAGGTGTGGATGAGCCTTGTTCCGCTGTCGTGAGGTACGATGGTAGAATTAATACGCGAACTAAAAATAAATCAAAAATAACAGAAGTTTTCGACAAGTTAAGTATTAGCTCCACTGTTAGATAACATGCCGTCTTTGGGACCGACTTCGGATTCATGGTACAAATTGTATCAAATTTCTGTCCAAAATTTAGGAATTCATGTTTCATGGCTGGCCTACAGCGAACGGAAAACGAAGCAATCAGCTAACATGAGGTTTCATAGAAGTTAGTTCACTGATATGTTTTTTTTTTTATACAACTAAAGTGGCAACCAAGCGTGCGGCCCACAAGATGGTAAGCGGTTACCGCAGCCTATGGACGCCCGCAACACCAGAGGTATCACCCTGAGGCTAAGATCGAAAGCCTCATGTGCCAGTAATTTGTGTGTGCCGATTTCGGATTCAATGTGATTCATGATACGCATTGAACCAAATTTCGGACCAAATCATGTGATTTTATGTTTCATGGTAGGCCTACTGTTGTGTCACGAACACGCACGACCCGAAAGTTTAGGGGATGGTTCCAAATAGAATTTGTTTGAACTTCTGTTGTTTTCTGATACAAAAAGCGCTTTTTGTATGTACCGCTGACTTGTATATAACTTGCAGCATAGATAAATTCAAAGTAAAAAGAGGTTTTTTTATGTCAGCAAGTAACAAGGCTGTCAAATCACTAACCTGCTTAACACCAGGTTAAGCAAGCAAGCGCCACACCTGACCATAACAGTAGCAGTGCCTTTAAGCTTTAAAGTTATGCGTGGCACTGCACTACGCTAATAACCCCGAGACGTTGTTGTATAGTCTCTTTCGCCCAATAATTTCACTTGCTAAAGTGCCCTTCAAACGTAAACACAGTAAATCTTGCACACTGCTGCTTGGAGGCAGAATATTTGGCGGTGATACCCACCAAGTCGGACTCTTGTTAACTTTTTCCACTTTTGGTGAAAGAAGCGATGGAACTGGCGTAAATTTACCTACCTTTGAGATGTCAAAGCGATTCTTGTGATTTTATTGAATAGTTTTATTCATTTGATTTGATTTGATATGATTTGAAGTTAACAAGAGTCCGGTCCGGGTCAGGAAAACCTGGAAGCCTATCAACTCGCCACCTGAGACACTCATGCATAAATGAATGATTGATTTAGTAAATTAAATATTTTTTGATAAATGATTAAAGTAAGACTCGTAGGAGGCCAACTTTAATAGGCAGATAGCAACCTATATTGGTTGCTACGAATTTCGTAACTCGACTCTAAATCACATTAATATTCGGAAGGCAATTCCAATTACAATCTCGGTTGGAAACGTGTGTGTGTAAGTTACAATTTCACGCTTTTCTTAAAAACGGTGTCCGCTATATTGACTACAGAGTTATCAAAACATTATCTGTGGCGCGGTTGAGAAGGGCTCGATTCCCATTTCGGGGCAAATGTTTGCATGATTTTCCCTTCAAAGGGGAATTCTTCTATTCAGTTATTCTATTCAATAATTTAGGTATTTTATTGAAAGATTTCACAGAATAGTAAATAATAAGATTTTGGGAACTTATTTGTGTCAAAATCCCCTTCAGTCCGAGCTTCAAGCTCCAAAAAGGATTTTGACAGTAAAATTCCCAAAATCCCCTTCAAAGGGGATTTCAAAAGGGATTTTGACACTCCATCTGCAAATAGTTTTTGTGTTTGATGTTGTGGTACTAAATTACATAGGTATTTGTATTTGAAGTTTACTGATACTCAACTCAACGCAGGGATTTCTAATGTGGGGTGAAGTTTATATAGGCAATGAATGGTATTGCCAAAATGTGTACTACTGAAAACCAGCGTCACTTTCTTACTATGTCCAAAAGTGGCTGAAAACTGACACTGAACCTTTTTGACCGCACTCACAAAGAGAGAGGGACTACATCATTTTATATTACTTTATTTGTTCCTGTTTCTCACATTACTTTCTCTATTCATCATCATCATGACAGCCTTCTAATATTCCCACTGCTGGGGCACCGGCCTACTCTTGAGCGAGAGTGATTGGGTCTTAATCCACCACGTGGACCCAATGCGGATTGGTGGAAGGCACATCTTTAGAATTTTTAGTTCTTGGACAAGTCGGTTTCCTCACGATGTTTTCCTTTACCGTATGAGAGCACTGGAATTGCGCACATACATTTTACGAATAGAAAAATCCATTGGTGCACGACCGGATTTGAACCCACGACCTTAGGATCGCAAGGTGGCGTCACTACCACTAGACCACTAGTGTCCCCCACTTTCTCTATTACTCTCTCCTGATTGGGTGGCAAAAATCATTTTATTTATTCTTATTCTCCTCCCTACTTACTATTAGCGTAAAATTTTAATAATTACATTTTATTTAGCGCAATAAGCTTTGAGCTTTTGCTTGGCAAAAGGCGTGCTGTTGAGAGAAAATAATGAAATACAACTCTTTGTCGACAAAGCGAGCTCTTTGTGCCGCGCGCGAGCTAAATGAGCTACAGCCAAGCTAGTTCATATCCTCATGCGAAAAGATCTGTTTGCAGATTACTCCTCGTTAATAAAAAAAAAGGTACCTTGGAATGTGTGATTGTTATTATTGAGCTTGACTGTTTGCTTGTATTATCAAAATCAGAAGCGCACTGACATATTTTACGTACTTGATTCCAAAACTGTATTATTCTAAAACTATTTCTTTTTTTGGAGCTCTCGTGACGTAGCTGGCTAAGTTGTTCTTAACAGATCAACGAAGTTAAGCACTGTTCCGCGAAGTCATCATTTGGATGGGTGACCGCCAGTGGCAATTTCAACTGAGCGCTCGTGCTTCGGAGGGCACATTGAGCAGACGGTCCCGGCTTTTACAAATTAGTTGACATAACATGATAGAGGCCGTCGGGCGGCCTAAATACTCTGTCCCCAGAGTTGGCCACTGACTCATACGAACATACTTACTTACTATTTTTAATTAAAATACCTATATCTACTCACTTGCATATATTTTTTTTAAATCTATTTATAACAATTTGGACTGAGCACTTCCGTGCTTAACGTTAAGCTGTCGGTTCCGAGATTTTCGAAGTGTATATCAAATAAGTGGCCATGACGGAGGCCTTCAGGCGGTCTATTAACTCCGTCACCAGATACTTAACTATCTACTGATTCATTTTAATCAAAGACGAAAAAAGTCCTTGATTCATAACGACACAGCGAACAAGCGAATAAACCAAAACATTACGCCAAATTGCCGTCTAAAAATATTTGCTCGCGCCTAAACATTTTACGATCCGCAAAAACGTATCTTTTGTTTCAATGTTGCCTATTCCGAGGTTCTTCAGGCCATATTGCTTTATCTCCTGGAACGAACCGCAGAAACATAAATTGATCTTAGTAATGCCTGTAGTGATGTGGTTTCAAGAGATCTAGATGATAGAGATGGGTTAATCATTTTGATTTATTCTAAAAAAAGTTAGTTTCGGACAAAGATGAGTATTTTTTTTTTATACCACTGAAGTGGCAACCAAGCATACGGCCCACTTGATGGTCAGCAGTAGCCTATGTACGCATGCAACATCATAGATATCACTTGCGTGTTACCACCCTGAGACGTTAGATGGGAAGTCTCATGTGCCTGTAATTTCACCGGAAACCATACCCTTCGAACCGGAACACCGCAATGCGAGCATTGCTGCTTGGCGGCAGAAATAGGTATGGTGGTAGTCCTTCCCCGGACGAGCTCTATCACAAAGAACTCTACTACTCTTACATTTATTATATTTTAAAGTTAACTGTCGGTGTTTAAGTTCTTCGTGAGTTTAATAAAGTTCTACATACCGAGATCCATGTCTCGTTTGTTTTGATTGATTATCTGAAGACTGTTCTTATTGGGTAGCTTTTTATTTTAATTTTATTTAATTTGGAAAACACAGAATTGTTTTCAAGTGTCGTGTGTTGCCTTTTATTCGTTTTACATCTTTGGCAAGCTTTACAATTGAGTTTCTTCAGTGCCTCGGTACCGTCTAAGTACATTAGACTCGCAGTGAGTCTGGCTTATCAAGCTTGCATAGTGCACGAACAATCACATTAGAGAGTTAGGACAGCGATACTCTGAGAATTCAACTGAATGTTTAAACCTGGCACGTTTAGGAGTTGGTAAAGTTTTAGTACCTAGTTGGTACTACCTACTTTAGAAGCCCCGAAAGTTACTAAAAGTTAGCTATGTTTCATCTGCATTCATTAAATATTTTAATCATATAGTACACTACCCTAATTATTTTTGTAGGTTGTTTATATACAGAATAATCTTCATCGCAATCATTGGTTTTCATGAAACTCGTATTCAAAAGTATAGTTTAAAAGTACCACCCTTATTCATGTTTATGTCTCATCTAAAGTACATAACTGAAACAAAATAAAAAATTTTGGATCGCATTTTTTGATGTTGTTAAAACACTTTTTAACAACAAAAATGTTAAGTTAAAATTTGAAAATGACGCGTCGATGAGTGCATTACATAAAAAATAATCTAAGCAGTCATTTATTGAATGAACAATGTGAACATCATCCTAAATGTTTGAGCGTAAAAAAGGATTTTGAAAACTGAAAATCATTACTTCTGCGGAAGTCTATCTAAATGTAAATTCAACGGCTCCATAACATCCAGCTAACTGCCATTATAAATAGTCAAAAAATAAAAATAAAACGTCCCTTTGTTTTCTTTTAGCAGCAAGATTACAAGAAATATTATGTTTGGGACTTTACGTTTACAGTTTAGCTGTTTAACGTTTATTTTCAAAAAAGAATTTCGATTTTTATCTAAAACTCTATTATACTGATGTGCAAACAAAATACTCGATTTACCGTTGGCCTTCGCAACCGCAAAAAAGCGGACTGTGTAGAATCTACACGCTTGAAAAGTGCTTCATAAAAGAAAATAGAACAAACAGATATAAATTATTTAAATAATTTAATATCAATTATTTCAATAATTCTTAAAAAAGGTAGTAAGCATAGATTAGCACCTCGTCACTTGGACTTATTTGACTCGTACCTGGAATAGATACTGAGTACTACATCGGCTTCGAGTTTTCGAGTAGATATTCCTGTGTCGCTCGAGTCACGTCTCTTAATTCCGAACCATCTAATCGTAAAATAGCGTAACTTTGAACAGATTAGCTCAGTGCACCCCTATCCTTATCATGTTTTCTCTGTCGCATACCTGCGCTCATTAGATATCCCATTAGACTGAAATGAGAAATTTGCCCATGCGATGAGGATGAAAAATACTTTCGCTAAAATATGCCATTAGGCGCGTATTAATAGATCTTTGTTTTATTATAATGATATACGCTAGACTGGTTTTAAATTGTATTGCTAAAATCGAACAGTGATTGAAACACCCAACAGTATCATATATATCATACATAATGTCCATTCAGGTCAGGTATCATACAAAACGCTCGTCCCCTTAAATTGAAATGGGGTCGAAAAAAATTTCCATTCGTTCACATCTAAATAAAAATCAAACCAAACCAGCGCGAAAGCGAAGCGAAAGCTGACTTTGCGAACTCTGTGTTGCCGCGTCGCGGTTGCGATTGGTGTCATTGCTAAGTCATTGCAGCCACCGCCGCGCGGCTGACGCTTCCGTGTTGGTTTCTGACCGGATCTGACCCGACCCGCGCCCGCCCGCAGTGTGTATTGCGCGTTATGATTTCCTTCATAGTGTCTGAAACATGTATTTTTATGCGATCAAACATGAAAACTGGTTGGTGGTGAAAGAGAATTAGAAATAATAAAAAACTATTGTCTAAGAACCCTGGTATGAGGCCTCTGAAATTACAATGTTAAGCATGTCTAAAATTACTTACATGCTAATACTGTGTATTTTCACCATAATTGTATAACCTTTTCTCAAAATGTCATTATTTAAACCAAAGCAAACGTAAGGTCAAGCTAACATATTCCGAAAAGCGGACAGGATGGGTATAAAAAGCTTATCCGTAAAGGCCTGGTCTTATAAAATACAGGGTCTTGTTACGGCCGTAATAAAACGGAAGCAAGTCGCTAAAATTATATATTACCTGGTGTTAGGACATTTCAGCAAGAGTTCGTCTTGGTGGGTACCACCCCAGTGCCAGACATTCTGCTTCCAAGCAGTAATGTGCAAGCATTACTATTTCGGCTTAAAGAGCACTTTAACAAGTAAAATTACGGGGCGAAGGAGACTTATTCTACGTTTCGGGGTAAAGAGCGCAGTGCAGAGCCACGCAGAACTTTAAAACTCAAGTTTTGGTTGACACTGTAGCGTCTACAGCTGTTATGGTGTGACTATTAACATCAGGCACACGACTTCCATCTCATCATTTGCTGACATAAAAAAATATATTTATTAACTGTCGAAAAAAAGTAAGAGGTTCTCCAGTACTTACATTTTTTATATAGCCGTTGCCGGTGGTAGTAGTTTTTCAGCGAAACAGAAGTTAAACGGATGGTCAGCGATACAACACCTACGCGATTTGCCTGCTCCATCGCTTGTGAGATTATAAGATTACTTCTGCCCGCAACTTCGTTCGTGTGGAACTCGAGAACCGTGTTTTTTTTTGGATAAAAAGTAGCCTATGTCCTATTCACGGTCACTATCTATCTATGTTTTAAATTTCAGCCAAATCAGTTCAATGGTTGTCGAGTTATAGAGGAACAAACATCCAAACATACAATTTTTCGCATTTAAATTATTAGTGTGATTGGTGTGATAGTGTAATAGTGCGACTAGCTTTTGCCCGCAACTTTGATCACGTGCCTACACAAAAGTAATTTTATTCCGTCGCTTTTGACTACAAAGAGTGAGTACCTACTGGCAATCATAGGGCTTACACAAAGACTCGATGAACCGATGACATACTGAACCAGTAAGTTCGTAATATAAGATTATTCATCGTGGTATTCTTTGGGGGAGGCCTGGGCTCAGCAGTGGACGTCTACTAACTGATGTTATATCTCACAAATATTTCTAGCATTTATCACTTTGATTACCAAAAATATAAAATACAAAGTTTTTATGCAAATTTAACTATCTAAAAACGTAACAAAGAATTTTCTTATCAAGTTCCTTCGTTAGTAAGTTGGCCACTTCCCGCCCTTAATTAAATCAAACCACTGTTCACCAAAACACTAACCTGACGTTAAATGGATGTTTATCAAATCAATATCAAATCAAAATCTTTATTTAGTAAAAGGGTCTTAAACAACATTATAACATATAAAATATATAAAATTGACAAAAATATTGTGTGTTTTGTAAGTAAAACATGCTGTGGGAAAAGACCTTTGTGCCAGTGGTTGCATCGAGTTCCTCGCTCTAACTAAGTAGAGACTTGTACTTAGATGCGAGGGATCTCTGCTTTAGCTAATACGCAGGTAAATCACAATACACTTTATACCAGTAGTACCTACATAAATAAAGAATTTACGATTATTACGATTAACTAAAATCTGTTATTGTATTTTTTTTATTGGGCAATACATGGTACCTAGTCTTTTTTAAACTTTCGCGATCAGAACTCATAGTTTTTTATAATATTTGCGGGATTTTATCGCGTAATTACCTTTTTATTTCCCCGACGTTTCGGTTGTGTTGCAACAACCGTGGTCGCGGGCAGACACGTCAGAAACGTCGGAGAAATAAAAAGGTAATTACGCGATAAAATCCCGCAAATATTATAAAAAACATGGTACCTAATTACTACAATCAAGAAACAAAACAAAACTAAATAAATGAGATAGATTAAGTTAATTTGATATAGCCTGGGGTTTTTGTTTACTGTTTGAATCCGGCCCGGAGACGGCACGACGCCGGATCAATCAATCTCACTGTAAACAAGCTCTTAGACGTAATCGTAATCTTATTAAACTTTATGGTACTTATCATTGAGGCAGTCAAATTGCGAGGTCATCATTTGGATGGAACGTAGCACGTGTTCTCAAGTTTCGAAAGTGCTCATTTGAATTTGCCACTGGCAACCCTTCATAATGGTGACCTCATGAATCAAAACAAATCAAAATCAATTTATTTCAGATTAATGTTCTAAATTTAAAACATAAACATCAGTAAATTAATGAAATAATACTTTGTTAATCTGCGACAACCAATCTATGTTGATCTCCTTCTAAAATTGTCCACTAAGACAGTTTGTCTTATTAGACAGTTTGAGATGGAGAATGGAGATTGGTCGGTTCAAAGAGTTATGTGATCAACCCGCAGTAACAACGTAGCCAGCTGTCACAAGAGCTTCAATCTTGTAGTAACCGCTGGTTAACGTTTTGGTGAAAGCCAAACTTATTGGCAATGTTATTTTTGTCTCGCTTCCGGATCTTCGTAATTAACTCAGTCCAATATTTTTAAACTCGTTAACTTTAAAAATCATGATTTAGTATCTTTTGTTTGAATATTTACAGCTATTTTTTTATTTGGTTTCAAAAAATGTTAAATTTTAATCTCATATATTATTAGTAGAATACAGTAGTAGTAGTAGTTATTAGCACAGCTAACTACTACTAGATACGCGAAGAGAATACGCAGACGACAGATCATGGAATTAGATGGAACATGATTACTGAACAAATGGAAAAATGTTCACTGGAGCAAATCTTTTACAAGCCAGACTGCCTACACCAAACCTGCTCATAGTCTGAAGACTGATCGCAGATGAACACAGAAAAAAAATATATATATTATTAGTAGAATGCAAAGGTAGAATGCTATTTGCATCTAAACTCATGATTGTAATGCTCGACTTCATACATAATCAAATTATTATTTGACAACGTGTGTAGTACACTAAACTACGCCAGCTGACAGACAAAAGACGACTGATGACTTTGACAGTTTAGTATTGTACCATAGACAAGGGGAATAATTATATTGTCTTTGGCTATCTTGTCAAAACGACATGGGTCTTCCCATTTTAATTATTTTTCTCGTGTTATTTTAAGTTTTATTGCGTAAATTTGGTGGCAGTTTATCCAATTTAATTTGTTTACTTAGCACAAGTTTAGGTAATTGAAATGGAGGGGTGATGTTGGTTGGTAATTTAGTCAAAGACTTTCCAAGATAATTTTGAAAGAAAAGTCATCGTTTCTTTCCAAACTTCGTTTGTTTACGTTGCTAAGCGACAATCAAAATATTACACTTGACATTGGTAAAATTGTGGCAAACTAGCCACAGAGGCCATAAAAGAAAAGAAGAAGAAGGGAATAATAAAGGTCTAAATTTTCAAAAACGATTGCCGATAGTTTGACGAAAGGCACAAATGAACTACCAATACGCTGGCTGATAAGTTTTACAAAGGAAATGATAAACATAAACGAGGTATTCCTCGAGGCGCACCTAGCTGGAGCGCACCAAGACGAAGCGCACCTAAGTACTTCCACATAGCGCAGCCGCTTAGGTGCTCTTCATTCGGTAAGTATAAACTACCGAATACGTTTGTTGATAAGTTTGACAAAAGCTGAATGTAAGAATACGACGCGTTGATAAGTTTGAAAAAGGAACACACATGAACAGCTACTGAATAATGTTGATTTTGACAAAGGAATATGTAAATATATGCGAGAAATATATTATCTGGTATTCGCTGGCTGATAAGTTTGACAAAGAGACTTGTACATTGAACTATTAATGGTACTTGGTAAGTTTACAATTAGGTATTATAACTTTAGGAACTTAAGTTTAAACATAGATAAATAAAATATACTTTATTGTACAACTTAAAAATATGTTTTACTAAGCGAATTTAATGCTTGATAGCAGTTTACCTCTGTGTTGCGAAGATACATTTAAATGTAGGTAGTACATAAAGATTGATTATTGGGTAAATTAACAACAAGGTACCTAAATTTAAAACATAAATAATAATGTTGGACAATAATAATGCTGGACAATCCATACAGCATCATCTAACCCCAAAGTAAGCTGCTGTTAAACAGAGCTGTATTATGGGTACTAGATGACTGATATATATTTAATACAATACAATACATAGATAGATATTTTTTATTATATATAGAAAATACCCATATAAATATATAAGTAAGTAAATGTATACTCTCAGGAACCTACCGTTAAGCCTTCGAGATGGGGAACTTTAAAAGTTTTCAAGTAAGGCCGAACTTGTTGAAGCTTTGAGGTATTTGAGATATTACTCGTGTGAGTTTGTATCTCGTTTTGTAGAAACTTTTCGGATTAATAAGAAACAGGAAAATCTACTACGAAAAAACACTGAGTTGTGGCTCCAATGGTGAAGTGGTGACATACTCTTCTGAAAATTTTCAAGAAAACGAGCACATTGAATTTCTTATATATAAAAATGAATCGCAAAATGTGTTGGTAAGCGCATAACTCAACAACGCCTGGACCAATTTGGCCAAATCTTTTTTTAAAATGTTCGTTGAAGTTCAAGGATGGTTTTTACGGCGAGAAAAATTAGAATTATTGCTGGAAAAACCCTAAAAATAGCCCTTTTCTTTTTCCCATACAAATGATTTGTAACTAAAACGTAGTCAATTTGAGCTTTATTGCTATGGTATAAAGTACATATTAAATTACAAGCACTCACTGTTGTCTAAGCAATGTAGGTGTGTTCCTAATGTCAAAGATCATATCTATCAAAACAATGTGCGTGTGTGCGTTGGAGCACAGAATACATAGTTGGAGGAGTTTAATGTCGCGTTCCGAAACTCGCGTTTGCTATATTCTGAAATGCCAAAATATTATACCTGGAATCAATCCTCAAGGAAATTTATACGACGGAAACAAGGAAAACCAGTTCCAGGATATACAGATGTATATTCCACCGATGCGATTGGCCGGATTTATTCAGTACATCCAAGCAATGATGAATGAAACTTGAAAATCTTATGAAAGTAACAAATGATGAAACAAGAGGGATTTACTTCTTAGATGCACCTGGTGGTACAGGAAAAACTTTTTTGATTTCATTAATATTAGCAACAATTCGCTCACAAAATAAAATTGCACTTGCACTCGCTTCGTCGGGAATCGCAGCAACTTTGCTTTAAGGTGGTCGAACAGCCCATTCAGCACTAAAATTGCCATTAAATATGCAAAGCAATGAAACTCCAACCTGTAACGTTTCGAAGAACTCAGCAATGGAAAAGGTTTTGCAGCAATGTAAATTGATTGTTTGGGATGAATGAACGATGGCAAATAAAAAATCTTTGGAGGCTTTAGACAGAACCTTAAAAGATCTACGGAGCAATAATAACCGATTTGGTGGTGCAATGATTTTATTAGCAGGAGATTTTCGTCAAACATTGCCAGTGATTCCACGATCAACGCCAGCGGATGAACTCAATGCATGTCTAAAGTCCTCCAATTAGTGGAAACATGTCAAAGTACTTCATTTAAGCAAGAATATGCGTGACGAGTTGCAAAATGACCAATCTGGAAACATATTCTCTAAACAACTCATTGACATTAGTAATGGCAAATTACCAATAGACATGTTGACTGGCTGCATTAACTTTCCTCAAAGTTTTTGTCAGTTAACTCAATCAAAAGATGAACTTATTCAGAAGGTGTTTCCAGATGTTTCTCAAAATTACAGAAACCATGATTGGTTGAGCGAACGAGCTATACTGGCTGCAAAAAACATAGATGTAAATGAATTAAATTTAAAAATTCAAGAACAAATTACAGGCGAATTGAGGATATATAAATCAGTTGATTCGGCTACTAATCAAGATGATGTAGTCAACTATCCACCGGAATTTTTAAACTCGCTGGATTTGCCAGGATTGCCACCTCACAATCTTCAATTAAAGGTTGGATCGGTGGTTATAATGTTACGAAATATCAACCAACCGCGTCTTTGAAACAGTACACGGTTAGCGATAAAAAAATTACTAAACAATGTGATAGAAGCAACTATACTGAAAGGAAAGTATAAAGGAGAAGAAGTTCTCATACCGCGCATCACAATGATTCCGACTGATGTGCCATTTGAGTTTAAACAACTAAAGTTTCCAGTGCGGCTTGCTTTTGCTATGACTATAAACAAGTCCCAGGGGCAATCATTAAGTGTTTGTGGTATTAATCTAGAAAACCAATGTTTCGCACATGGACAATTGTATGTTGCCTGTTCCCGTGTTGGAAAACCATCAGATTTGTTTATCTATGCGCCAGGTAATCAAACAAAAAACATCGTATACCACAAAGCACTACAATGATAATAATAATAATTATGATTCACATGATTAACAATAAAGCGATTACTTACTTTTAAATCATTATATATGTTTTATTTAATTATTTTTTATTCACAACGCCCTATCACCAGGGTGACGGTTCTGTTCAGGAGAATTTTTTAAAATACGTAGGCACAAAAACTGCCACATTACAAATCTTTTTGACAGGACGAAGTCTGTCGGGTCAGCTAGTATTTAATACAATACAATACATAGATAGATATTTTTTATTATATATAGAAAATACCCATATAAATATATAAGTAAGTAAATGTATACTCTCAGGAACCTACCGTTAAGCCTTCGAGATGGGGAACTTTAAAAGTTTTCAAGTAAGGCCGAACTTGTTGAAGCTTTGAGGTATTTGAGATATTACTCGTGTGAGTTTGTATCTCGTTTTGTAGAAACTTTTCGGATTAATAAGAAACAGGAAAATCTACTACGAAAAAACACTGAGTTGTGGCTCCAATGGTGAAGTGGTGACATACTCTTCTGAAAATTTTCAAGAAAACGAGCACATTGAATTTTATTCTCGTTAAAAAAGCGTATTACTCTGTAAGTGAGTTTTTGAATGATCGTATTATTATTGACCTTAGTTTAACGATATAATATCTTTTAACATTGGTTTCTTTAATTTTGCTGGTTGACATTTTTATAGACACTTTTATTGATTGTAGCAACTTATATTGATTTTATTATTCGTTATTATATTATTTGTTATTTATTTTTAACATTAATAATGTTTGTATGTTTGTATGCCCAAGAGGCGGAAGAGGGAGGAATCTAGAGTTTTTATATAAGTACCTAGGTTCACAAACAAAATAAATGAAATGAAATGAAACATCTAAGACTTTTAAGAAGCATAAACAACAACTCAGATGGCAAAACTACTCAAGTATTGACCAATAGTACATGAGGTGCATTCCACTTTCATTCCACGCTTTCATTCGACTGTTTTTTTTTTGTTTCGCCGTTCATAGCATTTTAGACTAACATATTGGAAACTTAATCACTGTTTATTCTGATAATTGGAGCGATCAGCACAATCTGCGTTTGATCGTATTGGATTAAAGGGGAGGGGATGATGACAAGTTAGGTAAGTGTAAAAAACTATTAATAAAATTAGGATTTTATGTAGGGTTTTTTTTTTCATTTTATTTTTTTATTCTTTTCATCCGACAGCTTTGAAATTCCTATTTCATATGGAAATGTATTCCACATTGAACCGACGTCAAAATTGATGATGATGTGGAATGCCATTTATCGTGGCAATAAATAGTAGTGTTTATGAAATTTTAGTGTTCTCAATCACGAAGACATCTGCACGCCATCGCTTACATTAGTGCTAAGTTTTGTGCTAGATACTTCTACAGATTTACTGAATGACCTAAAATAAAATGCATTATGTTTATATTTATTTCAGTAATAAATAAATAAATAATGCAGGACAATCCACACAGCATCTAGCCCCAAGCTAAGCAGAGCTTGTGTTATTGGTACTAGAGGACTGATATACATAATATCAATATAATACGAGCACATAGTCGTACAAACATTTATTCCAAGGCGGGTAACGAACCCGCAACCTCCTTCGTCGAAGGCGGACCTTCGCCCGCCGCGCCACATCGGTCCTTATAAATAGCATAGTATTGTTTGAGTCCCACGGAGCCGACGTTTGTCTAAAATATATTATTCTTATTTACATAGTAGTCTATTCATTTATGCAAAAAAAATTAGGTTAACTTTACTACTCCCTAACAGGAAAGAGTAAAGTGACGAATCTCTGCTACCATTGTTGAGATGAACAGCAAGTAGTCCGCGCTCTTACTGTGTTTGGTCACACATTTAGACAAATGCCATGTGACTGTGAGATACACTTAACTAAGTCAAGCTTTAAGTGGACCGCTTTAAAAACTCGGTTCCATTCCAGGTTTGGCTAACTAGAACTGAGTTACCCTTGGTTATGGCGCAAATAGTTGTTTCAGTATCCATTACCGATGTTGCCAGCATCGTTTATTTTAGCTAGATGTAGCAAACCATTCAAAATAGTATGAAGTAAGTTCGTATGCGTTTGTGGCCAACTCTGGTGACGGAGTTAATAGGAAGGACTGCGCTATGACATAAAAACTTTGAAAAAGCCGAGACCGACGGCTTGATGTGCCCTCCATAGAACGGGAGTACTATAAAACCCAGACCCAGAGAATATTTCTACTTTTAATATAAATTTTTTGAGTGACTTGCAGGCTTCGATCACTACGATCATTTCGAAGCGAACGAAAAACGAAACTCACATTTTCAAAAATGTCTGTCCAATAAATATTTTTAGAATAAATTATTTGTAACCTGCTATAATTTTTATTTTTTGGCGACTTCAACTCATAACTCATGAGTCAGTTTGAGCGAGAGAGAGAGAGGTCATCATGATGATGTCAAACCGTGCAAACGGAAACACTAAACACTAATTCTCCGACAAATCTGTCCAAAATTGGTAACGCCAGTTGGCAAGTGCCCATTACGCGGACGGTCGAGGCTAATCGAATAATGCACTGGCTAACCGCTGTACAAATTTTGTGCTTTAATGAAATTGTGGACTTCCCGTGGTCTGTGTTGATTAAAACAGAGCACGTTTTAAATGCTTTTAGTCACGACATACCTGGTCTAGTTGTATTAAACTGTTGCGTTATTGATAAATACTTTCACCTGGCCCCTATTCAATAAACAAGTCCACAAAGGAGTGGTTTCACGTAGTATGGAGCCGGGCCTTGATCTTTTGTAGGGGTAGATAATCATTAAAGAAACCATTTATCACTGTGTATTTATTTTATTTTGACTTATTTCATAATCTAAAGTAAGTTTATTTTTGTGAAGGAGCAACACAATGCAAAACAACATGGCGGGTTTAACGAACAACTGGGTTGTTAGGTACTGTCAAAGTCAAAATGCGTCACGATCATTGGCTGATCAGCTGTCATTGCGGACCTCTAGTGTTCCCGTTTTAGGAAATTCAACACAACAAACCTTTTTCCTATAGAACTTTGTTTGTCTACTTAAAAATAAAATTGTTTGTTACTGTTAGTCTTATATTTTTTTAAAATTTTTATGGTGTTACAAAGACCTAGGCCACTATGAAATTGGTCCCTTGTACAAAAGTGTCAATTTTGTAAATTTTCGTACGAATTTACGACAAGTGCTGTTTATAAAACCTATAAATATATCAAAAACCTACAAGTATATGTAACAGTTCTTAGAATACTTATTCTAAACTAACTTCTTCTTCTTTTATTTATGTCATTTGTGGCTGAGGTTGCTACAAGTTGGCAATAAACTAACTTTATAGATGCGCGCACGCAGGTCTGCCAACGTCAATTTATCATGAACTGTCAATGTCAAATGACTGCGCAAGGATTGGGCCACGTGTCGTCGTGGTGCGAAAGCGAATGACGCAGCACTGAATTGCTTTTTACAATTTATTAATTTAACGTAATTACCTGAAATTCTGTCTGTGCCTTAGCAAACCCCAAAATTGGGTGAGTGTTGCATAGTGTGTATATAATTATCCGTAGTTTTAGTACCTACTCGTAACTGTTTGGTAAGTTCATTACACTACTGAATATTGTAACGGACAAATTACCTACTCAACTGTTTTATGAATTGTATTGTGTTATTAATTATTTAATGATGCTTAACGAATAACGCTTGAACACAATCATGGTTCGGGCTACACTCGCAAATCTTCATCATTCACCAGCTTTACCTCGATACTACAAATCAAAAGCCTCATTAGTTTTATTATGCTTTATTACTCAATCAATTGTCCTGCTATACCTTCTTCTATTTATTTTAATGTCTAGTTTTAGTTTGTACCTACCATTGTTTGCCTGCCTCATCATTGATCACTATTTTCTGCTAGTAGCCATTGCGCTTTCGCTTTGAAACATGATGTCGCAGTCAAACATGGAACCCGGACTTTTACTGATATGTCTGGATGGGGGGTTCCAGGGTTCCTTCCTTCGACCTGCATCTACCTCGAGCTGAGCTGCTAGCCGATTTTAACACCTGCACTCCTCCGCCCGGGTGAAGACACACCGACTGGTCTACCCTTGAACTCATCGGTGTGGCGGGGTGACTGACCGAACTACTTACCTGAGGACCTGAAGTATTCGTGGCTGCCTATTCCGATAAACCAGACTCTGGACCCCGTCATCTTCCACCCTCTTTTGTCAAGGCCAGTGGCATACTTTTATTAGGTTTTGCAACGTATTCGGAACCGAGTAGAACCCGGACCCTTACCTGTTATTCTTCTACTTTAGCTAAATATGTTTTTAATTTCTTAAAATACCTACCTACCTAGCTTAATTAAAATCTTTTGTTAACCTTTTAGTAATCGTTTCATTTTTCATCCACCTAGGTAGATACTTACATACCTACACTCTAGGTGGAAATAACTAAAAGTGTTACATTGGCGCCCAATAAAGGAGGTTAATTTCGTGTCCGAATAACGTTGCTTAACTTTTTCGCATTAAGTAGTTTTCTTTGGTGTTGGCTTAAAAAAAAAAAAAAAAAAAAAACTTATATTTAAGACTGATTTTGTGCTAAATCGACTTATATGTAGAACTTGTTCCTGTTTTTTTTCTTTCTAATATAATAAACTTTTATGTGAACCAATCTTAATCTGTAGTAATTCGTAATAAAGTTTCACGTTAAAATGTACTACATATAAGTCGAAATCTAATTTTTAAGTTGTCGGTGGTGTGTAGTTCTGCTTTAAATCAAATTGTAGATTTTTATATTATTGTTTTTCTCAATTGGCAACACACACTCAATATGGCGTATGCTATAAAATACTTGTCACTTCAAAAAGCTGAACTTGAGTATGAAGTTGAGCTCCGCGGTGGTGTAGCAGGATCGGTTCAAGAATTGCGCAAACAGATTGTTAAACTGGCGCAACAGTTGCCATCTGAAGACATTCTTGAATCGCATCTTGACCCAGATGATGATCTATTAGGTATACAGGAATGTCTTGTTAAATCTCATAGTAATTTGTCGGCTCTTAGACAAAAATTTGATAAAAATTTGTTTGCTCGCGCTGAAACTTTGCTACATCATGTCCATCACAGACTTAATAGAATTAGTAGTTCATCAGAGGTGGCAGATGGATACAAAAATTGTGCCATTAACTTTGAGTCCCAGTATAAAGAGCTGTCAGCATTACGACCACATTCGCTTCAGGCTAAGCCTGCCACTACTATCGCCACTGGTACCACTACTACTGCTACTGGTACTACTACTGAGTCTATTTCCACTGCCGTGTCGGTTACTTGTGAGCGCAATCTTAGTTCAGACATTAGTAAACTTAAGTTTTCTGGTAAAACATGCGTGCGCTCGTTTATTTTAAAAACTGAGGAATTTGTTCTATCACGAGGAATATCATACGACAAAATACTATCATTGGCTTTTGAGATATTCACTGATGATGCCCTACATTGGTATCGCTGCAACAAAGATAAGGTCCAATCTTGGAATGATTTGTGTGAGCTACTTAAAGAAGATTTCTGTAGTAGTGATTATGACTATAGGCTCTCTGCAGAAATTCGCTCTCGTACACAGGGTGAAAGCGAAAACATCACAATTTACCTTGCTATCATGCATGGTATGTTTTCTCGCTTGAACAAACCCTTTTCGGAAGATGAGAAATTAGAAATTTTGTTGCATAACATCCGCCCTTGCTATGCTAGTACACTGTCTGCCTCACCGGAAGTTAAAACCGTGGATATGCTTAAATCTATTTGCCGTAATTATGAAAACATACAGGCGCGATTCTCTCAGTTTCATGAGCCACCTAAGGTGTCAAGCAGCACTATCGCGCCGGAGTTCGCATATAAACCTAGCGGCAGTAGCACCTCTAATACCACAAATAATAAATTTAACAATTATAGGAGAAACTTTTACCACTCTAATAATTACAATAAAACAAACTCGGGTAATACAAATGAACATCAACAAAAGGACGTTGCAGCTCTTGCCACTACTGTTTCTTCTAGAACCGTTTTTTGTCCAAGATGCCGGACTGATGATCATTCCTTAAGAAACTGCAAACAAGAGCGGTTCCCAATATGTTTCAGATGCGGGAAAAAGGGTGTTAAATTGCCTGAATGTCCCGATTGTAAAACTCCCTCTGCTGATACTGATAAAAAAAACTGAATAAGTCGGGTTGGATGGATAGTGTTACCGAATCTACTCATAAAAATAAAAACTTTAATCTAACTGAATGGAAAAATTGGTTAAGTTTTATATCAACATTTTTCACTTACAACGCTGTCTCTTCAATCCGTGATGATTCTTCTAACATTGATAAGTCTCGACCTTATGTTCAAGTTAACATAAATGATAAACCAATTATTGGTCTTCTCGATTCTGGTTCCTCTACAACTATTCTAGGTAACGGGAGCCATGAACATTTACTAAAGTCTGGCTTTCAACTAAAGGCATGTGATGTCCTTTTTATCGCGGCAGGTGGTGACAAACTCAGCGCTATCGGAGTTCTACACATACCCATTAGTTTTATAGATCAAATCCACACACTTAAGGTGTATGTTGTTCCTAAAGTAAAGCATGCTCTTATCTTAGGTATGGACTTCTGGAGACTTTTTGGTCTATTCCCTAAATATATAGATCGCATTGCTTTTTACAAAGATTCTGACGCAATACTCACGGCTGATCTTGAAAACCGTAAATCTCAAAGCCAAAATTTATGTGCGTATGAGCACTTAACTGATGTACAAAAAACTACCGCTGACCGCATAATAACACAATTTTACGATATCTCTTATGAATTGCGTGGTCTAGGTCGCACTCATTTGATCACACATCCGATTGATACTGGGGATGCTGCCCCCATTCGTCAACGGTACTACAGAATGTCGCCTGAAAAACAACGCATCTTAGTAGAACAGTTAGACGAAATGCTAAAGGAGGATGTTGTTGAGCCGTGCGAAAGTCCGTGGTCATCGCCGGTTCTTTTAACGCCGAAAAAGAACGGGGAGTTTCGCTTCTGCTTAGATAGTAGGAAACTCAATGCAGTTACAAAAAAAGATGCATATAGTCTACCCTACATATCTGAGATTCTTGATAATCTACGTGACGCAAGATATCTCTCAAGCTTGGATCTCTCCAAAAGTTTTTGGCAAATATTAATTCGACAGGAAGATAGGCAAAAGACAGCGTTTTATATTCCATCACGCGGTACTTTTCAGTTTAAATCCATGCCTTTTGGTCTTACAAACGCTCCTGCTACTCAACAAAGGTTAGTAGATGCCTTATTTTATGGACCTGAATTTGAACATAGGGTTTTCGTCTTCATCGATGACGTCATTATTGTGTCTAATAATTTTGAGCAGCACTTGTCTCTACTCACACGTGTGCTTGAAAAACTAAAGACAGCTAATCTCACTGTCAATTTTCAAAAAAGTCAATTCTTCAGAAGCCAATTAAAATATCTGGGTTATATCGTAGACTCTAATGGCCTGCATGCCGATCCTGAAAAAGTAGAGTCTATTGCGAACTATCCAACGCCTACTAACCGCAAGGAAGTCAGGCGATTTCTAGGAACTGCTTCTTGGTATCGTAGGTTTATTCCCAATTTTAGTTCCTTGGCTACTCCATTAAACAAGCTGACTTCTCAAAAAAAAAATGCTCCCCCTTTTGCGTGGTCTCTTGAAGCTGATGACGCATTCCATAAACTAAAGTCTCATCTTCTGTCTGCCCCTATTCTTTCCTGTCCTGATTACTCCAAACCTTTTGAAGTACACACCGATGCAAGTGACTATGGTATCGGTGCTGTACTCACTCAAACCCTAGACGAAGAGGAAAGAGTTATTGCTTACATGAGCAAATCACTTACACAGCAAGAACGTAACTACAGCGCTACAGAGCGCGAGGCGTTAGCCGTTTTATCTGCAATAGAACATTGGCGTTGTTATTTAGAAAATGGCCTTACGTTCACTGTGTTTACTGACCACTCGTCGCTCAAATGGTTTCTTAACATTAATAACCCAACAGGAAGATTAGCCAGATGGGGTGTACGTCTTTCAGCTTATAATTTCGAAATAAAACACAGGAAGGGTTCTGAAAATGTAGTCCCAGACAGTTTGTCTCGTGCTGTTCCTGTTGCAGCTATTGATGCACCACTTAATACATCTGTCATTCAAACAAAAGACCCTTGGTTTCTTAACATACTGAATGGCTGTAAATTGTCACCTACTTCGTTTTTAAACTATCAAGTTAAGAATGGCAAATTATATCGCTTCATGAAATCAATTAACCCTCTTACTAGAGAATTTGAGTGGAAAGAGGTTGTGCCACTAGAATTCCGTCAGAATATAATTTCCCAGAACCACTCCGAACCAACTTCGGGTCATCTAGGCATATTTAAAACTCACAAACGCATCAGTTTAAAATATTTCTGGCCAAACATGCACCGAGATGTGACTAACTTCATAACAAGTTGTGACACATGCCTGTCACATAAACACCCTAACCATTCTACTCTTGGTACTATGGGCAGACCTAAAGACTGCAGCCGCCCATTTCAGATGATCAGTATAGATCTAGTCGGACCTTTACCCGTTACTAGAAAACAAAATACCTTCTTGCTAGTTATAACTTGCTGTTTCTCTAAATATTGCTTAATATATCCCATTCGACGAGCTACAGCCGACATTATTACTCGTATCCTCGAAGAAAACGTTTTTCTTATACATGGTGTGCCAAGCACAATTTTGATGGATAATGGAAGGCAGTTCACTAGCAATATTATGCGTAACTTACTAGCATTTTACAATATTCCTAATGTCTTTTATACTCCTTTGTATACTCCCCAAGTAAATACTGTGGAGCGCTATAATAAAACAATAATAACAGCTGTTTCTACTTTTATTAACAATGATCATCGAACATGGGATAATAACATTCCCAAAATTCAGTTTGCTTTAAATAGCGCGGTTAATGAAGTAACTGGCTTCACACCGTCATTTTTGGTTTTTGGGCGAGAACTTGTAAGTTGCGGGTCACACTATGTCGATCCAGATTTAGAAAGTGATATTGTGTTTACTCCTCGTGATAGCTATGCCGAAAACTTAGGAACACTTCGAAGTATATTTGATAAAGTTCAACTTGCTTTAATTAAAGCCCACTCTCGTAATAGTACTAACTACAACCTGCGCCGTAAGAATGTGGAATTTAATGTAGGAGACGTCGTATGGAAGCGTACCTTCTATCAAAGCGACAAAGATAGTAGGTTTTGTAAAAAGCTAGCTCCTAAATACATTAAATGTCTTATAATTAAAAAATACTCTAAACTTGTCTATGAGCTCGAAGATATGGCAGGTCACAACTTAGGGAAGTGGCATGTCAAAGACTTTAAGCTTACCTAGTTTCCGTTAGTATTTTACACTTAGTGGATTTTACCTAGGTAAAATCCTAATCTTAAAAGGGGGGTATGTAACAGTTCTTAGAATACTTATTCTAAACTAACTTCTTCTTCTTTTATTTATGTCATTTGTGGCTGAGGTTGCTACAAGTTGGCAATAAACTAACTTTATAGATGCGCGCACGCAGGTCTGCCAACGTCAATTTATCATGAACTGTCAATGTCAAATGACTGCGCAAGGATTGGGCCACGTGTCGTCGTGGTGCGAAAGCGAATGACGCAGCACTGAATTGCTTTTTACAATTTATTAATTTAACGTAATTACCTGAAATTCTGTCTGTGCCTTAGCAAACCCCAAAATTGGGTGAGTGTTGCATAGTGTGTATATAATTATCCGTAGTTTTAGTACCTACTCGTAACTGTTTGGTAAGTTCATTACACTACTGAATATTGTAACGGACAAATTACCTACTCAACTGTTTTATGAATTGTATTGTGTTATTAATTATTTAATGATGCTTAACGAATAACGCTTGAACACAATCATGGTTCGGGCTACACTCGCAAATCTTCATCATTCACCAGCTTTACCTCGATACTACAAATCAAAAGCCTCATTAGTTTTATTATGCTTTATTACTCAATCAATTGTCCTGCTATACCTTCTTCTATTTATTTTAATGTCTAGTTTTAGTTTGTACCTACCATTGTTTGCCTGCCTCATCATTGATCACTATTTTCTGCTAGTAGCCATTGCGCTTTCGCTTTGAAACATGATGTCGCAGTCAAACATGGAACCCGGACTTTTACTGATATGTCTGGATGGGGGGTTCCAGGGTTCCTTCCTTCGACCTGCATCTACCTCGAGCTGAGCTGCTAGCCGATTTTAACACCTGCACTCCTCCGCCCGGGTGAAGACACACCGACTGGTCTACCCTTGAACTCATCGGTGTGGCGGGGTGACTGACCGAACTACTTACCTGAGGACCTGAAGTATTCGTGGCTGCCTATTCCGATAAACCAGACTCTGGACCCCGTCATCTTCCACCCTCTTTTGTCAAGGCCAGTGGCATACTTTTATTAGGTTTTGCAACGTATTCGGAACCGAGTAGAACCCGGACCCTTACCTGTTATTCTTCTACTTTAGCTAAATATGTTTTTAATTTCTTAAAATACCTACCTACCTAGCTTAATTAAAATCTTTTGTTAACCTTTTAGTAATCGTTTCATTTTTCATCCACCTAGGTAGATACTTACATACCTACACTCTAGGTGGAAATAACTAAAAGTGTTACATATATTTCTTACAATTGTAGCGCCCAAAAATAAAGATCACATAATAATTGTAAAAAACGTAATATAGTAGAAAATTACATTTAATTGTATTTTACAATTTGTAATGTTTATGAATAGGGGCCTGGTGGTAAGACTTCTCAGCTAGAGTCTGTGGTCATGAGTCATGATACAAATATAGATCAGGTTTCCCGCGCCCCGCAGAAGTATAGTATACACATTCAGTCGTCTCTAGTATTTGTCCGCGTGTACACTTGTAATATCTTTACATCACTATCACTACATAGTATAAAACAAAGTCACTTCCCCTGTCTTCCCCTATGTATGCTTAGATCTTTAAATATATACAACGGATTTTGATGCATCATCATCATCATCATGACAGCCTTCTAATGTTCCCACTACTGGGACACTGGCCTACTCTCAGGCGAGAGTGATTGGGTCTTAATCCACTACGCGGACCCAATACGGATTGGTGGATGGCACATGTGTTTCGAATTTTTAGTTCTTAGACATGCCGGTTTCCTCACGATGTTTTCCTTCACCGTATGAGAGCACTGGCATTGCGCACATAATTTTTTCAAACAGAAAAATCCATTAGTACACGACCGGGTTTGAACCCACGAACTTAGGATCGGAAGGCGGGGTCACTACTAGATCACCGGATTTTGATGCGTTTTTTTTAATAGACTAGCTGACCCGACAGACTTCGTCCTGTCAAAAAGATTTGTAATGTGGCAGTTTTTGTGCCTACGTATTTTAAAAAATTCTCCTGAACAGAACCGTCACCCTGGTGATAGGGCGTTGTGAATAAAAAATAATTAAATAAAACATATATAATGATTTAAAAGTAAGTAATCGCTTTATTGTTAATCATGTGAATCATAATTATTATTATTATCATTGTAGTGCTTTGTGGTATACGATGTTTTTTGTTTGATTACCTGGCGCATAGATAAACAAATCTGATGGTTTTCCAACACGGGAACAGGCAACATACAATTGTCCATGTGCGAAACATTGGTTTTCTAGATTAATACCACAAACACTTAATGATTGCCCCTGGGACTTGTTTATAGTCATAGCAAAAGCAAGCCGCACTGGAAACTTTAGTTGTTTAAACTCAAATGGCACATCAGTCGGAATCATTGTGATGCGCGGTATGAGAACTTCTTCTCCTTTATACTTTCCTTTCAGTATAGTTGCTTCTATCACATTGTTTAGTAATTTTTTTATCGCTAACCGTGTACTGTTTCAAAGACGCGGTTGGTTGATATTTCGTAACATTATAACCACCGATCCAACCTTTAATTGAAGATTGTGAGGTGGCAATCCTGGCAAATCCAGCGAGTTTAAAAATTCCGGTGGATAGTTGACTACATCATCTTGATTAGTAGCCGAATCAACTGATTTATATATCCTCAATTCGCCTGTAATTTGTTCTTGAATTTTTAAATTTAATTCATTTACATCTATGTTTTTTGCAGCCAGTATAGCTCGTTCGCTCAACCAATCATGGTTTCTGTAATTTTGAGAAACATCTGGAAACACCTTCTGAATAAGTTCATCTTTTGATTGAGTTAACTGACAAAAACTTTGAGGAAAGTTAATGCAGCCAGTCAACATGTCTATTGGTAATTTGCCATTACTAATGTCAATGAGTTGTTTAGAGAATATGTTTCCAGATTGGTCATTTTGCAACTCGTCACGCATATTCTTGCTTAAATGAAGTACTTTGACATGTTTCCACTAATTGGAGGACTTTAGACATGCATTGAGTTCATCCGCTGGCGTTGATCGTGGAATCACTGGCAATGTTTGACGAAAATCTCCTGCTAATAAAATCATTGCACCACCAAATCGGTTATTATTGCTCCGTAGATCTTTTAAGGTTCTGTCTAAAGCCTCCAAAGATTTTTTATTTGCCATCGTTCATTCATCCCAAACAATCAATTTACATTGCTGCAAAACCTTTTCCATTGCTGAGTTCTTCGAAACGTTACAGGTTGGAGTTTCATTGCTTTGCATATTTAATGGCAATTTTAGTGCTGAATGGGCTGTTCGACCACCTTAAAGCAAAGTTGCTGCGATTCCCGACGAAGCGAGTGCAAGTGCAATTTTATTTTGTGAGCGAATTGTTGCTAATATTAATGAAATCAAAAAAGTTTTTCCTGTACCACCAGGTGCATCTAAGAAGTAAATCCCTCTTGTTTCATCATTTGTTACTTTCATAAGATTTTCAAGTTTCATTCATCATTGCTTGGATGTACTGAATAAATCCGGCCAATCGCATCGGTGGAATATACATCTGTATATCCTGGAACTGGTTTTCCTTGTTTCCGTCGTATAAATTTCCTTGAGGATTGATTCCAGGTATAATATTTTGGCATTTCAGAATATAGCAAACGCGAGTTTCGGAACGCGACATTAAACTCCTCCAACTATGTATTCTGTGCTCCAACGCACACACGCACATTGTTTTGATAGATATGATCTTTGACATTAGGAACACACCTACATTGCTTAGACAACAGTGAGTGCTTGTAATTTAATATGTACTTTATACCATAGCAATAAAGCTCAAATTGACTACGTTTTAGTTACAAATCATTTGTATGGGAAAAAGAAAAGGGCTATTTTTAGGGTTTTTCCAGCAATAATTCTAATTTTTCTCGCCGTAAAAACCATCCTTGAACTTCAACGAACATTTTAAAAAAAGATTTGGCCAAATTGGTCCAGGCGTTGTTGAGTTATGCGCTTACCAACACATTTTGCGATTCATTTTTATATATAAGAAAGATAGAGTGATTCAAGTAGAAGGTTTATAGCACCCGTGCGAAGCCAGGGTGGGTCTGCTTGTAGTATATAATGAAGTGGCTCCCAGCTTTCTGTCTCATTGCATGTATGTATGTACGCTTATATGTTTTAAACAACGCCTTGTTTGTGTCTACAAGCGTAGAAGGTCTACGAGCGTTTAGGGTCTACGAGCGTAGACTGTCAAAAATGACGAGAGGTCTAGTACCATTGCTTTTTCATTTTAATTTCCTAGTAATTTAGTCGTTAGTTGGTACAGTTAGTCATTAGCGCTTTTCAGTGCTCGTTCCCACGTCGTTCATTCATGGTTATTTTGACTTTGACGGTTGAACGCATTTAGGTGAAATTTAAATACTTAATTATAAGCAAGCAAAACCGCAAACAGAAACTAGTTATTAATATTCCAGACACCTTAAAAGTAATTACAGCGTATAACAAAGGTAATTAATCATTAAAACAATAAAATGCCGTCATTCACCCGCCATGTGTTCGCATTATTCATTTAATTCAGAGCTTGCTCGTGCTGATTCAAGTTATTGCAAAATTATGCTAATTATGACGACAGATAAAGCGATTACAATTCCAAAGTACAAAAGCAGGCTTACACAGGGTGTTTTACTGACTTTCAAATCATTAACTTAACCTATAAAACATGGGCATATGGGCTCTGTGATATAGGTACAGAACAGAATATTAGTAGGTACTACGTAAAGTTTTTCTGTTCGAAAAAATTTATGTGCGCAATGCCAGTGCTCTCATACGGTGAAGGAAAACATCGTGAGGAAACCGGCATGTCCTAGAACTAAAATTCGAAAGACATGTGCCATCCACCAATCCGCATTGGGTCCGCGTGGTGGATTAAGACCCAGTCACTCTCGCCTGAGAGTAGGCCAGTGTCCCAACAGTGGGAACATTAGAAGGCTGTCATGATGACTACGTAATAAATGGCCACTCCCTACCTCCCACCGGTTTGACTTACCCCACTCCGGTAGCGAGTTTGCCGGCATCTTTCGCCGGCTAAGAGCTAAGGCACGCGTTTATTTTTATTTTATACAGGTCCAAGCACGCGCATGCCAGCGCGCATCTACTGGCTGATATAATGATGATAATGATGACTTATCATTTTGAGACAATAATGAAACCACTTTTGAAAACTATTTTTTTTAACGTATAATTTTATTATTAAACTAGCTGACCCGACAGACTTCGTCCTGTCAAAAAGATTTGTAATGTGGCAGTTTTTGTGCCTACGTATTTTAAAAAATTCTCCTGAACAGAACCGTCACCCTGGTGATAGGGCGTTGTGAATAAAAAATAATTAAATAAAACATATATAATGATTTAAAAGTAAGTAATCGCTTTATTGTTAATCATGTGAATCATAATTATTATTATTATCATTGTAGTGCTTTGTGGTATACGATGTTTTTTGTTTGATTACCTGGCGCATAGATAAACAAATCTGATGGTTTTCCAACACGGGAACAGGCAACATACAATTGTCCATGTGCGAAACATTGGTTTTCTAGATTAATACCACAAACACTTAATGATTGCCCCTGGGACTTGTTTATAGTCATAGCAAAAGCAAGCCGCACTGGAAACTTTAGTTGTTTAAACTCAAATGGCACATCAGTCGGAATCATTGTGATGCGCGGTATGAGAACTTCTTCTCCTTTATACTTTCCTTTCAGTATAGTTGCTTCTATCACATTGTTTAGTAATTTTTTTATCGCTAACCGTGTACTGTTTCAAAGACGCGGTTGGTTGATATTTCGTAACATTATAACCACCGATCCAACCTTTAATTGAAGATTGTGAGGTGGCAATCCTGGCAAATCCAGCGAGTTTAAAAATTCCGGTGGATAGTTGACTACATCATCTTGATTAGTAGCCGAATCAACTGATTTATATATCCTCAATTCGCCTGTAATTTGTTCTTGAATTTTTAAATTTAATTCATTTACATCTATGTTTTTTGCAGCCAGTATAGCTCGTTCGCTCAACCAATCATGGTTTCTGTAATTTTGAGAAACATCTGGAAACACCTTCTGAATAAGTTCATCTTTTGATTGAGTTAACTGACAAAAACTTTGAGGAAAGTTAATGCAGCCAGTCAACATGTCTATTGGTAATTTGCCATTACTAATGTCAATGAGTTGTTTAGAGAATATGTTTCCAGATTGGTCATTTTGCAACTCGTCACGCATATTCTTGCTTAAATGAAGTACTTTGACATGTTTCCACTAATTGGAGGACTTTAGACATGCATTGAGTTCATCCGCTGGCGTTGATCGTGGAATCACTGGCAATGTTTGACGAAAATCTCCTGCTAATAAAATCATTGCACCACCAAATCGGTTATTATTGCTCCGTAGATCTTTTAAGGTTCTGTCTAAAGCCTCCAAAGATTTTTTATTTGCCATCGTTCATTCATCCCAAACAATCAATTTACATTGCTGCAAAACCTTTTCCATTGCTGAGTTCTTCGAAACGTTACAGGTTGGAGTTTCATTGCTTTGCATATTTAATGGCAATTTTAGTGCTGAATGGGCTGTTCGACCACCTTAAAGCAAAGTTGCTGCGATTCCCGACGAAGCGAGTGCAAGTGCAATTTTATTTTGTGAGCGAATTGTTGCTAATATTAATGAAATCAAAAAAGTTTTTCCTGTACCACCAGGTGCATCTAAGAAGTAAATCCCTCTTGTTTCATCATTTGTTACTTTCATAAGATTTTCAAGTTTCATTCATCATTGCTTGGATGTACTGAATAAATCCGGCCAATCGCATCGGTGGAATATACATCTGTATATCCTGGAACTGGTTTTCCTTGTTTCCGTCGTATAAATTTCCTTGAGGATTGATTCCAGGTATAATATTTTGGCATTTCAGAATATAGCAAACGCGAGTTTCGGAACGCGACATTAAACTCCTCCAACTATGTATTCTGTGCTCCAACGCACACACGCACATTGTTTTGATAGATATGATCTTTGACATTAGGAACACACCTACATTGCTTAGACAACAGTGAGTGCTTGTAATTTAATATGTACTTTATACCATAGCAATAAAGCTCAAATTGACTACGTTTTAGTTACAAATCATTTGTATGGGAAAAAGAAAAGGGCTATTTTTAGGGTTTTTCCAGCAATAATTCTAATTTTTCTCGCCGTAAAAACCATCCTTGAACTTCAACGAACATTTTAAAAAAAGATTTGGCCAAATTGGTCCAGGCGTTGTTGAGTTATGCGCTTACCAACACATTTTGCGATTCATTTTTATATATAAGAAAGATAACACTCTTCTAAACTACTTACATAACGGATTTATATGCGGTTTTCGGAAGGTTTATGCGTACTTTATAGACCCGTGCAAAGTCAGGGCGAGTCGCTAGTTTAGGATAAAAATATAAATTAGTAAAGTAAGTATTAATACCGCAGAATAAGTTTTTTTTTAATCTGCAACTTTTCTAATGTTGCCTGAAATAAAGTTTTAAGTATTAAGTAAGTATATGAGCCAGTGGACTCTGCTGGCTGAGTTCTAGGCCGCAAGGCTTCTGCCATGGCTTAGCTTTGAAAAAGCCGGGACCGACTGCTTAGTACCTTCCAAAGCACAGAAGCGCTCTTTTGTCGTTAAGAACAACTTAGCCAGCTACGTCACGAGAGCTCCAGTAAGTAAGTAAGTAAGTATTAATATAACTAAGGAACTAAGGAAGAAGATAATGCTATGGCTACAATATAATTAATCTACTGTTTTAACAACTGCAAATATTACTCAGTATAGGTACTAAAATCTCAAGTTATAAAAATAATATAGAGCGTTTGCAGCTGTTATATCAAAGAGGACGATAAATTGAGCTACATAGCTCACTTCACTCCAACTCGGTGCCAGTAGATAAATTAGAGTTGAGCTAGACCGAGTCACAGCTTGTTCCAGAAGTTTAACAATGCGTCTTAATTTTTTACATCAATTTCTATAACATAATTCTATTGAATTTCAGCAAAGGCATGAAATAAAATACACAGCTTTTGTGATTTGCCATCTTATAATTATAAATGCAAAAGTTGTTTGAGAGTTTGTTTGGATAATTGGATGTACTCGTATGTATGATTGGACGTTTCATTGTTTCGATATTTGTAATTTTGGGTGTTTGATTATTTAGACGTTTGAATGTTTGGACGTTTGAATGTTTGAATGTTCAGATGTGCGTAAACTCAGTCACGCCGTAACAACTGAATCGATTTCGATGAAATTTTCTATAAAAATACCCAAATAAATGAATTTAACCTGAAACTAGGCAAACCCGCGGGCAGAAGATTGTTTACCATAACATCCACGTACGCTTAATCTCAAGGGCATACAGTTATACACGGCATAGGTATATTACGTCTACGTGTCGCCTCCAAGCGACTGTATTAATCCATAGCAGATCGTTTGATCCTGCCACAAAGACAGGCTTATAAGCATTTACATCAGGCACATCTCACTTGAAATCAGCTTGCAATGAAAAACGAGCTTTAACACGCTTACTTTATAATTGAAACGTAACGCAAACGTAGATAAATATGGTTTTAGCTTAAAGTTAAGTGAGTTATGACGTCACTATCATATCAATAAAAAATTACTGAAGTGTTTGAGATAATTATTACCTATGAAAAAAGTTCACGCTTGCAATAAATGGCTTGAAGTAACAAAAATATTAATTTTTAAATTCTAAATTTACACCCATGGGGTGCTTATGAGCTTTCAAATTCTATTGAGAAAACATACAAGCATACGAACTCAAAGAATAATAATGTCTTAACCGTTTTCGCAGGCCTACTCAAAAGCGTTGATAGCCGTATTCGGCTATTAACAGCTATATATACCTGGTGGTATGTGCCAAAATGTGACAAAATGTGCCGAAATGTGCACTTACACACCAAATAACTCTAACCCGATAAGGTTACAGCAGTTTGCCAATTCTGTAGGATCTCACAGTTTGAAACCGTACAGTAGAGCAAGTAAGTTTAATGAAATGGCATTACCATTCAGTCGACGTTATTGGAAGTTATCTTATTATGGAACAAATGTTTGCACGAACTTTAATATTTTTATGTATGTTAGTCTTTTATTTTTACATAAGTTTGATTACCTAAAATAAATGAATTTATTATTATTATTGTTATTTAGACATTAGTTCCGCGTTTTAGTGTTAACTTACATAACTTACTCAACATACATATGTATTACAAGAAACTAAAACATACACAACTTTTATAGAAATATTATGTTGGTTCCCATGGTAAAAACTTTGCTTAGTTTGGAGCTGATGATGCTGATGATGGGTGTTGAGTAAATTATCAGCAAAAAAAATTATTACATTTATATTTAATACTTTTTGCAGGTATATCATTTTATTATATTATTTTTTACTGTAAATAAATATTATAAAAGTTTTAGTTACCGACATCACACCAACATTGAAATTTTAATTAAAAATGTTGCCCTGTTGTTGGACATCGAACAACAGGGCGAAGCTTACGCTGTCATAAAGTGTTCGTGTTTCGTGATATTATTATCATTTAAATAATGAGATAAAGTCACGAAACACGAAATAAACTTCGAGTTCTGATTATATATAAATCTTTGAACTGTTTCATTTGAAATCCTAGCTCAATCAGCAATATGTCAACAAAAAACGGCGCACCGCTGTTCGAACCGCTGGCGGTGCAAATCCATCTAAATAGGCACAGAGATAGATTAGATAATAATATAGTCTAGAAAAGCACACTACGGCACTTTATCCCGGAAAAACTTATGATTCCTGTGGGATAGATTATACAACTAAAGTGGTAACCAAGCGTACGGCCCACTTGATGGTCAGCGGTTACCGTAGCCTATGTACGCATGTAACATCATAGATATCACTTGCGTGTTACCACCCTGAGACCTTAGATGGTAAGTCTCATGTGCCTGTAATTTCACCGGAAACCATACCCTTCGAACCGGAATACAGTAATGCGAGCATTACTGCTTGGCGGCAGAAATAGGTATGGTGGTAGTCCTTCCCCGGTAGAGCTCTATCACAAAGAACTCTACTATTCTAGGTAACAGCTAGTATCTCATTAAGAGCTTACTTACTCTGTGTTCCTCTCGTGGTCTCTCTTACTTCCGTCATGGAAAATATCGGAAAATGCTTACCTCGATATCGCAAAATTTTCAGCTACAAGTATGATGCTGGGATTCCATTGTCGTATCACATTAAAGTTATGTGGTAGACTACTGGGATTAGCCTGTAAATAATGTTTAAGTACACTGATTTTATATTTTCTTTAAAAGGAATACTTTTATTGACTCTAGAACTGAGCATAATATATGCTTTAATTTAGAGGTTATGCGTTCGTTGGCTATAAAAATCGGTTTAACGACACACACTAACTTTTATTAACACAGATTTTACCGGTTTTATTAATTTTTATCGTGGTATAGAAAGATAATGGTATTAAAGATTTTTCACTATTAAATTCACAGACATTTTTAACTACGAAATGCTAACTGTTCACCGATCTAAGAAGCTTAAGGTGACGTGATTCGAGAGCCAACTAAAGGTAGATTCTATTCCTACATCTGGAATAACTATTCCTACTATGAATTGCCCCCTTGACAGACGCTTCAACTTGCTGATTTTGAGAGCTATGTCAGTGATCTAGGTTCTCTTACAGATTTCCTCATTTCGGATCTTATTACGTTATAATAATTCTGGACTGGACAATCCACAAAGCATCATCTAGCCCCAAGCATCATCTAGCCCCAAGGTAAGCTGCTGTTAAACAGAGCTTTATTTTGGGTACTGACTGATTTATACTTAATACAATACAATACATAGATAGATATTTTTTATTATATTTAGAAAATACCCAGAACACCCGGAACAAATATTTGTAGATCGTACAAATATTTGACCCGAGGCGGTAATCGTTCCCGCAACCTCCGCGTCGCAGGCGGCCTTGCGCCCGCTGCGCCATATCGGTCGTCGTTATACGTTAGCTATTACGATAAAACCAAAAAATTCTGAATTTTTTTGCCGCCGCGTCGGTTACTCCATCCTCACATCCGTTGATATATGAGCACTTGTGTCACATCCTTGCTTGATATACTGCTATAACCTACTCTTAAACCCATAAAGACAGAATAATATTTTCGAAAATGCTTTATATTCCGTTTTCGGGTAACAAAATGACCTAATAAAACGCCTATGAAACTTACTGCTACATATTTATTGTTTTTTGTTTTATTATTATTATTATTATTATTTTTATACAACTGAAGGTAGGCTCTCTGGCATCATTCTCACGGGACTCATCATTGACGATTTGTTAAACAAATGAAAAAAGTGTTTTTGGCTGTGTCGTCATTTATCACAACGATTTTTTTTATACAACTGAAGTGGCAACCAAGCGTACGGCCCACAAGACGGTAAGCGGTTACCGCAGCCTATGAGCTCTTGCAATACCAGAGGTATCACTCGCGGGTTGCCACCTTGAGGCTAAGATCGAAAACCTCATGTGCCAGTAATTTCACCGGAAACCATACCCTTCACATCGGAACACAGCAATGCGAGCATTACTGCTTGGCGGCAGTAAAAGGTATGGTGGTAGTCCTTCCCCGGACGAGCTCTATCACAGAGAACTCTACTACTCTAACTATATTAAAATCGTACTTGCTAATCTTAACATGGTATATGGTAATGAAATGAAATGAAATGGTATAAACGCTTCTCTAAAGAATGTACCACGCAATCAAGGCCAGTAATATTTATTTTGAATATGTTAGGTAGTTCAATAAGTTTCGTGCAATATAACAGTTTCTTACTTTATTATTTCAACGTGCATATTACGGAGCTAACACGCAAACACTTCAAAAGCGACAGTTTAATCAGCGCTTAGCTTCAGTTTTCTGGTTTAAATAAAACTTGCTCTAATATTTTAGAGTTTCGTGATACAAGTTACAAGTTTGTTTTCGTGTGATTGTGTGAATGATTATTTGGTGAAGCAAGTTTGAAATATTATTTAATCTTATTTTGGTATATTTGTTTGCTTTTGCAATGCCTCACCAGCTCATTATTTGAGTGTGTGGCAATTTTAAGTTAAGTAATAATTTTTATATAAAGTATTATTCGTGTATGAATAAATGATCTTATGAAATAAACTTCTTAAAATAATAATTCAATTAAAACAGGGCGAGATTGATATTGCAGTGGTGAATAAAATTGCCTGCATCATCATGACAGGCAATACCGCTGGACAATAGTCGACTTCACCATGACATTCATTCTTCATGATGAAGATCATCCACTGACTTCCTGCGACCGCTTTATTGTCATCGTTCCATCGAAAAATAAGGCAAACTGAAAACGATAGGACGGCACAATCGTTTGCAGTTTGCCTATAATTAAAAACTGACATTTTAAATAATATTATATATTATATAAAATATTAATGTTATACAAAGACAAATATTGCATGCCATAACATGACAGAATATATTGTTTCCGAATTTATGCAAAAAAAAAAAAAAATTATAAATACACGTATTCATCGCAATAAATTTTTACTTACTTACTAAAAGCAATTACTTCAGACGAAACCTTAAACAAAAACGAGAGCATTAGAGCATTCCACTAATGACTGGTGGCTGAACGAAACGGGAACAATAGACGGCTGTGAAATGACGAAATGGCCGCAAGGCCTGCTCCTTATACGGTTACGACTCACAGACACGATGAAATGAAATGAAAACTATTGGTGTATTCCGTGTATAAGGCTGCGTTTCCACCAGAGATGTGCTAGGATGTGTAGCGAGGGATATGTTTGTTATAGGAACCACTAAAACATTTCATTAAAGCCTGGGCAGAGCCTATAAAAAAAAAAAAAAAAAAAAAAAGTGATTATATTGGTTCTTAGCAAACACATCCCTCGCTAATATCCTTTCTCATCTCTGGTGGAAACGCAGCCTAAACGGGCTGGTTTTTTCTTGCTGCGATTGTATAGCCAACATTTGCCTTGTTGATTATATCGCTTAACACAGTGCAACAATGCTGAAATGCCCGGCGATAGTGCCAAGATATTTTGTAGTAATCGTAGGTATTCAATGTCTAGCCGGCTAAATGTATTGCACAATTAAATTGCCTATTGAATTATAAGTTGCAGATATACTGTATTGGTCAATAAAATTGCCTGCAATATGCAATTTTGGTAGCCCGTTAACATCTACAAACCAGAAGGACAATTCTAATAACAAAGATTGCAAACTTATCATAGCTGAACCGCTGCTCTTCATTTAGTTTTTGGGTGTTTTCGTATTCCACTAAAGTGCGGTCACGTTTCAGCTACAGCAAACGATCGATCGACTGTTTTGTTTAATTTTCCCTTCAGTTTAATAGAAAAGCTTTTTGGGTAAGCCCGAAACTCAATAGAAACTACAGCTGGAACTGAATAAAACGTCAAATGTTGTTTATTAATCGAATCAGATTTCAATACTAAAATAATGATAGCTGAATTACAGTTGCTTTGTAGATTTTTGAAACTTTCCCCATTGTTATAGTTAACACTGTAAGTGTCTGTTATAAGCACTACAAGCTAAACGCACGTAAATAAAACGTGCGTATCTCTGAATAGGTACCTTAGCTTTTGTTTTACCACTCTCATTCAAACCAGTAACTTGGATTTAATTCATTGCTCGCTCAGACGGCGAGCATTGTTCCACAACTATTGCTGCTTTTGTGAAGAATTCGCAATTGTTAGTACGCTCTTACTTCAGTTTGATGATATTTTACTAAGAGTATTGTTTTTAAAATCAAGGTATTACTAGAAATCTAAAGAAGAATATAGTATAAGTAAAATAAGTCAATGAGAATAGTCACGAGTAAAATAAATTAGGATTTTTTTAAAACTACATGGCACTTAATAGTGCCGATTCTGTTTTAGCATTTTCTAAACTAAGCTAACTAAAATTATCGTGGTCCTCTGTATTTTAATTCATTAGAAAAGGACGGCATCAGTTTAAGTTAGTTTAGTTTAGAAAATGTTACAGCAAAATCGACACCTATAGTTACTTAGTGTGTATATTTAAAAAAAATAAGATATTACTCTAGAAATCTAAAGAAGAATAAAGTATAAGTAAATTTGTCAATGAGAATAGTAGAGCCACGGGTAAAATAAATCTGGTATAAAGAAGAATATAGTATCTAAGTAAATTAGTCAATGAGAATAGTCATTGTTTGTAGTAGAATTTCTAGTAATACATTGTTTTTTTTAAACTATACACACTATTAAGTGCCATGTAGTAGTATCAAGGAAAACAAACTAAAAAAAAGCAGTTAAAAGAAATACGCGTTCAATTTGTCTTGTTATTAAACTGGTAACTTGAGATTATGAAAATAAATCCAATAAGTGGCAAAGTTTCCGCTCTAGGGCTGGCAATTTACAGTGGTAAGTTGAGAGTAAAGGAAGGGTTCCGTTTTACCAATTTTAATACGAGACTCTAAAGTTAATTTAATTATATTATCGAGAATGACTCTTTTGCGGAAATGTGATTACTCTGTTGTTTACTTTGAATACCAGTTAATTTCTTTTTTAGCGTTAGTACTTAATAAAATACAATACATGCGTAGATAGATATTTTGTAGTATACATAGAAAATACCCAGAACACCCGGAACCAGTATTTGCAGATCATACAAACATTTGTTCCAAGGCAATATATACACTAGCCGTCCAACTAGATGGACAGCATAGTTTGTCGGCTAATAGGATTAAAATAGTAGACTATAATAACAACAGTGCGTCGCAGGCGGACCTCCGCCCGCGACGCAGGAGGTTGCGGGTTAATTTCCCGCCTTGGAACAAATGTTTGTACGATCTGCAAATATTGGTTCTTGGTGTTTTGGGTATTTTCTATGTATAATACAAAATATCTATCTACGTATGTATTGTATTTTATTAAGTACTAGCGGCTCGTCCCGGCTTCGCACGGGTGCAATAAAAACGTAAGTACCCGTGTGAAGCCGGGGCGGATCGCTAGTCATTCATAAGGTAGGAGCCAACCGCACGTTTTAGCCGCGCGGCTTCCTATTTCATAGTTCATGTGCACGCCTCTGGCCACGGCGCGCGCGCGGGTGCGCATAGTATTTTGTTTAGATTGTCATTTTTATAATTCGTCATAACTTTTGAGTGGAATGCCTGATTTCAATAATTCAAACAGTTATCTACAGGTATTAAAACAGTCGATATGAAATAATTTATTTGGATAAAGATTAATATAAAGGTATGGAATACATGGTCTGATTTTGGTCGGCATTTCTATCAACTTTTAAAATGCCAAAAAAGTAGTTATAGTTACATAATTACAATAGTTGGACATATAAAATTACTGACTTTTTTGTAGATATCAATATGTTCTTTAATATTGTAGAACATTTTTTTGTTCTATCATCAATAGTTTCTGCAGCGCATGCGATGAAAGACATTTTATGGCAATTTTTTTTACACCTTGGGTTACATTATTGAAGTTTAAGTAAGGATCTCTATTATTTTCTAAAATAAAATATAGTCTATATTACTCAAGGATAATGTAGCTTTCTAATAGTGAAAGAATTTTTGAAATCGAACTAGTAGTTTTTGAGTTTATTTGTAACAAACAAAAATACAAATGTTCTCTCTTTATATATATAGATATTATTAGTATAGAAGTATAGATATCAGTCCACAAGCTGCTTAAAAGTTGTGTGGATTGTAAAAAAAAAATCTGTTGACAAACTTAGGTTAAACTAAAGGTTTTTTTTTATACTACTAAAGTGGTAACCAAGCGTACGGCCCACTTGATGGTCAGAGGTTACCGTAGCCTATGTACGCATGCAACATCATAGATATCACTTGCGTGTTACCACCCTGGGACGTTAAATGGTAAATCTCTTGTGCCTGTAATTTCACCGGAAACCACACTCTCTGAAACGGAGCATATAATGCGAGCATTACTGCTTGGCGGCAGAAATAGGTATGGTGGTAGGGTATGTACTTAAATATTTTAGAATATGACACATTTTATCTTTTCCTATCTTATCTCTGAGATGTCGAGAAGCAGCCCTGTAAGGTAAGTTGCAGTTATAAATCAGCCACTTCAAAGGTTATTTGCAATTTAATAGCGTTATTACCATAATCGATGTCAGCAGGCCTGAGGCCACTCCCTGTTCAATATTATGGACTCGGCAAAAACTGTGACCGTTTTTTCCGTGATAAAAACACATTAAAATAGGCTTGATGAAACATATTTTTGTTAAACTTAGATTTATTGTGGCCAATGTGACGCAGCGGGCGCAGGTCCACCTGCGACGCGGAGGTTACGGGTTCGATTCCCGCCTCGGGTCAAATGTTTGTACCATCTACAAATATTTGTTCCGGGTGTTCTGGGTATTTTCTATATATCAGCTTCTGGGAGGAGTTAGGCTGGTTACATTCGTAGCCAGTACCCACGCATAATGGACCAACCATCGAGTCCAAATGCGGAAAAAGGAGTCCCCTCAAAAAAAAAAAAAAAAAAAAAGTGGTTTTAAGACAATTACCGAATTACAGAGCACTGGTGGTCTAGTAGTAGTGACCCCGCCTCCCGATCCTAAGGTCGTGGGTTCGAATCCGGTCGGGCACCAATGGATTTTTTATTCGAAAAATTTATGTGCGCAATGCCGCTCTCATACGAAGGAAAACATCGTGAGAAAACATGTCCAAGAACTAAAAATTCGAAAGACATGTGACTATCCACCAATCCGCATTGAGTCCGCGTGGTGGATTAAGACCCAATCACCCTCATAGAGTAGGTCAGTGTCCCAGCAGTGGGAAGATTAGAAGGCTGTCATGATGATGATGAAGACAATTACTAAAAATAGATGACTCGTGGACTTACCAGATGTTCGAATAGCCTACACATTGGCATGCCTCTACGCATTCCCGCCATGGAGCCCATGTAATAGCAAAATGAGGCCGATGTGCTAATTGCACGGCATACTACAAAACAAACCATCAACCAGACAACTTTATCCCCAAGCCGTAAAGTTCTAAATCCCCTGTCAGAGTTTCTGATATCAGTTTGCGCACATACCGAACAAAGTTATTGCGTAATCTGCTAGAAATATGGTCTTTAATTTCTAAGCAGTAACGTTTATAATCGTTGTTTCGTAGGTAAAAGCTGATCGAAGCTCGATTATGCCATGTAGCTGAGAACTTTAGTTTGTAGTAAAAAGTTCGTAATACCAATAGATAAGTAATAAATAAGGGTACTCGTACACAGGCAATTTTTCAGAAAGTTTTTTAATAATAGGTATACATGGAGACGAGTTTCTTTTGAGGTATGACTGTTCCTATCTCATCTCAATGGCCATGACAGAGGCCTTCGGGCGGCCTTAAAACAGTGGTGTTGTGGCCTGACTTATACAAACATTTTTAAGAGTAGTAGAGTTCTTTGTGATAGAGCTCGTCCGGGGAAGAACTACCACCATACCTATTTCTGCCGCCAAGCAGTTATGCTTGCATCGCCGTGTTCCGGTTCAAAGGGTATGGTTTCCGGTGAAATTGCAGGCACATGAGGCTTTCGAACTACGTCTCAGGGTGGCAACCCGTCAGTGATACCTCTGGTATTGCAAGTGTCCATAGGCTGCGGTAACCGCTTACCATCTTGTGAGCCGTACGCTTGATTGCAATTCTAGTTGTAAAAAAAAAACTTACTTTATCTCAATGGTACATTGAATATAGTGAAACGATCGCATTTAATTTAGATTAATTTAGATTTATTTTTAATATTTTATTTGTGCACAAAGTTTATTTATTTAAGAAATACAATTTAATTAAAATAAAATGAAATTAATTGTAATCATGTAAAAATGTTTTACCCTATAGTAGAAAAAAAGGCTTTTTTATTTATTTTTATATTAAATAAAATATACTGAGACTTTCGCATTCTAGTAGAATAATATTATATATGCAAAAGTCTTCAAATTCACACACAAAAAAAGTGTGTTTAAATGTTTGTCAGCACTTATCTCTGTGACAAATTTACGGGTTGTGATGAAATTTAGAATGTAGATGACTTATTTTATTTTATACCACTAAAGTGGCAACCAAGCGCACGGCCCACTTGATGGTCAGCGGTTACCGTAGCCTATGTACGCATGCAACATCATAGATATCACTTGCGAGTTACCACCCTGAGACGTTACATGGAAAGTCTCATGTGCCTGTAATTTCACCGGAAACTATACCCTTCAAACCAGAACACAGCAATGCGAGCATTACTGCTTGGCGGCAGAAATAGGTATGGTGGTAGTCCTTCTCCGGACGAGCTCTATCAAAAAGAACTCTACTACTCTTCTGCTTATGTTCTGGAATAACACATATACAGGGTCATTCATTATCAACCTGACAAACTTAAAGGATAGGTTCCGCACATAAAAAAAAAATATATGTACCTATAATTTTTTTTTATGTATATTTTGTCTTAAAAATCCCAAGTTATCAAAAAAAAAATCGATTATGCTTTTCCGCTCAATTATTATTTATCATTGTTGGGAATCGAGTTAAGCGACGTAATTATGAAAAATCGAGTGTGCGCGCCCCGTAGCGGGTCAAGGACACGCGCAGGTCCAGGACGTGCGGGTTATTGACCCGCGGTTCATTGACGCGTGGGTCACTGACACGTGCCGAGCGCTGCCTTTTCGATTTCTAACAAGGATAACTCATTATTAAGCAGAATTACGTTTTTTTTTTTTAATTATAAAAAAAAACTTTTAGAAAAAAAAGTACAAGTATTTTTTTTTATGTGTGGAACCTACCCCTTAAGTTTGCCAGGTTGATAATGAATGACCTTATATATTTATCCCGGATAAATTGAAAGTTCCTGTGAGATAGAATAAAAACTTAAAAACTGCGGGTGAAACTGCGCAGGTCCGCTCGTATTTAATAAAAGCAATAAGTGGCATGTGGCTGCAAACTCTAAATGCGCTTGTTATAAATATTTTTTTCGATATTTCGATGCGGAAATGAAAATTGGCTGGCAAATACCCCTCGGTACGTATTTGCGAGTAAATAAAGTTTTGTTATCGTTTTGTTCGAGAGTACTAACGGAATGGGAGTTTAGTTGTTTGTTCTTTAACTTTATAATTACTAAATATTTATAAGTATTGTAGTAAAATACTCATAATGGGGTTTAGTATCTCTGCGAGTCCAATATAACAACATCTTTAAGATGCTGATGCGGCTGCCTCGCTTTTGCAGCGCATCTTGCATGTTCGCGGAGGCACGCACGGACGGCTTTCATGCTATTATTCGCAAGAAAGTCGCTTCCCTACTTATGCGTGTACGAGGCAGCAGTAACAGCATCTTACAGATGATTGTCTCAAGAGCGGATTGCTCAATCCAAACAAAATGGATGTAAATAATGATGATCAGTATAATTGTTATTTTTATTTTCTGGTAATTTTATGATATTTTGTGTGTTTTTTTGATGTTTTAAGGATTTATGATCTGAAATAAATGATTAATAATTAGTGTAAAGTTCATTGTCACAGTTGTGTGTATTTTATATAATATTATGAATGCGAAAGTTAGTATGTGTGTGTGTATGTGTACCACGTATCTCCGTGACGACTTAACTGATTAGCATGAAATTTAAAATGTAAATAGCTTAAGTCCTGAATTAACACATAAGCTACTTTTCATCTTAGAAAAATGAACTGTTCCTGTGGGATAGCATAAAAACTGCAAGAACGCTGGTAAAGCCGTACTGGTCAGCTCGTTTTATATAAAATCAAGTACACAGGCATTTTCACTCAAATATATGGATTACAATAATTCTTTTTATGTATGTCAGCAATTAACGAAGTCTAAATAAAGTAGCAGACAAGTACTTCAGTTGTAACGATAAGAAAGTGCTTGTATCTCAAATTTCAATATCTACAAATTCTACAGCTCTATTAGGCTCGTTCCAGACAAATCTAACTTAATTAATTCCTCAGACAGTGTCAACAATGGCGAAGTGCTTTATATCTCGGGACAATGGACTTGTAATTATCTGGGTACTAGCTGTTGCTCGCGACTTCGTTCTCGTGGAAATCGGGAACCTTACTTTCACCGAGATACAAAACAGCTTATGTCTATTTCCATTAGTTATCAATCTGAGTTTCAAATTTCAGCGGTTTACAAGTTATTTTTTTATTTTCGTTTATTTGGGGAACAAACAGTACTTAAAAACTAATAACTATACTAAAATTAAAACTAATGACTGTTAACATGTTACCGCGTATTTAATCTAAAAAACTTGCTTGAAAAATATAGATAAAAAATAATAATAATAAATAAATAAATAGATAATGCTGGTCAATCCACACAGCATCATCTAGCCCTAAGGTAAGTTGCTGTTAAACGGAGCTGTGTTTATGGGTACTAGATGACTGATATATACTTAATACAATACATAAATAGATATTTTTTATTATATATAGAAAATACACAGAACACCCGGAACAAATGTTTGTAGATCGTACAAACATAAATAAAAGAAGTATACAAAACGTAAATATTTGTTTTATTTTAGGTATATATACATTTAAACAAAATAAAATATGTACATAATTACATTACATTACAAAATATACAAAATACATATGAAACAGTTGAGCCATTTAAAGACCGTTACAAACGACCTATAGATAGCTCAACTGATCCAAATCACTACCAGTAGGAAGCGGTCCCAACATTAATTAAAACAACATACATTTAAAAGAAATAATTATATAGTTATAAAAATAAACATACGTCCATCCAAACTTTCACATTTATAACATTAGCGATTGGAACAGAGCCTGTAGAGCCTAAAAGACGTCTCAATGAGAGCACGCGGCACGTCCCAAAATATAGGCTTAGTTTCAAACGGCATAGCAGCCCGTTTTCTTAGTAAAGGTTAATAGTGTGATTAGAACAAAGCCTGCGAACGTTCATAAGAGAGATTTCAATGAGCGCACGCGTCACGTCCCAAATATAGGTTTAGTTTCAAACGGCATAGCAGCCCGTTTTATTATAAAAGGTGTTGATACTTGATGATGTCTATTGTGTACGCTCTAGTTTGGTAATTATCAAACCCTAGGGATAAGATTGACCTTTTGTTTAGAAAAGATAAGATTATTAAAACACTTTACCTATCTGTCTAAAATCTTGCTAAAAGCGTGTGCATTTAGCAAGATTCTAGAACAAAATGTAGATCTTAACTATTTAGTTAAGTAATTAAAATATTAAATCAATTATAGATAAGAAGACTTCTGTTCTGAGCTATTAAGTTTGCCTCTTAGGAAAATGTTGTTGAACTAACCTTGTTATCCATAATCGTGACTTTACTGGTTTAATTTAAATGACTTTCGCTCGTCCTTTGCTGACATATTTTAAAATATGTATATTCATATAGCAAACTCATTTCAGAGGCTCGCTAAGTGTTGTATTTGTCTTTGTTATGTCAATGAACAAAAACGATGACACAATTTTTTAGCTAGAAGACATTAGCTAACAGAAGTTATAGGACGATTATGAATATTAAAGATAAGCATGTAGTTGAGAACCTCTGACCTGAATAAGGTGAGCCAGCATTCAGTACAGTCAACAGTTAGTATATCTTGCAAACACTTGACAGCTCCGTTTTCTAATTGGCCACAATTTTTCACTTCCTTTCGTTCCGGGTGCAAGAGTTTCTGCCTTTTAGTTTTAACTGGAAAATTGTTCCTTATAGCGATGTAAAATTGTATGATGACAACGAAAAGGCTTTTTTCTGCTTCATTAAATACTTCGTCACCTCGCTGCGGGTCTTGTTGAGGAAAGTTTGAATGGAGTAAATATTTTAAGAGCACTGGTGGTGATTTTAACGCTGTGGTTTGTAATTACGCTGTTTTCTTGTTATTTACGTATTTTTAAAAAGCGTCATTTTGCCTAAACTAAGCAAGACTTGTATTATGGGAACCAAAGGAGCGATTACATAGATAGATAGATAGATAACTCTTTATTGCACAAAACGCACAAGAAATAATTGAAAAGTTACACAGATATTTCTTAGTTAGAGCGAAGTACAATGGGCGGCTTTATATCTATGAGTGATTTCTTCCAAGCAACCTTCGGATGGACAGAATCTTACAAATAATAAATAAATAATAATAAATAAAAAGTTTTATTTTCGGAACAATTACAATGGTACAGTACTATATGGGAAAAACGATGATAGCTACAAATAGTTGTTAAAACTGTGTTTTTTTTTTTTTTTTTTTATACAACTGAAGTGGCAACCAAGCGTACGGCCCACAAGATGGTAAGCGTTTACCGCAGCCTATGGACGCTTGCAATAGCAGAGGTATCACTCGCGGGTTGCCACCTTGAGGCTAAGATCGAAAGCCTCATGTGCCAGAAATTTCACCGGAAACCATACCCTTCACCCCGGAACACAGCAATGCGAGCATTACTGCTTGGCGGCAGAAATAGGGTGTTGCAGCTACCAACGCCCCCCTCCTTAAAAACTAGGTGCAGTTTGTTCCACAAGAATGAGATGGGACGGTGTCCACAATTTCTGAGTAGGTTAGTTAATTTTGAATACAAAACAATAAAAAATTATAACAATACATAACTCATCATCATCATCATGACAGCCTTCTAATGTTCCCACTGCTGGGACACTGGCCTACTCTCAGGCGAGAGTGATTGGGTCTTAATCCACCACGCGGACCCAATGCGGATTGGTGGATGGCACATGTCTTTCGAATCTTTAGTTTTTGGACATGCCGGTTTCCTCACGATGTTTTCCTTCACCGTATGAGAGCACTGGCATTGCGCACATAAATTTTTCGAACAGAAAAATCCATTGGTGCACGACCGGGTTTGAACCCACGACCTTGGGATCGGAAGGCGGGGTCACTACCACTAGACCACCGGTGCTCCATACATAACTCGATAGCAATCAATTTCACTGGATTACAATCAACAAACGAATTTTCTATAAATTGACAGCTTGCTGATTGAAATTGGTTTGAACCAAGTTAAGTCAAAATATAGTTTTTAAAACTATCATGGTTATTAACATAGATTTCACTTAAAACGGGATATTTACCATGATTTGTGAGTTTTATTGATTCCCGATATTTCGGCGCAGTTACATGCACCATGATCACGGGAGAACTGAATCTGAATGAAGGGAGGGGAATCAATAAAACTCACAAATCATGGTAAATATCCCGTTTTAAGTGAAATCTAAGTCAAAATAGTTACACAATATAAGCAATGTTATATTTGTAAATGCATATTTATATGCATAGCATTCAAATACCCAGCCCGGAACAGACAGATTATGCAATTATTTGTCCTGTATCGGGAATCGAACCCGCAACCTCTCGCTTTTCAACCGGGCACTCACCCACGCTTCCGAGGTCGCAAACATTTTAATATAAAGCTCTGTTTCCGCATTATTCTAATTGAATTGTGCATCTAATTACATATTAATTAAATTTCTGATTGCAGTAATAAATTATACGTTTTCAATAGGTTTCAATTTATGCTATTACGTTGCCTTTATACTAGATAATTAATTTACTCGTATTGATATGTTTTTCCCAAATAATTTTGGTATTTACCAGTTAGATTATTACTACTAGGAACAGTCTGAAATGTTTTTTTTTTCATAAAAGCCTTATGATAATTATTATCATCATCTTAGACCGGCTCATATTGAGCTATATTGAGTGAGACCTAATGTCCAACAGTGGACGTTTTTCCACTGTTGGACATTAGGCCTGACTCAAAGAATGCCATGACGGTCGTCATGGCATTCGAACTACCCTGGACCTGCTCTTCCGTCATCAGAAGTGGGATTAGACCCAACTTCACCCTCATAAGCTCGCTTATCGCCATCACGTCAAAAATTACATCGCTTAACCACAAAATTACACCTTTGCTTAAATAGTTGAACCTTTGGTAAAATGGTTTATCCTTTGGTTAAAAAGTTGAACCATCGATTGAAAAGTTGAACCATCAGTTTGTATTTGTATTTATTTCACCAGATTATAACAAAATCCGTTGTACAAGGCAAGTAAAATACAAGCTAAGAGTAGTAGAGTTCTCTGTGATAGAGCTCGTCCGGGGAAGGACTACCACCATACCTATTTCTGCCGCCAAGCAGTAATGCTCGCATTGCTGTGTTCCGGTGTGAAGGGTATGGTTTCCGGTGAAATTACTGGCACATGAGGCTTTCGATCTTAGCCTCAAGGTGGCAACCCGCGAGTGATACCTCTGGTATTGCAAGCGTCCATAGGCTGCGGTAACCGCTTACGATCTTGTGGGCCGTACGCTTGGTTGCCACTTCAGTTGTATAAAAAAAAAAAAAAAAAAAGTTGAATCATCAGTTGAAAAGTTGAACAGGCAGTTAAAAAGTTCCACGAGTAGCAATTCAATACTTTAGAAACGAGTAATCTAAGGATTTTCGGTAAGCCGATCTTTCTTTATCATCCACCGACTACCTGCAACCGCTTTAGTGTCAGTGATCCTTTAGAGGGCCGTCCTATTCCTTCCGTTCCTATTTTGTTTTTCAGTTCGCGCCTTCAACAACAACGCTTCGATAAACAAAACAAACAGACACACAAATGATACAATAAAAAAATGAAGTTATAAAAAAGTATACAAAATTTTTTAAATGCCAATATACCTGTTCTATTGATATTATTTTAACAAATAAGACAGTTTTTGTATTAACAGTTCTACTATAGAACTACTGGGCCAAAAACATTTTGGAAATTCTATTTATATTTATTTATTTAACTAGAACGGTGCACACCAATTACACGAATTAATCAAATTAATTACAATATTAATAACATAACTTTAAATAAAATAAAAACCAAATTTAAACAATTTAATAATTAATTTTTACACTAACTAAAAACTAAACTTAACTATGACTTCACCGTCCTATAGAACAAATGGGAGATACCTACCTATATTTTAGGGAAACAAATACACAAGTGCATGATATATTTTTACCTTTTATATATAAGGTCATTCATTATCAACCTGACAAACTTAAGGGGTAGGTTCCACACATAAAAAAAAAATACTTGTACTTTTTTTTTTTTTTTTCTAAACAATTTTTTTTATAAAACAAAAAAAATATATATTACGTAATTCTGCTTTATAATTAGTTATCCTTGTTAGAAATCGAAAAGGCAGCGCTCGGCACGTGTTAGTGACCCGCGCGTCAATGAACTGCGAGTCACTAACCCGCGCGTCCTTGACCTGCGCGTGTCCTTGACCCGCTACGGGGCGCGCACACTCGAATATTTCATTATTACGTCGCTTAACTCGATTCCCAACAATGATAAATAATAATTGAGCGGAAAAACGTAATCGATTTTTTTTTGTTTACTTGTGATTTTTAAGACAAAACATACATAAAAAAAAAAAAAATTATAGGTACATATATTTTTTTTTTTAGGTGTGGAACCTACCCCTTAAGTTTGTCAGGTTGATAATGAATGACCCTGTATATAGTGAAATGTGATGTCCTTGACTTACATTTGGCGAGATCACAATACTCACTCCATCTTTCACAGTTCAAAGGGAAAACGGAAGGGTCCTCTTGTAAATGAGGTAAGTAGGTAAGGTACCTCCTCTAACATACTTGCAACATGTAAGAGTAGCATTAGTTTTATTCATCATCATCATCGGTATCATACACGCTCGGGATGAGCAGTATATCAGCAGTAGTTCAGTTCAGTTCTTTGTGATAGAGCTCGTCCAGAGATGAGCTGCCACTATATATGACACTTTTAATGGATGTTAAAGTGCAAGTGTCACCTCATTTGTGTCAAAATCCCCTTCAGTCCAAGCTTCAAGAGTAGTAGAGTTCTCTGTGATAGAGCTCGTCCGGGGAAGGACTACCACCATACCTATTTCTGTCGCCAAGCAGTAATGCTCGCATTGCTGTGTTCCGGTGTGAAGGGTATGGTTTCCGGTGAAATTAGCAACTTGGTTGCCACTTCAGTTGTATAAAAAAAAAAGCTTAAGCTACAAAATCCCTTTCAAAGGGGATTTTCAAAGGAATTTTGACACTAAACCCTATTTTACCTCTGTAAGTGGTTACCGTAGCCAATATACGCTTGCAACATCATATATATCACTTGCGCGTTACCACCCTGAGATATAAATCTAAAGTTTTATGTGCCTTTAATTTCACCGGAAACTATACTTTTGAACCGGAACACAGCAATGCAAGCATTACTTGACGGCAGAAATAGGTATGGTGGTAGTTCTGACCCGTTCGAGCTCTATCACAAAGAACTCTACTACTCTTAAGTAGATTAGATACAGTGAATATATAATAACTTTATTGAGGACACAATTTGCATGGTAATTTTTCATAGATAACATACATAATTTAAAAAAAAAGTAGTCCTTTATAGTACAAATGGCGGTCTTATTGCAAATAGCGATTTCTTCCAGACAACCCTTACTAACTAAACTAAACCTTATTAATATACTAAGCTACTGATTTACTGATGAGTCGTTTGTCAACTCACACCATAAATCTTGTCCCAACTGGTGTGAGTTGACGAATCATAAAAAAGCTATACTCTATAACCAGTGGATTTGTCATCGACAAACGAGACTGAGAGAGTTGAAATCCCCAGCTCTGGAACTAGTATAGAACTGTATACCGAGGGTCAGGTATCCTCCTCCTACAGTCATAGTGTGGTTACCCTCGCCTGGTCTCCCTTTGCCCTGAAGATAAAGAGTCCCTAGCACCACATACCAGTGCTACAGAACTGCCAGCTTCTCACTTAATACCTGATCACTGATCAACAGTGACTGGCATGTGTACTCACTACTCGACTAAAGCACTAACAACCTGGTGGTAGGCCTCTTCAGCAAGAGTCCGTCTTGGTGGGTACCACCGCAGTGTCAGATATTCTACCTCCAAGCAGTAGTGTGCAAGCTGCACTGTGTTTAGGTTTGAAGGGCACTGTAGCAAGTGAAATTACTTGGCGAAAGATACTTAACAACAATGGTTCGCGGTGATAAACGCAGTGCAGTGCCACGCAAACACTTAAAATTTTGAGCTTTGGGTGGCACTGCATCTGTAATTGTCAGGCGTGGTGCTTAAAACATCAGGTGGGCGCCTTGATTGTCTTGTCACTTGCTACCATGAAGCCCCCCTACCATGAACTGTTAAAGCGATTCAAATGAAGACCTAAACTAAATTGTCAAAAAATTTTATACCATGACATGATTGTCTAATTGATAACATGGTACAATTTTTTTTGACAATTTAGTTTAGGTCTTCATTTGAATCGCTATAAGAGTTTCATGGAGTTTCAGGGCTGACCTAAAAAAAAACAACATCTACGCCTTTAGATGAGTTTACCAAGTACACCTACCCATTTAGTTTACGTTGCTTTTAGGCTCTATGTTTTGGTAGCAGTTAGAACGATGTTTTAGTGTAATGACCACTCTAGTATTACTTACCAAAGTAATAAGCAAAATAACTAAGCTGGTAACGTGTACCTACTGGCATTGCTGTGTTTTAGCACAGAGTTTTAGTTAAAGATCTTTACGAGAAACGGGGAAGATCGTTAGTCAAAAAGAGGCAAAGTAACATTTCGACCGAACATTTTTCGACTGATTCCGCCCAAATGATACTTTTAATTTTAATTTGTTTATCTACTGACATTTCGGCGGGAGTCGTATTTTTAAAAAATATTCAAACAGTTCGACTATCGAACTACTGGTAGGATAGTAGAGATAAAAGTCAGGTGTAAAGCATAGTCTTTTAAGTCACAAAACTAATGGTAAAAAAATCCCAGTGGTTCTGTCAACAGAACTACTCAACAGAACAGGTGGGAGTAAACGGTATTTTTATACAAGAATGAAAATAATGATTTTTATTAACAAAATAAAATATGTACATAATTACATTACATTACAAAATATACAAAATCCATATGAAACAGTTGAGCCATCTAAAGACCGTTACAAACGACCTATAGATAGCTCAACTGATCCAAATCACTACCAGAAAATAATTGTGTTTGTGACGGACATGGTACACTTACACAGAAGTTGGTAGTAGGTAAACAGTTTTAGTTCACCAAACTTCAGGTTTATAAGTCTAGTGGCTGTGCTGTGCGTAGATATATCAGCAAGCCTTTTGTTATGGTGATCATGGTGAGTGAATAAGCTTATTGATCACCTTTACAAGCCCACTAACCTACTTGCACTATACAACGCGATAAACAAATTGTCGCTATACAATACCACCTTCACGCCGCCGCCCGCCTGCATTGTTTGCGCTGACAACGGTTCCGTGGTCCATGTGATAGCATACAGGCGGGGTGTATTGTACAAAATGACCCTTGAAGTTTGGAGACAATGTAATCTGGAAGCGGATAGGTACAGCGATCTGCTAGTAGGTGTGTATAACTTGTGTTGTTTCCTTATCGCCACAACATAAATACTTATGCATGTCGCGACGCGGAAGAGGAAGGGTGTGATGTCACTTCGTGAACCCTCGAAATTGAATCAAAACAGCAAAAAATTTTGTACCATGATATCAAATACACAATCATGTCATGGTATAAATTTTTTTGACAATTTAGTTTAGGTCTTCATTTGAATCGCTATAAGAGTTCGTGCTAGGGGGTCCTTCACCAATATATGAAAACACTTGTTTTTACAAAAAATGATTGTAAAAACATAATTATTACTTCCATGCAATAGAGTCAAGAATATCGAACACGACATCGAACTTTTAATTTTTGAAAAAGTTCTTATTATGACCTCATCATCATCATGACACCTTCTAATTTCTTCACTGCTGGATCACTGGGTTGTTGCCTTTCAAGTGTTGTTCGTAGTATAAAGTGCTGAATATTTAATGCATCATCGATTACTATAACATCATGTCAGGTCATAAAAAGTAAACGACACATAATTTACCTCGTAAGGGTTAATATAAGATAAAGATTTAATTTATTTTTCACTCAACAAAGGTTAAAACTTATAGAACAACATAGAAAACCCCGTAAGGGTGTTGCACATTTGAGAAAAAGGATATTATTACTGCATTCTAGATAGATATTCATGTGAAATCGTTATTTGTAATTTGGTAAGCATTACTTTACTAGCGCGGATGGCGTATAGATTTTTTATGAATGATCAATCCTAATGAACAGATGAAATTTAACCCTCAAGTGGCGATGTCCAAATAGTCCTTGAGCTTTTATTGATTAGTTTCTAACTTACATCATTCATTTTCCAAAGAGACCGCACACAGCTGAAATGAAAATTGAAATATATGGGATGAGTTTTACGTGCCGAAAATACTGTGTGCCGCAAGTATTTTTTTACACTTTTATTTGGAAATAGAAAACGCCTCTGGCGAACCATTCCGGAAGTTATGCCACGCAATAAATAAATAATGCTGCACAACCCACACAGCATCATCTAGCCCCAAGCTAAGCAGAGCTTGTGTTATGGGTACTAGATGACTAATATAAAATAATACAATACAATACAATAGTATGGATACATATTTTTATTATACATATAAAATAGATAAATAAATAAATAATAAATAATGCTGGACAATCCACACAGCATCATCTAGCTCCAAGGTAAGCTGCTGTTAAACAGAGCTGTATTATGGGTACTAGATGACTGATATATATTTAATACAATACAATACATAGATAGATATTTTTTTATTATATATAGAAAATACCCAGAACACCCGGAACAAATATTTGCAGATCGTACAAACATTTGTTCCGAGGCGGGAATCGAACCCGACGCGCCACATCGGTCGTCATTAATGAACGCAACGGTGTTTCAACAAACAAATAGTCGTTATATTGATTAATGTATCCAATTTAGAATTTAGTCAATTTAGGAAACCGGCATGTCCAAGAACTAAAAATTCGAAAGACATGTGCCATCCAGCAATCCGTATTGGGTCCGCATTACTCTCGCCTGAGAGTAGGCCAGTGTCCCAGCAGTGGGAACATTAGAAGGCTGTCATGATGATTTAGAATTATTTCTATATGTATCTGTGTTAATGTATGTGACACTCATTAACTTAATTATATTACCTGTTGTTGGACTCATCAGTAAGAGTCCGTCTTGGTGGGTACCACCGCAGTGTCAGATATTCTACCTCCAAGCATTAGTGTGCAAGCATTACTGTATTTAGGTTTGAAGGGCACTGTAGCAAGTGAAAGTACTGGGCGAAAGAGAGTGCAGTGCCACGCAAACACTTAAAAACTTTAAGCTTTGGGTGGCACTGAATCTGTAATAGTCAGGCGTGGTGCTTAAGATCAGGTGGGCGCCTTGATTGTCTTGTCACTTGCTGACATATAAAATAATAATAATAATAATAATATATATATTATATATACACACATCAACATTGTCTAGGGATATTCAACATTTTGTTAATTTTACAAAAACTGAAAATAATTTCTATAAATAAATTTTTTAAATATTTTTTTTTATTAATAGGCTTTTATTATTATTAATAAACAACACAAAATAAAGATTCTTGCCATACCTAGTTTTCTAAAGATATTATTTTCAGTTTTTGTAAAAATCAACAAAATGTTGAATATCCCTAGACAATGTTGATGAGTGTATATATAATTATATAAGGTCCGGGTAAGGTAGTAGGTATAGTCGGTTTTTGATCAGTGAAGATAATTTATTGTTCAAATTTACAACAAACGTTTTATTCTCTTTCATTGACAAAACGATGGTTAACTATTTTGACAAATGGTTTTCTAGTCGACTAACGATCGAAACAAAGTAAACAGAAATTATATAATTATGTTGACTTTGACATTTACTGTGTTCAGTCGATTCGGTAGTAAATCGCGAAAGTTGAACCTTGCAGATTAAAGCTAAGGGCTCACGAAGCGGTTCTTTACCGAACCTGTCTAAGTGGATTATTCCCATCTGTCACCTAGTTTTGTCCCCTTGAGGTGATAGTGCTTATCACAAAAAACTTTACGATACGTTTACGTTTACGACTTTTTCGTGATTCGCTCTCTGGCATCATTCTCACGGGACTCATCATTGACGATTTGTTAAACAAAGGAAAAAAGTGTTTTTGGCTGTATCGTCATTAATCACAACAATTTTTTTTTTACAACTGAAGTGGCAACCAAGCGTACGGCCCACAAGATGGTAAGCGGTTACCGCAGCCTATGGACGCTTGCAATACCAGATGTATCACTTGCGGGTTGCCATCTTGAGGCTAAGATCGAAAGCCTCATGTGCCTGTAATTTCACCGGAAACCATACCCTTCACACAGGAACACAGCAATATTCATATTCATATTCATATATTTATTCAAACTTTTACCTACAGTGGTTGACCTACAGGTTAGTGCTGCCATGTTGCGGCCGCAAAGCAGGTGACTGCTTTACCGGTTCCCTCCGAGCGCGGGTGTAAGCCGCTCTGTGAATACTTAGCTTTAACTCTCGGCTATATTCGTTTTCGACTATTGTAATGGTTTCAGTCACGGGACCGTCCCCATGAGACAAATTACTTCCTTCGGCATTTTGTTTCGGAGCTGCTGTTTTGAAGACATTGAATGTAGCTTCAAGGTGAAGGTCGATCACAATAAATCTAATCGAAGCACGCACTGTTCTCTTGAAGTATTGATTATTAAGCTGTTGATCTAATAATATTGAATCGCTTGTGACGTTGGCGTCAAATAGTCAAGCAAACAAACAATTTTGTATGATATCAGTGGCCAACTCTGGTTATAGTCTAATACTGAGCAAAGCACTGATGATTCAGGGTTGCCCTAATAAAATCATCATAATAACTAGCCTTTTGACGCTGCTCTACTTTTAAACAAGAATAATTTAGGCTAATAATCCACTAAGCGGATTTAATGCGGATTGGATGACATATTCTAACAATTTAGTTCTTGGAAATTATTTCTTAACATGTTTTCTTTAGCCGTATCCATTGGTGCAAGTAGGTACGGTTTCTAACCCATGATCTTAGAGTTGAAAGGTATACCACTAGACCAGTGATATTTTGATCATGCAAAAACAGTAAATCAAATCATTTTGTGCTCAGGTCGCACATTTCCTCGTCTCATTTTTCGCTTGTTAGATCTAATTCGATGGTAGCTCGTATCGTTCGTTATTTGGACGATTTATGAAAATGTTGACTCTGCTTTGGATTTTTATGAGATGAATCAAGAAAGAAATAATTTATCATATATAAAATGAAATTCAAAATTGGTTATTTGTGTTTTTTTAGTGTTAACCATTACACTATGGGAAATTGAAGATTATAATAATCTCGAAAATTGTCCCGTATCTTTTGCAATCAAAAATGTTCTAGCGGGCAAGATTTGAACTCGCGTTTTTTGTCTCATTGCCTACATACCACTTGCTCAAAAATCTTGGCTGTTTAGATAAGTGGATAGCCAATAACACTGCTGCCATATGTCGTGCCGTATCGGTACCAGCACGTGGTAAGAGCTAGTGTAGCTGACTAGACAGACAAGTTTAATTCCATACCCCACATTTTCCAGCCAGTAAGCGTGGCCAGCGTGACCAAACAAACCCGGCCTCGAGCCTCGAGGTTCTATTGCAGCCCCGGGTCAATTATCCAGCACGTGTAACTCGGTGCGCACAATAGTCTCAGACTGTAGCATTCAATATAACGGCTAAATCCACATGGCAATGTACTGAGCGTAACAAATGCCTACAGCGTTAAGTGGATCGGGAACCAAGTCAACGCAGCGCACCGGTTAAGCCATAAGGATTTAGATTTAACATCTTTCTTCTTTGCTCCTCTCTGCCAGGTATTCTGCGCATCTTTCCACCACATACATTCTGAATTTATAGTTCAAAGTTACTACGACAGGTCAAACTTTTCTGGCATTTATTTTACAAGAAAGAAATAATAAATTTGAAGTCTGAATTTTTCTGGTGTAAGAAGCCAGCTTCAACCAGCTTTTAAGGAAACCGAGGCTTTTTCTGCCAGCTTTTTAATAATCCATCGATAATCTCGGAGTTCTGTAATGAGTAGGATTCCGCACAAAGAATGAAGCACGATCGACTGCACAGACAATCTTCTGAGGAAATTCCTCATTTAGGCTACCAGTTGTAGGTAGGTATTGTATCTTTCTTTGTACTGTGCCACGCTCAACTGCTAAATTCATTCGCGAAAAATGAGATTTTACAAATAGCTGAGTTTGGGTTTTCAGTTTCGGCAAGTTCGGCGATATTATTATATTATTAGCTTCTGCCTTCAACTTTACTCGCATCATGGTACAAGTAATTTCTTCGCTGTTTTAAGTTTAAACAGTTTTAATTCCTTATTTATTTCAGTTCACATCAAACAATTTGAACAAGCCAAAAAATATCCACACAACCTTTTACAACAATACTGATGCTTAATATTTGGAAATCTATGGATGCGTGAGTTCGGATAGATTGAATTTGGATGGATTCGCAATTTCAATTAAGTTTGGTATATAGATAGGTGATGATATTGATCTTGATATACATTGAATTATTTTATTCTTGTATGTACCACGCAAGCGTAGTCGCGGTTGATAGCTTATTAAGTAAGATTGACCATGGCCTAATGGCATGTTTTCAACTCACGCTGCGAGTTCTATTGAAAAAAAGCGAAAGCAAGCTCAGTCAACGTCAAGTTATAGTAACTTTATGACATCATAGTTTTAATTTAAAAACAGCAGTTCACGACACACACTTTTGAATTTACTCTGTGATTTAGGGCATAAAATGCAAGCGTCTCTTTCTTCTTCTTCTTTTAATTTGTGGCGTCTGTGGAAGCGTCTCTTACATCTAAGTCAATAATCGATACTACGAGTACTCTTTATTGAGATTGGCCAAAAATGCTTTTGTCTTTCAGTCAGTCTGTCCGGCTGTTCTCGCCTACAGGTCATATTTTTCTTGGTATACAGGTTATAAGACCTTATAGAACGTGATAATTGTCGGGGAATTTTGATAAAGGGCGTACTTTCTCCAAAAAGGGGCAGAAAGGGGGCTACTAGATATCTCCGTCTCATGAGATTCGATATCAATAGTTTTTATTTTATTTGCAGGGTATTTATATATTTATAAAAATTTATAAAAATTCAAACTCAAAAACTATATAGTGGTCCGATTTCAAAAAATCTTTCACCATTAGAATGCTACATTATCCTTGAGTGACAAAGGCTATATTTATTACTAGCGACCCGCTCCGGCTTTGCACGGGTGCGGTATTATTGCACCCGTGCAAAGCTGGGACGGACTGCTAGTCAGTAATAAAGTAATACTCATTGAAATTCACTATTTTATTCATTCAGAGTTTGTTTTCACGTAAATATTATAATCTCTAAACATACAATACGTACAAAGCATATTTACAAAATTAATTTAGAATACACGTAACAATATTATTGACACTGTACTAAGGCAAGAGCACATCTAAAGATAACACTCCCATGAGAGCCTCTTGTATGTTTATTTACTAGGTGTTAGGAAAATACAGGACAGGAATTGTATTAACTAAGTAGGTATAGCTGTATTATAAGGATGAAATAATGTAGGAATTTACTATATTAGTGTTACAAATAAAACTACACATTTATTTTATAGAATAGAGATAGCACAATATATATAATTATCTAAACAAATTTGAGTATAAAGTTTTCAAACACTTATCGATTTGAAATAAAACAACTGCATTTTGATTATAATTGGCTAAATATAAACTAGACTTTTGATAGTTTTGATATAAACTTTAATAATGGCAACAATTACTTACAGCACTTGATATTTTTTTTTTTATATTTTACCTAAAAATTAAATTTTGTACTCACTATCGTAATACTACCAGTTTCATTATCATTTATATTTCTACCTATTATTATTTCACTTTTGTCTTTCAGAACTTATTATTATAAATTGTTACTGTTAGTACAATTATAAAAAACTTAACTGTACTGATTCTGCTAAAAGTCTACGTATACTAAAAGTTTTATTAAATTACTTTTGTAATATCTTGTAGTTTTTCAATGATAGTTTAGCTCATACACTATTATCTAGTATCGGCTGTAACTCAAAAGAGGTGAGTTACTATAAACCTTTAGAAACATCGTACACTTAGCCACTAGAGGTTTTCATTATTAGTAGGCACGCTTAGTGTCCAAACTGAGCCACCTCTACATGACTCAAACGCAGCCACCGCTAATGTGCAATAAATTCTGCAGAATGCATGAAAGATCATGACTACTGTTTCTAGTTGCTGTATATTGAACGTAGGACAGTGGCTAAGTGTGCGGTGCATAATAAATGATACAAAACACTCCAAATATTAATAGTTATTTTCTTTCTTTACTTAATCTTATATCTAGGATTCGCCATGAACTTACAATTTAGTGTACTTACGTACGTTGAAAAGAGTCTTAACAAAAGTTTCAAAATATATTAGGCCTGTAAAAAAGATAAATAAAAAATATCAAATAAGTATTTAAGAAATGGATCACTTATTCAAATCGCTGAAAAACTTTAGCTAGGGCTCACGGCTAAGAGCTTTTGAGCTTTTAGTTTACTTCAAATGACAAAAAGCCTATTAAAGTAAACTACTTTGAATTCGCGTACCTTTTTGCAAGCAAATAATATTATACTCTACAATTACTTATTCAAAAATGTATCGTCTTTGACGATCTACAACGTTAAAGGTATCCCTAAGTTTTAATTTAAAAATGCACAATTAATAGATATTACCTATAGGTACAAACACGAAGTACAACGAATTGTTTATAATATTATTTTATATACACAAACCTAACAATTTATTGTCAGTTCTGAACTTGATTTAAATTAAATCTTCTAAATTTATATTCATCGCTATGAATTTACGACACGTACAAAATATTTACATCGTATCACACCTATACATAAACACATAAAATACACAGTTTAAATCTACAAGTTTCATTCATCACTATACACCAAAAGCTTAAGCTATAAAGTTAATAATACTTGTATTGTCGTATCTTATAACTATGTAAAGTTCATAATATTGTGCGCGTATATTATTGTGGTTCACTGAGTCAATGTCCCTCACGCATTCAATATTTATAAATAGTAAACGTGGACTAGGTGATATGGAAGTCCCCCCGTAATAGTCTCGTGAACGTTTTCTTGAACTGCTGGTTTGCAAGCGCGTAGCAAAACGGGTTAATCGGACTGTTCGCGTAGCAGAGAAAATACGAGAACATGTATAAATGCTTGTTGATACACGGCGGGTCCGTACAAAAACCTTCCACAAGAGCGAGCACGTGGTAAGGCGTCCAGCAAACTACAAATGCTCCCAAGATAAACGATATGGTTCTAAAAGCCTTTCGCGCTCGGTTTTCCGATTTGGATTTCTGCCGGCCTATGCTCGGGAATAAACCGTCTCGCTTCGACCGTTTAACTTTTAATTTTTTCCCAATGTTTTTTACAAACTCTTTCTTGGAGTCGCCGCGACCCGACCCAGTTATAACGGTACTCGATACGTCACTATTTTCAACCGCAGGACTTATTGCTGGATTTAGTTTCAATGGGGACATTTTAGCTTCGCTCGGCTTCGACTGCTCATTGTTGTTGGAAGACGTCGATACGAGAGTGATTACCGGCTTCGGTCGCTCTCCCGGGGTTATACTTACTTCTGTGTTTACTTTAACTGGGAGCGGAGGAGAAAAATTAGCTTTAGTTAGCGGAGTTTTTGCTCCAGCTGTTGCTCTTATTAAAGCCGCTTGCAATAACGAGGTATTAGTAATAGCTCCTGAATTAAGTGTTGGGGGAGACGATGGTTCAGTTGCAGTAGCAAAAGTGACAGAAGACGGTGGGCTCTCGTACGTAGGTGAAGCTAAAATAACAGAGCTTTCGTCCATATACCTCAGATCTGCTCCATCCAACCCTACGAGAACGTCATACGACGAGCCGTCCCCTTTCACCAATCTGACGGTTCTAGTTCGTGATGACTCGGATATTGACGGTGGACTCTCTGAAACAGCCGGGCTACATCTGAATTCTGATGGAGGAGGAATGATTCTTTGAGCAATTGTGGTTGATACTTCTCTTTGATCGGACGGTGTGGCTATACCAGAAGAAATAGGAGACATAAAACTTGCTGAAGATATTGGTATGGTAGGCACTGGAGTTGGATCATTGCTTTGGGACGAGGGGTTGTCTGTATCTAGTAAACTCTTTTCTGATATCTGTGACAGTGAAGTCTTTGGCTTATCTGTATCGTGTTTCATAGATGGAGACTGCTTCCCATCTGGTTTGATCAGCATACCACCGTTAAAACGCATGTTATTTAGCAGTTGCAAAGCTCCAGTTTGCATTACCAAATTTGCCACAGAAGGTCTTTTCTTTGAGTTAGGTTGATTAACGGTACTTTCTTCATCAGAGTCAAACGCAGGGCTACTAGACCTTTCTGCTTCAACCTGATCTTCTCTTTTTTCTCCATCAGATTCAGCGGTTGTAGATGTACCAGTAACGGTGGCACTACTTTTATGAGCTGATGATTTTTGACTGGAGTTTGAATCTGTTGAACCACCCAAAGTTAGCAAAGGAGCAGCAAGTGACCCTTTAGAAGTTGAATCTTTGCGTATTGTCTCAGAAACCTTTAGCTGGTCTTCACTGGAGATAGTTGCTTTAGATAATCCAGACATTCCGGCTGCACCACCAGCCATGCCTCTCATTACTCCAGCGCTCAAAGCTACCATAGACTGCATTTTCCTTTGCTTCGCTTCGCTTTTCTTTTGCATATCGTAAGCTGTTTTAAAAATTCCTGCGTAAAGAACGATCAGAACAAAAAGAGTCGTCCAATAGTATCCGATTATCAAAGCTGTATTGAAGATAGGGTCTTTAAGAAACTGCACAGCGCATTCTCCTTCCTGTAAGTCTCGATAACCCACGAAATGCTCCCACCCGAATATCGTAGTGAAAAATAACAACGCTGGTATTATCCAGGTAACTGTCACCATCCATATCACTCTATTTTTAGTCCGCCAGGCTCGGTACCTTGCCGCAATCTTGACACTGCAGAACCTATCCACTGTGATGAGTAGAACCGTGTATTGAGACACTAAACATACCGTGTAGTCGACAGAGAGCCAAAGGTCGCAGAGTAAGGGCCCCAAATGCCAGTACCCTTTCAAGACGTAATCAGTGTAGAATGGAAGCGATAGCGTACCTGCCGACAACCAGAAAAACAATTATTTTACATTTTTTGCAACAGTTTTTGCATGCCCAGGTAAAATAAAATACATTCGTTTATAAACATGAAAATAAATCTTATGTAATCCACAAAATTTTATTGATTTTGTTTGCGTTTATTCTGCAAACTCATTGCTATAAGTAAAAACTTTACTTGCCCTTGAATAACATGCTGACTCAAGAGCTCAGTAATAGTACCAAAGTATTTTTTTGGATTTGATACAGAAAAAAGTCTGTTATTCGACTCTTGAATCGAGTGGTCTTGAATCAAGCAATGAAATGTCAGAAGCTTCGTTAGCAATCTGTTGTCGAAGTTCCTAGTTATTTTAGTTAATTGAAATGGAACGACACTGATATGAATCAATACAAGTTGTTAGGCCATGACAGAGGCCTTCGGGCGGCCTAGAAACTCTGTCACCAGAGTTGGCCACTGACTCATACTATCGAACGAACGAATACAAAAATGTTTTAAAATTACACACGAAAAAACTGTACAATCATGTTTTACTTTACCACTTTGTAGCAATCAAGATCAAAATCTTACGGGCCCACTGTGGAACCAAAGTTACTAGGACCAACTTTACTGCTTACGATGTGTGTCTGTCTCAGGATGACAACGTGTGGTACCTTTGGTATTGCAAGCGTCTGTATTATATATGGTTATTGTCACCACCTACCATGTAGGCGGGCCGTATACTTGTAATCTATTAAAAGTAGTATTCAAGTGCATCGTACCTATTAATAGATCAGTGGCCGCAAGTGACGCGATGAAGTAGTTGCTGGGCTGCCGTATCGTCCGGTCGACCAGGAAAGCCAGCAATACCAGCACGTTACCGCTGACCGTTAATAGAATGACCAGAACCAAACACGTCGCAAAGATCGCCGCCAGCCACAATGGGAAAGGTGGTAACACAGGTTGCTGTAAAAAAAAAGGCATGTAAAAATGTTTAGTTACGCAGACTCCATACTCTGATGATGGATGGATAGTCTGACAATAGAAATCTAGCCTGCACTCTGTCTGTTTCTGTTTTTTTTTGCCTTTTATGTAGACATTATAATTCCGCCGATTCCTTAATGCGTCGAGTTTTATTAATTCTTTCATAGACCTTCGTTAGACAATCTTGCCTTATTTATAAAAAGCAATGATGTGGCTGACAATGGAAGTTTTAAAAACCTTAACATAAAATATATAAAGAAAATCTTGTCATAGAATAGTTAAAGAAACACAACAAAATTTCAACTGCTAAACAGACTTCTAACGTGTGGAAACTTTGCTTAATCGTGCTGTACAGCTAGTAAACAGTACAGCACGCTTACATGCGTGCACATGAAGGCACGCTTTGAGCTGCACAGAGCTAAAGCCTAACTTCAGGTTGGCCTAGTTATATCGGCAGAACTGTGCGAAACTATGACGTCATTCAACAACTGCAGCAACGCCGCGAACATTTTGATGAAACGAACGGGGTACTAGTATAAGTTAGAATAACCAAAGCAAGCAATTTCCAAGAACGGTTTTTTTTGTTCTTAGAGTAGGGGGGAAAGTATATTTGTTCAAACAAAACTGACATTTTTGTATTTTTCGTAGACAAATTTCGATGCGAATATTGTTATATGAATAAATAATAAATAAATAAATTCTGAATAATGTGATACAGTTAGGTGTGACTTTAATCTTTTCACAACAATAAATATTTTTTCATATTTTTACTACGAGTAGGTAGGTATTCACCATGACTTGTGTTACTTGTTTCATGATTTTTTTTATTTAATCCACGACATTTCGGCGCAGCATAAGCATTAAATCCCGTAATTAAGAACCCCGTTTTTTCGTAAAAATTATACGTGGAATTTTTATAATTTTTTTTTTAGATATAACACTTAAATTTATATTTTATTACTATTAATTATATTCATTATATCAGTTTCCAATCCACTTAACCTCAACTCTGTCACTATCATCAAAATGAACACAAGAGAAATACACGTACTAAGTACATTCGCTATCAAATTCGGCATTTCGAATAATGATTTACATCTTACCTCATTTGTGAGTTTGAACACGAATTCGGTAACATTTCAGCTCACATTTCCCCCTTTTGCCCCTTTATTAACAGTACAAATGAGCACGTAATAATAAGTAAGCAGTGCGCAGCTACTGTTTTTGTGTTGAGCAATGAAGCGACGTTGCTTGCTAAACTCACCACATAAGGGTAGCCTTCTGTCAAAAAGAAGGTTGCGTTTTTGCATCTATTCTATGCATATTATGCGTCACTAGCGTTACGACAAATCCCTACAATTAGACGGTACAATTTGAAAAATAACTAGGAACCCAGCCAAGTTTATTGCCATACATTGGACTTAGATGACAATTGAAGATAATCCTTGAGATATTATAAGAGTCTGTATATATCCTGGAGGTACATAAAAATAAAGTACTAAAAACAATAAGTGCACAATATCGACATTCGATTCATTCAATTCATCGATTGTCATGTTTTTAAAGGGACATTCAGACGGTGTGCTATACAACTTTAGTAAAACCCGTCATTGATAATTTTGACTCTCCATTTAATAAGGTGCCAATATGTTTAGGCTTTTTTAAAGTTGTTAGGCCATGACCGAGGCCTTCGGGCGCTTAACTTTGACACCAGAGTTGGCCACTTACTGGCTTACTTCTTAGTGCCAGTTAATTATAAAATACTTTAGCGTTTCTGACATTATATTATATTATACATATATTGTATTGAACGGGCATCGAAACATTCTTCTTTCTTCAACAAACTTTAGAATTAACATTATAACCATGTAAAAAGCTCACTATAAATAAATAATTTTCGAGTAATAATATTCTATTTCAGACCGATAATCTGCAATGTAAGCCACCGTTTGAAGTTCCCTTTAAGCTTGAATAGGTACCAGGGTAATGCCTATCGTCATTCAATAATAAGCAAGCAACTCTTTATAATTTCCGTCCCTGACACAGTCGATAATGGCGCGAATCGATTAGCTGTCCTAGTCAAGCTATGTACACCTCACACTTTTACTACGAGGTATGTGCTGATTTATAGGCTACTAATTGTAGGCACTTTTTTAAAGTAAGTAAAACATCATGTTTCATCATTATTCACCCTTTTAAGTTATTATTCTATTGTCTTCCGTCTGCCATAATTGTTGCAATACAATTAAAATGGCCCGGAAGAAATATATAAAAATAAAAATGATAGCTACGTACGCTCTAAATTCTATAATTTTAAACAACCACACGCGAAAAGAATGTAGGTACTAATTCTTCGATATTTTTATTTTTAGCTTAAATTAAAGTGTGCTTGTTCAGACGTCATCTACTTTACGTGAATATGTAAATGTGTCTGCGCTTATCTCACCTCTTCCCTCAAAAATATCAGTTTTTTTATGTCAGCAAGTGACAGGACAATCGAGGCACCCACCCGATGTTAAGCACCACGCCTGACTATTACAGTTGCACTGCCACCCAAAGCTTAAAGTTTTTAAGTGTTTGCGTGCGCACTGCGCTTATCACCCCGAGACATTGTTGTTAAGTCTCTTTCGCCCTGTAATTGCACTTGCTACAGTGTATAAACCTTGAACTACTCTATGTATTGCTAAAAACCACATTGAATTCCGTTGCGTAGTTTAAAGGATCTAAGCGTACATACATACATTTCATTTATTTTATTTATTTATTCCAAAACCAATATACAATTGTGTGCAGAAAAACTAAATATAAACAGGCTTAAAATACACAAAAATAAAAGTAAATTATACATAAAAATGTCAGCTTAATAAATATAAAAGGTAATAATATTTTATTTTAATTTTACATATTTAGAAAACTAACAGCTTAAATCATGTGAGAATGGTAATGCCTAAAAAATAGAACAGGATTAATCTAACAGAATATTAAAAATAAAGCGTATTATCTTATGAGAAGCACAATAGATGAGGTTACCTACATAGAGATAGACTTCATTTTATACTACGCAATGATTACTCACCAGTTCTGCGTTAGCATTGAGCAGATTTTCCAAGGTGCTGTTAAGGTAGTAGACATCAGTGTAGTTGGTGCCGTTTGCAACAAGGTACCCTCCTTGGCACTCCTGGTAGCTCCCTGTTGGTATGCACGACCGTTGCTTTAGTTTTTGGATCTTCCTGTTGGGAATTCATAAGTTAATCTATATATAATAAATAAAGAGTAGTAGAGTTCTCTGTGATAGAGCTCGTCCGGGGAAGGACTACCACCATACCTATTTCTGCCGCCAAGCAGTAATGTTCGCATTGCTGTGTTCCGGTGTGAAGGGTATGGTTTCTGGTGAAATTACTGGCACATGAGGCTTTCCATCTATGCCTCAAGGTGAAAACCCGCGAGTGATACCTCTGGTATTGCAAGCGTCCATAGGCTGCGGTAACCGCTTACCATCTTGTGGGCCGTACGCTTGGTTGCCATTTCAGTTGTATAAGAAAAAATCCTTGAAAAAAGTCTTTATTCTTGTTCTAAAATAAATATGTATGTGTGTGTCGTTAGAAATAAATAAAAGTTTTATCTCTCCATTCTTCTGTCTTATTCATAAAAAACTGTAAGGTCAGCAGCCTGCTATGTATTTTTGTGTTTCATTTTCATTGTTATGTCAGTTGAATTCTTTCTTTCTTTCTTGCTTTCTTTAACAAAGACGATGATTTGAAAGACACATTAGCTAACCGAGGTATAAAGTACGAATATGAATAAAGAGAAGGTCTATGTCCAGCATCGGCTCCTGTGCATGTGAATGTGTTTGTGTGTGCAGAATAGGTATATTTATTTTCATTCCATTTTATATTTGTTGCATTAAATAATGAACTAATGTCTTGATTGAGTGTTTGAACCGATCAATTGCTCAATCACAAAAAATAATGAGTTCCATTTAAAAAACGCCGAATAACTAACCAAGTTAAAAACTCTGAGATTGATGAGTTGCTCAGAAAGTTGTGATTTACTTTGTAATTGGATAAGAATCAACATTGCTATTACGACTGGACGTTTTGTGTAAACATTGAACCAAGCTCTTTAAAAATGGTCACCGTCATGTCCGTGACTGAGCTGAAACATGGTGGATGATTATTATAGTATGGTGGTCGACTACTATGGTAAAAAAAACTATAGCAAATGTTACAGATTATCAATAGGTAGGCATATAATATACTGCTAGTTCCATCGTCTCGTGGTCAGCTTTTTACTGCTCTCACTATTGGGACGTTGTTTCTAACGACGATTTGGTAATTCTTGCTAACAAACGCCCGCTTTATAATGGTCACCGTCGACTACTATGGTAAAAAAAACTATAGCAAAGGTTACAGATTATCATTAGGTAGGCATACAATATACTGTCAGTTCCATCGTCTCGTGGTCAGCTTTTTACTGCTCTTACTGTTGGGACGTTGTTTCTAACGACGATTTGGTAATTCTTGCTAACAAACGCCCGCTTTATAATGGTCACCGCTTAATAAAAAATATAGGAGTTTGCGTTTCAATGTTGATTGTTTTCTTTTATTGAATTATCTTGTTATCTCACATAATTAATCTGTTTTATTTGTCTCAAAGCCCTGATATCATGTTTAGTAAACATGCCCCGTAGACCACGTGTTTGTCTACGTGTCCAACAATATAGACGACAATACTTGGCTAGAAATCATAATTGAGTTTAGTCATAGCTGTCCTGTGAAATGTCTCTTGCTTGTACAATGCTTGTTGTGTATTCCACAGTCTACCGTGAAGCCTCAGGCTGTAGTTCAGCTAATGTATTAATCCGCCTGGAGCTTGCGTAGCAGTGCTACGAGCCGCTACGAGTCGCTACGCTATCTATACTAGGTGGGAGAATATTGATTGTTCGCACAACTAGCACGGTATCGTTTTGATACGCTTTATACTACTACTGTTCCAAGCTTAGACGGCTCAGTAAAGTCTGTACTTCCGATTCTAAAGTCTCTAAGTGTAGATTCGAACTTCTAGTATAACTATTCTGGTAATAAGATAATTTCATAACTAAATTATTCTGAGAATAGTGCATAATCGGGTTTGGTGGAATCCAACCTAACCGATCCGTTGTATCGTTTTATCATTCTTGTTTGTGAAGTAGTTTATTTTCCTACCTGCTTCTTGCTTCACGTACTTTGCTCGTACCTATTGAATAGGAATGCACTGAATTTCACTGATACTTTCGTGGTAAATTTAGTTAGCTTTATATGGCAATTTTTAGTTACCGTCTTTCCTTTACTGCGTTATATTAATACGCACTTTTTTGTCATACCAAACAAAGTCCAACTTAAAACTGTACGTGAGTGTGACGTGAGCGACAGTATGCTCAATTCGACAACAACATATAGGGTATAAGCTAAGCGGTGCTAGAAGAAAAACGAATAGATAGATAGATAGATAGATAGATAGATACATAGATAGATAGATAGATAGATAGATAGATAGATAGATAGATAGATAGCTCATTATTGTTACACCAAAGAAACAGTAAAACTAAAAACGATTACTAGGCGAAAGAGACATAAAACACCATCTCGAAGTGACGAGCGCAAAGCAGTGCCACGCAGTACTATAAAACTTAAAAGTTTGTATGACACTGTAACTGTTATGGTTAGTCGCAAACGACTTGATCCTCTTGTTTCATTTGGCGGACATAAAAACTCAGTTAAATATTATTTTAGGAAAAAAAAAACAACAGGAGCCTTATTCGCTATGACCAAACGTGGGCTGGTTACGTTATCTGCGAGGAATCGTTGTCGACGAGCCACGTTTTGGGGCTCGTCTGACTGTTTTTCAAAGTCAACCTATCGATAGCGAAACTATCGCTATTAAAACAACACAGACACTGAAAACAATTTTACAATTTCACACCACGGCACGTTTAGAACACGTTACTAAGTTACACGTTATTGGTACGGAATCTCCTAGGTCATAGCGAATTAGCCCCTAGGTGTAAACTTGTGTAAACAACCTAACCAAATAAATAAATAAATAAATAAATAATGTTGGACAATCCACACAGCATCATCTAGCCCCAAGATAAACTACTGTTAAACAGAGCTGTGTTATGGTACTAGATGACTGATATATACTTAATACAATACAATACATAGATAGATATTTTTTATTATATATAGAGAATACCCAGAACACCCGGAACAAATATTTGTAGATCGTACAAACATTTGACCCGAGGCGGGAATCGAACCCGCAACCTCCGCGTCGCAGGCGGACCTGCGCCCGCTGCGCCACATCGGTCGTCAAAAAATAAGCTCGAAAACAAGTGTAGATCTTTTCATGGTTACTTTTTCTATGTTCTTTTGGATTAAACTAAAACCAGCGCTCTTTTCTGTTTGTTTTGTTGTCAAGACTTGCCACAGACTATATAATGCTTGTATGTATGCCATTGATCAATAATGCTAGCGATAGTTTGTTTAGTGTGTGGTTTAGTGTGCCGCACAGTCCGTATATACTGTCCGGAATATACCGGAGAACGGAACGGAGACTAGCTAGTACCTATAATGCTATTTACGTAATTTCTTCATCCTAATTAACACAATAATTATCAATATGATGATTAGGTACTTTTTTTTTTTTTTTTTTTATACAACTGAAGTGGCAACCAAGCGTACGGCCCACAAGATGGTAAGCGGTTACCGCAGCCTATGGACGCTTGCAATACCAGAGGTATCACTCGCGGGTTGCCACCTTGAGGCATAGATCGAAAGCTTCATGTGCCAGTAATTTCACCGGAAACCATACCCTTCACACCGGAACACAGCAATGCGAGCATTACTGCTTTGCGGCAGAAATGGTGGTAGTCCTTCCCCGGACGAGCTCTATCACAGAGAACTCTACTACTTAGTACCCAATAAAAGAATAATATGTAAAACGTTTTATACATACAAACAAAACAGTAATAAAACAATTTTATACCATCCAGCTAAGCTACCTCAAAAACTTTATTTGATGAGGGTGTAACCGAGAAACTTTTTAATACTTTTTAAAACCAGTTAGTTAAAGAAAAATAAACTAAGTAACAATTTTCAATTGTTCAAATCCCGAGCTTGGTATAAGTTATGAATATAAGTTTTTAAAGTTAAGGTGCTGTTACTGAACAAACCAACATTAAGTTCCTTAGGTCGTTATACAAATTTTTAACTACCATTTTACTAATCTTTTTTTCTCAAATGTGGCTCTCAAAGTCACTTTTTTCATTATTTTGCTTTTGACAGTATCTGCTATATATTAATTGTCATATCAACAAACTTTGGTATAGTTCCCACAACGGATCTCGGCCGATGTGAAATTAGCCGTTTCGATGCGCAATGGAGCTTTTTCAAACTAAATAGTCTTTACGCATCACAAACGGCTAACTTCACGGAAGCCTAGATCCGCTGTGCGAACTATACACAGAAATCAGACCACATTTCTCAGTTTTTATGAGAGATCATGACAGATTAATAAAATTGATGAGTCAGTGACTCATCGACGAAGTAAAAAAAACTTAAATAAAAACCCAGACTCTATGAAATTATTATTTTAAACATTAAAGAATTAAGAAGCATTGTAATGTCAATCACCGCTATAATAAAGTCACAATTTAGCGGTACCGCTACCGTAAGAAGCTTAGGTTAACTAACAGTAAATTAAATATGCTTTAGTACCTGGCTTCTGTTTGTTTACAGTTGTAATAATGCAACTTCCATTGTTCTATTTTATTTATATTTCATAACACCAACTTATTAAACACTATTATAAGATTCAGGTACACATAACAAGACATACAAATTAGAATAGAATAGAATAGAATAGAAAAGAATAGAATAGAATATAATATAATAGAATAGAATAGAATAGAATAGAATAGAATAGAATATAATATAATAGAATAGAATAGAATAGAATAGAATAGAATAGAATATAATATAATAGAATAGAATAGAATAGAATAGAATAGAATAGAATAGAATATAATATAATAGAATAGAATAGAATAGAATAGAATAGAATAGAATAGAATAGAATAGAATATAATAGAATAGAATAGAATAGAATAGAATAGAATAGAATAAAATAGAATAAAATAGAATAGAATAGAATAGAATAGAATAGAATAGAATAGAATAGAATTATTTTTATTTGCAACAATACACACAACATAATCATAATAAAACTAAATTAAGTAGGTGCTTATGATAACAAGAGAAATAGTATCTAACTAAAACCTACTCAAGTTAACAATAAGGAAGTTATCATAAAATAGGTAGTCGTGATGCTGCAAAATGGACACTAACTCAGCATAATGCGGATTGTTAAATAACAACCCGCGCTGGTCTTCCGTTAGGACCGATTCAGTGTAGCAGACATGTTTTTTTAGTAAATACTTACATACTTAAAGTAATGTGTTATATAAAAAAGAAGCAATAATAATAATAACAAAAAAAAATATGACAAAGTTTAAACAAAAAAAATTAAATAAAAGCCAAAAATTTTGACAATAAAAAAAAAATAAAAAAAATTATATGTTATTTTAAAAATTAAATGTTATTTTGACTGCAAAGTCATATAAAGATCCTAATAAATTAAGTACTCGTACCTTTAGGTAAATTAAAGGGATGGCCACACAGCACAACAACACAAAGACTAAGTATGATGCTACCACTACGTACTTACGACTTTTTTGTTTGGCCTAAGAAGAAAATAAAAAATGTAAGGACAGCGATTCTTTGTAATATTTTATTCTACCGCAGCATAAAATGGTCTGGTTTATAGATCTTTGACCGTCGTAAGCAGTTTCGACCCGGTCTGGCTTAAGGGTTTTACGCCTACATTTATTTCTACCATAAAATCAGATGTCTCAAGGATGTTCTATTAAAGTGATCTTAGAACTTGTCGATAGCGCAATGTAAAACCAATCTAAAGGCACTTACGCACTGACTGAGGGTACGTGTGGAGCTGCTTTGTTTATATAGCTATACAGAAAAATTAAAGTTGTTTAAAACTGATACTTTGTGTTGCTTAAAACTGAAACTTGAGTTTACTCAACATGCAGTGTTCCTGCCTCGTGTTTTAAGTAATAACTTGATAGGTTTTTGAACAATAAATGTCTTCATTGATATAATATAACTGGCGTAAATTCACCTATCTTTAAGTTTTTTAAATTATCCTTGTGATATTAATGAGTAAAAAGATTTTGACTTTGACTTTCGCCATAACAATTTTGTTAGTAGCAGGTGAAATTACTAATGAAAAAAACTTAATAACTACGTCTTTCCGTCCGCAGCAATACCAATAACTTACCCATAACCTAACACACATATAAGTATTAACATGCATGTCGCATTTTCCCGAAGCGCTGTGCAATAGCTTGTGTATTTTATAATTCACATAAATCTAAAATTTACTGCACAGCGTCCTGTGATAGAACTAGTATTTGCTCGTAAAATTTAATATACAAGAGCATTTCCAACATGAAAATATCTAAAATGGGGCGTTCTAGGGCCATTCTGAGAGTTGAGAGTCGTAACTATACTTTTGTTAGTGACAAAGTATGCACGGCAACATTTTAGCAACGAAGTAAAATGTCATAAATTAGATTTTACTGTTACTGACTACGTTATAATTTGTAGATAAATTCCCGCAAGTGAAATAAAAGAAGGTTTTAACTGTCAATAGATCTCAGCTGTCGTGAAGCATCAATTTAGTTTGAAAAAGATCCATTGCAGTAAGTACAGTCAGCAAAAAATGTAGTCTACCCCAAGGTTGAGATTCATTTGAACGTTATACGATTTCACAGAAACTTTTGTCAAATGTGATAGACCAGCTTATTTGATGACTGTATAAGCACGCAGTATATTAATGTACCATGGGTACATGTATAGACATAGACACTCATTTATTTACCACATTAGCAACAATACAGACACATTTGTAAAAAAAATTGAATTATACAGAAAAAAAAATAAAAAAAGATAACATTTCATATACTTAAAATAAGTTTGTAAAACAGTTCAATCTAATAGGTATATTGTGTGCTACAGCAGCAAAAGAGCCTCGACTCCGCATTATGTCAACTAAGAATATTATACTACGTCACAAGGTGGTCACAAGCGCTTCGTGAGTGATTTGAACTAACCATTGCGTGATGAAGTTAGTCCCTATGCTGTAGATGGGCGTGGACCGGTTGGCGTCCACGCTCAGCTCCGTCGAGTTCATTGTGAGGGATGTTATTGTCCGCGGTGAAACCGAGCCGATACGGCCCTGACTCTGCAACAATAGTGTTTTGTCAGTATACCAATAAAAACATTTTATACCAATAAAAACATTTTATTGGTATACATAGCTTTCGTTTTTTGGTCTAGAAAGAAAGAAAAAAAGAAAACACGTTTATTGTCCCTCAAAATCATACATAAACATACATACTCGTACCTAATACATAAAAAAAACACTGTGAACTAGGTAAGCTTAGGTGTCAAAAGGTCCTGTTTTAGCAAAAGCTGTCAAAAGTCTAGGGCTCTAGGCATAAAAAAAAGTTAATAGATAAAATGTTTTTATTGTTAAATGTTCACTGCTAGACAATATTAGTCTTTTGTGAAGTTATTTTGAATAGGTTAGATATATATTTTTATTTGCAACAGCATAAATAGTATCAAAAAGCAAGTAAATACGTGTTCTTATAGAGTATAGGGAGCTAAACCAATAATATTAAAGCTAAGCGAATAATTTATGTAAGCAATAATGAAGTATTTGAAAATGCCAATAAACACAAACTTAGCATAATGTGGTTTGTCAAATAACAGCCTAAACTAGTTTATTGTTTTCATTGATTTTTTAAAAAGAAATAATTTATTTGTTAACAACATACAGAACAAAGACACAAAGTAAGTCAAGGAAATGAAGTAAACAGTACCAAAAATGGATACAATATAAATAAAATTAATAAAACAAAGACAAGGTAAAGTCATTAACTTTTTGATGTAATTTATAAAATATATTTGTTGAGCGTGAGTTCATTAATTTTTATAATAATACCGACATAATAAATTATAGGTGTCGATATTTAATGACCTGTATAATGCAGAAACACGAGACTAATCAGAGTGACTGTCAAAGTAGAGCAAAGTCTAAGTCAGGGCAGAGCAAGCTGATTACTCTGCCGTGCTAAGAGGGTCAGCCGTTAGCAACATTTTTGCCAAAATTGAGTTAGTATCATATTCGGAATCGCCCTGAGACTGACTGACCAATTCATTCCTTCCTACGATGCTGTGCATAAAGTGAGTTTTACATTATGTTAGTGACTGACTTTGAGAACTGAATTTCTCTGTTTATAAAGGGTTCAGTACGCGAGAATATTGAAGTCATTACTGACCCGGCAACGTTTTACTGACTCAAAATTAATTTACATTAGTTCAGTACGGGTCAGCACTGACTTTGTTACTGACTCTGCTTAAAAGTTTGCATAAAAAAGACACTGAATAAAGTCACCGAGCGTTCCACTAGGCAGTTATATTAGCACTGGTCAAATTAAAAGTATGACTACCTAATGCTAGCAGAAAGGACTTTTTTGGCTACCAACAAGATGTAAACAGTGAATGAGTATCTAGTGAAGCAGTCACAGTTGTGATTTTTTTTTAAATAAAAATGTGTCGTTTCGAACAAACCGATAAACGGAAAGTTTAAAAAGAATTATGTCTGCTCCTGGCAGGCTCCGCTGAAAACCAGCGCTACAGATAGTATGCAAGTCTGTAGCAAAAACTTGGTTGCCTCTTTTCGTCACGTTAATGTAGTTTTTATTTGTGTTGTATCCTAATTTGTACTGTACCTTAACTTTATCACTAGAGATTGAACAGCTAAACACCGATAATAGCTTAAACGTATCTCCCGTCAACATTAGCACGTCAGCACACAATACTCACAGATAAGGCGGGCGGTAGGCGGGCGAGGCCGTCCGCCCCGGAACGCCGCCGTCCATGCGATCACGGCCTTATTTCATCTGCAAAGACGAAACGGTTTGATCGTTCGAGTGTGAACTAGGGTTAAGTTATTGCAAAATAAATACGAATTATAAAAGGATTGAATGGGAATATAAGTTTACTAAAAAGGTTCAAGGAAACCATGCACCTCTAGTATTGCATGTACTAAAAATAAAAAATCGAAAGACAAGTGCAATCCACCAACAGTATTGGGTTTGCGGAGACCCAATCACTCTTGTTTGGAAGTGTAGGCTAGTTTCAGCCTATTTTGACAATAAATGGATTATTTTTTGTTAATTAGGAAACATACATTATTTGTTAAAATAGGTAGCTAAGGCTTTTAGCAATCGTATGCATCTAACGCTCTAGAGAGCAAATCACGAATTTAAGATTATCAAAAGAATTATTTCGGCAAAATTGTGACAAGCTCAGCCACAGACGCAAAAATTAAAAGAAGAAGAAGCATTATTTGGGATAGGGCTCTTTTAAAAAGGTGTCATAATTAACCATTGATTGGATTAACTAGTGATTAAAAACTTGTTGGAAATTTAAACGTAATCGCATTAATATCATACACGGCATAGGCAGATGGTAGTCTAAAAATAATAATAATGGTAGTCGTACCTAGTCTCAAAATAACGTTGCGAAGGTCACCACCGACGGTGGGGTTCATTTTATTGAGCGCAACCCTTCGGAAAATAAATACAAGGGCAAAATTATATTGCGTGGCATCTCTAACAGAATGCAAATTGATAATATTGATAGTCGCTTGCAAAAGCTGCAGTTTTAAATCGTTGGTGAGTTAGAAAGCTAGAACGGATAGCAATATTGTTTAGTTTTGAATACAATGTCACTGTCTCGTTCTCTACTACAGAGAGAGACAGAGATAGACAGAGAACGACTGCTCTTCTACAATTTTTTTGTCTATACTTACTTTTAAATATTGTGCTTGTTAACTTTCTAGCTTTTTTTATCTATGAATAAACCTTATTTATGGCATTGAAAAGTAATCAATAATTTGGTCTTATTCACAAGGTCAAAATCGCTCAGCGAGCTTATGTAAAAAGCTATGCTAGGTCTATACGCGATTGTAATCAGTAAGGAGTAAATCAGTAGAAGAACCCAAGATAACCAACATAGCTCTTAGAATAAGCAAGTAAAGTGGCAGTGAAACCACCAGTGCTTTAGATGGATTTAACTTATTTCAAAATATTTAATCACTTTATAAATATTTTTTCTGACAGTAGCAGTACCTAGAAAGCTCTAATTGTTTCGGAATCTTTTGTAAAACACGTCAATAATTAGAACCATAATGCTAAATTGTGGCAAAATGTTAAAAGAAAAAGAACTTGTAAAACCAGTTGTCATCATTATCGATAACAATCCACACAGCATCATCTAGCCCTAAGGTAAGCTGCTGTTAAACAGAGCTGTATTATAGGTACTAGATGACTGATATATACCTAATACAATACATAGATAGATATTTTTTATTATATATAGAAAATACCCTGAACACCCGGAACAAATATTTGTAGATCGTACAAATATTTGACTCGAGGCGGGAATCGAACCCGCAACCTCCGCGTCGCGGACCTGCACCCGCTGCGCCACATCGGTCGTCAATGTTACCATAGTTGCATCATTTTATTCATTTAGTGACAAAGCGTTTAAGCCATTTGCCTGATGTTAAGCGCCACGCATGCCTAACCATTACAGTGTAACCCACTGCTTTAACTACGCTCGTCACCCTGAGACATGACAGCAAAACTTTAGGTTGAGTAACGATTTGTCAATGCAAAGTGTTTGATAAATTAAAATAGAACAAACGTTTATCGATTTAAAGTAGGTATTTCGCTGTCGAGTCACTTTACTTGGTGCTTTATTTGAGGAAACCTATAAATAAACTTTTATTGCAATAATGCTAAACGCTATAACACAAAGTCCAGAAGCATGATGATATATCGTCCGGGGAAGGACTACCACCATACCTATTTCTGCCGCAAAACAGTAATGTTCGCATTGCTGTGTTCCGCTTCGAGGGGTATGGTTTCCGGTGAAATTACTGGCACATGAGGCTTTCGATCTTAACCTCAAGGCAACCCGCGAGTGATAACCTCTGGTATTGCAAGCGTCCATAGGCTGCGGAAAACCGCTTACCATCTTGTGGGCCGTACGCTTGGTTGCCACTTCAGTTGTATAAAAAAAAAACAACTGAGCTACTGTCTAATTTAAAAAGGTTTCTAAGTCAAGATTCCCGTCACGGCCCGCCGGCACCAAAGCCTCAGTCGGGGGTAATCCAACCCATTTTGGGGTCTACGCATAATACCACTACCACTTTTAACATGAACACGTTTGCTGTGTAAACTTTTCGATATAAAGAATTAAAGTTATAGTGGTTAGAATGGGCGTTGCTCATGGAGAAGAGTTTCTGAATAGCTTTAAAACGTCATCATAAATGTCAAAAACAAGTAGTAATTTTATATTTTTTTTTAAATATTTAGTAAATTTGAAATTTGAAGTTTTGAAATTTATTAAAAATATTACGACATCGTAACATGTATATCAATTATTACAATCTTAGTGCAGTTATACTTTACATTATATTATTCTACTACCCAAACTTGGGAACCTGTGTTATGGCATACTAATGCCCTCCGCCGAGCATACATGCAAATATTTATAATGTTATACGTCTGTGCAACTTTGTAACAATCAATATCCCTGTCGCTTTTGTTTTAAGTGTCATCCATCACACTGAGGGAATACTTTGTGACTGGTGGTACAACTGGAGCATCCGTGTATTAAGAGGAAGTTTGCATGCTTAGGTTCGCCTCTTCTCGAAAATTTGGTCTATTACAATATTTCACTTCACAAACTGACATAATTCTACTGGAATATGATGGCTTATTGTAAATAATTACGACAGAGCTGCCACATTATTAAGCTAGCTAACCGAAAAAAATAGCTTTCTTAATAATAAATTTATCTTATTATCTTATCTTAAAATTAATAGCTAATGCACGGTAAAGGTTTGCGTTCGTAGAGCGTAAAAAACTGCCTTTTAGGAAAAAATAACAAAACTTAATGTGAAAAGGCTTTTAGGAACATTTTTTCTGGCTTATTGGCTCTTTAATTTGACAAACTTTACTCATACAAAGCCATTTATCTTCGTTTGATTCGACCGACTGGACATATTAAAAAGCGTACATCAATACATCAATATATTATTATCAGCCAACAAATGTTCATTGCTGAACTTATGCTACTCAAAAGGAATATTTCTTAGATCATGCAGACATTTGTCATCCAGCGGGAATTGAACACGCAACCTCTCGCTTATTTGTCTTCTAAGAGCACCTATTAGTTTCCTATGTTAGAGATTTTCAATACTGTGTTACGACTACGCATTATTATTTCAAGATTATCTGTTCATGTTATCCATGCTAATATTATAAAAATAATGCTGTCTGTCCGTTACGCTTTCAGCTACGGCTAAACCACTGAACCGAATTAATAAATAAAAGTTTAGCACAGAAATAATTTCAAGTCTGAGGGTCTACTCTTGCGGACAAAAGCGATATATCGTGACAGTTTCCGTAGTTCAGCTTAAAGGCGTGAATGCTCTGTAATTAGTTGTCACCGAGATAAAATGAGATACGATATTTGCCACGATTATCGTTTGTCGCTTTTCGTATGAGTCAATGACCAACTCTGGTGACGGAGCACATACATATATACACACTATTATTTTATGTATGTACCACGCGAGCAAAGATTCGTCACAGTTAGTATACTATAATTTGTATCCAAAAACTAAATTGATAATCAGTTCTGCAAGATGCTTCGTGTTCCAAAACTGATCGAACTCTGATTAGTTCCAACTAATTCCGCTCGCTCAATTAACTGGAAGCAATTTGGTTGCAAACTAAATTGATGATGCCATATCCAGTAAACGTGATATGAGCAGAAGGGTTATTATGTTGTTGTTGCTATCGTCCGCTTGTTGCTGCGTCAAGCTGACTCTTTCACACCTAAAGTGCATAAGTTACATGCGTAAGGGATGGGCATACGAGACGAACGGACAGCGGCAGGTTCAATAACCCAAAGACTGATGAAGTACTGTGCCTGTGGTACCTGACTCCTCTTTAATAGATGCCTTGTTATAGACTAAGACCTTTTTCATAATCACCGAGAAGTACTGGTACTTTAGATTTATATCTTTCAAACCTATCGAGCCGCTGAATGCCGTTCTCCTATGTTTTTTTTTTATACAATAACTGAAGTGGCAACTAAGCGTACGGCCCACAAGATGGTAAGCGATTACCGCAGCCTATGGACGCTTGCAATACCAGAGGTATTACTGGCGGGTTGCTACCTTTAGGCTAAGATCGAAAGCCTCATGTGCCAGTAATTTCACCGGAAACCATACCCTTCACACCGGAACACAGCAATGCGAGTATACTGCTTTGCGGCAGAAATAAGTATGGTGGTAGTCCTTTTCCGGGTGAGCTCCATCACAGAGAACTCTACTACTCTTAATAAGGTGATGCTTTACAAACAACCACAAGTGTAAACCCACCCACCTACTAAAGTATTCCGATCAAAAACATTCATTTCTAGAGAGCACCTGGCGCAGAGGCAAACGTTCCGATTTTTATGCTTTGCAATAAAACTGGAAAACATTTGTACGTAAGTTTAGATGGTTTGACTTTATTTTCACAGCACAAGGCTGCGCTAAGTTATATTTTTATACAAAACGAGCTGCAATAAGAGCTAATAATGACCTCGGTGGCTTGGGCTAGAGTCGGCAGCCCCCGATATTGTATACATAATAGTTTGTAGTACTAATCAGAAAAGTTATCTGTCTAAGGTTGCCCGTCCACGTACGATAATCGGCGAGCAATTTTTTGAAGAAGAAAAATGGAACGTTCTGATTGCAATAGCACACACGACCTACAAAAAAGTCGGTCAGAAACAAGAGAGCTAAATAGTCGGTCCGATTGTCGATCCTACGAAAAGTCTGATGTGAGTGAGCAGCCTATTACAAAAAACTATTCGATTTTGATACGATCGATTTATCACTCTTGTGACGTAGCTGGCTAAGTATTCATTACAATCAATGAAGTTAAGCACTGTTCCGCGTACTCACCATTTGGATGGATGACCTAATGGTAATTTCGCATCCGTACTCCAAAGCGTCTCTGTCTTTTCAAAGTCGTCCATGTCCCTATATACTCGTTAATAGAGTAGGCCACCGATTCTTACGAACTAACATTACTAAAATTACTCTGCGTTCGAATAGTGGATTATCCTGGACCCAATCACTCTCGCCTGAGAGTAGGCTAGTGTCCTCAAATGGAACATTAAATGCTGATCACGTTGATAAGCCAATTAGCACAGGCTTTAGTAAAAACATTTTTATTTTCGGGATTTACTAAATGAGAAATGAGAATGAGAAAAGTAAATAAAGCTTTTAGCTGAAACTAGCTGAAAGCCGTATCGAAATAACAAAGTTGTGTACAGTTTTCGCATTTTCTTTGCTTTTTATTTTGAGTCTGTGGCTGCTGAAAAATCACAGCTATTTTAGAAACATTTTTATAGGTTGCTTTGTTTTGGTCTGGCGGTTAGTCGTACCAATAAAAATCGCGGCAACTACGAGAAACTGGTAATTGTGTGTAATTGTTTGTATTTTGATTTTTTTATATTTTGATGTAATTTGAGGCGAAGATGAGGAAATCCGTAAAAGAACCAAGATCACCGACATAGCTCTTAGAATTAGTAAGTTGAAGTGGCAATGGGCAGGCCATATAGCTCGCAGAACCAATAACCGCAGGGGCATAAAGGTTCTCGAGTGGCGACCACGAACTGGAAAACGAAGTGTAGGACGGCCCCCCACTCGATGGACCGATGGCGTTGACGGGACGATCTGGATACTTATGAAAGAGAGTGGTGGGAGACTGCCAAAGACCGGGAGTTTGGGAGAGACCTCTGTCCAGCAGTGGGACAAGATAGGTTGAATAAAAAAATATATAAATATATTTTGATGTAGAGCCTTAAATAAAAAATTCTTAGTGTTACTTTTTAAAGTAATCTTTAAACTCAAAACTGCAATTAATCCCCAATTATAGCACAGTTAAGTTGTGCTGTTTGAACGGTTTGTAGCATCTAGACAGTTGATCGGACAGGCTATACTATAAGCAAACCTAGTAACTCAGACTTCTACTGGCGAATTTACAGTCTAGGAATATGGTAAGGTAAGGTTGTATAGACGACCGATGTGGCGCAGCGGGCGCAGGTCCGCCTGCGACGCGGAGGTTGCGGGTTCGATTCCCGCCTCGGGTCAAATGTTTGTACGATCTACAAATATTTGTTCAGGGTGTTCTAAGTATTTTCTATATATAAAAAAAAATATCTATCTATGTATTGTATTAAGTATATATCAGTCATCTAGTAACCATAATACAGCTCTGTTTAACAGCAGCTTATTTTGGGGCTAGATGATGCTGTTGTGGATTGTCCAGCATTATTTATTTATTATAGAAAAAACTCCACACATTGAAATCGCAAGCATTCCAACAGGCTGGATAAATGGTTAAAAACTAGATTTATTCGGAAACATTTTAAAAGTTTATAAATCAAAGACAAGTGTAGATTTACTATCTGATATATCAGCTTATTCGAACCATGCTGCTGTAAACGTAGAAAACAGTATTCAGCGCTTAGTAGATAGATAGATAGATAACTCTTTATTGCACAACAAGAAATAATTAAAAGGTTACACAGATATTACTTAGAGCGAAGTACAATGGGCGGCTTTACACTACTACTTCTACTTTACTACTGGCTTTAGTACTGTGTTCAGTAGAGGGCATATCACGAAAAGTTTGTCCAACTTTGTATGGATTTTTTCACAGCGCAAAAATCTCGTACAAATTGACAGCTGGACGATACGTTTTCGTATAAGATTGTCAAACAAGTTTTTCGTAATTAGCTCTCTGTTGAGAATCAGTATCAGACCTTACGTGGTCTAGTGGTGGTGACTCCGCCTTCCGATTCTAGGTCGTGAGTTCGAACTCGGTCGTACACCAAAAGTGTTTATTAATAACTTATTACAGATAACAAAAAAACATACATTCATACGTTCTTTTGGGCCAATGGATTTTTCTATTCAAAAAATATATGTACGCAATGCCAGCTCTCTCATACGGTGTAGAAAAACATTTTTTTTTATACAACTGAAGTGGCAACCAAGCGTACGGCCCACAAGATGGTAAGCGGTTACCGCAGCCTATGGACGCTTGCAATACCAGAGGTATCACTCGCGGGTTGCCACCCTGAGGCATAGATCGAAAGCCTCATGCGCCAGTAATTTCACCGGGAACCATACCCTTCACACCGGAAAACAGCAATGCAAGCATTACCATATTCAACCAATCTAATTTGCAGAATACTGCAGAACCTTTTCAAACCAAATCTATTATTAAAAACATTCGTATTTCATATTCTCAAAGGGAATCATTTGCTTTGAAAGGGTTATTCGTTTACTGTGACCTAGGTTCTAGCAATCATGCAAGCACACTTGCTATTTCTGTCAAAAATCTTTCAACAACTGTTTAGAACGACGGATTGGTAATAATTATAGTATTATTTAATCTTTGAGTAACGATACGAGTGTGCAGGTATAAAAGCCCATTTACACTCAAAAATTTCATGTAAGAATAGCTTTGTCAAATTAAATTATGATTTACATTGAGTTAGTAGCAAAGTCAACACTGTCTCCAAATTCAAGCAAAGTCAATGCCCGCTACAGACCTGATGTAAACGCTGTCGGGTCAGTACTGATTTCAAATTCTCGCGTACTGACCCTTTGTAAACAGAGAAAGTCAATTCCTAAAGTTAGCACTGACTTTTTTAGAGTCAGTCACTGACCCAATGTAAATTGCACTTAAATTCAGAGCAAAATGAAAACATTTTGTTCTTAAATTAATTTAACAAGGCAATTCTGACTCCTATTCTTCTCTTAAATCACTCGACCTAACTATTAATGAAAACCACACAAGAACCCAATGCGTAGCTTAAAAGATCTAAGCTTACATTTTTTTTTTTTTTTTTATACTACTAAAGTGGTAATGAAGCGTACGGCCCACTTGATGGTCAGCAGTTACCGTAGCCTATGTACGCATGCAACATCATAGATATCACTTGCGTGTTACCACCCTGAGACGTTAGATGGTTAGTCTCATGTGCCTGTAATTTCACCGGAAACCATACCCTTCGAACCGGAACACAGCAATGCGAGCATTACTGCTTGGCGGCAGAAATAGGTATGGTGGTAGTCCTTCCCCGGACGAGCTCTATCACAAAGAACTCTACTACTCTTAAAATACATACACTTTGATATGTAGTAGGCATAACAAGCGCGGGAAACCTGTTTCTTACGAAAATTGACCCTTTCGTGATAGTAATTTGTCACTCTATCTATCTTCTTCTGCGCTATCTTTTTACCGAGATGCGGGTAGGTATTTGATTTCAACTCTCTCTAAATATACTAGGTTTTGTCGTCGGCACCGCTTGCGTATTTGATAGCTATATTCTATTGGTGCGTAGCTTCTCTTTTCGCAGCCAAGCAATTTAGGCAGCGGTTCACTAAGGAATTTGGCACTTATTTTTTTCTTTATACTTATTCGATACATTTGCAACGTCTTTGCATTCGCGTTTTTTATTGGTGCAGATCATGGAAAGGGAGCTAATATTAATCACAATACACACTTATATTATACTATTTTATTAAATCAAATATACAAACTTATACATTTATAATATTAGTGTGATTATTATGAAGTAAAGTTGAAGTGGGGCTGTCTTTCAACAACTGCATGAGCCCGACGGATTGGTAATAATTATAATATTATTGATTTGTTCGAGTAATTTAACGACCGATGTGGCGCGGCGGGCGAAAGTCCGCGGAGGTTGCGGGTTTGATTCCTGCATTGGAACAAATGTTTGTACTATCTGCAAATATTTGTTCCGGGTGTTCTGGGTATTTTTTATGAATAATTAATTTAAGTATATCAGTCATCTAGTACACATAACCAAGCTCTGCTTAGCTCCTCTGAATTGTCCAGCATTATTTATAAAAAAAAAAGCTTCGGTGAATACATCAAACTAGCTACCTCCACAGCCTCCGGGTTATTGGCCTGTGATTGACGTTCCAACTGGACACAAGATAATGAACGTGAGATATGGGTCGCTCCGGCGGATATTGGATACCGGCCTCGCGCGGTATCGACCACGATATGAGCAGCTAAACTTTGCGGAATGTGCATCAAGCATGAGATAAGTCTGATATCCGTGTTGGCTCAGTGGAATGGGCCTCTACTTCTAATCCGGATGTGGTGGTTTTGAATCTCTGAAATGCTTAAACGGTGAAAAAAGCATCGTGATGAATAAAGGCGTGTAAAGCTAAGATGGAGGTGCTGGGCAGGCCTGCTTCATCTCAAACTTGTCCCAGGCACTACAGCATCTGCACTTCACACATCTAGTGTGGAACAAGAGTAACCAACTTGCGACTAGACGCTGTATTAATCATCTTCAATAGATGGTGAAGGCATATTTTGTGGTCATTATAATTTGTGTGGTCTAGTATAAAGTTTATAAAGACGATCATTCACCAAAGCGGTGCTGAACAAAACAGAGCTGATTATACGACTGACAGAATGATTGGAACCAATAAAGTCTATCAAAACATTGTCACGTATTTTGAACCAGTTGTGATACTCTTTTCGCAAATAAAGTTTTAGAGTGAATTCTAATGAATAATAATTTTATATACAAAGTGAGCAAAACCGCCATAACTAAGAATCTAAAACAATTTATTTGCTACTAAAATCTCAAGTATCTAAAAGTCATTCACGGGATTACGTTTAGCTATTAATAAATTAATGGCGTCACACCGACAGATTGCCACTTGACTAATAAAATATTAATAAACTGCTAATACTGCCTACGCCATTCAGCCAAAATATTGGCTTCGGTTCAGGGGAGCAAATATTAATATTTATAAAGGCGCCCCTTGAGCGAAATTAGCACGCGCGTGCTTTTTCAAATCTCTAACATAACGCTTCGAATTACTATAAATGTTAATATATTAATAGTAATTGCGTAATCACATATTTTTAAGTATCTAAGATTCGTATTTAGAAATTACGCTATTGTAAACTAAATAAACTCCCTACACCAGTACTAAATATTTATTCTGTGCCTACATACAGGGGTGTGTAGAGTAAGAGCCTTTTCCTGTCATGCGTATTTTCGCCCGCGCACAGATCTGGTCCGCATGCTGGTGATAACGAGCTCCTGGCCACACGCAGGGCAAAGTATTCGTTTGCCGCTGCAGTGCGTGCGTGTCACTAGTAATTAAACTTTCGCGATTATATGCGTACTATGACCATGCGTGTGACACGGGTCAGATTAAAACAAACACTGAAGGCTGTTAAACGCCACCCGCATCAGGTTAGCAAGCACGCGTTCTGCGTGCCCGCAGCTGATCCACGTTCCGCACGCGTGCTGCCCGCATGATAGGAAAAACCTGTATAAAACGATAGAATATAGGCAGCCTGCATGTGGACCAGAACCTTACTCTTCAACGCAATCTCAATCCAATTCCAATTTACTGCTGTCAAATATTTGTACCTATTTTTTTTTCTTGGAAATAAGAATTGAATATGAATTTGGAACTGAGTTGTCATGTAATGTCATATTTTAATAGTTGTCCAATACCGATTTGCCCCAAAGTTTAGCCAGGGTTACATTATTCTGTAGTGGAGTGTCGTGACGCGTCATAAGTATATCGTGTTACAGACGTAAGTAAGAGTAGAAGAGTTCTTTGTGATAGAGCTCGTCCGGGGAAAGATTACCACCTTACCTATTTCTGCCGCCAAGCAGTAATGCTTGCATTGCTGTGTTCCGGTTTGAAGGGTATGGTTTCCGGTGAAATTACAGGCACATGAGACTTTCCATCTAACGTCTCAGGGTGGTAACACGCAAGTTATATCAATGATGTTGCATGCGTACATAGGCTACGGTACCTGCTGACCATCAAGGGGGCCGTACGCTTGGTTACCACTTTAGTGGTAAGAAATTTAAAAAAAACGTATTATATTTACAGAATGCGTCACACTGCGCTTTAGCAGTATAATTGTAACTATACAAACTGTATGGATACGATATGCTTATGACGCGTCATGACACGCCACGTCAAAATAAGGTAAACGCGGCCTAAGGCTCTTGATCCGCACGCGGGCGAAAATTCACATGACAGAAAAAGGAACAGGCGGCAGGTGCTAAAAACAGTTTGCAGCGCGTTCCTTTCCCCGCCTTTTAAAAAAAATTACAGTGTTTCCTATTTAAAATAAAAATTATCTATCTATGTATGGTATTGTATTAAGTATCAGTCATTTAGTACCCTTATCAAAGCTCTACTGCGTGTCCAGTCCAGCATTAATTATTATTATTTATTTATTATTTTTGCCGAGTTTTATTCGTCAATTTTGAGTATGGTTATATTACAGCCATGCTCTGAAATTCTGCCTTCCCGTTCAATAGGACCAAACTATTAGTTAAATAAGTTTGTTTTTAAAGCGAAAATAAAGTGCAAGGACTAAATAAATCGCTTGAAGTTACGTCTATAATGATATTGTGTTCACTGAGCTTTGTACCGATATGAAGACAGCTTTTGTTGCATATTTTTTTGAAAAAGTATCAAAAGAATACCTATTCTTCCGTAAACTATACTTATTTATGCTATCTTTGAAATGCCGGCAAAGCGACGTTTCGACCGACAAATTTTTGACTTACACAGAGCTCAGTGAAGATAAATTATTGTTTAATGCGGTTTGAAATCCACATGGTGCATTACACTCTCGATTAAGAGTAGTATTACATTCACCTTTTTGTATGAAAACTGAAAAAGCACCTCTAGCGGTTACTCATTAGCCGTTTGTGATGCGCAAAGATAATTTAATTAAAAAAAATGTCCGAAATGAGATCCGCAGGCAGGACAGGACTATACACACACTCTTTTTCTGGTGCACAGGAGAACAGTTCTCCCGTGATCATAATGCATGTGACTGCTGCATGTGCGCCAAAATATCGGGAATCAATTCTAAAATTATGGTAAATATCCCGTTTTTAGTGAAAATTATGTAATTAACCATAATAGTTTTAAAAACTAATATACACTCTTTTGTAGCGTAGCACAAAAATCGTCATATTATGTTTGATTTCACCTTTTGACAGGTTTGTGAATTGATTGCAACGAAGTTATGTAACTGCCGCACAATTACGTGTGTAATGGTCTACGGCGATGGTGGCCTTCTAAGTCAGCAAACTTATTCATTTGTTGAGATGTAGATTTTGGGTATTTTTAAATAATTTTTTTCATTCATTAATTTTGTAGGTACTGTATGATCAGAATTATGATCATCATGGCCAGCACTCTAATGTTCCCACTGTTGGGAGACTGTCCTACTGACAAGTGAGAGTGATTGAGTCAAGATCCACGCGGCGGACCCAATGCGGAATGATGAATGGCCCCTTACTCGATGGACCGATTACATTAAAACGGTCATAGGAAGTCAGTGGATGGTGGCTACAGATCAGTCGTCATGGCTCTTGGGCCCATGTTCAGCAGTGGACGTCTATTGGCTGATTTGATGATTCTATTGAATATATTGGTTTTACGCTGATTTAAAAGCTCAGGCATTGCGTACATTATTGGAAAAGTAAAATTGAATGGTGACGGTTTCAAACCCACACTAGGATTGAAGATGGGGTCTCTACTACCAGATCATCCTGTGCTCTTCATTGGTGCAACAGAAGTCATAGCGAAACGTAAAGACGTATTTTATTAATTAAGAAGCATAACGAAAACGATTATTTTGTACCCTAAGTACCTACAGTTTTATCATTAAATGTCAGCAATTTTTACACTAATTGCCTGAACTGACTGTGACTGACATTATTTCAAAGATTGTCTGAAAGAAATCGCTTCTAAGTTATAAAACCACCCGTGCATTGTACGAATTTTTTATTGTAAAATGTGTTTTTTTTTACGTCTAAGTTACTCTAAGGTCAATACAAGTATTTCATGCTCAAAACTCTTATAAATGCCGTTTAATTTTATTAAAATAGTCAATAAAAATACCATTCGTGAAAAAATCCAATAAATAATAAATAAAAATAACCAACTAACATTGTGTCACATTTAAAAAAAAAAAATTTAGCATCAGTAAAAGTTTAAAACTCACCTACAGAACCAAAAGCTTCCAAAACTATTCATAACTCAAACTGGCCACTAAGAAGTCCTCATTTAAAAATTAAATTAAATTATTTTTTTAAACACTTAAAACTGACGTATGAAAAGTAGGTTAAAAGTGGTGGTATACCGGCGCGACGCGGGCGGAAAGACTGGGTTGAGCGAGATAACTGGCTACGAAGCTACGCCGTAGCCGTGCTACGGCGCTACGACGCAACAGGCATCGCTTGACGCAAGTCATAGAATACGATTAGAGACGAAACTCGGATATAAACATACTAATTTGATTGAAAACTACCCTACTCTGTATATTATTATGGCTCGAAATATTTTTTTTATTGTTATTAGTATATCATATTTATTATACTTTTACTACGCCTAATCCTATTTATTTTAATTTCTTCGTAAATTAACAGTACCTTTAAACTAATAACTATTCGAAAAATATAGCTACTGACTATATAAGTACTGGCAGACATTTTACACAGCCCAAACCAAGCATTTGTATGGAAACCAGAAAACAAATATAATTTTACCTATTGTTTGTTTGTAAATACTTATAATACTTATAATTAGAAACACCCGGAACAAATATTTGCAGATCATGCAAACATTTATCCCACCGCGGGAATCGAACCCGCAACCTCTCGTTTTCAACAGGGCACTTGCCCACAGCGCAGCGCCACAGAAGTCTAAAAATCATGTTGCATCTGCATAATAGAAAAAGATATTATTTACTCTTCGATACTTCAGAAAACTCCCCAAGATTGGAACACTATAGGACTATAAAGTAAATCTACGGGGGTTTGTAAAAAAGGTGTATCAGAGAAAAATAAACACTGGAGCTTTTTCTAACTAAATTGTCTTTGCGCAACACAAACGGCTAACTTCACGGAAGCCTAGATCCGCCGAGAGAACTATACATCGGACCACATTGAGAAATCAAGAGAGATTGTACGAATTGGTACATGCCAGTCAACATAATAGAATAGAACATTTTAATTCAACGTGAAAATTAAAAAGCTTACTGTTGTAAGCACACTACGAAATAGCGTACGTTCTTTAGAATAATCTGGTGGAGGCCTATGCTGCAAAAATGCTAAAAATAAAATAAAAATGAAAATAAATAATGCTGGACAATCCACACAACATCATCTAGCCCCAAGCTAAGCTGATCTTGTGTTATGGGTACTAGATGACTGATTATACTTAACTGATATACAATACATAGATAAATATTTTTTTACCTAGATTAAAAATATTAATATTATAAATTATTATAATACTAGGTAAAAGACTTTTGAACTTCAACAAAGTTATGATGAGTTTCATATGAGACGCAATATTGTACCTATTTTATGGGTTCGCTATAAGCTTAGAGCGTGTTCAACATCGAGTAGAGTTTAAAGTTTATCCTTATATTAGATTTATAATCTGTTGGAAGTCTTCGTAAATATCGGGTTACTTCTTAGTAATATTATAAATAATCTAAAAGCGGCGTAACTAAAACACAAATATACATTACCAAGTAATGTATATTAAAAAAAAAAAAAAAAATGTGTTTTAGTTACGCCACTCGACAACACGGATATAGTGAGAAGGCTCAAAAGGACTAAACCTTTTGAGTTAGTAGTGTAAAATCAATAGTGACCTTAACATAGAGTGAAAAATGACAATAAACACATGAACAAAGTGCTTCCCCTTAATAAATAGAGACAGTAAGAAAAGTGCCAATGGACACATTCTTAGCAACTAATTTATTTTATAAGAGTAGGTCAACTTAAAATTACTCATTAGCCTAAACGTAAGGCTAGATTGTAATATTATTGAATACATTATTTTAAAATGTATTCTTAAAAAAAAAAAAAAAAAAAAAAAGTTACGCCGCTGTAACGGCTAAACCGGCTTAGACAAAACTTCCAATAATCATTGTTCTGGAGCTGATATAGCATGTATGCAAGTTACATTTCTACATCAATTAATATATTATATTAATTGAATAAAATATGTGCGCTATGCCAGTGAATCAGTGAAGGAAAACATCGCATGGAATGTTATGAACAAGAATTAAAAATTTAGAAAGCATACGTTCACGAAGTTCACGGTTCCGCATTGGCTGGATTATGATACAATCACGCTCGCTCAAGAGTAGACCAGCGGTTCATCAGGTTAATAACTTAACTATAACGATATGTTTACAAGACTGTGTTTTATTGTATTTTTGTGTTTTATAAACACAAATTCATGTCCTTTTCCGTTTATGTTTTTTTCTGTAATTATATGTGCTTTACAAAGGGAGGCCTATACCCAGCAGTGGGTGAAATCGGGCTGTGGATGATGATGATGACATGTGCTTTTTTGTATTGATAAATAAAATACTGGACAATCCACACAGCATCTTTTAAGAGTAGTAGAGTTCTCTGTGATAGAGCTCGTCCGGGGAAGGACTACCACCATACCTATTTCTGCCGCCAAGCAGTAATGCTCGCATTGATGTGTTCCGGTGTGAAGGGTATGGTTTCCGGTGAAATTACTGGCACATGAGGCTTTCGATCTTAGCCTCAAGGTGGCAACACGCGAGTGATATCTCTGGTATTGCAAGCGTCCATAGGCTGCGGTAACCGCTTACCATCTTGTGGGCCGTACGCTTGGTTGCCACTTCAGTTTTATAAAAAAAAAAAAAAAAACATCAAACAAACCAAGGAACAAATGTTAGCAGATCGTACAAACATTTGTTCCAGAGTGGGAATCGAACCCACAACTTCCTGCGCCGAAGGCGGACCTTAGCCCGCTGCGCCATATCTGTCGTCATTTGTATTTTTATTAGTATTTGAAAACCTTTTAGAAGAAGCATAGACGCCTAGTTTTTTATATTACATATTCACCCAGTTTTATAAATTAGCAACTGGCCTTTGAAAAAACAAAACGAAGGCTTACAATATTGTAAATGGTGCCACGCTCCAATAAGTATCGTTAATTAAATTCTTCCGGTTTGCCGGTCAAACAGCGTTCTGCCGAAATCCTTGCAAATTACCCACGTCGCTTTTCGCTGTTTTTGGTGAAATATGGCTACCCAGCAAACACGATTTTTCAAATTCATGTTTACTTTGTTACTTCTCGGTGAGACCAAACGACCTCGTTGGTGTAGAGTGTCCAGTTGAGAAGCGATTTTGTGCGTTCGGTTTCCGCGTCAGGCCAAATGTTTGCATGATTTGTTATATTACATTTTCGGGTCTCTATATTTATTTATTTATATATACAGTAGAAGAGAACCAGCTACATTATTGCATTTGCATACTCATTAACCATTAACATGTAGAACCATAACCATTAAGAGTAGTAGAGTTTTCTGTGATAGAGCTCGTCCGGGGAAGGACTACCACCATACCTATTTCTGCCGCAAAGCAGTAATGCTCACATTGCTGTGTTCCGGTACGAAGGGTATGGTTTCCGGTGAAATTACTGGCACATGAGGCTTTCGATCTTAGCCTCAAGGTGGCAACCCGCGAGTGATACCTCTGGTATTGCAAGCGTCCATAGGCTGCGGTAACCGCTTACCATCTTGTGGGCCGTACGCTTGGTTGCCACTTCAGTTGTATAAAAAAAAAAAAAAAAAAACCAGTTGTGTTATAAAAATATGAAATAAAAACCCATTTAGGAAACTATTGGCTGAGCCCAAAAGTATAAAAGTGTACCTATTAATCATACGCTAATGGAACAATTTTTTCTGATATTTTTTGTGATTCATTTGTCATTTTTTGGAAACTTCGATTTCCAACTTATATAATATTAGCCTTCTAATGTTGTCATAGTTGGCTTACAATGACTCACTCTCAAACACGAGTGATTGGGCATGAAATAAGTTAGACGTAGCGAGTAAATTTACGGGAAAATGTCTTAGGGTGACCAGCGCAGTGCCATACTAATATCTGTTCTGTGGCAGTGCAGTGCTACAGATGTGGTATTGCAGCTGTTATCGTTGAAAGACCACCGCCTTGTCACTCCTAGACCGACTCCAAAAAAGATAAGTTTATCAATTTCTACAGTATGTTTTTTTGTTGTGTTTGTTACGTGACTTCTCCACCAATAAAATAATGTACTGATTTTGATGATTCTTTTTTATTTGTTAGTTAATATTTCAGAGGTGATTCTATATAAGTTTTATTGAAATAAATTTTATTAAACAAAATAAAATATGTACATAATTATATTACATTACAAAATATACAAAATACATATGAAACAGCGCCCGCGTATCAAGCGGTGGTTGCGGGTTCAAATCCCGCTTGAGGCAAAATAATTTTTGGGATATTATAATCTTTACATATGAAACAGTTGAGCCATCTAAAGACATCTAAATATTGAAATTGATGTAGCACTTTTAGAAAAAAACATAAAAAATGTCAATAATACACCCTCTCGTAGCTACACAACCTATCAAAAATTTTGTTTAGTTAATGTTTAACATGGTTAAAAGTCTGTTTTTGTTTTATTTATACAATAAAAAATAAATATTGCTGGACAATCCACACAGATCCATCATCAATCCATCATCTAGCCCCAAGCTAAGCAGAGCTTGTGTTATGGTACTAGATGACTGATCATCATGACAGCCTTCTAATGTTCCCACTACTGGGACACTGGCCTACTCTCAGGCGAGAGTGATTGGGTCTTAATCCACCGCGCGGACCCAATGCGGATTGGTGGATGGCACATGTCTTTCGAATTTTTAGTTCTTGGACATGCCGGTTTCCTCACGATGTTTTCCTTCACCGTATGAGAGCACTGGCATTGCGCACATACATTTACTAGATGACTGATATACTTAATAAAATACAATACATAGATAGATATTTTTTTATTATACATAGAAAATACTTAGAACACCTTGAACAAATATTTGCAGATCGTACTAACATTTGTCAAACATTTGTACAGCACCTCTTGTGTAAAATGAACTATAAAAATTCCATACAATTGACAGCTGGACAATAATACAATTACGTTATTCATACGAGTTCTTCAGGATTCGCCCTCTGTATCTTGAGGGTCAGTTATCCTCATCATAAAGTCCTTGTTATCCTATGACAAAGCTATTGAGAAGGATTAGGATAGAATGTAAAAAGATTTATTTAATACGATGAACATACTAACAATATTCAAACTACAAATATAATGAGTTGAGTGAATTAATGAAAGAAACTATTTATGTATTATGCCTTGTATAACATAAAAAAATTACATAAAAACAACATACACTAATTTAACAATATGAGTAGTAGAGTTATTTGTTCGTTCGTTCGTATGAGTCAGTGGCCAACTCTGGTGACAGAGTTTCTAGGCCGCCCGAAGGCCTCTGTCATGGCCTAACAACTTTGAAAAAGTTATTTGTGATAGAGCTTTTCTGGGGAAGTTCATGTAGATTTATAATTGCTAGCGTTAACCGATAAGTTACGTATCTTTTATTCGTAAAATAAGCAGAAATTAAAAAAGTAAGTAAGGTCGTATGAGTTAGTGACTAAATCTGGCGACGGTCTCAATAGGCCGCTTAAGGCCTGCGCCATGGCCAAACAACTTTGAAAAAACTGGAACCGACTGCTTAACTTACCCTTCAAAGCACAGAAGCGCTTAATCCAAAATGCCACAGTCGGTCACCTATCCAAATAGTGGCTACGCGGATCAGTGCTTAACTTCGTTGATAACGTAAGTTATGTTAGCAACGAATTAACAAATATGGCATAGCTGGCTAAGTTTTTAAGAGTGCAAGAGTGCTTTTAAAGCTTCTAGTTTTGGAGTAGAAATGAAATAGGAATTAAAACTCTTTTCAAAACAAATCCTCAACTGCTAAGAACTAAAATACGAAGCAAAAACGAAACATTTGCAGTCTTTAGCCTCTTCAAAAGGGGATTAACCCTTAGAACAACGTTCCCAAGCTTAAGAGCCCCTAGAACACTCTCACCATACAATCTTAGTTGTTGATTTATTATTGACCTCTGTGGCATGGTGGGCCAGGGTCAAGTTGAAAAGCGAGTAGCCCTTAGAAAAAGCTTATCTAGTTTAGGTTAAGAATGGTGTTGCGTAAAAAATTACCAGTAATATTTATTTATATCAGATAATAAATTATTGTTTAATATATATTTAAAAACATAAGGATAAGTTGGTGGTTTTTTATAGGGTACTTTTAAGCGTATCATTTTTGTCTGTTTGTTTTTTTTAAAGATATGGAAATAAAAACAATATGAAAATACTACAATTTTAAGAAGCTATCTTCTTCTCAGTCGGACACTCTTGACAGAGTGGTTGTGGTTATGTAGCAAAATTGAGTAGCGGTTGTTGCGATACGTCTTCACTCAGCTCTGTTAACAGCTTTGCGAAAGCATTCGGTCATGGTTGATTGTGTGATGGATTTTTTCAGGTTAAACTATCGGGTGGGAGAACCACCGCATGCTCTTTTGCCTTACATCCTGCTTTGGACTACTAGACGTTCCATTTAGTATTTGTTGTGGGTTAAAATATGTCCAAAGAACTTAAGAAACTATAATAAACAGTTAAATCAAAAGAGTTTCAGGCCCTCTTAACAGGTATTCATGAGCCGTCTCGTGCCATTCATATCACTGGATTGAGGTCAGCTTGCTCGCTCTATATTAGTTGCTTTCACGCGGGGAGCTATAAGTTATAGCGCGATATAGTATGGGCAGCCACTAAGATTACCTCACAGCAGTTTTGGCAAGTTTAAATAAATAAATAATGCTGGACAATCCACACAGCATCATTTAGCCCCGAGCTAAGCAGAGATTGTGTTAAGGGTGTTAGGTGATTGATATAATTAATACAATACAATACATACAATACAATACATAGAGATTTTTATTATACATACAAAATACCCAGAACACCCGGAACAAATATTTGCAGATCGTACAAACATTTGTTATCGTGAAATGTCGATTGCAACCGAATTACTTAATATATCCACTTGTTCTTTGATTTAAATTAAAAACAACAAATGATAAAAGTTGACAGCGAATGCTCAATTCTCAGTCGTATATACACAACTATTTTTGAGGTTTTTTTCAGTAGCGTTTATATCTAAACACAGTGGATGCTTGCACCTTGCACACTATTGCTTTTGAAGGCAGAATATCTGATGCTAGCACATAGCGTAGCATTTGCTTACACTAATATGCTACGTTAGGAAAAATAAAATATGTACATAACTACATTATATTACAAAATATACAAAATACATAAGAAACAGTTGAGCTATATAAAGACCGTTACAAACGACCTATAGATAGCTCAACTGATCCAAAATCACTACCAGACGGAAGCTTTCCCAACATGCTGGCTGCATTGCCACTATAAGTGTATTAAGTTCAAGTTAGGTATTCATATTAATCTAAAGCTTATTTTTCTAAGAATTCTAATATTTGCTGACCAATTGTATTATGTTTATTTCGGCTCTAATTTATGTTTCAGACGCTCGCGAATCTAATGGAATAGCATACATATACTGAAAATGACTGAAACTGAAAATATTAGTTGTTCAAAATAATTTTAAAATGTATGAACATACATACATACATTGTGGATACACTAAGGATCAAACGATGCTTGAAAATGATGATAATTGGTGTTATAAGGTAAACTAACCTAGCTATAAAAATAAAATCTACAGTGGGGTAGTTTAGAATAGTTATAGTTAAAGTTGTAGTTTTTTTTTTATACCACCAAGGAAAAAATTCCGATCGTAGGTTCGAAACAATTCGTGTCTATGAACTTTCCAGCAAAAATAATTAGCGAACCAAGATTACAATAGGAAAATCACAATTTATGATAAATGACAGCCTTCTAAAGTTTCCACTGCTGGTTCTACTCTTAAACGAGAGTGATTGGGTCCTAAACCACCGAGCTGAACGGGTTGGTAAAAAAACCGAAATACATCTTTTGGCTTTTTTATTTTTTACATTCCAGTTTCTGATGATGATGTTTTCCTTCACTGTCAGTAAAATTATATAAGTAACTTATTTTTCCTACGCGTATTGTGAACTTTTTAGTTTTACGTTTTATTCAAATTTATTTATTTGATTACAATTTTACTAACAGTAGCAAACCCGATAGCAATTTCGATTAAATATCGATTCAATATGGATAATAAATAATAATAGATAATTATGCAATACTAATAGTACCTACTAGTCTATAAAACTTCCATCAACCATATTCATAATTATTCATAATTCATATTATTTATTAGCCTTGAGGACACTTTGGAACTCGTGGTTTCGTTATTTACATGTTTTTAACGCGGCTGCGCAGAAGACTTGTCGTAATTAGTACGTGATTTATTTACATTTTTCATTTTTTTATTTATATAAAAAAAAGCCCAAAACCCACCTTTGGGACAAAATAGGTTATCTATCTTGTCACACTGCTGGGCAAATATCTCCCCCAAAGTCTTCTAAGTAATGTAATAACAATGAACTAAAATAAAATAATGTAATCTACTACGAAATAAGATTAGAGCACCTACATTTTATCGAAATTGGTTCAGCGCTTTTAAAAATAATAAAAAAAACGTGTCAATAACGACATCCTCTCAGAATCAATCGAAACATTTGTATCTTTAATGGTCTTGAAGTTAGTTTTAGTTTTTTCTAAAAATTCATTATTCACATAGTTTATTATTTTTGCGAACATACACAAAATCACCTACTGCCCGTCACATAATAATATGTACTTTTAATAATATGAGTACTCACCACCGATGTCATAAGTAATATTAAAACTATAATACTAAAGTAGTAGTCAAAACTATTGGCTTAGTTGCATGAAAAAGAAATAATGATTATTCCTTTATATTAAAGAATCCAATACATGGAACATAGCTAGTCGTTTGAAACACTGATAGTATAATTTATGTCGATGATAAAATTACTTATGATAAAGGCGTTAATCGTTACATGTATAAAATTATAATCTAAACTAATCCAGTTCATTTGCGGTTCTGCACATGTGAATACATAGGTGAGATTTTAAATTATTTTTTTATGGTACAAAAGTTTTTTTTATAATACACAAGAAAAAGATGTATCGAAAATATAAAAGAAGTTAATATTTTCGATGCATTATAGATTTATATCAATCAATAGTTATTCGAGTTGTAAAAACATATTGCTACACCATTTCATTGATGTTAGAATAACAATGACAAACTCGTTCTTACAAGAGCGTGAGATAGAAGTTGAAGTTTATTATAAAGTTTGTAAGAAAAATGTTATATTACAGAATATCTAAGGTATGTTAGAAGTGTTTATGAATAAGAAAGGTTAGGTATAGCTTGAAGTGTTGTCAAACACTGACTGAAAAACAATCGAAAATATGAAAGTTGCATTGTGAAATCTTTCTGCTCGCGGCAGTCGAGTGGTAGTTAGACAAAAATCCGCCTGTACAGGCGTATTAAAGTACTTTAGCAGGGGTATTTTGAAACTGTCGGAAAGTCAACTCCTTCGGTATCGGATTCTTGCCGACGGAGGTTCTGTATTCGAAATTCGAAAACGTTCCTGACAAAATCGAAATTTCCAACCCGACACCTTTCCGACCGTTTTAAAATACCCCTGCAGGTCTAGAACTATTACTGTTCGAAGTTACATACAGATCGGTAACGCTGTTACGGCTTTAATAAATCTTATAGTTACAAATAAATAATTAAATTTTCCAAATAAAAAAACATTTCTCATTTATCGAACATCTAGCGTGTAGTGACGACTTGTGAGTGCAAAGTGTTTAATCAAGCAGACACGTGCAAATTTGAAATGTATCAAATAAAACACAACTTCAATCAAAAGACTCATAATTACTCAATTTCATTTACCTTATTCATAATCATACTGTAGACCTCTGTTAGCTATAATGTTTTAATTCAAAACTACCATCGTCTACAAGGAAATGCAATACTTAGAAAGCCGTTGCAATGACAGTGTTTTTATGAATAAAGACAAAAGCCTATACTGTCCCACTGCTAGGCAAAAGCCTTCTCTGCATCCTCCCACTTATTTCAGTTCTGTACTATTTCTTGCCGGCTATCGTGAATGAAGACTAAGTTAAAATATATAACGCTGGATCATTTTGATCAGTTCAAATCTAACAAAACAGATTAGCGAGAACTCAATACAAGATGTCGCAAAAATGTTATCAACACATAGGTATTTTTGATTCTATTGGGCAATTTTTCTCGAGTCAAGTGGATTTGCTAATCTTATCTTGAAGATAAATAAATTGATAAAGTAAGCATGAACGCAAATCGCGTTATCTTCGTGAGACTGTGACAAAAACGCTCGAAAGTATTTAGGTGTAACTTAAGTATGTACAAAGTTTTTAAAAAATATCATCATATCAGATAAACGTCCACTGAACATAGGCCAGAACGACCGATCCCGAGCCTTTACCATCCAGCGACTTTGCCGTAACTTGAGGCCTGTTTTCACCCCTTTTTGGCACAAGGCAAAACATGTACCTAGGTACCTACTTGTATGGTTTGCAGCAATGTATATGTTTACTCTTATTATATAATGTTTCGTTGATTGTTTTTTTTTGTTTTAATCTTCTTGTAGCTTATGTCGAATAAATATTTTTCTATTCTATTCTATTCTATTTAGTTGACCGGTTTATTACAAGCGCAGATAATAACCATGCTATTGGTGATCGCAGTAAAGCAGTATGATCCTCAGTAAAAAGCAGACCGACGACCGACCGAGTCACCTCCGACATCTACAAGAAGAAGATGGAAGGGTCATATTCTTATGTCGCAATCTTACAGTTAAATAAAAGAAAATAGTATCTAACTAAATAGTATTTACATTACTTAAAACTACACTACATGATGATCTATATTTTTTATACAAAAAGTACTTAGTTTAAATTCCTCTAGCGCCATAACAATTTTCAGTTATTTATTCCAAAGCAACATGATGTCAATTTGTGGTTGTTTTAGAATTGCTCGCAACTTTTCCGGTGAAAGTCAGGGTGGAAGCTTAGGAACGGAAATTGGGACAGGAACCTGCTCTTTCCAACCATCACTGGCCATAGCCTAGAAGTCTGTCGTTACTTTCTCGCTATAACTTTGTATTTTTACTGGATTTAGAAATCATATTTTTTACCTCAGTTATAAAATATTAGCAGACGTTAATAGTTAAATAGGTAAATAAATGTGGGCGCTTGAAATATTGCGTATGGCAGGCGTTTTTTTTTTTTTTTTAATTCCAAGTTTTTTTATGAGTTACGATAACTATTTACGGCTGTGCAAATTGCCGAAGAAATGGGTACTTAACTATAATTTGAACCCACAATTTTGATCCTACTAATTATTTTTTTACATATTTTGCCTAAAGCAGAGAGCAGAGAGCGGACGCGGGTCGTGTCGTGTCCGTCGCAGGCCCGTGGCAGGTGTATTTTGTTTAATTTATATGGACGACAAGAATGACAACACACTAAACGCGTGCGCGGGTCGGGCGCGGGTCGGGTCGTATCCTCAGCACGATGGACAAGTGGCGAGAGGTTGCGGGTTTGCTACAGGGACAAATGTTTGCATAATGTGCAATTATTGGTTCCGATTCTCGGTGGTCAACGCTATCTAGCCCCAAAAAGTAATAATAAGTTTGTAATGATCGATCAATTGATTGATTGATAAAATAAATGTTTTAATGATTTTGCTAAGCGTATAAGCCACAGGACATTCGTCATAATTTCGTGATTATTTACAGTGTATACCTTGTCTACTCTTGATCCACGAAAAAGTGTTAATATTACTCAGTTTATGTATTTTTTTATCCCATTTAATAAAAAACCCTCTTCTGACGACAGCAAAATAATTATATTGTTTCAGCCATGTATTTACTGGTGTGCTTAGCATTTCTGGGCACTGCTTTAGCCGTGCCTCTAGAAACACCAGTAGAAGTTTCCAGAAGTTCTGATGCACTGTACGTGTTACCCACTGAAACCTTCCCTACCTTCTACGACGTCAGGCTTTTCCTCGACCCGAACAATGAAGATTACTTCTTCGGAAATGTCACTATTAGAATTATCTCCTACATTCCGACCAACCGGATAGTTCTCCACGCGATGGAGTTGAGGATTGATGGGGTTCAGATCTTCGGTGAAAGAAACCAAACAAGCGATCTCTACTGGAACCACAGTCTTGCTACCGATGATACTCACCTTCTGACAATTGAGACTACCCAGGAATTGCAGCCTTTACAACCGTACACAATGCATATCAATTATACTGGACTCTACGCTGAGAATATGTTCGGTATCTACGTATCGAGATATGAAGAAAACGGTAGCACACAGTAAGTACTTTATCAAAACTCATTTTTAAGGTATTTTTAAGGTCAATCAATCAGAACACAATCCTAATTGATATTAGGATTGTGTTCGAGTGATATTAAATCACGAAAATAACATAAAGAAAAAAAAAGGTCTTGTTAGAATCATGGTCAGCCTTTACACTGTTCTTCTCTTGAGCGAGAGAGATTTTCGCGGAACCTATAATAATTGGTGGATGACACATGTCTTTTGAACTTTAAGCTTTTGAAGATGAAAATTTCGATGTTTTTCTTATCAGTTTGAGAGCACTGGTATTTCGCACATAAATATTTTGTTCCTGAGTTCTACGCGAACGAAGTTAATGTTAAACATGTTGTTTTCAATACAGGCGGCTGATAACTTCACAGCTGCAGCCTACATTTGCACGCCGCGCGTTCCCATGCTACGATGAACCGGCTTTGAAGGCCACCTTCAGAACTACTATCTACGCGCCTTTTACCTATCCTGTAGTAAGGAGTAATACTGTGCTACGGAATGACACATTGAAGTAAGTAATAATTAAGAGTAGTAGAGTTCTTTGTGATAGAACTCGTCCGGGGAAGGACTACCACCACACCTATTTTTGTAGTAATGCTCCACACCTATTTCTGCCGCCAAGTAGTAATGCTCGCATTGCTGTGTTCCGGTTTGAAGGGTTTACGGTGAAATTATAGGCACATGAGACTTTCCATCTAACGTCTCAGGGTGGTAACATGCCAGTGATATCTCTGATGTTGCAAGCATACATAAGCTACGGTAACCGCTTACCACCAAGTGGGCCGTACGCTTGGTTGCCACTTTAGTATTAAAAAAAGTAGTACTTATTACAAGGCAGGCTACGGGCGAAACGAGACATGGGACTATACGACACAGCTTTGTCTCTGCAGTATGCGGTGTGAACCGAAGTTTGAAAATATATTTATATTAATATATTTTTATTTCTATTCTATTCTATTCTATTATAAAATGCTTGCCCGGGTGACTCGCTCGCTAGCTAGCTGGTGGTATGGACTTCGCTTTACGCAAGAATACTGCACATTTTGAAGTTGTGGCGCACGCTTAGACATAGACGCACCACTGCGATGCAATGTATATAACTGTGTAATAGGTTTATTTTTCAGTTATAAAAAAAAGCTTGTTGTAAGCTATGCAAATAGTGATCTGTTATGAACAGTAACCTATTTTGTTTTCAGGCCCAACGTTGATGGCTGGCAAAAACACGAGTTTGAAGATACATTAGTGATGTCATCATATCTGCTTGCATACATCGTATCGAACTTGGGGTACATCGATAATACAGCCAGCCCACTTTACCACATCCCCTTCAGGGTTTACTCGCGCCCTGGTACTCAAGACGCTGCTTCCTTCGCCTTGGATTTCGGTCAGAGAAATATGGTTGCTTTGGAAAACTACACTGAATTCGCGTACGAGTTCCCTAAGATGGACAAAGTAGCTGTTCCTGATTTTGCTGCTGGAGCCATGGAAAACTGGGGATTGGTTATATACAGGTGTGGATTTATTTACAAATTTATACACTTTTTAGAAAACGAAGTATACGCCCCCGCTACTCGATAGATCAATGACATCTCGGTGGATGGTGAAGGGTCAAGATCGGTCGGCATAGCCCTCTATAAAGGAGGCATTTATCCAGCGCGTGGACGTTTATTGTCTGTTATGTTGACACACATTTTATGCACCTATTAGCGTATATTTTGAACGGAGCAAATTTAGCATTCACGTGTTTAAAAAAAAACTAGCTCAAAAATACATTTTGCAGAGAAGTAGCTCTCCTCGTCCAAGATGGCGTCACCACGACTTCAGTCAGACAAAACATTGGCCGTATCATCTGCCATGAGAACGTCCACCAGTGGTTTGGTAATGAAGTCGGCCCCCTTTCCTGGACCTACACCTGGCTGAACGAGGGTTTTGCTAACTTTTTCGAAAACTACGCTACCAATCTGGTAAGATCCCAATTAAACAATTGAGCAAACAGTAGTGCTTGCATTGCTGTGTCCTGCGTAATTTAAGACAGTTTGATCATAGCTCTGCTGCCTTATTAGACAGTTTGAGATGGAGATCAATAGAGAATGGTCGCTAACAGATATTAAGTGATTAACCCGCTCATCAAAGGGTATGGTTACCGGTGAATTTACTGGCACATGAGACTTTTGATTAACGTCTAAAAATCGCAACGCTTGACTAATCTGGCATTGCAAGCATCTTTAGGTTACATATTTCTTGTTCGCCGCTTTAGGGTAGATTCGAATTATGGAATAACTATTTCGCGGAATAAAAAATGTCAAATACAAGGAAACTGTCAGTTTACTCGCGAATTAATACGATTTACTCGGAGAAATATCAAATCCAACCTTAATTGTTTAAAAAACAAGTTTTTTTAAATTCACGTTTGGTTCAACTCACAAGATAAATGTCAATGGAGACAGTGGCACGGTTAAAAGTAACGTGTTACTGTCCCCATTGAAGATAAAGCGTAATGGGGACAACGGGAAGTTATTTTTGAATTCCCGCTGTCCCCATTAATGGGGTCAAAATCATGGGGACATTTTTAGCAACACATCTTTTGGCTTGATTTGCGGATGTTTATTATTATATTGGATCTGTGGTCCGGCATCCAGCAGAGTCACTTATATAACACTCTTCCATAGGTAATTCCTGAGTGGCGTATGATGGATCAGTTCGTGATCGCTCTCCAGAACGTGTTCCAGTCAGATGCTGTCCTCAGCGTTAACCCTATGACCCACAACGTGCTTACCCCGTCTGAAATCTTAGGAACATTCAATGCAGTGGCTTATCAGAAGTGTGAGTACATCACTACAGGTTTTGGGTCTTCCATGAATAACCGAGTTACACTATAATATTTTAAATAATACTTTATAGTAAGTTGGTTACTCATCTGCAAAAAAACAGGCACGATTATTTTTTTTATCTCGTAATCTCGTATAACTCGTCCGGGGAAGTACTACCACCATACCTATTTCTGCCACAAAGCAGTAAAGTGGATGTAGTAAAGTGCAATGGGCTGGCTGTTCCGGTGTGAAGGGTATAGTTTCCGGTGAAATTACTGGCACATGAGGCTTTCGATCTATGCCTCAAAGTGGCAACCCGCGAGTGATACCTCTGGTATTGCAAGCGTCCATAGGCTGCGGTAGCCGCTTACCATCTTGTGGGCCGTACGCTAGGCTAAAATGCTTAAAATAACCGATTACCTTGATGATAAAAAAGCTTGGGACGAATGTGCTCCATGCCATAAAAGCGATAGGAACCCAGCCGGTGTTGTTGCCAGTTCTTTTACAGCATAGGTGCGCATTGGAACTGGTGTAAATTTTCCTAGATTGTTAGACGTTTCAAAGTGATCCTTGTGATTCTATTGAATTTTTTTTTCTTTGTTGCCAAAGTTGTATAAAAAAAAAAAGTGTACATATGCATGTAAGTGTCCAAATGTAAGTATCCAAACGATGTCACTTTAAATTATATGACGGCAGTCTATTAGAAACTAAGATTTACAGAACAATAGGCTGTAAAATTAATGTAATTTTGCGAAAATAAATTCGGTTTCTGTTAGGAAAAGCTTAGAAGTGTCGAATAAATTAAGTCTATTTTACTCTTGATCACCAATTATTATGAGTAGTCATTCAACGTGATTACGAAGTAATAAATTGACGGTAGCAAAGCTATTATTTAAATAAATGAATGCCGGTAGGCAAACCAAGTAACTCAGGCTTCTCCTAAATAAGTAAGTAGAGTAAGCTAAGCAAGTAAGTTAAAATAAGTAGGTTTACTTGTAAAACCAAGGAATTTGGTTTTCACAAAAAGTCATTATAAAAAGTAACGTTAGAAATATTCAAATAACTTAGTCAAAGACGAATTTACATTTATGATGACTAATACCCTGTGATGGTAAACTCCTTGCGTATGATGCTTAGAATTAATACCAGCGTTAGTCAGAAAGAACATTCTATTCTCTTATCGGTTTGAGATATTTTATCCAATATTTTTATCTTTCTTATCAATATCACAAACAAATTGTGTGTCATACTTTGGTATTTTGGCCAGTCACTGAAGAAGCATTTATGAATGTATGAATAAGTCAATATAATAATAATATAAGTCAATAGGTACTCAACTCTGGTCTAAAAGTAATTAAGCCGCCCGAAGGCCTCCGCTAAAGCCAGAACGACAATTTCACGTTTCCTATTATGCATGAAAGTGCCCAGATGTAAATGGCACTGGCTATCACCCATCAACTCAAAAGCGCAACACACACAGAAAACGGGCGCGGGTCGGGTGAAGCGCGGCAGCCGCTTACGCGTTCAGTGTGATGTCATCCTTGTCGTCCATACAAATTAATACAAAAACACCCGCGGCGGATCTGACCCGACCCGCGCCCGCCCGCTGTGTGTGTTGCGCGTAATGATGTCAGAGTTGTTGCCAGGTCAGGTGGTTGCTAAATACTCCAGGATGGGGCACGTGGAACTAGCGACTCACCTGGCTATAAGGCGTTTTAAATTGCTCCATGAGATATTTAATACTAATATTATACAGAGAGAAGTTTTTTATTTTTGTTTGTTACGAATAAACTCAAAAACTACTAATCAGATTTAAACAATTTTTTTACCATTAGAATGCTACATTATCCCTGAGTAACATAGGCTATATTTCTTACTAGCGAATCGCCCCGGCTTTGCACGGGTGCGGTTTCATTGCACCCGCGCGACGCTGGGACGGACTGCTAGTATTGAATAAAAAGATATTGTTTTTAACTTTTTGATCTGCTACGTATGAACGAAATCGCCGAGCCGTAGCTGGCTAGCTACGGCTCTTTAGTCAACTCATCCCGTTCTAAACTCATCCCGTTCTAAACTCATCCTGTGGGGTGATTTGACTAAATAATTATTTTATTTTATTTTGATTGGTCAACTGATCCCGCTCTTAAAAATAAATGAAAAGTAGTGTTGAACTAAATGTACACACGTGAACAAACATGTTTGAGGACAAAAATTACACACCATTGTTTGGTTATAATTAGTTTATAGTTAGTTTATAAGTTACCTGTAAAATACTGTGTAATTCTACCTATAAGCAGCTCGCTTACTTTACTTTTCTGTGTACTGTACTCACATGTATTTTTACAGTAAATAAATGAATTTCTATTTCTTATTATATAAGTATTAAATACTAACTGAAACCCGCGTACGGCACAAGCGCTTCATGTGTGAATATTTAAAAGTATTTTTAAAGGATCCACTAAATATTATTTTTACTGAGCCTACGAAACCTTTTATTTTTTGTTACGTTGCTTCAAACTAGTAGCCAAAAGTACTCACTCGATGCAATATCACACTGCGTTTGTGTATCGGCTCTGGCCGATCAGAAATAGCCCTTACTGTAGAACTAACAGAGTTTATTTTTCAGCTGGTTCCGTGATCCGGATGATGCAGCATTTCCTCACCCCTGAAATTTTCAGACGTGGACTTGTCATCTACATCAGAAACAAGTAAGGCACAATACAAATGTTATATTGATCTGAAACACTAATGCGTTTGTTTCTTTTTTACCTGTGTGTATATAAATTATTAAATAAGTACCGCAAAGCTATATAATTTAAGTATGTACGTATGTACAAAAAAATTATAATAAGATTTTGCCTTGCACGGACTAATCGTTTAATCTACGCCTAAACCAAGAGTAGTAGAGTTCTTTGTGATAGAGCTCGTCCGGGGAAGGACTACCACCATACCTATTTCTGCCGCCAAGCAGTAATGCTCGCACTGCTGTGTTCCGGTTCGAAGGGTATGGTTTCCGGTGAAATTACAGACACATGAGACTTTCCATCTAACGTCTCAGGGTGGTAACGCGCAAGTGATATCTATGATGTTGCATGCGTACATAGGTTACGGTAACCGCTGACCATCAAGTGGGCCGTACGCTTTGTTACCACTTTAGTAATATAAAATTAAAAAAAAACTAGAGTACGAGTATGTTGAATACGCTACACGTACAATGGAACGCTTAGTCCGTACAAGACTTATCAGTTAATTAGTACCCACAGTACAAGCTTTGCTTAGTTTGGTACTAGAGGGTGCTGTGTTTAATACCTACCATTTTTCCCTCAGTACTCGTAAAGCAGCAGCGCCGGCTGACCTCTACGCCGCCCTCCAACAAGCTCTAGACGAGTCTGACCACAGAGTGCCGTGGCCAATCAGGACCGTCCTCCATCGGTGGACCACACAGGGTGGATTTCCAGTCATCAATGTGCGAAAGAGCGCTCCTACTGCTAACTCAATATATGTTGCACAGGTAAAGATAAAGATAAGATAAAGACAACATTTGGCGGTGCAGATAGTAATATTGCTTAAAAAATAGGATTTACAAAACCCGTTCTTAGTAGCACCAGAGGGAACTCTGTTCCCCGCACTAGGACTCTAGTGAGCCTGTTTAGCGAGGTCACAGCGACTCTCCTCTTTGGGCTCTATCAATAATGGTCTCGTTTAGATATCATCAGTTGAGCAGCACACACTAGTTAAGTTTTAAGTAACAAAATGTAAGTAATATGTAATGTAATAATAACATCACTTAGTTAGTGCCATCTACCGCGATCCTGTGCTAATCTAATCCACTTTCGGCCCGCGACTTTCACTATATCGCCAAACGGACGACCGACGTTTCTGTAGTCACTTTTTGGCCACCACTCAGCTGTCTACTTATTAACTTACTTACCCAAGACAAAATAGTAGACATTACTACTACAAAGTGTTGCTTACTATTTTCTCTCTATTATTTGCAATCATCCACTATATATAATTTTTTTTTATACAACTGAAGTGGCAACCAAGCGTACGGCTCACAAGATGGTACGCTTTCAATACCAGAGGTATCACTCGCGGGTTGCCACCTTGAGGCTAAGATCGAAAGCCTCATGTGCCAGTAATTTCACCGGGAACCATACCCTTCACACCGGAACACAGCAATGCGAGCATTACTGCTTTGCGGCAGAAATAGGTATGGTGGTAGTCCTTCCCCGGACGAGCTCTATCACAGAGAACTCTACTACTCTTCCCCGTTCTACTATAGCAAAGGGTACGAATCAACTAATAAAATCGTGTCAAAAAAGCACGAAATTGATAATGAAAGCCTCTTGCAACTTTACAATACAGACATATATTTCTGGTGCTTTTAATAAAACTACAAAATAACAAAGCCCAAAGAAAAAGGTCCGTTTAAATTTGTACCGTATCTACATACGTATAAGCTATATATTTTTGCCCTACATACAAACCGTTTCAAACCCCGTCGGTTGGTACAATTTATAAATAGACTCGTTCCAAACCCATGCCCAATTAACTAACTTCACTGAGGTATGTTGTATTGCACACAAATGTATACTATGCTTTAATAACATAAGGGTGGATTCGACCGACTTTTGGAATAACTATTCCGCGGAATAAGAAATGACATATGCAAGTAAATTGTCAGTTTACTCGCGAATAACTTCGATTTACTCTGCAATTAGTGCTTATTCGAGTTTGGTCAAATCTAACCTTAATTAGGTTATTAAAGTAAGTAAGTTCGTATGGGTCAGTGACAAACTCTGGTGTTCTCAAAAATAACTGAATTAACTTACAGCAACGGTACCTCACAGACCCAACACTTCGCTCAGAAGACCGCTGGCACACTCCGATAAACTGGGTTCTGTCTTCCAACGTCAACTTTGAAGATACCAGCCCTCAAGCCTGGGTGGGAATTGGTCCTAGAGCAGAGTCGATCGACATCCCTGGTCTTGCAGATGCGGAATGGTACATCTTCAACAAGCAACAGACTGGTAAGGCAAAGCTGGTTCAGACAATCGCTTGATGACACGCGTTTGAAGCGCTCCTTTTTGAAATCCAATTAATTAATAATGATCCTGACTGACTTTGTGACTGCTTGAGTATACGTCTACTGCTGTACTGTATTACTGGCACATGAGGCTTTCGATCTATGCCTCAAGGTGGCAACCCGCGAGTGATACCTCTGGTATTGCAAGCGTCCATAGGCTGCGGTAGCCGCTTACCATCTTGTGGGCCGTACGCTTGGTTGCCACTACAGTAGCATAAAAAAAAAATGCTGATGAAATTACTGGCACATAAGACTTTTGATCTACGTCTTAAGATTGCTGTGTTCCAATACGAAGGGTATAGTTGATGAAGAAATTACTGGCACATAAGATTTTTGATGGAAGAGTAGTAGAGTTCTCTGTGATAGAGCTCGTCCTGGGAAGGACTACCACCATACCTATTTCTGCCGCCAAGCAGTAATGCTCGCATTGCTGTGTTCCGGTTTGAAGGGTATGGTTTCCGGTGAAATTACTGGCACATGAGGCTTTCGATCTTAGCCTCAAGGTGGCAACCCGCGAGTGATACCTTTGGTATTGCAAGCGTCCATAGGCTGCGGTAACCGCTTACCATCTTGTGGGCCGTACGCTTGGTTGCCACTTCACTTGTAAAAAAAAAAATACTTTTGGTATTCCAAACTCATAGTTTGCCATATAAAATACTTAAAAAACTAACTATTCAGTGGATAGTTACTAAACCATCGACGAATATTAAATATTCGTCCCTAAAATTTTCTTAATGAGAAATCGGTGTATTCTCTTAGAAGCACGAATCCTTTAAGTGTTGTTTATTTCACAAAATGGAACTAATCTGAAAGTCACGTCTCTCCACAGGTTACTACAGAGTCAACTACGACCCGGAGAACTGGCAAGCTCTGGCTCGAGTGCTCGATGTGAACCACACAGCCATCCACGTCCTCAACCGTGCTCAGATCCTGGATGACAGCTTCAACTTGGCCAGAACTGCTAGATTGGTAAGTTGTTCCGACTTATTTACAACGAGAACGCAGTCATGTTTTGTTTTTATAGTTTTAACCATTGCTTAGTTAAATTGTTAGCGGCTACTTACCACTTGAATATGTCATTTATGCTGACGTTTCGAAGCTATTTAGAAGCTCTTCTACATGAGCACCGCCCGCGACCGCGTTCGAAGGTTGCTCGGCGAATACTGCGGGTACATAAATGACAAATTCAAGTAGTAAATAGCCGTTAATCAATTAATATGATTTCTAAACACTATAGTTTTAACTCTTCCATTGCTTAGTTGATAGAATTATCTAGCGATTTACATGTATAAAATTATAATTTCATATTATAAGAAAAGAAATCAACCCAAAAACTAAACAGCTCTGTTACGTTATGGCTTAGCAAAATAAGCTCCCAGACAAGCTACACCACGAACGCGTATCCCTGAAATTAAAAACTTCAGGCTCAATTTTCACTTCTTGTTTTTCGCAAACAGTTTTTAAAAAAGCACGAGCACGCTTTTACCTTTCCTCATAAATATGTATGAAGAGAGTGAAAAAACAGCTCCTAGGAAATTGCAACTGTTCTATTTCTCAAAAGGGGATGCAAACAGAATTTCAATTGGTGGCCATAATAATTGGAGTGGAACAAAACAGTACAGTTCCGCGCAGCTCAGAGGTTTACTTAAAAATACTTTGTTGTAGTTAGATCATTATTATCACTTAAAAGACGTCCACCTGGACATAGGCCTTCTCGAAGCGTAGGTACTAAGAATGCTTAAAAATATAAATATTATTATAACATTTGTTATGTACAAATTATGTAGGCAAAATACTTGACAGGCTTGTCATTTGTCTATATTCTTGCCTCTAAGCAGCAGTGCCAAATAATCTGCTTCTAAGCTACATTACTGCGTTTAAGGTTTGAAGGGTACTGCAGCAAGTGAAATGACTGGACGAATGCGACTCAATAACCATGTCTCGGGGTGATAAGCGCAATGCAGTGCTTTGTAGAACTTTGAAACTTAAAACTTTGGGATACACTGCTACTTTATAAACGACTTTACCGTCTCGAAAAATAAGACATGTGCTACTCTTACTCGTGTATAGAGTTTCTACTTTCTTTCTTCTTACCTACATTATAAAGAAGTAAGATGGAGCATAATATAGAATAAGATAAAGAACTTTTTAAGATCTCCTCTCCAAAAAAATAATAATTGAGCTTTATACCACTTCTAATAATTAATTAGAAGAAAAACATAAAAAAGTTGCAACAAAGGCAAAATAGGTACGGATAGAATTATTGGAAATACTTAATTAAAAAAAGGGAATTTAATATAAAAAACAGACTAAAAAAATACGTTTTCAAAGTTAGAGTTCAAAGTTTATGCTCTACCTAATGAAAAGTTATTGTTTGATACCTCTAAAGTGTATCATAGTTCACCGCGGCTTGCATTATAAACCCGTAGTGCTAACATTGCCTTGCTCTGGCGTAGCGCTTTTAGTGTTTAACGCAAACAAAAACAATTATTTATACCAGCGCTATAGTTTTAAATTTATCGTAATGTGATAGTATCGTAATAATACCCAGATATAAACTCTTTTCCACGTAAAATGGCGTAAAAAGCCGATGTGAATAAAATAATAAACATGACAGACTTTAACAATTTAAATTTAACAAATTACATAATCTTTTAATTCTATCCTATTTTATTTAAAAAATAACCTGTGTTTATTTTTTTTGACCTCAACTGACTGGCGCTAAATGCGTTTGTGGTTTATGGTTCCTTCTAACATTGTTTTAACTTTCACAAAATAATAAAAGTAAGTACGTGTCATTGAATGAAACGCTAGTATTTGATGAGAAGCAGCTGCACGTGGCTACACTCGCGTAGTAGTACCAGGATAAAAAAGCATTCTATGTTCTATGCTATTTAAAATTTATTACAATTGGTTCAACTGTTCATACTTGTCATGATCTAATCACGTAAAACATTCAAACTATTACAAGTAATATGGCATGTTATTTTTGATTTCTTTTTACGTCTAATTTTTTTTCTGATCATAATAGTTTATCATAGAATATAAACAAACAAAATATAAAATAAAATAACTCTGTTTATTTTCTTTCGCTTTCTATATTGGATTTTGAACTGGTAAGTTAATGTTACAAAAAATGTTTTTTATACCTAATCATAGAATAAATGAAATTAGCTTATAAATACTTATAAATACATACATACATGACTTAGAAGAAACACCAACTTTTGGTCAATAATCTTTAAAACCAAAATAATTCGTTTGCTGAATTCGTCTCGCACTGTCGTACAAAATGCTTTTACCTTATGCAATGCTATATCTTGACACTAGATAAAAGTTATCCAGATAAGTTTAGAGAATTTCAAATATCCTCCAGACGAAGATAGCTTGCTGATGCGCAAATAGAATCCAAGTTAGGTTGTGCCTTGGAGTGATATCACTTGAGAAGTTTTTACTTTATTATTTTTTGTGGATGACGAAAAGCATGAGAAAAAAATATGATCGCACCACTTAAACACCACCAAAGCACGACTTGACAGCCAACTCAAGAATGCTTACTTCAAATCGATAGCCGTTATTTTAAAAAAAAAACATTAAGAGATTGTCAAAATAAAATAATTAACGCCTATAAATTTAACATTGGTCTTTGGCTATCTTGTCAAAACGACATGGGTCTTCCCATTTTAATTATTTTTCTCGTGTTATTTTAAGTTTTATTGCGTAAATTTGGTGGCAGTTTATCCAATTTAACTTGTTTACTTAGCACAAGTGTTAGTAATTGAAATGGAGGGGTAATGTTGGTTGGTAATTTAGTCAAAGACTTTCCAGGAGAATTTTTGTTAAATATACGAGGAGTAGGACACGGGACAAGTGATACGACCGCTGGTTAGCTTTGCACTGGTTTATTATACGATGTAGGTTGGTAGGTGGGCGCAGCCACGCACGCATACATAACATTCCTCCCTCTAGTATAATAGTACCTTAATACACTACAGAAACCTAAAAATACTTTTTAAAATTAATCACGGGACGATTCCGTAAGGATCTCGTTGTTGCAACTACCGGGCCATCAACCTGTGGTTCTCTTGAAGCATCAGGCTCATCATCTCGGGTTTCCGCTTCATGAAACTCATCTTCAGATTCCGACTGACTCTCTACTTCACCATCTAAGTTTACTTGTTGCGAATTCTCATGACGCGGCTCGTTATCACACTCGTCCTCTATCTGCGGTGATGGCAAGCTTGCTTCGTACACTTCTGCTCTTCTCCCTCTGCCGCTTATACGTGAGCCGACTTCTGGAGAATATAGTTCTACCTGTGATCCTGAAGTTCCCGATGCAGCTGGCGATGGCGTCGTTACGGGCAATGATGACGGCGATTCCGACTGCGACTGCAATGGTGACTGCAACGGTGACGGTAATGGTGACGGTGACGGTGACGGTGACGGTGACAGTGACGGTGACGGTGGCGGTGACGGTGACGGCGGATGAAATGGCATCGGTAAGTTTGCATTTGAATCTTGTACATTATCACCATGACTGTTACGGGTCCCTTTATACAACATTAATTGATTTACATGTCTTTTATGAATTTCTGAGCTTTTCATATCTTTAATTAAATATAAAACTTTTCCTACTCTTTTTTGTATGACTCCCTTACACCATGAATGGGTACTTTTGTTAACAAATTTTTTATAAAGAACTGTTTCGTTCTTCTTAAAATAATTAGTTATAACTTTTCCTTTATTTTGCGTACACTGTTGATTTTTCACAAAGTCAGTTAGGGACGGTGACGAGGGTGACGATGGTTTAGGATCGATTAAATCTAAACGTGACCTTAATTTGCGACCAAATACCAGTTGAGCAGGGGACAACCCTGTAGTCGTGTTAACTGAGTTACGATAATCCATCAGATATTTCAATAGCTTCACCCCCGCATCCTTCGCGCTATTACTCGACAAAAGACAAGACTTTAACCCCTTTTTTACTATTTTGACAAAACTCTCAGCCTGACCATTACTAGGCGCGTGATAGACCGGTGACGTCATATGAGAAATTCCATTTGTCGAGCAAAACAACTCAAATTCCCGTGAACAAAAAGCTGTGCCATTATCACTTACTATTGTTTTCGGCATTCCGAACCTCGACATAAACTCGCACAGCTTCCCGATTACTGCAGCTGATGAGGTAGTAGCATTCATGTTATACACTTCTACCCACTTAGTATGTGCATCTACTGCTACCAAATACACAGAACCTTTAATCGGACCTAAGAAATCAATGTGTATTCTGCAGAACGGAAATGGTGGAAATTCCCAATGAGCGATAGGCGCGCGCGGGGGAGAGGGGCGTAATTGAATGCACACGTCGCATGAACCGATCATTGTTTCCACCGCTTGATCAATTCCTGGAAACCAAAATCTAGAACGAGCTTCGGCTTTAGTTTTAACTATACCTAAATGAGAAGTATGTAGCTCCTTTAGAACCACTTGATACAAACTCTCGGGTATAACGACCTTGTGACCACGCATGACGCATCCATTTTCGTATGATAACTGTGATCTACACAAGTGATACGGTTTTAACCGTATGTCGTTTACTTTCGGTGGCCACCCATTCAAAATAAAATCAATCACTAGCCTTAGGACCGCGTTACTTTTTGTTTCTTGGCTTAACTTCTGTAACGTTAGAGGCATGCTTCCGTCTACTACGAAACAAACGTAGGTCGCTCGGTCATATGCTACCTCGCAGTCGCAGCACTTACACTGCTCGGTGCACGCGCACGCGTGCACTGCGCGCGGCAAGCTCGCGCGAGACAGGTAGTCCGCGCTGTTATCAGCACTACGCACGTATTCTATTTTATAGTGATAGCTACTTAGGAATAGCGCGTACCGTTGCAACCTATTTGCAGACATCTCCGGTATTCCCTTATAAGGGCCAAAAATAGACAATAGCGGCTTATGATCTGTTCGTAAAATAAACGGCTCGGACCTGCCATACAAATATTGATGGAACCGCCGCACTCCGTAAATAATGGCGGTTGCTTCCTTCTGAATCTGGGCATATCGCTTCTCAGCCGGGTTCAAGGTACGCGATACGTACGATATGGGTCTTTCAGTACCGTCTAACCCTACTTGCGAAAGGATTGCTCCCAACCCACTTGGAGAGGCATCTACCGTTAAAATTATAGTCGCGTTTGGGTCAAAATGTGCAAGAACCTGCTCCGATGTCATCAACCTCTTAATAGACTTAAAGGCAGTGTCATGAATTTCAGTCCAATCCCATTTGCAGCCTTTTTTAAGTAAATCGTACAAAGGACTGAGTACTGTTGACGCGTTAGGTACGAAATTCCTGTAATAGTTAATTAGCCCTAAAAACGACTGCAGCTGACTAACGTTAGCAGGAACTGGTGCTTCCACCATTGCCTTAATTTTTTCCGGCGCCTTTTTCAAACCATCTTTTGTTATAATATAACCTAAATAAGTTACTTCATCCTGAAAGAAACTACACTTTTCTCTTTGTAACGTTAACCCCGCTTCTTGTAAACGTTGTAAGACGGCATTCAGCTTATCCAAATGTTCATTTTTATCCTTCCCGGTTACTAAAATATCGTCCAACAGGCACAAGACACCATCTATTCCTGATAGAACGCCTTCGATCGCGCGCTGAAATATGGAAGGCGCACTAGCCAACCCAAACACTAAACGCCTAAATCTGAAAAGACCGCGGCTTGTGTTTATGCACGTCAAGTTTTTAGACTCATCTTCTAAAACAAACTGGTTATACGCCATAGATAGATCGAGCTTACTAAACTGTTGGCCTCCATGTATCTTTGAAAACAATTCATTAGTTGTAGGTAGCGGATATTGTTCTATCAGTAACTGTTTATTTATGCTTACGGAATAGTCCGCACACAATCTGACGGTCCCATTTCGCTTTAGAACCGGGACTACCGGAGATGCGTAGTCAGAGTACTCGATAGGTTCAAGAATGCCTAAATCAACCAACCTATCGATTTCTTTTTCAACCTTAGCGCGTAACGCAAATGCCACCGGCCGTGCCTTACAGAAAACCGGTTTTACGTTATCTTTTAACAACAATTTTATTTTATACTTGTTGAAAGTCCCTAGCTTATCTGAGAATAGGCTAGAGTACTGTTGTTGCAAATTATTGAATTGAAAATCTGAATCTACGCAGTAATTCACCGGCGTTAACTGTAGATTGAATTTAGATATAAAATCCCTGCCTAGAAGTGGCGGCCCTCCGTCGCGAACTACATATAATACTAATTCGTGTTTTTGTCCGGCGTAGCTCAATGGTAACGGAAAAGTACCGATGCATAAAATTTTTGTTGCATTATACGTCATCAGCTGTTTACAAGTACTTGATAATGGCACATCTTTAAAATGAGTTTTATAAAAGCCCTCTGATACTACAGTTACTGCCGACCCACTATCTATCTCAACCTTATATGGAGTATCGTAAATGGAAACCGTTTCTACCATGGGTTCTCCCCTGAAAGATCGGATATAAAAAAACTTACCATCATCCTCTTCATCATCCTCACCCTTGTCACTGCAATCCATCTCTACGTAATTCACTTTTGTACACATTTTACGTAAGTGGCCTTTTACGTGACACTTATTGCAAACGTAATTTGCAAACCTACATTCCGCGGTTTTGTGATTCGCATAACCACATACACCACACTTTTCTTTTCCTGTACTGGAAGTACTTTTCTTCTTATTAGATATCTTGAAAAGCTGATTCCCTGACGCGGATGAAGCGGTGACGGCGCCTGCACTGGCCACGGCGGCTGCGTTCGCGCGGCTCAAGTTTTCAGCCATCTCCACGACCTTGACTAACGTGAGGTCAGCCAAATCCTTGGCGTAAAGCTTTTCTTTCTCTCTCCCCGGTTGCATTCCCATGATGAATTTGTCGCGGAGCGCTTCTTCGACGTTTAGGAAGTCGCATTTCGCTGTCAACCCTCGCAGTCTCGCCGCCCATTGTGAATACGTTTCACCGGCTTGCTGAGCGGCCGCGTAGAAGTTGTGACGCTCACCGAATCCGACACATTTTGGGGTAAAGTGTTTGTCCAGAAGTGATAAGAAGTGTTCGTAGGGCACATCATCAACTTCCTTAGGCAAAACCAAATCCGTTGCTAGTTTATATGTACCCTCGCTGAGTGCGCTAAGAAGGATCGCTTTCCTCTTCTTGCCCTTGGCATCCGTCTTCTCGTCGATGTCGTTTGCCACAAAATATTGTGTTATACGACCCCTATACGTTTTCCACGTCTGCGTGTTGTGGTCGAAACTATTTAAAATTCCAAATTGCACATTGTTATTCGACATTTTTCACGCTATTTTTTCTAATCGCGGGTAGATCGTCGCCACTGTTAAATATACGAGGAGTAGGACACGGGACAAGTGATACGACCGCTGGTTAGCTTTGCACTGGTTTATTATACGATGTAGGTTGGTAGGTGGGCGCAGCCACGCACGCATACATAACAATTTTGAAAGAAAAGTCATCGTTTCTTTCCAAATTTCGTTTGTTTACGTTGCTAAGCGACAATCAAATTAATACACTTGACACTGGCAAAATTGTGGCAAACTAGCCACAGAGGCCATAAAACAAAAGAAGAAGAAGAAATTTAACATTGACATTCCTTTGTCAGAAGTAATTGGGCCATGTGTGTGACTGATGGTTAAAAAAATATTCATGTACTTATGTGATTGAAATCTGTTAGTTAGATAGCTTAGTTAGACTGAATTATATTAACTCTAGGAAAGGTATATTTCATTAGCTAATCCTGGATTTACTCTATAAGATCTCTCCAGTATTACAACTCTAAGATGTTCAGATAGATATTTTATTCTGTAGGGAAAATTGCGAGTATTGGGTAAAGAATATACAATGAAGTGAAGTACCAATATTTTTACATTCATTATTATGATGCAGGTTTTACCTCTCTTTCTTTCTTGGAATAATAGAAAAAGATACATTTAAAAGGGTATCGTATACATTGGACGTGATTATTAGATATTGTTAAATTGAAATTGGGACTTCCGTGAGCGAATTCTTAAGGAAAACGCAAATAAATTTACTAAATTATTTCTTATTTCTTGTAAACTTAGCAACCAAAAGAGGCTTATATCCCTTCCGAATCCATATATAATTCTGTTCTTTTCAGACAGTAATCTGCCGGAATCTTTGAGGAAATAGGATTAGGAGAATGTCTTTTTAGTAACCACGACTATGTCGTAGCAATACACAATAGGTACTACAATAGGTACCTGTTCCTTTACCAAAGTAGGATGAGATTTTATTTCTGTGTAGACTGCTTGTGAAATTATTAATACATTTACTGATTTTTTTTTATACAACTGAAGTGGCAACCAAGCGTACGGCCCACAAGATGTATCACTCGCGGGTTGCCACCTTGAAGCTAAGATCGAAAGCCTCATGTGCCAGTAATTTCACCGGAAACCATACCCTTCACACCGGAACACAGCAATGCGAGCATTACTGCTTTGCGGCAGAAATAGGTATGGTGGTAGTCCTTCCCCGGACGAGCTCTATCACAGAGAACTCTACTACTCTTTGCATTTGTGCATGTGTGTTTTATAATTAATTTTCATACAGAATATGTGAAAACTCAAGATTTACATTTAAATATATTGAAAAAGCTTGGTCAAAGGATTACCCAAGCTTGTTAACATAAAGACTAAGCAAAACCAATGTCGTTTGCATATTAATAGCAGCGAGTGTGCTTGAAACCTAAACGACTTTCCGTAATCAGAGTACACTCAGTTTCCGTTTAGATCTGTTAGGTAATATGCATACATTATTATTATTATTTCTGCCGCCAAGCAGTAATGCTCGCATTGCTGTGTTCCGGTGTGAAGGGTATGGTTTCCGGTGAAATTACTGGCACATGAGGCTTTCGATCTTAGCCTCAAGGTGGCAACCCGCGAGTGATACCTCTGGTATTGCAAGCGTCCATAGGCTGCGGTAACCGCTTACCATCTTGTGGGCCGTACGCTTGGTTGCCACTTCAGTTGTATAAAAAAAAAAAAAAAAAAACATTCTATTATATAACACTTTACGAAATTTCTAAACACAATATCCAAAGACTGTATCTGATACAAGAATTTCAAATGCAGGCTAGATGAGACTGCGTATGATGTAACAAAAACAACTTTATAATACAACAGTCACATACATAGTCATGACTCTATACTAGAATTCAGAAACTTACTCTTACTCTCAGACCCGAACTATCATGCAAAAACTTGCTTGTTGCGGAAAAGGATACCGCAACCTTTCGTTTCTCAACCGGGCATTCTGACAGACAACGTTTAAGTCTGGGGGCCGTTTCCACTAGAAATGATTCACACAGGTTCTCTTGAACGGATCGGTTTTGGACAAGTATTGAAATATTAATATGACATTTTCTTGACAATTTAGCGCCAAATTCAACCTTGTTTTCAAGAGTACAAAAAATTTACAGCAGTAAATTATAATTGGATTGAAATTGGGATTGAGATTGTTAGCTATAATATCGCCCATAATAATATAGTTATACTTTTACTTAAGTCTTCTAGTTTAAGTTTTTAAGTTCGAAAAACTTTTGTGGTGATCAATAAACAATTTTCTCTAATTATTCGGCTAAATCGTTATTTTATTTGTGCTAGAATTATAACTACGCCTTCGAGATATCCCGCTATTTGGAGAATGAGTTAGACTACATCCCGTGGGCGGCTGTCAACCCTGCCTTCAGCTACCTGGACCTGGCTCTCAGTGGACTACCTACTCACGAATTGTACAGGGTAATTTTAGATTCTAATTACGGAGTTTCTTAGGCCATCTTGCCAACACTATCAGTGACAAATAAACCACAAAAGTTATGAACGAAGATAATTGTGGCAAATAAGTTACAGAACCCATAAACGAGGAAAAGAAGAAAATGTGTAGTCGGTAAGTAAACATCACAGAGTAAATTGTGGTAAACATTCTGTTGCCCGTTACTTCGATCGCGTAGAACACGGATATCAATCATTATTCTGGGATAAGAGTAACCTATGTGCTAATCCAGACTATAATCTTTAATCTCTTGTATATAAGCTCCTAATTTAGCTGCAGTAAAAGTTCAAAAAAGGCTCACAAATCCTATAAAATATTTAGGAAATTGCCTGTGGTACAATAAATAAATAAATATTAGCGGACATTTCTTACAACGCCATCTATCCCCAAACTAAGCAAAGTTTGTATTATGTTAACTAATAACCAGAATTCAGAATTCATAGAAAACTTACCTGCATATTTTTTTTCTGTAAATACATACACTGGAACACTCAGACCTGGAGTCAATATAATTTGCAGATCATGCTAATATTTCATCCATAGCTGGATTCGAACCCGAATCTCAACGCTCAACCGAGCACTCGCACAGCGACACCGAGATCGTTTAAAATTTAAATCAAGCTATTCATTTTTTAGGTTTACCTGCTCCATCTAACTGCTCCACTCTACGCAAGACTTGGCTTCATTGCTCAAGCTAACGAAGAACACGTAACTCCATATCACAGAAACATCATCCTAGATATCAACTGCCGCCTCGGCAACCAGGCGTGTGTCAACACCGCTCAGGAGTTGCTTCAGAGCTTTAGGGATAATACTAGTAAGTACAGTAAGAAACGATAGTAAGTAAGGACGAAAACAGCTACTTTAATAATGTATAGTAGTCGTTTCTATACCAACCCATCTTTCTAGAAGCTGGTCTTTTTTCTCTGTCTTATCTCTAGAATAAACGGCTTGTCTCCAGCAATTCCGGTTGGCGGTCATTTGCACCACGTCATAAAACTAGTTTTATTTTAATCTCTGCAAGCTGATCAGTCCACCTAGTTGGGGATCTACCGCGGGATCGCTTTCTCTCTACATTCCTTACAATGACCAGCTTTTCCAGGTTTTAATCGCTGCGTCTCGCTCTCTGTCTTAATGATTTCGAAAATAACTTCAATTTCAACTTTTCCACTCGATAAGAAAAACAGAACAAATCAGCATTCAGTAATGTAATAAACTTTGTTCATAGCGCGTCTGAATCCTGACATCCAAACCACTGTCTTCTGCTCCGGCCTGCGTGGAGGGGACGAGGATAACTTCCGCTTTCTCTGGTCTCAGTATCTGAGCACCGCTGATGCCAGCCAGCAATCTACTCTGCTGAATGCTTTGGGATGCACTTCTAACCCTGACTTGCGAACTTTGTAAGTTTTTAAGTCTTTGGAATTAAATACAGGATTTGTAAAAAGATCTGATCCTTAACAAATCTTCTTTCAGTCATCATTTTAGTAAAGCTAGCATAAGTCTCTCTTTGCAAACTTAAAATCTGCTTTATATATTTTTTTTTATATAAAAGCTATAATATGCAGGGTCATTAATTATCAACCTTACAAACTTAAGGGATAGGTTCCACACATTAAAAAAAATATATATGTACCTATATTTTTTTATTTTTTTGTATATTTTGTCTTAAAAATCCCAAGCAAACAAAAAAAAATCGATTACGTTTTTTCGCTCAATTATTATTTATCATTGTTGGGAATCAAGTTAAACGACGTAATAATGAAATATTCGAGTGTGCGCGCCCCGTAGCGGGTCAAGGACACGCGCAGGTCAAGCTCGGGTTATTGACCCGCGGTTCATTGACGCGCGGGTTTCTAACATCATCATGACAGCCTTCTAATGTTCTCACTGCTGGGACACTGGCCTACTCTCAGGCGAGAGTGATTGGGTCTTAATCCACCACGCGGACCCAATGCGGATTGGCGGATGGCACATGTCTTTCGAATTTTTAGTTCTTGGACATGCCGGTTTCCTCACGATGTTTTCCTTCACCGTATGAGAGCACTGGCATTGCGCACATAAATTTTTCGAGCAGAAAAATCCATTGGTGCACGACCGGGTTTGAACCCACGACCTTCGGATCGGAAGGCGGGGTCACTACCACTAGACCACCGGTGCTCTCTAACAAGGATAACTAATTATTAAGCAGAATTATGTAATATTTTTTTAAATATTAAAAAAAAATCGTTTAAAAAAAAAGTACAAGTATTTTTTTTATGTGTGGAACCTACACCTTAAGTTTGTCAGGTTGATAATGAATGACCTTTTAATAGTTAGGCACAAATCAGATATAATTACTACGCACAGAATGGCCACTCCCCCCCCTCTTTTGTTTCTGTGTAGTTGCAGTGCAGTGCACTTTATCATCACATCAAAATGTCAAGTTGCATCAACTCTAGGAGATCATCAATTTATTTATTTATAACTGTTTTCCAACAGCTACTTGGACCAAGTAATCAGCGACGAATCACCTGTTCGTGAGCAGGACAGACACACCATACTGGTCTCTGTTATCAACTCCAGCCCCGAGAACACGGATGCTGCTCTTGATTTCGTCATCGAACACTGGCCTCAAATCCAACCCAAGTATGTTATCGATTAACTTATTGTTTAACTTATATAAATTTGTTTTATCATTGTTCTTATTTTACTCTGATTCAGCGGCCTCCAGATAACGTAAGTCACTTGCATTAAACACATTGCTCGACTGCACTATACTAGTACCGAATACAAAACTGTCGAAAGCTTTGTATTCGGTACTGTCAAAAGTATAAAATTATTATATAAAAGTTTGTATCTAAAAAACTGTATCTTATCTTCTGATTAAAAAAACATTTTTCCACAGCGTCCAAGGACTGACTGGAACCACCAACATCCTCAACGCGTTTGCCAGGAGGCTAACAACTGAAGCTCACGCTGAAAAGGTAATTGTTTTGACAGAGCTGACCTCGTAACGATAAAATTTAACGTAGATAACGGAGATGCTGTGTGGTCTGCACACGAAACATCAGAAGTGCTACAGAACGCATTATATAATAATTTCAAATTAAATTCAACGATGTTATGTTCGAAATTAGAAAAGCAATGTCATTTGTTTATTTATTTATTTATATGTTCAAGGAAAACCAACAGCACATAAAAATTTAACAAAAAACATCTTACACAATAGGTGGCCAATTAGAGGTCTCCATTGATAGAAAATAACTTAAGTTTTAAGCAAAAACAAAGTGCAAACAAGCACAAAAAATAATAATTGGATACTTATCTAACAAAGTTAGAATAGGATAGGTAGCTGAATATTTACCTTACATATATATTTTTTTAAGATATATATTTAAAAAGACAAACAAAAAAAGAAACAAGAAATTAAACATCTGAGAAGAAAACGCCACTAATAACGTCATGCGATAACTCAACTAAAACCAAAGAGTTTCCGTTCGAAAATTAAAAAGACGTCTACTGCTGGACATAGCCTCCCTCATAGAACGACCATTTCAAACCTTCACCATCGCTTCAACAGCTTATAATAAATAATAATTTTGCAGGTCGCCACGTTCATCACTCGTCACCAAGCCATATTTACCGCTGGAGAGCTGGCTTCTATAGCTGCTATCCAGGAGAACTTAGATGCTTCTATCGCTTGGAGCAACGACAATGCAGCTATTGTAGACGATTGGCTTCAAGACAACTACGGCAGTAATGCCAGTGGTCTAACCGCTGGACTGGTGGTGCTATTGTCCTTTGTAGTGGCTATGTTGAATTACTAAAGCGTACTAAGGCTGTATTACGTTATGGTGCTGGTGTAAAATAAAAAACTAACAAGATTCAATACAGTTATAATTTATTAAGCCCGACCACACATCAGACCTATGATACATTGATAAAAGACAAAGTGTGATGCCACATTTTTTACGCTTTTGTATATTTGCACTCAAGCACACAGACCAGAAAAACATTTTTATTTCATGCTATTTGTATTCTTTGTGTGCTTGTTTGCGCTCAGATACAAACTATTTTGGATCTTAATTAATTGGCTATTAATGACTTAAGTGATCTCATGTTTATTAAAACAATACTATTTGTTCTCCAATAAATAAATAAACACAAAATTAATTAATGTCTGTTGTGCTGCCAGGCTAAAGATACCCAATCAAGTTGATAAGCTTATAATCCCGATACAACTCAGAACATTCGACTCACGACTCGATCATTTTGATTTTATTCAAGGATAACCTTCAACTAGTCTAAATAATATCCGTTCATCAGTTCATATTCATAAAGATACCTACTGTGTAAGAAATGTTACTGTAAATATGTAGTTAATTTTTAACTTTTATTAAAAATATTTATTGTAAAGTATTTCGTTTAATTTTAACTACCTTTAGAACTACTTGCTACCTTTACAATAAAAATAACATTTCAGATATTTATGAACTTTTTTACTATTTTTATCAAAAAAATAGGTTTTAACTTGTTTTACAAAAAAATTAAAAGTGGGCCATCAACCTAGACGTTATTTATAATTTGGTCACGTAAGCCCATCGACAAAATACCTCGTTATATGCCATGAGGCATGTTGTGCAATCAACATAACGAAAAAACAATGTAAATGGGGTATGACAATTTGGCTAAGGTACTTTCCTGAGCAAACATCAAACGATCTCTTAATTTCAAGTGAGAAATATCGTTTACATTTTAATAACGTAAAGCTCAAAATGAAGAAAATTTAGATCAAAGACATCTTTGTTTTTTTTTATACAACTGAAGTGGCAACTAAGCGTACGGCCCACAAGATGGTTAGCGGTTACCGCAGCCTATGGATGCTTGCAATACCAGAGGTATCACTCGCGGGTTGCCACCTTGAGGCTAAGATCAAAAGCCTCATGTGCCAGTAATTTCACCGGAAACCATACCCTTCACACCTAGTAATAGGTATTATAATATTTATAATAGGTACGTCGCATAAAACTAATAAAAATTAAAGCTGCGGTCATCTTTTTTGCTAAATAAAAGGGCGTATGTTTCCAAATAATAAATTAGGTAGGTGCTTCTTTACTGGATGAATTTGACATGGAGATTGTTTTTCTGAGAAAGAGCTACTTTTTATATATTGTACCACGCGAGTAAATCCACGGGCAGAAGCTATTTAGCTTACAAATGTGAATTTTCAAATCGCGTAGCTTTACTCAATGTTCAATACAAACAGAATTTTCCTTTCGTTAATTTGACCGAGCGAGGTATTTACTTACTGTAAATTGGTCTCATAAAAAATTGACGAATATCCGATGAGGATTTTGTGATGAAACGGAATAGCTCCTAAAAAATACAATAGCTATAATTTTCTATTTATTTTAATGCGTTTGTGCAATGTACCTCATATTGAAGTGGCTGGACTAGTTATCTAGAAAAAAGGTGATAAGATACCTATATGTTTAAATACGTAAGAAGTAATGACAACATTCCTAGCATTATCAACGTTGAAGAATATCAAGATAGTCCATTATTATCTTTTAGTATTGTATTTTAGGAAAACATTGTGATGAAACCGGCATGTTTTTGTGTTTGACGACCGATGTGGCGCAGCGGGCGCAGGTCCGCCTGCGACGCGGAGGTTGCGGGTTCGATTCCCGCCTCGGGTCAAATGTTTGTACGATCTACAAATATTTGTTCCGGGTGTTCTGGGTATTTTCTATATATAATAAAAAATATCTATCTATGTATTGTATTGTATTGAGTATATATCAGTCATCTAGTACCATAAAACAGCTCTGTTTAACAGTAGCTTATCTTGGGGCTAGATGATGCTGTGTGGATGGTCCAAAAAAAAAAAAATTTTTCAAGAACTAAAAAAGACATTGTTTCTTCCTTAGTCTGCGTGGTAGATTAAGATCCTATTACTTATATAACACTGTAAAATAATTATAGTAATTTTCCTTTGTATTAAATTTGTATGTGTGAAGCTTTTACCACCGTGATGGTCCCCATGCACGGGCAAATATGAGGAATCATTTTAAAATTATTTTTTATTTAACTTTTTGAGTACCTACTTACATTCTATTTTTAAAATACTTATCCTTGTTAACTTTTATTTTTATTATATTTTTATTTTTATATCATAATGATGTATAAGCACTGGAAAAATAAAGCTCTTTTTATTATATTTATTTTTATTTTATCTAGGTGTGTGCTTGAAGTTGCTAATAAAATATGTCTTATCTATCTATCTACACTCGCATAAGAGAAGGTCAGTACCGCAATATTAGACCTGACAACTTGACAACGATAAAGATTGATGAATGCATTTTAAAAGATGATGGATTAGTCATCCAGTCACCACAAAGAGTAGGTACTTGAGTACCAAAAAACTTCTATATCTCTATTACCACTGAACCAATTTGGCTGAAAAACATAGAAATTATTATGACCGGAAATAGGATATTGAATTACTTTTAACTTTTTACACCGTACCTTTTATTTCGGAAAAAATACGGTTTCCGAGTTCTACGTGAACGAAGTCGCGGGCAACAGCCATAGTTTTATAACAGATTATGGTGGCAGGATAGGAATGACTTCGGGGTAACGAACCCAATAAAAAAATCATTGTTCCATCGGGATGGTGATTGCCATCTTTCTGCTACTTTATTACTTCTCTCAAAGTGTTTTTTTCTTTTTCAAATACTATGCTATACTATGCACTATCCGTGTATCGGAATGCAAATTTTGCAAAATAACATTATTGTTTTAGGTATTCCGGTTTTCGAAGGATTTATTCAAAGAAAAACTTTTATTGTTTGCTAAGGATAATTTGCATAAAAATAAACGTTGTTTTTCCACGTTCCGACCCAGTGAACGATCTTAAGTACCTGGTAAGTGCCAATCTTTAAAGAGTTTATCTTTTTAAACTTATTTCTGACACTATCGTGATCTTTATATCTCAATTTTATCGTTTTGTATAAAGTTCTTATGTTCTCATTTCTTTGAAGACAGTGTTGTGTTACGCATGTGAAGAAGTGTAAAGTGAAAAGGCCAATGCCATCTGAAAATGGCCCGGACCAAGTTCAAATGGAAGCTGGCAATATTCTCTTACCTAATCCTAGTGAATGTGTTTACGAAATCACTTCCAATCGTAACACAGTTGCCCTCGTTGATAACTACGGATACGCTGTTCAAGAATGCAGAAATACCAGAAATAGCTAACATTTTGAAAAACACGTTGAGCACTACAAAAGTAGAAGATGAATTGTTTCCAACAGAATCTCCTAATATCGATAACTCGACTGAAACAATCAATGGAGACCATATAGATATAATTCTTAATACGACAAACCAATCTTTGTTAAGAAATATAAGACCTGGGCAAAATATTCAAGAGTATGCTATAGAAATTACTCCGAATGGGGACACGTTTACTGGTAGAGCTGTTATTAGTGTGGAGTTAACTTTAGCTTCAAGAGAAGAACCTATAAAACTGCATTGTGAAGATTTAATTATTCAGTCTGTGCTGGCTGGGGTGTTTAGCGAAGTAAATGCTGTTCAAGCGTCATTCAACGTTGATGAAGGGGAATTAGAAATAGAGCCAGCTCAAATTGCGTCTACATATATCCTCATTATCACATATACAGGAAGTATAACAAATTTTGGAGAAGGGTTATATCGAGGACAATTCGATGACTTGTAAATATTTTTTTATGATTAAATTTGTAAAATTTTGGCTTATTTTTATGAAAAAAACAATTTTATAAGTATGTAGATAATGTATTACGCAACGAAACTAACAAAATTTAGTTAGGACCTTCAAAGATGCGTGAAATATTATTTTATGATAAAAATAAATTAATAAATAAATAATGCTGAAAAATCCACACAGCATCATCTAGCCCCAATGTAAGCTACTGTTAAACAGAGCTGTATTATGGGTACTAGATGACTGATATAAATTTAAAACAATGCAATACATAGATAGATTTTTTTTAAAATTTTATTTATTTATTTATTTCCAGCGACTACCTGGGTATGAACTTGCATCCAACAAACGCAAGGCGGGTTTTTCCTTGCATGGATGAGCCACATGAATCTTCTATCATCAGTTTTACGTATAATAACATAGAATACGATAATCTTGTGTCAAATTCTTTACTTGAAGAAAACATGTAAGTAATATACTTATTTGCTATGGTGTGCTAACAGCATTTAGATTTAATTTAATACTAGTACACTCAGTCAGTGTCAGCTAACTCTGGCTAATTCTGACTAACTCAATTGACAAAACTTAAGTCCGCACAAAGGCTAAGTTAACTTTTTAAAGATGAGACTGGCTGTTTAACGTGCTCTCCAAAGCACGGAAGCGCTCAAGTAAACCTCTCCCTGGTGGGTCATTTTTAATAAAACGCCATATTATTTTTCAGAACACAATTCAGAGCACTCGAAGGTCCACCCCACCTCTGGTCAATGATCGCTCATAACTTCCTGATCAGTAACTTACCAACCAACAACGTCTATCTTTACATCCGTCCAGAAATCAGACAGCAAAATTCCCATGCCTCTGTTGCAATTAATTATTTTTTTAACACCCTAAACGATTGGACTGGTATGTCATACTTTGGAATTCAGGTGAACCAAGACCCACAATTAAGCATTTTCGCCTTACCTGATGTTAATGTAGACTGGTATGGGTTGTCGATGGTTGGAATTTGGTAAGTTTTTTTGCTCTAATACAACATTCACGATAGTAAATATAATAGGTAATTCATTATCAACCTGACAAACTTAAGGGGTAGGTTCCACACATAAAAAAAAATACTTCTATTTTTTTTTTACTAAACATTTTTTTTTTAAATATTAAAAAAAAAAATGTAATTCTGCTTAATAATTAATTATCCTTGTTAGAAATCGAAAAGGCAGCGCTCGGCATGTGCCAATGACCCGCGCGTCAATGAACCGCGGGTCAATAGCCCGCGCGTCCTTGATCTGCGCGTGTCAATGACCCGCTACGGGGCGCGCACACTCGAGTATTTCATTATTACGCCGCTTAACTCGATTCCCAACAATGATAACTAATAATTGAGCAGAAAAACGTAATCGTTTTTTTTTGTTTACTTGGGATTTTTAAGACAAAATATACATTAAAAAAAAATATAGGTACATATATTTTTTTTTATGTGTGGACCTATCCCTTAAGTTTGTCATGTTGATAATGAATGACCCTGTATAGATAAAAAATCTCTGATATTGGAAAAAAATCTCTAGTATCTACATTTGACATTTTTATTAGATTTCCGCAAGCAACGCCAAATTTAATCAACTATCTAAAAACCTTTAACAATTACCTGTTCATTATTTTTTACTAATCTTCTTGCTTGCTTGGACGCGTTGAAACTGGCGTAAATTTACCTAACGAAAATGATGATGATTTGAAAACGTTTGACAGGGAACCTTACATCTTGATGGAAAATATATGTTCAGTAAAACAGCGGTACACTGGTTTAGTGAAAATGGCTGAGGCGCTGTCAAGGCAATGGTTTGGACACGTCATCTATCCAGCAAACTGGCAGCATGAGTGGGTTGTTTCTGGGATGGCTTCTTACGCTGCTTGGGATATTATGAGAACGGTATAAAAAAAAAACATAAATGCCTTTTGTTCACGAAATCTGTCAATTAATTGTTTTGGTTTATCCAAACAATATAATTTGTTAACAATTTATAAGTGTCTCTTTTAACTACGGATATCGGTGCTTTTGAGATATCATTTAAAATGAATATGTATAATTTTCAGTTCCAAACAAACACAAATGAAGACGATAACTCGTTGCTAGATGTTAACACTTTGTTCGTCACCGACGTTATACAAGAAAGTTTGTACCAAGACGGTTACGCCAACGCTCAATTCCTTGCACCAGGTTCTAATTTCTTTGACGAAGGAGATATAAGAAACAACATCTTTGGCATTTTGAAATACAAATCTCCAGCATTGTTTCGAATGCTAAGATTGATCATTGCAGATGAAAATCGAGACATAATACGATCGGCGGGCAGAACTCTCTTATCCGGCAGGTGTGTATATAACCTTTCGAATCAAGAGTAGCTAGTGACAAAATTATTAGCATCTATGAGTGAATGATTTATAATCTTTTGTATTTTTAACAGGGCATTGCAAACTGTTAACTCTGTGCACTTCGTAGACGCCATCAACAGTGACTATTTAACTAACGGCAACGGTATACTGGAAGACATTGAAGAGTACCTAGCGCCTTGGACACAAGAAAACGGATACCCTGTTATAAATGTTGGGTTGATGCAGAGAGGTGTTCTTGTTTCTCAGGTAAACATTATTTTTTTTCAGTGGTATTATAATTATTATTTTCAATGTTTTTTATTAAGAGCCTGTGGTGTCCCACTGCAGGACAAAGGCCTCCCTTCCTTCTCTCCAATCATCACGGTCTTGGGCTACTGAGTACCAGTCCTTTAGGTAGGCGTCAATTCATCTCTCCATTTTCGCCGTGGTCTGCCTAGAGGTCGTTGGTATGGTTTAAAAAATTTTGAAGTATGCAAGATGAGTCTCTCGACCACCTTCTGAATGGCTATAGATAAGGAAAAATGTTTTTTTTTTATTTATTATCATGCACAAAACACAATATTACAACCACAGCAAAATAAACATTCAAAACTACGGTCTTAATCTAGATTGTTACATAAAAATATGTGCACACATCAAAAACGAATAACAATACAAGTATCAAGAGAAAGTAAGTTAAAACATGTTTAAGGAGGTAGAAATCAATAGTTTTTTTACATGCCTTAGAGGAAGTAGAAATAAATGTTGTTATCGGACCACCAAACCCAGAGAGTACTCTAATGTCTCAGCAGTAGGAACATAAGTATTCAACTCTTGGACCAAGTACCAGTACGAAAAATGAATCTTTATCTATTTTAAATGGTTTTCAGGAACGTTTCGGGTTTTCAAATCGGCCTAACATTGGATTCCAAGTACCCCTAACCTACTCACTTAGCACAAACCCTAACTACGAAGTTATTCACCCAGATAGAGAGGGTGTGACGGATGGCACCATTATAATACCTATGAACTTAGAAGAAGAAGATGTATATGTCTTGTTTAATGTCCAGGGTCAAGGTACATCACACTTACATTTCATAATTATGTGAAAATGTAAAATCTTATACAAAAAAAACTAGTTATCTTTCTTATAATTACGAGTAATGATTTTCGTTAGTCTCGCTAAAATTATAGAACGGGTTCGGGGAGAGCAAAGGGGATGTCTATGTCGGACTCTCCATCCGCTACTAATGAGAGACTAACAACAGTATTCCGAAATTAAAAAGCCATCAAATCTTCTGCGCTCACTTTAGTGTCAGTGCATCATCGAACCGCTGGTGAGCGATTGAGCAAAGAGGTTGTTGCAACGTTGATTACCCATCATCCAGACCATGACCAGATGATGGTTAACTGAACGCTGCACTGTGTAACAGAGTGTCACTGTGACAAAGACACAGGGACACTCTGTTACCATGTGCTAACCTCATCCACTTTTTGTTTATACAACTGAAGTGACAACTAAGCGTGCGGCCCACAAGATGATAAGCGGTTACCGCAGCCTATGGACGCTCGCAATACCAGAGGTATCACTCGCGGGTCGCCACCCTGAGGCATAGATCAAAAGCCTCATGTGCCTGTAATATCCATTATAATTGATATTATAACGACTAGCCATTTGTTATAACTTTTTTTTAATTTAGGATACTACCGAGTCAACTACGACAACGACTTGTGGGAGAGAATTATCGAAGCTCTACGAGATCCTGATCGCAGGCAGGAAATACATCCGCTGAACCGTGGCACTGTAACTATTTCCCGTTCAGTAGACCCTTAAAAACTTTAAAAATAATTTTATTGTCATAAAACATTTTTAATTATTTAATGATTTTAATATCTTTTATTATTATTTAATCTTATAAATATATTTACAGCTTACCGATGATTCACTTAACCTTGCCCGAGCTGGAGAAATTGACTATGAAATAGCTTTTGAAGTTGTTTTAACTATGGAACATGAGACTGAGTACGCTCCATGGAAGGCATTCCTCAGGAATATGGACTTCTTGAGAAAACAACTGGTTGCTATGGTTCAGGAAGACGAAGAATTGGATCCTAATATTTACTCGGTTAGTGTGGGAATTATTCATAAAAATTAACTTAAATTTCACTTAATAATTCGATAAAAAAATTATTCCGGTTCAGATAGTATTCAAAAAAATTTAATAAAGGCAAACTCTGGTCTGAATGATTTTAGAATCCAACAACAACATTAATATCAATATATTATTTAAAATTATTTAACGACTGCTCCATATTATAGAGAATGGTGCAAAGATCAATTGGTGCATTTGAAAATGAGATCGGATTTTCGCCAAACCCGAGCCTCACCGAAGCTGCCATGATTTCTCTCACTCGAGGGCTGGTGATGGACCACGCTTGCAGAGCTAACTACCAGCCGTGCATCGCAGCTGCTGTAGACTGGTTCTGGGATCCGAACGACAATGACAATGTTGTGTAAGTTATATTGCAGGTGCGATGAAGGAGTAACATCCTTTACCGTATACCCTCTCTTATTCTTATTCTGATGGAAAAATACTATTATTATAGAATACCAAAGAGTCAGTGATGAATTTAATTTCGAGCAAACTAAAGATTCGTTAACCCTGGATAAATATATCACTCGCTAAGCAATCATATAAGATGATGACAAAGTAACCTGTACCACTTTTTCAGAAACCCGAACATACCAGCTGATCTCAGGCCAGCCGTCTTTTGCACCATGGTGAGAGAAGGTGGTGACGAGATCATCTCGGCTCTGAATGAACGGCTTGAAATTGAACTTAGCATGTACGAACGTGTCGTGATACTAGAGTCTATGGCTTGCTCTAGAGACGGAAACTTTGTGAGACTGTAAGTACCTCGGGGTGATAAGCGCAGTGCTACGCAACCACTTAAAAACTTTAAGCTTTGGGTGGCACTGCATCTGTTATAGTCAGGCGTGGTGCTGAACATCAGGCGGGCGTCTAGATTGTCTTGTCACTTACTAACATAAAAAAAAAAACCTTACCAACCTATAGCCAAACCATGTTTCCTTGCAAATAAATAGGAGTGTGGTGGAACGTGAATGACGTAGAAGGGGTAAAACCGGCATCGGCAAGGATGGTGCATTGGTGGGACTAAACCATGTTTTTGGCACCTGTTTCCCGGTCTCCGCGCATTTCCCGCCCGGAGGTGGGAATTGCACACAGCGGATAGTGCATCTACGAGTATTTATCAAGCAGCTCTTTCCGCCAGACTCAGATAACAACTGCACTCTAACGCATTGTGCATGTACACAACTCACATAAACAAGGCTTATGATTTCCCGAACTACAAACGTATTATAATTATTAACAACGATATTACTTGATATTGCTTTTTCAAAGTTGTTAGGCCATGACAGAGGCCTTCGGGCGGCCTAGAAACTTTATCACCAGAGTTGGCCACTGACTTATACGAACTAACGAACGAACTTGTGATCATGACAACATTTTTTTTTGTACCAGTTACCTTGAAGAAACTGTAGCAAGCAACAGTCCATACACGCCAGAAGAAGGACTGTCAATCTTCAAAGCCGTAGCTGGAGCCAGCTATCAGAACGCTTGGGCAGCGCTGAACTTCCTCATGACGCGTACCAATGATATGAGATCAAGGTAAGAATTTTTCGACGATCTATTTCACATAGAAAATTTTGCTTACACATTTCTGTTTTGCCTTTTTTGCATCTTTTAATAGGCACGTCAAAGTTATAATACAAAAAAACAACTCACCACAATTTATAAATTTACAATGATTTGGTTACAAATTGCAATTTAATGATAAAACCCTTCAAATACCAAATATGTAGCACCCTTCCTATGTGAAATAGATCATTATGTTGAGAAGCAAGAGGTTGCGGGACAACATGTTTACAAATATTTCTTCCGGATTTGGGTGTTTCTTCTAAGTATTACCTACATTTTACAAAAGAATATATAAAATATGTATTGTATCAGTTATATGTTTCCCATAGGCTTTGATCAGTTTAAAGCTTTATTTTTTTTTTAAATCGTTTTTCAACTTTTTATAATAAGTTGTTATATTTTTAGGTATGGTCCAGCAAAACTTGAGGAGGCGTTGTTTGCGATGGTTGAAAATTTGCCTGACTTTGGACAAACTAATGATGTAAGTGTTTTTATTTTGACTCATTGATATTAAGTAGTACTGATTTTTTACAAATAAAATGAAAACACTGGTGATCTATAGTAGTGGCCCGTCTTTCGATCATAAATTCATGGGTTCGAAACCAGTCGTGAACCAATACATTTTCTACTCTAAATGTATCTGCGCAATGCTAATGCTCTTAAACGGTAATGAAAAACATTGTGAGGAAACCAGCATGTCCAAAAACTTAGAAAACAAAAAACCTGTGATATCCGCCACCCTGATGATGATAAGACTAGATGAGACTTTTTTTGGCGGACGATAGATGGATGGCGACGTAGGAGGTTGCGAGTTCGATTCCTGCTTTGGGAAAATTGTTTGTACGATCTGACAATATTTGTTCCGTATAATAAAAAATCTATCTATGTATTATATTGTATTTGTTTAATGAATCATGTATAGATCTCACAACGGATCTCGGCCGTAGTGAAATTAGCCGTTTCGATGCGCAATGGGGCTTTTTCAAACTAAATTGTCTTTGCGCATCACAAACGGCTAACTTCACGGAAGCCTAGATCCGCTGTGCGAACTATAGTATCCATGACACAGCTCTTCTTAGCTTGGGGCTAGATGAAACTTTAAGGATTGTCGAGCATTTATTTATTATTTAAAATAAAATGAGGCTGATAATTGTTTTTTCCCCAGTTCAATGTATGGATAAACTCCCAGTTCAATTCACTTGATAGCTCAGAGGGTTATGCAGCTCGAATAGGGGAGATGCTTCTTGAGAACCAGAGATGGAGGGACTCTCACTTGGGTTACGTGTACGAATGGATTGATGAAAACGATGCACCAACACTTATAGTATCTTCTATATTGTTGTTTGCATCATTTATAATTACGTTGTTCAACAACTAGGCGTTACTTTAATAAAAATAATCGGTAAATTAGGTTTAGATATTATGTATGTAGTAATATAATATGTTCCATTAGTACAAATAATGGCCATTATTATAGCAACTGGAACTATTTCTAGTTCAATCAATTGAACTTCTAAATGGGAATTAGCGGATTGTAGATTAGGAAATTGTAGCCTGTAACTAGTGTAATATTTATTAAGGTTCTGGTGGCTGGGTTATTGGTATGGGTTATATTTAACAAAAAAAATGGCACTTCAATATTAAGTAAATCATAGTACTATAAATAGTAGGTATAGTTTTTTTATTTTTATTAATATTTATTATGTTTTTGCGGGAGATTGAGTTGAAACTCAGCACTATCTTATGATAGTTTGTGATGTTTCTTAGATCAATATTGCCTGCAATAATTGAATGAATCTTCACTAGCTTTTACTTTATTCTTGTACTAGTTACTATTATTACCAATTTTATAGTAATTTGTAACGAAATATTTGCTTAGTAAGATTCAAACAATTTTTGTAGTCAGTTAGTATTGAACATGGTCGAATTTTATAAACTTCTTGCTACATTTTATGTGTATTGGGAATGTTTGATATGATTATTAATAAATTTTATAGAAAATGTAGGTATAGATAACAATAATTAATATTATGGTATGCTAGATTATAAAATTGCACAAAGTGAACATAAGTATTAAATCATATTTTTAGCGTTATTATAAATAAGAATTTAAGTATATGAAAAGTCTATACTTAATAATCATAATTACAATAAATATTATTTAAATAATTAAATCGAAATTATTAATTACTTGAAGCATAATAATCATATAGCAATAATAAGTAAATAATAACCTTGTTATTTAATTATTTAATGTAAGCAATATAAAATAAACTATTTACTAAATAATTTTAACAATAGAACTAGATTTTTTACTGCATTTTTACTTGTATAATAGTGTAAGTAAAATAATTTTAGGCTGGTGGAAGGAAATATTTTAAGTTTGTAAAAAAGTTTAATATTAAAATAATAATCTTTGCTGGATTTGAAGCAAACGCGTCCTCTTGCTTCAAATTCAGCTACAAAGTATTATTACATAAGTATTATTGTGTAATTAATAATTTAATAATTGATAATAAACTACAGTAAACCGTACTTTATAAAGTAATTAATATAATTCTATTAAAACGTAACCAATTTCAACAGTAAAAGCTATTATAAATACATGAACGTATGAAAGTATTAAATAAAATTAGTGTAGAAATATAATCTTACAAAACATATGCAAGTCTTTTATTAAACATCCTAACATTATTTTGTTGATACCTTAGTACATTTAAATGATAATTTTCTTACAAATTGTTTATTAATTTTATAGGTAACTAAATTTACTTGCATTTTACTTGTAAACATATTAAATGCTATTAAATTAATTAGTATTTTAGTGAATGTAAACAATATATTAAAGTTTTACAACGTTTAAAAGTATATACGCACGTACACTATTATATTAATGACTAGATCTAACTTTTAATATTCACTTTATATCAAAATACTTAATAAATCTACAAATAAATATTAAAATATTTGATATAGCAGGTATTTGAATATTTTAGAATTGCCAAAAATATCCAGCTCAGGTAGGACTTGAACCTGCAACATTCCGCTTGATACACGGATGCTCTACCAATGATTAATGTATCAAGTCTCCTAATCAATATAATTCTAGGGATGCCTTCGACTTGAAGCGCCAACTGAGATAATAAGGTTGGATTCGACCAATCTCAATTGGCGTTATTCTCCGAGTAAATCGTATTTATTCGCGAGTAAACTGACAGTTTCCTTGTATTTGACATTTCTTACTCCGCGGAATAGTTTTTCCAAAAGTTGGTCGAATCCAGCCTAAGACATATTATAATAAAAAAATATCTCGTGAACTGAATTTGTTCAAGGTAGTTTTAGCAACGATCTAGGTAATTAAAGGTACTATGTTAATATCAAAGCAAATGAAATAACTAAAGTTACAAAGGAAACTGCAAATTTTTCAGATGATGAAGGTTTCTGTAACTTTTCTGTTACTGGAATTTGTGTGGTCGGCTGAAAAAATTTAAAAAAACAACAATAAATTCCACGTATTTTGTAAACTTTTTTTACTTTTATTAGCAAGTATTTTTCTGTCTGACTTCCGTGTTTCGGAAAGCATGTTAAGCCGGTTCAGGCTTTTAAAAGTTAGGCCATGAAGGAAACTGTCAGGCGGCCTTTTAGCTCCGTCAGCAGAGTCTGTAGGCTAACTCATACGAACTTACTTACTAAGGTAAAAAGATTAGTAATATAGTTATTTAAAAAAAAAAAATTTGGAACTAACTGTACCTCACGAGCATAGAAGTAGGCAGAAGCTTGTTCTATGTCTATGCAACAAAACATACCTTGTCAGTAGCTATGATAGGTAGTGGTCTTGGTTCGCCATATGGACATCTGATCAGAAAAATGTTTTTTTCTCGTCTGAAAGCGATAAGTTTAATAAAGTTATGTAAGAACCTACATTAGTTAATTATTATACCACTTATGGTAATCGGAACGAAAGTCACAGAAAGTCTAATTTTTAAGTTGCCTAGTAAAACGCCTATAAAGCAAATTTAAACATAATGTGCCATTCATTTCAATAGTGAAATGAATGGTACCTATAGAGGTACCCTTTGAATCGGAACACATCAATGCGAGTATAGTAATTATTACTGCTTTGCGTCGGAAATAATGTATGGTAGTAGTTCTACGGGCAAGCTATTTCACAAAGAACTCTACTTTTTCAGTGCACTTCGCGTAGTGTGCATAACTATTTCTTAATATTGTATCAAAATGCACCATCTGTTACCGGCGAGCTATACTGTGTAGACGTTGAACGTTGAAGTTATCCGCAAGATGGCGTTGTTGGGGATTTTCACAAAAACAAATTCACATCATATAAAACATTGTTGGTTTGGCGTTTACTTGCCCAAGGCAGAAGACGCGGGTTCGAATCTAGCCAGTCGTAAAATTTTGTATAGTACCTACTTAAGTATAATGTAGTCGAATCTAGCCAGTCGTAAAATTTTGTATAGTACCTACTTATGTATAATGTAGTCGAATCTAGCCAGTCGTAAAATTTTGTATAGTACCTACTTACGTATAATGTAGTCGAATCTAGCCAGTCGTAAAATTTTGTATAGTACCTACTTACGTATAATGTAGTCGAATCTAGCCAGTCGTAAAATTTTGTATAGTACCTACTTACGTATAATGTAGTCGAATCTAGCCAGTCGTAAAATTTTGTATAGTACCTACTTACGTATAATGTAGTCGAATCTAGCCAGTCGAAAAATTTTGTATAGTACCTACTTACGTATAATGTAGTCGAATCTAGCCAGTCGAAAAATTTTGTATAGTACCTACCTATATGTAATTTAAATTTGTTGATGATAGTTGATTAATTTACGTTGATTCAGGCATAACTTTGAGGACATACATTAAAAGATGTATTTTATCTGTGATAAGATATTAACTATACGAAAAATGTTTAGTACTATTTCGCTAAACTTACTGTGTCCTCATTGGTTACAAAGTTTATCTGAATAGTACTAGAGATTTTTCATTTATTTAATATCTTGTTGATATTAGCTAATGTTATTTACTCACACTCTACGCTCTGCTAACTTTTGGTCCTCTTTTTCGATATAGTCTAAAGCAGGCATTGGCAAGGTATTGCTACGGGATGTGTTGTCGTACATATAAAATGCAGCTTCACGAATATCAGGGTCCAATCTGAAAACCATTTAGTATCCTCTTTACTATTACAATAAACTATACTAATAATTATAAAGAGAGAAGATTTGTATTTTTGTTTGCATTTTAGAAAAACCAACATGTAAGTTTGAATAGTTCTATTCAAACTTACATGTTGGTTTTCACTTAGTTCGATTGGCACCACAATAAAGCTTTAAGATGAAGAGAGATCATCAAAAAAAAAGCTAGGAACCCAGTTTGTTGCCAGATTCTTCTGGGCTGGGGCGAGTGGAACTGACGTAAATTTACCTTTTCAAAATGATCCTTGAGATATTATTGAATAAAGAGAATTTTTACTTTAACTTTGACTTTCGATGCAAGGGAAAATATACTTTATCTTTTTACCTGCTGAAAGGAATTTATAGCAAGATTCTGTCTTAGTGGGTACCACTACAGTATCTTCTAAACTTTGACTATATACCCTTCTAAAATAACTGTGTCTAGGTTTGAAGTGCACTGTTAAAGTGCTACCACTACTGAAATGACTGGTGTTCTTACTAATTAAATATTGAAGTAAAAAAAGTGCCATAAGAGTCGAAATTATCATTATCCTCACCTTTGATTTTCTACTTTAAACTTCTGATGACACACACGCAGGTAAGTGAGACACGGCTCGTAGTTGATCTCACTCGCAAAAGATACAACGTGACTCCGCAACAGTCTTAACTGAGGACTTTTGTCATCATTCTTCACGAGGAGATGGAAGATCCTCTTTAATCTCTTGCCCATGAATTTCTAGGATAATACAAAAAAATAATAATAATAAATAATACATTTTTATTAAAACACCCAAAACAAGAAACACACAAATACATTTTAAATTAAATAGGAAAGCAATGGAATCACAAGGAGAGATTAAGAGTATTTTAGCAGCTGTGCTAGGTAAAACCTGTATAATAAGTAAAATAAGTATTTGCTTTTGTTCACAAGCTAACAAGAGTTAAAAAGTAGCAGAGTTTTTTGTGATAGAGCTCGTCCGGGGAAGGACCACCACCATACCTATCTGCCGCTAAGCAGTAATGATTTCCGGTGAAATTACAGGCACATGAGACTTTCCATCTAAAGTCTCCGGAACACGCAAGTGATATCTATGATGTTGCAAGCGTAACATAGGCTATGGTAACCGCTTACCATCAAGTGGGCCGTACGCTTGGTTGCTACTTTAGAGATATAAAAAAAACTAGACCCAGGCGGTTTCACTCTCGTTGTTTTTACCTAAGGTATACCTTTCCCGGACTCACAAATATTTAGAGACTAATATTAGCGAAATCGGTCCACCGTCCACCAGCAATTAATTTTTATAATAATAAAATACTGTGACGTCCTTAGTGAGAGGTTCTCAACCAGGCTGCGGGATAAATGTTTGCATGATCTGCAAATTTTTGATCCGTGTCTAAGTGTTCATCAGAAAAATCACTTGCGCGTGAGAAGTAGGATCTAGTCTCATGTGCCTGTAATTTTACCGGAAACCATACCCTTCGAGAGCACCGGTGGTCTAGTGGTAGTGACCCCGCCTTCCGATCCGAAGGTCGTGGGTTCAAACCCGGTCGTGCACCAATGGATTTTTCTGTTCGAAAAATTTATGTGCGCAATGCCAGTGCTCTCATACGGTGAAGGAAAACATCGTGAGGAAACCGGCATGTCCAAGAACTAAAAATTCGAAAGACATGTGCCATCCGCCAATCCGCATTGGGTCCGCGTGGTGGATTAAGACCCAATCACTCTCGCCTGAGAGTAGGCCAGTGTCCCAGCAGTGGGAACATTAGAAGGCTGTCATGATAGATACCCTTCGAACAGGAACACATCAGTGCGAGCTTTCCTGTTTGGCGGCAGTTATGTATAGTGATAGTTCTTCCCCGGACGAGCTCTATCACAAGGGACTCTACTCTTGAAATTACAGTAAATTCTCGTAAATGCTTACCTCCCATTCCCAATACATGGTTTTTGTCATGAGCGTTTTGCTCCCTTCGATTCTGAGCATACTGTAGCCATCAACCACAGCTTCCCAAACCATGAGACTTCTCTCGTTGTCGAGATATGACAATATTTCTTCAGCAAGCAGACGGTGTATGTCGCCAGACATGTAGAGAGCAAACACGTCGTTTACTATCTGAAATGGTATTTTAAAACATGGATTATTGTTTATAAAAAAAACAGTTGGTTATAAGACGTTTTAATACGATCCTTGAGGTAAATATTTTGAATTTTTATTTGAATTTGAGACCATCAATTCAATAAAACTCATCGCTCTGGCTGTCGTTTTATATACTTTTCCGGAGACGAAATAAAATGGGTTCTTGTCGTTGAACGGGTTCATGCTAGGCGGTTGGTTTGCAAGCTAGCTAGTGGCATGTATTTATATTTAAAACCTCGTAGTTACATAGAATTAAAATCTATCTTTTTTTAAACAGTTTTATTGTTATTGTTAAAATATAGACATTTCTTGTAACCTTGTCAAGGTTGATAAGATGTCTATATTTTAGCTGTTAAAATGACTGTTGTATAATATATGAGTGGGCATAATTAATTTGATTTAATGTAAGTAATTAGGTTGTTGTAGGTAATAGAGATACTAATTTAATTACCTGAGCTCGGTTCATTTCATTTATTAAAGTTGGATCTTTCTTCAGAGCTGCAGCTATAAGCTTCCAACTTTCTGTATCGTAGTTCACTCGATAGTATCCTGAAAAAATATACCTAGATTTGATAGATTCAGGCGTTACTTTGCGGAAATCCATTACAAGATAAATTAGCTCCAGCGCTCGACGGAGCAATACGTCTGCCGGAGAAAAAGTCGATGATCCTGATGATGTCCCGTGGACGGATGAAACACGTGTCGATATTTTTCTTTTGAGGTTAACTGTGGTAACTGTGTGACCTCATTAGCTTAAAGGTTAAGCGGAATAGTACTAGAGATTTTTCGCCTGTTTTTTATACCTTCTAGATTTATCATACTCGTAGCATTCAATAACGTTACTTTATGCGTAAAAATGCTGAATGTGCCATACACAAATATATTTCAAACTCAGCCAAATCATTTTTTTGTATTAGTCCGCGACTTGATGTAACTCAATCGGACTATTTGCTAAGGGGTTGTTAAACAGCTTTTTGGCAACATAATATTGCATATACACCAAAAATATTAACATCATACGTATGCCACAGTTAAAATTTAGTTAGGGAGAAGCTTTGCCCAAACTTGATCGTACTAAGCTTTTAAATAAATAAAACAAGATTAATCAGACCTGATCAGACCAATTTAATTGACACAAAGATACAGACAATATTTTAAGCCATGAAAGCCAAAGAGCTATAGAACTAGATATACGTAACTAGTTACGACATTGTTATGGAAACTAACATGCACTCGTCTACGGAGCGTGGGCGCTACAAAAATAGAAAATACATTATATTGCCAAGGACTTGTTGTTCATCTATAAAATATTTCTAGTGCAGGTGAAGATTTGTTTAATTCCGAACCGTTTAATTTGTGTAGGTTAGCTTTTCCTGTATTTTTCCACCAATCTACACTAGGTCCGCGTGGGTGGATTAATGCCCTATCACTCTCGTTCGAGAGTATGCCAGTTTCCCTGCCAGAAGAAAATTAAGTAGCTGCCATGGAGACGAATAGTACTGCAGTTTGTTTTCTAACATCAGTAAGGCCAGAATAAGAGTTGTGGCAGATCAGTCTCACTGTATATTGTTTTCCGCAGCGAGGCGATGCCAGTACAATGAGCTTATTGTGCGCTGATGTGCTTGTGTGCTTGAAGTTCAAACAAATTTTGAATCCCAGTGGGATAGCATTTGATTGATGAGTGCATAATGTTTGATGGCAGAATCAGTAGCATAGTCAAAGGATCTCGGCCATTGTGAAGTTAGCTGTTTTAAATGCGCAAAGATAATTTAGTTTGAATAAGATATATTGCGCACCGAAACAGGTAAATGCATAATGCTGAGATCTATTGAGCTTACAAATAGTTACATAAACTTATGTTTCAAAAATGTTAACAAGCTTACCAGATGCGTTGGTGTTCAGTATAATCCATCCACCATTTAAGTTCTCACTGAACGTGTAAGTCTGGGCGATGGTGAACCGAGGCTGGTGGCAGTTGTAGCAGTTCTCACTACTTTGGAGGATGTACGAGATGGGAATCAGGAAGTCTGTGGGCTCGCGGTTTCGTGCAGTGAAGCTAAAGTGACGCTGAAAATATAAGACAAATTATAAGAGATGTTAGAAAGCTTTACTTTTGTTTGATGTTAAGAAAGTATGCTGAAATAAATAGTAAGTTCTTTCATAGACATGAAAATATGATTATTATTACTTATAACAGTAAAAACTAGTTGAAAAAGAGCGAAACCTTATCATACTTGAATCAACTTACCACGCGATATCATCACAAGTCATCGCTGCCAGAGATCCAGTGCTATTGACGGGGTCTCGTACTCTACGTCGAATGACATTACCTCGATGTTCATTACCTCGATGTACCTCGACGGTACGTTTCGTCGAAGAGTCGTTACCTCGAATGGTTTCTACCTCGAAGATACGTTTTGTTGATGGGTCGTTACCTCGAATGGTCGTTATCTCGAATGTTATTTACCTCGACGAGTCTTTGCCTCGAAAGATCATCAAACCAAAGTGATCATTTGCTTTGATAGTATGAAAAAGCTACAGAAGCCTACAATGATTTTGGTATCTAATACTCAGTAGATTTATGCCTAAAACAAGCCTAAAATTTATCAATAGGTATGATGAATTGATGACTAACTTGTTTCAGCTGAATAGCATTAGGCGTCCGGTCTCTCAGCACATTGACTGTCACAACAGGGTACCCTGCCTGGTTGAACCAGGACTTCAGGATCCGTGACGGAGTAGATCCATTAAAGAACTGGTATGTGCATTCGATAGTGTCTTTGTCAATGGCCCCAATGAGGTCCCATACGGAAATGTACTGCCCTCTCCTGAAAACACAGGACTGACAACTACTTTTTGTAATGTTTCCGAGAATAAATTCTAGAAGTGAAATTCTTGAAGCTGATGAGCAATGATGATGATGACTACTGGTGATCTGGTGGTAGTAACTCTTTCGTGGGCCTAAAACCTTTCATGCATCAATTATTTTTTCTACTTGAAAATGTTATAATGCGCCATGCCAGTGCTCTCAAACGGCAAATGAAAACTTCGTGAGGAAACCGGCATGCTCAAGAACTAAATATTTAAACGACAATGCCATCCACTATCCGCATTAGATCCGCGTTGTGGATAAAGAAACAATCACTTTAACTCGAGATTAGGCCAGTATTTTAGAAGTGGAAACGTAAGGTCATGATAATCTGAGAAAACTTACATTTTATTAACATGCCTCACAAACGACGCGCGCAGTTGATCTGTCTGCAGCCAATTCTCTAACATCCACCATATTGCTCCAGTCTTCAATGTCACCAGCTTCTTGTACCTCGAAGGGATCTCAACAGCCAGACTGTTGTTGAAGTTGATGAGAGCTGGCGTGCTGTGGTGCCAGTCTTGGGACATAGCTTGGTGTTTCATTTGGAGGCCGTAGTAGCCTAGTGGACGTTTTAGACCAATGGTTTGGGAGCCGTAGTTGTACTGGAAATAAGTTGTTTTTTTACGTAGTTCTATAGCTCTGCAACTGTATCTTGGTCACAATTCTAGGTTAGACAAAAAGTAACATGTTCTGTGACGAAAGCTAAATGACTGCAAGAAAAAATCTTATCTTCTGTTTAAATTTTATAAAAACGTCGCGTTACTAACTGGCTGACTAAAATCTACGCACAACTATTCAGTCCTACAGCCTTGAAATTTTAAGAGTTTTAATATGTAGGGTAGATGGACATGTTACAATTCCAGATTTGTTGAATAAAGAAATCACGACGCAGAAAAAATTGTGTGTTCTTTCTTTCTTTCTTTTTATTTTCTTACTTGAGCCAGCAGATAGTAAGCCAGATACGTAGCCATGCCTTCCTTGAACCATTCTTCTCTCCACCTCGTGACCTTGGTCTCTCCAGGGTTGCCTAACCACAATCTGCTGAGCTGCTGGGCTAGTTCGAACTTCAACGTTTCTAACTGTTTGATGCTTGTTAGCTCTATGTTGGTCATTTTGTAGGCACTGCAATTTAAAGCAATCACAATTCTGTAAAATACAATCTCTAAATATTAAAATAGATATTGCCCGCGACCTCGTTTGCGTGGAACATGAAAACAGTAATTTTTTACGGGATAAAACATCCTATGTCCTATTCCTGGTAATTACATTTCAGCCAAAACGGTATCATTAGTATTAAATAACAAAGTCGCTTCCCGTCTGTCCCTTTGTATGTATGTATGTACTTAGATCTTTTAAATTACACAACGGATTTTTCATCGATAAAGGTAAATCAAGAATAAAGTTTATACGTAGGTATAGGTTAAGCATTCGCGCAAAGCCGAGGCGAGTCCCTAGTAGATTATATTTACGTTTATGCAACTGACTACTGAACTAGCGTCCATTGGAACTTGACCTTGCTCCGAAAATACCGCTGCCGAAACAAATGTAGGTCATATCATTACTACAGGAAACTGTAAGAAGTGTGACGATACCACAGAACCGAAGTATGACCTAACATCCTCACAGCTTACTTTCTGCCTTCCTAAAAGTGTGATAGGTACTCTGAAAGGAATGACTTCCGACATAATTTATGTATGTTTGAAACGAGTTTATTAAACAAAATAAAATATGTACATAATTATATTACATTACAAAATATACAAAATACATATGAAACAGTTGAGCCATCTAAAGACCGTTACAAACGACCTATAGATAGCTCAACTGATCCAAACTGAAACTGAACTGTTTGTTTGAAACCCGATAAACCTAGGTAGGTGCTAATATAGGCGGAATTCATTTAATAATTTAATCTACTCTTATTAATGCATTTACAATGAAGAACTGAGATTACTGTAAAACGTAAAGCTTTGGGTTATACTGGTGCATGGCGTGGCGCTTAACATCAGACGAGTATTGTTAGTCTCGTCACTTTAAAAAAAATTGTTTCTTTAGATTATTATAACATTATTAAAACATACCTACTTGCTTACTATTTGTTACTTAATAAAATAATAATATTAAATAGTTATAATTATTTTGCCTCTTACGCACAACGTACGGACATGCCTAGATGACTTTCATAACAAGAGCTACTACAATAATTGTGTTTTATTTTCCTGACCATTTGTTGTTGACGTTTATGTTTGCAAGCTTGTTAATCATGATATTACACTCGTTGTAAATAGGTTTTGGAATAGAATAGTCTCAAGTCTTTAGTTTAAAAGTTTAGCTACCATTTACCCCACTCTCATCATAAATTAAGTATTTAATTATTTTTTGTATTAGGTAAGTAGTACCTACATTCTGAGTTGTTTCTTAATTTTTTTCTATTAACCATGTGCTGTATCTACCTACCTACTTTATTTTATTACTTAGTTGTTATTTTTTCTTTGTACTTTTTTATGTGAGTTAGTAGTTAATAAATGATTTTTCTTTCTCTTTTACCTAGGTACTACTTTTTGACTAAGTGCCGTTCTAAGCAAATGTATGTACTAATAGGGACCAGCCCCCCTACCATGAACTCCTAAAGCGATTCAAATTAGGACCTAAACTGAATTGTCAAAAAATGTTGTACCATGACTTCGATAATTATTAATTTCATGGTACAAATTTTTTTGACAATTCAGTTTAGGTCCTAATTTGAATCGCTCTAAGAGTTCATGGTATGGGGGCAGATACATAATAGACTTATAAGAATATTTTGTGTAAATATATAAAACATAGAACACACCCAGACCGAAATAATTTTTTGCAGATCGTGCTAACCGTGTGTTCCCGATGACTCTATCGATATCATCGTTTTAATTGTTTCAGTATCATATTTAGCCGAATAAGTTAATTATAAGGATTATAAAGAGTAGTAGAGTTCTTTGTGATAGAGCTCGTCCGGGGAAGGACTACCACCATACCTATTTCTGCCGCCAAGCAGTAATGCTCGCATTGCTGTGTTCCGGGGAGAAGGGTATGGTTTCCGGTGAAATTTCTGGCACATGAGACTTTCGATCTTAGCCTCAAGGTGGCAACCCGCGAGTGATACCTCTGGTATTGCAAGCGTCCATAGGCTGCGGTAACCGCTTACCATCTTGTGGGCCGTACGCTTGGTTGCCACTTCAGTTGTATAAAAAAAAAAAAAAAAAAGGATTATATTATATTTTATTTGTATCTGTCCCGCAGCGGGGATCAAACCCGCAACCTCTTGATGTCGCCATGGTCTGGGTTGAGTACTAAGAGCTAAATGAAAACCAACAAAGGAGTCTTTATGAAAATATAGTGATTGTGGCTTTTAGCATCATCATTTAAATCATGCAACGCAGACTGATTGCATCACTACTGAATAATCTTAATCAGTTTGTGTTTGGTTAGTGTATAAATAAACCACTCAAAGCTTTCCAATTCATCTCAACCAGAAGACGAACAATGCTAATTAACCTATATCGGAGAATGTATTGCGCATGAGATTTTTATACATTTTTTATCAACTGGTTTTAATATAAATTATGATTGTATTTTTATTTATCTGTAGCAAAATTACCGACTTGTGATAGCACTAGCAGCTCAAAAAATTTATGTTGTTGTGAGTTTAACTTCCGATGCATCCATGTTTTTAAACCAAGTAAAATATGTGTGCCTTATTAGTTTTTACAAGCGGTGTTGGAAAACATTTTAAAGATACCAGTATGTCCATTATTCAGGTAATTGAAAAGATGCGGGTTCAAATTCCGACCATTTGAAAAATTTCATCGGAGTTAGATTTTAGAATGACTAGCTTAATAAGTCGTTGTTTTTTTTTTATGCAATCGAAGTGGCAACCAAATCTAACAAATTGATCTAATGCCAGGACCACAAAAATAACCATCCAGCATCACCTGTACTCAAACCTACCGTCAAGCTAATTTTACCTATCGCCAGGTGTGAACGGGTTAGCAATTGGCCGCAAAAACACACCAGCAAAAACAAGCAAAAACGAAATTCTACAAGCACTCACCTGTTAGTCAAGAGATTCCAACTAGAAACTTCATATCCATCCAATTCTGTTGGAACCGCTATCAGATTGATTGGCCCATTCAGCAGAGGTCTTCCAGTCCCCGAGAACTCATGAATAAGGTCTATAATCTTCACTCCATAGTATAATATAAACTCGTAGCGATAAAGGTTTTTTGGAGATGCCCATACGTAAAGTGTGTCGTTCGTGTGTGTGGCTTTGAGATGCTTGTGTGAGAACTGAGAGAGGTGGAATCCAAGTTGATGGAGAGCGACTTGCGGTGATGGCATGTAGTGAACGATTTCAAGGTCTTTGGAGCTGAAAAAGAAGAAGAAAGAATGAAAAAATATTTATTAACACCAAACTTTAAAAGAGCTTGGGTCCAACTGGCTCAAAACCGAGATGACTGGAGAGATCAAGGGGAGGCCTTTGCCCAGCAGTGGGACACAACAGGCTAGTCGTAATCGTAATCGTAGCACCAAACTATTAAACAAAAAAAATAAAAACAACTAATAAAATAATGTAACTAATAGGTAGATATATACAAAACATGGTAAATAGAAACAAAATAAGAAAAACTCAGCATGCAGGTACTACCTAATTAAACTACGGCCTAATTAAAAATTTTGTGATGTGAGTGAAGGTCAAATGGTCCCTGACTCAGCATTAAGCTACATCGCAACTGTAGGGAACGATGTAACACTGGTATTCTGCCAAAAAAATACTTTTATTATATTTTTTACGTAGACAACTTTTTTCCACATTCATTTAGCGCGTTGGATCGATGACATTGAAAAATCGCTTGAAAACCGCACAAGCAAGACCAAAAAAAGAGTTTTTTTTTTAAATAATGAGGACTATTCAAAACCTGACTAAAATTTCAAAAACGTTGACTGCAACCGACATTATTACAATGCTATAGATTCTAAAATGGCTTTGGTCATAAAACCAGTTTGACGATACTGGCCCACGCGGAATAGTAAAGGAAACCATAACTGGAAGTGAGGTGAGATTGCATTGTAGTCATGGACACATCCATCATCAATAGAGTTGATTTTAGAATAAACTATAACCGCTAGATACGTGCTAAATAGCGGAGATGACATTCAATTTTGCACCTTTAAGCTGTTTGTCTATTTTAAAAGCGCCAAGTGTATCATCACTGCATGGTATAAAACAAAGTCGCTTCCCGCTGTCTGTCCCTATGTATGCTTAGATCTTTAAAACTACGGAACGGATTTTGATGCGATTTTTATAGTAGTAGTGATTCAAGTTGAAGGTTTATATAGCTTAAGCACCCGTGCAAAGCCGGGGCGGGTCGCTAGTAATTTATAAATTGATACCTAACTAACCTAGTTGTAAATTCGTATAAAAAATCTAAAAATGCTTTGTTTTACTACTCAAATCGTATGGTAAATCATTTGACAAAAAAAAGAAAACGTATAGTTCAGCTGTCAATTTGCATAGTTCTATATAAAATTGGCACTGCAAAAATAACAAATTGAAAGCTATTCATACGATACGTTTACGATGCGTCAAACGATGATGTTTCTGCTTGAGGTACTTTGACATAACGGTGCCGTTTTTTAAAGAAACTAAAGCTAAATTGACACTATTCTCAGGGTTCGTGCGACTGTCCATATAAGGAGAACTCCAAGGAAATTGCGAAGGTACTGCAAGTTACCTAGTAATGTGGTTACAGAAACTACTAATTAGTATGGCGAATCGTTTGGCATGTGTTGATTAGTGACATCATTAGGTCATTATAACTCATTGAACAATTTCAACATTGGTTTCTAAAAAACATTGAACGCACAGAAACGTTGGTGAAATATACGTTGACGAAATATTCTAAAATAACTAGTGAATTTCTGCGGTTTTAAACGAGTCAACTCACATGGTTTCAATAATTATTCATTTCATGGTACAATTTTTTTTGACAATTCAGTTTAGGTCCTAATTTGAATCGCTCTAAGAGTTCTTGGTATGGGGGCAGTTGGGACAAGATTCATGGTGTGAGTTGACAAACGACTCTACTTGCCCACCGCGCCACCGATATAATACTTTTTTAATGATACCATGCGAGCGAAGACATGGACGGCAGCTTGTTTACAAAGACAGGCTTAACTGCCTGTAGAACACCTATTAAATCACTAGACTACACTTTGCGGTTTCTTTTGCAATAAGTACATTTGCGATATTATTTTCTTTTCCTAGTTTCCGATTACTCAATACCATGTTAGGAGAATTGTTGGAGAGAAAGTAATTCGAGGTAGCTTGGAGAAAAACTAGTCTAGACCTCTCGCTACAATCTCAGTGAACAATCCTACGTTTCCATTGATTTATTATTTTCCACGAGAGCTCTTTGCCTTTTTGGGACAAACCTGAGATAGAATTGTGTAGGAATATTCTGAATTTTGCAAGTATCAGACTTTTTGTATAGTCTCTCGAATAGTGAACCAAATTTTATACGAATGTGTGCATCTTACTAAGTTTAAGTTTGAACTGCACTGTAGCAAGTGGAATTATTAGGCAAATTATACTATTTATCTATTCACCAGGGCAGTATCAAGTAGAAATCTTTGCAGCACTGAATCTGTTTTGTTCACCCGTTTCTCTAAAATGTCGTGCCCAAATTGACCGGCCACGTCATTTATTATGCATTTAGAAATTTTACCTTTCTTTTTTCAGTACTTCAGATATGGTAAGGCTAGTGTTGGTGTACTGTAAGTCAGATCTCTTGGGCAATAAATACACCTTGAATTTGAAACCAGCTTCAAATCGAGGGTTCTCGAAGCACGGGAATGCGTATTTTGCTGTGTTCGGTGCAAATCTTGAAGTGTAGAGGTACCTGTAAAAAATGTATAAGTTATCTTGTATTAATCCTGTCTAGAAATATATTGAAGAACTGGGTTTTATGTGGCATGCATAATTTTTAATTAAAATTAAATATTCTTGCCTTGGTAAGCTAATACGGCCATAATTAAAGGGACACTATTTTACCGTCAATAAAATTAACAAGACTTTTAAGTTTTTACACTAAAGGTACTCTAATATAAATTATTATCTAGTTAGTGAAAAATGCTTTAGTCCTATAATGCCTATATATATATTATGCTTTGGATCTATGAATAGTGACAAAATAAAATAAAGAATATGAAACATAAATCTAAAATTCGTTATGAGAAAACAGTGATAATTTTGATTGTGTCAGAAAGATGGAGTGATTTGTTGTATTAAAATATCGTCCAATGTTTGTATCGTATGCAGTCTAATTCAAATTAAAAGTTTGCAAGCCCGCTATGATGCTATAATTATACTGGTAACTAGCATATAATAGGATTTTTCCGGGAACTGCATGACTTCATTGTTTGAGCAAATAATAATACTTATTTTTACAAACGCATGAATGAGTTATGTATAACATTGTGAGTAAAATTGGCGAATCTAACCTTGTACCAGACCATACGTTTATCGTCTCAGCAAGGTTGCTTCTGACACATTAGACACATTTAGCTAGCAGACGGTCTAAACGGCCTCTTAATATTGTAAACTTTATGCTAACGACATAAGTTTCTTAATTATTTTTATTAGAGTAAGATGTTAGACGACTTACTGGCATTTTTGAAATAGTTAGACACAAGTTTTACTTTATAAGAGCGTTTTAACAGCGGTTGCAATTGCGGTGAGTTGGTAGGAGATCAAAGGCTAAAAAAGGCTTTATAGCCTTCATTTTGATCCTTTGAACTTTTTATATAAACATTTGGTTATTTGGTTGATACTACTTTATTGCATGTATTTATGAGTCTATGATTTTTCAGTGATCGTTCATTTCTCAATTAGAACAGTTGTGTCACCCGCGAGTGCGTGTACCAACAGTGCAAAGTGCTAACGCATCACAACAAAGCCGTTCGCGCGACACGGCCTGACCGCGATGATGACCTAGTTATTCATTGCGTAGGTATGTTCGTGGACGATAACTAATCATATTGTTAAGGCGACGTATTCACCTGCCTCAACAATGAATACACCTACTAAAGAAATTAATATAAAACTGCAAACAGATACGGAACATCTGTTGTTTGACCGCTATAGAGCTGAAAAAAAAGAACGGGAAAAACTCGCGAGCCTTGTAAGTGACCTTAAGAGTCAAATAGAGATCCTGCAGCAGCAGCTAAAATGTGTCATGGAGACCAACTCCACGGTCCCATCAGCCTCAAATATGGAAACTTCGTCCTCCCGTGTTGAGTACTGCACCGACGAAGAAGAGCTTGCCAAAGAAACTGAGTGGATACGAACAAAATCCAGGAAGAAAAGAAAACTGAACACCTCACCCACTCACTCACCTCAAGAAACTAAGAAAAATTTTAATAACGAAAAACCTAAGAAAATTCCCCCACCACCTCCTATTATAGTGGACGGGGTGAACAACTATCAAAGTTTTTACGACTTTTTGTCAAAAAGTCAGCCGGCTGTAACGTTCTCAGTTAAAATGATGAGCGGTAACTGCATTAAAGTAAATGCTTGCAATGAAGAGACGTACAGAGGTTTAACAAAAACTCTGTCTGAAAACAACTGCCTCTGGCACTCGTATGAAAACAAACAAGAAAGACCAATACGAGTAATGGTTAAAAAACTGCCCTCTACCTGCAAACCAGAGAGGATCATTGAAGACCTAAAAATCCAAGGGTACAAGATTGAGGATGCGGTAAACAAGTTGAGTTGAAAAACCAAAGAACCACTCAATATGTTTATGTTAACCTTCAACAACCAGGAAGAAATCAGCAAAGTGTACGAAATAAAATACATTCTTGGGTGTGTGGTTGAAACCCAGCCACTTCGATCAACAAAACTGATTCCCCAGTGTAAGAGATGCCAGGCGTATGGACATACACACAAGTACTGCGCAAAAGAGCCTAGGTGTGTTAAATGCACAGGTAAGCACTTAACCAAAGACTGCAAGAAACCAGCAGATGAAAAGCCAAAGTGTGTCCACTGCGGAGAAGCTCATCCGGCTAACTACAGAGGCTGCATGATAGCCAAAGAGATGCAAAAAATCAGAAACAAGGCTGTCAAGAAACCATCAGTCGGGCGGAAACAGCAGATAGATGAAACTCTGGTAAGCAGTAAATTACCTAAAACTAACCAGCATAATACTATTTCAAAGCCTATGAATATAAACACTACTAACAAAAAAGTGTCTTATGCTCAAGCAGCTGCCAAAAACACCTTAGACATGCAACAACATGAGCAATCTTACTATTCAAATGATAATAAGTTAGACGAAATTCTAAAGCTCATGACAACGTTTGATGAGCGTTTGAGAAAAATAGAAAGTAGCACTAAAACTGCTACATCAAAGGCCAAAAAATGATTAACACAATTAAAATAATGGCTTGGAACTGTAATGGGCTACAGAAACACCAAAACGAATTACAAGTAGTCCTAGATATCGAAAATATAGATGTGTGTCTTATATCCGAAACACACTTTACAAAACAATCGTACATCAAATTCAAAGGGTATAATGTATATCATTCACTGCATCCAGATAATAAAGGAAGGGGCGGCAGTGCCGTTATTGTAAAGGAAACCATCAAACACTATGAAAAAAGCAGATATGAAGAGACTGATATACAATCAATAGCCATCTGCATCAATACTAAACTGTATCCTCTTACGGTAGCTGCTATATACTGCCCACCACGATATACAATATCTAAAGAAGCATACATATGTCTCTTACAGTCACTTGGTGAAAAGTTTGTACTAGGAGGTGATTTTAATGCCAAAAACTCTTATTGGGGTTCTAGGCTTACAAACACAAAAGGTAAAGAACTCTTAAAAGCTATAAAAGAAACAAAATCTGATGTTGCATCAACGAGGTCACCCACATACTGGCCTACCGATCCACTAAAAATACCCGACCTGATAGACTTCTTCATCTATAAAAACATATCATCTCACTACATACAAACAAAACAGAGCTATGATATGAACTCTGACCACTCTGCGATATACTTAGAAATAAAAGATACAGTGTTACTCAAAGAAAGCCTTCCAACCCTAGTTAATAAACTCACAGACTGGGAAAGCTTCAAAATAGAGTTAGACATAAATATAGACCTCAGAGTCCCATTGAAAACACCAGAGCAGCTTAATAGAGACGTTGAAAAATTTATAACATTAATACAACAGACTGCTTGGAACAATACACCCGAAGCCAAAAAAAGACCATCAAGAATCAATTACCCTAAAGAAATAACGCAATTGATAGCAGAAAAAAGAAAACAAAGAAATATATGGTATCAATCCCGATCTCCTCAAGATAAAAACAAGTTGAATAACCTTACAAAAAAGCTGAAGAGACAAATTCAATCTTTCGTCGATAACTCAACTAACTCATACCTTCAAAAGCTTACCAACAGTCGCAATACAAACTACTCTCTTTGGAAAGCTACTAAAAACCTGAAACGGCCGATGACTCAGATTCCTCCACTAAAAGAGGACAACGGGAAATGGGCCGTCAGCAATGAACAAAAAGCTAAAAAGTTTGCGGAGCATATAGAAAACACCTTCAAACCCAACGAAGGCCCAACAAATCAAGAACTTCCAAATTATTGTTATAGTTCAAGTGAAAAGGAGTACATACCACCTGTCTCACCGAAAGAAGTTTTTACTGAAATCCACAAAAACATAAATCCAAAAAAATCACCAGGGTTTGACCTTATTTCCGGTGAAATACTGAATAATCTACCAAGAAAGGCCTTAGTCAAACTAACAAACATTATCAACGCTGCACTAAGGTTGAAATATGTACCAGATCTATGGAAAGTAGCTGAGATAATAATGATAGCAAAACCAGGGAAACCACCTCATGACGTAACATCATACAGACCAATTTCCCTGCTGCCAATCATGTCAAAATTGTTTGAAAAATTACTACTAAAAAGACTAAAGCCTATATTAGAAGCCAACAACCTTATTCCAGAACACCAGTTTGGATTTAAAGAAAAACATTCAACAATAGATCAGGTACACAGGATTTCTAATATTATTGAGAAAACATTAGAAGACAAGAAAGTGTGTTCTACTATATTTTTAGATGTAGCACAAGCGTTTGATAAAGTATGGCATGAAGGCCTCATGCTAAAGCTAAGAAAAATGCTACCCAAGTCATACGCAGATATTCTAACATCATACATATCAGATAGAGCTTTTAGAATCAGGCAAGAAGATGCATATTCTGAGTTAAAAGAAATAAAAGCTGGGGTACCACAAGGAAGCGTACTAGGCCCGGTCCTATACCTCTTATACACCAGTGATATCCCTAAATTAGAAAATAATACCATTGCAACCTTTGCTGACGACACGGCTATAATGGCTGTTGGAAGCACATTTGCAGAAGCAGCAGAAAAGGTTCAATTGGCTATTAATGAAATCCAAGACTGGACAGTGAAATGGAGAATAAAGCTTAACGAATCAAAATCGATTCACATAAACTTTACATATAAAAAACCACAGTACCACCCGGTATATATAAATCATAAGCCCATACCATATGAAAATACGGCAAAGTACCTAGGCATGACGCTCGACGCAAAGCTACGCTGGAAAGCACACGTCAAGAAGAAAAAAGCCGAGTTAGAGCTGCGATACAAGCAGCTGTACTGGCTGCTTGGAAGACAAGCTGCCCTATCAGTATATAACAAAATTATAATATACAAACAAGTTCTAATGCCAGTATGGACATATGGTATTCAGCTGTGGGGCTGTACCAAAAAAAGCAACGTTCTCATCACACAGCGATTTCAAAACAAGGTACTAAGAGATATCGTAAATGCTCCTTGGTACATAAGAAACGAAGATCTGCACCGGGACCTTAACATAGACTTCGTAGACAACGTAATAAAAAAATATGCAGAAGCTCACGAGCATAGACTTCACCATCATGTAAACGTCGAGGCAATCCAGCTCCTCGACAACACGGATATAGTGAGAAGGCTCAAAAGGACTAAACCTTTTGAGCTAGTAGTGTAAAATCAATAGTGACTCTAATACAAAGTGTAAAACACATTATAGTGAACACATGAACAAAGTGCTTCCCCTTAATAAATAGAGACAGTAAGAAAAGTGCCAATGGACACAATTCTTAGCAACTAATTTATTTTATAAGACTAGGTCAACTTAAAATTACTCATTAGCCTAAACGTAAGGCTAGATTGTAATAATATTGAGTACATTATTTTAAAATGTATTCATAATAAAAAAAAAAAAAAAAAAAAATGCAGTCTAATTCAAATTAAAAGTTTGCAAGCCCGCTATGATGCTATAATTATACTGGTAACTAGCATATAATAGGATTTTTCCGGGAACTGCATGACTTCATTGTTTGAGCAAATAATAATACTTATTTTTACAAACGCATGAATGAGTTATGTATAACATTGTGAGTAAAATTGGCGAATCCAACCTTGTACCAGACCATACGTTTATCGTCTCAGCAAGGTTGCTTCTGACACATTAGACACATTTAGCTAGCAGACGGTCTAAACGGCCTCTTAATATTGTAAACTTTATGCTAACGACATAAGTTTCTTAATTATTTTTATTAGAGTAAGATGTTAGACGACTTACTGGCATTTTTGAAATAGTTAGACACAAGTTTTACTTTATAAGAGCGTTTTAACAGCGGTTGCAATTGCGGTGAGTTGGTAGATATCAAAGGCTAAAAAAGGCTTTATAGCCTTCATTTTGATCCTTTGAACTTTTTATATAAACATTTGGTTATTTGGTTGATACTACTTTATTGCATGTATTTATGAGTCTATGATTTATCTTTGATCTTTCGTGCATGAATTAATAAACTGTAATGCACACTAAAGATCTTTTTTAATAAAAATAAATCAATTTCTACACTCATCTTTGGTTTGTTAAAACCATGTTTTATCAGACTATGTAAATTTTATTATCTGCCAGTATTTATTCATTATTAATTAATGTATTATTATATTGGTTACACGTTAAGCTGTCAATCTCAAATTTACAAAGTTGTAAAGCAAAATTTGTAAAGCCCTGACGGAGGCATTCAGACTCTGTCACCAGAGTTGGTCTTATACTTATGCTCTAATATGCGTGTAATTCGATCTAGTCGACATGCTTTGGCCACAAAATATCCGTTAAAACATGTGAATATCGCTGTCGAAAAAAAAATTTGAATTTAGTACAGTGAAATAATAGGTACATTTGAAGTTCTATAGCCTATTACCCAGAAGCCTAAGCCTACGTCTAAGCTCTTATTGTGATAAAAAGTTCAAGGTTCAAAATAGCGTTGCAATAGAGCTTAGATTCTAAGTCACCTAGATGTTTTTGTTATTTATTTATTTTTTAGCTCGTAACGTTTCTCTTGGATCGTAGGTTACCGTTTTTTTTTTTAATGTCAGCAAGTGACAAGACAATCAAGACGCCCGCCTGACGTTAAGCACCACGCCTGACTATAACAGATGCAGTGCCACCCAAAACTTAAAGTTTTTAAGTGTTTGCGTGGCACTGCACTGCGCTTATCACCCCGAGACCGCGATTCCGCTTGCACTCAAAATAGCAAGCTTTGCAACAATAAAACTGTCGGCAGAGTTGATTGATTTGATTGCCGCCAGGATAAGGCTTACACAAACTTACTGTAAGAACTAACAAAACCGATAAAAAATCCTTGACCTAACTATGACATAAACCAATGTAACAACTATTTGAGTAGTGAGTAGTCGGAATCATCTCGTCATCTCCTCCAGGTCTGCCATACAGAGGTATAGGTACTTCTGTGGAATGCCACGACCAATGCCAGAGTAAATAATAAAATAAATTAAAACACAGAGACGATTAAATAAATGTAAGTAATAATCCTTGCACATTTGGTCCTACCCACGTCCTACTGGCCCAGTTGTGGTAGTTAACGAACCGTCGCTAAACGACTCGACGATTTATAAGGCTAATTATCTTCTGAATTGTTGTATTCAACATGCCTGCCCGTACAAATTCGTAATTCGTATAATTATAGATAACAATAGCCGTTTTTACATGAGATACAGTGATAACGTGCTAAAGATGTTGCAAAGGAAGGGAATCTTACGTGTTAAGATGTTGTAGGGAAAGAATTCAGCCAAGAGAGTAGTAAAGTTATGTGATATCCAAACATAAACTCACGACTAAAGAGCACATGTAGTCTTGCGGTGGTGACTCTGCCTTCTAATCCTAAGGTCATGGGTTCGGAACCGGTCGTGCTCTATTTGGTTTTACAACTCGAATAATGTTTATATGTTAGCGTTCTCAAACAGCAAAGGAAAATTATGAAATTCGAAAAACATTAGATATGATATCCAATAAACCACATTAGGCTAACGACTATTAAAACCGATACTAACAACTTAACGTGCTCTCTAAAGCACGGATGCGCTTAGATGTATGCCACTAGCGGTCACCCATCCAAATGATTGTGCAGAATGTCACATTTGATCTGTTAGGAATTACTTTCCCTACTCTGAAATTCTCGAATTTTAGCCCCGAATGCGTGTTTTATTTTGAAAATCGGGGGCTACCACGAACAGGGGGAGCCGTGCATAACATCACATGTTTTTAAATAGTAGGTTTAAATAACTTCACATATTTATTCTCGCCATAGTATTCTAGACCACGTGGGAGAGAAGGTCGACCGGCACAGACATGGTCATAAGCTAGAAAATGACAACAAAAACTTGTGCAGCCCATTAATAGAGCCCACATAGAAATCGTGGTTTTGTTTTTTATTGCTCTGATTAGTTCTCTTATACATTCGTTTTTTTTTTCAACCTCTACAGTAAAGAAAATCACTTATTCTGATCTATTTAAAGTCTTTTGATCGGTGCCAGGTTTTAAGTAGCGCGTGGAATTACCATAAATTCACCTATCTTAGATTTGGTTAGCTTAAGTAATTTTTATTAATTTCTATAGGACCTTGTTTAGAAGGTGTACGATGCATAAAATAGCGATTATAGTTATTTATATTTCGAGTATTATTACTTATATCAGTTCAAATAAAAGTAAAATTATTGTGATGAACAAACCATTTTGAACTCGAACTTGTACGAAAAACTGCTAAAGTAGGTACACCTACATACAATTGGTAATTTAAAAGTATATTCACAGCTCTCGTTTAACTTCGATGATCTGTTGTGAACAACTTTATATTGGAGTATATTGGAGGAATGGTTGGGGGTGGAATAAATGCTTGGTTCAGTGCTAAGTGATTGATAGTCTTAGTTCTATTTTTAAGTTTGGTATACTTAAGTTAAGTATTATAAGTTTTCAAATTAATTTAGTTAAGAGTAATAATTCTGTTATTTTTACTGTTAGCTAAATATCATGAAATAAATAAAATAAATTATAAGTATTCTGTAAAAAACAGAGCAAGCGTTGCCGCGTTGGTTAAGTAAATACCTAAAGCCAAGCCATTAACAAGTAAACAAACAAAACTTACTTGATCCGATCTTCACTGTTCATGTCAAAATATCTCACTAAAAATAACCCTGAGTTGTTTTCAGAACTGGTATACAAATATTTCGTGAAAGACATTTTAATCTTATACACAAATAAGGCATTCGTTTTCACGTCAAATCTCATCAACGGCTCGCGCAAATAAATATAGAGCTTTCCTTTTTTGATATCTTCTTCAAAAGGTCTAGCTCCATTCACTAAGTCAGTGTTTCCATCTAGAACTTTTATAGATCCTTTCTCAATATTTAAATCCATAGCATCGAGCTCTATCACTTGTATACCCGGCGCGTTGGCTATCACATCAATGGTTATATCACAGTGATAATACGAAGAACCAGATGAAAAAATGTATGGCATTATAGTAAGATCATACTGCAGTGGATAAATTGTATAGTTCATGCATTCTTCAATTAGATCAGCGTAAGCTGAAGCACTTAGCAGTAAAAACAAAAGCCTGCCGATCATTTTTTTTATTTTTTGTTCACTTTGAAATTCGAACACTATGTTTTCCTCATTTTATATTAAAACTTTTTCACTGATTCTTTTACGTAAGATTGTTCGATGTTCAAATCTATTCGCGCCAAATCTCTGGTAGAGAAAAATACGTCCACTCGGGACGCTCGCGGAATCGGTCGTGTCCACTCAACATATTGAATTGGCGCCAGACTGTGTACACCAGCGTACCTTGAGCTCTGGCTCCCTTTACTTCAACATAAAGGTAAGGTGCATCAAGGGAGCTTTAATATAAGGTCAAAGGTCAATTTATACTGGACCCTTTACCTTAACGAAGATTTTATAGCCTTTCACCTTTCAAAGAGTTTGAAGGTATTTTGGTCAAAATAGAGCTGTGTTAGTAGATTTAACTAATAAAAGCCACGAGTTATTTATTTATTTTTTTATACAACAAGAGTGGCAACCAAGCGTACGGCCCACTTGATGGTCAGCGGTTACCGTAGCCTATGTACGCATGCAACATCATAGATATCACTTGCGTGTTACCACCCTGAGACGTAAGATGGAAAGTCTCATGTGCCTGTAATTTCACCGGAAACCATACCCTTCGAACCGGAACACAGCAAGGCGAGCATTACTGCTTGGCGGCAGAAATAGGTATGGTGGTAGTCCTTCCCCGGACGAGCTCTATCACAAGAACCCTACTACTCTTATGTTATGGTGTTTAGTATGAAATATGAGTGACACTGCTATTGTATTGTGGTCTTTGTATCACCTACATACAACTAATTATTAAGAAAAAAAAATAGCACAATAACTCGACCATCAGAGTAATTTTTTGCTCAACATTTTTTCACGATATAATATACTATCAGTACCAGTTTTTTTATCACCAAATTCTTACTGACTTGAGACTCTGTGCTTGAAAACGATTATATTATTGTTGATTGACCCAAGTAAGGTCACAGTAATTAAGGTAAACATAACATAAAACATTATAACCTTTATTATTAGGTAGCTACAAGTACATATTATACATAAAGTACGTATTTATGATACTTCCTACATGTTCATTAATCATTTTGTATTGCTATAATGAATTAAAATAATTTACAAGTGCATTATTTGAAGAACTTACCAGTCCCATCTACTATTTTTATTGTATTATAAAAAGTTGTAAGCAGTAGTCTAGTGGTAGTGATCCCGTCTTCTGACCCAAAAGTAATGGGTTTGAAACTGGTCTTGCTCCAAAGGGATTTTTCACTCAAAAGTATTATGTGCTCAATGCGAGTGCTCTCAAACGGTGAAGGAAAACATCGTAAGAAAACCGGCATATTCAAGAACTAGTAATTCGAAAGACAGTGCCATCCACCAATCCGCATTATGTCAAAGCCGTGAATTATAGCCCAACCACTCTTGCTCGACAGTAGGCCCAGCAGTGGGAGAATTAGAAAGCTTTCCTGTGTCTTTCCTAAAGGCTTTCTTCTATAGATACCTCAATCTATAATATATTTTGGTGTGCGTAGGTAAAGTCATTTTCCCACGCGTTAGAATCAGCGTAACAATGCATTTAATTAAGTAGGTACCTAACTTTCTAACAACAATATCATTTAACTCTCTACTAAAAGCACTTAGAACAGCAAATAAGAACTGCTAACGGACAATAGTTGTTGAATCCTACGCAAAACTAACGTTTTAAAATAAAAGCCCTTTCTATTGTGTGACACAATAAAAAAGTTATTTATTTTAGCCTGAGGTGTTAGTGATCGTGGCATATTAAGATGATCGTATGACCAGGCGCTAAATATATTTGAATAATTTTATAATATTCATGATTTTATCATTTTCCCTTAAAACTACAGGTAAACCAGTTTTGTTAATTCTCGATATTTGGTTTTACATGCGGTAAATGATTTTAGTGATAGTATAAATTCTGATATAACATAAGCATCACATTCCTCATATACAGGGTCATTCATTATCAACCTGACAAACTTAAGGGATAGATTCCACACATAAAAAAAAAAATATGTACCTATAATTTTTTTTTATGTATATTTTGTCTTAAAAATCCCAATTAAACAAAAAAAAATCGATTACGTTTTTCCGCTCAATTATTATTTATTGTTGGGAATCGAGTTAAGCGACGTAATAATGAAATATTCGAGTGAGCGCGCCCCGTAGCGGGTCAAGGACACGCGCAGGTCAAGGACGCGTGGGTTATTAACCCGCGGTTCATTGATGCGCGGGTCACTGACACGTGCCGAGCGCTGCCTTTTCGTTTTCTAACAAGGATAACTAATTATTAAGCAGTGGAACCTACCGCTTAAGTTTGTCAGGTTGATAATGAATGACCTTATATATCAAATTACATCTTGTACCCATTACATAATTTCTAATTTATATTTGAACGAGAAAAGCACAGCAGAAACTTTTTTTTTAAAAACAGAACTTTTGCCAAAGTCGGGCAAACAGACCCAGAACCCGATGTTGGTTCTAAGAAGTTATTAGTAGTAATTCAGAAATCAGAGCGAAAGCTAGTGCTTGGTCATAGGATCGCCTTAAATGTAACTTCATCTTTTCAGTGTAGGTAGAGTTCACCCTTTTTCTTTGATATACGAATACTGATATATACTGATACGAATAATTTACAATAAATAAAAAAAATATTTGATTGAACTAATGGTAAAATTTATCAACAGTTAAATTTACCTCGATGTAGTACATCAGTGGTGCAGTGAGTGGTTAGCTACAGTGCCATATGTTCTGGTTAGATTTCCGCAGCCGATAGCAACGAAATAGTTGTGTGATCTGATAAACAAGATTTATGATATTGTTTTATTTATAATAAGACCTACCTGTCTATTTAAAATGAGCGCTTTATAAAGTGTTTAAAATTTTATGTAATGTTTATTCATGCATTATACCTATTAGATGCAAAATATTTTAAAGTTTTTTTTTTATGTCAGCAAGTGACAAGCAATCAAGGCGTCCACCTGATGTTAAGCACCACGTCTGACTATTACAGATGCAGTGCCACCCAAAGCTAAAAGTTTTTAAGTGTTTGCGTGGCACTGCACTGCGCTTATCACCCCGAGACATGTTGTTAAGTCTCTTTCGCCCAGTAATTTCACTTGCTACACTTTAAACCTAAACACAGTGCAGCTTGCACACTACTGCTTGGAGGTAGAATATCTGACACTGCGGTGGTACCCTCTAAGACGGACTCTTGCTGAAGAGTCCTACCACCAGGTATTTTGTATAATATGTTTATATAAAAGACTTTTAAAGGCGCTACAGCCTGCTTGTTACTTAAATCTTGAGTTTTAATGTGCTAAACTGTGTTTAGATATGTTATGTACTGTGTTCATGTTAAATAAAGAACTTTTAAAACAACAAACAGTACGTACCTATATTAAAAAGCACTATTTTTATTTAGGTCTCTTATAAACAGTTGCACGTAATTGCATCATCAATGTTATTATCATAACCTTGACAGTTGAATAATCATTATTTGCAATGCTCTCATTATTTCAACGTTATTTATAAAATGTATTCATAATCTTCCTGCGACCCTGTGTTTGTTTATGTATTATTCATAATAAGAGCGCAATTATTACTTACAAATATAAGTAAACATTTAGCGGAATCTTTCTCAAAATACTTAGGTAAGTCCGCATCATCATCGTCTCACTTCTCAGCCTATTCCCTAGTGCTTCGGAGGGCACGTTAAGTAGTCGGTCCTAGCTTTTTCAAAGTTGTTAGGCCATGACAGAGGCCTTCGGGCGGCCTAGAACACTGACTCATACGAACTTACTTACTTAGGCTATTGAGATCTACTTTTGGATCCCACGGAGTTGCCATAAGACCAAATATTGTGCTTTCGCAATCCACCGACTTTCTGAGACCTTTTTAATGACATCGGTTTACCTAAGTCATTAAAAAGGTTTCAGTGTAGGACGGCCCGTCCTTTTTTTTTTGTTTTTTACGGTGGGAAAATGCATTACGCATCCCCCTCAGTTCGGGGAGAACAGAGGGGGTATGTCGGGTTCTCCGTCCGCTACTAACTAATACATTAGCAACTGACGGTATACCGACTAAAAACCCACCGAATCTTCTGCGCTCACCTTAGTGCCAATGCATCGTCGAACCACTCATCACCAGATGATGTGTGATTCGACGCTGCATCCGCACCTGACAAAGCCACGGGGTCCCGGTCGGATTCTACAGTCGGAACACCTCGGGTCACATCCTCGGATAGAAGTGGATGCGAGTTTGCATACCTCGATGATGGTGGCCTGTGCAATGCAGAGTTGGGGCTCCCCGCCCTCAAGTCCTGCTGATCACCATCAAGCACAAGTTGGCGGTTGAACTGCCTTCGCCTTCTACCAGTTCTTCTTCGTCGGAGCACATCGGCTAAAGGATCCAGCTCTCGGATTCGTTCTGCCGTCTCCTTTAACGATATCACCTCTTCGCAAAATGAAACCATTGGCTGCCAGCCTTCCGCGCTATCAAGCACGTCCTACAACAACTACACTACAACCTTCCTATTTAATGCAATCGTTAGGATAAATTTGAATTGACTTTGTTTTGTATGATAGCGAGAACCTAGTCTCTAGATAAACCTAACATAGGTTTTTAGGCATTATTAACCAGTGTTGTAAAAAGTTTTTTGTGATGAATAAATTATCTATCTATCTATCTACACTTTGTTTTGCAGTTCTCGATCGCCATTTTCGAGAACCTTTATTATATTCCAGCGGTTATCGGTTCTGGAAGGTCAGCATGCACAAGAGTTTTTAATTGTGATTTACCCACTAATTACAATTATCCAAAAACGAAATGCAGATGAAACAGATTAAAACTCGCGTCTTTGCCTTGAGTTGTCAACGCCATGAGCGCTAATAGGCCACTGAGATAACTCAAATTTAATCAAAATTAGCGGCTAATTACATTGAAAAACTCTTGTCCTATGAAAATTATAATTTATTAAATAAAATAAAAATAAAACTGCGGAAGGTGAAGTAAAAGATATTTTTATTTTGCCTACCTAACAATATATTTATTTGAAAATACAATGTTTTGTAAATATGTGTACTTACTTAATATATTTGTTTAAATACATTTTTTTTTAATGTGTATATAATATATTTTAAAATAAATACTAAAGTAAATACAAACTGTAAGATACTTAAAATTTCATTTAAAAAAATATAGATAAGTATTATATTCCTATCTATTCGTTCAGTGGAGTTGAATCTCTTCTTTCAGAAACGCCCATACCTATTAGGTACTAATTTTCTAATAAACCTTATGTTACATAAAATAATTAATTAAAAAAATACAATTTAAATACTTATAAAAGTGTCGACTCACTCGGGACCCCCAATCTTCTTTTACTGTTGTGGTTAACAAATCAATAGCAAAAGTTACAAAATTGTTTATCAAAAATTCAAACGCCTACATAAACCTAATCATCATGACAGCCTTCTAATGTTCCCACTGTTGGGACACTGGCCTACTCTCAGGCGAGAGTGATTAGGTCTTAATCCACCACGCGGACCCAATGCGGATTGGTGGATGGCACATGTCTTTCGAATTTTTAGTTCTTGGACATGCCGGTTTCCTCACGATGTTTTCCTTCACCGTATGAGAGCACTGGCATTGCGCACATAAATTTTTCGAAACGGAAAAATCCATAGGTGCACGACCGGGTTTGAACCCACGACCTTAGGATTGGAAAGCGGGGTCACTACCACTAGACCACCAGTGCACATAAACCTAAAAATTCGGTCGAACCCCGTTTACATCTACAAAATCAAGTCAGCGGTCACCAAAAATTACCAATAAGATAACCAATTAAAAATTACGGTTATTCTATTTATTTTATTTAAAATATGATACGTCATTTATTTATACAAACATTTTCTATCATAATCCATTGAAACAACATTCGTCATTTATTTAACGAGTACGCTATTGAAAAAAAGGTGCCTTAACAGAATACAATTGACTCTAAAACAACCGCTAGTACTACAACCAACAGCATCGACGGAGTCATGATAACTCCATGGCTCCTCAGGGTGCTAAGAATGTCTTCTCTGTGGCTCTCTGCCCAGGCAGCGGAGGCTCTGGCCTGGCCAAGAGATGTGCGAGCAGCAGTTTTGACCCCATCACTACATTCGCTGCATGATTCGAGGAAGCTTTCAAACTGTGAACAAATTTGAGAACTTAATTTACCTGTCAACGTCATTGCATTAAATATAAAATTGTTCAGGAAAAAAGTAGGTAAATAAGTATTTGAAACTCAAAAAATAATTTATTATAAGAATCATAGTCTTCAAAGTTATTTAAAACAAAAATAAACTTTTTATTTTTATCTCAACATAAAACCGGTCATTATCCATCATCAAAGAGGTATGCTTCAAATCTTTTACATTACAATTGGCCAGTTTAGAATTATCAATAAAGAGTATCGATTAAGGGTAGTAGAGTTCTTTGTGATAGAGCTCGTCCGGGGAAGGACTACCACCATACCTATTTCTGCCGCCAAGCAGTAATGCTCGCATTGCTGTGTTCCGGTGTGAAGGGTATGGTTTCCGGTGAAATTACTGGCACATGAAGATTTCAACTTTAGCCTCAAGGTGGCAACCCGCGAGTGATACCTCTGGTATTGCAAGCGTCCATAGGCTGCGGTAACCGCTTACGATCTTGTAGGCCGTAAGCTTGGTTGCCACTTCAGTTGTATAAAAAAAAAAAACGATTGTCATGATAACTAAATGTTCAGTTGTACAGCATAAACTATTTATAGAGATACAAAGGTGCGTCATTTGTACTACCAGTTGATCTTCTTAGCAGTACTACTGACATGGAGGCTTACTAGTACTACTGGTAGTACTAGAGATACAAAGGTGTGTCACTTGTACTAACAGTTGTACTACTTAGTAGTACTACTTAGTAGTACTACTGATACGGAGGCAATATTTAAACAAAAGTAGGTCAATTTTGCTCAATAGGCTAACAAAGGCGCTGGCACGGACACACATACTAAGGTACTACATCATTTTCTTTTCCTTTGCCCAATAAACTCATCAGTTTTAAATTCAGTCTGTAGCGCTCAGTTGAAATTGCCACTGGCGGTCACCCATCCAAATGATGACCCCGCGGAACAGTGCTTAACTTCGTTGATCTGTTAAGAACGACTTAGCCAGCTACGTCACGAGCGCTCCAGAACGAACGAAGGAAGTCGATGGCAACAACTAGTAATTAATAAGGATAAGCTACTTTTCTGCTAATTCTATTAGAATAAACAGAATATAATAATTTTTTTTAAAGATAAGAATTATTTTTCCAGATTTTCGTCATTGCACTATTTAGGGGAAGCCTTTATTCAGCAGTAAACGTCTACTAATTAGTCTGCACTAGTGGTCTAGTAGTAGTGACCGCGCCTTCCGATCCTAAGGTCGTGGGTTCTAATCCGGTCGTGCACAGATGGATTTTTCTATTTGAAAAACTCATGAGCGCTATTTCAGTGCTCTCATAAGGTAAAGGAAAACATCGTGAGGAAACCGGTATGTCTAAGACCTAAAAATTCAAAAAACATGTGCCATCCGCCAATCCGCATTGGGTCCGCGTGGTGGATTAAGACCCAATCACTTGCTTGAGAGTAGGCCAGTGTCCCAACAGTGGAAACATTAGAAGGCTATGATGAACTGGCTTTGATGATGATGATTACAAGAAATATAAAAAGGTTAATGACTCCAATAAACCATTGCTTTGACAAAAACTAAACAACGGACAAGTGCTAATTAGGAACGACGTGGCCTGAATGAGTGTTTAGCAAACATTCCACTCCACGGGGTAAATACCCCTATTCAAATAGGAGGGGCTAATGAAGGGTCTTGCTATTTGGGGTGTCACCTATGTTTGACCTCGTTCCTTTGTCATTATACACTGTGATTTTGCTAACCTATGAGTGTGTAAATCATCCTCATGATCAGCCTTTTAATGTGGAAACATGTTAGAGGGCTACACTCGAGCAAAGAGACTTGCTATTCTTATATACCAAGCTCCATTTGATCAATGCAGATGGGTGGATGAAATGTTTTTCGATTTTTTAGTTCTAGGATATGCTGGTTCTCTAACGATGTTTATTTTTACTGCTATAAAAAAGAGTTATAAAAGTTACTTACTACGTCAAAATCTTCTTCTGTGTGCAGTGCCGATGCTACTGATGTAAGAACTGTGTTCATTGATGGGTATCTGTAAAAAGACCTCGTATACATCTTCAATTTCATTATTATTATAAAGCTATTTTATGACTTAAATTGCAAAATACATCGATTTTTAAGAATTTTTTGCTTGCATCTTTCCGCTCGAGGGCGATTACATAAATCATCGATGATTGCTCGACAACTACCAGTACTTGGGTTACATTAGCGCTTTTTGGGAAATCCTAAATTAACATTACCAATACGAAAATTAGCAGAAACCTTCCAAAAAAATCTCGCTCTTGGATGTTCATGATACTAATTAAAATCACTGTTAACAGGTAAAATATAAAAACGTTGCTTGATTAGTAAAATAATACGTACATGGTACTCCATAGAGCGTAGTTATTCTTTAGCTCGTCCAAGACGAGGTGAACGTGACTGTAGTTGGATAGGGCACTCGATAGAGGCATTGTGAGATCCTGGAACCTAATAGGGCTGTTTTCTAACTGCATTGACACCAAGTAGCTGTAACAATAAAGAAAGTTAGTTTATTAATTTACATTTAAAAAAACTGGTGATAAATAATAGTAGCTACACAGCACGTATTAGCACATTTAGTACTGGTGGTTTATTGGTAGTGATCCCGCCATCCAATATTAATCTTTTGGTTTGGAATTCAAAATAAGTCGTGAATTGATGGACTTTTCTATTCACAAAATTTTTGCAATACTTTTAAACGGTGAACATCGTGAAAACATGGAAAGAAATGTGCCATTCGGGTCTCCGTAATTTTGACCAAACCATTCACGCTAGAGACTAGGCCAACAGTGGGAACTTAAGTAGCCTGATCATGTTGATGATTATTCTCAACCTGAGAATAGTCTTATCACGGATAGACGATTTGTCTTACCCTCTAAGTACAATAGTAATTAGTATAATGCGTTTTCTCGTACCTTTTCAATTTTTCATAATCAGAAGTACATCCGAGTATTTCTCCGATGACTCTAGCTTCACTGGCAACGTTGGTAGTTGCCATTTTATTCCACATAAAATCGTAGTCGTCACCGTTTCCAAATCGTAGACCATTGCAGTACGCTACAGGTCTCAAACTTGGCGTTATCCTGATAAAAAGCAAATGTGTGATGACATTATTGTAGTGGTATTTGCAGACGTTTTTCTAAATGTGTAGGCGTATGTTTAATATAATTATAAGAATCGTTTAAACATCCCAAGTTGCATATGTTCACAGGAATACGTCGTATGTTATAATGTTATGGGTAAAGAATGATCTCAAAAAATATTAAATTCATAAAAAAACGCCTCTAGAAAACTAAATAACAATAATTAACACCACTTACTCTGTCCCATTTTCTTTAAATCCTTGGTACAGACTCACAACGTGCTCAATGCAGCCCGCATGCCCCAACTTACAAGCAAACTCCAGTATTTGCATACGGTTTCTTAGTATTTCAAATGTGTCATTAGCTCTGACAGTATATCCCAAGTATTGTATTCCACTGTCAAGTAGTCCCAGTGAGTATGTCTGTTTTAAAAAAAAAGTGTTATGAGACTTTCACAATACCATAAAGCATATTTTCTTAGGTTCTTAAAAATGAGAAGTGAATACGTACTTCTATATCCGTCAAAGCCTCGTTACCCAGGTAAGAATGCCACAGTCTGTTAAGACCGCGAATCGCCGCGTACCACACTGAATAATCTGTTTCAATCGACATGAACTCTAACACGTCTTGCAGACGGTTGAAAGTCACTTCATCGGCGTATAAAAATGCGAAAAGATCATTTACAATCTGAAAAAATAGAATTAAACTGTTACCAATAGATCATTTGAATCTTTCTAAAAAAAATATTTCGTAAAAAAAGTGTGAAGACAGAGAATAAAGTTGTTCCTGTTTCAGAGTTTGTTTTTGTATGGTTCATGATCTCATTTATAAGAATTAGCAAAAACTTGCCTTAGCTCTATTCAAATGATGAATATTTTCATGATCTGAACCCTTTAGAGCGAGTGCTATAGATTCCCAACTTCGATCATCGTAGTTCACTCTGTATAACCCTGTAAAAGTAAATTTTAAAATTAAATTATTTCAACATTTTGCTACCGCAAGGTGTTGGTTTGGGCCAACCGTAGTTTTTGAACTTATTGTTGCGTGTAGCTTACCAGTCTCTTGGATATTGAAGATAACCCATCTACGATCTTGATGAATGCCAGGTATGGAAAACTCGTGCGTTCTGTTCTTCATCACCATCACTGGTTTTGTAATTGTGAAGGTAGGGTTCACTCCAGTAGTGTATGTTATAGGGATGTTGTACGTTTCATTTGAGGAGTGACTGGAGTTTGAGTAGAAGCGTTTCTGGAGATAAAAGGCATTTTTTTTATGAAGTCACAACTATTACTCGTGGGCCCATCAATGGGACAAAAGCATGAGATCACAAAAAAAACCTGAAATGCTGTTGCGTTGATCGAAATTTGTAGAAAAACTGAACAAAAAACTGATGATGATAATAATAAATATGTTCTGTGAATATACTTGGTACTTATACATTTTACCTGAGTCAGAACGACTTGGTCAGTCTCGTAATTGATTTCCACATGTAAAATAGGATGTCCAGCTTGAGAGATCCATGAACTCATCACTTCAGTAATATCTGTGTCGGGGTACATTGCCAATGAGCTGGTATTTTGAACACCAATGTCTAGAGCTCTGTACAATCTATCGGGGTAACCAGAAGTAAATTTGCTGAAAAGTTAGGATGATAAATACTTTAACTTTTTACACAAAATGGTCGCTATAAACTTAGTTCTGCTTTGAGTTGAGGGTATGAAAAAATCCAATTTGGTAGATTTTAGGAGAAAAGCAAATAAAATATTATAGTCGTTACGTAAATGGCTTAATATTAAAGCTATTGGGCACCGTTCCGCGCAGTCACCATTTGGATAAGTGACTACCAGTGGCAATTTCAACTGAGCACTTCCGTGCTTTAGAGGGCATGTTTAGGCAAGGCAAGCAGTGATTACCAGTTTTTTCAAAGATGTTAGGCCATGATGGAAGCCTTCAGGCGGCCTATGAACTCCGCCACCAGAGTTGGCCACAATCTCATAATTACGAACTAACTTATGCAAAGAAACGGTGCTGGGTTTTTGAGTCTCTACCTACCTACCTACCTTTCTACTGATAGTTTGGACTAACTTACTTAGTTTCCAAATAGTTGTTCAGGCCATGTCTAAAGCCCTCATCACCTATAAAATGATGCATCATCCTGATAACAGATCCGGCTTTTTGATAAGTTATAGTGCCAAAGTGACCGCTGATTTCCGCAGGAGAGTTCACGTTATCGTTGGATATAGGGGCGGAGTTAGGAGAGCTATCAGCATCATATGCAGCGTAAACAGAGCCAGTGACTAAAACGCTAGCTGAAGCCACTTCAGGATCAACCTGTAAGACCGTAATAACTTCGAGATAATGCTTTTAATAGATATTATAGTCATCCTACAAAAGCAATGCACAAAGGCCAGGATACACAGGCTAAAATGCTACTGTTGTACATCAAAAGCTAGGAAGGAACCTAGCCGATTTTTGCCAGATTCTTCTAGGCTAGGGCGCGTAGAACTGGTTTAAATTAACCGAGCTTTAAGACGTTTCAAAAATATGATCTTTGTGATATTATTCAATATTATACATAATTTAAATTTTAATTATCACCTAGCCAAGAAAATATATCAAACAAACTCAATTACAGAGCGCTCAATTGCTTAAGAAATTTGGTTTCTTCTTCAGTCAACAACGCTGTAACATTTACCAAAGCAGTGATGTAATCCTGGAAGTAGTTAGCAAAACCCTCATTGAGCCAAGTGTTACTCCACCAGTGGCAGGTCACCAGGTTGCCAAACCACATGTGAGTGGTTTCGTGAGCCACTATCTGCGCGACGCGGTACTTGTAGTATGGTGATGAGTCCTCAGGCACGTACAGCACGAGAGACTCTCTACGGAAAATAACATCAATTATTTAATTATTTCTGGGCTACTTTACTCATCCAATGTAGCCAACAAGAGTAACCAACTGGCCACTAGCTAGATACTGTATAGATCATCTTCAATAGATGGTAAAGACCTTATTTGCTGGCACGCAGTTTGCTCGGTGTAGTAGGCAAGTTAAAATTACACTCTTCAAAGCTTACTGCCAATCCTTCTACACCAGCAGCATGTGGTTTAGTTTTACCAAAAAGTCGATCAGTGCTCTACGGGTTCAGTATAATAATGGATTTAGGATGCTGTTGGGGCTGGGCTGCCTCGCTCCTGCAGTGCATCTGCCATGTTTGCGAAGGCGAGGGTTGATGGGTTCCATGCCATCATCCGCAAAAAAACGGCATTACTGCTTGATAAAACAGAGACAGATCGACGGGATATTGAGAGATTTTATTAGGTAAAGGAAAATACAAACAGTGCCATTGTATCGTAGACTTGACTGTCTTCTCTTGTCTGTCACTCCAAACCATAGATACCTCTATTACCTCTATACAGAGTTTAGTTTACACGGAGGTTCCAACACTACCCCTTAAACTTAACCGTATAAGTTAGTCATCCTATGTTGAGTACACACTTAAATATACCAAGCATGTACTAAAGCAAAATACTACTTTAAAAATATCATTCTCATACGATAATTACATTTCATATGAAAAACAAAAAACAATATTACGTTACCTACTTACTTGGAAAAAACAAAGAAACAAACCTAACATGTTTTTCCTTAGATAATGGTTTAGTTAACACATCTGCTATCATTTTATCCGTAGGCACATAACCTATACACACAATCTTTTCATTGACCAACTGTCTTATAAAATGATGCCTAATATCAATGTGTTTAGTCCTTGCATGCCAAATTGAATTTACACACAATTTCTGTGCTGACTGACTGTCATTCCACAGAGTTACATTACAAGTTATGTTCATGCATTCTGATATAAATGTACGTAGAAACAACGCCTCTTTAAACGAGTCAGAGATTGCCATGTATTCTGCCTCAGCACTGGAGAGAGCCACAGTCCTCTGCTTACGGCTTTCCCACGAGACCAATGAGTTACCAATATGAAACACATACCCGGTGTAGGAGCGCCGATCCACTTCATTCGCAGCCCAATCCGCGTCCGCGTAGGCAGTCACCTCATGTCGCCTTTCTCAAACGTAAGACCGTATTCAACCATTACCCTTCAAAATGCCTCATAGCTCTGCATAATACTTGCACCGCCTCTGGAACGCCAATTTCTTCATTCCAGCAAGCTGCGCGTATTCGTGTACATCTTCAAACTCCAGCTCATCTGATTCCTCAACTGAAGAATCTGGAACATAAGTAGGATCGGACGAATCTTCTGTTTCATCTACCCCTGTCTCATCACCCTCCTCTGTCTCATCAGATTGGTGATTTCTCTGAGGTGAAGCAGGAATTAACTCTGTCCTACTTTCAGAGCTTTTACAATTGATCGGACATTCATAAACACCGACTGAAATGTCTTTGTTATCATCATGTGATGTATCCCCCTTAACAAATACATTCTCCAAGAAAGTTACATGTCTTGCTTTTATGCATTTCTTAGGACATGATAGATCAATCAGCCTGTAACCTTTACTGTCCTCGCAATAACCCACGAATATGCATTTCTTGCTTTTAGAATCTAGTTTTCTTCGATTCTCCTCCAAAGCATAAGCAACGCACCCAAAAATCCGAATATGTCTGACATCTACCTTTTTCGAAGTCCACTTCTCCTCTGGTACAACCCCCAGTACCGCCTTAGTAGGCAAGCGGTTCTTCAGGTAAACTGCTGCATTCACGGCCTCCGCCCAGTACTTTTTCTCCAAGCCTGCATCCTGGAGCATGCATCGAGCCTTCTCCATGATCGTCCGGTTGGCTCTCTCCGCTACTCCATTCTGAGAACTGCATCGCGGGACCGTAGTCTGGTGTCGGATCCCACTGGCTTCCAAGTACTTCTGAAATGCACGGTTGACATACTCAGTTCCATTGTCACTCCTCAAAGACTTTATTTTTCTATCTGTTTGATTTTCTACTAAGGCCTTGAACCTCTTAAATTTATCGAAGACCTCATCCTTAGTTTTCAGAAAATAAACCCACGTTTTCCTAGAAAAATCATCCATGAAGGTAACAAAATACCTAGCACCACTGAGTGATGGTGTCTGTAATGGACCACATACGTCTGTATGCACCAGGCCTAAAATCTCCTTAGACCTACTCGAAGATTTCTTGGGAAAAGGCAACTTACACTGTTTTCCCTCAATACAGGCAACACATTTTTTATAGTTTTTATTATGAAAATGCATACCTGAAACCATCCCATTCTTCATTAGGTTCATACTTCTGGAGTTGAGGTGACCCAACCTCTTGTGCCAAACCTCCTGTGTGACCTTGTCCGCAGCTTTCCTGCATACCTCCTGTGACTCCTCACAGGCCTCAGGCTCCACCCTAGAATTCATGGCAACCTCCGACTCCCCAACAGTGTCTAGTTGATAGACCCCATTGATGTATGATGCTGTTGCTACTACGTTATTACCACTACCTAAGATTTTACAATATTTCCTATCAAATTTAACCGTATAACCTTTCCTAGTCAGCTCACCCACCGACAAAAGATTCGTACTTAAATTTGGTACATAGTAAACGTTGCTAATTGTCTTTTCACAGTCCCTTAACCTAACTATCACGCTTCCTTGAACAGCCGTTGCTAACTTTGCCCCGTTGGCAACATGCACCTCCAGCGGTTGAACCGAGATGCACTCACGCATAATGTCTTTCCTGTTGCACATATGATTTGTAGCTCCAGAGTCGAGATACCACCGATTGTCCTTCACGTTCACCGCAAGCGCCGTCAGCAACGCGTCCTTGGACTTGCTGCCTGAATCTGTTGCCTTGCTGGTATTAGTCGGGCAATCTCGTTTGTAGTGGCCAGGTTTCTTGCACTTAAAACATTTCACCGTCTTTTTAACTACTAAAGCCGATGCCTCCGGTGCCTCAAACTTGTCCTCTCGCCTCTGTGTCTCTTGGAGCAACTTTGACTTAACTATGTCCGTAGTCAACTTCATACTCGAGTTTTCCAGCGCCATGATAAGCGGATCATAGTCGTTAGTGAGTCCGCTAAGCATGATGATGGCCACAAACTCGTCGTCCAATGGTGAGTCGATTTCTCGCAGCTGTTGTGATAGTTCTGTGATTCTGGTAATATACTTTTCCATGCCTTCGGTCTCCCTTAACTTAAGCCCGAAAAGCGATCGTAGCAAGCCAAGCCGTCTACTCAATCCTCTATCCTCATAAGCACGTTGCAGGTTGTTCCACGCTTCGAACGCAGAAGAAGCATTTTGTACATGCGGAAGCACCTCCACACTTACCGACAAGCAGATCTTGGCAAAAGCCTTCTGCCGCTTCTTCTCGTCCTTACAATCGTCTGATGTGACACAATCGAACATGTCTTCATGCATCAGAGTCATTTTCATAAGAAACTTCCACGTACTATAATTTTGAATCCCTCGAAATTTTTCGATGGAAATCGATCCTCCCGTCGTCCCAGCTGCAGCCATTGCGTATACAAATACTGCTGGGCCCATAACCTGATAAAACAGAGACAGATCGACGGGATATTGAGAGATTTTATTAGGTAAAGGAAAATACAAACAGTGCCATTGTATCGTAGACTTGACTGTCTTCTCTTGTCTGTCACTCCAAACCATAGATACCTCTATTACCTCTATACAGAGTTTAGTTTACACGGAGGTTCCAACACTGCTCCGCAGGCTGCGGAGCAGCGCCAACACCATCCTGCAGGTCATACCTGATAGATATGACCTGCCCATAATAAAATGTTTCATTCGGGTCCTGATCAAATAGACTCAAGTGTGTCTATTTGATCCGGATGTATGTATGTCTTATTGTGTAAATCTGTCACTGTTCAAAAATTAACCTAGCCTAGGATAGTTTGTAAGCTTCACTAACACAATTGGACTACATGTTGTCTGAATAAATAGCTATATTATTATTATTATTAATATTATTTACTGTTAACGCCAATCCTTTGCCCTCTTTAAAACGAATTGATTTTCAAAAGGGATCCAGAGCTGTTTGCAAAAGCAATGTAGCAAATGGTAGAGACATGAGTATTACATAAAAAATGACAATTATGATCTAAGAGCATCACAGATGAATGGAGCTAAAATAAAAAAATACGCTGACTTCTTTACATTATTAATATTTTTAAAAACAAACTAGTGTTTATGTAGGTACATGATACAGATGGTCTCTAAGATTTATTAAACTTATTGGTGTTCTTCAACTAAAATATATCCGTGTCATAAAAAAAAACAGTTTAGCTACAGTTTTGTTGTTTTACCTGTATTTAATAAGTCCCCAATTTTCCATCGCACCAGCATTGAAATCGGGCAGTGCAACATGATCCAGTCTCAAATTTTCATCTGTGGAGTAATAATCGATTCCAAAGTAGTTCCCCAAAGCCTCCACGACTTTCATTCCAAACTCTAACGTATAATCAGTCTGGTTTAGTGCCTCTGGTCGAGTGTAAACACCGAATTCTTTAGTTCCATTGACATATTCGATACCATCAAACTCGGACACGAGGAACGCTACCAAATACGTTGACATTATTGGTGTTGGATGGAATATATCTCTGACATAGCCATTAAATCTATAAAAAAATATAAAAATGTATATATTTTTGAATATTAACGTGTGCAGCAAAAATGATTCTCTTTCATGCGCATTACACGAAACGAGCCCTTAAAACACACATTTCTTTCAGAGCTCTTGATTAGCATTAAGCTTTTGCTAGTAGACCGTTTATAAAAGCACACCTTCCTAAGTAAATAACGATGGAATAAATTAATCATATTTTAAATCGTTATATTTATAAGTCTTTTATTGGTTACCCAATTCCAATAAAAATAGTTAGATACTTTTTAAAAATACTTACAGCTCCACCGATCTTTGTAACTGAGTATTTGCCAGAGAAGGCTTATAGTTTTGCGGCCGATCAATGATTAGTGAGAAAATAGCCTTTAGCTCTGGCTCGTCGAAGCAAGGGAACACCTTCCTCGCGTGCGTAGGCTCCATTTGAGTGGCGCCCAGCCATCTGAAATTAGGTGACCTGTCAGTTAACTCCATAATGATTCACTTACATTGTAGATGGATTGGATATATCAGTAAAAAAAATTTGCAGAACATTATCACACACTATTCAGCCTTTAATTAAACAGAACCTGCACACAAAGGTACCAGCCATTTTAGAGAACTGAAATTAGCTAACCTCTCAGTAAACTCCATATTGATTCACTCACATTGTAGATAAATTGGATTAACCAGTTACATAATTAAATATTCCAGAACATTCCATACAATGACAACTTTGGTGGTGCGTTTTGAGAAGTGACAAGTTGTAGATATCGAAGCTTATTATGCAAAGCTTGTACAGTCAGCAAAAAATATGGTCTACCACCCTATGGAGATTCATTTGAACGTCATACGATTTCACAGAAACTTTTACTTTACTAGGAACCAAATAACTGAGTAGGTTACACATGTTTTATTTTTTGTAAATACAGTGCTTATTTACACATAGAGACACCCAAAACAAATTATTTTCGCATTTCATGCAAACTCTCGCAGCGGGATTCGAACCCGCCACTTCCCGCTCGCTCACCGCGCCAACAAGGTCCTGTAATTTGAACTAAAGTTTTATCTGTATATTATCAGTCATACTGTCATTGACTTAACACATCGTTGAATATACACTTCATGATGATAGTTCTACTCCTAGAAGATTCTTGTTAATGTAGACTCAACGGAATCACAAGTACCTACCTTATAATGCAATCTTCCAATGTTATGCCACTTGTATTGTGTAGTTGATAACGCTAGTATCGACTTGACAAATAGATTAGGTAGATAGATAACCTTTTATTATTTTATCTCTACGCTAAGATAGTTTTATGAAATCAAGGCACTATTATTTCTATTGAACTAATGGAAATTACAAGATATTGTTAGTTCTGTAGAACAAATAGGTCAGTTTTCGTTTTAACAGTACTATGACGTCACTGTCATATAGAACAAATGAGAGTAGCTATGCCGCAGTTTGTGACAATAGATTTAGGACATAAATGCGGTTGAAAAGAGGCCAGTTCAATTCTCGCTGCAGAATAAATGTTTTATCTGCAAATATTTGTTCCGCGGTCTAAACTCTAGATGTTTTTATGCAAAGAAGATTCAGAGAAGACAGTTATTCATCATTGTATTTAAAAAAAAAACGTGGAACAAATATTTGCAGATCACTGAACCATTTTTGTCTCGTAACAGCAATCGAACTCGCAACCTCTTTCTTATCGACCGAGCACTTGCCTACCGCGTCACCGAGTCGTCAATACACATCATGACAGCCTTCTAATGTTCCCACTGCTGGGACACTGGCCTACTCTCAGGCGAGAGTGATTGGGTCTTAATCCACCACGCGGACCCAATGCGGATTGGCGGATGGCACATGTCTTTCGAATTTTTAGTTCTTGGACATGCCGGTTTCCTCACGATGTTTTCCTTCACCGTATGAGAGCACTGGCATTGCGCACATAAATTTTTCGAACAGAAAAATCCATTGGTGCACGACCGGGTTTCAACCCACGACCTTAGGATCGGAAGGCGGGGTCACTACCACTAGACCACCGGTGCTCTCCACAATTAACAATAAAACTATTTGCTTATACTCACTTTTTAACTCCACTCTCAATATAATAATTTCTGTAAAACCCACTAAGATCTTCCCTTATCGGCCCACGATAACTTATCTTCAGACTATACTCGACTCCTATCTGTAGATCAGCTTGCAGGTTTACAAACGCAAATGTATAATTTGTATCAAATTCCAGAGCATTATTAACTTCTAGCTGTACAGTATTCACTCCATTCGAAACTGTGATATTATCACTGTTGAATATAAGATCCTGTGAATGCAGTTTTATTTGTCTGGTTGCATTCTGTGTAGTGAACGTAATGTCTACTTCTCCATCAAAGGTGAACGCGTTGGTGTCATTGTTGTCGAAGTAAGGAGTGATTGCAATGGAGTAGGCTCTTGGTCTAATTGGTGTGTTGAGCCTGTAGTTTGTATCGCTGGTAACTCTGCTTATTTGGCATAGCAGAGCCAGTGTTAGGAGATAGCGATACATGACTGAAATTTAAATAGCAAGGAAAAATTTAAAATAATACTTATCCGAACCTAGATATAAAAAAAAATTAAAAGCGTGTTATTCAATTAATAAACGTACAAAACTGCTCTTATCTTACACTCTTGTCTGCTTGTTTGTACTTCTGTTTTTTAACCGCAACAACAACGGTTGTATTTTTGTCTCAATAACCCGAAGATAACGTTTCTATTTAGTAGGCTGTAGACTGTAGACATTTACTCACCTTTTTATTATAAGTACCTTTTTTTTATGTTAGCAAGTGACAAGAAAATCAAGGCGCCCACCTGATGTTAAGCACCACGCCTGACTATTACAGATGCAGTGCCACCCAAAGTTTAAAGTTTTGAAGTGTTTGCGTGGCACTGCACTACGCGTAACACCCCGAGACATAGTTGTTAAGTCTCTTTCGCCTAGTAATTTCCCTTGCTACAGTGCCCTTCAAACCTAAACACAGTAATGCTTGCACACTACTGCTTGGAGCCTGGAGGTAGAATATCTGACACTGCGGCGGTACCCACCAAGACGAACTCTTGTACCTGGTACAGTCAGCAAAAAAGGTGGTCTACCACCCTAAGGTTGAGATTCATTTGAATGTCATAGGATTTCACAGCGAATTTTTTCAATAGTGATACCACTTTCTTTGCTAACTGTACCTAAGTCGCCAATGTATCAACTGTTTGTTGTCCCAATTAAAATAAAATGTAAATTAAATGTTTAAAAATTTAAATTGTAAAGTGAATACTTGTTTCGTCCTCCCCCCTTATTAGAGTATAAAAATGTGTATACTAACTTACCTAAACATTACGTTACGTACACATAATAATATATGATAAAGAAAACTATGCTAATGATCTCACTAGTTATAACACAATTATTAATTCTAAAAATCAGGATTTAAAAATTAAGTTATTTCTGGAATCATTCAATGATAATAATAATATTGATTCAAGCGCCTCTTTGTGACATTACATTACGATAATAATTAATATAATAAACATGAATCAAAACTATTTACTAACCTTATGTCTTCACTTTGTCAAATCAATGTTTGGACTGTAAATTGTCTCAAAAGTATTTTAACAGGCTACCTAGGTACTGATAAGAATGATCTCAAGTAGATCTTAGCTACGCTATCTTATTGTGATTACTTAAGATAAATAATGTATGAAATTCACGTAATATTACATCTTGAATTGCAGTAGTCATCATCATGACAGCCTTCTAATGTTCCCACCGCTGGGACACTGGCCTACTCTCAAGCCAGAGTGATTGGGTTATAATCCACCGACCGAATGTGGATTGGTGGGTGGTATATGTTCTACTTCTATTTCTGCCGCCAAGCAGTAATGTTCGCATTGCTATGTTTCGAAGAGTATGGTATCCGATGAAATTACATGAAATGAGAAATTCGAATTCAGGGTGGCAACGCGCAATTGATATTTCTTGTTTTAAGATAAGATAAGATAAATCTTTATTCGGAACTTAAACTAGTGTCCAGTAAAGTGCAAAAACGATGCTACCTACAGAAGTAAAAACTGTATCGCAGGTAACATCCATTGGCTAGGTAACCATAGTAGAACGCTATTGTTGCTTCAGTTATAGTTCGCACAGCGGATCTAGGCTTCCGTGAAGTTAGCCGTTTGTGATGCGTAAAGACAATTTAGTTTGAAAAAGCTCCATTGCGCATCGAAACGGCTAATTTCACTACGGCCGAGATCCGTTGTGAGACCTATACATCAAAATAAAATGCTCATACCATCCTTTTAAAAAAAATTATCTATAGATTTATTTATTATTAACCAATTGAAACAGTTAAAACTTTTATTTGATTCTTCAATAATTATCGTCGAAAGTATTTTAAAATTACATAAACGTGTTTAAGTACATGATAATATAAATTAATCAAATGCTCATTTTATAGAATTATTATATTTTATTTAGTAAAAACAAAAGTAAAGAAAATATTTTTGTAAAACTCTACTTCATTAACAAAGACAAAAGAGTAGTTAACATCAACAGAGTTGCGGGTAGGACGGTTGAGGCGGATCCTCTGGCAGCTCTCAGGATCATCTGCGCTCGCTGCGAGCCCCAGGCCTGGTTGGCGCGGGCCGAGGCGACGCTGGCAATGCCGAGGGAGTATTCAGGGAACGTAGCAGAGTTTTCGTTCAGCCATTCTTCCATCTGGAAAAGTCATTCAATTATAAATTACTAGCAGTTCGTCCCAGCCGCACGGGTACAATGAAACCGCACCCGTGCAAAGCCAGGGCGGGTCACTAGTAATAAATATGACCTATGTTACTCAGGATAATGTAATTTTCTAAGGTGAAAGAATTTTTTAAATCGGATTAGTAGTTTTTGAGTTTATTCGTAACAAACAAAAAAACAAACATACAAATAAAACAATTTTCTCTCTGTATAATATTATAGAGCACCGGTGGTCTAGTGGTAGTGACCCCGCCTTCCAATCCTAAGGTCACCAATGGATTTTTCTGTTCGAAAAATGTATGTGCGCAATGCCAGTGCTCTCATACGGTGAAGGAAAACATCGTGAGGAAACCGGCATGTCCAAGAACTAAAAATTCGAAAGACATGTGCCATCCACCAATCCGCATTGGGTCCGCGTGGTGGATTAAGACCTAATCACTCTCGCCTGAGAGTAGGCCAGTATCCCAACAGTGGGAACATTAGAAGGCTGTCATGATGGTGATGATAATATTATATAGAATATAGATATAGTTATAGACTAGTAGCTCCCGTGACCAGAGACATTCTTCCTCTGAGCCCGTGATTTTGTTCTAATGGAGCAAAAAAAAAACCCTACTCTGTTCCAGGACCAAAACCCTACTTTGCCTTTCTTGTCTCTGTACAAAATTTCTAGACTTGTCCCAACTTTCGCATTTCTGATAATAGTGTGATATTGTGATATTGGCTTGAAAAGTGAACAGTGCAGGTAGGTCAGGCAACACACGCAATTGTTCTGAATTATTTGGTTTGTCCACATTGCTAAAACTTACATCATTAAGACCTTCCTCATCCAAGTAAGCAGCTACGTTTGAAATGATGCTGTTGAACGATGCTTGCAGAATAACCCTGAAAAACAAATAAATAAATTAAAGGTATTTTAAAGAGGTCCTGTTTAGTTCCACAACACTGGTTCTTAATACACCGCTCCGTTTATATCAGTTTAACAACACACTAGCGGCTCGTCCCGGCTTCGCACGGGTGCAATGAAAACTTAAGCAACCGTGCGAAGCCGGGGCGGTCGAGTTTACTCGTAACAAACAAAAATACAAATCTTCTCTCTTTATAATATTAGTATAGTATAGAAGTATAGATTACCTTTATAATTCACTTGTTGAGTTGAGTTGATTTGAGTGAAAAAATAAATGCACTTTTTATAGCAGTGTGTCTGTTGTAGGCAAAATAAGGTCTATTAATGCTTGTATAGTTTCAAAAACGTTCACCTCAAATGGATTTTTCTATTCGAATAAATTATGTGCGCAATGTAAGTGCTCTAATACGGGGAAGGAAAGCATCGTTAAGAAATCGGCATGTCCGAAATTTATAAAAATCTAAAATCATGGTGCTGCATCCACCAATCCGCATTGAGTCGCGTGGAGAATTAAGACCCACTTTCGCTCGTAGGCCAGTGTCCCAACAGTAGGAACAATAGAATGCTGTCAGGACTTACGCTCTTCTGATATCATCGGACTTCTCCTTCAAGTAATTAAGAACCACCCGGGCGTTGGAGCGATCTCCCAGCAACAGGAAGGTGAACGCGTTTACTCGGTCCTGAGCTTTGATGATGTCATCATTCAGAATTGCATCCAAGAACCTGAAATACAAAGATTTATTACTGATCGTTGCACAACCAAAACAGTAAGTCTTAGTTATTTCAATCGTCATCGAACAATTTGACGTTAACGTTAGATAGTGCAACACACCCTTAGTAACCTTTAATATTTTTAAAAGTAATCATTAAAGCTGAATTAAAAAAAAGTAGAATGAAGAAAAAGTTTGCATGAAAAAATCCGACTAGGACAAATTCGCGAAACTTTAAGCTTTAGATAATTTTGCAAAGATTAAAGAAGATTTTGTAAACAGAAAATATAAAATGGACAGGTACTCACTCCTGTCTAGCTTGATCGTTGGCAGTGCACCCTAGGGCTCTGAGCATTTCGTATTCATCGCCCTGGTTATTGGAAGCTTGTCTACGGTCAAAGGCGAACCTCCATTCATCATAACCACCAGCGTTAATACCCCGACAGAACACGTGTCGTCTTAAGTTCGGGTTCAAGCTGGAAAAAAATAGTGAGTGTTGATATGCGCGCAACTTCTTATAAAAAAATGCTATCTTAGTAGGTAGATTGCTTACAAAAAGGCTTGTTCAATTTCCTTTAGATTTTATTGAGCCGTTTACTTTGCATGATTAGACAATAACTTATCTTTTACCTACATATGCAAATGGCTTTCGTCACGCAAACATGTAAAACAGGTTAAGTAAATAGCAAGTTGGTAGTAGCAATTTTGTTTGGGCTCAGGGCTGGGTCGAAATTTACTACTACTTTTATTAAACTTCTTCCATTCACAAAATCAGCTGGAAAACTGAAAAATTGTGCTAAAGCTGTACTTACGGTGCACCACCGGCCATCAAAACCCTGTACTTCTCAGCAGCGTTGGTGAGACAGCCAATGCGATTGATAGTACAAGCGAAAACAAGCACGTTAAATCTTTTAAGGGTGTTTGTAGATGGCTCGTTAGGATCCATAATCAAAGTATGGAGACTATTGATGAGATCATCCATGAATGTGTTAACGATGGCCTGGCAATTAAAATAATAAATTATTATATTATTAATCTAGGTATCACGTTTGACACATCTTAAGTTTTGATGATAGCTGTTAAACTGCAAACGGCAATATCTCAGGATCTACTCATCCCAGATTAGCCGCACATAACTCAAATGAAAGGTTAAGACCTTCATTTTCAATGACACATGATTTTTGATGATTAGCCTTGGTAAACTACTAGATCGATTTCCCAAAATAATACTTGAAAAATGCTGCTAGTAAAGTTCAAATTAGCTTACGTCAAATTCAGCAAGCACTTCAGGCAAGTGTGAGAACCGATTCCTGAGCCAGGTAAAGCCATTCATAGCAGGGTACCATGAGTAAAAGCTGGTGTCCCGTTTCAAGAACTCCAGAACTCTGAAACCGAGCTCATAAGTTATTCTTTCTGACCGCGCAAGAGCAAAAACGTCATCGACTATCTGAAACAAACAATTAATATTTAGAAAAAAACCGACTCCAAACTAAAAATAATGCTTCGATTGATTGTGACACGATGCGAGGAGATGTACTTAATGTATTTACACATTTTTTAAATTATTGTAAAAACACTGAACCAGTTTCGATAAGTTGGTTATTTTTGTTTTTATAGTGTTAACCATCACACTAAGGGAATACCAAAGATTAAAAAAAAAAAAAAAAAAAAAAAAAAAAAGAATACATTTATGATAAAATATTTTAAGAAGCATCTAGACCTCTGGAACCGGAAAAAAAAAAAAAACTAAAATAACTTAACTTTAATTAGTTATAAAATTTATTTTAAGCTCATTTAAGTGAACTCTGTTCTTTTGAGTATAATTAATAAATTCTTTGAACTGATATAAAGAATCTTTATAATCTTTAATTTCGATAAGATTTATATATTATTTTATTTTAAAGTTTTAGGAAAACTTACAGCTAGGTACGATAAGCATGTACGCTGAGGGCCAATTAAACCATGCATCGAGTTTAGCATTTAAATTAATTATTAAATTTTAAGGACCACCTTTGATGAATGAATTTACAGCTAAATTGGTAGTAGCTTCTACGCTGCAGGCTATGGGTTTGATTCCCGCCCAGGACAAATATTTGTGTGATGAACATTTCAGATGTTTTTTTTAATTTATTTATATATTATTTACAAGAAATTATGTTTTTACAGAAAAATATATAGCATTGTTAGTTGTATCCTATCAGTTATCTTCATTGATATAAAAATGAATTGTGAGTTAGGCTCGCTAAAACCCGACAACGGCTGGATTGGCTGAATATGGTCTTGAAATGTTTGTACGAGTCTGGACTCGTTTGAACCTTCCCTGGGGAAGGTTAAGACGAGAATATAGGGAAAAATTTATAAAAAAATAACGCGAGTGAAACCGCGCCGGGCCTACTAGTCATTATATGTTTTTAAAGATCGTAGGATAACTTTTGTTCATAAGGAGCTGTTTCTCTGTGTTACTCGGTTTAAAACTAGAAGACATTTTGTATAGACAAAATGTCCGCCTATATTTATTTATTTCGTTTTCATAATTAGATCATGCAAGTAAATGTCCGTCCGCGTGGTGAATTAAGACCCAATCACTCTCATTTAAGAGTAGGCTAGTGTCCCAGCAGTGAGAACACTAAAAAGGCTGTCATGATGATGAAGTAAACGTGTGTCGAAATAACAAACCTGAGCTCTATTCATGTAGTGAATCTCTGAGTAGTTCCGGCTGAGGACGTCAGCTAGCCTTTCCCAGCTTTGAGTGTCGTAGTTCACGCGGTAGAAACCTGAAAATAACCGTTCACACGTTCAATTTATTGTTCCTAATTCTTTGTCTAAATAATAACCATTTTTATATAAATATATTATTAAAAAACCGCTTTTATAAAATACTAGCGACCTGCTCCGGCTTCGCACGGGTGCAATGAAAACTGCAAAGCCGGGGCGGGTCGCCAGTAATAAATATAGGCTATGTTACTCAGGGATAAAATTATCATTCTAACAGTGAAATTATTTTTGAAATCGGAATAATAGTTTTTGAGTTTATTCGTAACAAACAAAAATACAAATCTTTCCTCTCTATAGTATTAGAGTAAGTTATTATTAGTATACTAGCTGACACGGCGCGGTTTCACTCGCGTTTTTTTTTTTTTTTACATGTAAAAACTCGTAAAAGAAAGTATAAATATGTGTATAGTTGCGAGGTTCTGGCACTTTATAGAGTAGTACCAGCGGGTCTCGGTTGTCGTGAAGCTAACCGTTTGTGATGTGCAAAGACAATTTAGTTCGAAAAAGCTAAATTGCGCATCGAAACATAACAGCCTAGATGTAAAGTAAAGTAAAGTAAAAAATATCTTTATTCAATCATATCACAAGGATCATTTTGAAACGTCATAGAGCTAGGTGAGTTTACGCTAGTTCCACGCGCCTCAGCCTAGAAGAATCTGGCAACAAACTCGGCTGGGTTCCTAGCTTTTTTTTTGATGATCCACTTCGTCTTATAGCTTCAGTGTGATGCCAATCGAACTAGGTGAGTGAGCCTCATGCCATGAAAATAAATAGTTATATAAAAAAAGGAAAAAAATAGCCAAATTGTTTAGCAACACACGCTACGCTCGATGAGTGATGGATCTTGGCTGTCATGATTCGTAAAGGTAGGCCACTTTTTTAGTAGCCCTTGCTACTCTAGCCATTAGCCAGTTTGGCCACTTGCGACAGGAAAAAACTATCGTAGTGACATTACGTAGTTGAATCGGTGATACGATTGCCTTTTTCGAGTTTTAAATCACGTTTGCAAAGCACTATGAAAATATAATTAACGTTTCGTAATTCAAATCAAATCAAATCAAAATATTTATTTAGTAGAAGGGTCTTACACAACATTATTTTATATAAAATTAACAAAATATTTAATATTGTGTGTTTGTAAGTAAAAAATGCTGTGTGACCTTTGTGCCAGTGGTTGCATTGAGATTCTTGCTCTAAGTAGAGACTTGTAGATAATTACCTTTCTGCTGTACATTAAAGACAACCCAATCACGGCCTCGGCTCTTTGTAACGCTGTCAGTTCTCTCCGTCATCACTTTATCAACAGTCAGGTCTTCCCAGTTGGGGTTGTTGCCGGTGGTGTAGGTCAGGGGTAGGGGCCAGACTTGATTGGATTCTGGGGCTGAGGTGCTTATGTAGAAACGTTCCTTTAGGAAAAAAATAGATTTTTATGCACTGGTAGTCTATTGACAGTAACCTTCTGACCCGTCATGGGTTCGAAACCTATCGTGCACCAATAGATTTGGAAAATTTTCAGGAAATGTATGTGAGGAGCTCTCTAACGGAAGAAAAACAATGTGAAGAAACCGGCATGCCCAAGACCTAAGTTTTTAAGACATTTATGTCATTCATTTATCCGCATTGGGTCTGCGTAGTTGGTTGAAACTCAATAATTCTTGCTTGAGAGCAGGCCAGTATCCCAGCAATGGCACCACTTAAAATCTATCATGATGATGCTGCTGGTGTCTCTTTAGTTCATTTATATCTAGGTTTGTTTAGAACTAAGCATGCATTTTTCCATATAGACACTGGTTTTAAAAGCTGAATGTGGCTGTCCAAAATTATCCATATTTGTTAGTACTCTTACCTGTTGCAGACTAATAAGACCTGTGTTTGTATTCACATTTACATTGAGGACGGGATAGCCAGGCTCTTCAACCCAATACTTCATGAATGCGGCAATATCTGTGTCAAGCTGAACGTTGTCTTCTACTACAGCTCGAGAAAAGGCTCTAAACAAGTCTTCGGGGTGAGAATGCTCGTATTTCCTGAAAATAAAATAAAATTAAGACAAGCATCTCTCTGTGGTCGGTACTTCATGACTGAAGATACAGCGAGTCCGGTTGGCGGCCATTTGCACCACGTCATAAAACTTGGTTTTGCTCTCTGCAAGCTGATCAGTCCACCTAGTTGGGGATCTACTGCGGGACCGCTTTCCCTCTACATTCCCCACAATGACCAGCTTTTCCAGGCTTTCATTGCCGCGTATCGCAATGTGGCCGAAGTATGAGAGTATACGACGGTGACAGATCGTGGATAGTTTTTTATCTTTTACTTTTAGTTGCTTATGGATTGACACATTGGTGCGTTTCGCAGTCCACGAATTAGGCAACATTCGCCTCCAGCACCACATCTTAATTGCATCAATCCTTTTTCTCTCTCTAGCTAAGATGGTCCATATCTCCACGCTATAAATATAGGGAAAACCAATGCTCTGACCAGGCGTAATTTCGTCCTCCACTACACACCTCGGTTTCTCCAGATGTTATTTAAAAGACAAGCATAGTGCCTTTACTATGCACAAATGGAATATGTGTATGTGTCTTGTATAATTTTTAACACTGCTAATTGCAAAGGCCATTACAAAAAGAGTTATGGAGATAACATAAAACATGTTTTGAACTCCCTTACTGATGCATTTATTGCTTTACCTACATTTCATCCAAAAAGAGATGCAGTGCCTTCCTGAACGTAGGTTCTCCGACTAAATGCTTCAGCATTAGCAGGAATGAGGCCCCCTTGGAGTAGCTGATACCGCTGAAATGGCCGGTCACCTGGGCTGGACTGTTCACAGTGTGCTGGAGTGCTCTTGTGCTGGTGGAAGAGTCCGAGGACAGCGCGCTTTGCAAGTACATTATGTTGAAGTTATCTTCTAACTCCATGGTTTTGTCCACCTGGGTAGTATAAAATTATAAATCTTAGTTTCTAAGCAACATGTAACATAATATAAACAGCTCTCCTAGCTTATAGGGACATTATAATGTTACACCGTGTTTAGTTAAAGGTAAAAATAAAATATAAATAACTTTTGAGAGTCTACATAACTTTCTTGAAAAGTGTTGGACTCAAGGACTTTATATTGGTCATAAAAGTAAAGATAAATTTAGTTAAAAAAATACGATCTATATATATTTTACTTTTATTTTTCATTTTAGTAAATTGGTATACTCGTATTTATAGTTTATTTTTGTGTTAGGGTTTACAGCTGCTTAGTTTAAGATTTATTATCCTTCTTCTGTTAAATAATTGAATTCAGCACATAAGCATTATGTTTAGTATTATATTCAGTTTCAGTGTGTATCGCATTAGCCGCATTTAAAATTAGAGAGTGCATCTTACATAATTTTAAAGCAACCACAGAAAACCAGCGCTATGGCATGAGTTGTTGCCCATAGCACATGCTGAGTGGTGGCTATTTTTGTTACTCTATATTTTTAGTCATAGCTGGTGTAACGTTTTTAGTTGGTAACAAAATAAACGTTTTTATCATTATTATTATTTTGAAACTGTTAGCTCACAAGTTCAGTACATAGCGCACGTCAATCTAAATAATACTTAATACTCAATACTCAATATTTTTATTGTCATCACATTGGTAGGTACATGGGGTGAAAATACAAATCGTGGATCACAATGTGCACCCATTAGGGCATAACAATAGGTGAAGGCAGACTGAGGTTTATTATTAGGTAGGTCATAGAAAGATAATAACAGTATTGAATGTTGTTTTATGCGTTCCTACTGAAAATTACTCTAAAGATGATGATAATCATATTGAAAACTAAACTTACACCATCCATAGCGAAGTACTCGAAGTAACTGGCGAAACCCTCGTTGATCCACACGTTATCCCACCATCTGCAGGTGACATAGTTGCCGAACCATTTGTGGGCGAGCTCGTGAGCGGTGATAGTTGAAATGGCTATCCTGTCTGCTATGTTGTTCTCTCGCGCGTCGTAAAGAAGACGCGATTCTCTGCAATAATTACATACTATAGCTAAGCTATTAATAAGCTTCTAAGCTATTACTAATGTCTTAAAATGTTTGCATAGGTGGCGTAACAAGTCCCAAGTCAAAACCCTGGCATGAAATTAGTCGTGGCTCTTCTAATTCCATTGATAACGATAGGTATAGAGGCTTTGAAATATTTTCTTAGCATGAGCCACCTTGTTTGATTGGCGTCACTAAAGCTGGAGCTTTATCATAATATATGATCCCCCGATCAACGAAAAAAAGCTGAAAACGGCTGTATTTCGTGGTAGCTTTAGATTTGCTGCTACGAAATTTTGGAACAACCTGCCACCTTTTTTTTCTTTAAAAAACCATCTGGATAAAAATTCTTTAAAAAAACATTGTAAGAATCGCAAAAAAATCTCGTGGATAAGCTAGGTTCTAGGCCTAATATGTTTGTTATTTAGTTATAAAGTTAATTTGTGTGTTTTCATTATTTTATTTTTTATTATTTTCACTAATAGTCTATGTGTATTAATTTTTTTATTTCTAAAGAATAGTTTATTTTTAATGTTAGTAAACCAAGTAAGGTATTTTTATAGTTTTTTTTTTCATTAGGGGTTGCAACTACTTAGTTCAAGATTTTTTATCTTCTTCACTGTCTTTAATTTAAATTATAGTATTCAGCACAAAGGATATTATTATTAGATTTATCTAGGCTGGAGCGCGTGGAACTGGCGTAAATTCCTACTTAAATGTTTCAATTAACCCTTGTGATTCTATTGAAGTAAAACATTGTTGTTATTATTATTATTATTATTATTATTTTCATTATATTATACTCAAAATTTGGATTTCTGACATTTTGTTATTAATTTTAACCAAGTAATAATTTATTAATTAAATTAAATTAATTATTATTAATTAATTAAATTAAATTCATTAGTATTGGTTTTTTAATGATTTTTTTAGTAAGTGATCACATTTTTAACATTGTACCTACTACTCAGACCTTTATTGCTTTACCTCAACTGTGAAGCAAAAACATGTTGTACTTCATATTATTATATTAAGACCTATAATGTATCCTACCGTGTTTTAACAAATAAACTTATTTCATTTCATTTCATTTCATATTTTGAAATACTTTTAAATAAATTTAACAAACAAAACAATGACAATTTTATTTTTTTCATGGCCTAGATAATCGTAAAATCTAAGCTGTTTTGACTTACCTGTATGTCACTAATCCCCAGTTTTCTGTAGCACCAGAGGCCCAGTAAGGTGAAGCGATCTGGTCATTCTTCATGTTTTCAGCCATAGTGTAGTACTCAATGCCTAAATAGTCTTCCAGCCATTCTATTAGCGGGGGTCCCAATCCCAAGGCGTATTCTCCCTGACCTGTTTTGAATTTTTAGCTATCTACATTTTTTTTGTTAATATAATTAAAGTGGTAACCAAGCGCACGGTCTACAAGATAGTAAGCGGTTACCGCAGCCTATGGACGCTTATAATACCAGAAGTATCACTCACGGGTTGCACTGAGACGTAGTTCGAAAGTCTCATGTGCCTGTAATTTCACCAGAAACCATACCCTTCGAACCGGAACACAGCAATGCGAGCGTTACTTCTTGACGGCAGAAATAGGTATGGTGGTAGTCCTTCCCCGGACGAGCTCTATCACAAAGAACTATACTACGTGACTCCACTATTGAAGATTCATTATACCACCCACTGCTGGGATATTGGCCTACTCTCGAACGAGTGATTTAGTCACGATCCACCACGCAAAGCCAATGGGAATGGTGAATGGCACTGTCTTTCAAATTTTTGGTTCTTGGGCATGCCGGTTTTTTTATAGTTTCCTGAGTCATATACACAGTAACAGAAATTATTAATATCGTGGTATTATTATATGTGGGCCTTATTAAAATAAATCACTGTTAGATAATGGGTCTTTCCAAATATCATGGACCATGGTCTTTGTTCATTGAGACAAGAATGACAAGAAAAGACAATAGTTGGCAAGTTGCTAAAATAAATAAATAAATAAATAATGCTGGACAATCCACACAGCATCATCTAGCCCCAAGGTAAGCTGCTGTTAAACAGAGCTGTATTATGGGCACTATATGACTGATATATACTTTATACAATACAATACATAGATAGATATTTTTTTATTATATTATAGAAAATACCCAGAACACCCGGAACAAATTTAAAAAACATTTGACTCTGCGTCGCAGGTGGACCTGACATGTTAACATGGCGAAAATGACAGTTTATTTTATGAATAAAGGCATAAGTACTTACCTCGAGCTTCAGGCCTAGCCAGGATGCGGTAAGGCCGCGCAGTGTCTTCGTTATCAGCAATAACATCAAATTCTTCGCTGATGTGGAATGTTACCAGGTACGCAGACATTCTTGGAGTTGTGTGGAAGACCTCTCTCATACGATTTCCAGTTCTGAAAATTTGTTAAATAATGTAATATTTCGTTACATAAACCGACTTAAATTTTATAAACTATCATGATGTGTTGTTAATTTTTAGATATTTACCATGATTTGTTTGTTATTGGTTACCGATTTTGCGGCATAGTTATCTCAATAAAATTCAGAAATCATGGTAACATTTACCTTGTATTTTACTAATAATTAAATTCATTATTTCAGTAAAAATATACCATAAAATTATAGTACGAGTATAACTTACTGATTACTTGTTTTGATGGGCATGTTGGAGAAGGTTTCATTGAAATGTAGTGGCCTGTTAACGATGATATCAAACGTTGACTTGAAACCTGGTTCGTCGAACGACGGGAATGCTTGACGAGAGTGAACGGGCTGCAAGTGAGTGGCGGCGTACCAGCTATGAAGAAATAATTTTCAGTTAAACATTTTAATGTAAGTAGACAATTACATGACATGAAATACATGAAATGATATTACCTACAAAAGACACAAAATACATATGAAACAGTTGAGCAATCTAAAGACTGTTAGGCTGCGATTCCACCAGAGATGTGCGAAGATAATTATGTAGCGACAGCAAGGGATGTGTTTGTTAGGAACCAATAGAATCACTTCATTTACCTAACCTCGCTCTTACAGCTTTAATGATGTGATTCTATTGGTCCTTACAAACACTTTCCACGCTACACATCCTCGCACATCTCTGGTGGAAACGCACCCTTACAAACGAACTATAGATAGCTCAACTGATCCAAATCACTACCAGACGGAAGCGTTCCCAGTTAGTTTAAGGTATTAAAGTAAGCGTTAAAATATTGTATTGTTCCCATAAAACACGAGTGTAATTCTCAACCATCTTTTTTCCAAGGATTCAATTTAAGACCCAATCCAAGAAATCTAATTTAAGCCTTAATCCGAAAAATAAGAGCACTGGTAATCTAGGTAGTGACCATGCCCTCCAATTCAAAGGTCGTGAGTTCGAAACCGGTCGTGCACTAATGTACTACTCGAAAAATGTATGTGCAATACCAGTGCCGATGGATGATTTCCTTCACCGTTTTCTCAAACGGCAAAACATCGTGAGCAAACCGGCATGTCCAAGAACTAAAAATTTGAAAGACGCGCCCATCCATCAATCCATTGGGTCCGCATGGTAGATTATGACCCAATCACTCTCGTTAGAGAGAAGGCTAGTGTCTCAACATTGGAAGGCTGTCATGATCATGATCATCTTTTTTTGAATGATTGTCGTCGCTTTTATAAAAAAACCAAAATAAAAATATGCAGATATATATATATATATTGTAATATGAAACAGTCGAGCCATTTAAAGGCAAACGATCTATTAGATAGTTAAACTATTAAACTATTAGTATGTTAGTGAATAAGGATCTACTACTTCAGTATATTATAAATGTGTATTCATTGAGCGCTGTTTGTTGTGTTTGTGTCCAGAATAAATGTATTTTCTTTCTTTCTAAACTATTTTCAAAATCACTAGGTATTAAATTTTTTAACTAAAACTTACTGGCGAGTGCCTGCTCGGTCCCTGTAGTTTCCTCTAAATACTCCTCTTTGCAGTGGAGTTTCGTTGATGTTACCTATGTATTGAATTCTCAGTAGATACTCTCTTCCATTTTCCAGGGTCACTCCATCAACCAGGTTGATCTTCAGAAAGTGGTACTGCCGGATCCTCTCAAAAGGATTGGTGGCGTTAATGCGGACTGGAACTCCTGAAGTATCAGAGAGAGTGATTGACTCAATCTCTCGTACGTTCTCTTGTATGATAATAGAAGTGACATTTTCTGTAACGGCCTGAAAAATAATTTATTGAAATGATGAAATAGAAATGATGGTTTATAGTATAATAATATCTAGGTATGCATGTACTGTTGCAAAGCACTGGTGGTCTAGTGGTAGTGACCCCACTAAAAATTCGAAAGACATAGGCCATCCACCAATCCGCATTGGGTCCGCGTGGTGGATGAAGACCCAATCACTCTTGCTTGAGAGTAGGCCAGTGTCCCAACAGTGGGAACATTAGAAGGCATGATGATGATGCATGTACTACCGGAATCGAATAGGTTTTTACATAGAGTTCAAATTGACGTAATTCGCGCGTTAATTTACTTTTTATTTTTTGCGTTAAATTTGATGGTTTTTATTGTTAAATATATTACTTACTTCAGAGGGAGTCCATTGAAATTGTTCAGCGCTTTGAAAAAGACATAAAGGAAGGTGTCAATGGTGAAGATATGAAATGGTGTGGCATTTCGTATCTTTTAGTTTAAATTTGTGCGAGTACATGGCATACATTTTCAATTTGCTTGCTTATAATTTGACAGATTACTTTTATCGAGTTTCATTGATATCGCATAGTTGACTGTTAAGTAGACCACTTTGCTGACTGTACCACAGAACAAATAATTGCCTGTACTATATTATTTACCTACCTAAGCCTAAGTTTTTTATCTTATACTGTTGAAACTAAGCCACGAAAGCCTCAAAATCAAATGCCGTTCATCGGCGTTTTAAGTGCACAGAATGTAAGATTTTCTAAACAGCTATAGATAAGTAAATAGATTATAATAAGTACAAATTAAACTAGTTGTAATCAACTTATCATATCCGTGTTTACGGTGGTTATTTGAAGTAGGAAGGTATGATTTTCACCTTATTCCAAGCTTCTAACTTTACACGCCCTTATTTTATATACTCTAATCAAAATATGCTTCTTACTTTAAATCATCTCTAGATCTAGGAGCGCTCGTGACGTAGCTGGCTAAGTTGTTCTTAACAGATCAACGAAGTTAAGCACTGTTCCGCGGGGTCATCATTTGGATGGGTGACCGCCAGTGACAATTTCAACTGAGCGCTCCCGTGCTTCGGAGGGCACGTCAAGCAGTCGGTCCCAGCTTTTCAAAGTTGTTAGGCCATGACAGAGGCCTTCGGGCGGCCTAGAAACTCTGTCACCAGAGTTGGTCACTGACTCATACGAACGAACGAACGAACGAACTTTAAATCTTTTTGTAAGCAAAATTGCAATAGTTGCATACAAACTTCCATCTCCTAGTCTAGGGGGTTGAAGGTAAAAGGTCCAAGTTTTAAAACTATTTTGTTGTTTACTAGCTGAAGCGCACGTGACGTAGTTGTCTAAGTTTTTTTTTCACTTGTTTATGGCTAATGTAGTTCCTTATTTTTACACTAAGTGTACCTACCTATTTATTAATAGTTTTGTTTTTCTTTATTTTTATTATTTTGTTTTGTCTCTCTTTTAGCTGTCCGTTGCAGCAATTATTTCATAAATGGAAAATTCTGAGTATTTTCTTAAATATTTCCAGGTGTCTAAGTGCCCTCAAAACACGGAAAAAATATTAAATTTAACACACATTATATAATTTCCTTTTTCTGTGCCAAATACCCAAGGTTTAAAGCTGTGGCACCGCACTGCGCTCGTCACCAGACGTAGTTATTAAGTCTCCTTCGCCCAGTAATTTCACTTGCAACAGAGTAATGCTTGCACACTACTACTTGGAGGCCGAATATCTGACACTGCGGTGGTACCTATCAAAACGAGTTCCTGCTGATGAGTCCTAATACCAGGTGAATGTTCTATACAATATAGAATGTACTCTTCAACGTAATTCCAATCGGTATAGGAATTATGACCTTTCTTTCATACTCTTGAGTGTAAACGTGGTTAATGAGTGAATTAAACTCCGATTGGAATTGAAATTTGTCTGATCCGACGGACCAAAATTACAAACACAACAGTTGACTTAGAAACAGGAGTACCTAAATTAAAACTAGATTGAAATTGTGAATAGATCGGAATTGTCTACAATATGCAAAAAAAGAGTTTTGAAATTTTTAAAGGGTCGACAACGCGCGTGTGATTCCTATGGTATTACAAGCATTCATAGGCTACGGTAACCACTTAACATCAGGTGGGCCGTATGCTTGGTTGCCACCTTGGTGGTATAAAAAATAAAATAAAAAGGCTTTGGATTCAAGAGTAAGGCCCTAGGTCTTAGAAAACGATAAAAAAATATACATACCTTCAACCTGATGGTGACGATACCATCAAAAGTAAAGTTAGCTTTACCAGGCGGTGCATCTTCAAAGTACGGAGTAACCTCTACCTCGTAGTGAATGGGATCTAGATCTTCAGGCAGGCGATATATAGTTGAATCTACTTGATTTGCTGTATTTCTGATGATGGGCTCATCGATATCGAATGGTAACTCAGCGGCTACTAAAGCTAAGAGCCCTGCTAGAACGGATACCACTATAAACTTCGACATGGCCCTAAAATAAAAATAATTACCAATGATCACTTTAACTCACTTAACGAAGCTGTAAATTCAAGATATGAATTTGCATAAAAGTTTGTCATAAAATATAAAGTTACTTTGAACTTATTCGTTTTTTTTTGAGCATGAAAAATATAATTTACGGCAAAAGAAAGAGCTTCAATAACTTATTTAAAAAATACACTCATGAAAATCAGGATACACACCTGTCCTTATTAGTTACGCCATGTAATGTAAGAAAAAAATATACCAATTTATCGACTTATATTAGTTCATTGTACAACTTTATCAGGAATATATCCGATAACGTCATTTTATCTACATAACTTTATGCTATCAAATTAAGCTAAGCATGGCACCTTGATTAGCCTAATTTGAATTTACTATCAAATTTAGCTAATCCAGGAACCTTGATTAGCCTAATTGAATAGTAAGTATTACCAACATATTATATATCCTTACTAATATTAATTGCTCTTTGCATAAAGCCCAGGCCACACCGCCAGCTAGAGAGCAAGCGAGCGAAGCGACTCGTTGGAAAGTGAAAGTATACTGACGTAGCTTGTCTCTGCAGTTTGCGGTGTGAAAAGTATAAAAGATTTAACTATTTCTTGTGTATTTTTTTAAATTCATAATGTAAATTAAATAATATTTCGTAGTAAAATGATAGCAATTTCTTGAAACAAATATTGAAATCTTATCCTAGGCATTTTACCAAAAGCACTTTTTTGAGTAGTTAAATCAATGAATGATTTTCTTATGAACCTAAACATTGAATGAAGTTGAATTTAAAACACAGTATAACTTTAAATATTTTTATTAACTCTTAAATCTAAGCTAGCATGACAGAGATAAGCATAGCAATCATCAGCGTGATAGAAGCAAGGGCAGCAGTGGCGCCACCTCTGGCCGCCGCTAGTATTGCGTCCGCGTTGGCCGTGCCCCAGGCCATGTTGTTCCGCGCGGATCTAATGGCGTTTACTGCTGAGTTGTACTGCGGTAGGCTAGTTTGAGTGCTGAGCCAGTCTTCGTACTGAAATAACAACCAATAATGATAAGTAAGTACTTAGACTACCTGCGTAAGGTTCTTTTTATGTCAGCAAGTTACAAGACGGTCAAGTCGCCCGCCTGATGCTGACCTTAAAAGATGCATTTTTTTTTAAATATAATTTGGCTCTCCCTGTTACTGTGGCATCTCTTCAGTTATACGGTTATCTCTAATTGTAATCCGGCTTCCCGCGATTCAGGCTCAGCCTTGTGCGGGAACCAATGGTAACCTATTTCCATGTTATTGCGTCAGTTAATAAATATTTTGTATTTAAAAAAAACAAAAAAACGAACGAACAAAGTTTAAAAGATGCCATCCTGAAACTTTAAAATAAAGTGACTCTTTTTTTGTAGGGCTCTTCAGCAAGCGGCCCCACCGAGGTGGAGTTAGCCGTTTGTATTGTGAACTGTGATGCGCAAAGACAATTTAGTTAGTAAAAGCTCCATTGCTCATCGAAATGGCTAACTTCACGTCTATTGAGATCCACCGCTTGAACTTAACACAAGTGTTACAGTGTTTAGGTTTAGCCTACGTTTCCCAAAGATGTGCGAGGATGTGTAGCGAGGGATGTGTTTTTTAGGATCGAATAGAATCACTTCATTATAGCTGGGCAGAGCAAGGCTTTAAGTGATTCTATTGGTTCCTAACAAACACGTCCCTCGCTACACATCCTCGCACATCTTTGATGGAAACGTAGCCTAAACAAACACAGCAGGCATTGTGTAGCAAGTGAAATAACTGACCGAAAGAGACTTCATATTTACGTCTCAGTGCTACGTAGAACCACAGATATTAGAACTTTATAAGTGAAAGCTTTGGGTGTCACTGCAACTGTTATGGTTAGGTAAATAAAGGCTGTTGATAACTGCAAGCGTGCTATGATATCCTCATTAACTTACTTCCACTAATCCCGCTTCATCGAGATATGCAGCAAGATTTGACAGGGCTGTGTGAACAGGGTTGGGGGGAGCGTCTTCAACGTACCTGAAAATTATCAAAATAGCATGACTCACAACAGTCAAATACATAGTATTGATCCCACACTAATAATTTCCTGATTCATCATATTGACATCATGTCAGCCTTAAGTTCCTGTCTAATAAACTGCTGTGACACTGGCCTACACTCAACTGAAAGTGGGTCTTAATCCACCACGCCGTACCCAATGTGGATCGGTGGATGCTGCCCTGTGTCATGGGTACCATAAATTACGAGTACCTTACTATGCCCAGACCTCAAAAAAATAATTGCAGATCACGCAAACACTGTCCCGCATCGGGAATCGATCCCACAACCTTTTGCTTCCTAACAAACCATTTGCTCACCGTGCCACTGAGGTGAAGTAATTACTCTAGATAGTTGTAATCACATATTAAGGTGACCAAGTTATAAAAACAATTATTTTGACTGTTTCAACCCGTGCCCTTTGTGTTACAATTGGCATTTACAATTTGTACCTTGTCGTACTTTATTACAATCTGACTAATTTTTAAAAGTTTTATCCCAATCAAACTATACAGCATCTAAAAAGCTCACTCATTGATTTAATTTATCTGCACTTTGAAAGTTTTGCACTCATTGTATTCACACAAACCATTTTTCTTTTGAACTTACGCAACTCTAATATCGTCGATTTTGTCCTTCACAAACTGCAAAACCGTAATAGCGTTCTCCTGGTTGCCGAGCAGAGCGTAGTTGAACGACGTCACCTTATCATGAGATCTCACTTCTGCGTTCAATGTTACTTCCAAATAGCTAAAAATATAAAGCATAAATGTCATCAGCTGTCATCAAGAAAAGATTTTATTTTATCTTCATCATCATCATCATGACAGCTTTTTAACGTTTCCACTGCTGGGACACTAGCCTACTCTCGATCGAGAGTGATTGAGTCTCATTCCACGACGCAAAATAACTTTAGTAAAAATATTTTGGGAAAAAATATTTTCTGCTATGAGATGTGTATATTTTGAACGAGTATAGTAATAATGTCCATGAAAAGCTCACTCACTTAGTCAAAAGAATGGGATCCTTAGTGGCTCCCAAGCCTCTAAGCATCTCAAGCTGATCGTTAGCAAAATTGGATTCCCTGAATCGTCTGAGCAGGAACACGAAGTCAGAGCTGTCTCCTTCTCTCAAACCAGTGACGTAGACGCTGCGTCGAAGTCTGGGGTTGATCCTAAAATATCAGATTATTATCAGAAGCCGACACCTAGTGGTAGGACTCTTAAGCAAGAGTCCGTATTGGTGGGTACCACCGCCGTGCCAGATATTCTGCCTCCAAGCAGTAGTGCATTACTGTGTTTTGGTTTGAAGGGCAAAACAGCAAGTAAAATTACTGAGTGAACTCGGGGTGATGAGCCCAGTACAGTGCTGCGAAAACACTTTAAAACTTATGGTCAGGCGCTTAACATTAGACGAGTGTCATTTGCTGACATAAAAACAGACTGTACCTACTGGTGAAGTCAGAAAATGAGCTGAACTCACCATTCACCTCGCTTCATAGCAGTGAACTTATCGAAAGACTCTTGGATACATCTGCTATGGCCCAGGGTACAAGCAAAGTGCAGGATGGCTTGACGTGTGAGGCTGACGGTGGCGGTCTCATTCTCAGCCACGTCAAAGCTAAGCTCGTCGATAACGTGCTCCAAGTAGCTTAGCACAAACGTCTGGAATTCGAATTAGAATAACAATCAGGGTAAGTCGAATGTGTTTTGACAGGAATGTATAAAAAAAATCAAGTCCTTTCCATCTATTGAATATGATATAAACAGCATCTGATGGCAACTTGGATGCTCTTGTTGCCTAACTAGATGCGTAAAGTAGAGATGCTGTAGTGCCTGGAACAGGTTTAATAAGTAAACCTGCCCAGCACCTACATTCAAGAACTAAGGTGCGAGTTTCATCATGTTTTCCTTCATCGAAACAAAAAAAACATCGAAAAATGTGTTTGTTCGTTCGTTCAATCGTTCGTTTGTTCGTATGAGTCAGTGGCCAACTCTGGTGACAGAGTTTCTAGGGGGATCGACTGCTACACGTGCCCTCTGAAGCACGGGAGCGCTCAGTTAAATTGCCACTGGCGGTCACCCATCCAATTGATGACCCCGCGGAACAGTGCTTAACTTCGTTGATCTGTTAAGAACAACTTAACCAGCTACGTCACGAGCGCTCTAATGTGTGTGTTAACACACACACTCTTTTTTCGAATAGATATAGTCATGGGTGCACTACCGAGGTTTGATCCCGTAACATCTGAATCGGAGCCCACCCCACTGAGCAAATGCGGCTATTAAAATCATTAAATTATAGACAAACATTGCAAGCTTTGTGTCAATCCACATTCTTACTACATAAAGTACTACCAGCGGGTCTTGGCTGTTGTGAAGTTAGCCCTTTTGATGCGCAATAGAGCTTTTTCTAATCAAATTTGTCTTTGTGCAGCACGAACGGCTAACATACATATTTTATCAGCAATACTTACATCAAATTGACCCTGGCTTTCTGGCAAATGTCTGAGCCTGTTTCTTAGCCAAGTATACCCGGTGATGGCGGGATCCCACACATGGAAGTTGCTTTCGGTTTCCAGGAACCGAAGAATGTTAAAACCAAAACTGAACGTCATGCGTCCGGACCTCATGAATGCAAATACGTCGTCTACTATCTGCAAGTTAAGGATTCAGTACATACTACAAAATCATATTTTTTTATAAGCACTATGGTAAATCATAAATAAGCTTATGATAGGAACGCCATATTTAGCTTGCATAGCATAGCTTTAAAACAAACAATTTTATAACTGAATTCTCGTAAAACATACAAAAGAAGCTCGTAAAAAACCTAGTCCAGTGAAAAATTTAATATTTTTCGATAATTAATAGTATATTATATATTCAATGATGCTCCACACAATGATCTACATCTAAGTATGTTGGAGATACCTGGGCTCGGTTGAGGTGATGAATTGAAGATGGCTCATTCAGCAAAGCTTCAGTGATAAGCTCCCAAGTCCTTTGATCATAGTTCACTCTGTAGTGTCCTAAAAATATTGATCAAAAATAAAGAATCTTAGTGAAAGTTTTGTTATTATCATTATTGGATGTTGTAAAAAAATTTTCGATTGACGACAAAAAATACAAAATATAGAGGAACAACAACTTCAGTATTCCTGCAAATCTATTATTTCATTTTTCCGACTCACCATGCTGAAGATTGTTGAAAATCACCCATTCATTAGCAGCAACAGCGGAAAGCGAATCAGATTCTCTGTCTAGGATCATGACTGATGTTAGGTTGTTGAAATCACGGGTAGTCTGAGTGGTGTAGGTAATAGGAATGGGATAGATTTGGTTGGTAGGTGTTGCGGTCGAACTGAGGAAAAATCTTTCCTAAAAAATTAGACATAATATTATAATAAGAACAAGTTTATGAAGGTAAACCAAATAAATTATTTATAATAGGCCCCTATTCGTACAAAAAACGGTAATTTTAGCAGTTTGCTAAGTATTGTCTTTCCTTGTCACTACCAGACGATGATAGATTTGAAATACACATTAGCAAACAGAGGTTTATAGTTAGTTTGTGAAACAATTAAGCCATTAAAAAGCTGCAAAAAACGATCCTATGATAGCTTAAAAAGGTTAACATATTACAACTTGCCTGTTTTAGTTGAATGTTCCCTGTGGTATGGTCAACTTCGACTTCCAATAAAGGATATCCTGGCTCGTTTACCCAAACACGATAATATTCTTCAAAATCAAAATCACCATACTTTTCTAGAGTCAAATCCTCGTCAGTAGCTCTTTTGAAAGCATTGTACAGATCGTATTGGTTTGTTGGTTCAAACTCACTGAAACAGTCAGTATGTTAACACCTCGTACAAACTTTATTTTTGATATTTAGTATGCAAATCACTTACTTATCTGCCAAAAAGTACTGACAAGCTTTTCTGAAAGTAGGTTCTGAAATTATATCAACGGTCATTCTCAAGAAAGCGGCTCCTTTAGAATAACTGATGGTACCGAAGTGACCAGTGACTTGAGCGGGTGTATTGACCTCATGGTTCATTGGCACGGTATTGACCCCGGAGTCAACGGAGAGGGAAGTTTGGAGGTAGCGCGAGTTGAAGTGCTCATCTAACTCATATTCGGGAAAGATCTGCAAAATTAATTATAGACGTATACACTCGTATTTTTAGTTTCTGGGCATCTAACCTTTAGCATTGGCTTAAAAGTAAAATACGTAGAGACGGCCGGCAACTAAAATAATAATCTGAGAATCATAAATATATTTGCGCTAAAAAATGAAGATAAAACGTAGTTATGATGTGAGGTATGATGTAGGTATGAGATATATGAGTTCTATACGGAGTATACAACGATCAGACGGCTGTGATCTATCTAAGAGGTAAGGACATTTTGTAAGCATAACTCACAGCATCAGCACCGATATAACCGAAATAACTGGCAAATCCCTCGTTGATCCAGGTGTTGCTCCACCAGTAGCAAGTTACTAGGTTACCGAACCACTTGTGGGCGAGCTCGTGGGAGATCAGTGTTGCTGCATAGTGCTCGATGCTCATGATGGTTTCACGTGGATCAATAACGAGATAGAGCTCTCTGAAAATATAAAACAATTGATAACAAAAAACTTATCAAAGGACTAATCTACCCAAAATGTTTGTGGTTTGTTGGTTTGAAACTCGTGTGTATGTGCAAACCAATTGAAAATAATGGCCACGATACCAACATAGTTTATAGTTCACTGTAGGTACTCTATTGATAACTAATGAATACAAACCATATATCCAAGAACATGTAAGCGTCTCAGCAGTGACAACTTTAAAAGACTGATCAATAACGTATTCGAACAAGATTATTTTAAAAACTAAGTACCACCTCTCAATTCAACTTTAGGGCACCAGAGACTTGTTAACCAAAATCTTCGTAAGCTTACTTTAAAAAAATGTTGTTATCAATCTAATTAAACGACCGATATGGCGCAGCGAGCGCAGGTCCGCGGACCTGCGACGCGGAGGTTGCGGGTTCGATTCCCGCCTCCGGTCAAATGTTTGCCAAATCTACAAATATTTGTTCTGGGTGTTCTGGATATTTTCTATATATAATAAAAAATATCTATCTATGTATTGTATTGTATTAAGTATATATCAGTCATCTAGTACCCATAATACAGCTCTGTTTAACAGCAGCTTACCTTGGGGCTAGATGATGGATTGTCTAGCATTATTTATTTATTTTCTTACCTGTAACTTACCATACCCCAGTTCTCAGTACCAGCAGAGGCCCAGTCAGGAGACGAAATATGATCGTTCAACAAGTTCGGGTGAAGCGTCGAATACGGCATTTGTAAATATTCATCAAAAAACTGCGTCATGCCTACTGCTAATTTCAAAGCATGGTCTCCCATATTAGCAGTGCTATCCCTTCCAATAATTCTGATCGGTGGAATAAAGCTCTCGTTTTGAGCAATAACTATGAATGATTCGCTGACGAGGAATGTTACTAGGTACGAAGACATCTTAGGGGTTGCGTTGAAGTTGTCCTGGGTACGGTTTCCACTGCGGCTGTAAAAAAATAGAAAAATAGCAGCTTATAGTTTTTATAATACTTGCGAGATTTTATTGCACTATTACCTTTCTTAATTTCTCCCAACGTTTCGGTTGCGTTGCAACCACCGTGGTCGCAAATTGGTAATAACGCGATGAAATCCCGCAAATATTATAAAAACTATGAGTTCTGATCGCGAAAGCTTAATATAAATAACAGCTTTGTGATTAAGAATTCTCGATGTTCTTGCCCAGTTTACTCAAATTCTGCTGATTGTATGGTCGAGTTTCGGCCCATACAAATGACGTAAATGAAAAATGTCACTTAGCAAACGGCCCGGCCGACACTCGGCTCGGGCCCGGCACGATCTACTGTGAGTCTGTGAGTCATCCCTAATAAATAATATACCTACTTACCCAAAACTCAAAATACCAGTGTTGGAGAAGGTGCCAACATAACTATCAGGCTTGCTCAAGTGAAGGTTAAAGACCGACTTGAAAAGAGGCTCGTCCCAGCAGGGAAACGCTTGCCTCGCATTGTAAGGCTGGAAATGTGTTGCTGCGTAAGTTCTGTAACAATAAACATTTTTACAGACAAATCCAAAAACAAATGAATTCAATGAAAGCGTTAGAATTTTTTTTTTACTGAATTTGGTTGTAAAATGATTTAATTGAAATTTTTCATAAATTTAACGCATACTTTTTACTTTATTTCGGAGTTGACTATACCTACCAAATTATAAAGAGCCGTATTATGCAACAGGTCAGAATAAAAAAATATATAAATATTTATTTTATTTAGATTATAATGGTAAAGATCACTTACTTTTGCACACCGTCACTATCTCTGTACCATCCGCGCCAAATTCCTCTCTTCATTGGACCCTCATTCATACTGTTAGAGTAATCAATGAACAGAGTATAATTTGTTCCAACTTCCAACGTTTGCGCCAAATTGATTTTCAGAAAATGATACTGAGGTTCCAATGTAAAGGGTTCCAAACTGTTCAATCGGATGGGAACGCTGGTTTCTGTTACGGTTAAGGTAATCGCGTTGATACTCTCGACATTTGCGTGAAGGACTACTTCTGTGACGTTTGTTGCTACTGCCTGAGGAATTTTTGACCAAAATATTATAACATAGCTAAAATGCTTCATAAATATTTTAAATCAACATATTTAACATTCCAGGACATTTGTGTGATGAACATACAAGTAAATTTTTGTTTTGAGTCTGGTCTACAAAATGTACCTATACAATTATTATATCTGAGCTTCTGGTCTCCATAGTCGCAACAGCATCTTGAGGACTGTGGCCTCTGCCACAGTCCTCAAAGCACTCTTGCTTGACATCTCCACTCTGGAAGTGTCTCGTGCAGAGGGTAATCAATGAAGGAAGTTATTTTCTTGATTGATTATCCTCTCCTCAGCATGTCGCAGTGCCTATCAATATTTTGTTTTTTAAGTTATTTTATTATTTTGTAAATTTAAACTCGTAAAAATATGGACTTACTGTTGTTGTCTGAAATAAAATATTTTTATTTTGTTTTATTTTATAGTACCTACAAGTTTTGTTTAGTTTCGGGCTGTTTAATATTATTAAGTACATACTAATTACTATATTTATTAATCTTACCTGAATTATAATGTACTCTCTGCCTTCAAAACTAAACGGCTTTTCAGTCCTCTCTTCAAAGTAAAGATCAATAAAAATATCGTATACGAGAGGTATCACATTTTCAGGCAGCCTATAAACTCTGTCTGCGTTTCTGTCTATTGCTTCAGCAACTTCAGCTGTTGGTTCGAATTCTCTTCTCCATAACGGAAGATCATCATTTCCGTTAACAATAGTCAGGAATATAAAACTTAAGGTGAATTTGAAAAATGTAAACATTTCTGGAAAAATAACAGAGATTGAAAAATTAGACTAAAAAAACAAAACTTATAAAATAATGATCCAAGCACTTACTTCAAATAAAAATATCCCTCGTAAAGTCAATGGTAGCAAAATTTGTGTTTCTTTGATTGTAGCTTAGTACTAAATGGTCTTATCATACACCGGTATAAATGGATTTAAATTTAGCAGATAAATGAGTGATATCTAATATATATCAACTATAGGAACATCCCGCGACTTCGTTCGCGCTTTTAAGTATTACTGTTTTATGCCCTCGTCCACCACCTTGTGGCAGTTATGTATAATTACGTAATATTTTATTATTACGCTGCCCGTCTCGATCAGATAAGTTTATCTGGTATCAATTGACCAGATAACCTAAATCTATTTAAGTCGAGAAACTCATAATTTTAAGAGAAAATTAAAAAAAGGCACATTATTTTTTTTTCGTGTGTGGAACTGATTCCTTGAATAATATTATGCACGCTATAAAATAAAAATAACTTTTGAAACTTGTAGTTTCTAGTTCTGGCTAATCGTTGTAAGTTGATATAATAATCCTTTTTATAAAATATTAATAGTAGGATAATAATCTTGATATTGATAGTAGGATAATATTGATTACGACTATCACGATCATTGCATTATATTGCTTTGCGATAACGCACAAAGTAGTACCTATAGCTCATGCATTATATTGCTTTGCGATAACGCACAAAGTACTCGTAGTACCTATAGCTCATTTTCCTCAGCCGACTAATGTTTCTATTGCTGAGAATTACCTTCTCTCTATTTTATTAAGTTCTAGCGACCGGTTCTTAAACTAAACATATAAACTTACTTCTTGAATCACTCTATCTTTTGATGAGAATTGCAATAAAAACCCGTCGAATAGTTCAAAAGAGAAAGAGTAGTAGAGTTCTTTGTGATAGAGCTCGTCCGGGGAAGGACTACCACCATACCTATTTCTGCCGCCAAGCAGTAATGCTCGCATTGCTGTGTTCCGGTTCGAAGGGTATGGTTTCCGGTGAAATTACAGGCACATGAGACTTACCATCTAACGTCTCAGGGTGGTGACACGCAAGTGATATCTATGATATTGCATGCGTACATAGGCTACGGTAACCGCTGACCATCAAGTGGGCCGTACGCTTGGTTACCACTTTAGTAGTAAAAAAAAAAAAAAAAAAAGTCAATTTTTTTTGCATGCTGCGGTATCATTTAATTAGGGGAACACTTAGATTGTAACTACAAACTGTATTGTTATGTGTTTTCTCTGTTGGATACCCTTTATTAAATAAATAAATAAAATATCTAAGCGTACATACATACCAAGGAAGCTACTTTTTTATACGCGTACTATGCAGAGATAGATTTTTTTATAGAGCTTTTAGCAGTTATTTGATTCAATAAAACTTTATCAAATCGAATAATCCAAATAATAATTAAAATTAATTCTAGAAACTCTAGAAATCTAATTTGTTTATAATTAGATTTTTAGGGAGATAAAATAACCACTAAGGGGTCTCATATAATAATGTAATCTTGACTCTTCACTGGGATTCCTTTTCGTGAGTATCAGAAACAACTAACACTACCTAAACTATTAATAAAAAGAACTTTTAAAATCATTATAACTATTATTGTTATATTTAATTTTGAGATAGATATTTATCGAGTGCCTAGTATTATATATTATTGCAAGTTAAACTTTGCTCTAAATGCTTACTTGGAATAAGGAGTTAAAATAAATTAGTGATATAATCTAACTTAGAACCATTTATTTATAAATATAAAAACCACAATAAATTATACCACACTTCAAAAAACGGAAGGTTATAAAACCGATCAAACATTCACTGCTTACATAGAAAAAACTTTTTCTGTACAACAGACTTTAAACTGCATTTAAATTAGTGCAGGAAATGTGCTGCCAACGCTGCAAAGAGAAGTACCAGCGGAGCTGTTGCAGTGACCGCGGAGCTCCTTGCGAGGAGGAAGTCGTAAATATCTGGAGCCATACGATTTCCCCACTCAAGGTTTGACAAAGCAGTGTTGATAACACTAGTAGCAGTGCTAAATGAAGAACCAAGTGCGATTTGGTTGGCGTAAGCCCAGGATTGAAACTGCAAAAAAAAAATTTGTAACACGTTTACTTTTGATGATATCTTTTAAGACGATATCTTTGAGGGGCCACATTTTCTTACAAAAAAGCTATTACAAGCTATTCTAAGCTATTTTGAAATCTTTTCTAAGCTTTTTTTAAAGGTTTGATGTCAAATAATTAAATAAACAACGATTTACTGGAGATGTATGTAATAAAACAAAATATTTTTGAAATTCTTACCTCAGAGATGAGCGTAAAGTTAGTCAAACTAGAAGCAAGACTGTTTATGGCAATGTTAAGACGAGCAGGACCTCCGTACCTGAAATAGACATCAAACTTAAAAACTTTCTTCTTTCATGATGTAAAAATATAATAATAATATTTTATAAACAGTTTTAAAGCAATCTTCTCAAATCATACAACAAAAAATTTATCAAATAACACATCGTAATATTCATTATTTTGAAACTTTTACAGCTTAAAAGGAAAAAGTTATATCCTTACGTATCTCTCATTGTTTCGAAGTTCTGATATAGGAAGTTGAGGGCCGACGGCAAATTTCCCGGGTTGCCCAGGACACCAAATCCAAAGGAGTTGGGTTTGTCGTGGACGCGGATACGGTTGTTGTACATCGTCTGAGTGAAATAGCTGAAACACGGATTTAAAATGATTTATTTTTTGTTTGCTGTGAATAAATATTTTTCTTTTTAATTATTTTGAATCCTGTCGGACTTTTTAAAGTAATTGTTTGACTTTAATATAATACTGCGTAAAGAAAAAAGAAAAGAAACACTTTTCACTTTGTACGAGACTCTACAATAAATAAAATACTAGAATAGGAAACCAATGGTTCAAAAAAAATGGTATGCCATGGTAACTGTTTTTCCAATGAGTCACTGGGAGAGGTTTTTGTCCAGCTGAAAACATCTTTATGACCGATTATTGTAAACGTATTAGATCCTGCTTACTGGTTTAATAGAAACGGGGTCCTGGTGCATCCGAGAGAGCGGAGTATGACCACCATATCAGCGGTGTTTTGCGAAGTGTTGTAATTGGCAAACATGGATTCGTAGTCATTCGGGTTACCCTCACGGATGCCAACACAGTATACGTGGCGACGGAGGTTCACTGGAACCCTGAAACATCAATTAACATTGAAATAGTATTAAAAATCTAAAAATAGTAAAATAATAAAATAGGACATAGAACAAGTGCAGTATTACTACTAGTCTAGAAGAAGGTTACTTACAAGACAGAGGTATTGGCTCTGTGAGTCCTCCACTTGTTCACACTATCACTGACGCAGCCTTCATGACCAAGGTTGCATGCGTAGTTGAGGATCTGCATCCTGTTCAGAATGGTGGAGGTAGAGTCGGTAGGACGTTCATCATATCCGAGGTGGTTAATGACGGTGTTCATCAGAGAAAGCACGTAGCTCTGTAATGGATATAAGTAGTTTTTGTCTAAAATAGGGTTAAAGCACACGTAATAATATAGTAGAAGTCAACAATCCCGTCTCAACGCAATGCACGGTATGAAACATAATGTATGTAACATAATGTGATTAGCAACTCTGGTGATGTAGTTCACAGGCCACTCAAATAGCGAATTATGTCTGGACCGATATCTTGATTTTACATGCCATATCACAGAAGGGCTCACTTGTCTTCAGAAGTTACTGATTCATAATGATGGTAACCACACTGAACTATATTTTTTTAATAACAATACCACAAACGATGGTCTCAATGACAGTTGCACCATAAAAGAACATACATCAAACTGCGCCTGAGCTAGAGGCAAGTGTTCAAAACGTCTTCTGATCCAGTCGATCTGCCCAAGAGCTCCATTCCATACGTAGTAATCAGTCTCAAACTCCAAGAAAGAAAGGACGTCGAAAGCACGTGAGATGCTAATCTTCTCAGCGCGCAGGAAGTAAAGAACATCGTTGACAATCTGTAAATAATAGAAAATTTGCTTACTAATTGATGGAAAATGTTATTTTTAAAGCAGCACAGTCTCAATAGTAAGACTTTAATTATTATGCAAATCAGTTAGTTGTTCCAGAAATTCAGAACACACAGTACAAAGAAGTATGGTAAGTTTTGATCAAACACAATAATTACCTGAGCCCTGTTGAGCTTGTGGACCCTCAAACGGTTGCTGTCGCTGCGGCGGAGGTAGGAAGCGATCATTTGCCAGTTGTGGTCATCGTAATTAACACGGTAGAGACCTTTTGAAAAAAAAGATTAAACATTAAAATGTGTATAAAAACAATAATGATAACAAAAACCGACTTTTGATTTGAAAAAATGTTTAATAGATCAACGAGAGTGTGTATTTATTGAAAAGTTTTTAGGGTTATCTCAAAAAGAGCTGAACCAATTCCAATAAACTTTATATGGAACCTTTCAAACAGCAAAAAAAAAACATTAAAATTAATTAATAAACTGGCAGAGAAATCGCGTAGCAAACGTACAAAAATATAGTAACGTAACCTTCTCCTTTTTTTAAGGTCGGTTATAAAGTATTCAAGAAAGAAATTTATGTAAATGCAATCAAGATAATAATTTAGTATTCATACCAGATTGAGCGATGTTCAAGATGACTAAGTTATGCCCAGGAGTATTCTGGATAATGGTATCATTTGTGAGGACAAAAGCAGGCTTGGTGCTGCTGAAGTTGAAGTTTCCGCTGTGGGTCCAGGTGATGGGAATCTGCCATCTCTGAGGTGGAAGTGGTGTGGTCGGTGTAGTGAGTAGAAAACGTTCCTGTAAATAGCAATGGAAGTTGACTAATTTGCAATTAGAGCCTATATTTATTGTCGAAGAGGTAATGATAAAAAGTTTTTTTCTGAAATTATAATAACTACCAAATATTATGAAAACCTACTACAAGGTGACCTAAGTATGTCAAATTTTGATACTGATAAAAAAAAACTTCTTTTAATAAAAATGAATTGCTGTTAGGTAGTCTCACTAAAACTCGTCAACGGCTAGACCAATTTGGCTGATTTTGATCTTAAAATTTTTGTGTGAGTTTAGTAGCTAAAAAAAAAGAAAGCTAGCAAAGAATAAAATAGCAAACCTGGGACAGAGAAATAAGACCAGATGTCATGTTGACATAGACATTGACGACGGGCGAACCACCGTTCTGAACCCAAGAGTCGAACAAAGAGCCGATCTCGACACCGGGGTAGTTTTGTGCGTATGTCAAGTCCTCAGAAGTCGCACGTCTGAAGGCGTCGTACATCTTTTCGGGGGTTCCAAGCTCGTAAGCGCTAGAAAATCAAAATTAAATTAGGTGATTACGACAATCAAACTCCAATGGTGAGCTAGTTGAGCCGATTAAAATAGAACTTGGAATAACACCTGACCTGATTACTTTATAAGACGCTATAAGTACTTACTTGTCTCTAATGTAGTATCTCAAAGCATTTCTGAAGGTTCTCTCTCCAATGAAATGCTCCAACATCCTCAGTACAGAAGCTCCCTTGGCATAACTGGTAGTACTGAAGTGAGCGGAGACAGAGTTGTTGTCCACGACACTAGACCAGTTCATAGGAGTGGCGCCGGCGCCAGCGTCCCAGTTGAGAGCAGAATGCACGTAGTCTACTACGAACTGGTCATCTAGCTCAAGTGAAGGATCAGCCTGTAGAAAGTGCAAGAGTTTAGAATTTCATACAAATCACTTGGTGTTGAGGCTTTGTTCACATTTGTTGGTATTACCGCACTGTGTTTTGGACAAGCTCTGTCATTGGCATAAAGAATTCAAAAGTGTTTAACAACCGAAAAGAAAGAAAACGAAGCTTACATAGTGAGCAGCGAAGTATTCGAAGAAACTAGCATAGGACTCGTTGAGCCACAAGTTGGACCACCAAAAGCAAGTCACCAGATTACCAAACCATTTATGTGCAAGCTCGTGGGCCATGATGGTCGCGATGAAGATCTTGCTGAGGAGATTCGTGTTTTGTGGGTCGTACAGCAAATAAGCTTCTCTGAAAAACAAAAGCAAACGATAAAATATGATGTAGGTAATAGTACGTATTACCAATATAATGGTCTATAGATAGAGCAAAGCTCTTGATTAGATGTCTATAAAATAGCTAGATATCATTATCATTGAGTATTTAAAATTAATGAAGCATATCCATTTGGTAATTGACCGTGTAATCTGTTGACTATAGGAATGTACTTGGCAACATATTAAAAACAAATTCTAGAACAAAATAGAGGGTTGTTTCCATTGCGTTCAAAGCTGAACACCAAGAAGCTTAATGTAATTGACGGAACTTAAGTCCGATGGTGCAAACTAAAGTAATGATAAAATAATTAAGTGCGCGTCACGTGGCTGACGGGGCCGCGCGCGTAATAATTAATAACCTGTAGTTGACCATTCCCCAGTTCTCCATAGCACCGGACGGGAAGTCTGGCAAAGCAATGTGGTCGTTTTTCATGAGCACGCCCTGCCCCATCTCGTGGTACTGGATCGCTAAGTAGTCGTCTAACTCAGTAGTTATCTTCAGACCGATATCAGCGGCGTATTCATGTTGGTCAATGACTCCCTGAAAATATAACAGTTATCACATCAATATTTACAATAATAGCATTATTCTAACTACTTTCATCCATTTACCGTCTTACAATGTTTTTATTATATCATACCAACTTTTTTACTCTGGCGGTTCACAAAGTTAATGACTAAGTATAATAATATTCTGAGTATGATTTTGATTACCGGTCGAGAGATGATGCCAAAAGGCCTAGTGGGCAAGCTAGTACTGTTGGTCTCCACGAAGTCACTGACGTGGAAGGCCACAAGGTACGCAGAGATAATAGGAGTAGGGTAGAAGGTCTCAGTGATTCGGCCGCTGAGAGTACTGGAATAATATAAAACATGTTTATTAGCTGCAAGCCATTAACTGCTGCTAAAACAATTATTACATAAACATAAGCAATTAAATTTTGTCGAATACACGTCTGCTTCCAATTTAACCCAAAATTATTTACAAATAACATAATTTACAATTTAAAATTAACAAAAGTGAAATTACAGGCACATGAGACTTACCATCTAAGGTCTCAGGGTGGTAACACGCAAGTGATATCTATGATGTTGCATGCGTACATAGGCTACGGTAACCGCTGACCATCAAGTGGGCCGTACGCTTGGTTACCACTTTAGTTGTATAAAAAAAAAAAAAACTTAAGGTTTGCTCCCACTTTGTTTTAGTTTTAGTTAATGACCGATGAGTCTTAGCAAACCCTGACTTTACTCCAGACGACCTTTGAAACTTTATAGGGTGCCTACCTTCTAGTATCAGCAATAGCCATGTTGGAGTAGGACTGTCTGAGGCTCAAGTCTCGTGTGATAGAAATCACAAATCTGGACTTGAACTGAGGCTCGTCGAAGCAGGGGAAAGCTTTCCTGGCGTGGAAGGGCTGGAACTGGGTGGTTGCGTAGTACCTGTTAATGTCAAATCAACAAAGTTTTATTATTTAAAACCACAAGAATCACTTCAAAATATCTTGCAACTCAGTGAATTTATGCGTGTAGTGCTTTACGCACCCAAGACTAAAAAAATCAGTAGCAAACATGACGACTGTGTCCCCAGTTTTTTTTTAAGCTCTAGTTTATTTTCTACATAGAGTTATATTTGAGACTGGAGATTAGTATGAATATAATATAACCAATAAAAAATTTAAAGTTAAATTCATTGAAACTTATAAGTACAGAAATGCTTGGAAAGAAACCGTTGTATATAATTTTGTTCTAAAGTTTTAGCAAAAATAATGTATATTTTAACAAAAGTGAATTTTGTAGACTTTGTTAGTGCTTACCTCAACTGATTTCCAAAATAATAGTAGCCTCTGTAAAAGCCCCTATCAATAGGGTTCTCATTGATTTTGCCATTGTATCTGATGTTGATGATGTATGAGCCACTTGGGATTGGCTGATCGGTGTTGATCCTGAGCAGCTCAAAGTAGTCATCTGTTGTGAAGGGGTCCGGGAAATGCAGGGGAACGGGCTCGTTGGTGACTGCATTGATCAAGTCGACTCCTAAAATGGAGACGACTTTTTGGTGCAGAACGATCTCTGTAAGATTCGCTTCCAATACCTTGAAATAAATTAGTTTTTTATCTTTACCTGCCAAATAGTTAAACAACTTGTTAATGGTTAACTTTTATCGTATTGACCGCGAGAATAGTTTTGTTATTTCTAAATATTTTATATTTAATGTTCTACTTGTTGAACTGGATTTAGTACAATCATTACATAATTAGGCAATTAGAAAAGTCTAGTAATAGAATATAATTATCTAAGATAGGATACATAAATGTATAATCCTTATCTATGTCTGAAATAACTTATTCTATGGTTTTAAAAAATCACGTACAGACAATATCGTTATAATTGATTAGAAAATTATAAACTCTTATCATCGAGGCTACTTTATGAGTAGACAAATTTAGTAGATGACGTCAATACTGTAAAATGTGGATTACATGACAGTGTGCCAGGCATACATCAAAATTAATAAGATAAAAACATTTAATAATAAAATTATATTTATGTATCGCATCAGTTTTATTCCTTTATCATAAAAATATGATTGTAGGAACGTGCTAGTAATAATTTGATAGCAGCTTGTACATCTTGTACAGTAAAGTGAAAAAGTGATTTTGAACACTCAGACTGATTCAAAAGTTTCAACTCCACATTTATCTATGAGCACAGCCAAACGTTGTCAAGAAGCTCATGAGTTTTATATATTATCATCATATATTACTCGTATTAACCAGAATTTCTCATCTGATAAGCATCATCATGATCATTATTCTATAGAAGGTTACTGCAGTTATGCAGCTGAAGACAGGCAATATCAGGTTTACTGGAGGTATCACTCGCGGGTTGCCACCTTGAGGCTAAGATCGAAAGCCTCACGTGCCAGTAATTTCACCGGAAACCATACCCTTCACACCGGAACACAGCAATGCGAGCATTACTGCTTGGCGGCAGAAATAGGTATGGTGGTAGTCCTTCTCCGGACGAGCTCTATCACAAAGAACTCTACTACTCTTATTAGCTGAAGATAGGCAATATCAGGTAAATTTTTAGTTTGATTCTTGGCTATTCTAAATCCTATTGCAGCTTATTACAAAATATTCTACAAAGTTTGCCAAGTCTCTACGTAAAACCACATTTCTCTCCATAGTTTATTGGTTCTTCGTCAATGTGGCCAGCCCACTGCTACTTTAGCTTGCTACTTCTATGAGCTATGTCGGTAACCTTAGTTTCTTTTAAATACGAACTTAAATGCGAACTCCTTTAAAGAAACTCAAAGCAAGATATTGAATAACTTGATCACAGCAACCGGTGTACCTACATAAAAAAAAGCAAAAAAGTTTTAAATAGGAAAAACTCACATTAATATCAATGGTAACGGAACCGGTGAAATTGGCGTGATTCAAGAACACGTCGAGGTCTACTCTAATGTTTGTGGGCTGGACGTTGTCCCGAAGCCGGTACGCAGGCTCGTCCAAGTTGGTGCTGCGATCCAAGAACTCGAAGTTCGAACGGAACTCATCGTAAGGAATAGCAACTGCTGTTCCGATTAGTAAAACTAGCAGGCTCAGGGACATCATTTTGAATCCTGAGAATCAAAATTTTGGGTATAAATCCAATGCTGATTGAAAAAATCCTTATTTGATTACATGGATGATGAGTATGATGACCAAATGCCTGATGCTTAATTAAACTTTTTCACTCACATAGAAAACAATATCATATGTGTTTTCTTCTTTCTTAATAATAATTTAATGTCCTTGTTCAAAATAAAATCCTAAATTAAGTTAATTTGCATTTAGTTCATCAACATCATTTGGATTCGTCGCTAGAAACCAAATCTCCTTATCAATCAGAGTTTATCATTATGTTAGAGCTTATGAATTCATGCAATAGGTAAGTAGAAGTTCTACCATGAAATTAAAATTGATTAAACTACTTACCCATTAGTGGTCCTTACCACGCCAAACGACCAACTAAAAAGACGTCCTCAGCATATTTTATATTTATCAATAATTATATCCTTATCTACGTACGGTTATATGATTAAAACTTATCAAAGAGTTCACAAAATCAACTTTTATCATAACAATCGCAAGTAGGTATTCGATATGTTTTAGGTAGACAAACGAATGTTTTTTTGTTAATATAACTCAACTGAAATTATAGTTATCAGAAAATCCAGTACCAGATAATAAGTAATGACTGTTATCAACACATTCTTAATATTTTACCTTATGAATTACTTAGGAATTACTTGCATCTACGTAAACCGAATAATACACTCGAGAGCAATGAATCCGGGTCACTCAAAGAATCCAAAAAATCTCGGAAAGTAAGAATGCTAGGTTAATGCAATAATTGGATTTAATAGACAATTTAATACTCCTTAAATGAAAGTTAAAAAAATATGAGTCACCATACATTTTATTTACACAAAATTACATAAAGAAAAAAAACTGCTGATCTCTCCTTAAAACAAAAATAGGAAACATGAAATTTTTGAACTTTATGACGATTTTCTTGAATTTCAATACTTCGTATTACCTCCTCGTGCTTCCATTACTGCGTTTACGCGGTTTGGCATGCTGTACACCAAGTTCCTCATACGATTTTGGGGAATATTCTCCCATTCCTCTGTGAGAGCAATTTTGAGCTCAGGAAGCGTGATTGGGGGAGGGTTTCGTTGTTTTACGCATCTCCCTAGCTCGTCCCAAGCATGCTCGATCGGGTTGATATCCGGGCTGCGCGCTGGCCACTCCATACAAGTAATGTTCATCTCTTGAAGGTAGTCATTCACAATCCTACCTGTATGAGGTCGGGCATTGTCATGCATAAATATAGCATCCTCACCCAAATTGACCATAAATGGACCAACGTGTTCGTTGAGGATTTCTTCCACATATCTTACGCTAGTTAAAGAGCCGTTTTCTATGATCACCAGCTCTGTGCGACTTTCAGAGGAAATTCCGGCCCATACAAGTACAGACCCACCACCGTAGGCTACTTTTTCTTCGATGCATGCTTGCTTGAATCTTTCCCCTGGTCTTCTATACACTCTGTGTCTTCCATCGTGCTTGTAGAGCATAAATTTTGATTCGTCGGAGAACATAACTTTCGACCAATCTTCAATACTCCAATTTACAATTTTACTCAATTTATTTGAGTGACCCGGATTCATTGCTCTCGAGTGTATTTTAGTTCAAAAGTTCAAAATTCAAATGATGTCTTTGAATGACCCAAAAAATATGTTACCAAACGTTATCTTATTATACACCAAAAGCACCTATGCACATCGCTCAAACAAAAATTACACCTTCGAGTTACTTACAAGATAGCTAATGATTTAAAAGTTCATAGTAATTTAGAGAATTTATAGGCTTGCAATACCAGAGGTATCACTCGCGGGTTGCCACCTTGAGGCTAAGATCGAAAGCCTCAGTTTGTTTTGTTTTGTTATTATTATTATTATTATTATTATTATTATTATTTTTACAGCAGGCTGCTGCTTTAAAAACGCGATTGGTGCTTCGAGACTAAACTGCTTGCATTATTATGTTATTGTCTATTATTTTCTGTGTTAAATTATTATTAACTAACTTATTATTGCGTATACCTAATGTAATTTTATGCATATTTTTATATTGGCTCTCTATAATACTAAAAAAAATCCTAATACTTTTGATATTGATCTAGGTATTTGTCTATGTGTGCCGTCTTCTTAATTATTTTACGTTAAGCAGTTGGTCCCGACTTTCAAAGTGGTTAGACCATGACAGAGGTCTTCGGGCGGCCTAGAAACTCTGTCACCAAAGTTGGCCTCTGACTCATACGAACGAACGAACGAACTTACTTACTTAATTATTTACCTAAAAACTTCTAAATATTATACTATTAGCTCTCGTGCAGTTATGATGAACTATGGTAATAGAAGGGTATGGTTTCCGGTGAAATTACTGGCACATGAGGCTTTTGAAATGAATTAATGAAACTTTGCTTTTATGGAAAATAAAACTTTACTTTAAAAAATACTAAAATATATTTTTATTCATATAACATATCTATCTTGTATAAAACAAACGAAAACAGAAAGACACGCGACGCTTGGCGAAATAAGAGTGAATAGTCAATAGTCAATAGTTATTGCCATTTATAAATTCTTGTTAACGTTAATCAAACAAATAAATAAATGTGTTGCTTTACGATGTTTATATTCTTAACACTTTCAAAAAGGTATTTTAAAAGAGTATATTATGTATATACAAAAAATTTGTACATAAAAAAATAAAATAACATACATATTTTACTCATTACTCATGGTGCTCTCATGAATGGGCTTTATGTACATTCTTGTTTCACTTCTTGAGTTTGATGATAAAGATGAAGCTTAAGCACATTCAAATTACGCGAGGAAGTTAATACTGAGCGTGGCAATAAGTGTGATTACACTCAAAGCTGCGATGTTGGCTGAGCCAGGTTCTCCAGGCACAACAGGTTCTTCAGGCTCTACAGGTTCTACAGGTACTTCAGGTTCTAAAGGTTCCTCAGTCACTTCTTCAGGTTCAGGTTCTTCTCCAGGTTCTGCAATCTCTGGCTCAACGTATCCAGTTTCGAAGAATGCCGCGAACTCTGGCACCCTTATATAGTACCAGGCTATGTTCGCTTGAGATGTAGCGATGGCTCTTACACAAGTTGTGTAGACGGATTCACCGATCTCTGCTCTGTTATCGTTCAACCAAACTGTAACCTGGAAATGAAAGGTCTGGTCATTCATAGTCTATAAACAAGCCGAATGTCAAGTTACTCTTAGATAACTACGATTTGTTCTGCAAATAGTGTTAAAACGAGTTTGGTACAACAATCCAGCTAAATTTTAAAAATAACTTTTAAATCACTTGTTGGCTTCTAAAAGCAGCTTCACAGGATTATTCGGACAAGCTGAAGTTTTTGAGGGTTAAACAAAATAATGAGATATAATAGGTATTTTTAATAGTAAATTAATCAATAAGGAATCATCGAGAAACGTAAAATTGCATGCAATAATACTATTTACCTCAGCAATCTGTTGTTCGTTAAGTAGGCGACTGATAATGTTGTTCAATGGAGTCGCAAGACCAATACTGCAAAATAAAAATTACAGTAGTACTTAGATAAAAATTAGTAATACTCTAGTTATTGTATTTCACATACACGTTTTTTGTGAAATATAAAATATTTCTATCATCCAAAACAAGCAAAAAAGCGATTATGTACTTCGGTTGCAATCAATTTCACTTTATTTAATTAAAATGTGACTTTTATTAGTATGTAGCTTATTGGCAGTTCGCTTATTGAAATTGGATTGCAACCTAGTTGCATAATCCCGACAGGCAAGCAACACTCAACGTTACAATGATATCAAACTTACGTGTCCCGTGTTCTATTCAAATTGGCCGTTACCCACGCAAAAGATTTCATAGTGTTTTCTTCATTGGATGTGATAGCAGAGTTCTGCGCAACAGATATATCCTGATTTCTGATGATGACGTTATCAGTTCCTGCGGTGATGGCTTCCCATAACCTGCCCAGGCTAGCTGTGTCGGAAGTGCACCCAGCAGCCGTGAGTAGAACCACCTGTTCTCCAGACAGGTTTTCGTTGATGTATTTGTCCCATAAGAAGTCGAAGTCAGAAGCGTTACCAGTGCGGAGACCACTGCAGTATACCCACGGACGCATGTTTGCTGGGATGCTGTGTATGGAAAATTTTTATTTTTCAGCTATGATAAATATTGTTTTGCTGAGAAAGTATAAAGTAATTAAACAGCTACTTAGTGGTAGGACTTGTCTGAGTTTGTCTTTGTGGGTACCACCGCAGTGCCAGATATTCTGCCTCAGCAGCAGTGTAATTACCAAATGAAACATTCAATAACTACGCCTCGGGCAGTGCTAATAACAAAAATAAAAAAAATATTACTACACTAGTGGAAGCCCTCGTTTTCATACATCCATCTTCCCGCTGCATCCTCTCAAAGTTGAATTTCGATGCTCTCTAAAATGTTTTATTTTTATTTGCGTCTAAGATCAGTGTGTCAGTCAGTTAATAACAGTTACTATAGTCAAATAGCTTATAAAGCTTTGCAAATGATTCAAAAGCTTGTAACTGAAGAAACCCGTTTGTGATAGAGCTCGTCCGGGGAAGAACTACCACCATACCTATTTCTTCCGCCAAGCAGTAATGCTTGCATTGCTGTGTTCCGGTTCGAAGGGTATGGTTTCCGGTGATATTACAGGCACATGAGACTTTATATCTACGTCTCAAGGTGGCAAATCGCAAGTGATATCTCTGATGTTGCAACCGTACATAGGTTACAGTAACCGCTTACCATCAAGTGGGCCGTACGTTTGGTTGCCACTTTAGTGATATAAAAATAAACTGGAATCCTAAATGATATACTAACTGGTCACCGGTCCTCCAATTTGCGAAGTTCGTCCGAGCAGCGGCAGTGCAACCTTCGTGTCCCACATTGCAAAGGAAACTCATCACGTACATCCTCTGGAGACTAGGCATGAACGCCTCGTTTGCTGGCTCGCTGTAGTTAAGACGATTCACCACAGCATCACTTAGCTCGATAATGAGATTCTTTAAATAAAACAAGACAAATTTAGGAGTAGTAGAGTTCTATAAAAACACGTCCAGGGAAGTACTACCGCCATACCTATTTCTGCCGCAAAGCAGTAATGCTCGCATTGCTGTGTTCCGGTGTGAAGGGTATGGTTTCCGGTGAAATTACTGGCACATGAGGCTTTTGATCTATGCCTCAAGGTGGCAACCCGCGAGTGATACCTCTGGTATTGCAAGCGTCCATAGGCTGCGGTTGCCGCTTACCATCTTGTACTTTTTTTTTATTTTTATTTAAGTAACTACGTCACTGTATCATACGTACGTCAGTAATTAATAAGATAAATACTTATCGCCGTGGTTTCATGTTTTTATTCTTCGGGCGGGTTTGATTCCCGTCTTGGGACAAATGTTTGTACGATGAGTAAATATATTGGATTTTATTCATTGGTTTTGTTCTATGTATTAAAAAAAAAATATATCTATGTGTTTTATTGTATTAGGTATAGTCATCTACATAGTAGCCATAACACAAGCTCTGCTTAGCTTGGGGCTAGATGATTCTGTGTGGATTGTCAACAATTTCAACTTGTAAAGTAGTCTAGTACCTATGATGATGAATAAAGGCCTGTGTTTACTAAACATTTTAAATATTAGGTGGCACTCACGTTAAGCTCTTGACGTTGTGAATCATCATGAGCCAATCTCCTAATGGCGAAGTTGAAACCAGTGATGGCAGCAAGCCATGGCGCGTAGTCGTCTTCGAACCTCAAGTAAGAAAGGATGTTGAAGATTCTGCTGTAAGGAAAGACAGATGCGCGGGCAAAGGCAAACAGGTCATCCACAATCTGAAATACAAATATGTACCCTTTTATTCAAAGAAACTGTAATTTTAGCAGGTTGCCTGAGAGGATGACATATTTGAAAGACGCTTTAGATGACAGTCTATAGATTTATGCATAGCCTCCGTATCTGATACAACGCACAGCCATGCTGTGTATGAATGAAACCTGTAGGTGTCTTCTATTTTCTTCTTCGGATTCTTCTCTTTAGTTGCATTATTAAATGTTCTCCAAAAAGCCTATAAAGGGGAAGGTAAGGTTTTTTTTTAAATTAGCAAGTTCATATAAGTCAGTGGCCAACTCTGGTGACGGAGGTAATACAGCGGTTAGGCCATGACAGAGGCCTTCACTATAAACTCTTTCACCAGAGTTGGCCACTGACTCATACGAACTTACTTTTTAACTGTAATGCATGGTCGCAGTATTAGTAGATCTTACCTGAGCGCGGTTATTTTCATGGATCAAATTCTTGTTGGCCCTCAAAGCCCTAGTAAGGAGATCCCAGTTAGTGTCATCATAGTTCACTCGGTAGAAACCTGAAAATATTATGATCAAAATGTAGGATGAATGTTAAACTTTCTTCTATGGTAGAACCACAGAACAGAAGTTCATAATATTTGCCACGATTGAGTCGATTGTCGATTTCAAGACTGTAGTCTCTGGTTTTGTTGCAAAATAATGACGGTGCGACGACCTTTACTCTTATTGATCATTTTTCTATCTTGTTTTTTTCTTTTTGTTGAATTTAGATTTATGTGAAAATACATACCAAAGTTATTCCAGCGACAGCTTGAAAAAAGAATGGACATCAGCCAGCGTAAATACGCGATACTTAATAATAAAAAAGTGTTTAAACTTGACGAGAGGTTAACGTTAATAAATTCAAGAACTTTTTCAAGTTGAAGGAAAGCTTACCAGACTGCTGCTTGTTAAAGACGACCCACTCCAAGCCGGTGGTCCCGCGGTCTATGACTTCTACCTGCGCTCTCATGACGCGAGTCGGCTTCAGGTCAGTGAAATCAGTAGCGTTTTGCCTGGTCCATGTGATGGGGATTTGGTACAGACTAGGGTTGTCTGAGTAGCCAATAGTGCGTTCCCAGCGAGCCTAGTAATATAACATACTTTTTGTGGTCAAAACTTGTTCCTTACAAAATATAAAATAAAAGTGATTGAGCTGTACAAAACAGAGGTGTTTTTTTATGGCAAATGACGAGACCGACAAATTGTTCACCCAAAAATTTAAGTTTTTAGTTTTTTGCGTGACACCATCAATCTGAGACGTCTCTTGCGCACAGTTATTTTACTTACTACAGTGCCTTTTAAACTTAAGCACAGTGATACTTGCACACTACTGCTTGGATGCAAAATATCTGGCACTTCGGCACCAAGACGAACCACTAGGTGTCCGGTTTAAACACCTTTCCTCAGGATTGGATTGATCGATGAGAAGAAACTAAGTTCACTGATCACCTGAGTAATTGTCATGCGGCCAGTGCGCTGGTTGACGGAGACAGTCAGAACGGGGTGGCCGGGCTTCTCTGACCAAGTCTTGAAGTACTCGTCGATGGTGACACTTCCGTAACGGGTCAGAGCGTTATCTTCTCTGGCTGCATTTTCAAAAGCCGTAAAGAGGTGGACGGGCTCGGCTACATTGAACTGCCTAATGAACATTTTCTGTTTTAGATTTTTAAATACTTATTTGACATAATTGGTGATGGTGATCACTGAGTCTTTGAGTTGCTGCAAGATTGGAACTTGATTATGACTTTTTTACATTACGAGAATTGCCCTTCAAATATATAATACAAAGAATGATGCTACACAAAATTCTAACATAGAACGGCTGAATTATGATCTGATGTTTAGCATTTTGTCATAAATAACATCACAATTCTTACCTCTGGGCCAGGTAACTTCTCAGTGCTTTCACAAATGTATCTCTGCCTAGCAAAAATTGTGTCATCCTCAACACTGCTGCTCCTCTAGCGTAGGTGATGGTGGAGAAGTGTGCACTGACTGACGATGGGTTAGATACATTGGGGTCAGTTAAGGGATGAGCAGCATCTGAAGAGTCAGACACCATAGCCACGTGGACTTGCTCGACGATAAAGCGGGTATCGTAGCCGAGGTCAGGTTCAACCTAAATCAAGCACATAATATCAGTAATTTGTGATAAGCATACACCGCGAAGTAGCGTTGAATCCATCAAGATCAAAAGTGTGCAAAAATTGCCTGAAATAAAATTTTACAGCACTAAAAGTCATAAGAAGGTAGAGATAAGCTAACGTAAAACTGCAAACTCCACTCCAAAAATTGCTATTGTTATGCAGTTTTAGACTGGACTATGCCAACCTGCCTACTTAATTGTCTAATTTAAAAGCTCTTACCAATTCGGTCAAATAGTACTGGTAGAAGCGGGCAAAACCCTCGTTCAGCCATAGGTTGTCCCACCAGGCACAGGTGACGAGGTTTCCAAACCACATGTGAGCGATTTCATGAGACACGATGTTAGCCACACGCTGCTTGTAGAAATGGTTTGAGTTCTCAGGGTCGTATAGAATTAGTGCTTCTCTATAATAGGTCAAAATAAGTATTCGTGAGCAACTGGTTGAAATATTCTGTCATTGCAATATGACAAGTTTAGTAATTACCTGTAAGTCAATAGACCCCAATTTTCCATAGCACCAGCAGAGAAGTCTGGAATAGCAGCCTGTTGCATTGTCATGTTAGCAGTTACGTTGTAATATGGTATCCCGGTGTAAGCCTCCATGGTAGTCAGCAATCTTTCTCCAACATCACGAGACCAGTTACCATGGATGCCAATATTGTCCCTTGCGTGTATCGAGAAGGGTCTGTTTGTGTCATTGCTAGAAGACACGACCACGTAGTGGGATACGATGATGGCTAGAAGATAGGTGGAAGTATTTGGTGTGGTATAAAAATATTCTGTAACGCGTTGATTAACAACCCTGTTGAGAAAAAAACCAATCAAGATGTATAACCGAATTAGTGTACGTATTACCTATTTTTTATCATTATTTACACTCAAAGACAGAGAGAGTTTAGTATAATGAAAATTCATAATTTTTCTGAACTTAGACTATTAAAAAATATAGTAGTGTTTGCTGGTTATTTAAAACTTATGACCAATGTGAGTACCTATCTAGTTAGACAAACTCTTGGTGTATTTTAGGGTACTGTATCAATTTAATGTAAAATGTAATTGTGGTTATACCAAAATATATAAATTAGGCTCTTACTCAGATGTACGGGCAATCGGCATGTTAGATAGGGTGGGATTGAAAGATGCTTCTCTAGATATGGCGATATCAAAGGTGGCCTTGAACCCAGGCTCATCATAGCAAGGGAAAGCTTGGCGAGCGTGGCCGGGCTGGAACTGAGTAGTAGCCATCCATCTACAAAATAAATGAAGAATAAGTAAGTCTACCATAAAAGTGATAATAAGCTCGTTACGCTTTTAGAAACTAGCTTTTGCCCGTTGCGTGAAACTCGGAAACTGTAATTTAATTTTGGCTAAAAGTAGCCTAGGATATGTAATAGGACATAGACTACTTATTATCCCGGAAAAAATCTCGAGTTAACAAGAACGCTAACAAAATTGCGAGCAACAGCTTGTTTGTTATAAATCATGTTTTTATAACATTACCTGGTAGTGTTAGAGCTATCTCTGTACCAGCTCCTGTAAAACCCTCTCATATTTGTCTGCAGATTACCAACGAAAGTGCTTGTTAGATTATACTCCTGGTTGATACTCAAAGCTTCAGTGGTATTAATCCTCAGCAAACTAGTCGTAGGATCACAAACAAACTGCTGGCCAGCAGAAGTGATATCAACGGTTGATCCAGTAGCATTAACGTAAGTAACGTTAAGAGAACTGATGCTGAGATCATTGCAATGGATAACAATTTGGCTAACATTAGCTTGGGTGGCAGAAAGATAGATCATTACTACTCCGTCGAAGGTAAAAGCTTGATTTGGATTAGAGACGTTGAGGTAAGGAGTCAACAAGACTTCGTAATGTCTCGGCCTAGTGGTCACGGGCAGGCGGAAGTTAGTATCTTCTAGCCTCTGGTTAAATGTTACCCATTCGTCGTCCAAATCTTGCATCTCATCAATAGGGCTGTACGAGAAAGCGCCCTGAATGAGGGCTACTCCCATAAGGAGGGTAAACCAGGAACTCTCCTAGAAAAAAGTACGTTAAGTATGAGATAGTGGCCTATCATACCCCCTTATTCATAAATCAAACTGTCATTTTAAGATAGCTAAGTATTGTCTTATCGTCATTGACATTCTTATGTCCAAGACAGATTTAATTTAAGCTAACAGATGTTTATTAAATGATATTCAAAGTTTTTAAGAAAAAATAAAACACTATGTCATGCTTTGTTTTTTTCGAAGTTGTCATGGCTTACAATTACGAGTACATTATACCTAAGTATATCCTAATAATATTATATATGCGAAAGACTGTGTGTGTGTGTGTGTGTATGTTTGTTACCACGTATCTCCGTGGCGACTTAACCGATTAGCATGAAATTTAAAATGTAGATATCTTGAGTCTGGAATAACGCATAGGCTATCTCGGAAAATGAACTTTTCCTGTGGGATGGCATAAAAACTGCAAAAACGGTGTACCCGCGCGGGTCAGCTCGTTATAACTATTATCTAGCTATAGTTTGTGGAAGCTCTCAGTTTTAAGTTCCAGTACTGAAACGCCATTTAAATATTGAAACTCTCATTAAATCTTTGAGATACCTCGTTCGTTTTCAAAGCTTAGGGCTTCCGCTTTTTTACATGTCTATAAAAATCATAAAATGTATCAATTCAAAATAGTTGCCCGATTCAAAAAAATCATTAGTTCAACCGATTCCGCGGATTATGTTTGAGCGGGATTAGTTGACAAAAGAGCCTTAGCGGTCACCTATCCAACTATTAAGATCTGCAGGGGTATTTTGAAAATGTCGGAATGGTGTCGGGTCGGAAACGTTCCCGACACTAAATAACTATCGAAAAGTAGGTCGTCAAACAAGCCGAAACATAATTCAAAAGCTTTCGATTTCGGAAATCAAAATAGCATTCTACGGAATCTCTGTCGGGAAGAATCCGATACCGAAGGAATTGGCTTTTCGACAGTTTCAAAATACCCCTACTGATAGCTATGTGTTGGAATGTCGGAATGAAGCAGTGCTGCAGAACATAAAAAGTAAAGTTATGTGACACTACCATTACGTCATTACGGTCAGGATCAGAGGAACAATGATCGTTTCGTCATTTATAGTTCTCACAACGGATCTAGGCTGTCGTGAAATTAGCCGTTTCGATGCGCAATGGAGCTTTTTCAAACTAAATTGTCTTCGCGCATCACAAACGGCTAACTTCACGGAAGCCTAGATTCGCTGTGCGAACTATACTGACATTAAATAAGTGATAAAGTATTATTACTTACCATAGTCACACTGGTTTGCCTACCAACGAATAAATGAATAAGTACCTTAATTGTGATAATACCATATCTAACCACTGTATTATAGATATCTTATCCGAAACATAGAGCATAAAGTTAATAATGTAGATAAAAAGTGAAAATATCACTAATATTGGAAACGTATGTGTGTATGTGACACAAAGTATGTACATTGTGTCACATACACACATTATTACACATAGTTACCTAAATAACACATTACATACCTCCAGGCCTCCTATCCTGGCCAGGATTTCCTGTATTAAGTTTATCTTATTTTCATAGATTCTTCTATATAAAAATGAATTACTATGCGTTAGTCTCGCATAAAGTTAATAATGTAGATAAAAAGTGAAAATATCACTAATATTGGAAACGTATGTGTTATTACACATAGTTACCTAAATAACACATTACATACCTCCAGGCCTCCTATCCTGGCCAGGATTTCCTGTATTAAGTTTATCTTATTTTCATAGATTCTTCTATATAAAAATGAATTACTGTGCGTTAGTCTCGCTAAAACTCGACAACGGACTGGACCGATTTGGCTGATTTTACTCTTGAAATATTTGTATGAAGGGTAAATTAAACGGTTTGAAAATATGGAAAATAACACGAGTGAAACCGCGCGGGTCAGTCAGTATTAACTAAAAAGAATTGCAGTTCGTTAGTTTCACAAAAGCTTGAGAACAGCTTGAACTTTACTTTTGAAATATTTGTGTGAATTCAGGTAAGAATTAAAATTAAAGTAAAGTTTAAACGGTGAGAAAACTAGCGCAACCGGTAAGTATAAAAAATTGTTGAACCTGACTTCCAAGGAGGGGTAAAAAGGGAATTACCTACCTAAGATTCTATAATTCTATAGAAACAAAAGTTGGCAGGTAATGTTAATATCTACCAGTTTGCCGAAAATAAGTATCAGTATCAGCTTATTAAAGTAAGTATATAATCAGTTAGACGACCGATGTAGCGCAGCGGGCGCAGGTTCGCCTGCGATGCAGAGGTTGCAGGTTCGATTCCCGCCTCGGAACAAAGGTTTGTACGATCTACAAATATTTATTCCGTGTGTTCTGGGTATTTTCTATTTTTTTTTTTTTTTTTTTTATACAACTGAAGTGGCAACCAAGCGTACGGCCCACAAGATGGTAAGCGGTTACCGCAGCCTATGGACGCTTGCAATATCAGAGGTATCACTCGCGGGTTGCCACCTTGAGGCTAAGATCGAAAGCCCCATGTGCCAGTAATTTCACCGGAAACCATACCCTTCACACCGGAACACAGCAATGCGAGCATTACTGCTTGGCGGCAGAAATAGGTATGGTGGTAGTCCTTCCCCGGACGAGCTCTATCACAGAGAACTCTACTACTCTTAAAAAAATAATATAATAATATAATAAAATAATATAATAAAAATATCTATCTATGTATTGTATTGTATTAAATATAGTATCAGTCATCTAGTACCCATAATACAGCTCTGTTTAACAGCAGCTAACCTTGGGGCTAGATGATGCTGTGTGGATTGTCGAGCATTATATATTTATTTATTTATTTAGTTAGCTTATTATCAAGTACGTAAAGCTGAACTAAGTTATATATAAAAGAGTAGTAGAGTTCTCTGTGATAGAGCTCGTCCGGGGAAGGACTACCACCATACCTATTTCTGCCGCCAAGCAGTAATGCTCGCATTGCTGTGTTCCGGTGTGAAGGGTATGGTTTCCGGTGAAATTACTGGCACATGAGGCTTTCGATCTTAGCCTCAAGGTGGCAACCCGCGAGTGATACCTCTGGTATAGCAAGCGTCCATAGGCTGCGGTAACCGCTTATCATCTTGTGGGCCGTACGCTTGGTTGCCACTTCAGTTGTATAAAAAAAATATATATAAAAATATATCATCATATTTTTGTAAATAAGCTATTTTCGTAGTCAAGTACTCAGGCGATATCGTTTTGGTATTGTATTTAGCTGACTGTTTCTGGAGATCGCATTGTCTATGAAAGGAATTGTCATACTATCAGAATTTTAATTTATCATCTAAAAAAACCTTTATCTGTTTGTTTAATATGCAGTGTATATTGTATTTTGAATCTTGGCAATAGGGTAATATAAAATAAAATATTATCATTTAGTGTATCATTATCAATATTTAATAAATAAGGCCTATTTACAATCGGTGGACAAAGGCACTTGAGTTGGTACTTAAAATTAATTAAGTAAAATTTTTGACTTATTATTCCAAAGGGAGAAACTGCCTTCAGATTATAACTACTTATAAAACGATGTTAACAATAACAGTCAATGCAATTAGGAGGACTGATGCAAAGGATGTGACTGAAGAGCTTGGTGGTGCTGGTAGGTTTGGCGTAACAGGCTCTACCAGTGGTGGAACAGCCACTGTAGTGATTGGTACCACGGTTGTAGGAGCTGGTGACGATAACTCCACAGGCAGATCTCCAGTCTCGAAGTAGTTGATGAAGTCACCCTGTACTTCGGCTGCCCATTGCAAGCTGGCGCGTGAGTTCTCAGCGCCATTGTACACGCTCTGGTAGGAGTTACCTAATGCATCTCTGGTGTTGTTGGCCCAAGTTTGGAACTGAAATAAAATAATACTGTTAGAGACGAATAAACTGTCAAATAGGTACTGAAGTAAATGATGGATTCTGGATCTAGAATAGCGTATAGGCTACGTTTAATTAAGGTACCACGCGAGCGAAGCCTTAGGCAGAAACTACATAATATTTACTTAGTAGTAATCAGGGTTGGATTTCAGCCCGATGAAAACTTTAGTACAAAAACCATAAAATAGTAGTATTTCTAAGAAAACTGTAGTACACTTTATATATTCATCTAAAAAGTACATAAAATCATTAAAAGCAACAAAGTATTTTAGCGTACTACCCTTAAGTATAGGTAGTAAGTAGTACGAAGCATGAAATTGTAGTACAAATACTACTACTGTAGTACGAATTCCAACCCTGGTAGTAACATTGACATGTAAATTTTAATTTAGTATTATTATTATTTTAAGGTTGACATTATTATTTATTTTTATTTAACTACTGTTTCATATGACTATTTCTAATTTAAAATTCTGTTATATATATTTATTTTTCTAGTTAAGTATGTTAAAATTTTGTACGTCATGACAAATGGCTGAATGTGTTTAGCACCTATGTTTATACGAGTACATAACAACTGTATCATCTACCATATTCAATGCAAATAAATATCTTTATCTTTAATATCGGCAGCGCGCATCCTAGGACTTCAAAATAAGTACTTTACGCCCCCTTTCATCGGCAACAAAACCCTTCAAACTCAAACAGAACAAAATATGTATGATGGGACCTCTTACTTTATTATGGTTTGCATATTTAAGAACCACAAATACCGACTACAAGAATCATCATCATCATCATGACAGCCTTCTAATGTTCCCACTGTTGGGACACTGGCCTACTCTCAGGCGAGAGTGATTAGGTCTTAAATCCACCACGCGGACCCAATGCGGATTGGTGGATGGCACATGTCTTTCGAATTTTTAGTTCTTGGACATGCCGGTTTCCTCACGATGTTTTCCTTCACCGTATGAGAGCACTGGCATTGCGCACATAAATTTTTCGAACAGAAAAATCCATAAGTGCACGACCGGGTTTGAACCCACGACCTTAGGATTGGAAGGCGGGGTCACTACCACTAGACCACCGGTGATTGGAAGGCGGGGTCACTACCACTAGACCACCGGTGACTACAAGAATAATTAATTTAAATTCTCACATAAGCTTTAAATGACATGACAGCCTTCTAATAAAATTGATAGGATATTTATCCACCACGCAGACCCAATATAGATTGGTAGATAAGTGAGCTCTAAATGATTGATAGAAAATAAACAAAGCAAACTTACGGCTACGATTTCAGTTTCATTTCTCAATCTAGCTGAGATGTAGGACAAGGGAGTAGCTGCTGAGCCGAAACTGCAAAAAAATATTAGGAAGGAATAAGTTTGATACAGTATACGTAAATAATTTTAAAACCTTTACAGAGCCCTATTTGAAAGAAGTCAAAATTTCACAATTTTTTTCTTTATCAAAACATAGTTTTGAATACCACTGAGGTCCAAATATAGTGAGGTAACCGTAGTCTAATAAGTGCCACTGCAAAGACAAATAGTTTATTCATAAAAAAAACACATCTTAGCAGCATGCTAGGAACTGTCTTTCTTTGTCATTCTCATGTCAGTACATAGACCATGATAGATTTTAATAAGAATAAGAAAATATGTATTGTATAGATGGTGAAAGATTGAAAGACATTAGCTAACAGAAGTTTAAAATAGGTTTATAAAAATAAAGCTCTAAGAACACTTACGCTTCAGTGACGACCGCTAAGTTATTCTGAATGTATCGGAATACGATCTGGGTATTCCCCTCGTTACCATTGACAGCACCGCTGAACGCAGAGGTGTAGTCTTGAGGACGGATTATGTTATTAGGCCTAACAATAGCGTTTAGGAACCTGTTGAAACAATAAAGTTTGTGTTACAAATTAAGGAAACTATAAACAATCTTTTATATAGGTGCGCCTGCGACGCGGAGGTTGCGGGTTCGATTCCCGCCTCGGGTCAAATGTTTGTACGATCTACAAATATTTGATCCGGGTGTTCTGGGTATTTTCTATATATAATAATAAATATATATATATGTATTGTATTGTATTAAGTATATATAAGTCATCTGGTACCCATAATACAGCTCTGTTTAACAGCAGCTTACCTTGGGGCTAGATGATGCAAATGTGTGCAAATTAAAAAAATAAAAAACTTCTATTCTAATATATAAACTTATTCAATTCCAAATCCCAAAAACTAATGATGTGAATAACAGAGCATTGCTTGTGGCCTAGTGGTAGCCCCGCTTTCCGATCCTAACGACTAAATGTGGATTCCAATCCACATTTAGTCCGCGCGAAAGATTAAGACCTTATCACTCTCGCTTAAAAGTAGGCCAGTATCCCAGCAGCGGGATCATTTTAAGTCTGTCGTAATGATGATGAAGATGTGAAAAAGTATAATACACCCACGTTTCCAAAGAAGCCTCATGAGGCGTGCATCCCAAGACCGTGAGGAGTAAGATCTTCTCCGTGTAGACGTTGTGGTTCAAGAATCTTGTCCATAAGTAGGTGAAGTCAGCTGGGGTGCCGACTCGCAGAGCGTTGCAATACACCCAGGTACGGCTGTCAACTGGAACTCTGAAATAAATATCTTATTCTGAGACCAGTTGTTACTGATTTTTATATTAATATCAGTATGAAAATGAATGAATATCACACCAATGTAAGATCCTTATTTTTACAAATTGTAGTTTGTTGGTGTTTGACCTTTCTTTTAATTTCTTGTATGTATTTTTTTATAAAGATTTTGACATGACGGAGGCCTTCGGGTGGATAACCAGATTTGGCCACTGACTCATACGGACTTACTTTACCTTACTTAATAAATATTTAGTGCATCGAACTATCATGAGTTTATTTGGATGTTTGGATATTTTGATGTTTGTTTCTTTATACCCCCATTAGCCATTGAACTGATTTGGCTGAAATTTGAAGACCAGGAATATAATATAGTTCCCGAGTTCCACGTACACAAAGTGACGGGGTGTTCCACTAGTCCTACAGTCAAATAAAAAATGATTCTCACTCTCCCTGCCCGTCCACCAGAGCACGGAACTGCGAGGAAGCGTTGCCGCGGCAACCAGGTGCTTCAATGGAGCAGAGGACAGGAGCCAGCTGGTAGCGCAAGTACGAATCTATGAAGGTCTCGTTTGCGATGGGAGAGTACGTCAAGCGCCCAATGGCGCGGGAAGACCAGCGAATAATCTGAGCCTGCAAATAGAAATTGGATATATTAGGATGATCATTATATAAACGTCCACTGCTGGATATAGACATATTTAAAGAGTGCTATGACGACAGATATTAAGACACCATTCATCCACCGACTTCCGGTGACCGATTTTAATGTCATCGAGTCATTAAAATTTTATTAAACATCATTAAAAACAAAATTTGTTATGTAATTTGTGATCACAAAAACTTAAAAAGAAGCCATGAACAACTCTAGCTACGTACCTCAAGTTCAGCCAAGTAGTTGCTGCCAGCAAGTCTATTTCTAATCCAGTTGAAACCGGTCAGGGCGGCAACCCAGGGAGTGTATTCAGTCTCGTTTTCCAGGAAAGAGAGGATGTTAAAGGCTCTGGTGTAAGTTAGGAGACCAGAACGAGCAAATTGGAAGACATCGTTGACGATCTAAAAGAAAAAATATTTTTGTTGATTTGAAATGTAGCTAAAAATAATTGTTTATTTTGTAAAAATGTACCTACTTACTCAAAACATCTCATGTATTTTTTGAATCAATTAAACTCGCCAGTATAAGTTAAATCAGATTCAGCATAAAATAATACTAGTATTTAATATAAATATACCTGTGCTCTATTAAGGTGGTGAATCTGAGTCATGTTAGGTCCTCGCAAGTGCCTCACAATAAGATCCCAAGTGTAGTCGTCGTAATTGACTCGGTAGAAACCTGTGATCAACAAAACGTACAATGTTTTAGTACTGATAGCTCCACAACCTTTAAACCCCGACAAATATGGTCAATGATCATGCCAAAATTGTTTTATGTAAACATCTAAGTATTCAAATCTTATCATAACAGCTTTCATAACGCAGCTGTACGTACCAGTTTGCTGCTTGTTGAAAACAACCCACTCATCGCCAACAGAGCCGCGCTGGATGGTTGTAACCGCCTGTCTGGCGATGTGAGTCGGTTTAGTGTTTTCAAAGTCCGGGTTGCTGGCAGAGGCAAAAGAAATGGGCACGATGTAGTTGTTATTGTTGTTGATGGAATAGCCAGTGTTGATGTTGAAGCGACGCTAAAAGAAAACAAATAGTTAAAGTCGTTAAAATTATAGCGTAGTATTTGATTTAATTAAATTGTTTTTCTTTTTTTTCTAAAAATTTACATCTGACTGCCGTCGTTAAATAAATATATATTTTGTTAGTATTATGTAAATCCGTTATTGGCTATCTGTTTTGTATTTAAGTTGTTATTTAGTTTATTCCTAAAAGCTGTAGATTTTGTAATAAATAAATTAAAAATAAAATAAAATTGACGTTATAGTGTACTTTAACGAGTATAATTATCTTGAGACTTCAAGTTAATTTGAACTCAAAACTCTGGAAATCTTTCTTTAATTTTTAATTTAAATATTTTTTTCTTTAATCTTTTCTAAATTTTTCTTTAATAAAGGATTTGTATCTATCAAATGAATACTTACTTGATAAATGGTCATTTCACCGGTTTGGTGGTTGACTTGGACGTTCAAGACAGGGTGTCCAGCCTGTTCAGTCCAGGACTCGTAGTATTCGATTACGGAGAAGTCAGATCCGTATTCACGAATGGCACCACGAACAATGCTCACGTTCTGAAGGGATACGAAGAGGCTGATTGGGAGAACGGTTTCAAATGCACTGGGAACAAAATTAAAACAGACCGTTTAGGTATATGGTTCAACAAAACGGCTTTAAAATTATGAAACTTGACGCATACACAGAGTAATACAAAACAGTTAGCGTGATATATAATGAGTAGTAGTATGATGATACACATGGTAATATGCAACGAATGTGATTATTCAAATCTAAAATAAATCTGAAAAGAACATAATAATATGCTACCTACTAACACAGTACTGTTGCTTTATCGTAAACTAAGAGACGATCATTGAATATTGTGTGCATAGCTTAATTTTCTTAATTTTCCAAAAGTAATCCCTGACTGCTATCATCATACACATCACTAATTCTTTCGACAACGCACGGTTCTAACATCACAACTTACTTGTCCACCAAGTAGTTTCTCAATCCTTCCCTGTGAACGTCAAAGCCAAGAAGATGCTCAGTCATTCGGATGATGGCGGCACCCTTATTGTAAGAGATGGTTGAGAACATGCTGCTGACAGACGCTGGGCTACCAATGTTGGTGGTGGACAGTGGCTGGGGATAGTTGGCAGAGTCGCTGAGTAGAGATGTGTGGACCTGCTCGGGGATGAAACGAATTCCCAAATCCATGTATTCCTCGACCTGTTAAAGTAAATACATAATTTAGTAATGAAGATCATTACGGGTTGGAAAAAAGTTGCTGTTTCCAATTATTTTAGTCTCGTTATCGATAGTATAGGTTTCGGGAAATAGACTACCGGTTGTAGGACAATAATGTAATATAATGTGTTTTCTAAAATTATTTTGCTGTGCGTCCTAAATAATGTTTTTTTAATATTATTAAAATGATTAACAACAACATACCCAGTCAGTGAGGTAGTACTGGTAGTATCTGGCAAAACCTTCGTTAAGCCACAAGACATCCCACCAGTCGCAAGTGACAAGGTTTCCAAACCACATGTGAGCAATTTCGTGGGAGAGAATGTTGGCTATCCTCTGCTTGAATAAACCGTCCGTGTGTTCCTCATCATGCATAAGATATGCTTCCCTGGGAAGATAAAGTATCTAAGTAAATTCATTTCATGAATTTTAGTTTTTTAGTTATTTTCATATCATATCATAACAAAAATGTTGGGTGCGGAAAGGCTTTAAAATAAAATTAAAGCATACGTTACAAAAATATGATAGCAGCTACGTAGTTTATTCTAAACGTTTTAATTAAAAACAATCATACCATAATTAATAAATTCTCTAAAAAGATGGAGATTGAGTTGAAGATCTGAGAAGATTGTTTTTTTATAATCCAGTGGAAGTTTTGACTCTGCCATTTTTATATCAAGTTTTAGGCAGTAATAACTACTTAAGCTATCCTACAAAAACAATTCATTGTTTCAAGATAAAAAGTAGTATATTACAATTATTTTACTGTATTATTCCAGGTCAGAACAGGAATTATGTATTTCAGTAGTAACTTCAAGTTGAAACAAACAAAAACTTTCGCATTTATAACATTTGTGAAATACAAAAGTTTGTTTATGAAAAAATTACCTGTAAGTAAGGAGACCCCAGTTCTCCATAGCACCAGCTCCAAAATCTGGGATGGCAGCTTGTGTCATTTTAAGATTGGAGTCCATTTCATAAAAGTTCATCGCAGTGTGGTTGTTCATTTCTGCCAAAAGTTCTATTCCGACATCAAAGGCATAGTCACCCTGACTGGCATTCATGGCACCGGGACGGGCAATGACCTCGTATATGAGTTGATTGTTTGCGTTCAGCTGCGGTCTCGACTGGTATTCAGCGACAATGAGAGCCAAAAGATAGGTTGACATGACTGGTGTTCTTGTGTAGACATCCTCCATATAGCCGCTGAAAGTCACAAACTTCAACTTAATAAACATTTGGGAAGAACCTAACATTGATTGATTTTGTAGGTTATACCTATTAGATTAAATATAGATCGCACGGCGGATCTAGGCTTCCGTGAAGTTAGCCGTTTGTGATGCGCAAAGACAATTTAGTTCGAATAAGCTCCATTGCGCATCGAAACGGCTAACTTCACTAGGGCCGAGATCCGCCGTGCGAACTATGGTCATTTTGAGAGAGACAACTTACACAGTGTTTGAAGGTCTTGTCGTCTCTTGCCTGGTGCAAGACCAACTACTAAAGCTATTAGGTCGACTGATAACGATGTCGAAAGTGGCTTTGAAAGAAGGTTCATCGTAGCAAGGGAATGCTGAACGTGCTGCTGTGGCTTGGAATTGAGTAGAGGCCATCCACCTGAGACAAAAAGTATAATTACACAAACTCTTACATAGAATGTGCATCTCATGTTGTGTACCAGTCCTAAAACTGATAATGAACGTGTAGCTTTAATTAAAAAGTTCTAGAGACATAAAGAATAATATCTTCTTTTCGGGGTTTTACAATTGCAAGTAAAAAATAAATTCTCGAAACTACTACTTACTACCAGTTCGAATACTAAGTTTCAACCAGATCGATTGAAAAATGCAACCTGTAGGCGAGAACAGACTGACTGACTGACTGATTGACGGAGAAAAGCATTTTTGGCCAATCTCGAAACTGAGGAGTTTCGCTCGCTTCGCTCACTCGATCAATAATGATAATTTGTGGTGATAGTTTCTAAAGCAACACAAAAAATCGTGATATACTAATACTAAATATTTATAAAAAAGATAAGAACTAACCTCAATTCGTTTGGGTCACTAGCGTTGTTTCTGTACCAAGTTTGGTAAATACCGTACATATCAGTTCTCAACGGAGCGTTGAAGGAGATATTCAATGCGTAAATATTATCACTACCAAACTCAAGAGTACCATTAGCCAGACGAACTCGCAAAAAATGCAACTCTTCATCCAAAACAAAAGGTTGGATTGCAACTGAAGTATTTCTTAGAGATAAAGTAACAGATTCAATATTCAATTCATTAGAGTGTATAACGATTTCATTGACACCAGGCTGGGTGGCATTCAAACGAATCTCGGTAAATCCGCTCATGTTCAAATTTGCAATGTTAATATGCCAGTAAACGTCGTAATGAATTGGTCTCGTTGTGGTTGGTAGTCTGAAGCGGTTGGATCGTTCTGTGCTAGGATCGACCAGCTCCATGGTGTCGACGTTTTCGAAAATCTCGCCTTCGAACTTCTCATCGGCAAAGATGGTGTTCCTGGTTACAGGCCCTGTGGGCTCCTGGGGGAAGGCATATGCGCAGGCGCATGCCGCAACAAAAACGGCCAGTTTCATCGTCGCCATCTAAAAATAGTAAAAATAGATTTTAAAAAATATAACCGTGACAGGCAATGCTATCAGATGTAGCTCATTTTTACAAAGCTGATGATCAAATATATTCGATTTCGATTATATCTATGAGTATTTACTAGATTGTAAGCGTCCATGGGCTACGTTAATGAGCTGTATGATTTTTGCCATTTTGGTGGTATAAAAAAAATATCATCATCATCATCATGACAGCCTTCTAATGTTCCCACTGCTCTCGAGCGAGAGTGATTAGGTCTTAATCCACCACGTGGACCCAATGCGGATTGGTGGATGTCACATGTCTTTCGAGTTTTTAGTTCTTGGACATGCCGGTTTCCTCACGATGTATTCCTTCTCCGTATGAGAGCACTGGCATTGCGCACTTAAATTCTTTCGTAGGGAAAAACTCATTAGTGCACCCACGACCTTAGGATCGGAAGGCGGGATTACTACCACTAGATCCTTGCTTGCGTGCTCTCTAAATAAATAAAAAATTATGGAAATAAACATAAGCCCTTGAAAAGCTGCCAATGTTTATCTTATTTATCTTAAACATAGGTCCGACATGATAATTGAAGCGTGCAGCGATACATCGGATTGTATCACGCTGATTACGTGTAGCCTTTACCTTAGAATTTAAAACCAAAAATCACTAATTTACGTATACAATTTATGTTCTCATTATCTTAGGATATTATGAAAATATAATCCTCATATCGTTATCATTTTGAGCCCTGTTATACACCTACCATGCTTTATTAACTTCACGCCTAATGGCAGGATACGATGAATTTATGATAAACTTTATCGGCAAGATACGAAAATATTATTCTGATTATAACTTATTTTTTAACACATGAAAAAAAGTTAAAAATATTATAATTTGTAATTGTTTACTTAATAATTTATTATAAAACATGAGTGTCTTTATTCAAATCAAAAGAATGACTGTGTTTATAGTAAGCTTTTCAAACCTGTATAAAATGCATATTGACCTTTAGTAAACTAGACTAGACGTTCTAGACAACCTAAATCATCTTTTTATAGGTGACCGCTGCCTGGCTAAAGCAGTATGATAAGGTAAAAAATTACCTTACTTGGATGTTTTGTCGAGATAAGACTATGACCTGTGCTCATGCACATGCTATGACATTTGCTTGCTCAAGAAATGTTAAAAGAACAACCAGAGTCAAATGAACATTATGTGATTTATACTTGTACTTGTCTAGTTTTTATATTATTATGCTCGTGTTATTGGGAACAATTTTTCTGATAACATTATGTTTTTGCTCTACCTAAGCTCTTAATATTTGTCGCTCGAAATAATATTTGTATGCTATTCTTCTTCTTCTTCTTTTGATTTAGTCTAATTAGACCCAAAAATAATGTAACGCGATCAAGTGACGAAATTGTAGTGGCCTTAGGAAATGGCGGTGACTCAAGATTCTACGTAGAATTCTTTGAGGATAGCCTATGTTCAGCAGTTAAACGTCTGAAATAGTTTTCGGAAAGGCTTTGTGAACCCGTGATTAGAAGACAAGCTCTGTTGAAGATAACAAGTTATCTATCTCTTACTTCTCTTTAAAATGAAGGCGACTATAACTATAGTTAAAAAGTCTTACCTTGTAATCTAATGGCGACTCTCCAACACTTCAGCAAAGCGGAAAGCCTGCCAGCAACTGGATTATTGTAATCAAATTATTGAAATATACCCTATTAGTTAATCAGTAGATACAATATCATATTTTTTATCTAGAATAGCTTTAGTATCAAGTTCAATATTATCATTTGCGATAGTTCTCACACTTTGTGTGTTCGAGACAGAATTTTAAATGCTTAGCTCATTAAATTGATGATAATTTGTATACTTAGCAAAACATGTCTCAACTGCTTAACTGAGCACCCGCGTATCAAGCTGAAGATTATGGGTTCAAGTCCCGCTTCAGGCAAATTTTTTTTCGATATATTTGCTATAGTGCAAATAAAAAACAACTAATAGTTATATAATTTGTCTTGACTAAGCCCATTCTGGGTCTACTAAGCCTTGTGATTTGTCTCGACTAAGCCTACACTGGGTTCACTACGCCTTACCGAAAGCTATTTCAACTTGTACATTTTACCTATGATGACTCATTGATCATTCAGTTGAACTGTAGTTCAGCATAAATGATAAATTTAAGTGGTAAATAGCCGTTAATAATATAATATGATTTCTAACAACTTAGCCCTTTTTTAACATTGCCTGCGATAAACCTTTAGCTAGGTAATATAAATATGACTCGAGATGATTCAAACATTTTGAAATGAAATAAAATTAAATGAAATGTAAGGAAATATTTATTGTTTGTGAAACTAGGTGTATGGGTACAGGTGGTAGATAATCGACATCACTGTCAAAAAGTTTCTCTAGTCCTACCAGCTGGCGTACATTTACCTACATTTCCTACCTTTGAATCCTCTATTATAATTTTTTGTTATGTTTCTTCCTAAAGCAATGCAATGTTATTTCAGCTAACATTTGAAACATGATTTTATCATGAATATCTCAAAAGTCACTTTTCGGACTTAGTGATTTCATGAATTGGACCACCCAATTGCAGGCAATAATTCTCTCTGGAATAAGTTTAAAAATGTTACAACTGCACTACTGCTGCGGTGGTCTTAATATCATAAACGACAAAAAAGCTTTACGGCATAAAAGTTATTATAAGGAAGAGCTTTTGGTCATCCATGGGTAGGCAATTAAGCTTGTAAACTGTTCTGGTTTGGGTTTTTTATACCACTAAAGGGGCAACAAAAAATACGGCCCATATGATTGTAAGCGGTTACCGTAGCCAATGTATGCTTGCAACATTAGAGATATCGCCTGCACGTTGCCACCCAAGGATGTAGATCTAAAGTTTCGTGTGCCTGTAATTCCACCGGAATGAGCATTAATCTTACACTCATTACCACACGTGTCGCATGAATTTAGCCGGCATCGGATCGGATATGCAGTGTTTTATGATCTAGTTCGTTTGTTCGAGTCAGTGGCCAACTCTGGTGACAGAGTTTCTCGGCCGCCCAAAGGCCTCTGTCATGACCTAACAACTTTGAAAAAGCCGGAACCGACTGCTTAACGTGCCTCCGAAGCACGGGAGCGCTCAGTTGAAATTGCCACTGGCGGTCACCCATCCAAGTGATGACCCCGCGGAACAGTGCTTAACTTCGTTGATCTGTTAAGAACAACTTAGCCAGCTACGTCACGAGCGCTCCGCTATGATCTAGTAAAAGGTCTGATAGAAATCGCTACTTATTGAGAAGACCATGATACCATGTTACTATTTATTATAAGCATGCCGGCGCGGAACAAGCGCTCCCGTCCAAATCGACGTAGCGCCGCGGCGCCGCCTCGCCGCGCCGGCCCGTTGTCTACACGGCGTGTGTGACCTGAGTACAAGAAGTAAAAAATTCTACGAGTACGAGACGTAGATAACAAAATAAGAAATAGAAATAAAATTAATGCAAGTCACTAATTATCGTATAAAACTAACAATTGTGACGCTTTTCCACTTGTCTGTACCTATCGTACAAAGTTTAGTAGTCATAATTTTTATCTCCTAAATTCCGAAATTACATGAAATTTTATCACTATTTTAAAGATTATAATAGGTCGTTAGGTAAAGATTTGTACATATTTTATGTAGGTATGTCTGCACTAAATCATTTATAATACTTAATGTTATCTAAAATAGTGGAAAATCTAACAAGATAATTATCTAAATAGAACAAAGTAGAATAAAAAGATCCTACAGATATAATTTTTAGTTTGATTTCTGACACTGGTATCCAAAATCGTTAGCTGAAGCCGATTAACTCGCCAAAGCAGTTTGTGTTGTAAGCTACAGTCAAGCTTTGTTGAGTAAAAGTTGAAAAACGGCCTGAGCTTACGACTCTGAATACCATAAGGCTGCGTTTACCATATGGATGTGTTTGTTAGGAACCAATAGAATCACTTCATTTACCTAGCCTCGCTCTGACAGCTTTATTGAAGTGATTGGTTCCTAAAAACATTTCCTCGCTACACATCCTCGCACATCTCTGGTGGAAACGCAGCCTTATAGTAGTAAAATAGCACATCTGGGTCCGATTGCATAATAAATAAATAAATTAAATAAATAAATAATGCTGGAGAATCCACACAGCATCATCTAGCCCCAAGGTAAGCTGCTGTTAAACAGAGTATTAGGGGTACTAGATGACTGATATATATTTAATACAATATAATACATAGATAGATATTTTTTATTATATATAGAAAATACCCAGAACACCCGGAACTAATATTTGTAGATCGTACAAACATTTAACCCGAGGCGGGAATCGAACCCGCAACCTCCGCTGCGCCACATCGGTCGTTAAAAATGAGCGTTTTTTCATACAAATTCACTGGTAGAACTTGTAATGTATTATTTACGAGCTGACCCACGCAGCTTCACCCGTGTTTTTGCAATTTTTATACTATCTCACAGGAATTGTTCATTTTTCCAGGATAAAAAGTATTCTATGTGTTATTCCAAGACGCCATCAACATTCCAAATTTTATTACAATCGGTTGTCGTCATGGAGATACGTGGTGATAAACATACACTCACACTCACAGACTTTCGAATTATAATAGTAGGATAATGCAATGGGCCAAAAGATGTATTCAAAAGCCTTGTTCAATATTTCCGTTCTTAGAAAAGCAATCCTTATGTAATGCATAGTTCGTGCTCATTTTAATTATCAACAAACGTGAAATTGATTATGTGTATTTATGTGTATAAATTTTGTTGCACACAACAGATATTAGTGCTATATACACAGATATTACAGGAGGTATTAATGCATGTCGTTTTCGAGTACTGCCATTTGTACCTAACGTCAAGCTAGCGTACCCACGTCAATATTTATTTCACTTTTGCACTGATATGCTCTATTTTTCCGGGATACATACACACTCCCACACACTCACACACTCACCCTCCCACACACTCACACACTCACATACTCATTAACACCAGCACACATCATACTTATTTGTAGCTTAACGTCTTTAATTCTTTATCTCTTGTTTATTTATTTGGATCCTGAAATATTTGGAGGTGGGCGTTAGTGTTCGCGACACAGTTTTTTTTTTTAAACTTTTGCTAGCGTCATATTTATTGTTTTACTTTACGTATATTTATAGTTACGCGGTAATGTGTAAATCTGACATCCGTGATTCATTGCTTGGTTCCAACGGAAGATCAGCGTTGTGTTGCCAAGACACAACAAATGCTGAGTTGGACGCCAATTTGTGACGTGATGTGGATAGGGTGCCTCGACACACACATTCGTTTAGTTTTGCGGTTTTGGTTAATTTTATTATTATTATTTTTTGTTATATTTCTACTTTGTCTTTTTATTTAGTTAAATACCTAACTATATTATTCTGTTTGTGTTGTGTTTCTACCATTTAGTTTTAAACCTTTTGTTTCATGTACCTATCTATCTACTGTCACAAATAAAAGTTTTTTCTTTCTTTCTTTCTTTCTTTCTTTCTAGTTAAGCTTCCGCGGATATTATCGTTCTTCTTGTGTTGTTATTGTACTATAAGTTTTGTTCCATAATAAATACATTTTTGATTTGATTTTGATTTTGATTTATGCTCTATTGGCATATCAACAAACGTGAATTCGATTATATGTACGCTACCTTGACGGTCACGGCTCAGTGGTGCTTGGGGCACTAAAACACGTCTTTGTCCCTGTCTTTTCTGTGTGGCCAGCCCCTTATTGTGTGACTTTAAATTCATTAAACTTAATTAAACAAAATCTGTCTCAAAAAGCTTACTATAAAACAACCGATTACCTAGATGATAAAAAAGCTTGGGACGAATGTGCTCCAACTCTACTTGGAATCCATAACAATAGCAAGGGTCATGCCAAAAAAGCGATAGGAACCCAGCCGGTGTTGTTGCCAGTTCTTTTACGGCATGGACGCGTTGGAACTGGTGTAAATTTTTCTAGCTTGTAAGACGTTTCAAAGTGATCCTTGTGATTCTACTGAATAAATAATTTTTGATTTTGATTTTGATTTTGATTGGTATCTACACCATTTCAATCGAACGCAGCAATGCATGTGGCGACAGAAACAGGTATGGTGGTTCAGCGGACACAAAAAAACTTTATTCATAAAATCTACTTGTACATGATATAAAGTTAATACTACTAGGATTCGGGGAAAAACCAAAACAATTATTTCAAAAACTTTAAATATTTATTTAAAAACTTACTTAATTAAACTCTCTGTTTTTATTATGACAATGACTGAAATAAATTAGTACAAAGTTATGACAGTATTTACAAAATTAGTCATTACTAGAATTATTTTTACACATAATTACACAGTTAGCTAAAATACTGAGTAATTTACGAAATACTTGTACATTTATAATTATTTGTTTATTTGGAATAGATAAGTATATCTAAATAATTATGAATTATATTATATGTACTAAATTATAAAATAAACTAGTTGTCTTTGAACCGAAAGATTAAATAAAAAGGCAAATTTCAGAGTGGTGGCGTGTGCAAATAATATTTTGAGTTCTACTTGAAGTCGGTCTGAATGATGGATTAAATTGCAAAAGACGTGATAACCTGTATTTAGTCTAATTTACGATTTTTTGCTGTGGCGCCTGTTAGAAACAATGTCATGACGAAATATTATTATTAAGTATATTTTTTTAAATATGTTTTAAGTGTAAGGGCCTATTTATAATAATACTATACACCTCTGTTATCTAAATGTATCTTTCAAATCATCGCCTTTGTTCATTGACATAAAAAGGAAAGGACAATACTTAGCAAGCCGCTAAAATAACAGTTTTTTAAGAATAAGGGTGTACCTAATAGGTACTTTCAATTAAAATTTCACAGATTTATGCAAATAAATATCTTGAAACCAAGTTATACAATCTTTTGCAGCCCACGGTTACATTAAATTTTTTATAAAACAAAGTTTTTAAAAAAAATTTAAAAACGGGTATTTTCATGTACGCATAGTAAAGAAATCTTCATCGGGGTGAAGTGACACGGCGCCCTTCTTCCGCGTCACGACTTACGTGGAAACACCCTTATAGAAATGAATGCTAATTCAATATAGTTTTTTTTTAATGTGGCGAACACATAGGCCTGCATGGCCGCCGTGTTATAGCCACACCAATTTAATAAAAAAAAATCGTGTTTGTCTATTAGTAAAATTTTAACTATTCGCTTAATTTCTAACTACTGTTAGTAGATCTGTCGTGTTCGAGCAGCCAGTCCACTATAGCTTGGTAGTTCCTGTCCCTCCATTGCACGTTGGCAGCCACTGTCTCCAGGACTTGCAGCACAGGCCGGCCGAGATCAGAGCATGACTCTGTCACGAATCGTTGAAGCTGTAAACAGAAGTTACACACATTATTTTTCTTGTCGATATTAGCGGAAGACCAATTCCAAAGGGCCATACTCTTGAACGCGATCAGTATTAAAATATGACATTTAGTACTTTTGACAGCAAACCTAGTGCCAAATTCAACCTTGTTTTCAAAAGTACAAATATTTGACATCATTAAATTAGATTAAAATAAATAGTGTACCTAACGTAGTGAAAGTGTAAAACTACTTATAAAGAACACATGAACATAGTGACTTCCACTTAATACATAGAGACATTATGAAAAGTGCCGATGGACACAATCTTAGCAAATAATATTATTCTATAAAACTAGGTCAACATTAAATTACTTATTAGCCTAAACATAAGGCTAGATCGTAATATATTTAAATACATTGCTAAACTGTATTTAATAAAAAGAAAAAAAAGAAAAAGTTAGTTTGAATTGGATTGAAATTGGGATTGAGACACGCCACTGTGCTACCAAAGCCGTTAACCTTGTTCCCTAAGGTAATCTAGCCCAAAACTAAGCAAAGCTTGTACTAATGGGAGTCAGATAACTATAATACATAGAACCAAATGTTTGTATTATGCATAACATATATCCCGTAGCGAGAATCAAACCTGAAATCTCGCGCTTCTCAACCGGGCATTCGCCCACAACTTAATTTATCCTTTACTTGAATATTTTTTATCACAGAACACCATTATTATTACATTTTTTATCTCAGACTACATTCTTACCTCCTCGTATTCATGTTGCTGATTTAGTCTTCTCGTCACCACTTTCATCAGCAAATTCAAAGTGGAGAGAGATCCCACGCTGTAAAAATATAATTTATCAAAAAAAAAGAACAAAATCCGACTTCAAACTAAAATAAATGTTTCGTTGGATTGTGGAGATACGGGAAGATTTAGAACTTTTATCGAAATAGATTTTTAAAAAAAAAAGCACTGAACCAATTTCGATAAAATTAAATGAGTCTACCTCTAAACTACAACCTATCAAACAAAAACGTAATCATCAAAATCAATTCATAATTATTATTGGCGGAAAAATCGCTTAACAAACATACAAAAACTAAAAAACATATCCTTTTTTTAACCCTTTCGTATAATTAATAGATTCAGGCGTTACTTTGCGGAAATCCATTACAAGATAAAAAACAGACGAAAAATCTCTAGTATATACCATTCCGCTTAACCCTTCAACTAATGAGGTCACACAGTTACCACAGTTAACCTCAAAAGAAAGATTTTTTTACCCTTTCGTATCTCCAAAGCAATCCAAAACACATCGAAATATTTTTTAGATTAAGTTTCTATCCAATATAAATAAATCAAAAATATCAATCAATATAATATCTGCCAAGGACCGGGATGAATGGAAGACTTTGGGGGAGACCTTTGCTCAGCAGTGGGACAAGATAGGTTGAAATAAAAAAAATAAAAAATGTTTCTATAGTCGCGCCGTGTATCGCGGTTTCGTCGATTTGCTCTGATGCCGACACCACACTTCCGCGCTCCGGACGCCATCAGCGGAAGTGTGAATGACGTCGGAGAAAATTAACGAAACCGCGCAGAAAAAGAGATAAAATTATAGTCAAATCAATGAGTTATAACAGGCAGTATTGCTAGTGTTCCGCTTCTCCTACATACGGACAAGACGCTTCGGCCGTCTACGAAACCGGAGCTTCGTAACCAGTTACGAACTAAACATAATTCGTCCTCGTACGATACCAGTTACGGGAAAAAACGTTTTTTTCATTACAGGAAACTTGGTTTCGTAGAAAGAAACTTGTAGTAAGTTGCAGAAGGATACTTTTTTATTCTTCGGACGTAACTATACAGTTATCACAAACTTCTTTAGAGATTAATATATATAGCTAAATTATTGCGGTTCCGCTGTTAAGGTTTCGCAGCGGGCATCGCGTATTTGAGCTGTGTAATACGAGCGTCTGATACTAACCGATATTTTCGCATAGAAATGTCTAGGCGTAAGCTGACGTGATACAAAATAGGTTTATCGATTTTAGATATCAAAATTTGACACGTGCCCCAGATTATGCTATCAATTTCAGTTCACGCAAATAAAAAAATACGACTTAAGTACCTACCAGCCGGTATCAAACAGTATAAGTATTTATTACAAGCTGACTTCGTTTAGGTACACCATCAGGCATACTCGTACGATGAAGAAAAAAGTTCATAGGGAAACCGGCATGTTCAAGAACAAACTCGAAAAACATGACTGTGCCATCCCCCAATCCGCATTGGGTCCGCTTGGTTAAATTAAGACACTTTCACTTCACACTTCACAGAAGATTAGATGTCATGATGATGAGCTTGAGAATAGAAGGTTGTACTTACAAGCTCCTCAGCTTGAGCCAGTTGGCGCGGATGAAGTTGAAAGCGATGGGCTGGCCGATGGCGGTCCCGGCGACCGCGGAGAACACACGGACAATGTCTTGCTTCCTAATGCCGCTGTCGTTACGAAGCGATAGCTCTAGGTACCTGTAACAAACATTTTTTTTTATATTACTAGAGGCAAACAAACACACGGCCTACCTGATGTAAGTGGTTACCGTAGTTTACGAACGTTTGTATCATCAGAACCTTTGCCTGTAATTTCACCGGATACCTGCAAACTGGAACACAGCAATACGAGCATTACTAATAAATAATAATAAATAATAAAAAATGTATGGTGGTAGATCTCCCGGACGAGCTCTATCACAAATAACTTTACTATTCTTCTATTTAAGCATAATTCATACCTATGCAACAAATGCGGTGCAGAAGTGCATCCAAGCACGGATAGAAGACGGTGCCTCTCAGATGGCGAGGCAGCTCGGAGCCGCGCATGCGCGAACTGCCACTCACGAAGCCCTCCGGCGCGGACGCCCACGCAGTAGACTATGCCTCGAACGTCTACGTTGATCCTGTACATTCAAAAATTCTAGACTTTTCTAATTTATGTTGGCTTCTAGCTTTTTTTTTCACAGTGCCATCTAGGCCCAAATTAAGCAAAACTTGTCACATACATAATGAAACATCCAGACCCGGACTAAATATCTGCAGATCATGCAAACCCTGCAATCGTCTTCAACATTAAGTTAATTGGTAATAAGGGTCATTCATCTCACAGAGTTTACAAACGCCTTTTATGTGATAAAAGTTTCGATTACTTACGATTTTGGGATTAGTTTGTATTGGTACATTTTTTTTTACGAGTAGTAAACTTTAACTTTAGCAAAAACAAACGAAATTACTGACTAAAGTCAATGCTAAGGGTATATTGATATGGGTTACTCAAGGACCCACTTTGGGGTCACTTCTTTTTGTTTTATACACAAACATTTTTTTTTAACAATATTAGGTACGTACTCGTTATAAGAATCTGGATTAGGAGCAAGCATCCAATTAGCATACATCCTGACTGCGTTCTCCAAGCAGTCGACATGTTCAAAGTGGCATGCAGATGCGAGGAGGTCCACTCGTTGTTGGGCTTTGATGACGCTTTCTCCGGCGGATATATCCCACCCTACTTCTTTGACCGCCCCACTTAGAAGTCGAAGTACGTAACGCTATAAATATAATAAGGTATATAAAACAATTAATATCCAAGTACGTATATTTAGACATCTTCTACAGGTCTAACAAATCTACATTTTCATTTTCATTCAAAATGTTTTCATTGATCTGAATGTTTTTTTTTGGGAACGAATGATTTATATTTCTTTAATATAAATATTCAAATATTTTTATAAAATAATACAAAATTTACATACGTTAAGTACTAGTATAATTATTAAGAGCACTGGTGGTCTAGTGGTAGTGACCCCGCCTTCCAATCCTAAGGTCGTGGGTTCGAATCCGGTCGTGCACCAATGGATTTTTCTGAGGAAACCGGCATGTCCAAGAACTAAAAATTCGAAAAGCATGTGCCATCCACCAATCCGCATTCCGCGGACGCCGACGCATTTCATGGGTCCGCGTGGTGGATTAAGACCCAACACTCTCGCTTGAGAGTAGGCCAGTGTCCCAGTAGTGGGAACATTAGAAGGCTGTCATGATGATGATGATAATTATGTATACAAAGTATGTAGGTGCTTATAAATCACTAGGCATGGATCACTAATGACACCTATGTATATTAGCATACTTCCAAAAAAAATATGATGACATTCAAACATGAATCATGATTTAGTAATTATTCTCCTTGCCACCTTGGAAATAACGATAATAGCCTATCAATTGTAGATTGTGTCATGAACAAATCGACAATAGATCGTGTGATATCTAAATTATTATAATCACTGCTGTTATTAGGGTTTTTTAAATATTCTATTACAACTAGCGACATCTGTTGATAATTGGATCCCCTAGGACTTCTGTAAGATATTATATATTTTACAGAATTCCTGGAGTCCTAGAAATACTTAGTTATAAAATAAGGCTCTTTTACGATACAAACATAACTGAAAAATAATTACTTTTATTTAGAAAACAAGTACGAGTATTAGTAAAAGAAGTTATTTCTTTTATATTTTTCTTTTAGTGCCTACAATTAAGAAGCATGGTCTGTCCCGTTTCAGTTTTTTAGTTTTACGTAGTGAAACTTACCCCATACTCCAAATAATGTGCTCCTTTCGACAACATCGTATCTATATACCCCAGCGCTGCCAATCCTGCTTTCCACGGCACATAGCTCCTCTCATGAGTCAAGTAGCTCGTCACATCTAACGCAGTTCTGTAGTCCAGCCTTCCAGTCAACGCGAGATTCATCGCGTCATCAATCATCTGAGCTCGGTTAATGATGTGGATCTCTTGGAAGCGAGCGGGGTCTTTGAGGATCATGATTAGAAGTCTCCAGTTATGTTGGTCGTAGTTAACTCTGTAGAAACCTGTTGAAACATTAAAACTTGGTTGGTATCTTATGGTAATCATAATTAGGAGTCTTCAGTTATGTTGGTCGTAGTTGACTCTGTAGAAACTTGAAAAAACGTAAAAGATTGGCAATGGCAATGGTGGAACTCTTTAGCAGAGTTTAAAGTCAGTCTTCTTGAGCGCAATCGCAGTGCAAGATAGATCCTCCAACTTTGTCACTTCAAGCATTACTGTGTTGAAGTAAAGGGCACTGTAACTGGTGAATAGCTGGGTGAATGAGACAGTCTTAGGGTGGAGCGCCATGCAGTGCCACGCAGAACTGCAACTGGTATAGTCTGGGATCAACTGCATCGCATAGTCATAAATAAAAAAAGGTTAGTATTTATTTTTACTACAAACATAATTAAGAGAAACGACTTTGAGCAGAGTAGACCAAACACGTTTTATAAAAGAAACAAAACATAAAGTAACTTAGTAGCTACAGAACACATTCTTTGAATGTACTTAGTAAAAATGTTAGTTGTATTAATTTGAAGGTTATATTTATGTCATTGTAACTTGTTGTTGAGTTGGCCACTGGCCAAAGCCACTTAATTTATGTGGAAAAAACACTGGATGTTTGTATGTTTGTGGGAGTATCACGCCAGAATGGCTGAACGGATCTGTATGACTGTTGGCACATGCATAGATTATAGTCTGGAATATTCAGTATTCAGTATTCATTTATTTATTGCAGTCATTATGTTAAAAGCGATAGGCTACTTTTTATCCCAGAAAAAGTTTTGGTTCCCGTGGGATAAATAACTGTTTAACCGCTGGTAACACCACGGGGAGTACCTAGCTAGTAAATAAAATTATACTTATATGAAAAAGTATGTTATAAAAGATTCAACAGCCAAAGATTTAAGATTTGAAGTTATGCAGGATTATCAGTGATTTTCTGCCACATTAATTTTTGATTAGATAAAGATTTAAATAGTTCGATTTATCAACTTTATAACCATCTAAAAGTAATCAAGTTTCTTATTATATTCGTACTGGTCGGGATGCAAAAGTTGTTGGTCTGATCCTCGCAACCGGACTAATGTTAGGAATGATTTCAAACCATCATTCCAAGATTTCGGCAGTTTGTTTTATTCATTATACCTATACATAATTATAATAAGTAGCATACGCTCATCCCCAATGCTATAACTCTTACAAGCTGAAAAACTTACCTGTTTGCTGTATATTAGCAACGAACCAATCATCTCTCTTCACAGTTACGTTGCTGGTCATCTTTCGTTCCCTCATCCATATCCTCGGCCGGGTGGACTCGAAATCTTTCTCAGAAGCTGTAGTGTAAGACACCGGTACCCACCAAACAGGGGAGGTTTTGGTTGTGTCTGTTTCATTGATGAGGACAAAACGCTCCTAGAAATTCAACACATTTTAAAATTCTGGTAGTTTATAAAGTCCAGTTTTTGAGTTCGTTCTGTGCTTGTCTGTATTTCTGTTTGTCTGACTGATAAGATTATTTTGCTTAGAAACAGCTAAAGATAATATTTAATCGTTTAATATAAAGTATCACCTCAAACAGAAATGTGGAGATTCTATATACGTCACTGTCGATACGAGTAATATCTTATATAATTGAATACTTATCTACTATGATAGAATAGGTTGGATAAAAAATATGCTCTAATTAAAATTTTGCGTAGGTAAGGATTGTTATTTGGTACAAGTAAGTAAGTAAGTATAAGTATTGCATGTTTTTATATTATTATCAATTTAGGGATTTTACATGAATAAAAGAAAGCAATCTTATGATAAAATTAATCATACTCAAATTATTTTAATCCTGATACTAAAGTACCTACCTGCGTACTAAGTTAAATCCGTTTTCTTTTTATCAAAATCCTCCTTAGATTAGTGAAATCAATGTACTTATAGTTGTAGGTACCTACTTATCTAAGAAACACTAAATTGGCGTAGAACCATTACCTGTAGTGACATCTAGTGTAGTAGTGTAGTAGTTTTTGATCGAAAGCATACGCAACTTATGTATAAAATTGGACATGGACATGGACAGCGAATGCTCAATTTTCTATTTTATTCTCTTGAAGAAGCGATGCGTCAACTATTTTGATAAAATGGTTATCGAGTTGACCACGGAGTTAACTACCCCTATCAAAAAACTTTGCCTAAGCAAGCGCTTTACAGTTTTAAATCTTTATATCAGCCAACAGACGTTTACTGCTCGACATAGGCCTACCCCAAAAAGTGCTATGACGACTGATCTTGAGCCTTCACCGTCCACCGACTTCCTTTGTCATTGATCAATCTAATCAGGAGCCATTCTACTCTTTGTTCTAGTTCGCGCTATTCGAGAACATATGCTCTGAGTGATTATCGGTTCTGAGAGCTACTCACTGCTACTTTAACTTGAATACCTGTGTGAAAGTCATTGTAGCATTCTTATAGTTCCTAGTCACGGTCAGAACTGGGAAACCAGTCTGCAGGGTCCAAGAGTCCATGATAACTGCAACATCTGCGTCGAAATCCCCCTGCTTCCGAGCTGCAGTCGTTAACGCGCTCCAAAGGTCCTTCTGTTCAGCGTTACCGTACATCTTCGAGTTCAGGTAATCAGTTACTCCGGAGTTGAATACTTCATCGGTTAGAATGTGGTTCAGCATTCTGAGGAGGGCTGATCCTACAAAAGTATTTTAAAATAAATTAGACCTGACTTGCAATAAAAAAAAATACACTACATTTACATTTATAAAGTATACTGTCTGTTTTCCTCTGCAAATCAGCAGGGTTGCCAGTCTAGAAATACGAAATTCTTAATCTATCTGCATCTGAAACCGTTAATTACAAGAAGTCATAACTTACCTTTTCCATAAGATATTTTGTCAAAAATAGCGTCGGTCTCCTCCGAAGCACTGACGTCTACTGAAAGCTGGTGGGAAGAGTTCAGTGCGTCTAATTGAAAGACGTTATGCACTTGATCCAAAATGCAGATTTCAGTTATATTCCAAGACTTCTCTACCTGGAAAAAAGTATTGATTGCTATAACCCTGGCCAAGTAATCTTTATCAGTCTCGTTTTGCTCTGGAACTGCTCTGGTAGTCGCTCGATTTGCACCAAAGGCAAACATTTTGTGTGATGAATACGGATGTATTTAAGTGTTGTGATGTGATCTACGAACAAAGTTCGATGGATGTGATAGAGCACACATTCTATCTACATAATAGTGTCCAAACCAATATTTTAAATAGATAAATGTACACAGCGGGGTTCGCCCATCAAATTCGTGTAAATAATGACTATCCTCATGCCGGTTTTCTCGCGATGTTTTCCTTCATCGTTTGAGAGCATTGACATATAAGTATAGAAGCTTAGAATAATAACACGAAGAAACGAAGTACGCGCACGCAAATTGTAATCATTCGAAAGGGGACAAAGTTGTCACCTGAGGTTCAGTCGGCTCGTCAGTTAAAAAAACGATATGTTGAGTGGCTGCTGTAATATCACAAATAAACTGCTGTTACACTACAAATAAAAAACTATGCATAAGCCGCTCACGTAAACATCAGTTGTTTTGTAAACACAGTTTGTGAAGACAATTTTGAATGGAATTATCGTTCTCCGTGTTATTATTCTAAGTTTGTAAGGATAAAATTCAATAACAGTAGATAGGTACTTACAGCGTCGACAGCGACATACTCCACGTAGGTCGCGAACCCCTCGTTGAGCCAGAGGTCTCTCCACCAGGACGGCGTCACCAGGTTGCCGAACCACTGGTGAGCGATCTCGTGAGCCACCACTTGCGCTACATGCACCTTGTCGAATGTCGCAGACACCCCTGCTTCGTACAGCATTGCTATTTCTCTGGAAAAGGCGGTGGATTTGTTGAAAGTATTATCACAATATTAGATTATATTATATTACATGCTGAGTGGCTGCCTTTTTTCGTCACAAAATAAGTTAAGTTATAATTTGTATTGTTATTTTTATGTTTATTGTGTGCCGCAAAACAAATATTATTCTATTCTATTCTATTATATTCTGTTCTATTAAAAGTGGTGTAGAAAATTGCAAAAATTTCGAAAAAAAAAACTGAGTAAAAAAAGGAATAAATAATGCCTAAAAGTCTGAATATTTTAGAATTTTTAACTAAAGTTAGTCCAGTAGCAGAATAATCTCTTTACCAACGCAAATTATTACATGAATACAAAAAGAAAATTAAAGTCGAAATTGCATTTTAAAAATTCAATTCGAGCACTGAACTTTGCATTGCAATTTGGACTAAATAAACCTATGAATTGTAAAGAATCCAAGAAAAAATCCCAATTTGCTGCAAAACTTAATTAAAACGCATTGGTCACGCACATTCACGAAACTATCTGAACAAACCCCTAACTTCGTTAACACCCCAACAAGGGATGTGAGTGATTGATGATGGTGGTAATGAATCGTCAGACCATCCATAACGATTTGGATGGTTGACTGTTTTTTGTGCGACTCGATATGCAGATTGGAGTTTTACGTATCGATAATTCACTTAAAAAACCCGTTTTGCATCTAAATACTCGTGCAAATGTTTTTAATAATATATAAAAACTTGTTATAGGTATAGATACTATTCGAACAGGGTACAGTCTGGCCAGCTGATAATATTAGTTTTTTTTTTAGGATGAGATATCTAGGTTAAAAGCGGAAGGTCGCAGATTCGATTACTGCTTTGGGAATTCAAACTTATGGACTGTAAATATTATGTTCCAGGTCTGGGTGATGTGATACTGTTAGTACTCTTAGTTTCTGATATCCACGACAAATAAATAAATAAATAAATAAATGCAGATCATGATCATCATCAAATATTTGCCTTCAGCAGGAATCGAAACTGCAAGCCCTTTGCTTTTCAACCAGGCATTCGCCCTCAGCACTACAGACCGTTCAATTAGTAACTCACCTGTAAGTTAGCAGTCCCCAATTCTCCATAGCACCATTCTTGAAATCCGGGAGCGCAATCATATCAATCTTTGGCAATGGGAACTTAATCTTGTAATATTCCTCCAGAAACTTCAGTATCTTCGGTCCAATCTCAAGGGCAAAGGCAGCAGATGGCAAGGCTTCTTTCCGAGCCCACACTGAGAAGTTGTTGATACTCATGTTGTGGAAGTCAGTGATGGTAAAAGCTACTAGGTAGGTGGACATTGGAAGTGATTCTGCGTAGTTATCCCAGATGTAGTTTTTGAGAGTTTTGCTGTGAAAGATCAAATGTTAATTAGTACATATTATTTAAGCGTGATGACGATACGTTAGAAGTTCATTTTTTTTTCTAACAGTTGAGCCATTAAGTCCTTGCTTTACCTATTTAAAATAATCTTTAGTATGGAAATACAAGGACTTGGTGGCTCAACCGGTAAATCATCCGCGTATCAAACGAAAGGTTGCTTGTTCAAGTCCTACCGAAATTAGAAAAAAATAATATTATGATCTAACAGATGATTTTATTATAATTATGCGCTCTTGACTGCTTATATTACAAAATATTAGAATACTTACTGACTTTCACTGCTTACAACGTTCATGTTAGACAGGCTGTTCATATTCTTCGGGCGAGCTATGCTGATGGTGAACCTCGCCTTCAGAGCTGGCTCGTCCCAGCACGGGAAAGCCCGACGCGCGTCCATAGCCTGAAACTGGGTTACTGCTATCCATCTGAAAATAGTAACAATTTGTAAAAAATATAACGTTCGAGATGCTAGAAATTATAAATTTAAAAACCTCATAGTATCAGATCATGCAAACATTTATCCTGCAGTGGGGATCGAACCTGCAACCTCTCGTTTCTCAATCGGGCACTAGCTCACTGTGCCACCGAGGTCGTCAATTCAAATGAGTTTAGTTTAAAGATTATTGTAATATGATCTAATGTTTTTTATGACTGCTTTAGTACCGTTGTACGATTAAGATGTGTGGTCTGATTATCAATCTGAATATAAAATATGGAGGGTACATTGCTTTAATGGTATACTAAGAAAATAATTCCTGGATTTCAACTCCTTCAGAGTACGCAATGGGAAGATGAAGTTTGTATAAAAACTCAAAGTCGACAAAGTCACAGGGCATTCCACTAGTTCATAAAAACTTTAAAATAGGTAACTAAATTGCCGTAAGATGGAACGCAACAGAGAGCCTATGAATGAATCACTTTGCGAACAATAAATCAACCATCTGTATGCGTGAAGCCTAAGCGAAACATAATGGAGCAGTTATTCGCAAGGATCCGAGAGATGAGCTACAATGAAACTTTTCACACTATTACAATTTATCACCTATTGTCTATTAGCACTGAATAATATTGCAGATCGAATTGTTTAATTGCACCTTGTTGGGTTTACATATAGAAAAGAAAAACATGCTCACGTCACGACTGTAATTTCCATAATCGGAAGACATTTTCTAAGTTATCTAGGAACAGTTAGATAATCATTGAGGCTGTCTAAGATGGATCTAGAATCTAGACAATATATTAGAAACATGCCCACATTTTGCACAATAGGATATAATTCAATATCAACAGTAGATACAAATTAATATAAATATCCGACAAGTTGCAAACCTATCTTTGATGCAGAAAGTGTATTACGATGTTGATGACTATTTGAATGATAATCTAAATTTTTTTTTTGACATTTATTATTTGAAACCAATGACTTTCTTGTAATCTTTGACATTATTATTATTTTTTTTTAATCCAAATTATATGTTGTGTTGTTGTATTTAAATTTATCGTCAATCTGTTTTATATTCATTAATTAATAGTTAACTTTTTTAGGATACTTTGTGATTTTAATATTGCATGCTATAAAGCTGATTATGGCTGAACCACTTAATGATACTGATGTGAGACCTATTCTATACCCATTATCGCAATAAATTATATCTGAATCTGAATCTAAATACTAACTGGATTCCTCACGATATTTCCTTCACTATTTGAGCTACTAGCTATGAGTAATAGATATAGGGAACAAACAAGCATACTTGGACTATAGATTTTAGCTTTTTTTGTTGATAGCGACTAGATATACGAAGTTAGTATAAGTACCTATTACAAATATTCCGGAAGACGGATGTTTTCTACCCCAATACCAAGAACACGTTTACATAATATAACGTAACGTAAATTCGCGTCTCAAGAGACTATTCTAAGGTCGATGCCTGACCTTGGTGACACAGAACCTACAATATTTACTACGGGGTGTCGTCACAGGTTATATAGTAGGTACAAGGGCGTCCTTGGAAAGGCCGCGTGTATCTTCAGAACTTATTGTGACAGGGTCATTGAAGATACCGGAATTTTCCCAAATTTATTTCGAATAACTTGAGGGCAAATTGTAGAATTCAAAGTCATTTAGGTTATATTTACTGACAGAGTTGAGTTTACGTTCATAATTTGTGAAAATAAGGTCAATTTAAGTCAACCACTTGTGCTTGATCATGAACATCCTAATGAGCTTAGTAATCTTTATTTTCAACTTCCGGTACTCAACTCTTTGTCTTTTTACGATTTAACGCGGCCAAAGTGTCTAAAAATGGAAAGATCTTCTTCATTGGCTATTTAAATTCAGGAAAGGTGGGTTTTCAGTTGCACTAAAAATGTTTATACCTAACTATGTAAAAAGAGAATTTATTATTCCAAGAAAAGAACTTACTTGCATGTATACTCTTATCTACAAATATAACTGTCCTAGCCAGGTTTATTTTCAACGTACCTTTTGACGCCTTTTTCTTCGTACGAACTTCTGTAGAATCCATGTAGGTTGTCGTTCAGTATCCCAGTGTACGTTATATTCAAAACATACTGTTTCCCAGCTTCCAAACTCTCCTCCAGCATAATCGTGTGAAAATTCAGCGCTGGATCTTCTGTTCTCTTCAATATATCCATTTCTGTCCCTTCATCTTTCGAATACAATTTAACTTCATGCAAATCTAACTCGACCCCATGAAAAGTAACCTCGCTTGTTTTGTTAACTGCATTTATCACTATACTCACTACACCATCAAACGTAAAGTTTCCTTCGAAAATATACGGCACTATACTTAGATAATATTTCTCAGGTTTCACTGTTGTCGGCAATCGCAGTTCAACTGGTTTAATCACATTAGGTATAGTCGTAGTTTCTAATGGTACAACACTTACACCGTTCTCCGTTGTGAGTGGGAGGACTAAAAGTTTGGCTTGATCGCAATGGCACAGTTCGTACTTAGTGACGTTTGCCAGCTGATCTGTTATTGGGCATGCTGCGTAGTTGTAGACGAGAAGTGAAGCCGTGACGAGGGATAGGAGGAACACTACAAGGATCACTGAAGCCAGACATTTTGATAGGTGGATGCCTCGCTTGGTCCTCGTGGAGTAGTCCTGCGGGTTGTCCATGATGTTGAGTGGTTCGTGGGCTTGTGTCATTACATCACCGTTGACTCTGTCTATGAGAAAAAATCGATTATTAGTACTGTGTATAACAAAAACATTGAGCACCAGTGGTCTAGTGGTGCCCTGCCTGCTTTGCCCCGGGACAGCCTTTGCTCAACCGTAAGATACTCTAAGCCACAGACAGACAAAGCACAGGTTATCTACTAAAAAAAATATACAAGTAAATACAAATGTCTTATTTTGTCCCCCAATGATATTCATTACACCAGCAACTAAGATACGGGACAATAAAGCCCTTATTAAAATGCGTTTGAACTTCAAAAGACAGTGTGAGGCGTCGGGCGCCCCCATTCGACACAATAAACGTTGTTGGGCTTTGATTGAAATCTGTCTAAGTAATCAGAGATAGTTTGTCGCAGTGCAAGTAATAAGCGTTTACTCCCACCTGTTCTGTTGAGTAGTTCAAACTACTGGGATTTTTTCCCCCATTAGTTTTGTGACTTAAAAGACTATGCTTTACACCTGACTTTTATCTCTACTATTCCCACCTGTTTTGTTGAGTAATCTGATGACAGAACTTCTTGTTAACTTGAAGGATAACTTTGAAACGTCTTCAAGCTAATCTTTGGTTGGTTTTGGCTAATGTTCCCACTACTGGGAAGCCTGCTGGTTCTTGAGTGAAAGTGTTTGTATCACGCAGACCTATGCGGATTATGGACAAGGCCATAGCGCGTCTTTCGAATTTTTAGTTCAACAAAGTGAATTACACTTTGTTGCGTCGCAGGAAAATTGTGGAGTGTTCTTATACTATTTGGTATTCTGTGGCTAGTAGATAATTCCCAATCTTTTTTTTATCCCGCTCGATGCTTTTGTATCAAACCAGCCACAACAATTACGATGCGGTGCATAGAAGCAGCTTAACACAATGAGCTCTGTGATACAAAATGCAGATCCCACGGCTCAGTGCAACTGGGTCAAAGTTTAAATACACTGTCAGATGTCTTGTTTAGATGTTATAAGTCTTATTATAGTATTAACACACGCTCCAATCTTGTTATGCCTAAACAAATAACTTGAATATCAAGCTTATTAATATACGCTATAGCTTCAACTGACGATGTATGGGCAAAAAGAACCATAGAATAGATCCTTGATAGTGCAACGCGGCGACGTGGAAGACCCAGGATGAGATGGCGGGACGAACTTGACTCGCATTTAGGCTCATGGCCTGTCACGGCGTTAGATCGCGAAGAGTAGAAGAAAGGGAGGGAGGCCTTTGCCCTGCAGTGAGACAGAGATGGCTAAATAATAAATAAATAATATAGCTTCAAGATAGAAAGTTTTTTTTTTTAATACTACTAAAGTGGTAACCAAGCGTACGGCCCACTTGATGGTCAGCGGTTACCGTAGCCTATGTACGCATGCAACATCATAGATATCACTTGCGTGCTACCACCCTGAGACGTTAGATGGTAAGTCTCATGTGCCTGTAATTTCACCGGAAACCATACCCTTCAAACCGGAACACAGCAATGCGAGCAATACTGCTTTGCGGCAGAAATAGGTATGGTGGTAGTCCTTCCCCGGACGAGCTCTATCACAGAGAACTCTACTACACCCTAAAAAGTGGCAGAAAATAACTAACTAAATAACCAATAACAAATGCAACACGAGATTTGTTTAAACGCTAAATAATAATCCGCGTAGATCTGTTGAAACAAAAGAATGTTTATCAAATATCTATCTTTTTTGTATTGTATTTTTCTTAAAAACCTGCAGTTTTTATGTTTTTCCACAAAAACAGTCAATAAATCCGGTGAGAAGTATATGTCCAGAACTGGAACCATGTATAGTTCGCACAACGGGCTAGGCTTCCGTGAAGTTAGCCGTTTGTGATGCGCAAAGACAATTTAGTTTGAAAAAGCTCCATTGCGCATCGAAACGGCTAATTTCACTACGGCCGAGATCCGTTGTGAGACCACAACGGATCTAGGCTTCCGTGAAGTTAGCCGTTTGTGATGCGCAAAGACAATTTAGTTTGAAAAAGCTCCATTGCGCATCGAAACGGCTAATTTCACTACGGCCGAGATCCGTTGTGAGACCTATACTATTCCAAATTTAATCACAATCAGTCGTCGTCACAGAGACACGTGGTGACAAACATTCACACAGACTTTCACATTCACAATGTCATTAAGAAAGTAAGGAAATAAAAAGGAATAGCTAGTAGGAAAAGTCACGTCCGTGCCCATGTCCGCACCCTGTCTGAGACGTGTCCTTTAATTATTTAGTCAACTCATCCCGTAGCATGTGTTGGGATGAGTTGACTAAAGAGAACTCGTCTTACGTCTTTTCTATGTGGCCAGCCCCAAAGGCTTTGCGCAAACATTCACAACACGTACTGAGGCTTCTTTTAAAGATTTAACGAGCTCGCTCGCTTTGCTTCTTTGTTTTAGCAAAATTAAACTGTAACACAAAGACGTAAGGTCTAAATAGTAATAACATAACTTGAAGAGAAATGAGAGAAAAGACGAATATAGGTAGTAAAAGAACACTAAAGTATATATTTTAGCGGAAGGGTATCACAGTCTCATAGTCTTCCCACAGTTGGGACACTGGCATTCTGAGAATAATTGGATTTTAACCTTCTAAGTACGTGGATTAAGTAATTAGGAGTAGTAGAGTTCTCTGTGATAGAACTCGTCCGGGGAAGGACTACCACCATACCTATTTCTGCCGCAAAGCAGTAATGCTCGCATTGCTGTGTTCCGGTGTGAAGGGTATTGTTTCCGGTGAAATTACTGGCACATGAGGCTTTCGATCTTAGCCTCAAGGTGGCAACCCGCGAGTGATACCTCTGGTATTGCAAGCGTCCATAGGCTGCGGTAACCGCTTACCATCTTGTGGGCCGTACGCTTGGTTGCGTGGACCCGACGCGGAATGGTGGATCGTACGAATACATTCATGTTTTTTTTTTCAAACCTACCTTAGAATCAAAAGGCAAAACATTGCAAAAATAAGGTTTTCTTCATAAGAGAAATGTCCAATGCCATATGAAAAAGTGATAAAAAGGCCATTACAGCTCGCAGAACCTATGACTGCTGGTTAATAAAGGTTCTCGAATAACAACCGCGAACTGGAAAACCAAGTGTAGGATGGTCCCCTACTAGATTAACCAATGACATTTTTTTTTTTTTATACCACCAAGGTAGCAAACAAGCATACGGCCCACCTGATGTTAAGTAGTTACCGTAGCCTATGGACGCTTGCAATAGACATGCAAGAAGTCGGTAGATGTGAAGCCTCAAGATGTCGTCATCATGGCACTTTTTGAAAGAGGTTTACGTCCAGCAGTCATCAATTGCCCGATTATGATTTCAAACAAACGTGGTATTGTTTGCATGATTTTTAACAGCTTAACTGAAGGTAGTAGAGTTTTCTGTGATAGAGCTCACCCGGGGAAGGACTACCACCATACTTATTTCTGCCGCCAAGCAGTAATGCTCGCATTGCTGTGTTCCGGTGGGAAGGGTATGGTTTCCGGTGAAATTACTGGCACATGAGGCTTCCAATCTTAGCCTCAAGGTGGCAACCCGCGAGTGATACCTCTGGTATCGCAAGCGTCCATAGGCTGCGGTAACCGCTTACCATCTTGTGGGCCGTACGCTTGGTTGCCACTTCAGTTGTATAAAAAAAAAAAAAAAAAAAAGATCAAACAAGAAATCAAAGTTCACACACGTAATTAGCACAAACGCGAAAAGTCCCAAATATACAAACACAGTCATATAACAAACAGTCTGGATATTAAAACAGTCTTAACGTTTGCGCGAGTAGGATAATATTAAATCACGAACGTGAGTCTGTTTGACTTGTCCAAAGCTTAGACCAAGAGACAGTCGCAGTTTTCCCATCTATACTTTGTGCAGCTGCAGTGCAGTGCAGTTAGGTGCAGTGCAGTTAGGCGCTACCAAACATTTCAAAATTTTGTTATTTGGTTTTATTTATTATCAAACTTTAAAGCTATGATAGCTACCGTGGCGTTAAAATCGGTCGATATTGACATGAAAAAACGGAACTCTAGCGAGCCGCTAAAACGACAATGTTTTTATGATCTGGCGCTAAAATACTAAAATAGTAGATCCGACGGTCATGATATTAAACCTTAAATTATGTTAAAAAAAAGAGCCTTACTGTACTAGTAGTAGAGTGTAAGAGTAGTAGAGTTCTCTGTGATAGAGCTCGTCCAGGGAAGGACTACCATCATACTTATTTCTGCCGCCAAGCAGTAATGCTCGCATTGCTGTGTTCCGGTGTGAAGGGTATGGTTTCCGGTGAAATTACTGGCACATGAGGCTTTCGATCTTAGCCTCAAGGTGGCAACCCGCGAGTGATACCTCTGGTATTGCAAGCGTCCATAGGCTGCGGTAACCGCTTACCATCTTGTGGGCCGTACGCTTGGTTGCCACTTCAGTTGTATAAAAAAAAAAAAAAAACTACACAACTACTTTGGTGAAAAGATGGAAAATGAACAGAATTAGTAACAGCTGAGTAACAAAACAAATGCAGCACAAAATCCATTATAAGAACACGTTTGCACATAAGTAGAGTTATATAAACAATGAAACATATTCTCTCATTTATATAATATACATGCATGCAAGAAAGTCAAAAAGAACAGTAGTATATTAAAATGGAAATTGAACTCTGTCTCCCGCACCGACTGCATAAACTTCATAACATAAGATTATGTTTGTGCAGCGAGTTTGCCTTCACCGAGAAACAACTTTAATATTATTCGTATTTGCTTTTTGTATGAGAGCGTTTTAAATTATAACAAGTTTGTATTGATATTTGGATTGATGTGTGATTTTAATATCGGAAATATTCAAACACTGTTGCCCGCGACTTCAGCTGTGGACCGCGACGTGGAAGACACGAATTTTGATGTTGTATGTAAGAACTAAAATAAATTTATCCTAGAAGAACTGTATTTTTTCGGCATAAAAAAAAGTTTTTGTGCTATGCCATACTAAAGCTTATATACCATATATCACAAAAGCGGATTTCTAGATGGCACAGAGTTATCAGAGATATATTATTGCTGTATACTATGCTAACCGGATTTTCATTGAAATCCGTTCAACCATTATGACGTGATTGAGTAACAAACATAATATACAAGTATATCCATCAAAACATGCAAAACTTTGGGTGGATTTATAATAGTAGTAAAATAAACTTAATTACCGACTGAAACTTGTGAAGCATTTGTCATGTAATAATGTCATGTCGAATCACTTTACTTGATGTTTTTGAAATGAAATTAAATTTGATTTATTTGCCAGAATACAGGTGCATTGGTTCTTAGATGGGCTAGCTCCCAAAAACACGGCAGGTACCTAAGTATTTGTATAAGTCAGGCTGACTCTAGTTTAGGCCTCCATGAAGGCCTAAATACACGGTTATATTTTCTAATTTTCTTCTTAGTGTTCTTCGAAGTGATTATGGAATAAAACTCTTGATTTAACGTAACCAAAAGGTTACGTTAAATTGTAGTGGATATCTGCCTTGTTGCGCTTTTCCAGCTCCGTCGGTACGGTACCCGCTCTTATTACACAATTTTTAATCCTAGCAATGGATTTTTCCTCTCGTAAATATAGGATTATCTAATACTCTCGCTCCCTTGGGTTTCTAATTATCTCGGGGCAACATCTTATCACAGCAATAACATTGACAGTAATGACTTTTCCCCTAATTTTTTCTTTCGATCGATATTGGAACTCTACGAGTCTCATAATAACAAAATGCTGCCCGATTATCGATTACCATCTTAGAGAAACCATTGACAAAGTATCTATTCCACCCTCTAGATAGGATACAGTCATCTCCAGCGTCCTGTATTAGATATCACAATTGCCTACTCTTGTCCAATTCTCGCCAGACTTCATTGAATCGCAAATTTTGTACTAACTGACTACCGGACTGACCTTCGTAGGACTAATACTCATTCGTAAAGAGCTGTATGTTTTAATACAAACGGACAACCAGATAACAAACAAACCAGATAACTCAGACGTTTCCCTGAAAATTCACAAAAGGGACGTTTTTTGTTATTATGTATTTAACAGCTGATAAGACTTCAGTGCTCTCATACGGGGATGGAAAATATCGTGAGGAAACCGGCATGTTCAAAAAACTAAAAATTTGAAAAACTACCCATCCGCATTGGTTCCGCGTGGTGGATTAAGACCCAAACACTCTCGCCTGAAAGTAGGCCAGTGTCCCTACAGTGGGAAAATTAGAAGGCTGTCATGATGAAGATTCTTCAACAAGAGTCCGTCTCGGTGGGTATCTCTGCAGTGCCAGATATTCTGCCTCCAAGCAGTGAAACTATTGAGTGAAAAGACTAAATGACTGTATCTCGGGGTGACGAGCGCAGTGCAGTGCCACGCAGTATCTTAAAACTCAAGTTTTTGGGTGACACTGAACTGTTGGTCTGGCGTGGGGTTTACACCAGGCGAACAACTTGAATGCAAAGACATTGCTTAACCGTCTCGTCATTCGTCTTGGCTGACATAAGAGTAGTAGAGTTTTTTGTGATAGAGCTCGTCCGGGGAAGGACTACCACCACACCTATTTCTGCCGCCAAGCAGTAATGCCCGCATTGCTGTGTTCCGATTCAAAGAGTATGGTTTCCGGTGAAATTACAGGCACATGCGACTTTCCATCTAACGTCTCAGAGTGGTAGCACGCAAGTGATATCTCTGATGTTGCAAGCGTACATAGGTAACCGCTTACCATCAAGTGGGCCGTACGCTTGGTTGCCACTTTAGTGGTATAAAAAAAACATAAAAAAGTAGTATAGTAAGTCCAGCAAATTTTTTTACCAACATCACTGGTACAATCCCATAGACCTTTCCAACTTTTTACTTAATTCTACTGGCTTATTTGGTTGGTTTTATAGAGTACAGATTAGATAGTCGGTAATATATTGTATCTATCAGTGCCCTAAGGGCGACATCCCCTTTCAACTGGCCCCTTCATGGGTTATTATTCCCCATCCATTGTAGTACCATAAAGGACCCTACACACCATTCACGATACGTGAGACGCACAAAGGGTTCAACCGAGCCCCATAGTAATAGTAATAAAAAGAACTAGCAGAGATTATAGGATGTTCGTTAAAAATTGAAACGTTTGGGCTTGACAGTTGGTATGAGCTGATAATTTTTGAGCATTATGCCCGTTATACTGAGCAATGTTTGAAATATGTTTATACGGCAATTCTAACAATCAATTATTATTTAGAATTATTTCATATTTTTTAATAATTGGTAATTATTGCTTTTTTGAAATGCAGGACCAGAATAATTTTATTCTAGTTACTTATTTTGTTTTAATTTTATCACCTCACTATCATTATTATGTCTACACATTAAAATGTCCTTAACTTTTATATCCAACCAATTTTACTAACAACCATTTTTTTTTAAATTAGTTACATTTTCACCAATTTACTACCTACATAATAATTAAAGCTTCATTAGACTTACCTAGTTAAAAAGCTTACCAACCCTTAAAACTCTACTAAAATAACCAGTTCTCAAAATGATAAAAAAAAAGAAAAACAAATACTAATAATTTTGATCACTGGTTATGTTTAAAACTTTACTGCTGGGCTTTGCTAATTCAGTTGGATTCACGAAACCGTGTTTTATGTTTTAATCAAAATAAATTCGAAGTTCATCTCGCATATAACGAAAACAAACGCATATAACGCCTTGCTCTAGAGCCTGAACTCTACATCATTTTAATCACGCCTTTCCAAAAGATATTTAAAGACTTTTATTGAGAACTCCGTTCGCATGAAACACAGGAACCGTACATTTTTCCGGGATAAAAAATAACCTAGATTCCATGATATAATTTACCTTTATACTAAAACCGTTCAGTCGTTTGGGCATGATACCTTCCACAAACACACAAACGTCCAAACTTTCCCTTATAAAATATTAGTAAGTTATCTTAGCTAGAAGAACACAAGCAACGGTTATTTATTCTAAACTGACATATCAATATTCAAAAGGTAGGAGAATATTTCTTTTGATGATGCTTTTTTTAGGATTATACAAAAAAAACTTTACTCTTTTATAGTTCTCACAGCGGATCTCGGCCGTCGTGAAATTAGCCGTTTCGATGCGCAATGTAGCTTTTTCAAACTAAATTGTCTTTGCGCATCACAAACGGCTAACTTCACGGAAGCCTAGATCCGCTGTGCGAACTATACTTGCATGCACAATACTAGCCAGGCCAGATCCAAGCAACATACGAAAATCTCACCTACTTATCTACCTAATTCACTACGACTATAAAGGTAATTTTCATCGTTGTGGTCTACTCTCGACCGACAGTAAGAGTCAAAACCCACCGCGATAATCGAATGCGGATTGTAGAAAGGCACGTGTCTTTCGAATCTTTAGTTCTCAGACATGCCGGTTTCCGCATGATTCTTACAGCACTTTGAATACACAAAACATCAAAGGAGAAAATTACAGTTCAATAATAGCTGTATTTTTCCCTTTACTAAGTTTACTCACCAGAATCTCGACCTTCCCTTAAAGCTTGTTAGAACGACACATCGGCGAGTCTGCCTCACAACTAAACAATAACAATAAAAAATCAAATTACCTAGTTGTGACGTATACTCCATTGTCTTCTAATTGCGATCTTGCATGGCGTTGACGTTCCGAATGGCGGGAAGACGGGAGTTTTTATATACCTAAGTATAGTTAGCTACTCGTGCGAGCTACGCGGTGGTTGAAACGCGACTGCGGCCCGCCCAGCCTCACTACCCACAGCGGTATGGGGATCTTACCCTAAGGGATAACGCAGACAGGACTTATCCAGGACTAAGAGTAGTAAAGTTTTTTGTGTTAGAACTCGTCCGGGGAAGGACTACCACCATACTTATTTTGCCGCCAAGCAGTAATGCTCGCATTGCTGTGTTCCGGTGTGAAGGGTATGGTTTCTGGTGAAATTACTGGCACATGAGGCTTTTGATCTTAGCCTCAAAGTGGCCACCCGCGAGGGATACCTCTGGTATTGAAAGCGTCCATAGGCTGCGGTAACCGCTTACCATCTTGTGGGCCGTACGCTTGGTTGCCACTTCAGTTGTATAAAAAAAAACTTGAAATACCAGTAAAATTGTGATAACGCCAAACAAAAGTAGCGCTATAGTTACAAGTAACGCTATACGGCTTAATGTTATCGTTACTCATAAACTTAACGTTAATTGTTATGAAGAAGCAGATAATTTTTCTTTTTTCTAAAAAGATGCAGTTAGTACACCCTTAATTTTGGCGTCTGTGACTGAACTTGCTCAATTTTGTATAAGTTAAACTCATTTACGGTGCTACAAAGCCATCAAAATGATAGCAGATCATGTGGCTGTCAAAACTTAATTATTTTTCTTGAATTCCTTGTTTTTTATCATCATTATCACCACCATCATTAATACCTCCATCTTAAGGCGCCACTTTTTATACTGTTAAGTACCTAGAGTTTGTTTTTAAGACATGTGCCATCCACCAATCCGCATTGGGTCCGCGTGGTGGATTTAAGACCCAATCACTCTCGCCTGAAAGTAGGCCAGTGTCCCAGCAGTGGGAACATTAGAAGGCTGTCATGATGATGATGACCTAGAGTTTGTTAAATGCAAAGTTTTTTTTTATAATTACAATTAAATATCTCAGCGCAACTCAAACCAAGCCTGTCTCTTATTCTAAAGTCATGTATAACTTTGCGACCACTAATAATAATTATAATTAATTACAGATTATAATCTACGTCGACATCGACAACTAATGTATCCATGTATGCGCTACGCCTAATGTTTCGGCGAATCTTGTCTCCCCAAGTCGCTCCGTTTTGCACGCTTTACTAAGTTACACATTGTACAGTGTGAAAACGCTAACGCTTACTTTGTTCTTATTTTCTAGCGTAATTTGTGGTTTGTCACTGAGTGTAAACTCAATGGGGTCACGCGAGTGAGAAATGGGCTGGAAGAAATTGCTTATGACTAACGGAAACGACATGGGAGATTGTAAACGCATTTTATATGCGTTTGTTGTTGAGATAAGCAGAAAATTGCTAAAAAGGGCATTTAAGTACTTAGAATGACCACTTTATGGCTAAATAATGTTTACCCAGTTACACAAGCACATAGTTATTCTTATTTAACTATGTACTTAGTTTATTATTATTTTTGCTTGTAATTAATTAGAGTTTAGGTCATAAATCATTATTATTATAGGTATGATGAAGATAAGAAAATAAATAAATACATTAGTAAGTAAATTAAAGAATTTGCATTTTAAAATAAATTAGGTTAGTATTGTAGGTATAGTTCGCACAGCGGATCTCGGCCGTAGTGAAGTTAGCCGTTTCGATGCGCAATGGAGCTTATTCGAACAAAATTGTCTTTGCGCAGCACAAACGGCTACAAAGCTTTTGCACGTTACTAACATTGGTTGGTCGTAAATAAATTTATTTGCTGAGCGAGTTTTTCTAAATTCGAAATTAGAATTTGATGCGAAAAACAATTGAATTTAGAATAGAAAAACTCAAGCACGAGAATGGGTAAACAAGTATCAAGCAAATCTCGAACCAAAACATGGTTTTGGTTAAAAAAAACGAAAAGTAAATAAGTACCTATAAAAAAATAGTTACTTTTTTTAAAACAAATAATTAAATATAAAAATATTATTTTACATAATTGCAAATTTTTTACTGTTTAATTTTTTTTAAATTAAATGATAGCGGCTTCTTGTATTGGAGATACCAAGCCACAAGAAGCTCTACTCTATATTGAAACAAACCACAGTACCTCAAGCGCCATCTGTTACAAAAGTTTTTAACTACAAACACACCGTTCAGTATGGTTCGTAGTTTTAAATTTAGAAAACATCTCTTTAGGCTAGGTACGAGTAGTTCAAACATTAACTTCTAGATGGCATTCGGTCTTGGAAGAACGAGAGGGTAATGGCTCTGTGGTAATGGTTTCTAGTAATATCTATGGTTTTTTTTTATGTTGCAAGAGTATTTACGAAAATTATGTACCTATGAAAAACAAAACACTTATCGATATACTTACTTACCTGCAAAATATTATTTCATCAAATAAATATAATTTTAAAAACGACCAAAAACTATTAAATCCGCAAGAAATTCGTACTACTTTCCTGATGAGGTCATCACAAAAAACACTCTAAATTTTACTTTAAGTAATGAAATAATAAGTTTTTAATGACTAAGGATTCATAAAAACTAAGTAGAAGTATTAAGATAATACTTCTTTGCTGAGTACCTATTATTTTTCCATGCCATTCATAAGTCAATGAACAAACCGATGAAAGATTTGAAAGACACGCCTCTATTTCGGATAATATTTCGTAACACGAATAACATATGTTTATAAATGAATAAAACCCCAACTTATTGCCAGCTGTAGGTACACATTAAACTAAGTGCTACGCATACGCATACGCAGTACGCACCTACGTAGCCTTTCTGCTACGAAGTGCTACGTGTAGTTTTGAGACCCGAAACATTCATGGTAAACGGTCACCGTAGCCTATGTACGCTTGCAACATCAAAGATATCACTGGCGCGTTGCCACGCTGAGACGTACCTAGATCTAAATTCTCATGTGAATCCTTTTTCAAAATCAGTCATCATGCTTATTGTGTGATTTATTTAGACACTTTCAATGGCTAAAGTATCAAAATTCAATGCAATTATGTCATTTTATGAGTTGCATTGCTCTTTGCTCTTTTGTTTTATCATAAAAATGCATGAATCACCACAAATACAGCAGCTAAATTAATTATACAAGAGCTCCAGTCATTGGCATCGCTGACCCGACCCGACCTACTTTCTGGGCACTATCACTAGTATACCCTGAACTCCCACCATCCCCTCTACTCCTCATAGCAAGAAGCTTTCAAGAGCAGTAGCGTAGGACACGAGAGATCAAAATAAAACGGTGAAGGTGCGTAATATTTGTGTGTCGCGTAGGTCTATTCCTGACGGGACTGACAGCTTCATGTATTTTTATATCATTGCTAATAATAAACGTAATAAGACTGTAAAAGTTACGGGACTGTGTGGTTATGTGAACGGAATAAGTTACTATTTCGAATCAATATTATAAAATCTGATAAACCAAAATCAAAAATAAAAATCAAAAATTAATTATTTCAATAGAATCACAAGGATCACTTTGAAACGTCTTACAAGCTAGGAAAGAAAATTTACACCAGTTCCAACGCGCCCATACCTTAAAAGAACTGGCAACAACACCGGCTGGGTTCCTATCGCTTTTTTGGCATGACCCTTGCTATTGTTATGGATGCCGAGTAGAGTTGGAGCACATTCGTCCCAAGCTTTTTTATCATCTCGGTTGTTTTATAGTAAGCTTTTTGAGACAGTTTTTGTTTAATTAAGTTTTTAAATTTGCCAATTGATAAATTTTGTATGTCGCTTGGGACTTTGTTAAAGAAGCGTACAAATATCCTAACATAAGTAGTTTAGAAGTCTGTCTCTTATTAAGTATGCTTAGAATAACAACATTATAAGTATGTAGGTATGTACTCTTAGATTTTTTAACTCTGCAACGGATTTTAATTCGGTTTTCAGCAATAGATAGAGTAATTCAAGAGGAAGGATGCACACGTGCAAAGCCGGGGCGGGTCAGCTAGTTAAATATAAATGATTTAAAAACAAATATTTAGTACTTCTCCGCACATTTTTTTTATTGGCGTTGAAATTATTGCCTATGTCAAGTACATAATCGTCGCAACAAACAACATATTGATGGAAATGGCGGTGTTTCTTTTCTTTTTATTTGTTGATTTTTTCAAAAAGAGCTGATGAATTTTGATAAAATTTATATCCACTTTATACAACCTACCTGTCTACCAAAAAAAATCATAGAAGCCAATTCATTTATTGGTGGAATAATCGCGCAACAACATAAGTAGTCGCATTCATTGAGGACCTCCTTCTTTTGACCAATTCGTCAATATTATGTTATATTTCATAGCCAGAACACCTGTAACTACGTCAGGAGATGGGCGTTGAGGCTGCTACACAGTTCTACTACTTTTTGCAGTCTCATCGTTTTTTACTTTGTAACTTGCTCACTGTAATTGTTCTGAATAAATGCTTTATTATTTATTTATTATTTATTATTCCTTTATTGGTGGAATAATCGCGTAACAGTAGTCGCATTCATTAAGGACCTCCTTTTGAAATCGGTTAAAAAAGCACCAACGTTTAACATAACCACTTGTTTAAGTGTGAGTGAACAGTGGCCTTAGAAGTATTACATTTAATCGTCAATAAAACGCGACGAGATCACAGTTCAAACGGACACACCAATTTTGATGCAATTCCGGCTGACTACTACGCCCTATTGACGTTTGTTCTAAATCTATAGATTTATATATTTAAGAGTAGTAGAGTTCTTTGTGATAGAGCTCGTCCGGGAAGAACTAAGGACAGACTGTGAAATGTGACTTTGTTTTATTCTATGTAAAGATCTTTTTTTTTTATACAACTAGAGTGGCAACCAAGCGTACGGCCCACAAGATGGTAAGAGGTTACCGCAGCCTATACGCTTGCAATACCAGAGGTATCACTCACGGGTTGCCACCCTGAGATGTAGTTCGAAAGTCTCATGTGTCTGTAATTTCACCGGAAACCATATCCTTTGAACCGAAACAGTACTCATAAAAAATAAAAAAAAACATTTATTTCGGACACAGGTTCCATAGTAGGGTTACACATTTACACATTAGTCACACACATAACAATAATCGAAACCAAGAAAAAAATTTCAAAAAAATTAAATTTAAATTTAAAATGTCACTGGAATTTTAAGTGTCGATTCATCGGTTTACACCTCTCACATAATGTCTCGTGACTTTAGTTACTTGCAATTTTAAGTAAGCGCTCGTGACGTAGCTGGCTAAGTTGTTCTCAACAGATCAACGTTGAGCACTGTTCCGCGGGGTCATCATTTGGATGGGTGACCGCCAGTGGCAATTTCAACTGAGCGCTTCCGTGCTTCGGAGGGCACGTTAAGCAGTCGGTCCCGGCTTTTCCAAAGTTATTAGGCCATGACAGAGGCCTTCGGGCGGCCTAGAAACTCTGTCAGAGTTGGCCACTGACTCATACGAACGAACGAACAAACTTGCAATTTCAACTGAGCGCTTCCGAAGCACGGAACAGCTAAACTTACCACTACTACTATGATTGTTGATCAGTCAGTCTGTAACGTAAGAGTCGATTAAAACCCAATACTCTCGCTCGAGAGCGCAGTGTCCTAGCAGTGGAAACATAGACACTGTCATGATGATGATGATGCTTTTTAGATGTACGATCGTCAAAAGGGAGTTGTAAGAACTCCAGAACTGTATTTTAGATTAGATGAGTTGTGAGTAGCTAAAGGCCACTGCAGACTATAGAGCATCTAATAAAGAGGCTGATTACGAGTTATTAAGAGTAGTAGAGTTCTCTGTGATAGAGCTCGTCTGGGGAAGGACTACCACCATACCTATTTCTGCCGCCAAGCAGTAATGCTCACACTGCTGTGTTCCGGTGTGAAGGGTATGGTTTCCGGTGAAATTACTGGCACATGAGGCTTTCGATATTAGACTTAAGGTGGCAACCCGTGAGTGATACCTCTGGTATTGCAAGCGTCCATAGGCTGCGGTAACCGCTTACCATCTTGTGGGCCGTACGCTTGGTTGCCACATCAGTTGTAATAAAAAATAAAAAAAAAACGAACACGCAGTACTATTGGATAACATAGTTTTGTTGTTTTATGCATTTGAAGTCTTTCGTCCAATGTTAAGAGCTACGCCTGACTATAACCAATGCATGTCACCAAAAGTTTTAGGGCTTTATTCATAACTGAACTATTAACTTCTGTTAGCTAATGTGTCTTTGTTCATTGACATAAGAATGACAAGGAAAGACAGAACGCTTAGTTTTGTCTTCGTTTGAGCTGCTATAATGACAGTTTCTTTTATGAATAAGGGCATAAAACTTAGGTAAAGTTCTGTAAGGCCCTGCACTGCGCTCGCTACTCTTAGACTACAGTGTACATAGTAACACAGAACAGAGTACTACGTATTTTAATAATAATAATAATATATAATAATAATAATAATATAATCTTTATTTCAGGCAACTTAGTACATAAATTATGACAGGCCCATATTTATATATACCTTAAAAACTAACATAGATATATAAATAAAATTTAATCACACTGATTACACCATAAAAGTCATGGAATCAAGAAATTTTCTTAGTCGGTCGCGCCTCCCTGTAGCGGGTATACGACTCCTGTTGTCCAGAAGTCCGCCTCGAGGAACATGTCCTTGTACTTGGCAGCCACCTGGAGCACGTAGGACTTGAAGTTAGTTGCCCCACTGGACTCCAAGCGCTTCAAGCCAAGCACAAGGCCATCCGGAACTTGCTACAGCTTACTGCTTTTTACTTATCTCACACGGTCACAAGTTTGCCGGCACCTTTTTGCCGGCACTGAAGCTAAGGGATAAGGCACGCGTTCATTTTTATTTTGTGAGAGAGAGCGAGCGAAAGTGTGCTTCTCGCTCTTGCTATAATTGGGTGGGGCCAACCATGACACTCACACATACAACGGCACCGTTTACGTACACAAACATACATGTGGTGATTGCGACGCGTTTGCTTCATACATTTTATTGAGAGCGTCCGGGGTGTGACAGTAGGTAAGAATGTTCGTATGATTCAGTAGCTAACTCTGGTGACAGTTTTTAGGACGCCCAAAGGCTTATGTCATGGCCTAACTTGCTGCTTGCACACTACTGCTTGAAATCTAAAATCTAGCACTGGGTGGTCCTACCACCAGCGCTTCAGCATACAGTTGCCTTAACTCGCAGCAACGTTTTACGCCTATTCAAGATTTAAGCCACATGCCACGCACAGTAAGACAATGGCATAAAAAATGACATCCAATGACAAATGCAGCCAAAAACATCAAAGTGGAGCACTGGTGGTCTAGTGGTAGTACCTGGTGGTAGGACTCTTCAGCATGATTTCGTCTTGGTAGGTACCACCACTGTGTCAAATATTCTATCTCCAAGCAGTAGTGTGCAAGCATTACTGTGTTTAGGTTTGAAAGGCACTGTAGCAAGTGAAATTACTGGCCGAAAGAGACTTAACAACAATGTCTCGGGGTGATAAGCGCAGTGCAGTGCCACGCAAACACTTGAAAACTATTCTATTTCTAACATCTTTCATCATCAAAAAGCATTTTTGACAGCTTTGCACAAGTGAACCAAGCTAAAACCATGCTAAAACCAAACATTCAAGCCAATAACACAAGCTTTGCTTAGCTTGAAGCTGTGTGGATTGTCCAGCATTATTTATTTATAATTCCGTTACGCACGTTTAGCGCAATAACCCCCAGGCATGTGTATCGTTGCCCTAACTGTTAACCTCACTGGAGCCTTATTCGCTATGACCAAACGCGGGCTCGTTACGATATCTGCGTGGAATCGTTGTCCACGAGCCACGTTTTAGGGCTCATCCGACTATTTTTCAAAGTCAACCTATCGATAGCGAAATTATCGTTGAAACAACACAGATACGGAAAACCATTTTACAATTTCAAACCATGGCACGTATAGAACACGTTACTAGTTACACGTTATTGGTAAGGAATCCTATGTCATAGCGAATAAGCCCACTGAGCATTTGACAATTGTTTACTAACAGTTTACTAATCTGTGTACAATCGTCTGCTAACTGCGTCCTAATCTGGGTAGGGTGAAGCGATTAGTGGGTAGGTCTGGTCCTCAGTACCCGGCAACCGTCAGGGCTCGCCGCCCGTCCCGGTGACAAACCAACAAACAAAACATATAAACAAATAACTGTGTGTGATCTAGTGACCTTTCTACACGGATTTTTTATGCTATTGTAAGTATTTTGAAGTCGGTCAGTTTGTAGTGAAAATGTTAGGATGTACTATCGGTAGTTTATTAATTGGAGTGGTTTTAATAATAGAAATAATGGAGTAAAAGTTTTGATGTAATGGTCAGATATCACGAAAAACAATTATCAAACAATGCAGCAGCAAAAATAATTGTGAACATCTTAGTGACCAATTTTCAAAACGTATGTTAATTATTTAATACATAGCAGAAGGGTGACTATACTTTGAACTATCTCTGTGCTAAATCTCATACAAATCGGTTCAACTGTTTAACCGTGGAAACGTAACAGACAGACAGACAGAGTTAATTTTGTACTCATAATACCTGTTAGTAATTCTGGATAACAAAATATCAAGAATATTGTTTTAATCACAAGGTAGTACTGCAGATCTAGGCATTCGTGAAGTCAGCCGTTTCAATGCACAATGGAGCTTTTACAAATTAAATTGTCTCGCATTACAAACGGCTAACTTCACGAATGACAAGATCAGCTAGCCGTACAAACCAACTAAAATATTATGTTTTTTTTTGTTTTTATAGTGTTAACCATCACACTAAGGTAATACTAAAGATTATGATATCCCAAAAAATATTCAAACCCTGAGGCAAAATATTTTTTGGGATATTATAATCTAAAATATTATGACCCAAAAATTAAATAGGGTAGCTCTAAACCGGGTATTATTATCTGTCAGGCAACAAGAAGACAACACTTACGACAAAAATAACTCCCCCGAAATAGATTCCATTTCATTCCATTCCAATTCCAATCCATAGATAATGGAAGCGGGTATCAATGAGAACAGAACCATACTTTTGATAAGATGAGAGTACTATTTGGAAGATGTCCAGGTACAAAAATACAATGCCTAGCGTCGATTCAAGACCGCCTGGGTGCCGGGCGAGCAACGTTCTGCTATAATTTTGAAGTTAAGCGCATTCTTCAACGAATTGTAACAAAACAACGGCTTTATCACTGTCGTAGAACGTATTCCGATGTTCGTACGTGACATGACACTTGCTTTTCTTAGCATCATCGAACTAAAGTTTTTTTTTTTATACAACTGAAGTGGTAACCAAGCGTACGGCCCACAAGATGGTTACCGCAGCCTATGGACGCTTGCAATACCAGAGGTATCACTCGCGGGTTGTCACCTTGAGGCTAAGATCGAAAGCCTCATGTGCCAGTAATTTCATCGGAAACCATACCCTTCACACCGGAACACAGCAATGCGAGCATTACTGCTTGGCGGCAGAAATAGGTATGGTGGTAGTCCTTCCCCGGACGAGATCTATCACAGAGACTCTACTACTCTTATTTCTAGTTTTATTACAACATTACATTTCAGCGTTTCGTTTGACAGCTCTGCGCACTCCGCAGTCCGCGTAGTCTGACGTATGACGTTACGAGAAACGTTTTTATCAATCCATGGTATAATCCCTTGATCGACTTTTTCGATCTCTACGGAACGGAATGGAAGGGTTCTAAATTCTAAGGCCGGAATAACCGCAGCAAAAAAATATCGGTCAGTCTCAAGTCAGTCGTCAACATATTATTAATGCAAACGGATAGAAATCGTTAACCCAATGAGTAGTTTAACCGTAGGTAAACAGGACCATGTTATTAAATAAATAAATGATGAATAATAAATAAATTGACGACCGATGTGGCGCAGCGGGCGCAGGTCCGCCTGCGACGCAGAGGTTGCGGATACCATTCCCGCCTCGGGACAAATGTTTGTACGATCTACAAATATTTGTTCCGAGTGTTCTGGGTAATTTACATATATAATAAAAAAATATCTATTTATGTATTGTATATCAGTCATCTAGTACCCATAACACAGCTCTGTTTGACAGCAGCTTACCTTGGGGACAGATGATGCTGTGTGGATTGTCCAGCATTATTTATTTATTTATTTAATGCTGGACAATCCACACAGCACTGATATACATTTAATACAATACAATACATAAATAGATATTTTTTATTATATATATAAAATACCCAGAACACCCGAACACAAATATTTGTAGATCGTACAAACATTTTTCCCGAGGCGGGAATCGAACCCGCAACCTCTGCGTCGCAGGCGGACCTGCGCCCGCTCCGCCACATCGGTCGTCAAGTTATTTTTACCTGGAAACTAGTAATTAGTATAAATTGGTTTGTTTGTTCATGAACTAAAGCACTAAGCAGTAGCTTTTAGCGGGGTAAGTAAAAAAGGTCCGTTAACAAATTGTTATTTTATATCTTAGCCAACCTACACTCTATTTTCTAACACTTTTTCTTCATGATATCATTATAAGACCTTTTTTTTTTTTTTTTTTATACAACTGAAGTGGCAACCAAGCGTACGGCCCACAAGATGGTAAGCGGTTACCGCAGCCTATGGACGCTCGCAATACCAGAGGTATCACTCGCGGGTTGCCACCTAGAGGCTAAGATCGAAAGCCTCATGTGCCAGAAATTTCACCGGAAACCATACCCTTCACCCCGGAACACAGCAATGCGAGCATTACTGCTTGGCGGCAGAAATAGGTATGGTGGTAGTCCTTCCCCGGACGAGACCTAAGCAAGAGAAAGATTATCTTTCTTATTTTCTGTTATTATGAGCTTATAAATTAATGTGTCTATAATTTCTATATTAACAATCTCTATTTTTAATTTTTATTTCTAATTCTTCTTTAATTAATGTAATTGGTTTATAATCGTTTTAATTAAAGTAAAATAAATAAATACAAATAAATATACAAAAGAGAAAAATCTCTTATGACAAGTATTTCTTACATATAAATAGATTTTATCACTGTTAACATCTTTTGGAAACGCAATAAAACAATTGTATTTGTAAAGATTAGAATATCCCAAAAATTATCTTGCCTCAAGCGGGATCGTTGCTGCAACGTTTCCCCTGTAGGTGGAGCTGTCGGTGCTTCGAGCCGAAGACATCCCAATGATTATTTCGTCCAAGCGAGATATGTCTCGATAGCTCAATTGGTAGAGCGCCCGCGTATCAAGCGGTGGTTGCGGGTTCAAATCCCGCTTGAGGCAAAATAATTTTTGGGATATTATAATCTTTAGTATTCCCTTAGTGTGATGGTTAACACTATAAAAACAAAAATAACCAATTGAATAAGCAATGCGATACCTCTCGTCAATGAACTAAATTAACTTTAGTCATTGAACAGGCTTGGATAACTGCAACGTTTCCCCTGTAGGTGGAGCTATCGGTGCTTCGAGCCGAAGACATCCCAATGATTATTTCGTCCAAGCGAGATATGTCTCGATAGCTCAATTGGTAGAGCGCCCGCGTATCAAGCGGTGGTTGCGGGTTCATATCCCGCTTGAGGCAAGATAATTTTTGGGATATTATAATCTTTAGTATTCCCCCTAGTGTGATGGTTAACACTATAAAAACAAAAATAGCCAGTTGTATATGTATTTGTATCTTGTTTTTATAAATGTAATTTTGTTTAAGGATTACCAACAAATTAACAAACATTATGGTTTAGCAACAGTTACGTACGCTATTCCTAAAAAGAGTCGAAGAAGCATCGCATCGGTGCGTGTACCATTCATCATCATCATGACAGCCTTCTAATGTTCCCACTGCTGGGACACTGGCCTACTCTCAGGCGAGAGTGATTGGGTCTTAATCCACCACGCGGACCCAATGCGGATTGGCGGATGGCACATGTCTTTCGAATTTTTAGTTCTTGGACATGCCGGTTTCCTCACGATGTTTTCCTTCACCGTATGAGAGCACTGGCATTGCGCACATAAATTTTTCAAACAGAAAAATCCATTGGTGCACGACCGGGTTTGAACTCACGACCTTCGGATCGGAAGGCGGGGTCACTACCACTAGACCACCGGTGCTCTACCATTACCATCCTTAAACCTGTACTTGAAAACTTCCCTTTTAAAATGAAAAGTAGAAGTAAAGGTAGTACTAAGATTTAAAAAAAATACAGTAACGTACTTAGACTTGGGGTGTTTTTCAATTATTACGAGGAGACCACACAATCACGGGTTAGTGTCAAAATCCCCTTTGAAGCTTGAAGCTCGGACTGAAGGGGATTTTGACACAAAAAAAATCCTAAATTCCCCTTTGAAGGGTAACATAATATTCAACGATACTAAAAGCTTTTTGAATAGGTTTTTTAAAAGGTTTTTTCGTCATTATTGTCAAATCTACTGCTCGATTTTCAGTCTTATTTTCTTAGAGAGGTGACAGTTAATAGTTAACTATTATTTATACAACACGCAAATGACCCTATGGACATTTGAAATGAGTTATCACTTGCGCATCATTACTTTATAATTTCACCGGCAACCATAACCATAACCGGCGTCACACAATGCGAGTATTACTGCTTGGCGCTTAGTTGCCACTTTAGGGGTATAAAAAAAGTAGATAACCATCAGTTACCAGTAAATAAATCTAGATTCAGTGGGTAAGGTGTGACGCAAGCCCTCAAAACTGCGGTTCATAATCTAGATTATTAGCTAGACAACACCTACACGGCTGAATGCCAACGACATCGGACGCTGCATGTGTCCAGACAGCGACCTTGGACGCTTTTGTTGTGTCCCGTTTTCAAGTGCTATACATTTTATGGCCATTCGGGAATGCACTCAGTGTCATGTCATACCTAAACTTGGCCTCTGATATGCCACAGATTGCCTAAGAAACAAGCAGAGTACATGTTTTTTTTAATTCACAATATAGGCTTGCGCTAGACCTCTATCTCGCCTGATGTTAAGCGATGATGTGGTCTACGGTGAAGCACGCTTGCCTAAGAGCAACCTATTCACTCGTGACTTGATGACACCCAGGTTATAAGTATCGCGAAACACAGACTCCGGCAAAGAATTCCATTCCTTGGCGGTGCGCAGGAGAAATGTTGATGCATGTTTTTGGTGATAGGACTCTTCAGCAAAAGTTCGTTTTCACCATAGTGCCTATTCTGCCTCCAAGCAGAGTGCGGAAGCATTACCGGGTTTAGGTTTGAATGGCCTTATTGATATTGTAGACGATGCAGGTACTATAAGGTAATTTTTTAATTCAAGCTAAGAAAAACATTTCGGCAGATTGTGGTGATACGAAGCGATATAGTTATTGGTACGTTTTTACGATTTATTCAAAAAATACTAAACCGTTTTCCATAAAATTTACATGGGACCATCTCTGAAGTATTTACTAACGATCAAACAAAAAAAAACACCAAAATTAATTCATAATTGGCATAGAATCGCGTTACAAACATACAAGAAAAACATGCGTATAACTCCTTTTTTGAGGTCGGTTAAAAATCGCAATGCGTTTCAGCGTGCGTGCTAAAGTTGCGTAGCAATAATTATCGACCGGTATTTCGTTGACGTTTGTCAAATCACAAATGGGGTATTGAAAGTAGATATAGCACTACTCATCACAGTACCACAGAACCTCTGTGACAGAACAGGTGCTTAGCACGAAAAACTTGTTAGACAATCGTAAACGTAAACGTATCGTCCAGCTGTAAATTTGTATGGATGATTTTGGTAGTTCATTTAACGCACTAAAGAAGCGCTGTTAAAAATCTTATACAAATTGACAGCTAGACGATACTTTTAAATTTACGATTGTCAAACGGGTTTTTTGTGCTGTCATACTAATATCAGAGCCTCTAGCACAAACATACGCGCGTTTCGTAACGGTATCAAGACGCTAGCAATTTGTATGAGATTTTGTACAGCGCCCCTGTCGTAAGGTTTATAAACTATTTTTGCGATCATCATCAAAACTTTTTCAAATTGCAATTAATTTGTCCACTACCAGTTATACCACACGTGGATATGTAGACAAATTAATGCAAATGGAGCACTGGTGGTCTAGTGGTGGTGACCTCGCCTTCCGATCCTAAGGTCGTGGGTTCGAATCCGCTTGTGCACCAATGGATTTTTCTATTCGAAAAATTTATGTGCGCAATGCCAGTGCTCTCATACGGTAAAAGAAATCATCGTGAGGAAACCGGCATGTCTAAGAACTAAAAATTCGACATGTGCCATCCACCAATCCGCATTGGGTACGCGCGTTGGATTAAGACCCTATCACTCTCGCCAGAGAGTAGGCCAGTGTCCTAGCAGTGGAAACATAAGAAGGCTGTCATGCTGATGATTAATATGAGACAAATTAATATGCTGATTTCACATGCGAGAATCGCCATCGATATCCGTTTGGCCGTTGAAGAGATTCCTGTTATGCTATCCCACAGAAACAGTCGTTTTTCCAGGATAAGTAGCATCATTGCTATTCCAGACTATAATCTATCCTCCGGCTCCCTAATTATTGACATCTTTAGTGCTAATTTTGATTCTCATACTGTTTGTGGTACTAATATTACATTGTCCTAATGATAGCTAGACAACAACAATACACCTAATAGCAATTCTCTTAGATTTCTAATAGACCTGACGGATATTGAAATTATCTGTGCCTACCTATTACGTATCCTCTGTTGCAGAGTATAGGAAGCCGGTCATCATGGGGGCGATGTTCCGGAGTGAGGAGATGGTGCTTTGTCAGCTGTTTGTACAGCCCGAGGCTGCATACGTCTCCATGTATGAACTGGGCGAGGCCGGCACTGCTCAATTCAGAGATGTGAGTATTCTGTTCTCTATATTGGCCTAGAAGCTAGCGGCAAAAATTTGCGGAATGCTTGCGCTCATACGGTAAAGGAAAACATCGTGAGGAAACCGGCATGTCCAAGAACTTAGAATTCGAAAGACATGTGTCATCCACTAATCCGCATTGGGTCCGCGTATTGGATTAAGGCCCAATCACTCTCGCTCGAGAGTAGGTTCCAGCAGTAGGAACATTAGAAGGCTGTCATGATAGGCTATTAGCGACAAAATTATGCAAGCATTCGCGCGGATATTTGAAGTTTTTTTTGGAGTTATTTCAAGTTTTGTTCGCCCAGATTTAGATTTTCCTATAAGGCCACGGCACACCGGATGCAGCACGTAGATAAACGGTGTGCCATGTCACATGCAGTTTCATATATTGCAACGTTACGGTATACACCTGGTGGTAGGACTTCAGCAAGAGACCGTCTTGGTGGGTACCACCGCAGATATTCTACCTCCAAGCAGTAGTGTGCAAGCATTACTGTGTTTAGGTTTGAAGGGCACTGTAGCAAGTGAAATTACTGGGCGAAAGAGACTTAACAACAATGTCTCGGGGTGATAAGCACAGTGCAGTGCCACGCAAACACTTAAAAACTTTAAGCTTTGGGTGGCACTGCATCCGTAATAGTCAAGCGTGGTGCTTAACATCAGGCGCCTTGATTGTCTTGTCGCTTGCTGACTTAAACAAATAAAAAAACATGCAGAGTGTTTAGCACGTGTGACAATCGTAAACGTAAACGTATCGTCCAGCTGTCAATACAGAATGTCAAACGAGAAGCACTCAGTTTCATACATTGTAATGCAATGTTACGGTACGCGTAATTACGCTAGCGTACGCATATGCAGGCGGTCGCCACAGACAGGTATTTGACCCTAAAAGTTGGCCAAAAATATTAGGTACTTCTTATGATTCCCTAACAATGTTTTATTGAATTTTAAGCTTGGATAAGGTAAAACAAAGACAAGCATAATAGTTATAAGCATTTATTCATCATTTTCGTCGTCATCTTCGAAATTTGCATTTAAAATATCACTTTCTTGTAATAAGTTAAGCACATCAGCCGAAAGTGCCAGTTTTTTTTAATACTTCTTCTTTCTCATGCCCGCCAGGACAGGGTCGGAGGTTAATAAGAGTCTTTTTCAGACATCTTCGTTGCAAGCTACTCGGGAAAACTTTCGAGCGTAGTTGAGCCGGAACGTTCTAATATGTTTATTGCGGGCCTCTGCTGCTTCTTCGGACAATTGCCCAATAGGAAGAATTGCTTCCGCTACCACTTCAGCCCCATGTCGCAATACTTTATGTAACCGACCGGTCGGTGTGACGCTTTATATGATCCATGCTAGTAGATATATTGATGTATGCCGCGTATACCGACATAATAAAGCGGACAGGATATCTGAATTGTCTTCTTCTTCGTGTCGATGATACAAATCTTTATTTATACGTTGTGCTCCCAGTACCTAGCTACGTCTATAGCTATATTCTATCTATGTATATATATGTGTCTATGTATAAATATATATTATCTGAATTTTGATAAGTGTAGAAGAATTGACACCCTATAAGTACCACTTTTGGGCAAATTATATGTTTTTCTAGGTTATTTAAACCTACCTTTCATGCCAATCCGTGGTTACGGCTTTATTAAGTAACAAAACACAAAAACATATATTTCTTTACAAAGTTTCGCATGTATAAAGTAGGATAATAGGTGAGCATCTGCAATAACTCTACTATGCGGACTTATATTACACTCATCAATCGTTTTCAGGGTAACAGTAGCTATAGATCAGTTTGATTTTCAATAACACATTAACTGGCTCCGGTTTCTATTAGGGTAGGTTAGTCAGTGATTGAATCAGTCAATTGAAAAGTGATCAAGTTTTTTTATCTCTAAAAACATCATAGTTTAAGCCTTAGTCCGTAAGTAGGTATCTTGTACCTGTAAGTAAAATAAAATCAATTAAATAAACCTTACTGATTGATCTAAAGGTTTCTACAATCTTTAAATACTTGTAACTTAAATACCTGTAACAGAAATAAATATTTTTAAATTTTATTTTAATCCAAATAGCACTTAATTTACCATAGCTAACTATTTCTGCCGCAAAGCAGAAGAAGCTCGCATTGCTGTGTTCCGGTGTGAAGGGTATGGTTTCCGGTGAATTACTGGCACATGAGACTTTCGATCTATGCCTCAAGGTGGCCTGCGAGTGATACCTCTGGTATTGCAAGCGTCCATAGGCTGCGGTAACCGCTTAATTTTGTGAGCCGTACGCTTAGTTGCCACTTCAGTTGTATAAAAATAAAAAACTTATAAAGCAGTTTTTTTTAGTGGTAGGACTATGTCACCCGATTTTAAGCTCGTTTGCACAATACTCTTATTTTTACCTTCGAAATATACATAATACAAGTGCTCTCAAACAGTGAAGGTAAACATCTTGAGAAAACTGACATGCACATTCAAATTAAAAAGAGATTAAAAATTTGAAATATTGATTTCCACTAAACTTTATTGAAAATAAATATTTTAAATTATTATCGGCTATTTACCACTTGATTTTGTCATTTATGCTGACGTTTCGAAGCTATTTAGAAGCTCTTCTATAATACAAATTCAAGTAGTGTATCATCATCATCATCATTTCAGCTCGGTATCACCCACTGCTGGGTATAGGCCTCCTTTCGCTTATGCCATTCTTCTCGGTCCAGTGCAGTTCTAATCCAGGTTTTTCCAGCGACTTTTTCAATATCATCGACCCAACGCGCTGTTGGACGACCCGGATTTCTTCGGCCTGTCCTTGGCCACCATTCAGTCAAGGCTTTTCCCCAGCGACCATCACCGCGTCTAGCCAAATGTCCTGCCCAACTCCATTTCAAGTCTATGGCACGGTTACCAACGTCTTGAACCTTCGTCCGACGTCTGATTTCCGTGTTGCGTATTTTGTCAAGGATTGTTATGCCGAGTAGTGTATAGCTGTTAATAATTTAAAATGATTATTACCACTATAGAAAATAAATATTTCAATTTTTTTGTAAATTTAGTGACTTAAGCACTAAAGCTTACAATAAAGTTGAAAATAATTTGCAGTGTCCCAGCACAAGGAACATTAGATAACTCATCATGATGTTTATATAAACTGCAATATACAACTTATATTAGGTAATTACTTTTGTATAGAGATTGATACCAACGTCATGATATGGATTACAGTAGGTAAACCTATCGTATCGGTTTACCCGACATATCACGATGAGGGGTGAAGGCCGCTTCGAGTTCGTCTGTTCGTGGTTTATTACTAAAATAACAAGTAAAATATAAGTATAAATATAGTAATTATAATAACACACAAGTTTTTTTTTTTAACAGAGTAGATAGACAATGACACTGATAGATAAGACAGGATGTATATTAGGTAATTATTTTTGTATAGAGATTGATACCAACGTCATGATATGGATTACAGTAGGTAAACCTATCGTATCGGTTTACCCGACATATCACGATGAGGGGTGAAGGCCGCTTCGAGTTCGTCTGTTCGTGGTTTACTACTAAAATAACAAGTAAAATATAAGAACACACAAGTTTCTTTTTTTTAACAGAGTAGATAGACAATGACACTGATAGATAAGACAGGATGTCCAAATGCATTTATAATGATAAAGTAAAACAAACTGCTGACAAAACAAATAAAAGAGTAGTAGAATTCTTTGTGATAGAGCTCGTCCGGGGAAGGACTACCACCATACCTATTTCTGCTGCCAAGCAGTAATGCTTGCGTTGCTGTGTTCCGGTGTGAAGGGTATGGTTTCCGGTGAAATTACTGGCACATGAGGCTTTCGATCTTAGCCTCAAGGTAGCAACCCGCGAGTGATACCTCTGGTATTGCAAGCGTCCATAGGCTGCTCGTTCGTTCGTTCGTTCGTATGAGTCAGTGGCCAACTCTGGTGACAGAGTTTCTAGGTTTCTAGGTAACCGCTTACCATCTTGTGGGCCGTACGCTTAGTTGCCACTTCTGTTGTATAAAAAAAAAACTAGATTAGTTGCCAGTTTCTTTTAGGCGCGTGGAATTGACGTTAATTCACCCAAAGTTCAGTGATCTTTGTGATTTGAATAAAGAAAAATATTCTTAATTTGTATTTTATAACGGTTACTAGTCTATAGATATAGACGCTTGCAATATAGTATATCACTCACACGCTGCACCCTAAGTAAGTAAGTTCGTATGAGTCAGTGGTCAACTCTGGTGACAAAGTATCTAGGCCGCCCGAAGGCCTCTGTCATGGCCTAACAACTTTGAAAAAGCCGGAACCGACTGCGCGCTGCACCCTAAGACGTAGATCGAAGTATAATAATTGTAGGAGGATTTGTGCCTATTTTAGGCTGCGTTTCCACCAGAGCTAAGCGAGGATGTGTAGCGAGAGATGTGTTTGTTAAGAACCAATAGAATCACTTCATTTATAGTTCGCACAACGGATCTAGGTTTCCGTGAAGTTAGCCGTTTGTGATGCGCAAAGACAATTTAGTTTTAAAAAGCTCCACTGCGCATCGAAACGGCTAATTTCATGACGGCCGAGATCCGTTGTGAGAACTATACCTAGTCTCGCTCTGACAGCTTCAATGAAGTGATTCTATTTATTCTCTCTTTAGAAAGGTCCCTTATTATACTAAATAACCATATATGTACCACTGAGACCATAAATCGAAAACAAAGCGTGGGTTATGCGTAGAGCTTCTAGATTTGCCTCCGAATCGCAATTTCACGTCGAATATACCTTGACTTGTATGCGTCTTGCCTCTGTGGAAATTTTACGACCGTGCTCACACCATATTTCTTGAAGGTAATTGACCAGTTAACGGGTTGTAAATACAACCACTGACTATTTGACTATTTGTCATTAACTTTACGTTTATTTGGATGACTTCTTGGTAAGATTTTCACAAAGATTATTTAATCTTAAACAGTCTCTATTATGTATGACGACCGATGTGGCGCAGCGGGCGCAGGTCCGCCTGCGACGCAGAGGTTGCGGGTTCAATTCCCGCCTCGGAACAAATGTTTGTACGATCTACAAATATTTGTTCCGGGTGTTCTGGGTATTTTCTATATATAATAAAAAATATCTATCTATGTATTGTATTGTATTAAATATATATCAGTCATCTAGTACCCATAATACAGCTCTGTTTAACAGCATACTTTGGGGCTAGATGATGCTGTGTGGATTGTCCAGCATTATTTATTTATTTATGAGCACTGGATGTTATGGAGTAGTATAACACCTAAATCTAATCTAAATCTAAATAAAATTGAATCAACTAGAGGTTCGTTAAAAGATATTTATGACCTACTTAGTCTGCTAAATATCTTAATGAATATTTTAAACATAGCCTAGCTGATAACATACTCCGCAAGCTCAAAAAGTGAAGATGCTTTATTGAACGTTTTCGTCAGCTACCAACTATTTCACGAAATCCTGCTACAAAACCGATAACCGCTGGGAAATAAAGGTTCTCGAATAGCGACCACACTGGAAATCGAAGCGTAAGACGGACCCCCGATCGATGAACCGATGACAAGCGGTCGCAAGTTATCGGTGGATAGTGATTGGTGAAAGCTCAAAATCGGTTGTCATGGCGCTCTTTGGGAAAGCCTATGTCCAGCAGTGGACGTCTATCGGCTGAGTTGATCTTTATGATTGAATGCTACGAATATCTCGGGAAAAAGTTCTCTAACCTCGTAAGTAAGTAAGTAAGTTCGTATGAGTCAATGGCCAACTCTGGTGACAGAGTTTCTAGGCCACCCGAGCGCCTCTGTTGTGGCCTAACAACTTTGAAAAAGCCGGGACCTCAGTTAAATTTGCCACTGGCGGTCACCCATCCAAACGATGACTACGCGGAACAGTGCTTAACTTCGTTGATCTGTTAACTTAGCCAGCTACGTCACGAGCGCTTCACGTTAGTGAAGCGCTCGTGAAATTTCCACTAGGTTACTAGTGGAAATTTGAGAGGAATTTCAGGAATCTTTTAAACAAACTCCTGAGACTACTTGGAGTGTGTAGGGAATGTCATCTTCCAGTTGTTAAAGGTCTCGTTATGATCCCTCCTTACGAAACGGAACACACTAATAGATTGAACTGCTCACATCCTCAGCCACTCGCGCAGGTAAATGATGAAAAATGTGCGTGAAACACTATTGTGTTTCATTGTACAAGATAACACATGCTGAAAAATTTTTTTTTTAAGAAAGACGCTTTTGGTTAAATATTTTTTTAAGAAAGAATCAAGTTTTTTTTTATCACTGATTTCCTAGTTGAAATTGAAATGGAAATCTTTTGAAAATGCTCGTATCACAAACATCATAAATTATTATAATAAGTATATCTATTATTACAGTCTTAGTGCAGTTATACTTTACATTATATTATTCTACTGTACAGCATTAGTACCCAAACTTGGAAACTGATATGGCATATTAATCTAAAATTTTAATAAATTAAATTAAAAATACAAATAGTGAATGGATCTAATTAAACAAATATTTCAAAAGTAAAATACAAAAAAACTATACATAGAAAAAGTTACAACATACCTTTTCCTGTTTCCTCCTCCATGGTAATTTCTTCGTATATTCCCTTTAAGTATTCTACAGTATCAGGGTAGCTCACAAAACAGTCTTGTGGTGGATGAAAAAACCAGATATTTTGTAACTAGAGTGTGCTTTTTCTTATCTAGACTAGGTTGATTCATCCAATATTTATCTACAAATCATTGACCCTACTGTAATGTTGCATGCTTAGAAAAAACTAAGTGCATTTCACTATTTCCATTTCAGATTATCTTTGAAGTGGTTGAGTAAATGTTGTTGTGAAATATTAAAGATGTTTCTATCAGTTAAACGCATTACTTAATTGCTTTATCGTATTTACGTTAATAATCATAGCTGCGATAGCTTTAATGACCATTGATGTTTACCGATAGTAGAACAAACTGAAATTCTTCGAGTTTCTAGAAATACTCACAATAGCAAGTTTATAGTAAATTATGGTACTAGTGTGTAACATTGATGATTACCGCTGAGGCGCCACTGAGACCCGAGCCGTAGGCAAGGGTCTTAAGATAGCCGAGGACGGTAATCATCAATACACACGTGTATCATACGACGTTTTTCAACACATTTGTGAATAAAATAACAAAAAAAACTCATAATAAAATAACAAAAAAATATATAGAACTCACTAGCGAGTTATAGCAATGAAAAAGTCATAGTTTGGTTATGGGTGTCATTCTGTGCCTAATTTCGAAGACCATAGAGCCACTTTATAAGCAAGTGTGTTGAAAAATAACAAAAAAAAAACTATAACTCACTAGTGAGTTATAGCAATGAAAAAGTCATAGTTTGATTATGGGTGTCATTCTGTGCCTAATTGCAATGACCATAGAGCCACTTTATAAGCAAGTGTGTTGAAAAGTATATTACGGTACTTATAATTAACGTTCCAATGTACTAATCTTTTCAAACCTGGCACAAATATTTGAAGATCCTTCAAATTATTGCCTCACTGCGGTAAGCGAATTCTAACTTCTCAGTGTTGTCTCGATCTCTCTTGTTCTCAAACATCAGTATAAGAACTACGTAATACACAAGCCACATCTGGTTTTATGGAAAAAAACTAATTCGTTTTCTCCCATAAAACTAGGATGTGGGTCATCTGAAGAATATGAAGAATGCTCATTTTATCATCTGAATATGAAGCATCGGATCCACGTGGTGCAGATAACTGCGGGTGGTAAATGAGCATGTTATGAAACGATGACCACTGGCCACGCTCGCGCTGGCCACTTGCCAATAATATTGTGTAGAAACACCTATGATAAGAATAGGTTATCTATCTCAATAAAATTTAATAACGATAACCCTGAACTAAACTAAAAGTTCATATGAGCTCAACCCTGCTGATGATTCTTCATGACTTGACGAGTATAAGAATCGGAATAACATGTTTTGTTTTACGACATCACATAAAAAAATATAAAAATCAGTTGTTTCGCGTAATAAAATTAATAGCAGATACTTTTATTTTATTTACATGCCATGTAGTAAATAAAATAATAAACTAATACTTAGTAATAAACTATGCAGTCTTGAAGTAAAACTAACTCATGTACAGTACTAATACAAACTTCTTGTAGTAATTTACAACTGCTATAGAACTTGTAATCTAGCTACTGTGCATTCACGAACCGAATGATTGGGTACAAAGTTCTGAGCACGGCATTGGTTGACAATGCTGCTTTGTTAGGACGTTAGGACCTTACTTTGGCTCCTATTCGCAATAACCAAGTAGACCTACCTACACAAACGTAAGTGTAATAGTTTATCTCAATATTAGTACACAACCAAGATTAAAAATTATTTACTAACTATTGAAAGAAAACTAAAAACCTGTCCCAGGCACTACAGCATCTGCTGCTGGCTACCAAAATTTACTAACTTGCCACTAGACGCTGTTGTTTATACAATCTTCATTAAATGGATTAGTTTTAAAGATAAAAACGTTTAACTTTGACATAGTCTATTCTGTGACTAACCTAATGTATAGGTGGGACCACTTAACAGTAGCAAGGCGATGCCTATAATAAACCACTTAGTAGCGATTTCCCGAAGACTTTATTCATCATACGATGTCATTAACCTTAATTCGGATAGCCTCCAAATGATGAGTACCTAGCTGGAGGTAGAATCGATATGATGGTCACGGCATGGACACTCCCGGAGTCACGGAATCAGGGGAAGACCCCACCCGGGGCACAGCTTAAAATAACAATTGGGTCACTGTTGAATGTTCGTTACTTATTAGGTCTGGTTTTTGATCGCTAGTCAGCGCAACCAATGGTTAGATTGACAGAGAACACTCAAACAAATCTTTATTTTTTAAAATGCTCCGACTCTACATGGTATCCATAACAATATAGATCATGCCTAAAAAGCGATAGGAACCCAGTGGGTGTTGTAGCCAGTTCTTTACCGGCTTAGGCGCATTGTGGCGAAAATTCAACTAGCTGTTTGAAAGTGATCCTTGTGTTTTATTTAATCTATAGTACATTATAGGAATCAACTTAGTGAATTATTCATAGATTTCAAGTTACAAAAAAATAAGGGTAAGTACAGACAGACATTTCTGCATGCAAATTGGAATTGGCTTGGCGTGTAGCCCGTGTGGCTAGTGTGCAATCGCCGTGCCGTGAAATAATAGGGCATTTAAACCAGAGACAGGTGAAGCTTTCTATCTCTTTCCTGGCATAATATTTTTCGTGTCTACGGCTCGTAAATGCATTTTGAGCTCATTGGCCTTGATAAGGTCGCGATAACAAACGTTATGAATTGGAATTACCTAACTCACTCCGATAGGAAGTCGTGTGTACCTATGATACCATAGACATGATTTGCCCTAAATAAAAATGAATTGGTAATTAACTCCGATGGTAAAAGGCGTAGGTATAATAAAACGGCGTTAAAAGTATTCTTGTTTTTGTTGCCAAAGCAACCTTTTTAACCCAAACCTTTGTTTGTCTATATGTCTGTGACATACTGAGAGAGCCACTCAGCTGATCATTCAAAAATCTATTTTGACCAATCGTCAATAAATGCGCGTGCGTCAAACGAGACTGGTTGATTGGGCCAGTAGCTGAAACGACATCAATGTGTTTGATAAATACAGTGTATGCAAAAATATGGTTCTTAGCCTCGGAATCAGCTTCTATTTGGTTTTAACGTTTTTATGTATGTATGTATAGGTATAACCGGTACAACTCATAGTATTATTGTTGCTATTTTTTTTTTTATAATATTGTAATAAGTATATTATGTTTATAAGCAGGTATAATATTAAGTATATATTTGTAGTTTTAAGTAGGTATATTTATTAGCATATTTATATTTATATTAAAATTTATTTACGCCTCACCATCATCTCTGCACGTCCAGTATGTCTGGTAGAGAATCCTTTTAGCAGTAAGTCCTCCTAGCATTCAAATGTATGTGAAAGTGTTAATAAATAAATCAGTGCAGTCCGCTCTGACGATCATCAGCTCTGACCTGAATACTTCGAAGGGATTTTACCAAACTTTATTTAGCTTTGAGACACACGTACGTTTTTTCCGGTTCCTTCGTCGTCGACGAGCAGAACGAAGCGAGAGGAGTGATCATTAACATCATCATCCTAAAATGTGTGTCCACTGCTATGATAGTAATCTACTCTCGAGTGATAGTGCCCAATCACCAATCACTCTCACTCGAGAAGAGAAGGAAGAATCACATAATCCAGCACGCGGACGTAATGCTTGGTGAGTGACACCAATTTTTTTTTTTTTTTGTTCTTGGACATGCAGGATGAGTAGTATCTATTAGGTATTTTATTCTTTGGGATTTCTGTGTTTACTGTTGGATGTTGTAGTACCAAGGGGTCATATCGTAGGGTCAGGTCAGGAAAAGTAAAAGCTTGGTGCGTAGCATATAAATGGTAATTTTAGTTTGCAGTCAATTTCTGTCGTAGTTCCGCCAGCCAAAAACACACCACAACGTAGAACACCAATAAATGCATCTGGCAACCCTGAGAAAAAAATAAGTAAAAATATAAAATAAATATTATTTCCGTAAAACAATCATTACCATTGATTTCTAGTATAGCGCAATCATGGTATTTATAGCGAGTTTAGAAAAAAGGGCTTTAGTGTGTTCACTGCTGGAACAACGAACGAACGACGAACGAACGAAGCTAAATAGTAATTGTGCGATCTCGATCACAACTTTTTGTCGTTTTTGTTAATGTGTTGGGTGTATGTTATGTCAGACGCAGCCTTGAATGTAAAATGTATACTCTTGTACATATTTTAGGAGTACAAACTGGATAGCATGTCAGGAGGTAAGCCACACCCATGAAATCGGGTTGTTAGGGGTGCGTTGTTATTAATATCCAAAAGAATCGCATTTTTCGTTTTTCGTTACACTGGTTAATCAAGTTGTCATTTTCAAAGTTCGTTCGTTCGTATGAGTCAGTGGCCAACTCTGGTGACAGAGTTTCTAGGCCGCCCGAAGGCCTCTGTCATGGCCTAACAACTTATTTTTCAAAGTAGTCATATAAAAAGGAGTCATGTGAGTTTCAAATCAGTGATTTTAATTAAATGCAGTAAATACTCGTAATTTGTTTCTTAGTATTAAATATTAATTTTTAAATAACTAAAACAAGCGAGCTGATAACTACATTTTTATTCGCTGTTTATAAAATGGGTCCAACTGGGGCGTGACCCTAATTTTCTACGAAGACCAACTGTCTCTATTTATAGATTTGGTATGTCTAGCACTTCCTTTAGGTCGCCATATTGTCATTCATAAGTCATTCATAAACTCCTAGAGATATGTTTTTACAATGTTTTTGGTTCATCATTAGGTAGAGTTATTATTTATTTTATTTTATTTATTACAAAATCCACAGCTCTTAGGAGTAAATTAAATAACAACTTAAATACAAAACAGATAGCCAATAACGGATTTACAATACTAACAAGATATATATTTATTTAGAGACGACAGTCAGATGTATTTTTTTTTGGAAAAAAAAAGTTAAACTTTATTAAATCAAAAGAAAGAAAGAAAAAAAGTTACGAATTCCAAAAACAATATTAGTGTAAGTGTGTATAGTGTGTGAATGTGTGAAAGCAAGGTTATGTGTGGGTGTGTAAGAGAGTGTGTGCATGTGGGTTTTCGCGGAGTGTCGTGCGTGACGCGTCATAAGTATCGTTTCCATACATTTACAGAATTCGTCACAACACACTGAGCTAAAGCTATTATAATTGTAACCATACAAAATGTATGGATACGATATGCTTATGACGCGTCACGACACGACAGAATAATGTAAACGCGGTCTTATTCACAGCCACTTGTCTGTCATATCAAAATACTAGTAATCTGTTTTTGTCATTCTAATGTCTAATGTTTTCAGCTAGAGTTTCATGAAATGATTATGAATAGTAAGTCTGTAAATAAAGTCCGCCAATCGTGTGTAAACTCAGCAGTCAAGTGTTACTAACAGTTATTAAATTAGTTTAAAAAAATACTAACCCCTATATTGAGAAATTACTTATTTTTTTAAGTCGGTATGTGAGTAAGTTCGTATGAGTCAGCGGCCAAGTCTTTGACAGAGTTGGCTACAGATAAGTCGGTTAATAATAATAATAAAGACATAAATAAACTTATGGGGCTGATTTTTTTTTAAATATATCGGCTTTCGGAAAAACGTATCTGTTTATCATGGTTACTTATACAAATCTTTGCTGTATTCAAACCAAGATTTTACATAATTTAATAAATACACAATGACGATGTCGTTATAATAGTAACCCAAAAGTGTCTTCATAACATTTTTTTTTGTTGATTTTTCACCAGTCTAATGACACGCAAAAGCTGAAAGAAGTTGTTTCACGCAGTATGGCGCCGGGCCTTGGTCCTTTGTAGGGGTCTAAATAATTAGATAATCATTAAATAAACTATTTATCACTGTTTATTTATTTTATTTTGGCTTCTTTTATAATCTAATGTAAGTTAATCTTTGTGAAGGAGTGCAACACAATGCAAAACAACAAAGCGGGTATAACGAACGACTGGGTTATTAGGTATTGTCAAAGTCAAGATGCGTCACGATCATTGGCTAATAGCTGTCATGGCGGACATCTAGTGTTTCCGTTTTAGGAAACTCAACACAATAAACTTTTTTCCTTTAGAACTTTGTTTGTCTACTTAAAAATAAATTTTTTTGTTACTGTTAGTCTTATATTTTCTTCGTTAGTTAGTCTTATTTTTTCTATGGTGTTACAAAGACCTTAGGCCACTATAAAATTGGTTTTTTGTACCTGAAATGCCATTATCTTTATTACTTAACTTTTAAACAATTGAATTAAATAATAACATTGTTAGTTTATAAAAAAAATACTTTAAAGTTCGGAATATAAAAAAAAAGCTCTGAATCTATTTCAATAAAATGTATATTTTATTTTATTTTTAACATTTTTGGAAAACTTACAGCTTACAGAAATGAACAGTTTATACACGTACTTAAAGGTTAATTACAAGTTTCCACTTATAAGTAGAATAACTAATTGAAAACCAAACAGTATTAAGTAGACGGAGCACCTAAAAAAAAATATTATATACCTATTAACAGTATTGTGTACTAGTTTAAATGAGACCACCTCTAAATTACCTACCAAACAAAAAAAAACACTGTCGAATTGATAACATTTTTTGAAGTCTGTTAAAAACAGATAACTTTATTTAAAAAAAAACAGTTTTGTTCTCGCGTTCATTACATCATTGCGAACATCAACACTTGTTTTAACTGCCGTATGAATGGGACCATTGCAGGGTTATTGTTTTTAATTGAAACGGCAATGAGCCTCACTCGTCCTGTCGTCACGCGCTTGGCCCGTGCTGTATAATAGAGCTAATTAGGTATGTCCTCTGGTGGGACTACACAGGCAGCTGAAATATGTTCTTTCACTTGACGATCTTGGGGTTAGCGGGTGCCCGGTAGATAAGCCAAAGGTTGCGGGCTTAATCTTTTTTTTTTTATACTACTAAAGTGGTAACCAAGCGTACTTGATGGTCAGCGGTTACCGTAGCCTATGTACGCATGCAACATCATAGATATCACTTGCTTGTTACCACCCTGAGACGTTAATGGTAAGTCTCATGTGCCTGTAATTTCACCGGAAACCATACCCTTGAACCGAAACACAGCAATGCGAGCATTACTGCTTGGCGGCAGAAATAGGTATGGTGGTAGTTCTTCCCCGGACTAGCTCTATCACAAAGAACTCTACTACTCTAAGTAAAGTAATCTCTGCTGTGGGACAAATATTTGCATGATCTGCAAATATTTGTCCTAGGACTGGGCGTTTTTAAGTATTCTGAGATTGTATGTATTTACAAAAAAAATTGTGTGCCCTAATGCGTGACATTTAATTGAATTGGCAAAGTTCGCAATGCAGACGATATACCTACCACCACATAGCGCAATGCACTGTATGAGATGACCTATAAAACTGAGACTTATATTACATAAACTGTAACCTAATAGTTGTTACCTGCACGTATGTCTTTCCAAGTTGAAACATTGAAAAAATTATCTTGGTCTATTATCGATGTTGGTCATTGTTAAAGTTAACTTTGACAGTTACGATAACTGAAGATTTGGTGCAATCCAGCCTTATTGTTTATTTTCGTCTTTATATCATGACAGCTTTATCATTGCTGCTGCACTGCTGGGACACTAGCTTGCAAGAGTGAAATCCTATACAAATTGACACCTGATTGACACGTTTACGATTGTCAAACGAGCTTTTCATGATTCGCCCTCAGATACGGCTAAGTTTATAAAGATTGGGCAGTTACGGCGTCTTGGCCAATTTCCGAGAGTAGGTGCGGCGCGAATAAAAACACAAGTGTCGTATAATCCAATTCGGATATTGACATAGTCATTTGCGATATTATAATCGTGACGTAGGTCGAATGGTTATACGTAGCTAAATTTATGTAAAGGTCATCGGCGTTTATACCTAGAGATATACACCTATATGAAGTATACTTCTGGGAATATGGAGGGGAAATACGATAGGTTCATTCAATGCTGGTAAAAATAATGTGAGTATTTCATATTTCATATTTCATTTATTCATGCTCAATGTACATTCAGCTTAGGTGTAACATAGTATTGCTGCAGGTGAGTACATGGACCCTGTAAGGGCGCTGCAAGTTAATATTTCTAGTTCAAATAATACAATATCTTTCTTTCTTTCTTTCTTTCTTTAAAAATACCTAATAATAATATTCTATAATTTACTAAATAATAGAAAAGTTGGTAAGTAAAAGAACACTGATAGCCTAGTGGTACCCGTATGTCGTAGGTTCGAAACAGATCACAGTACACTGTTGGTTGGAAACAAAATCTTAGCATTTTTATAAAGTGCCATAGTTTTTTCTATAAAACAAAATCTCTACCTATTGTTTTTTCTAGAAGACCGTTAAATAGACTGCTTATTTTAGTTTCTTATTGTACAAAACTGTTTAATTATTCAAAGTATTGTTGAGCCATATAAATTGTGGTGACATGAAGCGATGTAGTTATTGACTTGTTTTTTATGATTTACGAGCCGGCCCGTGCGGCTTCACCCGCGTTTTTGCAGTTTTTAAGCTATCCTACAGGAACAGTACATTTTACCAGGATTTAAGCCATCTACATTCCAAATTTCATAACAATCGCGTGGTAACAAACATACATACACACACAGACTTTCGCATTTATAATATTAGTAGGATTCCAAAAGTATTGAACAGATTTCGATAAAATTAAATGGGACCACGTTTAAATGATTACCTATCAAATAAAAAAAAGAATCATTAAAATCTATACATAATTGGCGGAGAAATTGCGTAAAAAAACATACAATCGAATTGATAACCTCCTTTTTAAAGTCTATTTAAAACTACTATTTACTTGTCACCATGTTTCTGTCCAGCTGAACCCGCACGTGAACGACTTCCAGCGGCGCTACGTGAGCGAGGTGCGGAGATGCAGCGAGATGGAGCGCAAGCTGCGCTGGGTGTGGGCCGAGCTGCCGGAGCCGCCGCCGCCGCCGAAGCCGGCTCGCCGGATCCTCAGCCCAAGGGAAATCAACATCCTAGAGGTACAGGAGGACATATAGAAACCTGTCACAGGCACAGCTTCTGATACTTCACACATTCAACCAAAACTAGATCTTTACAAGCAGAGCTGCATTTTTATGTCATGTTAAATATATAAACACTTGCCTAAATCAATTTTAGAAAACCAGGGTAAGGTATTTAATCGTTTGTACGATCTACAAATATTTGTTCCGGGTGTTGGGGGTATTTTCTATATATAATTAAAAAAAACGATGTATTGTATTGTATTAAATATTATATCAGTCATCTAGTACCTACCCATAATACAGCTCTGTTTAACAGCAGCTTACCTTGGGGCTAGATGAGGCTGTGTGGATTGTCCAGCATTATTTATTTAAAAAAAAAACTTACTTGTTTTTATTCAATTGAAGAGTTTTTGACATGTAATTTTAATCTATTATTATTATTTAAAGGTGTCAACCTTATATTATATATATTTATTACTATTACTTATTTTATTTAGCTACAAAAAAAATGTGGGCGATAAATGTAACCAATTTGCCACTAGATGATCATCTGCAATAAATGGTAAAGGCTTTGGAGAGAGAGGTAATGTAAATTGTAACGGTGACGAAATCGAAAACACTAATAATAGGGCAATGGGTTGTAGTAGGTACAATGACAGCAAAATTACAGTTGGATTGTAGACGTTGTCATGTCAGAGTTATTGGATAACGTTTAATATACATTTTTTGTTATTTGCATCTCTTTACTAATGTAAATTATTACCAAGTGTCCATTAATCCATCAACAAAGGCTCATTTCAAGCTTGATAAAGAAACCTTTTCACACTTATAATTTAAAAATATTACAATCATCAATTGTTTGACTCAGTTCTTTAAACTATTGTCATGTTTATCAACTGTTGAATGTCAATTGTTTTATTTATAGGCCTTTGTAGACTTACTTAATTTATTTTCTTACTCCGGGGTGTCTACATTGAGTGGTTTCATCTTCAACCTTCAATTCATCTTGCGTCTAATGCGCGAGATGGCGCAAGAAGAAAACGCAAGTTGAAACTGAAAGCGCACAATTCAATTCAATTTTAATTTACAGCTGTTAAAACTTTAGTACTCTTGAAAACAAGGTTGAATTTGACGCTAAGTTGGCACTCAAGAGTGATAGAGAGATAGAGATATACGAAATGTCATATTCTAATTCTTGACCAATGCCGATTTATTGTGGAATTGGGTTCAAGAGTAAGGCCCCCAGGTCAGTGGCGGGCGCTACCCAAACACATGCGCTTTGATGTTAAACAACCTTCGGAAGTAAACGCAAGCTGAAGAGAAAAAAGCACACATAACCTTGTTTTCACACATTTACACACTATACACACTTACACTAATCATATTGATTTTGGAATTCGTAGCTTTTTTTTTATTTGATTTAATAATTTACTTTTTTTTTTCTAAAAAATTACATCTGACTGTCGCGTCGATAAATAAATATATATCATATTAATATAATGTAAATCCGTTATTGGCTATCTGTTTTGTATTTAAGTTCTTATTTAGTTTATTCCTAAGAGCTGTGGATTTTGTAATAAATAAAATAAAATATAGGCACACCTTTCTATCGTTCTTCAATTTCACCTCTTTTTTCTAGGAAAGAATAGACTACATAGAAGGCGAGATACAAGAAATCACACGAAACGCTCGCAACCTCAAAAGTGACTACCTTTCCCTGATCGAGCTGAAACTTCTCATTGAGAAGATGCAGACCTTCTTCCAAGACCACAGCGCGGCCAGGAAGATCTCAGCTTCCGTTCAGATTTATAACAATGAAGCCGGTATACTATCCTTGACACCATTTTTTACTTATCATCATCATCATCATCATATCAGCCGATAGACGTCCACTGCTGGACGTAACCCTCACCCAAAGAACGCCGACGATCGATTTTGAGCCATCACTATCCACCGACTTCCTGCGACCGCTTTAATGTCATCGGTCCATCGATTTTTACTTATAAAGTTCGTCGTCTACTTATAATGTCCTAAGTCACTTATAAAGTCGTAAGAGTAAGTGATAGTAAGTCACTTAGAGAATACCATGGTATCCTTCACGACTTTATAAATGGACTAATGGAATGCCTCGTGACTTTGCATTAAGTTTTCTATCATATAATCTTCCCACATTATTATAGCATACATTTAAAAAAAACACCTGAAACACATTATCCGAAGTTAATATCTCTTCGTCAACTAGAAAGAAGGAGATGATCTATATACAGCTGAGCAGTTTTCTGAACACTTTTCTAACGAAAAATTGCTAAGTAGTTAGCTATATCAGTAAAATAGTTTCCTCTATTCGAGTCAAGGTTTTTTAAATTAATTAAAATACTGTTTGGTAAATTAGTTAAAATAATGAACTCTGATTAGCCTAGAAGGTTACATTTGTTTTGAAGAGTAGTACCACAGGTAAGCGCAGACATGTTTTATATTTCTAAATTATAGTAGTGTAACCTCAGAGGAAATTCTCAACATGCACTTCGTTTCCAGTGATCGGCCATCTTGGATTCATAGCTGGAGTGGTGGCTACGTCAAGAGTTCCGTGTTTTGAGAAAATGCTGTGGCGAATATCGCATGGGAATATATTCTTCAAGCAGGCGCAGATCGAACAACCGCTGAAGGATCCTATAACGGTAAGGTTTTTATGTTTGGAAATGACGAGACGGTCAAGTCATTCGCCTGATCCTAGAGTTTGCTTTTTCGGTGACTGTTCTCGACGCATAAATTCAATGGAAGCAAAGGGTGGTGTGAGTCGCAGATGGAAAATAATATTTATTTTACGATTTGACAACTTACACCAGTTGGGATAAGATTCGTGGTGTGATTTGACGAACGACTCGATGTTAAACGCCACGTCTGACCATAACAGCAGTAGTGTCACCGAAAAACCGAGTTTTAAGTTCTGCGTGGCATTGCACTGCGCCCGTCATCCTGAGATTAGTTATTAAGTTTGTTTCGCCCAGTATTTCATCATGAAAGCCTTTAAATGGTAACTATCGGGACACTGACCTGAAGTGGGTCTTAATACACACCGAACCTAATGCGTGTTGGAGGATGGCACATGTATTTGAATATTTAGTTCTTGGTCATACCGATTTCCTCTCGATGTTTTTCTTCGTCGTATAAGAGCACGATAAGGTTACTTGCGTTGAACTTCTTTATTCTTTATTGAACACACACATGATAACATTTATAAAAATTAAAAAAAGGGCATGTACACAGGCGAGCTTAAGCTTAGTTCTCTTCCAGCAAACGCTAGTGGTTTATAATTATGTTGATTCATTTGATACATATAAATAAGTAGAAATAAAAGAGTGAACGTTTTGATCTTACTTAGTTACTAAAGTAATAAACCTATTCTAACTACCATAGTTATTATAAATACGGGTCGTTAGGCGGTCATTACCCTCAGGTTATATTGATTTTCTAGACGTAAATGTCGTTCCAGGTATGAGTATATTTATAAAGGTATGCCAGTTTCTATGCGGCTTTACTGTATACCATTCGTCACTGTTGTAACCCAGTGTTTTGATTGGATCGTTATGAACTTTAGCATTCTTTATAAGCTACTTTTAGTCTATTCCTTTTAAGTATTGATCTTTGAAAACTAATGATCAAAGTTCATCAACAGCATACTACAGCATTTTGTCATGTATACATTTTATTAACAAAAGTACCTACTTAAGTAAGTTCGTTTGAATCAGTGTCCAACTTTAGAGACTGAATTAATATGTATAAGTTCAGTAAGTAGCTATCTCAGGTTACGGCGCTTAGGCCGCCCTTAGACCTCCGACATGATCTAACAACTTTGAAAAAGCTGGGACCAACTGCTTAACGTGCGTAGTGAAGCCCAGAACAAAACTATACATCGGATTCTGTTCTATTTATCAAGGAAGAACTAGTTAGTCACGATATGGCTAAATGAGGCGTTCGCTATCGTTTTGTAATAAAGAGCTTTACTCAAGAGATTTTTTAAAAAGCATGCCAACACACGCAGACGAAATGCACCAAGCGCAAAAAAACACAAAAGCACGTGATAACTGAGCGTGGCATATTTTCGTTGATGAGACATATCCTTGCGATCCGATTCGGTGACATAATGGACAATTCTAAACGGGGAGTTTTTGCTTCGTTTATTTCACTGAATATTCAATTCAACATCTGTTGGCCTAGATACTTGAAAGAGCCCTGTTTACGACGACTTATGAAACAATGTGTCAACACAGAATAGCGTATATTTTTTTTATGAAATGCGTATATTTATTATGTAAGTAAGTTGTATGAAATACAAAACATACCTACCACCATATATTTCGTCATCTACTTTTTGTACGTCAGCATACCAGAGTGCAAACGAAAAACTCGTTTAACAATCGTAAATGTAAATGTATCGTCCAGCTAAAGGTTATAATATATAGTTAGTATGATGGTTAACACTCTAAAAATAAAAATAACGCTTTTTTTTGTCAGCAAGTGACAAGACAATCAAGGCGCGCCCACTTGATGTTAAGCACCACGCCTGACTAATACAGATGCAGTGCCACCCAAAGCTTAAAGTTTTTAAGTGTTTGCGTGGCACTGCACTGCGCTTATCACCCCGAGACATTGTTGTTAAGTCTCTTTCGCCCAGTAATTTCACTTGCTACAGTGCCCTTCAAACCTAAAGACAGTAATGCTTGCACACTACTGCTTGGAGGTAGAATATCTGACACTGCGATGGTACCCACCAAGACGGACTCTTGCTGAAGAGTCCTACCACCAGGTATCGTCCAGCTGTCAACTTGTATAGGGTTTTTAACAGCGCCTCTTTATTGCGTTAAATGAACTACCAAAATTTCATACAAATTGACAGCTGGACGATATGTTTACGTTTACGATTGTCAAACCAGTTTTTTGTGCTAAGCACTCAGCGCCCAGCGGTCTCTTTGGAGGTCTCGGGATTTGACAGTTTTGCGCAGCTGGCAGCATTGAACAGCCAGGATGTGAGGATAATAAGTCTTTTTTGTTCAATTTCAGGGTCACGAGCTCCAAAAGACAGTGTTTGTGGTGTTTTTCCACGGGGAACAGATAAAGATCCGGGTTAAGAAAGTGTGTCACGGCTTCCAAGCAACACTGTACCCCTGCCCGGCCACGTACAAGGAACAGCAGGAGATGCTGGGCGGAGTAGACGCCAGAATCAAGGATTTGGAAATTGTAAGCAACTTGCTAATCTATTTGCGATGTGTGGAAATAATAAAGATGATTTTGTGGCTGCTAGTTTTGTCCTATGGGTTGTTTTTTGTATGGTCAACATACGATTAGACAGTAAAATTGGATTAAAATTTTCGACTTTCGGGGTTGCGAGAATCATAGTTTATTTTTGAATGTTTTTAATTTTTTGATTACAATGATTTACTATATTTTATGTGTGTGTGTCCCTCCTTAAGAACTAAAGTTTTCCTGAAGACTATTGGAATAAAAGAAGTTAATGGTTAAAGTTCAAGATTGGTCGTTCTGGCACTTTGATAAAGCGCCTATGTCTAGTAGCCTATTAGCTGAAATGATGATAAATTTGATAAAACAATGTTTCAGGTCTTGGATCAAACAGAGCAACACAGAGGTCTAGTCCTCAGAAACATAGCCCGAGACATCAGCACGTGGATGGTAGCAGTGCGCAAAGAAAAGGCCATCTACCATACCCTCAATATGTTCAGTATGGACATCATCAAGAAGTGTCTGATCGCTGAGTGCTGGGTACCGAAAGACGATATGTATATAGTACAAAAGGCGCTGGACGATGGTGTTGTAAGATGAACTTTTTTTTCATCATAATTTATTTGTTATGATCCCACTGCTTAACGTAAGTCAGGGGGTACAGTTTTTGATAAGGGTATTTCGATTAATAAGGAAATATCCAACGTGTTGTAAGAATTCATCTATCTAAATCCCACAGTACTTACAATAAAAGCTTTGCTTAATTAAGGGCTAGATAACAATATTTATTAATTATATTGAATGGAGACTTCCTTGTGCTTGTTTTACCTTATGTTGTATATTAATCCTTAAATCACTGACCTGTCGCAATATGCTGGTCATTGCCGTAATTGTTTGCTTCGTAATTTCAGAAAGCAAGTGGAAGTCCTATACCTTCAATCCTTCACTACGTGCCGACTAGGGAGGTTCCACCAACGTTCAACAGAACCAACAAGTTTACTTGCGGCTTCCAGAACCTCATTGATTCCTATGGAATCGCCAGTTACAGAGAAGCCAATCCAGGTAAAATTCTTGATTTAATTGCAGTGGCTCATTCACCTACTCGTTCTTTTATCATTACCTACGAATATATGATATCTTGTTCAAATCAGAACTTTTTTCAATTTAAAAACTAGCAAAATCTGCCCTGGGTCTATCCAATAAGCTGGTATTCAGAAAAAAATCTTAACTTTTTCTACCTCATTCACACTTCAGATGATGACTAACATCATTTTCCTATCAGAAATCCGGCATGTTAGAGATGGATAATGGATAATGGAATAATTATTATTTCCAGCTCTATATACGATCGTTACATTCCCCTTTCTCTTTGCCGTGATGTTTGGAGACGTCGGCCACGGCTTCATCATGACCGTATTCGGGGCCCTTCTAGTCATATTCGAGAAAAGACTGGCCAAAATCAAAACCGACAACGAAATATGGAACATTTTTTTCGGAGGACGCTACATCATTTTGCTCATGGGTATATTCTCTATGTACACTGGATTAATATATAACGATATGTTTTCGAAGTCTTTCAATATATTTGGGAGCAGTTGGATGAATGTGTATGACAATGAAACGCTAAGGAATCACAAGAACTTGGAGTTGGATCCGGTCACAGCTTACACTGGAACTCCATACCCGTTTGGTATGGATCCCGCTTGGCAGGTGAGTTTCAAAAAGTTTTGATATATGGATTTTTGTTATTCAATCACGCCAGGACAGCTTAACGGATCTGAATTAAATTTGAGTAGAGACGATTAAATTGTAGTGGAATTGTGTGCTATTCCACTACAAGGTACTAAGGCTACTTTTTATTCCGGAAAATGTACGGTTCCCGTGATCTGATTTGTATTAGTCACACATAAGAAGAAAGAAAGAAAGAAAGAAAAACCATTTATTCGACCACCACAATGTAACAGAAAATATGAATAAATATATATGGATACCAAGTGCCTACCTATAGCTTCTATCCTATTGTACAAAAAAAAACTAAACAAATAATAATTATTTTTTATACAACTGAAGTGGCAACCAAGCGTACGGCCCACAAGATGGTAAGCGGTTACCGCAGCCTATGGACGCTTGCAATACCAGAGGTATCACTCGCGGGTTGCCACCTTGAGGCTAAGATCGAAAGCCTCATGTGCCAGTAATTTCACCGGAAACCATACCCTTCACACCGGAACACAGCAATGCGAGCATTACTGCTTGGCGGCAGAAATAAGTATGGTGGTAGTCCTTCCCCGGGCGAGCTCTATCACAGAGAACTCTACTACTCTTAACAATTAAGATTAAAATTAAATTATTTATACTAAAAGTTAGATATATACACATAGATAGATAGATAGATATTTCTTACATCACAGGTACCTACTTACACATTAAAATTGTAATCCTGTAGTATCACGAGATAAAAATTATAAAATTGATCTGGTAATTTATTATTTTGAGTTATTTTTTTAAATTTGTTTCAGTTTGCAGCAAACAACATTATATTCCTGAACTCATTCAAAATGAAATTGTCCATTATATTCGGCGTGATACACATGGCCTTCGGGGTGACAATGAGTGTGGTAAACTTCAAGTAATTACTGGATTCATAGAAATCAGCTTTTGTAGTCGATTTGTAAAATATTTTCTAAAATAACTAGTTAAATTAAAAGTTTTCTTTCCTTACAGCTTCTTGAGGAAACCGGAGATGATATTCTTGCAGTACATACCACAGATAGTATTCCTCTTGCTGCTGTTTTGGTACCTCTGTATACTGATGTTTATGAAGTGGACCATGTATTCAGCAGAAGCGACCGGTAAGTAACAGTCTAACTCTGGAATTATCTAAAATATTTCATACTATTGGTACCGAACAGATATTAGTACTACGTACAGAATGGCCGCTCACCCCTTCCCATTGGTATAACTTACCTTACCCCTATTGCAATTATTAGGCACAATTTGTAGGCGCTGAAGCTAAAGTACGTACGCGTTTTTTTTGTTTTTGTGTGGATACAGTGCACTTTTTTACCTGGTGGTAGGACTCTTCAGCAAGAGTCAGTCTTGGTGGGTACCACCGCAGTGTCAGATATTCTACCTCCAAGCAGCAGAGTGCAAGCATTACTGTGTTTAGGTTTGAAGGGCACAGTAGCAAATGATATTACTGGGCGAAAGATTAACAACAATGTCTCGGGGAGATAAGCGCAGTGCAGTGCCACGCAAACACTTAAAAACTTTAAGCTTTGGGTGGCACTGCATCTGTAATAGTCAGGTGCTTAACATCAGGCGGGCGCCTTGATTGTCTTGTCACATGCATGCATAAAAAAAAATCTTTTCCACGGCGTGTGCGAAGCCTAAGCTATGTGCAATCAGTGCCTACCTAAGTATGTCTAAAAAACCTTCACTAAGATGGTCAGTTTGTAGATAGTTATTATTAAAACGACCATTTCCAGATCCTGCGTACGGCACGTCATGCGCACCGTCTGTGCTCATAATCTTCATCAACATGATGCTATTCAAGAAGGCTGAGGAGAAGCCTCCGTGCCTCAAGTACATGTATCCTGGGCAGGAGCAACTTCAGAAGACGTTTATAGCTCTGGCATTCATGTGCATACCGGTTATGCTGTTCGGGAAACCTGTGTACCAGATGATGGCGGCTAGGAAACAAAAGGTGATAAAAATGACCATGAAATTTGTTCCTTGTTTGTGTTCCTTGTTGCACAAAGGAAATAATTCACAAAATTTAACTCATAGAAGTCGCGGGAAGATTAAGTTAGTTAGTAAAAAAAGTAGTAGAGTTCTCTGTGATAGAGCTCGTCCGGGGAAGGACTACCACCATACCTATTTCTGCCGCAAAGCAGTAATGCTCGCATTGCTGTGTTCCGGTGTGAAGGGTATGGTTTCCGGTGAAATTACTGGCACATGAAGCTTTCGATCTATGCCTCAAGGTGGCAACCCGCGAGTGATACCTCTGGTATTGCAAGCGTCCATAGGCTGCGGTAACCGCTTACCATCTTGTGGGCCGTACGCTTGGTTGCCACTTCAGTTGTATAAAAAAAAAAAAAAAAACTAAACGCAAATAAACACCCGCGGGGCGTCTCTTTAGTTAATTATAATTATTGTTGTGAAAGCGAAACGAATGTTTTAATCTTTATATTATATAAGTACCGTACACAGCCTGTTCAACCGAGTTAAAATCCATTATTATGATTATTAAAGGTTTAATAAGGAGCTCAAATGAGCTCTATCTGACTCACATAACGCTTATCCAAGGCTGATGGGTTTTCAAGTACCTAACTTTTTTATTTGGTATAAGGTTGGATTCGACCAAACTCGAATAAGCACTGTTCGCAGAGTAAATCGTAGTTATTCGCGAGAAAACTGACAGTTTACTTGTATATAACATTTCTTATTCCGCGGAATAGTTATTCCAAAAGTTCGAAGACGAAGTGGTTGTTCAACATAAAACTATTTTATTTCAGCAATACCAACAAGGCGTAGAAAGCGGTGAGGTAGTCGAAAAGGACCCTCACGGCGATGGCATGGGAGAGATCTTGATAACGCAGGCTATCCACACCATCGAATACGTGTTGGGCACTGTCTCACATACTGCATCGTATCTGCGGCTTTGGGCGCTATCGCTTGCTCATGCTCGTAAGTATATAAATCTCGTACACTATTCAAGATTCAATCGTTTATTTGCTAGTATACATACAAAAATTTTAATAGGTTGTAAAAGCTATGCTAGTCAATGTATTCAGTCATGCAAGCGTAAGTTCATAAAAATTACAAAATTTAAATAGACTGTAGACCTTTATACGTATCTACGTTTTAAATTGCCTCTAGCACGGTGCCCGGTTGAAAAGTTCGTGGGTTCAGGTTCGATCCCCGCTGCGGGACACTAGCTTGCACTAGTACGTGGTACGAAATGCTGAGCTGCTTCCGGACTTTATCATCATATCAGCCGATTAGACGTCCACTGCTGGACATAGGCCTCCCCATGTCCAGCAGTGGGCATCTGGCAAATGCAAAGAGCGCAATGTCGACCGATTGTGAGCCTTCACCATCCACCGACTTCCTGCGACCGTTTTAATGACATCGGTCTATCGAGTCCGGACTTTGGCCGCTTCCTAATTTGTGGCTATAACTCAGGGCGTGCCTACTTACTGTTTGATTTTCACTCCAAAGGGGATTTTGATACTCTATGAGCCTTATACATAATTTTAAATTATCTGAAGTCTGGAATCCTGTGGTGAGAATGTGTAGGAGACAAAAACCAGTGGTACCGCCTGTGCGCCCTGATACTGTTAGTGTAATGTGTCGAAATCAAGTCGTGTGTGAGAGTGAAACCGATGGTAGTATCGTTCGCAATAAATGACTGAAAGAGGGTGGACAGATTTGTCTGTGAATAGTTATAAGACCTACCCGCAAAAACTTCAGTTCTGCCGTGATCATGGGGCATGTAACTGCGCCTAAATATCAAGAATCAATGAAACTCACAAATCATGGTAAGATCCCGTTTTTAGTGAAAATTATTCATAATTATAGAATAATAAACTCTTTATTGTACACCGTAAGACATAAGAAAAAAAAAATAAACAAATTATAGGAACACAATTTAAATATAGCGAAGTACAATGGGCGGTCTTATCGCTGTGAGCAATTTCTTACAGACATCCTTTGGATGGACTGGATTTTAAAATGAATGGGATGGGACGGTCAACAATTCTTTAACACAAAACAATAGTAGAAGCAAACAATTACATTACATAAAAATAATATAGTACACAATATATAAACATCATACCTATAGGTACCTATTTACAACATCTTAAAAATATATTATATATAGCAAATAAAAATATAATACAATATAATATACCTAATATAATAATAAAAAATATATATTAATACATAATAATACATACATAATATACCAATAAGTTAGAAACTATGACAAAAAGTGATCTAGCAGTAGCTTTTTGAATATAGGAAGAGATTTAGCCTTTCTGATGTCAACAGGGAGAGCATTCCATAGACGAATGGCTTGAACAGTAAACGATTTTTCATAAAAAGTAGAAGTATGTACGGGAGTTTTGAGCTGTAATGTATCTGAGGAACGCAATGTACGAGGATTTGAGAGATGGAGATATTCAAAGCGTTCCTTTAGGTAAGGGGGAGTTGACGGGTTAAATAAGATACTGTACAAGAGGGTAAGGATATGAGTATTCCTGCGAGAGCGAATGGGCAACCACTTGAGCTTATTACGAAAAAAGGAAACGTGGTCATATTTGCGAATACCAAATATGAACCTGATAGAGAAGTTTTGAAGGCGCTCAAGCTTATCAAGTTGGGCCTCAGTGAGATCGGGATAGCAGGCGTCGGCATAATCGAGTATAGGAAGCAAGAGTGATTGAGCAAGCGTAATTTTAGTGGATGTTGGTTAAAAGTTTTGTAATCTCCTCAATGAGGCACCTGATGCGAACATCTTGCGACTTAATTCGGTTAAATGAGGGGCCCACGACATATTTTTATCAACGAACACTCCTAGGTTCTTGACTGTATCACTGATTGGTATAGAAGTATTGTCAAATATAACTTGAGGAAGAATAGACCAATCGATCTTAGGGATCATTCGGGAGCTACCTATAACAATAACTTGAGTTTTTTTAGGATTAACTCTCAGACCAAAGGTTTTACTCCACACAAGAATACGTGACAAATCGCCGTTGATGATTCCTATTGCGTCACCTATTTCATCAACAGGAGCCTGAGTGTAGATCTGGAGATCATCATCCATCATACTGTATCATGAACGTGTATTCTTTCTTTGTATCGTGCAGAACTATCAGCTGTGCTCTGGCAGCGGGTGCTCACGATGGGCATGAGCACCGTGTTCAGCATAGGCAGCTCCGTTATGATGTACGTCGCGTTCGCGGCGTGGGCGTTCTTCACGCTCGCCATCCTGGTGCTGATGGAGGGGCTCTCGGCGTTCTTACACACGCTCAGATTGCATTGGTAAGCTTATCCTAGCGATCGACGTTTATGGTGGCTGTACACTCCCGCACGAAAGCACTCGCTACATCTTCCGAGAGGCCCGACCCGGGACAGAGAGCTTGCAAGGAACACCGAGACAGGGCGAGCGCTACCCTACACTCTCGCGCTTGCCCTACACTCTCGCGCTCGCCCTACACTCTCGCGCTCGCCCTGTCTCGGCCTGCCTCGGTGAGTGTACAGCCGCCTTTAGCATGCCAAGAAGCTAGTTCCAACACACGCTGTGATTGCTTTGGTAAGCTAACTGAAATAGCGTTTAGGTCACATAGTAAATTTATGTGTTTAGGTGTGACAAGTCGCTAATTTTTAGGGCTGCTTCTTGTTTTGTCTAGTAACATTTTGGATGAAAGTTTGAGACGCATTTCATGAATGAAAAACTTCGAAATTTAAAGTCGTTGAACAAACGCACGACTAGTCAGGCTAGTCGTGCAAAATACTGACAAAAAACTGGCATTGCGCACAGCAATGCCAGTGCTCCCATACGGTGAAGGGTAACATCGTGAAGAAACCGGCATGTCCAAGAACTATAAATTCAAAATGTGGCATTCACCAACTCGCTTTGAGTTCGCGTGGTGGATTGAACCCAATCAATTTCCATCGAGAGTGGCCCAGTGTCCCAGCAGTGAATTCTAGAATACCTCTAACAATAAAAAACGATCATGTATTTCTGAAGAGTCAGAACAACGTCTCAGGGTGGCTTCTGATATTGCGAGCTTCCAGAGGCTACAGTAACCGCTTACCATCAGGTGGGCCTCACGCTTGGTTGCCACTATTTTATAAAAAAAAAGTCACAAATAATCATTTTTCAGGGTCGAGTTCATGAGTAAGTTCTACGAAGGGCAAGGTTACGCCTTCGCTCCATTCTCCTTCGCGGCGATTTTAGAGCAGGAGTTAGAAGACGAGAAGTCCGAAGCGAATGGAGCACCACCCGAGTGACAGCACGATGTCTTCAACTCTTGACAGGTCCCGTGATCATGGGAAATTATGACCCTAGCACGAAAATTACTATCGTTTATCAAGATAGCTACCTAAAGGTAAGAATTGATAACCGACTGCAGGCGACATCTCTCCACGTTACGACATAGCTTCTGATTTTACCTTCCACCAACATAAAGTTAGAGAATTTCGCCACTTTTTGTTCTTAAATCCCCTGCCGCAGCTAAATTCGATTGTATGGGGGTTTTAGAACGAAAAGTGGCGAAATCCCCTTCGCAGGGGATTTTCTAAGGCGATTTTGGGTCCAAGCCCACACCGAGCGGTAGACGTCACTATCGCTACGTAACGCGGCGACACGTCGCCTGCAGTTGCTGCCTGCAGTCGGCTGTCAACTTGTACCTTTATATTGGAACTTGAGCAAAATATCCTAAGTGAAGTGCCAGCATTACAAGCAATACAAAGACGTTAGGATAGTTATATTCGTGCTAGAGCTTCTTGTACTGTTTAATGACACTGAGAATGACGACAATATCGTGTGATGTATTATTTAGTGGTTACCCACTATATATATTTGTTTTGAAAGGAAATATTTAAACTGAAAGTCATAGGGTAATAGTGATTGAAAGTGTTCGAGAAATGATAATCTTGAAGTATGTTTTGCAACTATGAGCTATCATATTCTATCTGGAAATTATGTTCCCATTTGTGCAACGAAATGAAAATGAAATCGAAAGCATAAAAAGAAGTAAATTAAGTACGTAAGTATTTGAACTCACATCGATAGTTGGGGCTCGAATTAGGCTAGCTGGCTAGCTAGGTATGTCTGAAAAATTTGTTTTATTAATATGTAAGTAAATAAATCATTATTTTATTATACGTAGTCTATAATGATAATAATTTGTATAGGACTACAACTGACAAACAATTAGAACTGTCTAGTTGATGTGTATCTCAGGATTTGCTTAGAAAATGTGTTGAATTCACTTTTTAAAATTGATGCATAAAACATAAATATTTTTGAGATGCAATATCTTGATACGTGTGTATAGCAATATTACCTACTTGCACTTTGGCGAAATAAACTATTGTATTTTTCAAAATACATAGGTAAAATAGTATCAAATGCGATCAAATTGCTACGTAGAGACATGCAATTAGGTAAAAAGGTAGTTAAATCGTTTCTTAAAAACTTTACCACAGTAGAGGTGACAAAAATACGAATATAGGTAAGCCTCCGTTTGTCGTTATTAAAAATGAATTTATCTAATAAATTTTGCAAATTTATCAGATAATTATTGAAAACCTTGCATATTTTTGCATTGCATGCAGATTTTTGCAAAACTTGCTTCGTTGCGCTCTTGTATAATTTACCATTAAACAGGAATAAAAAATAATAAAAAATATATAATTTTGATCATTTACAAGTATTTCAACAATGTCACCATAAAATAAAAAATAATTTTAAAAAACAGTAATGAAAGTGGCATTAGTTTTATAATTTAGTCATGAAATTTTAGCCAAAGAGTTATTAGGATATAATGAGTTATAAGTATTTTAACATGTCATGTTGAACTAAGGTGTCGATTCTGCGCAACAATCTCGGATTATCAAAAAATAGTTACATAATTGAAACAGTTAGTTAAACTTTTAGTTTCATATCTATACATTAAATTAACATATAATAGTCCTAAAGTCTTTTTGAGCCAAGCTTTGTTTCGAAAGAACTGTGTCAAATGTCTCACAGTATTTCGTAATAAGTATTTCTTTTAACTATAAGGTAACGCGCATAGAATGAGAATCGTCACCAAGAAAATAAATAGGTAATATACAATTAGTGCCTTCAAATTATATTACTAGATATATAGTTAGTATTCACATTAAAATAAGGAATGTTCCAACTTATAATAATTTAGTTTAAGCTTGAATATTTTGAAAAGTTTTATTTGCATGTTATTTTATCTTTATTGTTGAATATTTATTAATCACTGCCGTTTAAAACAATGTAACATAATTATTATAATCTTCAACTTATTATAAAATGAACCAAATCGTGGCCTTATTGTTCGAACATATCAAGTTTGTGTGAAATAAAAATGTTATATAATAAATCCATACACTTTATTTTAAAAAGTTTTCTCTACATTAACCAACCGTACACAGCTACAACACCGAATTTACATTAAACTTTATGCCTTGATATAAAAACACTAATTTTACACCATTCCTCAATAAAGTATAATACCTTATTGTTATTTTATTTACTTACTCCAAATTCTGCAGTTCCCTATTTGCTATTTTCTGCATTTCAAAGCATTTCAAAATTATCATCATAAACTTACAATCATTTTGACGACCACTTAATTAATCACAATGTTAAATGTATTTTATTTATTTATTTATTTATTTTATTGTTATATTTATTTTCTGAGAGTAAATGAAGCAAAACAGGTGTGTCAGGATCGTAGCAAGTGGAAATCCGTGGTCTCTGCCTACCCCTACGGAATACAGGCGTGATTTTATGTATGTATGTATGTACTTAATTAATCACAATATTTTAGTATTCACCTAATTTATTTCACAATAACAAGCTATTTGTCGTTATAAAGGATACAAATAAATTTAAACATGAATTATATTTGCAGTAACATATTTCTATTCTAATAATAAAATAAGTATAAACATGATTACGGCAGATGATAAGCAATAATTTTATTATCAATAAATAACTGAAGAACAATTACGCAGTTCTTATAAAATTCATATAAAAGGGTTTTGCTCTGCAAAATCTAGTAATACATACGACTAATCTATACCTATACTATGATGATGCCTCTGATAGCTTAAAGCCGCGTTTACATTATTCTGTCGTGGCGTGTCGTGACGCGTCATAAGCATATTATTATCGTGTCCATACATTTTGTATGGGTATTATTATATTACTAAAGCGCAATGTGTTGCGACGATATCTGTAAATGTATGGATACGATATACTTAAGACGCGTCACGACACTCCACGACAGAATAATGTAACCCTGGCTTTAGACCGTCGCAAACTTGCAAAATAACTTGATAACCAACTGGTGTGAGTTGAAGAATCGTAAAATAAATATTATTTTCGTTCTGCAACTCACACCACCCTTTGCTTCCATTGAATTTATGCGTCGAGTACAGTCACCAAAAAAATCAAACTCTAGGATCAAATAATAATCCTTAAAATCAAATACTCAAACATGACCTTTTAAAATAATATCAATGACAATTCGCATTGGTAATACTCCCCATGTGTATAGAAGTGGGATATATATTATTAGCCAAACATAGTATTGCTTCAGAACAGATTATTAGTACGTATTGCATTTAGTTAGGATTCGACCAAACTCGTATAAGTACTATTCTCAGAATATTAACGTAGTTAAGAGTAACTTGACATACCTATTACTTGTATTTGACATTTTTGATTCTTAGAATAGTTATACCAGAATGTGGAATCCACACTGAGATACACAAAATTATTATTAACATTCAATTTTACTTCACAACGAGTCCCGAAATGCCTCCATATTTAACTTCACTAATCAAAACTTCTCCAAAATTTTACTCACTCAATAAATCAAACAAGTGTTTTCTCACTGTAGAATTTCGCACCATGGTCTGTCAGAGACATGACAGACACCATCCTTTACGTCTGGTACTGGTGAATTTAGCCCCAAATGTCCAGCTGTCGCCAAGAGCGCTCAATCTCTCTTTGCTTTCAGTCTGTGGAGCAGCGCCCGCAGCGCTTTAGCCCTGCGCTAGGAGCACCCATGCTTTTCCATCCAACTGGAAAAAAAAGAGATTCAAGTAGTTTGCTAATAAAAATAACAAGGTCCTACCTATTAATTAACTATAGCTTATAATACAGTGAAATGGCGCATATTAGTGGTAAAAAAACATATCCAGTAAGTGACTAACACCCCAGCTTACAAAAGGATGCGGGCCTAAACATAAAAAAAAAATAAGTAATGTCAAAGATTTATAAATGTCATCGTCAAAGAGTAGGTACTATAGTGTCAAAATTTAATTAATCAAATAATGCGCTGTCAAAATTTAATAAGTATTATCGGTCAACGGTCAAAATTCGTTTAGATATAACTCGGCAACTACTGAACCGATTTGTCTGAAATTAAAAACATAGATAGATAATGACCGGAAATAAGACATAAGACCGCTACTTTTTATCCCGAAAAAAACGGTTCCCGTGTTTCACGCGAACAAAGTCGCGGGCGGCAGCTATTTTTTTTTTCTTTTATATCCTGCTTCTTAGCTATCTGTTATTAAATTAACAATAATCTAATGTGATGTCTGGTTTGGGTTTTCATGTTATATTTCAGAGAGAGGCAATCATTGATCCTATCTTACTCTTTCTCTGCGAATATTTCAATATTTGCTGCGAATAATTTCTTTCCGCTAGGTTGGGTATTCCCTGTCTCTTTAGTCGGGAGAACTGTAGGCCGTCTGTTCCTTGTAGTAGTATAATAATAATTGTAGAGGCATACTTGTTATACCGCTCGACGTCAGCCTGCGTGACGGTCCGCCTCGTCTTCTCGATGGCCGCGAGCAGGTCCTCGCCGGAGACCGGCGCCTCCAGCTCGGAGCGCTTCAGCCGGCGGATCTGGTCGGGGCTCTTGCCGGCTATCTTGCGGCGCATCGTCATCATAGCAGCATCTCTGCGGAGGAAAACTCAAAACTTTTGAACTCGCCAAGATCCAGAATTACACGCCAGAATTACTAAACGGATCTGAATGTTTGGCACTGAAGTGGGAAGAGCACATAATAATTAATAATTATATTTAATTCCAGCATTATTATTTATTTATCCACACAGCATCATCTAGCCCCAAGGTAAGCTGCTGTTAAACAGAGCTGTATTATGGGTACTAGATACTTAATACAATACATAAATAGATATTTTTTACTATATATAGAAAATACCCAGAACTCCCGGAACAAATATTTGTAGATCGTACAAACATGTCAAATGTTTGTATCCTATGTTTGTACCTAGGCGGGAATCGAACCCGCAATCTCCGTCGCGTCATTGCGCCACATCGGTCGTCAAAAATAAGCTACTATAATATATCCTGAAAAAATATGCGTGCGCTAAATAATTGCAAGCAAGAATTGCGTTTTGCTTGTTAAATTGATTTCGCAGCCAAATGAAAAACATTTGTTCTGAAATCGATATAACAAGGCAATTCTTGCATGCAAGTAATGAACCGTGTAAATGGGCCTTTACTGTTCTTGGAGTAGAATAATAATAGAGTAACCTGCAAAGGTTGCAGATGTCGGAGCCGCTGTACCCGCTGAGCTTGGCCGCCAGGTCCGTCAGCACCACGTCATCCGCCAGCACCACCTCGCGGAGACATAGCTTCAGGAGACGCACTCTTGTCTTCTCTGTCAATACATCAATACTCAATACATTGATTGCTGTCATGGTACATGTAGTTATTACAAAATAGGTGGTATCACATGAACCCTGTATTAGAGTATGGCAACATGGAGAAAGGCCGAGGTTTAAATAAGTAGAAGTTAATGGTATTTGATTAAGTAAATTGGTAGGTATCATTCATAAAATCATACTAATATTAACGTATGAATACAAACTCTATTTAAATATGTGGTAGAGTGTAGAGTTGTTTGTGATAGAGCTCGACCGCGGAAGTACTACCAGCACCGTTTTCTGCCGCCAAGCCGTAATGCTCGCATTGCTGTGTTCCAGTTCTAAGGGTATGATTTCCGGTGAAATTACAGGCACTGAGACTTTAGATCTACGTCTCAGGGTGATTACGCGTAAGTGATGCCCGCCGCTCGAGAACAAACGAGTATATGGTAACAATTGTAACGTTAGAAGGTTTAACGATGCGTAATGGCTAACGCACATTGGGACGGCATACCAACGAATATTCAACTCTATCAAATAGAAATACGATCTAAATTCATATGCTTTAAAAATGAATGTCCATTGGTAAAAATATAAAATCCCTTGCCATGCCGTCCCAATGTGCGTCTCTACTAACCCCGACTGAAAAAAACTATAGGTACATACCGTCAGGTAGTCCGATGTATATCCGCTTCTCAAACCTTCTCCGGAAAGCCTCGTCGATGTCCCACGGATGGTTGGTTGCTGCTAGCACCATTATTATCTTGTCTTGATGACTGAAAGTAAAACATAACATTACAAAGCGTAAAAATCAAGAATTGAAGTAAGTCGGTTCTGCGCACCACAAAATGCTGAGAACGCGGTTTCATCTATGTATAATTTTTTTTTATAATTTTTATATTTTTTATTAAAAATGAATTGCTTAGGCTCGTTAAAACTAATATCGGCTGGACCGATTTGGCTAATTTTGGTCATGAAACATTTTTATGAGTCCAGGGAAGGTTTAAATGGTGAGAAATTATGGAAAAAATTCACGATATTGTAATATGATAATGTAAAAAAAGCTAACTGCACTCGATTCGACTCGAATGTCAATTCGTTCTACTGATGTTAAGCCTAACAATAACAGCAGTTGCAGTGTCACCCAAAAAATTAAGTTTCACAGTTGTGCGTGGCACTGTGAAACTTAATTATGAAGTCTCTTTAACCCTGTAATTCACTTGCTGCAATGCTCTTCAAACATAAACACAGTAACGCTTGCATACTGCTGCTTGGAAGCTGTATTGGGCACTGCGTGGTACCCACGAACTCTTGCCGAAGAGTTCTACCACCAGGTAAAAAGGCTCCTTACAAGGCAGCAGCAAGTCCATCCATCTGAATGAGCAGCTCGGCTTTGAACCGCCTCGAAGCCTCGTGTTCGGAGTCGGCCCCGCGCACCGCGCACAGCGAGTCCACTTCGTCCAGGAATATTGTACTCGGCGCGTAGAAAGCAGCCTGAAATTCATAGCTAAAGTAAGTAAGTTCGTATGAGTCAGTGGTCAACTCTGGTGACAGGTTTTCAAGGCCACCCGAAGGCCTCTGTCATGGCCTAACAACTTTGAAAAAGCTGGGACCGACTAACGTGCCCTCCGAAGCACGGGAGGGAGCGCTCAGTTGAAATTGCCACTGACGGTCACCTATCCAAATGATGACTACGCGGAAAAGTGCTAACTTCGTTATCTGTTATGAACAACTTAGCCAACAACGTTACGAGCGCTCCATTACGGTAACCGCTTACCATCTTGTAGGCCGTACGCTTGGTTGCCACTTCAGTTGTATAAAAAAAAATGACTTTTGGCAATTTTAACAGACTCGCTAGCGGATGTCACAACGGTAGACCTCAGAATAATAACCGGTAGACTTTTTTTTATACAACTGAAGTGGCAACCAAGCGTACGGCCCACAAGATGGTAAGCGGGTATCGCAGCCTATGGACGCTTGCAATACCAGAGGTATCACTCGCGGGTTGCCACTTTAAGGCTAAGACCGAAAGCCTCATGTGCCAGTAATTTCACCAGAAACCATACCCTTCACACCGGAACACAGCAATGCGAGCATTACTTGGCGGCAGAAATAGGTATGGTAGTCCTTCCCCGGACGAGCTCTATCAAAGAGAACTCTACTAAAAGAAATCATTGAATATATTAGACTAACCATGTCAAACAACAACCGGACGAGTTTCTCCGAATCTCCCCGGTACTTGGAGGTGAGAGTTGCAGAGGACACGTTGAAGAAGGTTGTCCGGCACTCGGTCGCGACTGCTCGGGCGAGCAACGTCTTGCCAGTGCCAGGTGGGCCCGTCAGGAGCACACCTTTCCAAGGTCTTCGGATGCCCTAGAATGAGTTTTGGGTTTAAGGGTCTTATTCTAGAACTCCTTATTTTTGGAATATAGTGGCTATTTGCCAATTATTTTTGTCATTTGACAACCACCAGATGCCACCCTGAGTCGTTGATCTAAAGTCTCATGTGCCTGTAATTTCACCGGAAACCATACCCTTTGAACCGGAATACAGCAGTGCTAACATTACTGGTTGGCGGCAAAACAAGTATGGTTGTTTTCCCCGGACGAACTTTATCACAAAGAACTCTACTGCTCTATGCTTAAATCTCGGTTTAGTACAGAAATATAAGACCTTAGAACAGTATATGCTTGCATGTGTTTTAAAATAAGTTTTCATTATTATTTTCGACCACTTCTGGACTGTCGTGTTCCGTTCGCCTGATCATTACGGTCAGGCAAAGCAATTACAGAGGTGCTACAAAGAAAATAAAGCTGAGCTGACCTACTTCCAAAGAAAAATTACACTTGCAATTTGTGAAAATCATTAGTGTAAGGCTTGAAAGGGTAAATACTAAGGTTACTACGAGCTGATTGTAATCTCACGCAAATTACCTATAAATACAAGCGGGTAGATATGTATAATCCACTCAGTTTTGCAGCATTTTTCAGATGGTTTTATAAGAGAAATTAATATAATACTCGTTTACTATTCAAGGTTTCCTAAAGTTTGACAGGATTAAAATAAGAAATAAGCTATAGAATTCATAAAAGCTGGTCTACTCATATAATGCAAGATACCGATATTGGCATTTACATTAGACACACACAAGTCTCACCTTAAAATAGTCAGGCATAACAAGTGGTAGAACCATTGCTTCCTGAAGAACTGATTTGGCATCGTCCAACCCAATAACATCCTTCCAGCGGACATCAGGGTTTCTCTGCAGTATATCCCTCTCCAAGGTCTCAACTAGATGGATCTCATAGCCAGTAGAGTCGAAGACTTTTTCGTCTTTTTCGTAGATAGTGACGTCAGCGCCTTCGGTCGGCACGTCTGTTTTTCGCATAGTTGGCTTGATCGGAGCCAGCTGTCTCCCTGCTTGTCTGGGCCGAGGCACTCTCTCTACTGATCGGCATTTTCTTCCGCTTCCTACTGAAGAGGAGGTGGATGAGGACTTTCTAGTGATTATTGAGGGGAGGGTCGGTTGGATGTCGGGGTCCCTACGTCGCAGTGTCGTTGCCCATTTCTCGGTCGTGGGGTCTGATTGTTTGGCATGATCAAGCGGTTGCTCTTTGAATAGATTCGCTTGAGTTGGTCTTACAACTAAAATTAAAGAAATGTTAATTTTAGTTATAGTTATAAGTATTTTAAGCGTAACATGCAACAAAAAAAAATTTTATTTACTATTCAATGTAGTTTATCAATAGTGCATTTTCAAAGTGACGAGTAGATAATTGGCAGAGAAACCGTAAGTTCATATTTAGCTAATCAATCATCATCATCATCATCATCATGACAGCCTTCTTATGTTCCCACTGCTGGGACACTGGCCTACTCTCGGGCGAGAGTGATTAGGTCTTAATCCACCACGCGGACACAATGCGGATTGGTGGATGGCACACGTCTTTCGAATTTTTTGTTCTTGTACATGCCGGTTTCCTCACGAATAAATATAAAATAAATTTCTCAATAGCAAAGTATATTTCTTGCAGGTTACCTTGAGTGGGTGGATGCCTAGTTCCATTGACAGCGTGAATATCAGAGCCTTGTTTAGCTCTCTCCCTCCTCACTTCGCTCCTCTCGGTCCTGAGCCCGTCTCTCGGCGGCTGAGGGACCTCGCCGCCCTTGCTATCCTGGTTACGACGCGTGGTAACACGAGCGAAGCCGAAGGGTTGAAGGCTCTCTACCATCATGCGGTCCATCATCCTGGCCATCTGGTGGAAGCCTGATGATGGACTGAAAACAAAAATCTTATTGTAGAAAATGAGTTTTCTCGTAGGTCCTGTTTATGTCAGTGTATAAGGCAACGAATATGTCCTACCTAACTCAGGATGGTTTTAGAAGTAACATATAGTAAAGTCTTCAAGGTATTATAAGTCGCATAAAATTGGGGCGTTGTAATTACGTGAAACTTACGTGTAGATGGGATATTATATCTGTAATTTCACCGGTGACGTTTCCCGGTTTCCCAGACTAGACAGGCAGTTTAGTTATACCTAGGAATTATTGGCAACAATGATATGAGTTGTCGCTTACAAAAATGTTAATTCAATTTAAAGTTAAAAGAGTTACGTCGTACCACGGTTTTTGAATCCTTTGAAGCCTTTGTCAAATAAAATTGGCTTAAATTTTTACAACTCATTTCTTTATTTTGATTAACGAGCTTTTAAATAACCAGACTTGAACAAACGACGACAAATTGCATGTCTCGGACGTTATAATAAAGATCTTCGCATTAAAAGATTGCAAGGTTTAAAGTTATGATGAAGTTCAATTGAAAGACAAATAAACCATTGTGTATTTTTAGAATCGGTTATTTTGAGGGAGCTATAAATTGTCATTAATAATGGTCTCGAGACAAAGTTGATGCTTCATTTTAATAACAAGCTGCTGCTGATGGCTTTGCTTGCATAATAACTTACTGGTTAGGTGCTTCTTTCCTCTAAGTAGGCCCCAACGGAAGACCAGCGCTGGGTAGCTATGCGACCCAGCAAATGCTGAGTTGGAGCCTTTTTGTGGCGACCGCATTTTTGTGTAGGTACAACTAAAGCACACGACCTATTCTAACCTACTTAGTTTTTAATTTTAGTTTTTGTTTTTTTAAATTGTTATTTTATTAGAGTTGTATGTACCTACACTGTATATTGTATCTACTTATGCTCGTCACAAATAAAACTTTTTTCTTTCTTTCTTTCTTTCTTTCTTTCTGATATACACAGACATGCCTATATCTATGTCATTCCTCAGGGTTCAAGATATTTTCATACAAAATAACATTCAAATTGAATCGGCTGTCAACAAACAGACTGAATTACTTATTCATTAATAGTTTTTTTTTGCTCTGTAACGAGAGTGATTCACCGCGCGGACCCAACGCGAATGTGACAATTGGAGGATGAGACAATTTTTGTTTTCCAAATTTATAGGTAGTTCTTTGGCAAGCAAACATACAGTTGTGGTCATATAATTATGAACGATTTAAAGTTCTAGAAGTTTTTTATTTAAATTGTATCATACACAGAGATGTGTACCTTTTGAGAAGCAACTATTTATGTTATATAATAGTTACATTAATAGAGCAACCTGACTTAAGAATAAAGTATGAAATCGCTAACTACTTACGCTAACTTTTTTGCACATTTTATTGATTTTATCAAAGTAACACATTCAAATAGTACTGAAACTGGACAAATAATTAAGAACGATTTATTTAACTGCTCGGGAATTGTTTTATGACACTTAGATTTAAAAAATCACAATATTATGTAGCACAGGAAACATAAAAAGAAATATTTAACTAAAATTAATAGTTAATAGCATATCCACGGCTTTTAATTACAGCTTTACACCGGCGAGGCATTGACTCTATTATTTTTTGACATTTCGCAAGAGAAATAGAGTTCCATTCTTCTAAAAAAACGTCATACAGCTCTCTTAAATTTCCACACTTTGTATTTGAAACCTTTTTCTTTACTTCAAACCACAGATTCTCTATTGGGTTTAGATCTAGACTGTTAGCAGGCCAGTCTAAGACAGAAACTAATTGCGCTGTAAGAAATTCCTTTACGGTGCGTGCAGTGTGCTTTGGATCATTGTCATGCTGGAATGTCCAAATGACCGGTAGAACGTCTTCAGCGTATGGTAACATTGTTTCTTCCAGTATATTTTTGTATTGGAACTGATCCATGTTACCTTCTATCAACTTTACAGGTCCTACACCATGTCCAGAAAAGCAACCCCAAATTTTCACATTTCCACCACCGTGCTTTAATGTAACTTTCGTGTACTTTGGGTCGAATGCTGTATTCGGGGGACGTCGTACATATCGTTTTCCATCAGAACATACTCTGTTTATTTTCGTCTCGTCAGAAAAAAATACATTTTTCCACTGCAGTTGCACAGTCCAGTTTTCATACTTTCTCGCAAATGCAAGCCGCCGGGCTTGCCTGTGGCAAAGTTTTAACATGGGTACCTTTCTTGCTATCCTACCGTGCAATTTTTCTTCTACCAAACGTCTTCGAATAGTGCATGCTGAGATTGCTGAAAAGTTGTTTTTACCAAAATATTCTTTTCTAAGCTCATTGGACCCTTTAAAAGGATTTTGTTTTGCCATACGAACGATGTTTCGGTTATCTCGAGGAGTTGTTTTTCTCTGTTTAGGTACACGTGGAACATTCGAAGTAGTTTGATACGTAGCAAAATGCTTTACAGCGTGGAAAACCATCGTTTTTGAACATTGCAGATGGTCGGCTATCTTTTTATAAGACCAATTCTTCCGGCGAAGTTTTATTATTACTTCCCTTGTAGATTTATCACAACTTTTATTTTTTCCCATTGTTTTTTCTAAAGAAGCAAGTACCTTTAATCTTTTACAGCACGTAATTGCGCCAAAATTATACAAACAGTAACAAATAGACTGAGTGTTCTTTATTTAAATTTGAATAAAGGTATAAACTACTTAGCGTTCTTAATTACGTGACCAGCCAGTAATAAGGAATACTTTGTTTAAAAGTAGTGTAAAAAGTTTGCCTATTGATTTTTAGCCAATCATGTGTATCAATGAATACAGTGGTAATATGGAAATGTTTTACGATACCGAGAGAAATAAAAACAAATGCATACAATTAGTTTTGCATCTTAGTTGGAAAAAATCTTCCCTTTATATCAGCGTTCTTAATTATATGGCCACCACTGTATTTAGCAAACTTAACTATTCGAATAGATAAAAATTTAACTCTTTCTTACTATAGGTTGGTTGGCTCTTAATCCAAATGAAACACTATGATGGTCTAAGGCAGAGGACGCGAGTTTGAATCTTTACTGTCCCAAAATCTGATCCAGTGTGACTAAAAACTCAAAGCGCGTTACATGCACCTTAATTTTTCCCGTGCATGTTTCTGCAAAATATTAAATGCAGCAACCGCTAAAAATCATCAAAACGCAGCATTACATACCCGAAGTACGGATCATGTCTAAAGTACTGCCTGAGCCCCCCCACATTTGGCACCAGTGTATCTCCAAAGCTGAAGTCCATTCTTCTGAATAGTTTTAGAAACATGTGGTTTCAAAGTAATTTATAAGGTAAAGATAAGTATGGTCAGGAAATCATAGTATCTTTTATTTCTGTTAAAAAATGTAACATTGTTGTGCGATTGAAAATTGACGGAAGTGTACTGTTTGACAGTTTTGTTTGCGGCAGTAGCTATGGCAACAGGTTTGCGGAAACAAGCTACAAGGAGGTGCGTACAAAGAAATTGACCTTATTAACATGGTCTAATACGTCACAAATGGGATTTTAATAATGGTAAAAAGTAAGAGCCAATTATGGTCCTTGACTGATCTAGTTTTATTACGATTCTATATTCTGATTAACCTACATAGGTATCAATAAAAACCATTCATTGCAACACCTTTTTTTTGTCCGAGAGGAATCTGCATCCAGACATCCCGTCGTATAAAACGGGGGTGTATGAGGTTGTCAAACTTGACGACTCAATAAACCAAGGTGGCCAGCCTTAATGCATGTCAAGAGGCTCCGCGGTCTCCGAATGACCAGCAGCGGTCCCATCTCGCATCGTGCTGTATGCACTTCCCGGGGCTAACTAGTCAGCCCCCAGAATCTAGCAGTGCTGTGGCAGCACAACGCCACTCGTGTGTGCTACCGCCTTTCCCGGGTTACATAAATATTATTTTAGAACTTTTTTACTAAGTATTGTAAAAATTTCACGACCGAGAAAGTAGTGAACTCAGACGAATGTCTGAGTTTAAACTATATTTTGCGAGTAACAAATCATTGTAATAACCCTTTTTTGCAAACTAGTAAAACCCAGGGATGCACCCAGCTTTAAGATATTTTCTAAGCTCCAATCGAGAGCCAAGAACAATAGAGTAGGTAAACCTAACGCGGTCCTATTCTCGTGGTAATAGAGTTTAATTTTCGAAGACAACAATGTTTGCGATGGTGTGATGGTGTTTACCCATTGACGGAAGGAGGGTAAACTTGACAGCTGCCGCTTCCCTCGAAACTGTGCCAAAGGTCGACGACTAGCCACTTCACCCTATGAGTTCATTAACCGGACTTTCATTCATAAAGTAATGCAATCGATAGTATGAAGACACCTATTGATAATATGGGACATGCGTTTTTTGAACCGTACTTTTTAAAATTGATAGTTCAATGGATGGCGGGTAACTAGTAACCTAGTTTACGCATCGGTATGAAAGCTAAACGTATCTAGCGTCGATGAACTTTTTTGAGAGTTTTTTTCTTGCTCAGATCCTCATAATCATATTCATTTCTTAATCAAATCCTCGTGGATCTAACACTACAAATACAGATTTATATTTTGAAAATATTATTTTGGTTTTATTTTTCTTTTTATGAGTTATTCCCGCTCGGTACACCCCGTTTGTTGACAAATGTCAAATAATAATTCCCACTCGTTCAGCGTACGAACGAACGCTACTTTTTTTTCCTTTATTCCCTTTATTGTTGCGTCATTTAGCACGCCTCTTTTGCTACATATCATCTCTCCAAATTATTGCCCAAACAAAGATTGATCATAATATCCCAAAAATTATTTTGCCTCAAGCGGGATTTGAACCCGCAACCACCGCTTGATACGCGGGCGCTCTACCAATTGAGCTATCGAGACATATCTCGCTTGGACGAAATAATCATTGGGATGTCTTCGGCTCGAAGCGCCGATAGCTCCACCTACAGGGGAAACGTTGCAGTTATCCAAGCCTGTTCAATGACTAAAGTTAACACTACAAAAACAAAAATAACCAAAAGATTGATCACTTAACACATGTCAGGGGCAAGTGGATAATGTACTAAATTGGTGTTCAAATGTGAAATCACGCCTACACTGTCGTTATGATTAGTCTAACGACACAGAGTGGGAGGCATCCGAGAGTGCGTGTAACAAAGGTCATGTATAAAGGGTCCATTTTGTAAATGAAAGGATGGTAATGAAGGTCGTTTTATCGAGCTTGTTTTCGGGTGGTGGCCTAGCGGCAAAGACTTCAAATCTTTGCCTAGCTGTTATGGTGTTTGCTGGCTTTACTAATTGAGTTACTTATTGATCTTTTCGCTAGTCTAGAGTAACTCGCTATGGAACATTGAGCTGAATGGTTTTTGAGGAGTCTGAGTATGAAGACTATCATTATTATGCTCATGCTTAATCCATAAGTAACAGTCCGCAAGCACATTGTCGATACATTAACACGTCGATTCTTATTACTATAGATTGCGTTGGGTTTTTTTTTTATCCGTAGAAATCACTATTATTTATGTCGAATATCGATTATATTTTAATAGAAAATCCGGTTGTAAATTAGGAAAGCTAGACACTAATACTTTGTCGCAACAACGGCATTCGAATCTACATTATCAGACCATTTTTATTAAATACAAGGGCACTTAGATAAAAAATATTATAGTCATACGATCATTGATTATTCACAAAGCACGCACACCTGGATACTCAGTAGGTTAGGTACTTACTTATAATTAACCTACCTACCACATAACTAATGCATAGTGGACAACACAGGGTGTTAACTAACTCAACTACGTACCATGTTAGGTTTATAGGTAGGTTCGCGTCTAGACTAACTACAGACTACACAATGTAACGTGTCCATTAGTTTCCATTAACATTTATTTATATACTGAACAGTAAATAAACAATGTGATGCATCGCTGGCGGTCTATTGCACCTTTTTTTGTTCATGATTGTACTCGTATATATTGTGTACGTACTACGCAGCGATATTTATATATCTCATTATTTATTTCTCCTAATTGTGTTGCAATAAAAAAAAAGTAATACGTGATAAATTCCCGAAAAATACTCTTTTAAGTATAAAAAAGCGGTTTGCCTGTCTGATCCCAAAATTTAAAAAAAAACCAACAGGTAAATGCTCACTCGTTAGTGATTGTAATTGAAATAACTAGATACTCGTATGTACATAATCTATACTGGCCAAATGTATTTTAATTGACTTAAAATATTGGATAAACTAATGTTACAGTTTTTAACTAATCGATTCGGTAAATAAACCAATACAAGGTGAAAGTTGAACGTAGTATTTAGTAAATCTTCTATATCTCAAGATTTGTCGCCTATCGATTCGGTAAATAAACCAAATCGATAGGCGACAAATCTTGAGATATAGAAGATTTACTAAATACTACGTTCAACTTTCACCTTGTATTGAAAAAAACAAATAACGCGTAACATTGAAGCCGGTTACGAAATAAATATTTCTGTAATTGTAGCTCTTTACTCATGTGATTGATGATGCTTCTACCGACCTTAGTGGAATCAAAGTAACATTATTTATACTGTGGCACCACTAGAGCTTTATGATGAAGAAGGATCATCGAAATAAAAAGTTAGGAACCCAGCGCCACTAGCCTAGGCTAGGCGTGGAATAGGCGTAATTTTTTTTCATTTTCATTTTTCATTCTCCGATCCTTGTGATTTTAATAAAAAACAAATTGTGAAATATATCAACCAACATTATTTATTTAAGTAGACATTATTTATTTTTTACCCAGAGATACCACTAACAAAACTGCAGCCAGATTCTGACAAAAAAAGAGCAGTGACCAATGAATTTACAAATGGGGGGAAAAACAACCATTTGTAAATTCATTGGCAGTGACCTATTTGTTTGAAATAGCTGCATCCTGATATTTGTGTGATTGTACTGAAAAAATGCGCATATGCAATACTCATTTTATTTTTTATGGAAGACAATCTGCGCGAAGGAGGTCAGTCGGCACTGTAATTACACCCTGTCGTCGTGTTGCCTGTGAGTACCTACTAGGAACGTACTGTAATGAGTACTTCTTATGTAGGACGAGAACTAACGTAGGCTCTATTGAGTTCACGATAAAGTTCAAAGAAATAATTGGAACTGATAGTACTATGTAAGTAAGTTCGTATGAGTCAGTGGCCAATTCCGGAGACGCCCGAAGGCCTCTGGACATGGAAGGGCTCAGTTAATATTCCCACTTGCGGTCAACGGGAACAAGTTGATCTGGTATGAACAACTTAGCCAGCTACGTCACGAGCGCTTCAGTGATAGCTACTGATTTACTTTTTACTTATTTACTGATCTACTTAGGAAACAAACGTATAATTTCGGTTAATTAAAATTAAACTAAGTATTTGAAAAGACGTGAAAAGTCATACCTAAATTGGTTTGCATTGGCAATGTCCTTCAAGCATTGAATAATTTTCGGGTCGATGACGAAAAACACGCACATGGAGTACCTACCCAGGCGGAAAGAACGGGACGTGTTTGAAATATCGATGTAAACCCCTCTGTTGTTAATTGTAGGTACAATTCAATACAAACAAAGAACTTTTCTTTCCCATCAGAGGATGTTGGTTCAAACTCCGTTAGCTGACATGTGAGTCATAACAGGGCTTATTGGGGCTTTTATATATTATATCCAACTGTTGTTGTACCTAGTAGGTTTTTTTTTTTTTTTCAACCTATATTGTCCCACTGCTGAGCAAAGGTCTCAAAGGTATATTATATTCTATTAAAATTGATTATTACTAATATTATTTGAGTAGGAATAGTCTGAGTTAGGTATATTTAATTTTTATTTTTAAAGGAATATTTTATTTTTAATTTTTAGCAAATTGGTATTTATATAGTTTATTTTTGGGTTAGGGTTTGTAGCTGCTTAGTTTAAGATTTATTTTCTTTTATTGTCTTCTGTTAAAATAATTATTGTATTCAGCACTAAGCATTATGTTTAGTATTAGATTCTGTTTCAGTGTGTATCGCATTAGCCGCTGCACTCTCACATAATTTTACGGCAACCACAGAAAACCAGCGCTATCGCATGAGTTGTTCTGTCATAGCACATGCTGAATGGCGGCCATTTTTGTTACTCTATATTTGCAGTCATAGCTGATGTAATGTTTTTAGTTGGTAACAAAATAAACGTTTTTTATTATTATTATTATTATATTAAAAAACTAGTCAGGGTTCCTGTGGCGTTTGCCGATTAAATGTATGTGTACGACTTGTCACCGAGTTGCTTCGCTCGTGCCTGCGATTTCGGTCGGGGCCGAGTAAGCTAGACGGTCGGGTGCACGTGTTTAAAACAATAACAATCGTTTATATTGCAGCCCCATGTTTCCCTATCCTGTAGGATACAAGCAGAATCTCACAGTTCCTCAACTTGCTCATAGACTTACCCCGTTATTCATAATGAACTCATTCAAAATTGATATACGAATCTACAGAAGTCTAAGTCGTGGGTATAATTACAATACGAATACGTGCAAGTTGTGGAATGAGCTTCCTTCCGCTGTCTTACCGCTGAGCTACAATATGGGCCGCTTTAAGGGAAATATAAAAAGAGTCATCCAGGGCAGGCGACGCATCAACTGTACTTCTGGTGTTGTTGATGTCAATAGGCGACGGTAACCGCTTACCATCAGGCGGGCCGTAAGCTTGTTTGCCTCCAAATGACATTAAAAAAAAAAACTACAAGTTGGTAAAGTAAGTAAGTTCGTATGAGTCAGTGACCAACTCTGGTGACAGAGTTTCTAGGCCGCCCGAAAGCCTCTGTCATGGCCTAACAACTTTGAAAAAGCTGGGACCGACTGCTTAACGTGCCCTCCGAAGCACGGGAGCGCTCAGTTGAAATTTCCACTGGCGGTCACCCATCCAAATGATGACTACGCGGAACAGTGCTTAACTTCGTTGATCTGTTAAGAACAATTTTGCCAGCTACGTCACGAGCGCTCCAAGTTGATACGAAGGTATCACAAAACAGAAACCAGGAACAAACTTAAACAAATCATGCAAACATTTTGTGAATAAAACCCGCACTTCTCGCGTATACATAATATTCGTCGGTGGCACGATCTTGCTTATAAGTTCCCAAATCGAAAGATGCGTAAAACTTTAACCTCGTGCCCTGTGGAGTCATTTCCTTTTAGGCCAAGGTTACGTATGATATTCGTATAAGCCTTGCACGAAATCACATTGTTAATTCGAACGAGTTCGGAGTCAATTGTCTTGCGCCGAAAGTATAAGATTTATTCAGAAAAACATATCGTAATTAGACTAATTATTTTCTGACCTGCGGCTATTATCTGTTTTGTGCCAGCGGCCCAGCCAACACGCTGAATCAAGTTGGTAACTTATAGCCCAATGCTTATTCAAAAGACTAATTTCAGCGGCTTGCTAAGTATTGTCTTTTCATGTCATTCTTAGGTCAATAAACAAAGACGATTACTCATTTCAAACCCATCCACAGACGCCACAAATTAAAAGAAGAAGATTACTCATTTGGAAAAAAAATAAGCTAAAACAGAGATTTAAATGACGTTTATTATAGGACAGATTCCCACTGAACATAAGCATTGCATTACATTCGATCTAAGCTAGTTTTTACTACGTTGTTTTATTCAATACAAACGAACGAACTAAAGACCGGGTTCGAACCCACTACCTTAGGATCGGAAGGCAGGGTCACTACCACTATACTAACTTGTATTTGTATTTTGTATTTCTATTTATTTATTTTACCAGATTATAACAAAGTCCGTTAAACAAGGCAAGTCACATATTACAGTATAATCCATTCGATAAGCCAATAAAAACATTACAATAAGATTTACATTAAAAAATAATCACATGAAACATAAACAAAACAACAAAGCATGCGGGCCTAAACATTAAAAAAAATAATAAGTAATGTTAAAGATTTATAAATTTTTAATGTCATCGTCAAAGAGTAGTAGAGTTCTCTGTGATAGAGCTCGTCCGGGGAAGGACTACCACCATACCTATTTCTGCCGCCAAGCAGTTATGCTCGCATAGCTGTGTTCCGGTGTGAAGGGTATGGTTTCCGGTGAAATTACTGGCACATGAGGCTTTCGATCTTAGCCTCAAGGTGGCAACCCGCGAGTGATACCTCTGGTATTGCAAGCGTCCATAGGCTGCGGTAACCGCTTACCATCTTGTGGACTGTACGCTTAGTTGCCACTTCAGTTGTATAAAAAAAAAAAAAAAAAAAAAAGTACTATAGTGTCAAAATTTAATAAGTATTATCGGTCAACGGTAAAAATTACATTCCATCAAAGTCATGTTCATAAACTCATTTATTGAATAAAATGCATTAGATATAAACTGTGCTTTATGTATCACCATTTCTTGTATATAGTGCGGGTTCAATATAGACACCTATAAAAAATCCATGCGCGTAATATAAGGCTTACCATTCAATATCCCATGCGGATCGGAAAACAGGATGCGCGCTCATAGCGCCCAGGGGGACTCCGAAGCCGATCTCGATCTTGACGTCATCAGCTCGGCTGGGCCAGGAGCTGCGGGAACAGCCCTCGGCTCGCTCGGGAGCTTTGTCATTCGTCATGTTTGTATCGGACTTGCTAGAAGGTTCACATTAAATGGTTGTTTCTATAGAATAGTATAATAGTTGATTGATTTAGGGCCTAAAAACGCCTAAATTTTAAGATATTTTTTTTAAGGTCGTAGCTGAATTTTAATAATTGTATAAAAGGTTTTGGTAAAATGTAAAAAGTAAGTTCATATGAGGTGGTGACAGAGTTATTAGGCCGCCGGAAGGCCTCTGTCTTGCCTGTAAAACTTTGAAAAAGCCGGGACCGACTGCTTAACGTGCCCTCCGAAATACGGGAGCGCTCAGTTGAAATTGCCGCTGGCGGTCACCCATCCAATTGGTGACTACGCGGAACAGTGCTTAACTTCGTTGGTATGTTAAGAACAACTTAGCGCTAAGTCACGAGCGCTAAAGGTTTTCGTGACTGACTGAAAGATCAACGCGAATACTAAACCATAATTCCTAGAAACATGAAATTCAAATGGTAAATTCTCTACACAGTGCACAATAAATGAATTCACGAAATTCAGCTCCCAGAGGACGCAGCGGAAAGATGAAAACTGAACCTAACGTGGGCAAAGACGCGGGGCGATCTACTAGTTAGTCCATTACAAAATATTATATAGACGAATAATCTGTACATATTTTGTTGAATTAAACTTTAGCTAACTAATCTAAACTTTTATATCTTAGGTTATATCATAGGGAACTTTAAATCAGTTGCAATGAGTTTTTAAATAACGTAACTACTCACTTACCTATTTTAAAAAAAATGGCAAAAAAAACTTATATTTCGGGCATTACAAATAACAGTCTAGTTTTATCACGAACAAACTTTTAGGTATTCTTACGTAATTAAAAAAAATGTTGTAGTAGTTTTAACAAAATTAAAACTTTTTAAAGTCCATAATAAAGTTATAATTTTTTTTATATTATTTTTATGACTATATTCTAAGGACTTACTTTAGCAAAAGCACCCGTCAAAAATTACTGCAGACAGTATAATTATTGTAATACAAACAAAGTACAAAAGGTAATTGTAAGCGTTTGTAGGTATTTAGAATTAAATTGAAATTTTGCTGTAAAATATAACTAGAGTACATTTATATACAAAAGCAACACGCAGCACAATAAAATTTAAAAAAATTCGGTTCAACGAGCACAATCTAGTCCATCTGACCCTATCAAACACTTGACCTAACAACCTAACCGCTACGACGTAGCGCGTCTACGAGCCGTCTTCTACGAGTGACCGACGCGGCGCGACTGCCTGGTCAGGAATGCATGCAAACCGTAAAATTACTTACTCCGATAATACAAATTACATAAAATTTAACTTTATTGTGAGAGGAATAAGGTTTTAATTGAAATGGTGCTCGGTAATGTTCGCTTTAACGGCCGATGACCAACACAGTATTGGGGCGCTCGTCCAATAATCATTTTGGCCCAAAAAGGATTTTTGATAGTGAATATTTTATACGAGGTACTGGTAATTACTAGTAATGTAAAAATTGTATTAGATATTAGAATAGTACCAGAGGTCAGTGAACTGAAAACAGACACGGTTATTTGTATGGCCTAACCGGCAATTAGCTTACTTGATACTTAAAAGATAAATAAAATAATGCTGGACAATACACACAACATCATCTAGCCTCAAGCTAAGCAGAGCTTGTGTTATGTGCACTAGATGACTACGAAGCTGGTGATAATAGAACCTGAGTTTTTGTTAAGACAACGTCTAGGTATACATATTTTAGATGAAAATAAAACAACATTCAAAAACAAAAAAATTTATTAAATGACACGGTAAAAAATAAATCATATTAACGTTTACAAAATAATAAACATTATTGTATAAAATCAAAAACAAATTATCAAAGAAAAACAAACAAAATTAAAAACACAAAAAGGTACACGATTTGCGGAACTCACACTTCCTAATAATTCACCTTCGTATTTCTTAAAGAGAGGCATATACTTCATCACCATGTTAATCATTGGGCTCCTATCCTCTGGTGATGTGTTCCGCGCAACCTCGGGAGAAATGGTGGAACCATCATCAGATACTTTAGGAAAGTCTCTTAGCTCTCGGCGTACCTACAATAAAAAAAAAACTAAGTCCATAGATTTAGAATAACCGAAGTGGTACGTCTCAAAAAAAAAGGGCACCGGTGGTCTAGTGGTAGTGACCCCGCCTTCCGATCCTAAGGTTGTGATTTCGAGCCCTGTCGTGCACCAATGGATTTTTCTATTGAAAAATGTATGTGTGCAATGCCGTACTCCTATACGGTAAAGAAAATAATCGTGCAAAACCAGGCATATGCAAGAAATAAAAATTCTAAAAACATGTGCCATCTACCAAACCGCATTAGGTCCGTACATCATAACATTTTTGAATACACGTTATTAAATTGTTCAGTTAAAACTTAATAACTCGCTTGGTAAAGACCAAAGTCCCAGCAGTGGGAACATTGGAAAGCTGTGAATACCAAAAAAAAACTGATAAACCTGATGAGAACAAAAAGGGACTGACTGATTTTTATCAGTTGATCATCAGTCAGATGTTTATCAATCCTCCCCCTCACATCGTGTTGTTCATTACTATGTCTCGTGATTTCCCCGACCTTGAGTCATTGTCGCTTCCTTGACATCGTGAAGAGTATAGTGTAGCTACGTCTGCGTAGCATCAATCTTACTAATATCATAATATTATTATATATATATTGTATTATATTATATTGTATTTTTGACATATCCAAGTACTTGTAATTTGTCAAAGGATGAAAATAAATGAAATGAAATGAAATTATAAAGAGGAAAAATTTGTATTTTTGTTACGAATAAACTCAAATAGCTACTGGTCCGATTTCAAAAATTCTTTAACCATTACAATGTTAAATTATCCTTGAGTAATATAGGCTATATTTATTCCTAGCGACCCGCCCCGGCTTTGCACGGGTGCGATTTCATTGCACCCGCGCGAAGCTCTGACGGACTTCTAGTAACTAATAATTAGGGTACCTTTGATGAGATTTTAGGAGACTTCTCTTTTTCCATGCGGTCCAATGCTTGTTGCAGTTGACGTACTGTTTCAGCTGCAGACAAAAAACAGGAATGTATAGCATACTTTATTATATATTATTATATAGATTTTTTACATTGTTGATCAAGAGTTTAGTAATGATATTTTTTATTTGACATTCATTCATTCATTCTTTTTGTTTTCATTTCATTATGGGGGAGGCCTATGTCCAGCAGTGGGCGTCTATAGGCTGATATGAATGAATGAATGATTTGACATTCAAGCTAAACTGCAGTTGGCCTTCATTAATAAGCCGTTTGGTGATGACTTACGATCAGTAAGGTCATCTTCAACATATTTCTCTTTAGATTCTAAAGTTTCATTCAAATAGATAGATGTAATATTTTTATTAGATTCAGTTCTATTTGTTGCTATATTTGACTGAAGCATATCGAACATATTTTCTTCCATCAGGGATATGATTTCATTGATGGTCTCATTTTCATTTATTTCATTTGGAACTGGGATTGATGTGTTTTTACTGTGATTAGCTAGTCCCATTTCATAGAATTCTTTTTTTTTGTCAGTACGAGGTGCTTCAAGGGTTGTAGTTTCATTTTCTTCTTGCGTATCAACATAATCCCCATATATATCGTTAAGGTTCTTTGGAACATACTCAGTCATTTCATAATCTGCAACATATGATATTCTATTATATTCACTTTGCATTTTTACATTATATTTTGATCAATTGTTAAACAACTTACTGTCTAGATTGTCATCGCCAATATCAGTCAATTCTGCCATGTTGTAAGTCTTAGGTCTTCCAATCATGCTTATTTTTTTCTTAGACATTTTCGGAAATGTATTGTAAAAATCGGTTGATTTTAGTTTTGTTTCGTTATGTTTATTTTGAATACCTTTTACATTCAAGTTATCTGCATCAATCGCTTCAATAATGTCTCGTTTTTGGCTAAATTTGTACAATGCAGTGGAACTTTCACCTTTATCCATAGTAACTATTGCTAAATTCGTAAGATACAGCTCGTCTAAGCTTCCAATCTCAGATAGCGATTCATTTCTTTCTATTTCTAAGACAGTACTCAGTAGTACGTGTGCTTCTATCGTCATTGTGTTATTCAGAATGTCTGACTCATCCATTTCTATCTCTGCAATTAGTTAATTATTTTTTGAACGTGTTGAAGCTACGGTTGCGTGTTTCATTTTGTTAAATGCACTTTGACTCGAGTCTTGTACTGATGTGTGCATTTGTGGATTAAATTATTCGCATAACTCCTCTTTCCAATAAACAGTTAATCATAGGACCTACCAACTGCAGTTTGTAGCGCTTGAACGAATATATAGAGCGAGGCGAGGCCAGTAGATTGTCATTGTGTGGGTTCACCATACCTACATATTATATGCTGTACTTAACTAAATACATACACTTAATTACTTGCTTTTAAAACGGGAGATCTTACTTTTGAAAGCAACAGACTATAAAGTAGCAAATATCGTACTTCTTTATGTCGGTGACAACTAAGTTGGGCGGCGATTCTGTTTTCAAACTTTTCACCGACCGTAAACGAAACGCAAATAAACTGTAACTGTTAGGGTGTTTCCGTAATGTGTTATTCGACAACGATCCAGTTGCAGCTACGTTTCCTACGTTGCTATCGTCCACGAGTGTCACTGAGTGATGCTGTCCACACGATGGCATTGGCGTTCACTCGGCAAGGCTGGGCCAACATGTGTAGGCTACTTAAAAGGCTAATGCAACAGAGTAATGCAACTAACGGTAGTCGCAGAGCGCGGGGTGGGCGTGGGAGGCGCGGGCGCGCGGCGGGCAGGCGCCGGCGGGCGCGGCCGGGCGCCACAGCGCGCGCGCCCGCGCCGGGCCCGCCGGCGACACGTTGCACACCAGCCGCTCCACGCTGCGCACGCGCCCCTGCCACGACATCTACACAAACCTCTTCTATATCTGGGATACTTTGATTTTACATTCAATTATCTGTTAGTAAAAGTCGAAGTTCGGGCTCAGTGGCGCGCTACGTCCAGCTGTGGACTGCAATAGGTTGAAGATGATTATGATGAATCTGTTAGTAAGACTCTGGGGGCTTTATTCATAAACGAACGGTCAGTACCTACTTGATGTGAATTATCGCAATAACGACAGTAAATATTGATATAAACTTTAATTAAATCGGCTGAGAACGGGCCGGGTGAATACGGAACTAGGAAACAATGGAACAGACCCGAACTGTAAAACTCAAAGCCTTTCAAAGGTTTTCATATCAATTTTGAGTACAGAGAAAGGTTATTCAAATAAACTAAAGCCTTATACGCTGTCGCATTTATCTTCAAAGTAACTTACCATGAATCTACTCCTCCCACAGCCCACCATATAACTTCTCGCCCACACCATTTGAGCGAAATCTCCGTAGTAGCGACGCTCGTTTTTAGGACTGCAAAAACAAAATATCGTTTCCAGTCAAAAAACAATTTCTGGCTAGAAGAAACTAGCTATAATCATAGGATCAACCATAATAAACTTTAAATAACATGGACACAACACGAATGGCATAAGGTTATGTCGTGTCTAATGTTTTAGAAAGAACTTTATTGCCATTGACACAGGTACTCGTAGGACCGCTATCTTTAAAATTTGAACTCTATTGTCATAATATTGTGGTATGTTTTATCCCTTACGGATCATAAGATGTGATATTTCCCTTGTAAAGTAGGCTCTGCATGAACCAGATATCTACCATCGACTCCACTTGCAGCCCGGGAGCTTCGCCCAGGACGGACGCGACGCATTGCCCTACTGATATCGAATCTGAAATGAAGAGTACAGCTTTACACCTCTCCTTTCCACTATCGCACGACCAGACTTAACACACCCCGGACATACTCAGTAAAATGTATGAAGCAACGTCAACGTCAAGCACGTCGCAATCACCACACGCATGGTTGTCTCCACCTAACTATAGCAAGAGCGAGAAGCACACTTTCGCTCGCTCTGCCATGCGCGTGCTTGGACCTACACTAAATCGAAATAAACGCGTGCGTTAGCCCTTAGCTTCAGTGCCGGCAAACTTACGACCGGATGAGGTAAGTAAAACCGGTGGGAGGTAGGGAGTGACCATTATGTGCGTAGTACTATCTGTTCTGTGCTTATGGCAAAGCAGTGGAATCTTGATCATCGCTTTACCAATGCGCACTAAGCGTTTGGCTTAAACATTTCTCCTGCGCACCGGCAAAGGAATGGAAATCTTTGCTGAAGTCTGTGTTTCCCGATAGCTATAACCTGGGTGTCTTCAAGTCACGAGTGAATTAGGTATCTCTTTAGGCAAGCGTGTTTCACCGTAGACCGTCAGGCGTCAACCTCAGGCGAGATTGTGCAACGTAACCTAACTTGCGATTTAATAATAATATTAATATTATATATATAATAATATTGCGAAAAAAAAATATTGCAACGATTGATGCCAGTTATAACACCCAGCCGTCACATAATATGTTCTGACGTCACACTAGGATTCCGTGTTTCACCAAAAACTACGAGTACCATGGTATCTACCACAATGCAGACGCGAAACAGACATTTTACAGAACATGCAAACATTTTTTTCTAGTGAGAATTGATCCTCTCTCTTTTCTATTGGGCTTTCTCGTACCGCGCCACTAATAAAAACATCCCTAAACGTAAACACCAACATCGATCGAAACACAAGTACTTTTTTTGAAACATGACTGAACCTGGACTAAGATTATCTGCCTCAGACAAATTAGAACATCTGCGTCGTTGTATCAATTTCACTTGGTTTCAATCAAAAAGTGACGTATTTTGTATGAATCTGACAGCTAATTGACAGTTCACTGATTGAAATGGGATTGAAACCGAGTTACGCAATCGGGGGGCAGATAACAGCCAGATCCAAGACAAACATTTGCAGATCATGCTTGACAGCCAAGCACTCGTGCACAGAGGTCCTTAAGCCGCGGTAGGTTCAAATAAGACGGTTAATGTAATTACACAAGTCTCGACATTCGTCGTGTTCCTCAGGTTTACTGGGTGGGGTGCATTGATTAGCCCACAGCTGGGCTTCCTTCGCTAACTCCTCAACCCAACGCTGCACAAAAAAAAGAATTAAGCAAAATATAATATTAGGTGAACGAAAATGATCATTAATGCCTACGCTTTACGAAAGCTCTGCGATAGTTCCACGTCGTCGTAGTACATACATCTATACTAATATTATAATCTGCCTGCGACGCAGGAGGTTGCGGGTTCGATCCCGCTCTGGGACAAATGTTTGTACGATCTGCATCTGATCTTGGTATTTGTTCCGGGTGTTGTAGGTATTTTCTATGTATAATAAAAATATTTTATACCCATAATACAAGCTCTGCCTTACTTGAGGCTAGATGATGCTGTGTGGCATTATTTATGTATTTATTTTAACTTCGCAACATGTACATATTAGTCAAAATACGTGGCTTAGCCAAATCGATCCAGCAGTTCTTGAGTTGTAGCGCAACTGACAGTACCAGTTTCATCATATCCCCCGCGCTGTGCAGTCCGCGCAGGCGCCCGCGCGCCGCCTCGCTGCGGCGCAGGTTGAGGCGCGCGAGCAGGCGGCCCTTCTCCTCGACACTCAGCGAGGCTTCTATGTAGCCGACGCAGCCAGGACCCGGGCCGGACTGGGAGAAATCTCTCGATTACATTCATTTTAAAAACGGGTGTTTTCACGCACCGGTATATCGGTGAAGTACCGACACTGTTACGACTCAATTTCGAGTTATTTGATTAAAGTTGCTAACTTCGAACACTGGTGAACCAAGGTTTCAATAAGCTGCTATAGGTATTCATACTACCACCATACCTATTTCTGCCGCCAAGCAGTAATGCTCGCATTGCTATGTTCCAGTGCGAAGGGTATGGTTTCCGGTGAAATTACTGGCACATGAGGCTTTCGATCTTAGCCTCAAGGTGGCAACCCGCGAGTGATATCTCTGGTATTGCAAGCATCCGTAGGCTGCGGTAACCGCTTACCATCTTGTGGGCCGTACGCTTGGTTACCATTTCAGTTGTTATTAATGTTGGTGTACTTACACGGTACTGGCAGAAGGTGTGTGTGTCCGCGTGTCCGCACATCCTCGCTCCACAATAGTCAACCCTGCGGCCGCACGCAATAACGAACGCACAAGTCAACAATGCAAGGCATCGCATATTTACAATGAACCTTTTCTTTTTGGCATGCTATTATTATGTAATGTTTCTACTCGTGTTGATTTTATTTTGGCGGTAATGTATTGAGTGACAGAAGACAGATAACACAACCTTCTTCCTAGGTTGTGTAAATAAGGAGGTTGTGTACCTCTCTTTCAGTTAACACAACCTCCTTCCTGGTTCGATTAACCACTTTAAAAAAACTTGAAGAACAGATAAAAAAGTTTTAACCCAAGAGGTTTTAACTATAATAATTTATTATGGAAAATATAAAAGACTTAAGACAAGGCGGTACCTCGCTAGCCTCTAGGGCTCTTTGCAACCGTCGACGTCGTTTAAATAAATAATTTAAAAAAGTCCAGTGTTAAACCAAAGAGTTTATTTTAGTTGTCTTTCTTTCGACCTAATAAAAAGTAAGTACAAAATTAAGTAAAAGACAACAACAAATACCTATACTAATAAATTACCTATACCTATACCAAGATGGGAATGTAAGTTGTAAAATAATCAAATGTTACAAAATATGGATTCAAATTGGTTTATGTACGGCTTATTTAACTTCTTACCTATATTATACAATTAAGAAAACTGTGAATCCTAGATTAAGATAAATAAAAAATAAAATGTTAAATAAAAATAAGTCATTTACTTTAAGAAAAATATTTACTACAATAGATGTACAAATAATACAAAGTTACGTACAAAGTAAATATCACATAAGGTTGCGAAATCGGTTGTATCTACATAAAATAAAACTATAAACTCGTTTAAGATATATCCTTTGTGATTTCAAAAATATTTACAAACAAAACCATTTATCAAAATAGATCCCGTCTTTTTAATATTAAATGCATAAATAAAACAAAATTGTTATAACATTATGTTAAGGCTATTAAACCAGTATTCTACAGTCCCACAGCTGGGGCACTGGCCCCAGAGTTCTCGAGAGTACTAAACGGACCCAATTCCTTTCAAGTAACAATAAATACAATAACAAAAAGAGGCCTTTCAGCGGCCTCCTTATTAACTCCGTCACCAAAGTCCACTAAAGTAAGTAAGTTCGTATGAGTCAGTGGCTAACTCTGTTGACAGAGTTTTTAGGCCGCCCGAAGGCCTCTGTCATGGCTTAACAACTTTGAAAAAGTCCACTGACTCATACAAACGTACTTTAGTAACAATTAATAAAAAATAATCTTTACATAGTATAAAACAAAGTCGCTTCCCGCCGTTTGTCCCTATGCATGTATGTATGTATGTATGTATGTATGTACGCGTAGATCTTATAAACTACGCAACGGATTTTAAATGAATGCAGTTCTTATCATAAGATAAACTGATCCAAGAGGAAGGTTTATTTATACATAAGCATCCGTGCGAAGCCGGGGCGGCTCGCTAGTTTTACAATAACTTTCAAGACAAATGACTTGCTAAGAATGCTTATTCAATGCTACAGGCTAACCTATGTGATGTGATCAAAATATGTTTGGACTAGATAACAAATAATTCATTAATGCAGTTTAAATCGCTGAACGTCTGAAAACCAGCGCTGCAATGCAGCGTAAGCGGAGCACCGATATTTTATATATTAAATTCATTAATTAATATATCTATTATCTGTTATCTGTGTAAGAGTAAAAGTAAATGTTTATTTTGATTAAAAAAAAATTATAACATAACAAACATTTTATTTTACTCCTACATTTAATATTATTTTTAAATTAATATTTTAAATGAATAATAGTAATAAATAGAGTATAATTTATAACGCGTGGCCGGAATGCTAGCCTTTATTTCGACCTGCGAATTAATATTGCCATACAGCATGGCCGCCACAATCCTGGCAACATTTCCATCGGGTGGTGGTTAAATAGGTTTTTATGTTATCATATCTTAATAATATAAAAGGGAAAGTTTGTATGTTTGTGGGAGCATCACGCCCAAACGATTGAACGAATCTATATGAAATTCATAGACATAGGTCTGGAATTAGCGTAGCCTACTTTTTATCCCGGTTTCCCGTAATATATAAAACTATTTGTTCTGGGTATTTTCTATATATAATAAAAAATATCTATGTATTGTATTGTATTACATATATATCAGTCATCTAGTACCCATAATACAGCTCTGTCTTACTTTGAGGCTAGATGATGCTGTGTGGATTGTCCAGCATTATTTATTTATTTATTTATTTAACCGCAGACAGCATAGCTAGTAATAATATAAATTAGTCTTTGTGATCTTCAGGCTTAGGTAGGTAATACATGGAATCTATGAAATACTTGGTGATGTCTGATACTAGACTTCTGTCGGAGATACCTTGCGCCACTCCGTATATCGCCATCTGTAAAATACAACACATTTTAAAAGTTTTACACACTATGATGACTTTGTGTTACTGTGTGACAAGTGTTACAAGTGTGACAGGAGGTTGCAGGTTCGATTCCCGCCTTGGAACAAATGTTTGTACGATCTGTAAATATTTGTTCTGGGTGTTCTGGGTATTTGCTATGTAAAATTAAAAAATATCTATCATGTATTGTATTAAGTATATCAGTAAGTAAGTTCGTATGAGTCTGTGGCCAACTCTGGTGACAGAGTTTTTAGGCCGCCCTAAGGCCTCTGTCATGGCCTAACAAGTTTGAAAAAGCCGGGACCGACTGCTTAACGTGTCCTCCGAAGCACGGGAGCGCTCAGTTGAAATTGCCAGATGACCCCGCGGAACAGTGCTTAACTTCGTTGATCTGTTAAGAACAATTTAGCCAGCTACGTCACGAGCGCTCCTTACTTACTTACTTACTTAGTATATCAGTCATCTAGTACAAATAACACAAACTCTGCTTAGCTTGGGATAGAAATGCTGTGAAGCTTGTTCAACATTATTTTTAAAAAAAAAGTGATGACTTGAGGCACTGAGACGTGGTCACTAACTATTAATCTCATTTACAAGCTCAAGTCGCTCAAGATCGGTCGTCATGGCACTTTTTGGGGGAAGCTTATGTCTAGCGGTGGAAGTGTATTAGCTGGTATGATGATGATGATGATAAGTAAGTTCGTATGAGTCAGTGGCCAACTCTAGTGACAGAGTTTTTAGGCCGCCCGGTCAAAGCCTAACAACTTTTGAAAAAGCCGGGACCGATTGCTTAACGTGCCCTCCGAAGCACGGGGGTCTGATTAAGCATGATGATGAGGATGATGACACACTTTGTACAAAAAAGATTAACCAAAAATCTACATATGTACAGTAGACAGTCAAGATAAATGGTACACCACTTTATGAAGTTCTTCTTTAAAGTTCGTAAGAAGATAAGATCAATTTTCGCTTGCATTCCTTTGAGAATTTTACTTTTTTCAACCTTGTTGCGAGAAATGCATCGCTTTCAGTATTTAATTCTAATCAGTTTATAGTTTATAGTGATTATAATAATTTATCACTTGCTGTGCTGCGCTATTCATTTATGCACGGGCATTTAAACCTTATTACTAAGAGCACAAAACTAACTTTTCCTTGCACCGGGCCCGTGGATGTGAGGAGACAAGTCTCAGCTGCCTTGCGGACGTCATCTATGAACTTGTCGGCGATGCCGGGCTGCGTGTGTGCGTGTGTCACGCAAATGTGGATCCTGTGTGTAGGAAATAGGGTATGTTTTAATTAGATTATAATTTATATACGGCAATAGTAGTTAATAATTTTATTGACAAAAAAGTGATACTTTTATAGTAATAATAGTGATCTTTTGAATTCGAAAAGACGTGTGCCATCCACCAATCCGCATTGGATCCGTGGTGGATTAAGACCCAATCACTCTCGCTTGAGAGTAGGTCAGTGTCCCAGCTGTGGGAACATTAGAAGGTTGTCATGATGAAGAGTAATTTTAATAGGAAGAGTTTTATAAATCCGAAAGTGACGATATTTGCATGTAAGTAATCATGCTGTAAAGGCTGAACCGATTTACATAAAACTTGGAATAGTAATGTTCTGGACCGAACAGCATAGGCTTTTTATCGGTACCACGCGTGCAAAGCCGATGAATAATAGTAGGACCAGAAAAGTAAGTAAGTAAAGAACCAATTTCATAGTGGCCTAGGTCTTAGTAACACCATAGAGAAATTGGAAAAAAATATAAAACTAACATTATAATACAATTTAATTTTTATGTAGACAAACAAAGTTCTATATAAAAAATGTTTGTTGTGTTGAGTTTCATAAAACGGGAACACTGGAGGTCCGCCATGACAGTTATTAGCCAATGATCGTGACGCACCTTGACTTTACCTATTAACCCAGTTGTTCGTTAAACCCGCCATGTTGTTTTGCATTGTGTTGCACTCCTTCACAAAGATAAACTTACATAAGATAGATTGAAAGAAGCTAAAATAAATTAAATAAACAGCTTAAAATGGTTTCTTTATTGAATATCTAAATATATAGACCCCTACAAAGGACCTAGGCCCGGCTCCATACATCGAGAAACAACTCCTTTGTATAAGTTAGGGCCTACACTGGTGATGACTTGTGTTGTGCTCTTAATTTTCTTTTCTTTCCACTTTTTGCATTGTTATTTTCTTGGCATGAACCTCACCTAGTTCGATTGGCACACTGAAGCTTTATGATGAGGAGGGATCATCTAAAAAATGCTAGGAACCCAGCCGAGTTTGTTGCCAGATTCTTCTAGGCTGGGGCGCGTGGAACAGACGTGGAATTCACCTAGCTTTAAGACGTTTCAAAGTGATCTTTGTGATATTATTGAATAAAAGATTTTGATTTTGAATTTTGACTTTGATAGTTATAGTTGGCCACCTCAAGGCCTCCGACACGGCCTTCGAAATTGCTGGGAATTACTTACCCCGATACTTAAACTGCTGCTAACTACAAAGTGCGCTTAACACGCCACCCAAACCAGCTGGCATCTCAGCTAACACAAGCAGGCTACCACAAACGGCTCAAACGACATGACGTCCAAACGCTAGACCTGCGGCACTAGCTGAATCTAAGGGATTGTGCACCAAGAGTGGAGCACAGGCCACAAGACACCACATCCCACAACACATCTGCTTATAGTCGCAAGACTGATTGCAGATTAACCCAGAGAAAAAAAAAAAAACTTACCCCGATGGGAACTGAAGTGCGTTGAGAGACCAGCCCTGCTTGTGAAGAAGCTCCCCCATCTTGAAGATATCGAAGAGTTGGGAGCCGAAGCCGACCACAGATGTCGCCGGCTTGCCGAATATGAAGATACCGCGGATTTGGCGGAGTCTTGAATAAAATATTATGTTAAAACGCAGTACATAAGCGAGGTAAATTGTATTGATTTATTACTTTAATTAATTGTAATTGTAATAATTTATGTGTAGTAGAGTTCTTTGTGATAGAGCTTGTCCGGGGGAAAGACTTCCACCACACCTATTTCTACCGCCAAGCATCAATGCTCGCATTGCTGTGTTCCGCTTCGAAGGGTAAGGTTTCCGGTGAAATTACAGGCACATGAGACTTTCTAACGACTCAGGGTGGTAACACGCAGGTGATAACTATGATATTGCAAGCGTACATAGGCTACGGTAACCACTTACCATCCAGAGGGCCGTGCGCATGGTTGACACTTTAGTAGTATAAAAAAAACCCAAGGCAGGAGTTGAACCCGCAATCTCCTGCGTCGCGCGAATCAAATCGGTCGTCGATTATTTTGAGTTAGACCTTTTTTTTTATGCAACTAAAGTGGCAACAAAGCGTACGGCCCACAAGATGGCAAGCGGTCACCGCAGCCTATGGACGCTTGCAATACCAGAGGTATCACTCACGGGTTGCCACCCTGAGACGCAGTTCGAAAGTTTCATGTGCCTGTAATTTCACCGGAAACCATACCCTTCGAACCGGAACACAGCAATGCAAAACATACAGACCTGTAGAAACAGATTAGCTAGTTTGGGTTAGAGTTGCTACAGAAGCAGTGCTGTGGTATCTAATGACTCACTCGTTCTCGATGTATCTGGCGGTGTCGATGACCTCCCTGGTCATCCGCACGTACTTGTCCCGCCCGACGAACAGCATGGTCGCCCAGCAAGCCGCTATCAGGCCCCCGGCTCTGCTGCCTGGATATTGCATTAAATTGCACTACTGTCACACCCCGGACACTCAATAAAATAAGATAAGATAAGATTTTTTTATTTCAAAAGATACATGACTAAGGGTACCAGTAAATACAAAATAAAAACTAAGCTCAGAACAGCGTAAATGTAGAGGTACCCAGTATGTGGATCGATACCTTCCGTGCAAGTAAAAACTTTGTTACGTCTTGGTGGGTACCACCGCAGTGTCAGGTATTTTACCTTCAAGCAGTAGTGTGCAAGCATTACTGTGTTTAGGTTTGAAGGGTACTGTAGCAAGTAAAATTACTGGGCGAAAGAGACTTAACAACAATGTCTCGGGGTGATAAGCGCAATGCAGTGCCACGCAAACACTTAAAAACTTTAAGCTTTGGGTGGCACTGCATCTGTAATAGTCAGGCGTGGTGCTTAACATCAGGTGGGCGCCTTGATTGTCTTGTCACTTGCTGACATAAAAAAAAAAGGTAATTGTATGAAAAAGACACAAACACGTCGCAATCACCACACGCATAGTTTGTGTACGTAAACGGTGCATTTGTATGTGTGAGTGTCATGGTTGTCCCCACACAACTATAGCAAGAGCGAGAAGCACACTTTCGCTCGCTCTGGCATGCGCGGGCTTGGACCTACACTAAATCAAAATAAACGCGTGCCTTAGCCCTTAGCTTCAGTGCCGGCAAACTTGCGACCGAGAATTTACTAATTAAATATGTATTACTTAACTGACTTATTAGCTTTATGTAGTAATTAGTTACATATAACATTATTTACTTTAAGTACCTAATTAAGTTTTAGTCCGTAATCTTTTAAGGAAATAAACAAATTTCATTTCATTTCATTAAGTACCCATTAATACTAAAATCGGTCCGCTCCTACTCAAATTATAATAATAATAATAAAAAACGTTTATTTTTTACCAACTAAAAACATTACATCAGCTATTACTAAAACTACTATAGAGTAACAAAAATGGCCACCACTCAGCATGTGCTATGACAGAACAAAAACATTACATCAGCTATTACTAAAACTACTATAGAGTAACAAAAATGGCCACCACTCAGCATGTGCTATGACAGAACAACTCATGCCATAGCGCTGGTTTTCTGTGGTTGCCGTAAAATTATGTGAGAGTGCAGCGGCTAATGCGATATACATTGACAATTACAATTCTATAGTGCAACACCCTTACTGGGTACATAGCTATGTGTTGGCTGCTCTGATATTATTTAATATTACATAAGACCTTGTGACATGTATTACCCTCATAATTATGATGCAATAAATGATACTGAATACTGAATAGTAAAGAAGTATAGTGTAAGTACCGTTGACAGTGGGCGATCCGTACACGCCGCCGGGCCAGTCCGTGGTGACGGTGTACTGACAGTGTCGGTACTCCGGCTTGCGGTACAGTACCACCGATGTACCCTTCGGCGCGAACCCGTACTGGAACACAGTCTCATGTCAGCGGAGTGGTATATTAGTAAATAATTTGACATTATTGGCAGACATTTTTCTTTCTAGCTTTAAAGTAAGCAAAGCTTTTACTACACTAGTACTGGAACACAGGTATCATGTCAGCGCGGTGGTATGTTATAAATATAAATATATTATTTTATTTTATTTTTATTTCTTAGGAAAACCAACAGCGGATAAAACTTTATATACTATCTTATGACAAAACAGGAAGCCAATAATAGGTTTTCACGTTCAGAATACTTATATTAAATATGTACAGGGTCATTAATTATCAACCTGACAAACTTAGGGGATAGGTTCCACACATAAAAAAATATATATGTAAACCTATAATTTTTTTTTTATGTATATTTTGTTTTAAAAATCCCAAGTAAACGAAAAAAAATCGATTACGTTTTTCCGCTCAATTATTATTTATCATTGTTGGGAATCGAGTTAAGCGACGTAATAATGAAATATTCGAGTGTGCGCGCCCCGTAGCGGGTCAAGGACACGCGCAGGTCAAGGACGCTCGGGTTATTGACCCGCGGTTCATTGACGCGCTGGTCACTAATACGTGCCGAGCGCTGCCTTTTCGATTTCTAACAAGGATAACTAATTATTAAGCAGAATTATGTTTTTTTTTTTTATATTAAAAAAAATCGTTTAGAAAAAAAAAAGTACAAGTATTTTTTTTTTATGTGTGGAACCTACCCCTTAAGTTTGTCAGGTTGATAATGAATGACCTTATATATTGGGGAAGTACTGACAGAACCGGTACTCAGATTTTCGGTACAGTACCACGGATGTACCTTTTGGCGCGAACTCGTATTGGAATACAGGTATGATGTCAGCGGGGTGGTATGTTAATTAATAAATATTGGGGAAGTACTGACAGTACCGGTACTCAGGTTTGCGCTACAAGATCACTGCCGTACCCTTCGGCGCGAACCCGTACTGGAACACAGGTATCATGTCAGCTGGCATAAGTTTGTAAATAAATATTGGTGGACATTTTTTCACAGCGCCATCTAGTCCCAAAATGAGTGCTATGGGAATCAAATAACTAAAATATTTTACATACTTACTATTTTTTTTATTGAATAGAAACACTGGGTGCACACCAAGTTTATAGTTACCATATGCGGATAGCAGGAAGTCGAAGGGCGGAATGTGGTGGCATAAAGGCCGCCACGGGTTCGTGGCGGCCACGAACCCACCGAGACATGCGTCCACGTGCAGCGGCACCGCGCACTCCATCTATTTAATTCAATAATGAAGTTTATAGTTACCTTATGCGTGTCAGCGGAGATGCTAGCCACACCAGGCAGCCGGAAGTCGAAGGGGGGGATGTGGTGTCCGGCGGCCGGCATGAAGGCGGCCACGAACCCGCCGAGGCACGCGTCCACGTGCAGCGGCACCGCGCACTCGAGCGCTATGTCTGACAGCGCGGCGATGTCGTCCATCGTGCCGTACGGGTAGTTTGGAGCTGAGCCTACGATCTGAAACCAATCAAATATTTATTTATTTATTCTTATAAAGATGCAATCGTTTAAAAAATACAATATTATGTTTGAATTATTTACCCATTGGATACGTCATCTTCAAATAATATGTAACATAGAAAAAAACATTTACTTGACATTTAGAAAACTACCTGACTTTTTAGTAAAGTAAAGTAAAAAAGTTTATTTCGAGACAGTTGATACAGAGTAGGTGGTAATAATATTAAAAGTGTATATCTAAGCAGTTAAGCATATACAAGTACATTTAGATCATAAGTCTTCGAAAATGGCCGCCATTCAGCATTTGCTAAAGCAGCATACATACTACTTTAGCGCTGGTCTTCCATGGCGCCAACGGCAACTGCAGAACACTAGTCTCCGCTTTTAAATATTAATTTAATTTTACTTTATTTACCCTAAACGCTACTAGCAATCACATCCTAAACACTACAAGCGATCACAGTATAAATGCTACTCGCGATCACGCTGTAATTTGTTTTAGCGAACACAGTCTAAACGCTACTAGAGATCACAGTCTAAATGATACGAACGATCAATCCTTAACGCTACCAGCAGCAGAAATAGGTATGGTGGTCGTCGTGGTTTCGGATGAGCTTTATCACAAAGAACTTACCAAAACAGTTCTTCTACCAATGGCTGCTTTAACCTTCCGCACATCAACAGTCATTGTAGCAGGATCCACCGGCACGGTAACCACCGACAGGCCTAGGTACTGCGCCGCCTTATCGAAAGCCGAGTGCACGGTAGAAGGCACCACTATCTGCGGGTTCGTGATGCCGTTGTTGTAGCCGTAGTCTCGGAACGCTTTGCACGCCATCATTATGGATTCCGTACCACCTGTTGTTACCTGCAGATAAAGGGCCTTATTCTTTAAACATACTTTAAACCTCTGTTAGCTAATGTGATTTTCAAACCTATCACCGTCTTTGTTCATTAACATAAGTATGACAAGGAAAGGCAATACTTAGCAATGCGCTTTTTGAGTAAGGGCAAAAAACATTATGCATAATCAGGTTCTGAAAACCAGCGCTGCAGTTATCAAGCAAACGTATTTGTACAAGTGGAAAAAAAAAAACTAGTTTTTTCTAGTGTCACAAATTAAAATATTTTATAGAATAGAAATAGTTCATTTTGCGCCACACAACAGAGATGAAAATAATAATAAAACTAAATTAAATACAAATCAAAACTAAGTAACGAAAAAAAGCAGCCAATCAGCATTTGTTACAGATTTGCATGTATCTGCAGCGCTGGTTTCAGTGGCGACTGCGTTTCTAGTTCTTTCTTTCTTTTTAATTCTAGAGATCTGCGAGTAACTTACAGTGCCGCAACAGTCTTCATCCCCATGAAACAGGTTAACAGCCATGCGTACAATTTCCGCCTCCATCTTGTTGACCCCCGGGAACACGTCAGCGTGAAGGGGGTTCGTGTACGCGGTGAGGGTGTACGCCTCGCACGCCACCTGGCTGATCTCCTCCGACACGTGGTACACAGCGCCTGATATCATCCCGCTCTTCCAGTCGTACACACCTAGAGATGTGAACAATAATTAAATATTGGCTACATCTTGTTGACCCCCGGGAATACGTCGGCGTAAAAGGGGTTCGTGTACGCGGTGAGGTACGCCTCGCACGCCACCTGGCTCCTCTCCTCTGCACACAGCGCATGATATCATCCGCTTTTCTAGTCGTACGCGAGAACCAGATCACTGATACTAGATACTACTAGGCTTTTAGCAGCGATTGAAGATAATTTATATGTCCCACAGTTGAGCTGAACCCGCAAGCTCTAGCTTCTAAATCGAGCACTCTACCACAGCACTACCCAGAGATCTTCTGTGTAAACAAATAATCGATGATGGCTTACCCAAGTTGACATGATCCTTGACTTCCTCCGCCACTTGCTCTCTGCTTAGTCCAGTTTCCGGTAACTGCCGCCTCAGCGTGACACCGGAAAGTCGTTTCGCGACGTCGTTCTTAAAGTCCCGGTTGATCTCCGACATCTTCTCATCAATCTTGCGACGCACGAGCGGCACTCGCCGCAGCCATCGGTAGAACTCCTTGCGGAGACGGGTGGACACGGCTGGAAATGTTAGTGACCTTATAAATAAGGATAGTAAAAAAACTGGAGCACTGGTGGTCTAGTGGTAGTGACCCCGCCTTCCGACCCTGAGGTCGTGGGTTCGAATCCGGTCGTGCACCAATGGATTTTTCGCTACGAAAAATGTATGTGCGCAATGCCAGTGCTCTCATAGGGTGAAGGAAAACATAGTGAGGAAACCGGCATGTCCAAGAATTAAAAATTCGAAACACATGTGCCATTCACCAATCCGCATTGGGTCCGCGTGGTGGATTAAGATCCAAACACTCTTGCTCGAGAGTAGGCCAGTGTCCCAGCAGTGGGAACATTAGAAGGCTGTCATGATGATGAAAAAAAACATCTAATGCATTGCGACTAATGCGATAACAAACATGCGTTTGATACAATATTACAGGTAACATAGCACACTAACAGTCGAGTAATTCGTGTTAACTATAACAGACGCAGTGACATCCAAAATTTAAGGTAAAGTCATTTTATTCTTGTCCACGACACACCGCGGGGCTTAATTTCAGGCGAACGGCTTTACCGTCTAACACTGCGCTAGATTGTGTATATTGGTTTTTTTAGTCATGAAAATAGTTTCTGAAACTGTTCTAAGCAAGGTAATTTAGTTAACCCCAGAACTCTTCAACCCCTCTTCGAAGAAAGCGAAGATTCCTGCGACTGTAGCCATAAGTACTAAAGTACTAAGTAATATTTAATTCTGCAGAGTTTTGGCTTTGCTGTCGCCCCGCTCGCCGCTTACCGCTGTCGTACGCAATAAGCTGGGAAACGCAGTTTTGGTACATGGCTCATGCAAGCTAGACTACAGGCATTTTTTCAACCAAACAGATATATAAGATAGTTGTTACCATCATGACTATGAGCTAGATAATTTTTTATCTTTGTTATAATTTATAAGCCATAGTAATTCAATACCAAGGCTATGTATAATCCAACAAGATAACAGTCTCAAATCTGTCTAATCTGTTTCTCTAATCATAATGCAGACATTAGCTATTTTTTATTTATTTTGTTTAATATAAAATTTGCATAAAATGTGCCATAAACCCACAGGGAAACCACATGAATGATAAAACTATTTCTACCAATAAACATGTCATGGGCTCCTCAAATGCTGTCACTACTTGGCCTAAAACTTATAGCTATACTGACGACCGATGTGGCGCAGCGAGCGCAGGTCCGCCTGCGACGCGGAGGTTGCGGGTTCGATTCCCGCCTCGGGTCAAATGTTTGTACGATCTACAAATATTTGTTCCGGGTGTTCTGGGTATTTTCTATATGTAATAAAAAATCAGTCATCTAGTACACATAATACAGCTCTGTTTAACAGCAGCTTACCTTGGGGCTAGATGATGCTGTGTGGATTGTCCAGCAATATTTAATATTTATTTATATTTATACTAGTAACTTTCATAGACTGTGTTATCACTTATTCCTATAGCTATTACAATAAATACTATAAAAGTATTCCATACTCTCTCTGCCATTGTACAGGTTATGGGCCCAGACAAGGGCCAGCACTGAAGATGCTGTCACGCCAACTATCTGCCATGGCTCGCGACCCTCAAACAGCCTGTTGATTGCCTTTAGAGGCTGCGGTTTTTCACTCATTTCTGAAAAATGCTTTTGCATTAAATAACATAAATGGCATATTATAAGTTACTAATGGTAAAAATATTTTTTGAAATCAGACCAGTAGTTTTTGAGTTTATTTGTAACAAAACACAAAAATACAAACATACAAATCTTCTCTCTTTATAATAATAGTAAAGATGGAGTAGAAATGGTTATTTACTGCTTAATTCTGAAGACCATACAATTAAGGCATATAATTAATAAGGTTCTATGATGACAACTTCGAAAATCTTTACATACTTTGTTTAGAAATTAATTACAGGTTCCTAATTCCTGAACAAAAAAATCTGTAATTTCTAATACTCGTAAGTCCTGATAGTAAGGTAAGTATAGTAAGGTCTAGGTAACTACTATTAAAACTAGCCCAGGTACTACTAGCTAGTTGATTAAATAGGCAGGACGGTACCAATGTCTTGCTTCTATAAGGAGTGGCCTACTCATATTTCCGTCTAATTAGTTAACACAGGTAGTTAACACCTGATTACTCACCCCAGAAAAATTGTAGGTTAAACATTCCTAGTAAGCATAAATGGAAAAACATGGTATTTTAAATCATAATACAGCTTGGAAGAGATCTTTACAATGAGATTGTGATAGCTTTACAATAAGATAATACTTAATATTGTTAATATCTAACAATAGATTTATTAGTAAAAAATTGTTACCTTATTATTAGACAAAAAACCAAATGTACTTAGCTAAGTATTCATGACACAAAGTACAATTTGGAGATATTTTTAAGCATATTAGCAGGCAACCAAAAACAATCCAATATTTAGGTACTTAAGTACTTTTATTGTAGGTATATAATCCTGCAATGTCAATAAAATTATATATTCTCTGGAGATGGACATTAAGAATCACAGTCACATTTGAGTCAGACTTCTGCAGTTGTTATTGTACTTAAATATTCTTGAACATGTGTTTTTGTTCCTATTAGAACATTTTGATATTTGATTTGATATTGGTTCGTTTTATTATGTTGTAAGAGAATAAATCAAAATCTAAAATCAATGGACCAATGACAGTGGATGATGAAGGCTCAAGCTTGGTCGTAATGGTGCTCTCTGGGGAAGGCCTAAGTCCAGCAGTTGATGTTGTTATGATGATGAATAAACTAGATACATTCTTGGTGTTACTAGAAGTTAAAAGTTGAATAACATGTGCTGCAGACATAATTTAGTTTTAATTTGTATTGTTATTTTTAAGTTTATTGTGTGGCGTTAAATAAATATTTTTCTATTCTATTCTATTCTATTCTAACTTCATCTCATGATTATTTTGGGATATAAAATTATGTGTTAATTCAGGGTGTATGCTAATTTTATATTTAAATACAAACCCTTACAGCCATTTAAGCCTGAAGAAGTAACAGACACACACAAACTGTTGCTTTTTTATTAGTAGGTGTAGTGGGATTAAAATTCTGGAAGAGCTAGATTAAATTGGCAAACGGCGCACCTTATCTATCATCCTGATGCCAAAGACTTTAGAATACTTAGGTGCTTCTGGCCTGTTAAAAGATATAATTTCTTGAGAAGATAGCAGCGATATTGTGATATTTTTCCCAAGTACTATGTATTGAACTGTCTCTACCTACCTACTTTTACAGATTTGATTCGATGTTCTTTCAACTGTACTTACCAAATCACAAAGTCAAAGTACTTATGAATAACACAAAACTCTAAGCCAAAGTCCAATCAATGTTCCGATAGTAACAATACTTAACACCGGTCTAATAACTTGCTAATTTACCAAGATAATAACAAAAGAAAAGCGTAACAGTTACGTACTTATTATTGACTGGAACGACCACAATAATATAATTAGAGCTAATTCAAACAAAGACAAGGTTGATTAGCGTTAGTTTTGTAAACACACTACGACGGTCGACGAACGAAGTTTCGTTTCGTGCTTGACAGATGACATGCATGACATAAAAACGTGCAGACACGGCCATCCATGGCTTTATTTTTAAGTCATTTGCTAATGAATATAGGGTAAAAGCATGAGTTATTGGCACCCTTATGCACCTTGGTCAGTAAGGGGTTCTCGATTCGAGATTTTAAAAAAAAGTAGTGCTTTAACAGATGGCACTATCTGCCCTACTGCCATACTGGGAAAGGTTATCAAAACAAGAAAAGCTGGTTACTACAGTGTTACTGTGTTACTGGCACCCCAGATCTAGTTACTGGCATGTTTGGTTTTAGTTATTGGCCATAGCATTTTTTACGAAATATTTTAAGAAATCTACAAGGAATATAATTATAGAGCTCTGATTTAAACGAACCTTTCGAAGCTCTTTTATAAATAAATAAAGCTTAGAGATCACCAAACAAAAGGAATTAGTATCGGTTTCGGCACAAGTTTATTTCAGGCAATCGGATCTTGAACTGATCTCTGCATGCGGTGGTTACTCAACTGGCCATCTATGCTGTTCTCTTCAGCAAAACGTCAGATTGAGTTAAAATTTTTGCATGATTGACCAAAAACTAACTAAGTTGTTTTTTCTCCAATTTTCACAGAATATAAATTGGATTCGTAGGTGACTGGCAGCGATGTGCATGTATGGCCAGTAACATAAAAGTAACATAAATGCTTTACCAAGACAGACACCAAGACGGTAGAATCTGGTAGAGTCAAAGTGTAGACGACCAAATTGATTTATTTAAATGCTTTACGATTTTTTATCAAGAAACCATAAATTCTATATTTTTTAATGAGCACAACATTAAAAAAATATATGTACCGTGTATATTTTATGCTCCAAAAGCTGCAAATGACCATGGAACAAAATATTTTATTGCAAGGAAAAACAGCTGTTGCTGTTGGCTGCTGTAATGAGTCATCAACCTTCAGTTTCCTGTATTCCAAACACAGGCAAAATGTCGAAAGCTAAGAAAGTTATTGAAGAAGCCAAAGAAATAGGCAATCCTGAGATCGATCTAGTGGATAAAGGAATATCCAGCCTGGATGAGATACCCTCATTGTGTAAGTAGCCCTTCAAATACTGGTTTGAGTACTTTTGTGTAACCTGTTTGGTAGAAACTTGTTTCAGAACATCCAAATGTTTTTCTTTTCTATGAATTGAAATAAATTATCAGCCAAACAGATCCCTAGTTTCGACTACTTGCAGTGTGTATTTTAAAATAACTGTAGGTACTTTTTATGTTTTAGTAAAAATACTGCAACAGGTTCTACAATTTATGCAAAAAATCTACTCTCACTTGCTCCTCTATTAATCCTTATAGTACGAAGTAACTAGAAAACTTATGTGATTCTCTAAACTGAGAACTAGTAAATAGGTAGGTAGGTTACCTAGTCTATTCTAATATTAATATGTAAGTACCTAATATATGTCATGACATCACCATTGAAAATAAAGTTTACTGTTTTCCCTATTTTTATAACATCTGATGTAAACCGTTAACCATTTTAACATTAAATTTTTAATTCTATTGTATTCTGTTTCAGTCAACCTTTTCAATATAACCCGGCTATCACTCAGCCACAACAAGATCCAAACAGTCCCAGCTTCACTCGCCAACCTAGTCAACTTGGAAATCCTGAATCTTGCCAATAACCACATCCAAGAGCTTCCTCTCAGTCTGTCATCTTTGCCTAAGCTCCGGATCCTCAATGTCTCCCTTAACCGACTCAATAGTCTTCCCAGAGGCTTTGGAGTGTTCCCAGTTCTGGAGATTCTGGACCTGACTTATAATAATCTAAATGAGAAGGACTTGCCTGGAAACTTCTTTATAATGGGTATGTCATCATATTTAATGAAACTTGTCTGTTTTATTTGAAGGTTCTGAATTCTATGTAAAAGAAATATTCGGAAATTGCAGGTTCGATTCCCGCTGCGGGACAAATATTTGCCAAATTCAATATTATTGCTTACCAATCTAAGGTTTAACATCAGAATGTTATAAAAAAAAAAAAATTGGTTGTTGTGTTTTGTGAATAAAAATCACAAAACCAAAGATCAAATAGATATAATTTTTTGAACATGTTTTGTTTTTTAGACAGTCTCCGAGCTTTGTACCTGGGTGACAATGATTTTGAGTTCCTCCCCCGGGAAATTGGTAACTTGAAGAACCTGCAAATTGTAAGTGACATCATTACAGAATTAAAGCTATACAGCTTTACAAATTAACATGGTATTAAGTTATTCCTTGGAATAAACTAATAATTCCTACCTAAGCTTATTCTTAGTTTATTCTAAAAAATAACTTCATACCACATTTATTTGTATATGCTGGTGATTAGAATTAAAGTATGAATGGCTATTTCGACGAATATCTTTAAAACATCAGCATATAAATGATAAAAACAAGTGGTCAATATTCATATTTTAAAATGACATCACTGCATTATAAAAACATTGTGTGTAGGTTAATTATTAATAAATTAATGAATACCCAGATAATGAGGAAATTTATTTATTTATTACTAATATATGTTTTAACACAAACAAAATGAATTTCCTTGTCCATTTAATTGATATAATCATCATCATTTTGCGTCCTGGGCCCATAACATTAGAAACATTAGGCTGTCATGATCAACATAAACATGCACACACTCTCTTACACACACATCCTTATATACACTAGCACTTACACTAACACCATCACAAATACACACCCTCACACTTACACTTCCATCTAGCGTTCCATCTGTTGCCCTGTCTCTGACAAGTATTTCTCACTACTTAAAATGAGATTGTATCACTGTTAACATTGTTATATCTTTTGGAAACACAATAAAACATTTTTGTATTTATTTGTACTAGCTGTCCGTCCCAGCTTCGCGCGGGTGCAATGAAACCGCACCCGTGCAAAACCGGGGCGGGCTACACTATCATAAATATAGCCTATGTTACTCAGGGATAATGTAGCATTCTAATTGTAAAATATTTTTTTTAATCGGACCAGTAGTTTTTGAGTTTATTCGTAACCAACAAAAATACAAAAATACAAATTATAATATTAGTATAGATTGTATTGTAAACTTCATTTACAGCTATCTTTGCGTGAGAATGACCTGATAGAAGTGCCCAGAGAGCTGGGTCAGCTGGCTCGGCTGAGAGAGCTGCATCTGCAAGGCAACAGGCTGGTGGTCCTGCCTCCAGAGATAGGTAGCTATTCAGCTGGCTTTTCAACTGGTTAAATAATCAATAACATCAGAGCACAATAAAATAGAAGCACTTAGCTTGAACCACAGAATTATATTTTTTTTTTTTAGTTTTTTTTTTTAGTAGAATGATGAGTGTATGTATGTGTAACAAGTTCACAGAACTATATTCCCACAAAATTTCGGCTTTGTGGATGCCACCAGTATTGCCAGATAATCTGTCTCCAAGCAGTAGTGTGCAAGAGTTACTAAGTTAAGGTTTGAAGGGCACTGTGTAGCAAGTGAAATTACTGGGCGAAAGAGACTTAAATACGTCTCTGGGTAACGTGCGCTCGTACAGTGCTTAGCAGAATTTTAAAACTCATATATTTGGGTGACACTGCAGCTGTTTAACATCACGGTTGTTAACCTGTAAAACGACTTGACATCTCTTTATTCAATTCAAGAAAAAAGTTCCATTAAGCATATTTATGTATTTTCATAAATTTTATAAAGTAAGCATTCAAACCGCAACAACCACCAATCTGCATCATCCACCAATTCGCATTGGGTCCGCGTGGTGGATCCAATCACTCTCGCTTGAGAGTAGGTTAGTGTCCCAGCAGTGGAATCATTAGATGTCATAATGATTTATTATCTCCATCAAAGGATCATTGGACCTATCGGGCAGCAAGACAGTTCTGCGCCTGGAAGGTAACTTCTGGGTGCCGCCCATCGAAGATCAACTGAAACTGGGGCCCACTCATGTGCTGGAGTATTTGCGAACCGAGACCTACAAAGTGTGAGTAACCCAACTCGTTGCCGGGGTCTGTTTTTCCGGACCAATACAATTTAGGAATTTAATTCTAATTTTAATTTTAAATGGGGGTGTAAGATCTGCACTGACAATTTGGGAGTCTTCAAGGCTAGAGTGAACAGGTTCTTCTAGGCAAGCGTGCTCCATCATCGACCACATCATCACTTACCATCAGGAGGTGGTGGTCAAATGCTTGTTTATATCCAATAAAAAAAAACAACTATTACCACACCTGTCCCTTTATTACGTAAGTCTAACGCTGTCGAATCGCTATCGATCGCTTGTCGATCCCTTACACGCTTATGGTACACACTGTAGGTGTGAAAGAGACTACAGCGATTCGTCAGCTATATACTGACATAATAAGGATGCCGGACACTTTCAGCCAAATGTTAAAATAATAAACGCGTCATTATCACCACATGCAACAAACTATGTATACACGTGCCGCGCTATACGAAATAGAGTTACGCGTAAGAAAGAGAGGCACTTTGTAGGCGGATAAAGCGGCGCTTGTGCAAGTTGAATTGCACTTTGTTGCGTCGCACAAGGGTCGCATCTTCTAGTGGCAAGTCAGTACTCTTGTTGCCCACACTAGATCTGTAAGGGCAGACGCTGCATTACCCGGGACAGGTTATATTATAATTGTTTGTTTCCGCAGAATATACAGCCGGCACATGTCCGCTAAGCCGCCGCCCCCGCCGCAGACTCTCGACAAGAGCAAGAAGGCCAGTCGCGCCGGATAGCGACGCAAATTAATCTACGTTACACTATGAGTTAGCACACAGAACAGTAAAAACTTAGATTGGCTAATTCGCTTCTAAGGTTGGAGGGGAGGTTATTCGAGAGTAATCTGACAGTTTACTTGTATTTGACATTCTATTATTATTATTATTATTCCACCAACTATTCCAAATACTAAGCGGCATGACGTCGTAAATATGTTTTTTTGCTAAATAAAATAGCAGCATATCCACTTGACCGTCCGACGTACGCAGGCGCTGCCCCCTCCATACGTCAAAAAAATGGCGGCTTTGTTTACACAAGCACACCCGCTGCGCGCGCACTTCAAACTAAAAAAAAGGGTCGCTGTGTCCTTATTTTGTTTACGTTCAAATTTCACACGAACATAAGTAGATAACAAACCAATCACGCTATTTTAGAGCGTAGGCCGTCTCAAGTGCGACAACATGGTAATAAAATGCCAAAATACGACATCCGTTCGTGATGTTACTAACATTGTAAACTTTTAAATGATTGCTGTATCAAATCTTTATATTGCATTTTTTTCAACTTTCCTTTGAAATAAAAAAAAAAATCTCGTTCTGTGTGTTAGCTTCACGGTAAACATAGATGCTGTGCCATAACTTACTAATAGAATAATCATTATGCTTGCTGTATGTGTTACTAATCTCAGAGTAAATAAGTTATTTATTTATGTATACCGATATGCGAGGATTTTGAGCAAAAGATTGTACTGTTTTAATTTATGATTATGTTGAATGCTTGTGGATTATTACGACAATTAGATATCAACTCTCATAAAGCATATGCAATGGAAAATATCTTTTACAAGCTTACGGAGGTCGCCATGCCGTGTATTCGTAATGTATTTTTTGTATCTACGAACAAACTCAAAAACTACTGGTCCGATTTCTAATTCATGCTATATTTTATGTACACCCGTGCGAAGCCTGGACGGGCCGCTAGTCCACTATAAACACGTATGCTTGTGAAATTGGCCTTACACAACAGTTATCTTTACTGAAAAGTAGACTAATTTACAGTTTTCATGGAAAACTAGAATTTTCCTAACACAGAAGTTGTTTGTGGCTCATGCTAGTCGGGAAAGACAGCCTTTGCACATTTTTAGAATCGAATAAAGTACTATAAAATATTGTTTGATGTGCAAAAATATTATGTTATAATAATAATCGACCCCAATTTAAAAGTATTTTAATCTAGAATTATTATATTAGTACCTAAGTACAATTACTAAAACCAAATATTTTTGTATTAATTTTTTTATTCAAATACTTTATATCTGTAACATTCAAAGGGCACTTTGTGAAGATACAGTTTTATACAAATTAGGAACTTTATTCTGGTTTGTAATGAAGAAGAATGCTACTACAGACTTATTTACCTAGGTAAGTATGTTTTACCTGGTGGTACAGTCCGCAAAAATGTGGTCTACCACCCTAAGGTTAAGATTCGTTTGAATGTCATAGGATCTCACAGAAACTTTTGTAAAAAATGATAGACCACTTTCTTTGCTGACTGTACGACTTTTAAGCAATGATTCTATGCCCTATAAAAAAGGATTGCTCTTCATTACAGTCCTTTTGATACAAATGGTGCTAGTATTAAAGTATTGTGATGTAAAATCAAACTATAATAATTATAATGCTAAACGCACTAAATAAATGATAACTAACATGTCACAACTTTTATTTATATTAGTACCTACCTACACTGTTCAGTCATATTAAATTACAATATATCTTTATTTTATTGAGAAACAATATGAAATTATAAATATCAACAATTAAATTCTAAACCTACCTAAATCAAAATATTACATAGTGACTTTATCAGTCTCGTTCAACATTACATGATTCAAAATAATATGAACGTAAGAAAAATACATTTATCTTATTGAGCATTTGACAAGAGTCAATGAATTAACTGACATTCGAAAACGAGTTCGTAAAAATGACAAATGTTAGCCAATAATAAAACATTGTTTTCGATTTATTCTTTGTATCTTCTTTTCTTAGTATATGGACTCTGTGGCATTTGCCACAATTTCGCCAGTGTCAAGTAGTGAGTTTGATTGTCGCATGGCAACGTAAACAAACAAAATTTTGAAAGAAATTGCGGCGTTGAAAGCCTTTAACTAAATTACAAACCAACGTTACCCTTCCATTTCAATTATTTACACTTGTGCTGAACAAACAAGTTAGATTGGATAAACTGCCACCAAATTTACGCAATAAAACTCAAAATAACATGAAAAAAAAAAAAAATTGGGAGGAGCCATGTTGTTCTGACAAGATAGACAAAGACAATCCCTCTTTGTATCTTATTGGCTGACATTTGAAATGACTTATAGTTCTCTCGGCGGACCTAGGCTTCCGTGAAGTTAGCCGTTTTGATGCGCAATGGAGCTTTTTCTAACTAAATTGTCTTTACGCATCACAAACGGCTAACTTCACGGAAGCCTAGATCCGCCGAGAGAACTATACTAGCGACTATAGAGAACGAAACACAAAAATAGATTGACAGTACTTCATAGAATACTTTTATCAAATCGATGCTTGAGTCACGATTCACACTCAAGGTAGTAAGAAAGAAAAATATTTATACTAATATCTGGTCTGTGATGATTCAAGTATGATTCTTGAATACAGGCCTATATTGAGTCGGTAATTTATGGTTAACCTAAAAGTAACAATTTGAACACTATCGCAAACACTATTTAAATAGACATAAACATATTTTTATTTGCTATTAAGACACACACACAAAAATTAAATCAACTTTAAATTGGCCAAGGACGGTCAGGTAAAGCTGTCAAGCATTCAACGGCTCGATTTCAACGGTAAAAATAACTGTTTAGCTAAATAAAGCTGAGTTCAAGTGCTGTCACACCACAGTCTACGCCCGAATCAAACGCAATTTAAATGATCGCGTTAACTGTTTAAGAGTTCGTTAGTTTTCAAAATCGTATGGAGAAACGTCTAAAAAGTCATCACATTTAATTAGTTGAGTGGCGTTTCAGTATTTGTACGTAAAGCTCGGCATTGCTTAACTACTTACTAAGATCAGTCTGCGCAATTCGGATAGTTTTTCGTAGATCAACTATAATGTCCAACTAGTTGTACTGAAGTTTAGTTATTTCCCCTCAATAATCACTAGAATCTGACCCATCATCTTCAGATATCTCCAAGTAGTTCCTGGTAGAATTAGCGACAGGTTCCTTCCTGCCGCGGTCCATTGAGAAAGCGTAAGATTCGTAATCCATTATTTCATCGTCGACTAAATGAGAATTCCCTTCTACGAAACTTGCGAATCTGAAAATCATAAAAGATTTTTTTGAATATTTCTTAGTTCACTGGTGGTTTAGTGTTCACCTTCCGATCCTAAGATAGTGGGTTTGAAACCAATCGTGCCCCAATGATCTTTCTATTCGAAAAAAGTTATGCCAGCCAGTTCTCTTAAACGGTGAAAGAAAACATCGCGAGGAAACGGGCACGTCCAAGAACCAAAATACTCGACAGATATTCACCAATCAGCATTGGGTCCGCGTGGTGGATTATGATTTATAAAACACTCTCGTTTGAGAGTAGGCCAGTAAAAACATCAGAAGGCTGAGAAGGTAATACGCACCCACTATTAGTCTGTCGTCGTCGCAATAGATTTTGACTGCGATTTATTCTACGAGTAGGTGTGGACCTAACAGGACAAGAAATAATGAACCTTAGTTGACTAATGCTACAACTACTATCTATTTATTATTAAACCACTATTACTATTTATTTATTATTGAAACAATAATGACGACATGAGGTACTAGATTAAAAATAATGTATAAAACTCACTATACATTAATTTACACTATGTAATGTAATTTGTGATGTGTATGTACACATCCATAGAATTTAAGGGATTTATTATTTATTACGAGCTGACCCGCGCGGCTTCACCCGCGCTTTTGCAGTTTTTATGCTATCCCGCAGAAACAGTTCATTTTTCAGGAAAAAAAAGTTACGTATTGTGTTATTCCTGGACTTAAGCTACATTCCATACTTCTTTATGACGTCACGGAGATACGTGTCAAAGTCAATGTATTCTAATGTATTCATAAGAGGCATGCAATATTTGATTTACAATGTATTTTTTTTTATAGAACTTATAATAAAATACAAAAATACAAAAACGTGGTACTTACCTATCTATCTACTTTTTTAATATAAATACCGAATGCATAAACCTCGTCCTTTCTCCATGTTGCAATACCCTAATAACAGGGTTCATGTGTGATACTACTTATTCTGTAACTACATGTTTTTTTTTTTTTTTTTTATACAACTGAAATGGCAACCAAGCGTACGGCCCACAAGATGGTAAGCGGTTACCGCAGCCTATGGACGCTTGCAATACTAGAGGTATCACTCGCGGGTTGCCACCTTGAGGCTAAGATCGAAAGCCTCATGTGCCAGTAATTTCACCGGAAACCATACCCTTCACACCGGAACACAGCAATGCGAGCATTACTGCTTGGCGGCAGAAATAGGTATGGTGGTAGTCTTTCTCCGGACGAGCTCTATCACAGAGAATTCTACTACTCTTATGAAATGTACCTTAGGAAAGCAATAAATGTATTGATTGATTGATTGATGTGGTAACAAACATACACACACACCAAGACTTTCGCATTTATAATAATTATTATAGTAAGATTTATAGATTGCTTACCGTTTGGAATCATTAAGTTTCAGCATAATGCTCCACTGAGCGCAGTCGGGGCTCGCGCAGTGCTTGCGCAGGTTCTCGAGCGCCATCTTGGTTTCTCTGGCGCCTTGCTCGTAGTACTCCTCGCTGGTAAGGAACCGCGTTTTCGGCGGGAATTTGCGCCGCCTATGTTTAGACTTAGAGATAAGTTCAAAGAAATCAATATTATGACAGTACCCTGTCAATATGATTATGAAAATCTTATGTATGTTCGCAAAAATATTAATCTGTTAAGGAAAATTGTGATAATCATAATGTTAATACTAGAAATAGAAATAAACTCGCTGTTCCCACAGTTAGGCTCACTAAGGTAAGTAAATCTTTTGAAGGGCAATGTGTACGCTTCTTTAACAAAGTCCCAAGCGACATACAAAATTTATCAATTGGCAAATTTAAAAACTTAATTAAACAAAAACTGTCTCAAAAAGCTTACTATAAAATAACCGATTACCTAGATGATAAAAAAGCTTGGGACGAATGTGCTCCAACTCTACTCGGCATCCATAACAATAGCAAGGCTCATGCCAAAAAAGCGATAGGAACCCAGCCGGTGTTGTTGCCAGTTCTTTTACGGTATGGGCGCGTTGGAACTGGTGTAAATTTTCCTAGCTTGTAAGACGTTTCAAAGTGATCCTTGTGATTCTATTGAAATAAATATTTTTTTATTTTGATTTTGTGATTTTAATCATATACAGAATGGTAAAAATAATGGGCCCTGAAATTAACCACTTTAAATTTTTCGAAGCGTCTCAGTTTCGAAATTGGCCATAAAATGCTTTTGTCCATCTGTTAGTAAGTCAGCCAGTCAGTTTGTCTGTTCTCGCCGTTCAACCGATCTGGTTGAAACTTGGTATACAGTTTCTTATATCTTTATAGAATTATTTTGTTGTAGGTGATTTTTGATTGGTGACGATTACTCAATATCTCCGCCTTATGAGATCCGATTCCGATGGTTTTCAATGGCCAACTCTGGCGACAGAGTTTCTAGGCCGCCCGAAGGCTTCTGTCATGGCCTAACAACTTTGAAAAAGCCGGGACCGACTGCTTCACGTGCCATCCGAAGCACGGGAGCGCTCAGTTGAAATTACCACTGGCGGTCACCCATCCAAATGATGACTACGCGGACGTGCTTAACTTCGTTGATCTGTTAAGAACAACTTAGCCAGCTACGTGACGAGCGCTCGACACGAACGAACACCTACCAATATCCGAGTATCCTGTTGATCAAGGGCTGAGGGAAGTATTTAATGACGAGTGCCATCACAACCACGGCGGCCGACGCTTCTTGATACTCGCTGCTGAAGAATATCATCAGCACGCCAATACTCTGGAACGACAAATGATAATAATACGATTGTTAGCGTCGGTTCACACGCGTGACGCGACGCGACGCGACGGCATCACGCGACGCAGCACCGCTCTTGCACGCCGCGCGTAATTTATTAATTTATTTTTATTATATAAGTATCTAAGTAACTTTCAAATTTTGTAGAGTTAGTAACATTACTTTACGCATGCCGTGTTCTCTTCAAGAAGGCCGTACACTTGTAATATTAACATTATGTCAAAAACCTTTAATGTAAGTTTAGGGTGTAACGTCCAATTTAGAGAACCATTAATAATAAAAAAAAAAAGCTTAAAGTATTTAAGTGTTTGCGTAGCACTGCACTGCGCTTATCACCCCGAGGCATTGTTGTTATGTCTCTTTCGCCCAGTAATTTCACTTGCTACAGTCCCCTTCAAACCTAAACACAGTGCAGCTTGCACACTACTGCCACACCCCGTACACTCACTAAAATGTACGAAACAAAAGTGACGGTGACGTTCTATGTGTGAGTGTCAAGATTGGCCCCACAGTAGGCACAATAATTGCAAGAGCGAGAGATCACGCATTTGCGCGCTCCGTCTGTTTTTTGGTGTTGTGTGTGTGCCAGTGTGCCACCTCTTAAGAGTAGTAGAGTTCTCTGTGATAGAGCTCGTCCGGGGAAGGACTACCACCATACCTATTTCTGCCGCCAAGCAGTAATGCTCGCATTGCTGTGTTCCGATATGGTTTCCGGTGAAATTACTGGCACATGAGGCTTTCGATCTTAGCCTCAAGGTGGCAACCCGCAAGTGATACCTCTGGTATTGCAAGCGTCCATAGGCTGCGGTAACCGCTTACGATCTTGTGGGCCGTACGCTTGGTTGCCACTTCAGTTGTATAAAAAAATAAATACTTGGACATAACTTTGTAAAGGTGTTATCATATGTGGGTTTTCAAACGTAACGAATGGTAACACTTTAGAAACGTAGTACGTAGTACTAATATCTGTTCTGTGCTACTGCTTGGAGGTAGAATATCTAACACTGCGGTGGTACCCACCAAGACGGACTCTTGCTGAAGAGTCCTACCACCAGGTAAAGTGATTACGTGATTAATAGTCTGTCTGTTAACCTGTAACGTCCACATGACCAGGTTCTTGCTGCGCTCATTCCTCGGCGGTCCTATCCTGTAGCAGACGAGGAAGCTGACGAAGGCGACGACGAGAGTGTACCAGAACGCGTACGTCTGGTACGAGCTGATGATGTTGCTGATGTTCTCCCACAGCTGCTGGAATAGGTACACTCCAACAGTCCAGCCTCCGATCAGGATGCCGTATGTTAGTGTTTTCTGGAAATAAAAATTGTCATCTAAGTATACTAAAAAAAAAAACATCATTATCATCACACACAGCCTGAATTCACTCACTGCTGGGTATAGGCCTACCTTTGTATGTGCTATAAATGATGCTGGCGATCCACACAGCATCACCTAGCCCCAAGCTGAGCAGAGCTTAATGTGTTATGGGTACTAGATGACTGATACTTATTACATTACAAAGATAGATATATGTACATAGAAAATACCCAGAACAACCGAAACAAATTTTTTCAGATCGTACAAACATTTATTCCGAGGCGGGAATCGAACCCGCAACCTCTGCGTCGCAGGTATTACCTTCTCAGCCTTCTGATGTTTTTACTGGCCTACTCTCAAACGAGAGTGTTTTATAAATAAATATAAAAAAACATTGGTCGTCTAAATTACTGATATTTCAAAGAGGAAAGATTATGACCATTCCCCAGCAGTGGGAAAATAAGAATGCTGAATATAAAGATGATGGTTATTTTTGTATACCTTTGGTAACAGCTTGCTGGCATAGTAAACTAGTACCATGAAGGAAGCAAACACACCCACTAATATCCCACACAGGTAGAAGAACAGAGGGTTGCCGCTCAGCGTCCGGGATGAAAATATTACTGCGATGCCTAGAGCCATTAGTAGTACTCGCCAGATGTCTACTCCTGTTGGCATTAAATTCAACATTATAGCAGTTTGAAGATTGCTTCTGAAGCTCACAGAATCTCTCAAGCATGGTTATACTAAAACTATCGTAAATTCATAATTCATGTTTATAAAATTGCTGCTAAATCCATCTTTAATTCATGAAGTGCATCCTAGAGTTGAATAAACACATTAGAGTTACCTCAGACAAGTAGTATGGTAGTCAATAATAAGAATAATCAATTTTATTTATTTACTTTAATTAACACGGACAGAAGTTCCATTAATTAAAGATATTATGTAGATAATATTTTAATTTACAATAATAATAAGCAGTAGGTACAGATATAAATAATGTCAAGATACAATTAAATTATTGTCAAGTCTCATAAGTATAATTTACATTGAGTCAGTAGCAAAGTCAGTGCTGACTCCAAATTCAAGCAAAGTCAGTGAAACACTGTTGGGTTATACACTGATAGTACTAATTTTAATATTCTTGCTTACTGACCCTTTCTAAACAGAGCAAGTCAGTTCTCGGAGTCAGCACTGACTTTATTTAAAGTCTGCCGCTGACCCAACGTAAATCATACTTTACTCTAAGAGTAGGTACTTACTCTGTACTTGCAAATCAACACTGTGTCTCTCTTTAGTATTGATTGCCATACATGTTGGAGTGAACAAACTGAGTGACAGGGATTTGTGTGTCTTCTTGATGAATGGATTGACGACAGACCACCCATAACTGTCCTCTGTGTAGTCTTTGTATACATCTTCAGGGTTGTCACCGATGTATTGTCTGAATTCATCGTTTTTTATTCTTATGTGGAACTTGAAACAAAAATCATTAAGTATTATCCTATCGGAAATAGATTTCTATAATGTGAAACACTTGAGAAATAAAAATTAAACAAAGTAAAAAATGTAAACAATGTTAACCTGTTGCTGTTTAAATAGTACTTACTTTGACTGTCTGCCACAAAGTGAACAGATTCTTTGAGGTTCCGGTGTAGCAATAGATGTCTACCGGTCGTTTGGAGGTCGGAACATCCCTTTGTATTGTTGTAGGACCACCCAGCCAGTGGACTAAAACATTAACTTGTTTTAACGAAATTTAAAGATTTACATAAAAATAGTATGTACTGTATGTATACTTAATTACCTAACAAGACTTACTGTACAGGCTTAATGTATTTACCTACCATCGTAAGGTACGGAGTATGCTTGCAGGAACAGTGAAAACAATAATAATAGCAACCACAGGAAGCTACTCTTGAGATCCATGTTTGTTGATAATTTTTGAGCAGCTTAAATTGTTCCTAGCACAACGTCGTTCAGATTTCCATAGGTAGAGCGTTTTATTTATTATTTTATTCGCCTAAAGATCGGAAAAACAGACCAAGGCAGAGTTATTTATTTTGTTGACTCAAGATATTTCTATGATGTGCATAATCCTGCCTACATTACATTCTCTTGGAATGTAAGTTTGTGATCGATGTTCATCGATGTTAGATAAACATAGATATTAGATAAACATCGATGTTAATAGGGTAATAACGAAACATCGAAATTCGTTATTTACAAAGGCCATTCTGTGTAAATAATAGAATTTGTTGACTTTTTCTGTGCGTGTGAGTAATTAAACCGAGTTTGTAATATTCAGATTGATGATTGATTATCTAATGAAGCTTCGAGTATTTTACAAGGATCACTGTGAAAAGTCGTCTTCGAAAACCACATAAAACATCGATGTTTTCTTTTCAATGCTTATCGTACATCGATATTTTCAGATCAATGAGAACATCGATGTTTTTTTTAATATCGATCATCCCTACGCTACGCTAGCCATGCCAGCTGACGGCTGACGTGACAGTGACAGACGTGCAACGCAAAAATGTTTGCGTCAGGAAGGTCTGTCTCTCTGTCTACGACAACTACAGACGCCATAAAATAAAAGAAGAAGAAGAAAGAAGAGTTACGTGTGTCTACGCTACGCTCAGTTTGTCTGAGACCTACGTATACGTAGACCTACGCTGATGACTTTTTTCTATCTAGTATATTCTGTTTTTGGGGGAGACCTATGTCCAGCAGTGGACGTCTATCGGCTGATATGATGATGATGATATTCTGTCTACGGACTACGCAATGCCAGCATTACTGCTTTGCGGCAGAAATAGGTATGGTGGTAGTACTTCCCCGGACGTGTTCTATCACAAAGAACTCTGCTACTCTTAAAATGTGTCTAGAGCTATGATGCCACACACAGACATACACGCGTAGAGTCGGTGTTCTTTTATTAATATTCTGAGCCTTAGTCCTTAGAGTAACTTGAATACTAAAGTATAGGTCTCACAACGGATCTCGGCCATAGTGAAATTAGCAGTTTCGATGCGCAATGGAGCTTTTTCAAACTAAATTGTCTTTGCGCATCACAAACGGCTAACTTCACGGAAGCCTAGATCCGCTGTGCGAACTATAACGAATGTACTAAAGTAACATACATAAAGTAGTAATTAATACATTTTATACTATGTTATTTATTAGGGAAGTATAAAATAAAGTCGCTTTCCGCCGTCTGTCCTTCTGTATATCAACCTCAAGAGGAAGGTTTATATTACCCGTGCGAAACCGGGGCGGGTCCGCTAGTGAAGAATATTTACAAAAAAAACTGAAAGGTCTATACTTAGTACTTAATAAAAAAAAACAAACAATTCTATTAACTCTCATTTATTTTGGTAAAGCATAAATAAATACTAGGTACAATTATTATAATATGGTCATGTACTATTTTTGTAATACGATAAGGCACTGCATCTCTTTTTCACATTATATTGTACTTGCTTATTACTTCAATAAAATGTGTAGATATATTGTATAAAATATAACAACGGAATGCTCAAATACTGATTATAAAATACTTACAGTCACATCAGAAAAATATAGACAAAAGTCGTACGCACAGAGGAATGTTTTATTATAGATATTATCGTTATTTAGCAGAATAAAAATAATCACACGATTTTAATAAAAATCCATCTATGAATTAAATAAAACAATCTTTTGAAGACGATTTTCGATGTTGCTTCTCTATACAATTAGGTAGAAACTATACATCATTAAGCTATCTCTCGATTACCTCTACCGTTATAATTTAGTTTTCAAGTCTAAAGTCAGGTTATTTCTAGACAAGCGTGCTTCTTCGACCACACCATCACTTTCCATCAAAGCGTATTCGAAGTAATGCTTTTAATGAAGTTAACGTGAACGTAGGTATACTCCATCTGTCAAGTTGCATTGAATTTGTAGTTCATTTAACGCAGTAAAGAGGCGCTGTATAAAAAAACCCTACAATAAAAATAAGAGAACCAAGAGGCTGATTGCTGTATTTTGTAGTTTTATTTTATTCAAAATATTATCTCGCATCTAATGTAAAAAGAAATATGGTTTTTATAGTCCTTGAATCGTTTCATAAAGTGAATATGTGATTTTAGTGATTCTTGGTTACTGATACGGCCTCAAGGGCGGTGATGATCAAACGCTTAGTCCATAACCAATAAAAAAAGAAAAACCCTACATAGCTGTCTTTATGGTCTGCAACAACCAATTAAATAGTGACTATGTCTGATACAACTCGCATTACAAATTGAATACATCGAATTTAGTTATATATAAACTTGCTAAGACTTATTTTTTTAAATCCATATTTTTAATAAAATATTTTAGCAATAAAAGTGCCAGCTATTCTTGTGACTTACCTACATATAGATTGAAAATACTTAATAAATCTTATAATATAATTTCATACTGATAGTTACCGGTGGCCCTCATATTGCACTAATTTACCTAGGTATCGGTGAAGGCACGTTGAAAAGCACTAAAAATTCTATCTTAAGTTTGTATAAATAGAATTCAATATCCTTTGTAATTTCGTGTGGTCTTCCAGCGACTCTTCTATGTATAATAGGTTCTTGGAATGTTTATCCTGGAATCTGAAAATGAAAACATCATAAATTAATGTTTTTTCCCAAAAAAAAAACAGCCTTGGAAAGAATTTACTTGTATTGAGGTAAGGGAGTAGTAATAAATATAATAAATAATGCTAGGTAATTCACACAGCATCATCTAGCTCCAAGCTAAGCAGAGCTTGTGTTATGGGTACTAGATGTAAAATACCATACCTACATAGTCCGATATTTTTTATTATACATAATACCCATAACACCCGGAACAAATCAAATCAAATCAAATATATAATATAAATGAAAAACGATGGCAAACGCAGAAGTAAAATACTGTGTCGCGAGAACCAACGCCAAAATATTTGCAGACCGTACAAACATTTGTTCCAACGCGGGAATCGAATCCGCAACCTCCTGCGTCGCAGGCGGACCTTCGCCCGCCGCGCCACATCGATGTAATATTAGTGAGCAGTAGTCAGGTTTAAAAGCACTGATGGGTCTAGTGGACCCCGCCTTCCTTGGGTTCGAATCCGGTCGTGCACCATTGGGCTTTTCTATTCGAAAAATGTATGTGCGCAATGCCAGTGCTCTCATACGGTGAAGGAAAACATCGTGAGGAAACCGGCATGTTCTAAAACTAAAAATACGAAAGACATGTGCCATCCACCAATCCGCATTGGGTCAGCGTGGTGGATCCAATCACTCTCGCTCGAGAGTAGGCTAGTGTCTAGTTACATTAGTAGGCTGTCATGATGGTAAGTAAGTAAGTTCGTATGAGTTAGTGGCCAACTCTGGTGACAGAGTTTCTAGAAGTGTCAAGACGATCAAGTCGCCCGCCTGATGTTAAGCACCACGCTTGACTAACAGATGCAGTGCCACCCAAAGCTTAAAGTTTTTAAGATCTGCTTGGCACTGCACTGCGCTCCTCACCCCCAGACGTTGTTGTTAAGCCTCTTTCGCGCAGTAATTTCGAAGAGTAGTAGAGTTCTCTGTGATAGAGCTCGTCCGGGGAAGGACTACCACCATACCCATTTCTGTCGCAAAGCAGTAATGCTCGCATTGCTGTGTTCCGGTGTGAAGGGTATGGTTTCCGGTGAAAAATACTGGCACATGAGGCTTTCGATCTTAGCCTCAAGGTGGCAACCCGCGAGTGATACCTCTGGTATTGCAAGCGTCCATAGGCTGCGGTAACCGCTTACCATCTTGTGGGCCGTACGCTTGGTTGCCACTTCAGTTGTATAAAAAAAAAAAAAAAAAAAACACTTGGTACAGTGCCCTTCATACGTAAACAGAGTGCAGCTTGCACACGAGTGCTTGGAGGGAGGTAGGTGGATGAGTGATGTTACCTAACGCTTGCGCAGCTCAGCCGGCACGTAGGCGGCGCCGCCGTGGCGCGCCCACTCGCGCTCGAACTCGTGCTCGAGGATCTCCGCGCCGCGCTTGCGCGTGAGCCCCGTCTCCTCCAGGCTCAGCTCGCACATCTGCATGTCATCTACGCCTGGAGAGTTCAATATTACGGTACTAAATAAATAAATATATAATGCTGGACAATCCACCCAGCATCATCTAACCCCAAGGTAAGCCTGCTGTTAAACAGAGCTGTGTTTATGGGTACTAGATGACTGATATATACTTAATGCAATACAATACATAGATAGATATATTTTACAAAACAAATATTTGTAGATCGTACAAACATTTGACCCGAGGCGGGAATCGAACCCGCAACCTCCGCGTCGCAGGCGGACCTGCGCCCGCTGCGCCACATCGGTCGTCGAAAAATTCAAATCAAATCAATCAAGATATATTTATATAGGAACAAAACCATAAGAGTACAATAACAACACAAGACTTGAATTAAAAAAAATAACCCAAGAACACTTCAGTTTAATATGAGGACAGTTCTACAAGAAGACAGTTCTGACATCTGAGCCCCGTCTCCTTCAGGCTCACGTCATGGACAGTTCAATAATAATGTGGACAGTTGTAGAAATGGACAGTTGTAGTAGTGGGCATTGTACATGTGGATTGTTGGTCTGTTGTGCATGTATACAGTTATACATGTCTCAACTTGTAAAACTCACCCACCTGCAAGAAGACCGTGTGAAACTCACCCGCTTGCAAGAGCACCGGCGTCTTGTCCGGATGTAATTCCATCTGCCTCGCGACGTACTGTCCGTCGAAGTGTGCGTACCACCAGCCGCGGCGCTCGGGCTCGGGCGCGGGGGACGCGGGGGACGCGGGGGACGCGGGGGGCGCGGGGGCGGCGGGGCGCACGAACGGGATGCGGAAGTAGCGGTGCCGCGCGCCGAGGATGTCGCCCTTTTGAGGTAGCCGGGGGGTCTTGGCTGAGAGGAGAAAGAAGAAAGAATAGAATAGAATAGAAAACTCTGTCCCGCAACACAAAAGAAAAAATAAAAGAACACAATTTATATATAGTGCATGGAACTAATTCTTTGGTTCTGTGTCATCATACGTCATGCCTAACTACATGCACAGCTGTTAGCTGTTAGCGGCAATATTTTACCGCCCCGTCTACCTACCTTTGCATTGTATTTTGAACGAGCTATATACAAAATATGGATTCGCAGCCTATGGACGCTTGCAATACCAGAGGTATCACTTGCGGGTTGCCACCTTGAGGCTAAGATCGAAAGCCTCATGTGCCAGTAATTTCACCTGAAACCATACACTTCGAAAACTAAAACTAAATATGATAATAATTGTGAAACCAACACCGTTTTCCACAGATTAAAACAAACATAGACAAATGTTTGGGATCTGCATTTTGTTTATTTATTTGATGGGTTGCGGGTCTGAGTGTTGTACCACAGTAGGGTTGTCATGCTATTATTTAATTTGGTGTTCTAGAATCTAACCTGCATCCATAATAGACTGTGGCGCCCTCTCCTGGTCAGCCATGGTGGTTTTGCGCGCGTTCTTTGCTTTCCACGCGTGGTACACCTTCAGGCGACGGTGGAACTCGTGACGACACGCCTGTTAAACCATTCCAACATCATTCTTTACTTTATACCACAGATAACTTTATACGATGCATGGTTTAATGACTAAACTAGCTGGTTATATTTTTGTTTTTAGTATGGGAATACTAAAGATTTTAATAGCCCAAAAATTATTTCGCCTCAAGCGGGACCAGCGCTTGATACGCGGGTGCTCTACCAATTGAGCTATCGAGACATAACTCGCTTGAACAATACAATCATTGGGATGTCTTCGGCTCGAAGCGCCGATAGCTCCACCTACAGGGGAAACGTTGCAGTTATCAAAGACTTCATTGCGAAAGTTAAATTAAGAGAAGTGTCGCATTAAATAAATAAATAGTTTATTCAATTTTTAACAAGGTACAATACGATAACAAATGCAAAATCTTGCTCAACGAATAACTTATTACGAATAAACTCAAAAACGACTGGTCCAATTTTAAAAATTCTTTAACCATTATAATGCTACATTATCACTGAGTAACATAGGCTTAATTGATTACTAGCAACTCACTCCGGCTTTGCACGGATGAGGTTTCATTGCACCCACGCAAAGCTGGGACGGACTGCTAGTGGACAAAAATTCAGAATTCTCATATTGAACAAACACGCACTGTATAAAAATGTCCGACAAAAACGTCTTACAAAGGTATCCCAGTTAACATACCTCTAGCAGCTCGATATCGCAGGAAGTGTTGATAGTGTCTCGCAGCTCTGAATACTTCCACTTGGAGAGGTCGAACTTCTGTTTGCCCGCCATCGCTTGCTGCATGCGCACTCGCTCTGATCTACACACATAATCTAACATGAGGAGACTCTAAACGGATCTAATATGAGATTGACAAATAACTAAACTACGTTATTTTAGTTAATTAAGTTAAAGTTAAGTTACTAAGGTATTATGTTCAATGGAGATGTTAACACACATGAAACTACAAAAATATATCAGAAATAATAGTCATAGAAAACCAGCTTATACAATATGTCATGGTTCGGATACCAAAAAATAATACACATTTTTTTTGTAGTTAGTAAATAATTATAAAAACTGTGCTCTGACCAAAATTTCCAATATCTACAGAGTTATAAGTTAGATACAAATTAACAAATTAGATAGGTACAAAGTAATAAATTAGATACAAAATAATTAGATAGATACAAAGTGATAAGTAAGATACACAAAGTAATGCGTTAGATAGGTACTAAGTAATATGTTAGATACAAAGATGTAAGTTTGATACAAAGTGACAAATTAGATAGGTACACAAAATAATGCACTAGCACTAAGAAATATGTTAGATACAAATAATGAACTAAATACAATGTAATTACCTAGATACAAAGTGATAAGTTAGATATAATAATCATACACAAAAGTTCCGCGATCCGTGCGTAAAAGAGTAAGCGTAGAGTTAGCACAGTTAGTGAGCTGAATCCAGAGAAGGCATGCTATAGAAGTACCTGTTTAACTTATTTTCGCCGTTCATCAACTCCGTGGTAGGAAAACTGTGCGGACATACGTACATATTACTATAGGCACGTTAAGTAGTCGGTCCCGGCTTTTTCAAAGTTGTTAGGCCATGACAGAGGCCTTTGGGCGGCCTAGAAACTCTGTCACCAGAGTTGGCCACTGACACATACGAAATTACTTTCTTTAGGACTTATACGTAATCGTTATTTAAACCCCTTATTTTATTTAAATCTCTGCGGCTGCGTTTGCCAATATTTTGCCATTTTAAACCTCAGTTAGCTAATGTGTTTTGAATATAAAATTGTCTCTGTTTTTTGGCATAAGAATGACAAGGCAAGACCATACTTAGCAAGCCGCTAAGTCGCTAAAATGACAGTTGTTTTTATGAATAAGGGCATTGGTTTTTTACGCCAACCACAATTATCTTTACTTACAAACTATTATAATTAGGCGTCGGTTAAACCATACCGAAATACCGCGCACGGTGCGCTATAATTTTTGTTCCAACCCTACTTGGCCGTAGTCTATTCCGGTCCGATGTATTTTGGTGACCTTTCTCTTAGAACTTGACATTGAAAATGCTCTTTAAAATACAGTCTGTCCTTGTCATTTTCATGCCAGTGAAAAGAGATGGCAACACGTTCTAACGCAATTTTAGAAGCAACTGCAGAGATTCTGGGACTTCCGTGTAACCAGAGGGCAAAATTTGAATAGGCATGATGACTGATTTTGAATAACTGTCCTATTGTGTTCAGAAGTAATCCTGCCAAAATGCGTCCAAGTCACGGCGTAGCAGTAGTGACGTCATAGTTAAATTTTCATTTTATTTAGCAATAGGTTTAGAATTCTGCAATTTTGTTTGATGACACCAATCACAGAACCAAAATGCTCTGATTGGTTTTCAACTTTTTATAGTAGATTGCTGTATTACAAAATACGTTATATTTAATTAATATATTGTCAATCTCGCATGTAATGTAAAAAGGAATATGGTTTTTATATTCCTTGAATCTTCCTTCCTTTTTCCATATATAGACGTAATTTTAGTGATTCTAGGTTACTGTCATCATGCCTATTACAATTGCAGCACTAAAAAAATATATTCATACAGGGTGTAAAAAGACAGGAACCCTAGCTATGCGAGAATAAGGCTGCGTTTCCACCAGAAATATGCGAGGATGTGTAGCGAGGGGTGTGTTTGTTAGGAACCATTAGAATCACTCCATTAAAGCTCGGCAGAGCGAGGCTAGGAAAATGTAGTGATTCTATTGGTTCCTAACAAACATACCCCTCGCTACACATCCTCGCACATCTCTGGTGGAAACGCAGCCTTACTCGTTGTCCGTAGGTGCTTATGACTTAAATAACGAAAAAAATCACAAATGTATTTGATAAAATATTACTTTAATTCTAATCTTTCAAGGTCTGAATGACCCGTTTCGTTTCGTTAGACTTTTTACACCCAGTATGTATAACTGTGTAAAACTGACAGAATATCAGCAACTTATTATTTTACAAACTGTTTTTGGTAATAGCGTTGTGCGAATAGCTTATATACAGGAAGAGTGTTCGCAGTACCAAGTGTGAACTGATAGTCTTAGGTCCGGATATTTAGAAGTTACTCAGCTGTTACTCAGCACTTGCTGACTAATACTGTCTCTGTCACTGCAGTGACACTTTGAGCGCATGCGATGTCGCATTCTACGGGATGTCGGAAAGTGACAGCGATAGTTCTCAGAGCACCTGCTGATTCACGTCTATTTAACTCTATCCATAGAACTTTTTATTTGTTTCTCATAGAAATTACTCAGAGCACCCTCTAAGCGCTGTCTCTATAACTCTCGTACTTTTGCTTACTACCTTCATGTTGTCGGAAAGTGACAGTGACATTAAGAGAGACTCAGAGAGAGCATCTGCTTAGTTTATTTAACATTTCTTATTTATTTAATGCTGTTTTATCTCTATATGCTACGACATTCATACGCACTGTCCCAACCATAATTTAGAAATAACATACTGTATAGTACAGCCGGCGGATCTTGGCCGTCGTGAAGTTAGCCGTTTCGGTGCAACACGCAGCTTTTTTTTAAAATCTTTGCGCATCACAAACGGCTAACTTCACGGAAGCCTAGATTCGCTGTGCGAACTATACTATAGATTGTAATATTTGTATAGAAAATAGATGAAATACCTGCGTAGTTGTGGGGGAGAACCTTCTACATGGCCGTTGGTCTCTTTCGCCAGTCTCACGGCCATTTCGTGGTCTCTCCTCTCTTGTTCTAACCTGTGATAGGTGTCAGCGTTTAGGGCTTTATCACACTAGCTATTTGCGAGCGAGGCGTTTAGACTGTGTGTACGCAACTTTACCTGGTGGTAGGACTCTTCAGTAAGAGTCCGTATTTTAGTGGGTACCACCGCAGTGTCAGATATTCTACCTCAAAGCAGTAGTGTGCAAGCTGCAATATGTTTAGGTTTGAAGAGCACTGTTGCAAGTGAAATTACTGGGCGAAAGAGACTTAACAACAATGTCTCAGGGTGATAAGCGCAGTGCAGTGCCACGTAAACACAAAAAAATAAGCTTTGGGTGGCACTGCATCTGTAATAGTCAGGCGTGTTAACATTAGGCGGGCGTCTTGATTGTCTCGTCACCTGCTGACATAAAATAAAATAATGCTGGACAATCCACACAGCATCATCTAGCCCCAAGGTAAGCTGCTGTTAAACAGAGCTGTGTACGGAGCTGCGTTATGGGTATTAGATAACTGATAAATACTTAATACAATACATGGATAGATATTTTTTATTATATATAGAAAATACCCAGAACACCCGGAACAAATATTTGTAGATCGTATAAACATTTGACCCGAGGCGGGAATCGAACCCGTAACCTCCGCGTCGCAGGCGGCCCTGCGCCCGCTGCGCCACATCGGTCGTCATTAGACATATAATAGCATATACATATAATAGGTGTGGTGTTCTGTGGCGAGGGTAGAAGAGTGAGTGAGTGAGTTTAAAGAGTGGTAGAGTTCTCTGTGATAGAGCTCGTCCGGGGAAGGACTACCACCATACCTATTTCTGCCGCCAAGCAGTAATGCTCGCATTGCTGTGTTCCGGGGTGAAGGGTATGGTTTCCGGTGTAATTACTGGCACATAAGGCTTTTGATCTATGCCTCAAGGTGGCAACCCGCGAGTGATACTTCTGGTATTGCAAGCGTCCATAGGCTGCGGTAACCGCTTACCATCTTGTGGGCTGTAGGCTTGGTTGCCACTTCAGTTGTATATAAAAAAATAGAAAGACCTCTCCCTGTCCTGCAGGTCGGCTTGTGCGGCGCGCTGCATGTGGTCGTGCAGCTGGTGCGCGGCCAGACGGTCCTGCTCCTCGCGCCGCGCGCTCGCAGCCTCCTCCGCTTTGCGGCGCGCCTCCATCTCCGCTTTACTGTACATATTACAACATACTTTTATATAAGGTCATTCATTATCAACCTGACAAACTTAAGGGGTAGGTTCCACACATAAAAAAATGCTCGCATTGCTGTGTTCCGGTGTGATGGGTATGGTTTCCGGTGAAATTACTGGCACATGAGGCTTTCGATCTATGCCTCAAGGTGGTAACCCGCGAGTGATACCTCTGGTATTGCAAGTGTCTATAGGCTGCGTTAACCGCTTACCATCTTGTGGTCCGTACGCTTGGTTGCCACTTCAGTAAAAAACATCTTAACCTATATTTAGGGTACAAAATGGTCTGTACCTACAGTTTTTTATGTTATACTTCTTGCTATATTCTCTGCATCTCATTGCATTTGAATTACACCCAAGCGCGCAATTCATAGCCAACCTATTCTAAGCCTTACAATACTATGTTTAGGGTACAAAATAGTCTGTACTTACAGTCTCCTATGTTCTTCTTCTTGCTGTATTCTCTGCATCTCTTTGCGTTTGGATTCCTCAGCTGCGCGCATTTCAGCCTCTATTTTAGCCAGCCTTTCTTGTTCTTCTCTGCAATGAGCAACATTTCATATTTATAAATGGTTTTGTTACTAAGGGCCTATTTTACAATTTTTGACTACATTTGTGGCTTGGTGGGCATGTGCCCAGTAAGTAAATTCGTATGAGGCAGTGGCCAACTCTGGTGACAGAGTTTCTAGGCCGCCCGAAGGCCTCTGTCATGGCCTAACAACTTTGAAAAAGCCGGGACCGACTGCTTAACGGGCCCTCCAAAGCACGGGAGCGCTCAGTTGAAATTGCTACTGGCGGTCACCCATCTAAATGATGACTACGCGGAACATTCCGCGGTCGCGGATTCAATCTTTGCTGAGAGACAAATGTTTGCATGAACTCCAAATATTTGTTCTAAGTACCTTTAATAGGCAACTATTTACAAAAAAATAATTGTATCTACCAGTTATCTGGTTCCTACAGTACTAGCGTAGATACGTTTATGAATAAGGCCTTTCGAACTCACCTATTTTTCTGCTCGACCATACACTTTTGCAGCGAAGACATTTGCGTTTCGATGTCCTTCGTGAGTTTTGAATAAAGGTTGTCTATTTCAACGGCACTTATGTTTGGATTGCCCTGAGAATTAAGACACATGTTTAAAAAACATTTTTGATTTTAAACAGTATTATAAAAAAAAAACGATGTCCAGGGCTGTAACCACAAGCTCATAAAGCAATATTGAAATAACATTGCACTGTTTTTTTTTGTGTGCCGATATGTCAATCTAACATTATTTCAATACTGCTTTAGAGATTGTGGTTACCCACCTGGACAGCCGATGTACTCGATAGACCGCGATAGAACTCAATGGACCGATGACACTAAAGCAATCGCAGGAAATCGGTTAATGGTGAATGTTGATAGGTCGTTCTGGCACATTTTTTTTTTTTCAGTCAATCAATCATTACATTTACTGCTGTCCTATGGTACATTATGTAGTTGTTACAGAATAAGTAGTATCACACATGAACCCTGTTATTCGGGTATTGCAACATGGAGAAAGGCCGAGGTTTATACATTCGGTATTCATATAAAAAAAGTAGATAGATAGGTAATATTGCAGTAGTAAAGGTAATACAAAGGGCGGTCTTATCGTTAACAGCGATCTCTACCAGGCAACCATGAATGGACCGGTCTGAAATAACAAGTGAAGGGGGTAATTACCACAGTGAATCCAATTTTAAGGTTGACGTATTTCCGCAGAGTCAACCAAGCTAAACCTTATTTAAAAGTTTTTTTTTTTTTATACAACTGAAGTGGCAACCAAGCGTACGGCCCACAAGATGGTAAGCGGTTACCGCAGCCTATGGACGCTTGCAATACCAGTGGTATCACTCGCGGGTTGCCACCTTGAGGCTAAGATCGAAAGCCTCATGTGCCAGTAATTTCACCGGAAACCATACCCTTCACACCGGAACACAGCAATGCGAGCATTACTGCTTGGCGGCAGAAATAGGTATGGTGGTAGTCCTTCCCCAGACGAGCTCTATCACAGAGAACTCTACTACTCTTAAAGTTCTGCGTGCCGCTACATTACATACGTCACCCCAAATTATTATTTTAATTTTCATTACCCAGTAATTTCACCTTCATAATACACACAATGTAATTTTTTACACACCTTGATTGTAGCACAAGCGGTTTTAATAGAAGTCCTAAGATTCTGCAAAGACTTCTGCGCATTCGCTTTCTCTGTCTTCAGCTGTGCTGTGACACTATCCATCTCTTTCAGATTGTGCGTGAGAGCTGTTATCTTTGCGATGGCCTTATAGCGAGGGCGGTGTTTGCGACGCACGAGGTAACCGCGGACTGTCTTCTGGATCAGGACGAGGCACTCGCGACGGTACAGGATCTTGTTCTTTACTGTTGTACAAATAGAGTTTATGTTAGAATGAAATAAGAGAGCTGAGTGGAGAGAAACAGTGAGTAGGATCTTGCACTTCACTGTTATAGGAATAGATTTTATGTTAGAATGCATTTAGAGCTGAGTGGAGAGAAAGTGAGGCAGAGATTTTTGTTATTTATTCAAATGAAACTTGTGCCTATAAAACTTGTGTTTTTTAGAACATAAAAAATTTTAGAGTTCCAAATTTTTTTCATAGATTACTTTTTGTAAAATCTAAATTTGCAATAATTTCTGTATTTCCGGGGGTGCCTTACTCACTCTCGGTCAAGAGTAGGCCAGTGTCGCAGCAGTAGGAACATAATTTTTTTTTTAGTTTATTTGGGTAAACAAACAGTAACACAATGTAAATTGTTAGTATTAAATTAAAACATTAGAAGCCCGTCATGATGATTAAGGCTGGCCTTGACTCATTCAAAGCTGTTATTAGATCTAAAGACAAGTGCATCTTACTTTTAATAAGAGAGAGTACAGCGAAGATGCTCTTCCTCCACCTCGACTTCACCAGCCAGGAGAGCACAGCATCCACGATGGACCTGAGGTTCTCAGGGTCTGATTTCATCATGGTGTCGAACTCCGAGTATTTCCCCGGGCGGAAGAACACGCGGGTCACTCCAAACTTGTAGTCCTTGTCGGAGAGACCGAGACTGTGGACTATTGCCTGCGGACATGCAACATGCACTTTGAGAATTTTTACAGTTATTATGCGATGAATAATATATGAAGTATAGTTCTCTTGGCGGATCTAGGCTTCCGCGAAGTTAGCCGTTTCGATGTGCAATGAAGCTTTTTCTAACTAAATTGTCTTTGCGCATCACAAACGGCTAACTTCACGGAAGCCTAGATCCGCCGAGAGAACTATTCTCGTGACGTAGCTGGCTAAGTTGTTCAGTTAAGCACTGTTCCGCGTAGTCACAATTTGGGTGGGTGACCGCCAATAGCGATTTCAACTGAGCGCTTCTCAGTATCAGTGCTTAGAAGACCGAAGACCTGTAAGCTCCACCTCCACCTAAAAGACAGCAGTTTAGAAGAAGACCTTTAAATTTCACCTAGAAGACCGAAGTCAGTAATCTCACCTCGCAAAAGCCCTTGGACGAACGCTGTAACGCTGCAGCTTCGGCGGTAGATGAGACTTGTACATGTTGCTTAGAAGACCGAAGACCTGGAAATCGCGCCTAAAAGACCAGAATCAGTAATCTCACCTCACAGAAGACCTTGGGAGACAGACCCTGCAGCTTCAACGGTAGATAAGACTTGTACATGTTGCTTAGAAGACCAGAGACCTTTAAATCTCGCCTAAAAGACCAGAATCAGTTATCTCACCTCACAGAAGACTTTGGGAGACGGACGCTGCCGCTTCGGCGGTCGATAAGACTTGTACATGTTGCCTTGTAGACTGAAGACCTGGAAATCTCGCCTAAAAGACCAGAATCAGTAATCTCACCTCACAGAAGACCTTGGGAGACAGACCCTGCAGCTTCGGCGGCAGATAGGACTTGTACATGTTGTGGAGGTCGTGGAAGGGCGCGCGCGACGGGTAGCCGTGCTCCATCAGCTCCAGCACCGCGGTGGTGCCGCTGCACTGCAGCTGCGTCAGCACCAGCGAGCCCTCCACCTCGCGACCCACCATGCGGGAGTTGGGCTTGATGCAGCGGACGAAGTTTGTGCCCTGGAGATCACAATTAAATCATCTTATTTTTTATACAACTGAAATGGCAACCAAGCGTACGGCCCACAAGATGGTAAGCGGATACCGCAGCCTATTGACGCTTGCAATACCAGAGGGCTGCCACCTTGAGGCATAGATGTAAGTAAGTAGAAACCATACCTCTTACACCGGAACATAGCAATGCGAGCATTACTGCTTTGCGGCAGAAATAGGTATGGTGGTAGTACTTCCCCGGACGTGTTCTATCACACAGAACTCTGCTATTTTTAATCTCTTACAACTCATCGTATTATTATTTTAAAGGGGAAAGTTCGGATGTTCATGGTGTACACGAGACGAGCACGAGAGCACGCGCTATGTCTCGCCCGAGAGGCCCGACCCGCGACGGAGAGCTTGCGAAGAACACCGAGACAGGGTGAGCGCTATCATGTACTCTCGCGCTCGCCCTGTCTCGGCCTGCCTCGGTGAGAGTGTACAGCCGCCTTTATATGTTTGTGGGAGTATCACGCCAGAACAGCAGCTGAATGGATTTATATGAAATTAGGCACAGGCATAGGTTATAGTCTGGAATAGCACATACGCTACTTTTTATACCGGGGAAATGTATCCCGTGGGATAAATAACCGCTTAATCGCGGGGCGCAGGTAGTAAATCATAAATATTTATTGTTTGTGAATCCAGGTTATAAATGCAACTCGATGTTAATGCTATGCAGTATCATGCAGAACTTTTAAGTTTGAAGCTGAGTTTGGGTGACACTGTGTCACAGTGAATTGTCACGCAAAGCCTTCGGGCCTTATTTAATCATTGCCTTTGTTAATTGACATAAGAATGAAAATGAATGACAGTACTTAGTTTTTTTTATGTATAAGGGCATAAGGCTTTGGGTGATATTGCGTCACATACATTGTAGTGTAGTGTAGTGTAGCAGAACTGTAAACTTAAGTGACACTGATATATTTAGCGTACAAATAGATCAGACTATCAGTACTTACATTTTCCTTCAACTTATCCATGAGCTGCGACAATTGACTTTGGAACTTAGCGCCGACAGATATAAAGTTGAGTTTCCCTTTAGCGTTGTTGTTGTCACACGTCTGGAACAGCTGTTGCACCAGCGAGCTATTCGACTCCTGGACTAGGAACTCTAAAGACGCGTGGAGAGCGTCATTGTTCTTTTCTATGAATTGATTCTGCAATTAGAAATATAAACTTTATTAACCTTAAAATAGAGTTTAATATATATCAATAGTTACTAGGTTTCAGACATTGTGTCCCAATAAATTTTGTCCGAATCGACAGCAAGTCGTCAAACCTAAGGCGAAGCACAGATGTGTAAAATCAACCAATACTACCGCGCGAAGTTCACGTGACACAATTTTGACACGATTTTATTGGTTGATTTTAATAGCTGCGCATAAGCGCCGCTTTCTTGGATAACCGCCCCGAAAGTTTACCAATACCGAGACGCGATATTAAATAAATAAATAATGCTTGACAATCCACACAGCATCTCTAGCCCCAAGCTAATCAGAGCTTGTATTATGGGTACTCAATAACTGATATACTTAATATCTTACCATACATAGATATATATTTTTTATTATACCCAGAAAATAGCCAGAACACCCGGATCAAATATTTGTAGATCGTACAAACATTTGATCGAACCCGCAACCTCCGCGTCGCAGGCGGACCTGCGCCTGCTGCGCCACATCGGTCGTTAAATATAATAATAACAGCTGCAGTGTCACCCAAATATTTGAGTTTTAAAGTTCTGCTAAGCACTGTACTGCGCTCGTTGCCCAGAGACGTATTTAAGTCTCTTTCGCCCAGTAATTTCACTTGCTACACAGTGCACTTCAAACCTTAACTTAGTAACTCATCGGTTCTCTACTAAACTCATCGGACATCGGTCGTCAAATTCGATGTTTGCGGTGGAATGTTTACATAATCAGCAAATAATTGTTCCTGTTATTAGTAATTTCTGATACCAGAGGACATACGACACAGAGAAGAGAGAAGAGAAGAGTGGAGTCAGACTTTTAGCGTTCTAATCACACTTTAGCTAAAGGAGAATACCTTTAGCTAAAGCGTTTTTCAAACTTGCTATCATCTTTGTTCATCGACATTAGATCAACAAGGAAAGAGAATATTCAGCGAGCCACTAAATGACAGTATATTTATGAATAACGGGTTATAATACCGTGTTGTAACAGACAGCTCCTGCGAAATGTCTCAGTAGGAAGCCTTCATCGTCGCGCAGTGTGCGGTGCGCCTTGAGGCGGGACGTGCGAGGTACTTGCAGCCTGTAGAGGAAATATAATTTTATTTATCTTCTTTAAATATTAGAGACTCTAGGAGATACTTAAATCGGTCCACTCCTACTCAATTCTATAGTCCGTTCGTTCGTTCGTATGAGTCAGTGGCCAACTCTGGTGACAGAGTTTCTAGGCCGCCCGAAGGCCTCTGTCATGGACTAACAACTTTGAAAAAGCCGGGACCGATTGCTTAACGTGCCCTCCGAAGCACGGGAGCGCTCAGTTGAAATTGCCACTGGCGGTCACCCATCCAAATGATGACCCCGCGGAACAGTGCTTAACTTCGTTGATCTGTTAATAACAACTTAGCCAGCTGAAGCCAACTGAGCGCTCCCGTGCTTCGGAGGACACGTTAAGCTGTCGGTCCCGGCTCTTTCAAAGTTGTTAGGCCATAACAGAGGCCTTCGGGCGGCCTAGAAACTTAGTCACCAGAGTTGGCCACTGACGCAGACGATCTTACTTACTAATATTACTTAGGACCTGTTACAATTTATGATGCAATAAATGATACTGAATACCGAGACACAGACACTAAAGCACAGAACAGATATTAGTACATCCAATACAGTGTGGGACTTATTACGCTGATAATAAATTCAAACCAGCATTTAATCATTGCAATATTATCATGAAAATATTTTTAATATATAAAAAATCGGTTTTTTTCCCGCTCGTCTCCACCTCAATTTAAATGGAGACGTGCGTAAATTAATTTTCTTATTGGTCCCCATAAAATGTTATGATTATTTAAAAAAAAAATACTGTGCGTTCTTACCTAAATAAATAACTCAAAATCCAATAGGTTTTCACAAAAAGGTTCTGGCACAGAATCAAAATCCCAAACAAGGTAACCATCTCGACACCTCAGCCAAACTAAATATGTAGTTGAATTGGTGATCAAACCTGTTTTAGTGAAACGTGCTAATGATTTTTTCTAATGAGAGATAGTTAATGAGTTGTTTTTCATCATTACAATGTGCAGCAACATGTTTTTGATGTGTTGATTTTTACTTCCTATGATAAAGTAATTCAATGATAGTCGTTTTATTTAAAAAATTTGCTAAGACTGTGTCATATAAAACTTAGTAGATTTCTTTGCAGATTAGAAAAAAAGAAAAAAAAATACATTTATTCTGGACACAAACACAACAAACAGCGCTCAATAAATACACATTTAAAATATACTTAAGTCATCATCATCATAATCAGCCCACATTAGTCCACTGCTGGACATAGGCCTCCCCCAATACGCGCCACTGAGCCCGGTGTTCGGCTCTTCGCATCCACTTTTTGCCCGCCGCCTTTCGTAGGTCATCGCTCCACCTAGCCGGGGGGCGCCCCACACTACGTTTATACTTAAGTAGTAGATCCTTATTCATTATAATACTTTCAACCTCTGACGGGAGGAACAAGGAAATCCACATGCACACATCACACGATAATATACACTCCCATACATGCACCCTTTACCTAATATACTACACACATAACGTAGTCCCTAAATAAATCTAGTAACTTAACTTTAAATTTTTTGCTTATTTAATCTTTACTTGTAGTTTTTTCTTTTAATACTTCATATTAAGGAATCATTTTATATCATATTATATTATATTAGGCAGCTGTCAGCGTTCTCTTGTTTTTTTTTTTCCTATGTGTTTCTATACCAAATAAACTATTTGTATTTTAATTTGATAGTTACACCTACCTACTGCGTCTTTCAAACTTGTCATCATCCTCGTTCATTGATGCAACAATTATGTACCGAAAGACAGTAATAAGCAAGCCGACAAAATTACAGTTTTTAATGAATAGGGGCCTAAGATGATAGATAGGCCTGTTGTTAGGGGTTTCCAAATTAGTTCGCGCTGAGTGTGATGTGAGCCAGAAATGGTTCTATTTCAGCTCTAATGCCGCTCCATCTAGATGTAGCGGCGCTGGTTTTCAAATGATTCATCATCATCATGACAGCCTTCTAATGTTCCCACTGCTGGGACACTGGCCTACTCTCAGGCGAGAGTGATTGGGTCTTAATCCACCACGCGGACCCAATGCGGATTGATGGATGGCACATGTCTTTCGAATTTTTAGTTCTTGGACATGCCGGTTTCCTCACGATGTTTTCCTTCACCGTATGAGAGCACTAGCATTGCGCACATAAATTTTTCGAACAGAAAAATCCATTGGTGCACGACCGGGTTTGAACCCACGACCTTAGGATCGGAAGGCGGGGTCACTACCACTAGACCACCGGTGCTCTCAAAGCTCTCAAATGATTAGATGATTTAAATTATATTATTCTAGCTATGCCCCGTGGTTATAGACCCGCGGCACGTAGTCCTATTATTTGTTCTGTGCCCTACTTTAATCTATCTCTGTACCAAATTTTATCCAGATCTGTTCAGCCATTAATCCATCCATCTAAACATTCGAATTTAATATATTAGTGTGAGTGTGATTTAAACTAAAAACAAACTCCTTAAAGTTTCTAGGTAGGTTTAGACTCTTAACTTGTAGGTCAGTATGTACCTTTTATATAATAAACTTCCGAAAATATTAAGAGAGTTACCGCGAACACTGTTTCAGAGAAAGTTAAAGACCATTTTGGAAAGCAAATGCTATTATTCAGTAGATGAATATCTAAGTGACAAAAAAATTATTTAATTTGACAAATTAATCTCATATGTAATATTGAATACTTAATTACTAATTTTTATTATTATTATTTTGATTATCTAGGTATATAGCATTTTTTCTAGGCTGACATTTTAAATAATTTTATGATAATAATTATATAAGATTAATGTAACACATAATAGACAAATATTGCATGCCATAACATGGCAAAATACATTGTTTCCAAATTTATGCAAACAAAAAAAAAACTTTGTAACTACCTACATGTATTTCTCGCAATAAATTTTTACTTTACTTTTACTTTACTTTACTTTTATAATTATACTGAAAGTCAAAATCACCTGTTATTATTGGTGCCAAGTTCCTTATGCACGGAGTGTGTGAAGTGTCCGAACTCCGGTTTGGGTAGTTTCGATTCCTCATCCAAGTAATGGAATATACCGTGGTTTTTACTCTCGATCAAATCTGTTCAAAAAAACATTTCAAGCTAGTACATTTGAGTTGGTAAACATTATTTTTTAATGCTGGACAATCCACACAGTCATCATCTAGCCCCAAGCTAAGTAGAGCTTGTGTTATGGGTACTAGATAACTGATATACTTAATATTTTACAATAAATAGATATATATTTTATATTATACATAGAAAATAGCCAAAACACTCGGAACAAAGTTTTAAGAGTAGTAGAGTTCTTTGTGAGAAAGCTCGTCCGGGGAAGTACTACCACCATACTTATTTCTGCCGCAAAGCAGTATTCTCGCATTGCTGTGTTCCGGTGTGAAGGGTATGGTTTCCGGTGAAATTACTGGCACATGATGCTTTCGATCTATGCCTCAAGGTGGCAATCCGCGAGTGATACCTCTGGTATTGCAAGCGTCCATAGGCTGCGGTAACCGCTTACCATCTTGTGGGCCGTACGCTTGGTTGCCACTTCAGTTGTATAAAAATATATATATATATTTGCAGCTCGTACATTGATAAAAATTGGGTGGGGCCAACCATGACACTCACACATACAACGGCACCGTTGACGTACACAAACCATGCATGTGGTGATTGCGACGCGTTTGCTTCCGACATTTTATTGAGTGTCCGGGGTGTGCCAATCCCATAAGGAATTTAGGTTGATGGCAGACTTTTGCATAAATTCTACAGCGATTCTACATCGATGGAAATGTAGGAATGTTTACTCATAAAATGAACCTTATATACTTACCGATACAGTCCTGGTTATCCACGAATCTGATCTCTGGCACGTTGAGCCCCTCGCGCTTGTACAGCTCCTGCTCGTTCTTAAGGATGCGCTCGTTGAAGAACTGCTGGAGCTTCTCGTTGCAGTAGTTTATGCAGAACTGCTCGAAACTGTTCATTTGGAAATACTCTGCGAAATAATTTATGAGAAAAAAGTACAATCAGAAATTTATCAGACACAAATTGTATAACACAACTGCTTGACTTGCGTTTACACTAGCTATCGCCCGCGACTTCGTTCGCGTGCTTTTTTCCGGGATAAAAATCCCTGCTCCATATCTATTTATATTTTAAATTCAGCCAAATCGGTTCAGTGGTTGTCGAGTTATAAAACAAACATCCAAACATTCACATTTATAATATTTGTGTGAAGTGTGATTTAAGATGGTGTTAAATGTTTAAGAGGTCGTTTGTTTTTAAAATCGTAAGGAGAAACGTCAAAAAATTTAATTAGTTTAGAATAGAATAGTTTTTTTTTTTATATTGATTATAGTCAAGCGTTTGACCACCACCTCACCTGATGGTAAGTGATGGTGTGGTCGATGATGGAGCACGCTTGCCTAGAAAGAACCTGTTCACTCTAGCCTTAAAGCCTCCCAAATTGTATTGGTCCGGAAAAACAGACCCCGGCAACGAATTCCATTCTTTTCCATTTATTTGTACCAAACGTCTGTTAACAAGGTAGTACTTAGGTATAGATACAAGCAAAAATAATAATCCTAATGATTAATTTAGAGACCTTAAACGAGACTTAATTAGAGACTTTAAACCGACGAGCGTGTATGAAGAATGTGATGAGAGTAAATGAAGCAAAACAGGTGTGTCAGGATCGTAGCAAGTGGAAATCCGTGGTCTCTGCCTACCCCTACGGGATACAGGCGTGATTTTATGTATGTATGTATGTAAAGCGAAAAGTCAAAGAGCACTATCTTTCCTTGTAAGTGTGTATTTATATAATTTAAGTATAATTAGTTGATATTTAGTATATTATTTAGGTTTATATTTATTGTGTAGGTAAGTTTATGTATTATTCGAATGTATATATTTATATGTTATGTATTTATTGCTAAATATTTGTTTTGTGTTTCATAATTTTTTTTTATATCATTTCTTGTTATTATGTCCTGGTGTGCACCTACCCACTTCTACTAAATCATCTCTCATTCACTACTAGGTTTGCTGGAAGAGAACTCTTTTTAGGGTTAAGCTCGCCTGTGTACATGCACTATATTTTAAGTTTTTTCTAAATGTTTATGTGTGTACAATAAAGAATAAAGAATATTAATTTAGACTAGCTAGATGGTAGGTATTCGTACAAATAATGTTAGTTGTTGTGGTTACATAACATTTAACATTGTTGAGGTTGCATCAAAGTTTACAAACCAAAGCCAGCGATGTCGAGCACGCCGATGTAGTACGCGGACGCTTGGAAGGGTATAGAGGCGTTGATGCGATGCACTATGTAGTCGAACAGTCGGCTGTAGACGGCTTTCGCGAGAGCGTCGCGGGCGTTGTTCGCTTCGTACGTCTTCAGCGGGACCCTGGTAACAAATACATCAAGCATGGTGGGCACCAATTATAGCAAGAGCGAGATAGTACGCTTTCGCTCACGCATATTATACGTCCGCCAGACACCACTACTAATTTTTTTTTTATACAATTGCAGTGGCAACCAAGCGTACGGCCCACAAGATGGTAAGCGGTTACGGCCTATGGACGCTTGCAATACCAGAGGTATCCCTCGCGGGTTGCCACCTTGAGGCTAAGATCGAAAGCCTCATGTGCCAGTAATTTCACCGGAAACCATACCTTTCACACCGGAACACAGCAATGCGAGCATTACTGCTTGCCGGCAGAAATAGGTATGGTGGTAGACCTTCCCCGGACGAGCTCTATCACAAAAAACTCTACTACTCATATAATAACAGTTCCCTTCATGCCGCGTGTGGTTTCCGGTTCGAGCCGCGGCCGCCAGTGCCGGCTACGTCTGCCAGACACCAGTACTCACATAATAGCGGTTCCCTTCATGCCACCGCGCGAGCTCTGCATGAGGCGCGACACGAGCGCCATCCGCAGCTCGGCCGGGTCGACGCCCAGCAGCCGCGCCGCGGTCGCGAGCGCCGGCTCGGAGGCGGGGGTGACGCCGCAGCCGCCGCGCGGGCCGCCCTCCTCCTCGAACTTGATGTTGCCGAGGTGCAGGACCGCGGCTACGACTGAGTACACGGATATCTTCTCTTGCTCGGATAGACCGACGCGGGATAGCGCCTAAAATGATAAAGAAATTATAAAATTAAAATAAAAAAATAGATTTAAGCCCAGTTTTATAAAAAAAATAGCGGCTTGCCAATTTTATAAAAAACTGTCACTTTAGCGACTTGCTAAGTATTGTCTTGTGACACTCATACGATGAAGGAAAACATCGTGCAAGAACCAATAATTCAAAAGACACTATCCTCCACCAATTCGCATTGTGTTGGCATGGTGGATTAAGAGCCCCAATCACTCTCGCTAGAGACTAGGCAAGTGTCCCAGCAGTGGGAACATTAAAAGGGAGTATTTTCTTTCCTTGTCATTCATAATTATGTCAATGAACAAAGACGATGATAGATTAAAATGACACATTAGCTAACAGAGGGTTTAAGTACATCTATGAATACAGCCCTTATTATTTTTTAAACAAATTACGAGACGGGCACGTGTTGTTAAGCGCCACGCCTAACCATAACAGTTCCAGTGTCACCATAAACATAAACATACCTGGTGTAACCGTTGGAAGTCCTCGACGTCATCGAGGATGGGGTCTCTAAGACCACCCTTGGCATGTTGCTGCTTGCTCATGCGATTCGCGCTGATCTTCTTCGCAGATTCTGGCTTCGTGAAATATTGGGTGCAGCCATTTTTCAGATACTAAAATAAAAAAAAAACGCTATAGCAACTTGGTAGAAATATCCAACAGATCAATTAAGATGTATGCAGTCGAAAATCGACAGTCAAATAATATTTCCTTAGTTTTTTTTATACCACTTAAGTGGCAACCAAGCGTACGGCTAACTTGATGGTAAGCGGTTACCGTAGTCAATGTGCGCATGCAACATCATAGATATCACTTGTGTGTTACCACCCTGAGACTTTAGCTTTCAAACTAATGTATAAAAATCAGGGTAATTCTACTTTTTTAAACTCTGCGTGCATATCCAATACTTTTCCAGAAGGTAATGCGAGATAATGACAGATAACTTACTAAATAATCATCAGGCTTGGTGATGCCCAAAGTGGTCCGCAACTCTTGCGAAGCGCCGGCACAGAGCAAGTAGAAAACATGGTAGTTTCTCTCCTCCGCACTTTGGGTGCATATTCTAGACTTTTCCAGAAGGTAATGCGAGATGTGGCCGCCCACAACCTGGTACTTGTTGCTGAAGTGGACCTCCATGAACTTGCCGAAGCGGGAACTGTTGTTGTTGCGGGTAGTTTTAGCGTTACCGAACGCTTCCAGGATAGGATTGGCTATGGAGAGAGAACTTATATGATGCAGATTCTAATTAATTAAAATACAAAGGATAATAATATTAGTTAGCTAAGTTTAGAAAATTCTACAACAGACACCATTTTTTCACAGAGCTATCTACCCTCAACTAAGCAAAGCTTGTACTATGGGACTAAGGTACCTGATAGAACACATAAATACGTTATAAATTTGTTCAAAGTGAGCAAGACACTTGGCGTTTTGAACTGCCAATCTTGAGTCGCTTAAAGTGAGTAAAATATTTTGGCGTTTCAAACTGCTTATAAATTTGTTCAAAGTGAGCAAGACACTTGGCGTTTTGAGCTGCCAATCATGAGTCGCTTAAAGTGAGTAAAACATTTTGGCGTTTCAAACTGCTTATCTTGAGTCGTTTAATGGTAGCATACATTTGACGGTTTGAGCTGCCTATCTTGAGTCGCTCGAAGTGAGAAATACGTTTAACGTTTTGAGCTGCTGGTTATTTTGAGTAGTTTAATATGAGCAATTTACTTGGCGTTTTGAGTTGCCTATCTTGAGTGGTTCAAAATGAGCAATAATTTTAACGTTTTGAGCTGCTTATCTTGAGTCGTTCAAAGTGAGCAATATACTTGCTTATTGCTAATAGCACTTGGAGTTTTAAACTGAATATTTTGAGTAGTAAAAGTATAATACTATCGTAACTTTACATTGCTATTGGTCCATGGGAGATATGATGAAGGGCGAACTTCCCTTATCACTAAAGAGGAAATTAATGAACGTATGCATCCTCCCCGTTTTGACATATGGTGCGCAAACATGGTCCTTGACAAAAATTCTCAAGTCCAAGCTCAAAGTTTGCCAACGTGCGATGGAGCGTAGCATTTTGGGTGTCAAGCGAACGGACAGAGTCCGTAACACCGATCTGCGCGCCAAAACCCAAATTGTAGATGTAGCTTCGAAGGCCGCTTCGCTGAAGTGGAATTGGGCTGGGCATATCTGTCGTATGCCAAATGAGCTGTGGGCAAAGGTAGCCACCGAGTGGCGCCCTGACCCAGCGAGAAGGCAACGCGGCAGACCAAAACGGAGATGGCGGGACGAACTGGATAAATTTTTGGTAGATTGGAGGTTTTTGGCTCGGGATCGAGACGTCTGGAGGGAATGGGGGGAGGCCTTTGCCCAGCAGTGGGACACCAACGGCTGATATAATAATAATAATAATATAATAACTTTACATTGAACGTTGACACTGTAGAGGCGCTATACAAAATAGCATAATATTACAGTTCACTTTACATCATTGTTACGGTAAAATGTTGAAATAATTACATAATGTTGAACAATGATTTATCATCAACTGATTTGACATTCAGCTTGGGATTAAAAACTACGTAATCAATTAATATAATATTGATATTAACCTTAATACATCTATTATTTGCTAAATCGAATTAATTAATATTGGATTGTGAGAAGTTTACTTTTTAGTTAGGTAGAGATGAACCAGTCTAAATCTGAACGCCCCACTCCAAAAGTTGCTATAGTTTCACATATAAATGTATGACATACGCGGTGAAGGGTCTTTCAGTTTTAGAATGGTGTATGTCTATTTAGGTATTAAATACTATTTCTGTTTTTGGTTCCAGACAGGTATTCCAGACACAACAGATTTAAACTGTTACTGATTCCATACACCTCATCACACGAAGCTCTTTTTAAACCCGTTACAACAGCTGATATTATAAGATATATGATATATACGATACGATAGTACTACGCTGTTACGCATCTCACACACTACACACAGTTATCTAACTGGCTGGATTCGATCAACTTTTGGAATAAGAAATGTCAAATACAAGTAAACGCAAGCGTCGAATGCCAGTTTACTCGCGAATAACTACGATTTATTCGAAAAATCGTGCCTATTCGAGTTTGGTCGAACAACCTAAGTTTATAGGGAAAAATATGGATGTTTGTATGTTTGTAGTATCACGCCAGAAGGGTTGAACGGATCTGTGCGAAATTATTATTTATTTATTTATTTATCCTGGAAAAATATTTGATACCCGTGGGATAAACAACTGCTTATTCGCTGTAATTAAAGCTTGTGAATAAATATACTTCATCATCACGACAGCCTTTTAATGTTCCCACTGCTGGGACACCGGCCGACTCAAGCGAGAGTGATTGGGTCATAATCCACCACGCGGACCCAATGCGGATTGGTGGATGGCACATGTCTTTCGAATTTTAAGTTTTTGGACATGCCTCACGATGTTTTCCTTCACCGTATGAGAACTAGCATTGCGCACATACATTTTTCGAACAGAAAAATCCATCGGTGCACGACCAGATTCGAACCCACGACTTTAGGATTGGAAGACGGGGTCACTACCACTAGACTACCAGTGCTCTATAATCTTCTTATATATAAGGTCATTCAATATCAACCTGACAAACTTAAGGGGTAGGTTCCACACATAAAAAAAAATACTTGTACTTATTTTTTTTTTTCTAAACGTTTTTTTTTATAAAATTAAAAAAAAATTACTTAATTCTGCTTCATAATTAGTTATCCTTGTTAGAAATCGAAAAGGCAGCGCTCGGCACGTGTTAGTGACCCGCGCGTCAATGAACTGCGGGTCACTAACCCGCGCGTCCTTGACCTGCGCGTGTCCTTGACCCGCTACGGGGCGCGCACACTCGAATATTTGATTATTACGTCGCTTAACTCGATTCCCAACAATGATAAATAATAATTGAGCGGAAAAACGTAATCGATTTTTTTTTGTTTACTTGTGATTTCTAAGACAAATCATACATAAAAAAAAAAATTATAGGTACATATATTTTTTTTTTTAGGTGTAGAACCTATCCCTTAAGTTTGTCAGGTTGATAATGAATGACCCTGTATAAAAATGAATCGCTGTGCGTAAGTCTCGCTAAAACTCGAGAACGGCTGGACCGATTTGGCTAATTTTAGTCTTGAAATGTTTGTAGAAGTGCAGGGAAGGTTTAAACGGTTAGAAAATATCCAGGGTGTAAAAAAAAATAACGCGAGTGAAACCGCGCCGGGTTTACTAGTATATACTATATATACTTGCCATCTAGAATCTTCTGTTCGATAGGCCCAGCGCCCTTCGCCCACAGATCGCAGAGGTATTTCAGTATGTACTTGGTGGATTCCGTCTTCCCCGCGCCGGACTCCCCCGACACTATGATTGACTGGGATTGCTTCAGCGATTTCATATCTCGAAACGCTTTATCGGCTGCAAAATTAACATGTGTTACATTTTTTTTTTTTTTAGTAAATAACGCAAATGACAACTTCGTTGTTTCAGAGAAAGCTGAGAACATTAGCTGAAAAATGTTACCACACGATAATCAATTCATGCTATAAGTAATATACCTAATGACAAATAATACAGTAAAATTAGATAGGTACTTTTAATAGAATTTTAGCTGAAAAATGTTACTGCACGATAAATCAATTCATGCTAGATAATAAGTATATTGTAACCTAATGATAATAACTGACAAATAATACAGTAAAATTAGATAGGTACTTTTAATAGAATTTTAGCTGAAAAATGTTACTGCACGATAAATCAATTCATGCTAGATAATAAGTAATATGTAACCTAATGATAATAACATACAAATAATACAGTAAAATTAGATAGGTACTTTTAATAAAGTTTAACTGAAAAAAAAATTGCACGATAAATCAATTCACGCTAGATAATAAGTAATATGTAACCTAATGATAATAACTGACAAACAATACAATAATTAGATAGGTACTTTTAATTGAATAATCCCATTATTGTCTAGATTACGTTTAATTTTATACGAAGACTCATATTTTAAACACATTATTTAAATGATTGTAAATTGATACATTGCACGCCCTAATAGGGTACATTGAGTCCAGAATATTATCTGTAACACTTCTGTACCTACATGTAATACAGCAATAAATAAACTTTGACTTTTGATGAACACTACGCCTGATCATAACAGCTACAGTGTCACAAAAATATTTGAACTTTAAAGTTCTGCGTGGTACAAAAGAAGAAGAAGCACCCCGAGATGTAGTAATTGAGTCTCCCACAGTAACTTCACTTGCTACAGTGCCCCCTAAACACAGTAAGCTTTCACATGAATGCTTCGATTGATTTCAACCAATCACTGACAGTTCGTATAAGTCAGTGGCCAACTCTGGCCTCTGTCATGGCCTAACAACTTTGAGAAAGCAGGGACCGACTGCTTAGCGTGCCCTTCAAAGCACGGGAGCGCTCAGTTGAAATTGTCACTGGCGGTCACCCATTCAAATGATGACTACGCGGAACAATGCTTAACTTCGTTGATCTTTTAGGAACAACTTAGCCAGCTACGTATTACGTAATGAAAAAGCTGAAAAAGGCAAGCCATACAATTTATTGGCTTCAATTGAAGTTCGTATAATCGCATATTTTCTATATTACATCTATTTTCGCATATCAATGACTCGTTCTTATAGCTTTATGAACTTGATTGGCAACATTATTACATACCTATAGCGAACACATGAGGTGACAGCTCTCCCAGAGACTTGCCCTGGTATTTCTTGATGGTTGTGGATGAGTACATATCCTTGATGTCCTCGTATGGATTCACGGCAAGCAAGATATTCGCTACGTATGTCTGTAGGAATTATAAACGTATAATAAGTATCACATTTTTTAATGCAAACTTCGGACGGGCAGGATTTGAACCCGCGTCTTTTCCGTTACTGCATGAACATTGTCATTCATATTTGGATTCTTTTCAGCAATAGTTATGCAATAAGTCTTTAAAAATTAATAAAAAAATTGATTGTCACTTAAAAATTAGAATAACATCTAGAAATCGTAAATTGATTCGTTGAAAGGAATATTATTATACAGCTCGTAGTTGCCTCCCAGATGTTCGGGGCAACCTTAATTACTTCCTAAAGCTGTTTTAGGAAACACACAGTGATTCAAACTATTTGTCATACGCGTAGATGGCTAGAAAAAACGAAGCGCGTCATCAACATTAACGAACACTTCTACAGATACTTTTAATTATTTGATGACGGTTTATTATGATGTCAAGAAATACTGTGGCTTTTTTCTTGAATCCATACTAGATACCTAATGTATCGAGTTGATGCACTGCTGGTTTAGTTATAACAATCGCATATTTCTATCAGTAACACGTTTGTTCTAATTATGAACTTGATCGGCAACATTAATAGATTCATTTATCAGTTTAACTCGAGATAAGATCGATAATGCTGTTTAATATTGAGATAAAAATACTAAATAGTAAAAGGTCATCGCTCAGTCAATCACTCAAAGGACGACACGTCACAAGATAATTACCAGCCTTTACCATTATTTATTTAAAGTATCGGCTTGCCTGAAGGTAAGCGGTTACTGTAGTCTATAGACGCTTGCAATACCAGAGGTAATTTCATAGACAACTATACCCTTCGGACAGGAATGCGAGCATTACTGCAGGTATAATGAACTGGACATTTTAATATATCTTATGGATTACTAGAAAAACCTTATCTACATCAAATGAGCACGTGAATGAGTACCAAACAACTATGTAATCAATAATATCGGAAAGTATAGAAGTATAGTAGCTTCAAGGTGATAGCGCTGACTCACGCCTGTAAAGTGTTTGTGTAATGGCACGATAAGTAGATACTTACGTAAATCTTGTTCTTGTTGTATCGAATAAGAATGTTGTTGAGAAGTGTCGCTTCGTTCAGGAACATCAGCTCGCCTGGAAAAGGGAAAAGTTTTTTAATGAGTATATCAGATCTGGAATGGATACATAGTATACCTAATTGAATGCTCCCATTACAGTTATCATCGACACCCTCAAGCATGCCTCCTGCAGGTCTTTACGTCTCATCATCTTGTAAAAGTCATAGAAACTTTAGATTTAAGAAGGTATGCTCTAACAGTTATCATCGACATCCTGAGCAGCGTCAGTCGTTGGGAATACATCTTCGAAGCTGCAAACCCGGCGCGGGTGTCTGTTGTTGACACGTCTGCCTCATCCCCCATCAGCTCGTGCAGGCACGAACATTATTTCTAATTGTTTGCTCCCACATTCAGTTACCATTATCATCCTAACCAACGTCTCTCGCGGTGTCTTCGCAACTAAAACCTTCGGAGGATGCCGTCATCGACCGAGAATCCCTTAGTTTTTTCTTTCTTCTCGTTAGATTGTCAAGGCCTTGGAAATTTTAGATCTAAAGTGATTGTAAAGGCCATAGAAACTATAAATCTAAGAACGTATGCTCTAACAGTTATCATCGACATCCTTAGCAGCGTCACCCGCCGGGAAGATGTCCTCGAAGCTGCAGACCCGGCGCGGGTGTCTGTTGTCGACGGGGAACACATCTGCCTCCTCCCCCATCAGCTCGTGCAGGCGCGCCAGCACGAAGCCGTCCGCCCCGTCCCGCACCCATACCAGCTGCTTGTCTATCGTCATGGTTCACTGGGGAAAAATAACATGTTGTTATTATTTAAAGCAGTTTTTGTACAGTTTTCGTTCTGCTCGAGGCAGTTGGGTTGTTCCCACTGCTGGGACACTGGCCTACTCTTGAGCGAGGGTTTTGATCCACCACGCGGACTTGAGTTGGAGGATCGAACACGGAGCGGAGAGTTGAACATGTTCAAATTGTTAGTTTATAAACAGCGTTTTTGCAAAAATCCCGCTCGAGGCGAAATCATTAAATAATTGTTAGACTATAAAAACAAAGTTTTCGAGTTGAAAACCCCATTACTGTTCTTGCTGACCGGTTGGCCACAGTTTTAAGATCGTCTGGCGGGATCACTATTACTATAATAACATCATCTTACAGGTAGATACTAAACGAATAAACTACTAATTTTCTCTAGCAATATGAAAGTACAAGACTGAATTGCTCATAAAATATGTTTCTCTAGTAAGTGATACAAAGTCGTAATTTTCTTTATGAAGAGCTTGTTTGTTTCACGTCACATAGAATACAGATTTACTACTTGAAGTGAACAAGGTTCCCATTGCACTCTACGGAAAATCAAATGAATTGTGAAAACCGCAAACTCTAGGAAAACCGCAAATAAGATTTTTTTGTACGTACCTACTTGCTTTTTATTAAAATAAAGCCGTCCTACAAGCTAGTGGCCTACCCCAATGATTAAATTCATAGGCCGTACCATCTTACTAATATAAAGAGAAAGGTTTTGATGTTTGTGGGAGTATCACGTCAGAACGGCTAAACGGATCTATACGAAATTTGGCAAAGGCATAGAATATATTCTGGGATATCACATAGGTTACTTTGTATCCTGAAAAAATCCTAGGTTCCCGTGGAATAAATTAATGCCGCGGGCAACACCGCCGGGCGCAGCTAGTCTATACTAATATAATATTATAAAGAGGAAAGATATGTATTTTTGTTTGTTACGAATAAACTCAAAAACTACTGGATCGATTTCAAAACTTCTTCCAACATTAGAATGCTACATTATCCCTGAGTAGAGATGGGTCAGGGGTTTAAACCCAACTGGACAGAAAGGGCATAAACAGGGCAAATAGGTCAAATACGAGTTTACGCCCAAATAAATGCCCGATGATTAGTAATTAGGTAGTAATTAGAGTAAAATAGGCTATATTTACTACTAGCCGATCTGCCCCAGCTTCGGACTGCCGCGCCGGGGCGGGTCGCTGTACATACATAATATAATGATTAATAAATAATATAATACAATATAAACACAGTTGGATTACGGTATGGAAGTGGCTCTAGCAAGGCCGAGTGAGAAACATATCTGCGGAGATCTACAAACCACCTGTTAATTAATAAAACCTGCTGATTCGTCATAATAATTGTGTTATATACTTATATATAAATATTACTATTTTGCATATTATTGTACAGTCAATTGAACACTTCCTCATTGCTATTCATAGCGGCTGCGATCTCATAGCGATTGTAACATAAACAAACACCATTCATAATTCAAAACATAACACATAGGTACTATTATGGAATAATAAAATAAATATTCACAAAAATCTATAATAACAGAACTATTACTCAACGTATAGTATTAAAATAAAAAAAATAGCATGGCGGCAATCCCGCGCGAATTTGTCTTATTTTTACTGTGCTACAAAACCAAAATGAAGTACACAGACCATTTCAAAAACAACAAACATGCACTAATAAATACGAGTTATCACGGTAATCTTAACAATAACGGGGTATGTCCGTATGTAATTAACTCACTTTCATACCAACAAGCGTACTGTAACACTTTCAACGTTGTGTAATATTTATAACATAACATTCAGTCCGATGTCCGTTCCGGTGATGAATATTATACCGGAAGAATAAAAAATGGTCGTAACCACGCATCGTATACCTAAACATGAATAGTATGTTGCCACTTAGCATTTCAACGAGTACAAATTTACGACAATATAAAAAACTGTCAAGATTAAACTTAGCATTCCAAAGAGATTTCCAAAGATGTTTTCATATAACATAAAAGAAGAGAAGCAAACGTAGTTTAGTTTTATAATCTTATACATGCGATACGAAGTTGTTGCAAATAACAATCTTTGTAAGATTAAGGTTACATACAGCTTCTTCCGATACGAAATAAATAAGGATACAGTTAGATTACGAAACGATGTTTTTGAAATATTAGATAATACAAAAAGGTAATTTCTAAAAAACAAGGAAATCAGTGAAAGTACAGTAATCACAAAGGTAGATAGAGCAAGCTCAAGACATAAATTGCCCAGTAAACTATTGTCACGTACCGTGAAGTTGTTCAACGTAGAAAACCACAGAAAAACTGAGGTTGCGCAAAAACTTGTATTTAATTGCACCGGGTAAATGGAAATGTTACATCATAATAACAATCTGTAGAATCAGGGTAACATTTTATGAAGGCATGTAAAAAATTTTAAGAAGCTGTTCTTTTGCAATTCTAAACTAAGATCTCAAAATGTAAGACTGCTAACTGCATAGAATCCTTGACGTGTCAAAGTGTCGATTCTAACTAATAAAGCAGCTAGGCAAGTTCATCCAGTATTAGTACCAACGACTTCGATGGCGTAAAGCGAGTGCCAAGTTGAAAGCGAAAGATTGCTGGGCTGACCACGCTCCGAGGTAAATACTTGTATGATCTGCAAATATTTGTTCTATGTCTGGTTGTTGTGGTACCATAGTCTTTGTAATTAGTTTCTGATACCCACGACACAGTGAATTTATGTCTAAAACTTATTTATACTGTAGATGTAAATGTAATGTTACATTAATATATGGGTTATATTATATTCCGGTTTGCTTCAACTACTTACTGATTTTTCTAACAATCGTTGTATTCTGATTCATTTCCAAATTACGAGTCCTATTAGAATTATATATTGAAAGTCTGTTTTTTTCATACAATCGTAATGGTAGATTTATTTTAAAGTTACGAGTCCGATTGGAATGTTATTTATAAGGAAAGTTTGTCAGATGTACCTATGTTTGTAGCGTTACTTACTACCAAACAACAAATAATTCTCGATACAGACAAACTGATTGGCTACGGTAGAGAAGGGGAGAAGCCAAGCAAATAAAAACTCTACTTATTCAAATTGTGGGCCAGCAAAATTAACCGAAACACAAAACGAAAGCGCAAAACGTATGAACGAACACAAAGAAGCAGTAGCGTAAATAAACGGATGCAAATTATACAGCCCAGCGAGAGGAAACGAGAAACTGTATGAAAGCGTGCATTGCCGTCACTTTAAATTGCTATAATCACAAACTAATGCGCATAAAATAAGATACTGGATAAACGATATAAACAAATACGATACTGGAAAAACGATATCACGGGACCGAATACGAAAGACAAATTCTTCAAAAGCAAGCGCAAGAAAAGTGCAAGTGAAGACAAAAAGATCATTAAAAAGCAATGACCAGACACCCAGACATATCAAACTTTCCTAAAATAAGAATAAGAATAAGAATAAGAATTTGTTTATTTGACAAACTAGGAGAGCAGTACAGTAAAAAGGCAAGAAAAAAAATCTATATCCCTTACTAATATTGTTGCCAGACAGACACACAGACACAGGTAGATAAATATCAAACTTCGTAAAACATAATTATAACCTACTATATTACACTTATATACGAAATTTTACATACTTACAAAATTATTGTTCTTGTGTTTATATCACGCTGTCTGTTGAAACGATTTTGGAACTTGGAATATCTAAGTAATTTTACTATGCGAGCGAACCACGGTCAGAAGCTAATTTATATATAATATTTATATTATAAAGTAGATACATAACTCATGCATAACCTTATAATTATACTCTTCAAGGTTACATTTACATGATCTTCTATGAAATCGAGCTTCGTTCTCAGAGGTGCATAGACAATGGAAATGATTTAATCATAATGCCGTATCATACCACATCCCAGTCACATATTAAACGCAGTAGTCTCAATTATGTTGGTAATCAAGTATTTTAAAGACAACTATATGTCTAATGCTGATGCTATGAGTACTGAACTGAGTATGAAGGACTGACCACCCCCCATCTAATCAAAGATAACAATAACTTACTTCCCATCAAGCATCACAAAGCTCAGTAGGTACAAAAGAGCACTACTCTATACAAATTTAACCCACACTCTACTTATTATAACCGTTGCTGACTCGACATTAATATAAACGGAAAAACGGCAAACACCAAAGAGCCAATTTCACGGAATAGTGGCACCTAATCTAATCGATTAAGGTTTATCGCAAACTATCAATGCAATAGCTGTTTAACGATATCCACTGAATGTAATCACTTCAGTTGTTAATCAGTTGAAAAATGCAGATGATCAAGATAATAAAACAACAATCTTTGAACTGCTATGTGCAATATAAAATGCATAGCATTATTGTTGTCCCAGAGCATAAACTAGGAAATTACTGCTGTATAGAGACACAAACATCACAGATAGGGTTCTGAAAACAAACAAAACGAATACAAAATAATGCTAGTAGCAATATCCGAATAGGTTTAACAGGCACAAGGCTATGACTATTGTAAAAATGTCTTGCACTCAGACGCAACAAATGTGGCGACAACTGAGTCACTCGTTAAATTTAATTAAAACACCACTTGAGGCTAAGGGTTTCTTGGAGCGATTATTGGGAAGTGGAGATACATTTTATAATGCTTAAAAGTGACAAATCGATTGTGTCACTATGAACTGGCTGGTACCAAAAATATACGAGCATCCGTCACTTTTATACGAAAATGTAAACTGACAGGATACCCGGCAAAATTATTGTCATTATCATAGTGACCAGTGTTCTTAGAGTGTCCCCTCTGCTGCGACACTGCCTTAATCTCGAACATGAGTCTTTAAATGCGGTCTTGTCTTACAATTCTTAAGTCTTGAAAATGCCGGTTGCCTCCTAATGTTTTAATTACCCATCAAAATCTCCAAATCCGATCACAAATGGCACAGATCCCAAAATGTATTCATTGAAACATTACGAGGAGCCTTTGATTCGTTGTAGGGTAATGATTTTATAATAGGTAGTACTCAGACGGAGATCGAACTCGCGACCTTTGAGTTACACCAACTGCATAAAATTTTCCATGTTACTATCGTCGCATACGGACAAAGTTGCAGGTTACAGTTAGTCTCCTTTTCAGAGCACAAAGAGACTTATCAGCCCATTTAGCATTGTCAAATTTTACGTATTCAGATAAACGACCATTATCTCCCTGTGAACTGAATTATTATACTGACAGACATGCTCAACAATGTGCCAACTGTTAAGGTGAGAACCGAATTCATTATTCTCTAGTCAACAATGACCTAAATGCATAATGTTGCGTGTGCTAGCCAATTATCTACTTGGCCTTGATTAACAAGCCTCAGTGCATTATGGAATTACCAGGTAATCTTTATGTAATAGGGCGATATCCGGTCGGAATCGTTACGAATACCTTCAAGACATATTATAAAAATTATAATACTCAAGTGTTTTCAGTTTAATAAGCATCACAAAACGTTTGACTATAAAATGTAGTCTAGCATAGTCTACATTTGACCCAGGTTACAATGAGGCTACCAAACCGGCTCAACAACGTGCGATACCCAGAAAATGAAGAATAGAGGTCGAGTCAGGTCAAAGCCTTTAAAGAAAGGTCCCTCATAGCATGTCGTTTACACAAAACCAACACAGACAGTACACATCAATCATGCCAATGACCTGAGACATCTTTAGATTATGGACAATGAATACTTGTGCCCAGATTATAAGACCCCCAAGAAACCTTGCTAACGGAATCACGACCTTCTGCATCTAAGTTATAAGACATTATAAAGATTCAAAGGGAAAGCAGGCACAATGTTAGTGGCATAACGGCATTAGTGTTGACCTCGCTATTTTCTGCTGTGCCATTTTCGGGAAATTGACCGCACCTTCTAAAAATCTGTGTCATTTACTTTATCAAGGTGAGAAATAGTAGGTTATAGTTGAAGGAAATTTGGATTTTATTATGTATTCATTGTCTAGATTAACGTAGGGTTCCATCCCTGTGGTTTAATATTTATGAACCCGGGTGGCGTTATAAATTTAATAAGCCTAGCAGAGTTTTATAAATCTATTGATATGAACGACTATTTCGCACGCTATGAATCTTGCAGAAAACCTTAATTAGATTTTTGAACGCACATTTATAATAATCTATTTACGATTATTATGTAAACTTTACCAATCAATGACCCGGCAAAATATCTTAGTGACACGCATGACAATGAAGAGTAAAAAATAATTTTGCAAATTCGTTGACTCTTCAACATATAAAATTATCTTTGTGGACACAGATGTTGTAAGAACAAATATGGGTACAACAATCTATGGTAGAGCACACAAATATTTTAACATTGTTGAAGTAGCTTTTATAGGTAAAATATATATTTTAGGTTCATACATACATATTGCATAGCACCGGTGGTCTAGTGGTAGTCACCCCGTCTTCCGATCCTAAGGTCGTGGGTTTGAATCCGGTCCTGCACCAATGGATTCTTCGCTACGAAAAATTTATGTGCGCAATGCCTGTGCTCTCATACGGTGAAGGAAAACTTCGTGAGGAAACCGACATGTTCAAGAACTAAAAATTCGAAAGACATGTGCCATCCACCAATCCGCATTGGGTCCGCGTGGTGGATCAAGACCCAATCACTCTTGCTTGAGAGTAGGCCAGTGTCCCAGCAGTGGGAACATTAGAAGGCTGCCATGATGATGACATACATACATAAAATCACGCTTGTATCCCGTAGGGGTAGGCAGAGACCACGGATTTCCACTTGGTACGATCCTGACACACCTCTTTTTCTTCTTTTAGATTCAGGTTATTAAAAACCTACAAACAACATGAATTTAATTGCAAATAAACACAAAACTAAAAGACTAGACCATTTATAAAACAAGATCGTTTTGAGTTACTGTATCTAGCGATAAGTTATTATGAATATGAAATGCGAGTGGTTCCGAATGGTTGAAGCCGTGAGTCAGAGACCAGAGGCACACCGGGTGCAAAGCTAATTTGTTATTAAGTATGTATAACGACCTCTGGGGTCGAGTTATTTGCACACCGCTCACTTTAACAACTGAATTACATGAAATATTCTCCCGTAATATCAAGATCGTCATCGAAGATCTAAATGTACATCTACCATAACTGTACCTACTTCAATATGAAACATAATTGAATAAGCATTTTGTTATCAATCATCTGATTCAATTCAAATGATAATTAAGTAGCAATCACCCAAATCACTATCTTATCATATCGCCAAGGCAATGGAACTTGTATAAGTTACCAAGTATTATGAATAATGTTTTTGAGTTTTAAATACCTATATGGTTTTGAGACAAAGTGTATAGCTGTAATTTTTACGAGCCATATAAGTTGATGACCTTAAGAAACACCGAGCTTGATAACACGATGTGATAACACATTTGTCTCAATTTCGAAATATTAACATTTTTATCAAGATAACAAGTCAGACAAGGCAACAAACACTGATTGCAAATAAGTTGGACAAGTTACAGTGTTGGCAAAAGTTGAACACCTGTCTTTATAATCCCCCTAGTAAGATTTAAACTGATTGAATAACATAGCTTTAAGTAAAACTAGATGATTATAATATGAACATAACGGAAGATAATATCAGCTCAAAGGTAACTTCTGCCTAGAAACAGGTATGAATCAAGAAGAACAGTGTCAATAAACGGCCAGGCAATTGTAGAGTTTTTCGCATTCTGTGGTTGGGTGTGATTAAAGGCAATTTGAGATGTTTCAACAAATCCGCGAAAACTCGGAATGAACACGCGACCGTATGCGGTAACAAAACAGCATATTACGAACGCGTTTACCTATTCCTAGCACGCTACGTTTCGACCATCATTGACGTAATGAGGAATGAAGAAAAGTACATTAGTCATCACGATCTCAATGCCAAGGTTGACCCACGACGATTTTGGTCGTCTTTTAACCAACTGGTTTTGGCTAAACTTGGTCATGCTCGGATTGCGTCTTCCGAACCGGTAAATGTAACGCTATAATGGAGGCTCATTGCATCTTCCAAACGGTTACTTTTGGTACCGAACCATATTATAATATCAGATGTAACGGTATCGTAATTCCGATTTATCTGCTGAAGCAAAGTATAGTAAATACTAACTGCTGCTTACTAAGTTAAGTAAAGTTAATAGAGTTAATAACAATTTAGTCTCAACTATCAGCGTGCCTGTATATTTGAAACTAGTATCGCATATTAATTCAAATTCAAGAAATTTAAACGATTTCAGTTCAGCGACATAAATCATATTTTAGTACAAACCGGTCGTTCTTTGTAATGTAAATATTCGTAAACGCTAATCGTAATGCTAATTTACTCAATGAATGAACACAACAACATAATACAATAGTTACACTGCAGGGATGAGAAAGATGTAGGTTCAATAGATTGATCTATCTAACGAACTTAACAATAAGCAAAGAAATAAGAGTTAACTAACAACCAGAAGTGACCCGCATCCACTTCCTGTGAAGGTGTTATAAAACTCGAAAAAAATGATAGACGTGATCTATGATAATGAAGAGCCATGTTACAACATAGTCGTCTATGAATTTGTATCTATCATCTGATATGTGAAAACCACCGCAAGAGTTCATTATTAACATTAAGTTCATTATCACGATACAGCGTGATAGAATAGACTTCTTTGAACTTTGTCATAGTATAAATATTTTATTACAAACGTGATATTTGTAAAATTGCATAGTTTTTTTAGTAGGTAAGTGGCTAATGAAAATATATTGCCAATTGAAAATGCAGATGCCACGATGATTAAGGTCAAGCTGAATCAATAAGGTGCTTGGGTGCAGGCAGGTTAACGAATAAATCGTCGCCCAGAGCATATGCATGGTCATATCAATTGATAGCACGCTCCCCTTGGCTGAAACATTGACGCACATACGTATCCTAATGGAAAATATGTAATTATACGGCGCAGCTATGGTGCAAAGTCAATAATTATAGACCCTAGCAATTTTCTTTGCCTGCTAAATAGTACCAAAACTATTGACAATGAATGGATAAAAAATTAACACGTTTAATTTGAAACAGAAACGTACGGCAGCAAATATATTTTTTAATCTCGGTCTCGGTTATCTACGTAACGCTTAGTCTATATCACGATTCCAGGCAAAATGCAGGAAAAGCGCAATTGCAACTTTCTACAATTAAACTCGTAAAATCATGCGAGAGCAGTGTCATTTGAACATTCATTCTAGCTTTCACAAAATATCGGCACAGATAAAAGGCTGTATCATGGTAGCCATCGACATAATTAAGTGCAACGGCATCGGCACCGAGTACGTCGGAAAGCGCGCTCTCGGACGGCGGACGTCATCCCGTTAGAACCAGATAATCTCCTCGGACCGATAACGGGACTGGAGGCTTCGGAGGCATTGGATAGAGCCACTGTAGCGTAACGAAGCCTTGCAACAACGATCGATATCGTATAACGTGGGAAGGTGGAAAATGTTCTATGTTTCCTAACTATGATTTCACGCTGCGATTTTGTATCAGCTTTCTAAAAGGTCATCTGGTAAAGCTGATGTTAAATGTTGCTAAGTCATTGCGAAGTGGCAAGTAGCGATGCATTATGGAGAGCTAAAAGCTTTCACTATGTTTGCACTGTAATGATGTTCTTTTCATTAAGTAGGTAGGTACTTGTATTTCGCGTCATGAAATGAGATGGAAAGTATATTGTGGCTTTCTTAGCTGACAAACAGTTGCCAGATCATTTCACCCATCAGATAATTATTATATAACTTATTTTATGAAGAAGAATAATTTAAAATTTTGTAGTAAGGTACCTATTGAAGTGACATCCTACTATGCTAGTATTAGTACCTACCTAGTTTAGTTAATACCAAAGCAACGACATACTTTGCAAACGACAGAAAATCCAATTAATAATGACACCTATAAGCTGGCATTGCCACTTCCACAGGAAGCGAAAACTCACGAGATCATTTTAAACAATCAAACAAGGGGTCATTGTCAAATTATACGTGATCGGAACCGTTGAGGGCCAAACCCGACCATTGACCAGCTTTCGCACTTGCGAGATAGGTGTCGAAATTTTGAATATGGCTTTTGCTGGGGTCGGATATTCGTGTTTCCGAGATCCATCGGCGCGTGACCGTGCCATCCGGCTGGGGGAGTTGTCATGACCGTGACGGTACTGTGCTGGGTGCATTAATTGGAATAACGTCATTTGACATGGATTAAGTGCTGTGAAATGAACTGAATCAATGCCAACCCAACTACCAAACCAATAAGGGCACCAGCGGTTCCCATATGTCAAAATATCTGTTTAGGTGCCGATGCTACTGGCTTTATTCAACAAACGAACCGGGGATGTCCAACAGATTCTCAAATTCATCTTAACTGAGGTTAACAGTTATGTTACACTAACCAGGTATATTGTGCTCCAAAGATATAGTTAGAATGAGTTAGTTTAGTCAGTTAGTAGAGTAGGCTAGTCTTCCAGCTCTGGAATCATTATAAGGCAAGTTACAGCTGAAGGTGGTACAATAAATCAGTTATTTTGGTTTGGGTCCAGTCTAGCTATAAAGTGTGTTTGCATCAGGCGAATATTTTTTCATAGCTCCATATTTTACCCAATCACTAGTAGAATATTAATATATAAAAAAATATATAATAAATAAAAATATACTAGGTATAGTTCTCACAGCGGATCTCGGCCGTCGTGAAATTAGCCGTTTCGATGCGCAATGGGGCTTTTTCAAACTAAATTGTCTTTGCGCATCACAAACGGCTAACTTCACGGAAGCCTAGATCCGTTATGCGAACTATACTTATGAAGTAAGCTGATTGTCAAAGCACCTAAAAAAGCGAGCATAATTTTGATACGCTGTGTGTTTTATGGATCATTCAATTTTGTAACTAATCAAAGATCGTATAATCGAAATGCCTCGTATCTATGCAAATGCAAAACACGTTAGAACTAAACTAGTAACTCTATAGTAACGGTTTCGGTTGTAGAAGTTGAATCAATATTTCGGATGACGTAAAATACTGCGGGTATTTACCAGGGAGCAATGTTGGGCCCTCGACATTTCGTAAAGGTTGAGGTGCTTAGAGAAACATTGAGTTTTTTTGCATGTCGATAAATAAAAACGTTCACCTACCCGAGTTTTCCTAGCTTTACAATAACAACTTAGTACTGATCGTTTTTTTTTATGAGCCTAAACTATCCTAACTATGACGTGCATTAGACAATCCTATGACAAGTTGTTATACTAAAATGATATACCTACATATTATTATTTTAGTTATAATGTTTCTTCATTACCCAAAGTTAAGCTGGTAGATAATGCGTTGCTAATGCTAATCTATCTAGTTCTTTAGATAGGTGAGTAAGTAAGTTCGTATGAGTCAGTGGCCAGGGTTAAATAGGTATGGTAGGTATTTGTTTAATAACAGAGCTGTCATTTCTCTCGTAGGCAATAACGTGCCTAAATTAGGTACCTTTAGTAGCAGGTAGATATTAGCATACAGTCTCACTTATTAACATATTTTGAAATAATTATATTATTGGTAAGGGGCCTTCATTTCTGATATTACACGAATGTCAAGCATTTAATTAACATTTAATAGGCAAAAATAACGAAATACTTGTCTAAAATCTAATAAATTATTATACCTAACGGAAAACTTAAGCTTACTAGCTTAGTCTGCTTCGATAAAAAGTAAAGCAACGAATAATAATGATAAACATAATATATTTTTAATTGTGCGTATACGTAAGGAGCTAATTGCAACAATTTAAACCAATGTAAAGCAAGTGCAATTATTGTTTTATTATAAGAATGCCTACCTAAAGAAAGGACGTAGGTAGGTAGACACAAGACTTATCTAATCTTTCGGTTGTTACTACACGTAGGTACCTACCTACTTACAACGATGTAGGTACGTACTTTGGTATTAAAAACTATAACAGCCACACCTTGTCATCCTATTCATGTATATAGGAACAGTTTTATTAATTACTTATTATGCCTAAGATACAAATGAAATGCGAAGATTATAAAAAATACAAAGGCATTTATTACGTATAACTAAAACTATTTATCATATTTGACGTCTGTTGCCAAAAGTGATGCCGCTCTGCTGACCCTTGTTGGTGCCGTACTGTAGAGAGATCACGTTCTGGCCAGCGTTCAGCTGCGCTTCAGTAAACTCACGGACATTCTTGTCAGCCTCCTTAGGTCCGAGCGTGGGCTTGCCGAAGTTACCCGCTTTCCTGCCCAGAGACTGCAAGCAGATGATAACAGAGTACAGGTTCTGTTTCTCCCACAAATCGATAGTCTGGAAGGTCTCTTGTGGAGGCACGCCGAGCTTCTTCGCCGCTTCGAGGAATGCGTTGATGTTTTCCATGCATTTGAAAGCCATTGTGGACTGGTTGATCTTCTTGACGGACCCCTCTTGGAGGGAGTTAACAAGTTTGCAGAGCAGAGTGCCGTCCTTAAGTACCTCGTAGAGGTTGTCCGCTGTGCCGGCGGTGTTGGCGGGCGCGCCGGTCAGCTTCTTGATCCATTCGAGGGTCTCGGTGGCTATGTCGTCGTTGTACTTGCTGTTGATCCTGGCCTGGGCGTCGGCGTTGATGCCGGCTTTGCCTGCGCGGTATTCAGCCATGTTGTGTGTTGACAAGTGTACGGACACGTAGCCACTGGACTCCTTACGATAAGCGTCCTAACATTATCGACTCGATATGCTTTGATAGCGATAATCGCTTCTGCGAACGTAACTCGTATATTATTAGGAATTTTATCAGCGCTGTGCGGTATTATCTTGGGAAAATGATTTATAATTTTATTATTAATTATGCTGGCATATCTTGTTGGGGACAGCTTTATGTTTCTAAACATTTCTGTTGTGACTAATTAGTATAAAATATATTTTTCAACACACTTGCTTATAAAGTGGCTCTATGGTCATCGCAATTAGGCACAGAATGACACCCATAATCAAACTATGACTTTTTCATTGCTTTAGCTCACTAGTGAGTTATAGATTTTTTTTTGTTATTTTATTCGTTCGTTCGTATGAGTCAGTGGCCAACTTTGGTGACAGAGTTCATATGCCTATTTTATTATGTTTTTTTTTTGTTATTTTATTCACAAGTGTGTTGAAAAACGTCGTATGATACACGTGTGTATTGGTGATTATAGTCCTTGGCTATCTTAAGACCTCAATGGCGCCTCAGCGGTAATCACCAATGTTACCCACTAGTACCATAATGTACTATTACATACATGAGTAGCAGACCATCTACTTAAATACAAAGGTTCACAATTTTATTTTGTTTATAATTTTAGTTTTATTCAGATAGTGTACAAGTACAACAGAACCAACTTACTTATCTAGTTATCTACCTATCTGTTGTAATGAAAATGATAATCAGGTAGATATGAAATATGCTGTTAGTTAGCCATTTATTATTATACCCAAAGAAAACAGCCCAGGTAAGTATTTAAATGTCACAATATATAAACACACATTAAAAGAATATGCAACTGGTATTATGTATGTAGTAGGTACATAGTACATCATAGTAAGTAAATATGCAGTGTTCTTGTGTGAGTCAGCAGACATTCTGGTAATGGCTGCCTGAAGGCCTCTGTCAAATGGCAGTAGGACAAAAACTGAAGTAGCTGCTGCTGCATGCATAAACTAATGCATAAAAAAAAAAAATTTCAGCGGCTTGCTACGTATTGTCTTTCCTTCTTGTTCTTATGTCAATAATATAATTACATATAATTTGCAATGCCTGAAAAGGGCAAATAAGTTCTAAGTGCCATATTACTTTTAAGACCTTTTGTAACACTTATTTGTGCAAATAAATATCTTGAAATCTTGAAATCTAAATAAATACAAAAAACAGGGTGTAAGACACATTAGCTATTAAAGATAGTATGTTTAAGAATAAGGCTCTAAGAGTGATTCCCACTACTATGATTCACATTTTAAACAAGTCGAGGTAAAATAGGCAAAAATATGTTTCAAGCACAAATGTGCAATTTGACTGTGTTTTATTGTTCAATAGAACAATAGAATAACCGGTGGTTTGTTGCAAACAATGGCCGCTATCACAATACCAAAATGATAACTGTGATAGAATCTGGAAACTTTTGTGATAATGCAAAGGTTTTGTTTTTATCTGATTAATTATTTTACTGTATTTTTCAACTTAGTTATGTTTAGAATAATTTAATGATTATTTCATCATTCATGAATTTTTTTTATCTAAAAAACCATCTTCAGTTGAAATAATTTTACACATTTTCAAGGTGATATTTTCATCATAATATTTTTCTGGTAAAATGATTAGAATATTGTTTTATTGTTGTAGCAATTTAATAAACTTTGTTGTAAAAAGTAAAAAGCAATAATAAGGATAAAAAAACGAAATAACTACAGGTTAAAAAGTTGAAAAGCTGAGTCATACTCACAGGTTTTACGCTAGCATTATTAATGGTTCCTTCTTGTTCTTTTATTTAGGTATACTTGCAGTACGTAAAACACATGCTGGAAAGGGATAAGTATCTACTGCTACTGCAGTCTAAAAGTTTGGCAGAGAGGTACAAACTAACACTACCTACCAAAACTTTTAATATTCTTAATTTCATAGAAGAATCTACATGTCTAAATCGTGGCGGTGTGGTTTCGTGATACGATACTCAAGTATCTAAAACAATACCTGCCGCGTTCATTTGTAATGTAAACAGGTAACTTTGAGAATACCTTTGTAAAAAGTTTCAACTTACCAAAACTTAAACTGTTAAAAGTCACCACTTTTAAGTTGATTTATTCAGTATTTAATATCCATTGTAGAAAAGGCACTTCACATCACAAAGTAAACTTATTTCGTATGACAACCGGCAGCCACGGTACGAGAATTAACTAACAAAGCTGAACTACAAACTAGCTCAAATGTGAACGAATTAAAAATCAATGATAGTAATTTCGTTCAGAAACGCGAAAAAATCCTTTGTTCATGCCAGCCAGCTGATGTCTACTCCCCACCACCACGTGACGTGACGTTGATTGATTTGACAGTTGACGTTTATCAATGCTAATCCCTGATTGGCTATTAAAAAATAGTAAGCACAGTTAGTGATGTGTACAAAATATTATTCGCTAGGGCATTGTACTAAGGACAATAGGAACATAAAAGTTCATGAGTTAATTTTATTTATAAGTAACCAGAATTTATGTGTTACCTGAAATTTTGTTTTATTTTTGATGTAAATGTTGTTATATTTTAATGTATGTGTTAAATGAAACCTTACTCTAAGTTACCCTAACATCCATTTGTGATTTGAGAAAACACTAATGGACCAATGATTCCCAGTCATACTCGTACCTATAATTCAAACAGTTGGAAGTCAGTCAAAATTGATAGAACTAACAGTCTGTATAAGGATCAGAATCACTAACAAACGAAACCAAAAAAAAACCATAACACGTTCAATAGTCGCATAAGATTCCCTGTATCGCGAGCGGGTATTAACAGAAACTCCAAGTAAATGCACTATAAAAATATGCACTATAAATATTTATCGAAGTTAATTTACCATTTTTCCACAACTTTTTAGGTTTCAGAAAACTTTAATGATTATGTACTTAATAATATAATAATACTAATAAATAAAAAGTTTAACATAATAAGTAGTTAAAAATTTTACTGTTATAAAAAAAACTATCGATGTTTTTAGTGTGCCTAGGACAACGTTCAGCACTAGTAGTTCCACTGACATGACAGTGAAATTTACGATTTCGTTCAAAACCTTGACTGCTAAAGTCAGTCGTGCAATTTAAATTATAATTTTAAAGTTTAAATTAATCGCGGGCCTGTAATATAAATAATAATAATATGCTGGACAATCCTCCCACCCAGCATCATCTAGCCCCAAGCTACGTTGTACCACTAAGTTATCTGTGGTAGTACTAATATCTGTTCTGTGCCCAAGCTATGCAGAATTTGAGATATGGGTACCTAACCTACCTACATGAATGACTGAAACTGATATAGTTCGCACAGCGGATCAAGGCTTCCGTGAAGGTAGCCGTTAGTGATGCGCGAAGACAATTTAGTTTGAAAAAGCTCCATTGCGAATCGAAACGGCTAATTTCACGACGGCCGAGATCCGTTGTGAGAACTTTAAAGTAGGTTATTTTTAAATCATCATGACAGCCTTCTAATGTTCCCACTGCTGGGACACTGGCCTACTCTCAAGCAAGAGTGATTGGGTCATAATCCACCACGCAGACCCAATGCGGATTGGTGGATGGCATGCATATTTTATAATATTCTATAGAAAATACCCAAAACACCCGGAAAACATATTTTCAGATCGTAGGTACAAACATTTGTTGCAAACTGGGAATCGAACCTGCGTCGCAAACGGGCCTTCGCCCGCCGCGCCACATCGGTCGTTTATGGGTTATCTAAACGTACTAACGTTCTATGTTATCTAAATTAGTCTAAAAGTTTCGACGTAGGTGTAGGTAATAAAATATCTGTTCTGTGGTTCCGACGTGATTTTTTATAGGCAAGGGATTGTTTACGTATAATAGGCATTCGTGAAGTTACGTATAGGTTCCTCCATCGTTTTGTAGGTTCCTACTTATCTTCTTTATTTTTATCCTGCGTAATAAACAAAATACGCTATTTACCTACTTACATGGCTACAAAATCTTATATTTTGAGCTTAGTTTACTGTTTGTTAAACTCAACCATTGTTGGACTATAAAAGGTTCAGCGCTGGAACAGTCCTACCATCAGATATAAAATAATTTGTTTGAGGTTGTTATTTTAGCCACCAACTACTCTTACTTGAACCCAACTTGAACCTAACCGCCCACTGAGTTGGCGTAACGCAAGGCAGCATCTTAGCTTTAGTTTTGTTTATTATTGATATGATCTATACATAGTCCTTCCCCGGACGAGCTCTATCACAGAGAACTCTACTACTCTTATATAAATTAATCGTAAACTAATTTTAATTTAGGTTCTAGCCTATCTACATCAGGGGAAATTTGTTGTAAGTAATATATGTAGATAGGTACCCATGTATGATAATAATTACCTACCTATCTACATATCCCAGAAGCTCTAAATTATGAAGACTGATTAGATCAGATCTACATAATATAATCAGTCAGCTAACCGGCTAACCGATTTCCTTGGTAGCGTTCAGAAGCTAGAACGTCGCGATGTAAACAAAGGCTACGTGGCGTGGCTAAGGCATCGGTGTTGCGTCGGGCGGGCGGCCGGCGGCTGCGCTGCGCATGCGCTCGCCGCGGGGCGGGCGCGCCGGCGCAGGGCGGGCCGGTCGCGCGGCTCAGTCCGCGCGCGCCCTCGCCATGGCTCGGTGGCTGCTGGCTCTTGTGGCACTCCTGGCGCTCAGCGCAGCTGGTGCGCGCAAGTCCCCCGCGCCCCCCGCGTCCGTCGCGAAGCACGAGCCGCAGATCGAGGAGGTCACTTCCAAGCAGCTGGAGCGAGTGCTGGAAGACAAGGACTTCGTGGCGGTGTACTGGTGTAAGTGGCGGGCGCGCATCGCGGCTGGCGGGCGGCCAGCGCTGCGGGGGCGGCCGCCGCCGTGTCGAAACGTCTCCGACGGAGCCCGTCCAAATGGGTTATCTTCGAGTTAATGATCTTCGGTCGGCCGGAGGGGACGCCGGCTCCGTCCGATATTTCGAGGCTCGGCCCGGGTTATGCAACCGGGCCGCGGAGACAATAAAACTCGACCCGGCTGGCGACCGCTGCGCGCGTCAGCGCGGCCTAAAATGGTCCCGAGTCTCGTTTTCCTCCGTTCCACGGCTCCCGTTGCTGCTCCAAGGTCAAGCGCCTACGCTCGCTATAGCTGTGTGCCGCTGAAATAGACTTCTATTACGTGGTATCGGAATTCCGACTATTTTCTTTTGTCGCCAACTGCCCGATGGGATCTGTTTGTTGACACGTCGCATTGCTCTTGTTATCTTGTGCTAAAATGCTGCTACGAGCGTGCTTGGGTTAGGCTTGAATGCAACGCCATGAGTCGACGTTGGACTGGTCCAACTGTTCATTAATAATTTTGACACATTTGCAGTCGTTGCTGATCTCGTCTGTCGTTTTGAAGGGTGCAATCACTCGTCGCACTCACTGAAATGCAATTCATCATTGTCAAACTCCGCTTCATAGCTATTGCTCTTGTTGATGAATAGGTCTAAATGCCAAAGTTGATCAGATAATTAAATATTTTAAATAAGCCAATTCAAACCATTGTTAAACAGATTTAGAACTGCAATGGTGAATCTCAAGCACGTGGTATTTATCTAATAACAATATGTTTTGAAGATCCTGAACAAGCTCAACCACTTCTTCCCTAACAACAACAAAAACATGCACTCAACTTTTTCCACGGAATGGATACCGTCAAGAAATTAATAACACTTGACTTATCTTGTAAATTAAAACTGTCCAGTTTTAATTAGAATAGTAAGTAGGTACCTAGGTAATATCATTAACCATAACAAGTATTAATTACAGACGACAATCAACATTTTTTTCAGTGTAAAATAAAGGAATCTTGTGAGATTTGAGATCGTACAAACAATCTAGCGACAAGAATAGTCCATGGTTGCCTAGAAGTGCTAGATAAAAGATAATAATTACGAAAATTCTCTGTTACCTACATACAACTGTTTCAATTGGACCTCGTCCAAATTCATTCTTGCTATCGTTGACTCCTGGATTAATGAAATTTGCGACATTTTATACATTTTGCATGAATTAAAACAAAATAAGCTACTTTCTAACATAGGTATCATATTGATAGCCGCAAAAAAATATTAGAAGGCTACAGCTTTCACACTGCTAAAACTTCGCACATTACCTGTACTGTCTGCCTTGCATACCCTATCTATAGGTTTACCTTGGTTCTCTCTCGGTCGCAACAATGACCTTTATTTTTCAAATCTAAATTAAATAAAGATCAAAATTTACTATAACAAACATAAGATCACGTGGAAAAGTTTTGCTTATAAATTGAGCTATAAACTATTTCCTGTAGTGAGGTACGTACGGCTTAATTAGATCGTCAAATTAAATAGTACTCAAATTGTGCTTTTATAGTTCCCTAAATTTCAGATTATTATCTAAAATATTCTTACCATAGGTACTTACTGCTAAAGCAGCAGTCGATTCTTCAGTTTGCATTCATGAAATCATATATCTTTTCGATCTTCCCTACCTACGTAAGGAAAATCGATTTGCTCTAGAAATATGTTTATAACCATAACCTCTGATTCTGTGGTACCCTACCTACCTGAGCACTAAGTAAATTTTTGTTATGAATCTTATGACATCACTATAGTATTGATAATATGATGAGATATAGATATATTATTATGATCCAATCATAATTTTAATTTCAACTATCTCTCAAACTAATGACAATGTTGTAACGCAAGAATTAAAAAATCATATTACAGGTACCTACGAGTACCTACCTATCATAAATAAAATCATATTACTTATATAATACCTACATTTTTCATTATAATCATAGATAAATGTATCAGTATTTCTGAGGCAGTAGTAGGTACCTACAACCAATGAAAAGTTGAGTTTATAATTTTATTATGTAATTTTGGAAAGCTTGTTTCTAGGTGCTCTATATTTATATTTCTATCTAGATTATGTTCAAAGAGAGAACCGTCGTGAATCAATCCATTTCGATTCTTATGTCAACAACATGACGACGGTTCTCTCATTGAACAGGCTATCTAAATCACTCGTTGGCACCCACTGCTGTGATAGCTTTAAAGGCCTATTAAAACAATTTAGTAAATTATAAGTTTCGATGAAGTTTATTAAACAATAGCATAGAACAGATATTAGTACTACGACAATAGGTAGGAACCTGGTTGATGTCGGGTATGATAAATGGTCTTTATGTAGAAGTTTTTGTCAATGGAAGCAAATAGGATAGCGGTTTTAAAATAAACTTTAAAAATAACAGTCTTGTAAAATTAGTAACGTGTTCCAAAAGTTAAGCTATTAATCAGAACAGGAATCAGACTCGAAATTCAAAAGACAGGTTAAATTTTTTTCGTGTCGTCGACATCATTTAGTTTTCTGACGCAGTCTCTTTTTCCATATGAATCAGAGAAATACGAAAATAACTGAAGATATTATACCTACAGACGGGGTCGCTAATCACGTCATCCATTTATAATAAAATTTAAATAGAGCTTTACCATTTCAAGTTGGTTTAACGTGTTCCACAGAAGATTTGCCTACCCGCCCATGTGGTATGTTGTATGTACCTACTATAGTTTTGGATACCTTTACAATAATGATCAATACATCAATATGAATGTTGCAAGCATTATCAATGATTTGTACCTACCAAACCCGTAGGGTACGACTAGAAAATGGGACAAAAATAATAATCTACACACTATTGTTTTAAAAATAACATAAAACTGAATAGTTCTTGTTTCTGTCGGTAAATTCAGTAATCTACCATGTGCATAACATAATAAAACATTGCTGGAGTTGAGCCATTTTAGTAGATAACCGTAGGATGTGTTTAGATGTGTGCGTACTTTGGTACGCGTTACATTTATTTATGAACTTTACGATGCTTCACTTTATTTCTTCAGCAGTAGGAAATATTCAAAATTCAAACAGTCTCTGTATATCTTTCTTTATGCTAATGACTATACAGATGTTGAAAACAGTACGAAGCTATTTTCATCCAACTATAATATCAATTTTAGGTAGAAAAGCTATCAATGTTTCTGTTTATAATATAACGCTGTCACTGACAATACTTTAAATCAAAATGATAATAAATAAAGATGACTATCGATTTCAAAACAAAATACAGTATCAAACATATTATTAGGTACCTACGAGGTTTCAAGCATGGTTAAGAATATAAGAAAATAGAAAACAAATAGAAAAATAAGGCTAAGGAGTTTGTTGAATTTAATGGCATACTACTTTTAACTAAGTATGGGTACTAAATGTAATAAATATTGTTAATTTCCATCCCATACATATAAACAAGTTTCTCTAGCAAAAGTTTTAGACCCTTAGAAAATAACTCAAAATAGAGTTACTATTGAAAAAAAAATTCAAACTGGCGCGTAAGTTAATATCGTTTTCGTTTTGTTGATACATCATAAAACGGTGAAAGCTATTAAATTAAAAGCTCAAAGAACAACTAAAGCGTACGTGGGCTTATGCGAGGATCGTAAATACGTAGGTAAACGTGTCACGACGCACGACTCGGCGACTCCATGAGCCACGCACGACCTCTTGATATGCTAGATTTACGAGTTTATTTTCTTGAAGAATTGATGACATTTTAAAAGTCTACAAAAAACCACAAGCAGCTGTGAATGTTTTAGAAGATTTATCATAGGGACGGTACGTATCTACAATAATACTCTAAGCAAGTCCAAAACAATATAATATTAGGTACTTATGGGTGCGCTAACTCTCAATGCAATGTTGTCTCTGTGATGTTGTGTAGTGTTATTGCACGTTTGAATTCAATCATTTATTTGCTCTTGGTTATGTGTCAAATGGTCTAATAATATTTCTTTATTATCGACCGACTGTTGATTTTATTGTCATTGCTTATCCGTTTTGTTCAGTAACCTTGTGTTGTTGGGACCGTATTTTTATTTTATTCATATTTCTGAACTTACCTTCTGCAGACTTGCCAAATTATGATGTTACATCTTAAATGATTGTTATGGACCTAATAAGTTGTAAGACTTTTGTATTTCTGACGTAGTTTCTTCTCTTCTTTTTTCCTTTTTGTTAAACTACGATACTAGAGCTTGAATCTTTTGTTTGTAGAAACAGTAGCATTTATAGCTATTTTTCACATTATTATTCTCAGCCTTATCTCACCTACTGCAGGGTTTATAGGGCTTTCCTTAGTTGTGCCATCTACCTCGATCCTTTTCCAAGTCAAATAGCAGTTTTAAAGAAACATTTCCCAAACAGATGCTAGAAGCTGTGTTACATGCGACAAAGTATTAGAAGAATTAGAAAAGATAGATGACGACACCGACACCTTCGGCGTAGACTTCGTGAAGATCAACGACAAGCGGCTCGCCAAACAATATGGCATCACGAAATTCCCCGCCCTCACGTACTTCCGTGAGAAGGAACCGATTATATACGACGGTAAGTTTCCAAAAAAAATATTTTGAAATTTTTTTGAGATTTTTGTATAAATAAATAAAAAATAAAATAAAAAGTAGTAGATAATAAAAATTAGTAAATAAATCATAAAAAATACGAATACCTAGTGTGTTGTTGGTAGGTAGGTATGTTGATTTGCAATTTTTGAATCCTATAATTTTATTTAAAATCTTCATTGCCTTTAATATTGAACCATGCCCAGCTGAAAGATGCCTCAGCTGATTAATAATGAAGGTTTATAGCCTATGCGGCTTCTACTGCCTTGAGTGTGTTAATATAAATTATAAATAAGTAGATCAGTGCACGCACACGTGAGTAACAATCTCATATCTTCAAGTTAGGTATGTAGGAAGTATGTTAAGTATGTTAAGTACTATACCTCCTACATACCTAACTTGAAGATATCAGATTAAATTATAAATAAGTAGATCAGTGCACGCACACGTGAGAAACAATCTCATATCTTCAAGTTAGGTATGTAGGAGGTATGTTAAGTATGTTAAGTACTATACCTCCTACATACCTAACTTGAAGATATCAGATTGTTTCTCACGTGTGCGTGCACTGATCTACTTATTTATAATTTATATTAACACACTCAAGGCAGTAGAAGTCCAATAGGCTATAAACCTTCATTATTAATCAGCTGAGGCATCTGCTTTGATATTTTGATGTACCTAAACTACGTTCTTTAGCTATCACTTTGCGATGAATCAAATTATTAAATCACTGTCAAACAGAAGGAGCATTAAAGTCTTCATCAATGAATATAGCTAAGTACCTACCTATGTATTTAAAGTACCTGTATGTACATTTTAGGAGATCTCATGGACGAGGAGAGCGTCCTGGATTTCTTGACGAGTTTAGAAGCAATGGACCTTCCTGATAGGATAGAAGAAGTGAACCAAAAAATCCTATCAAAAATCATTGAGGATACTGACTATGTAGCCGTTCTCTTCTGTAAGTACGCGTGTTGATGTTTTGAAGGTTTTCATTGTAAGTAAACTAACAGTAAATACTGAGTATTTTTCAACTAACATAAATCGTAAAACTGTTAATTCTATCAGAGTAGATCTCTCAGTCGTAACGTAACCATTGTATTTGTCTAGAGGTGAGGAGGCGTCTGTTATTGTATTGTGAGTGTGTTTTGATAGTGTTTTTGACGTAGGTCCTGATCACAAAACGTGCAGCCCGTCAAACAGTAAGTAAGATTCTCAGCTGGTGTTCCTTATTTATGTCCGTTTGGCTGTAATTCTTCTCGCTTTGTAGATTAGTAAATATTATGTTTCAGATATAAGTAATTTTCATCTCACTTAAACTGTTAATTAATAGCAATAAGGGTAACGTGGTTTATAATGACGAATTAATGCTAAAACAGTTCACATTACATAAGGTAATGAATAAGATTTATAAATACTTGGCTCGAGTACCTACAACGTGTCTCTAAGCGACATGTGGCTCATAAAATTATATTATTTTGATCTTCAACTCATAATGGAATCGTTTTTAACATGCTCTTAATTCCATAACCTTGACTTCTTCATTGATTTCCTAAAAAATATTTCCACCGCTTATAAATCAGCACTCATGTTTGTATGTCTGGTCTAAGGGAAAGCTAAAATCAAAACCGCTTTTGCATTATCGGGCCGTGAGGCGAGCTATTTCGGCTGTGCTATTTGCGGCTCGCCAGCAAGCTCGGATTGACGGACCGACGTGTCACGGCTCTCGACATCAACCGTTCATCCTCCCTTATTGTTACACCATTCAAACTGGTCTTTATTCATTATCAATTCGACACCCTATGCTCATGAAAAAACTTAAACCGCATCCTTGCAGTTTCCAAATTCAGGTATAGGTACGGTGACCTTGACCTAAATATTTAATGCAATTGTCCGTCAAGTAGGTACCTAACGGATGTTGACTAATTTTCTATTTATATCCGAGACAAATATTTCGGCACACCAATAACTTCACCGCACTTCGCCGCACTGTATAGCCTCCGCAAAGGTTTGATAGATTTGAATTACCCCTAGAATCATAGACTAGCACATTGAATAGAAATTAACGATTCCTAAGCTTTATAAGTTCACTTGCTACACAATACCCACACAAATTCAATATAAGATGATACGGTATCTCGTTGCACGCACGACACATATGCTTACACTACCTACTTACACACAATATTTTATTTGGAAATAATTTTATGAATGCTCTTAACATCACTGCTTCATCCTATGAAGCATGCCTTAGGCACATCTTCGAAATTGTTTAGTACGTATAAAAAAGGTGTTCAATAATATTTCAGATAAGCCGGAATGTAAAAAGTGTGCAAAAGCTCTCCAGGAGCTGGAGAACATCGACGACGAAGCAGACCAGCTCGGTATAGGTTTTGTGAAGATCCACGACGAGGAACTAGCCGAGGAGTACAGTCTTGGAGACCTGCCAAGACTGGTGTACTACAGGCATCAGATACCAATTATCTATGAAGGTACGTGACTCATTCTTTATGGACTAATGTCTAATTTGCTAAACCAAATCCAGTGAACGATGCTTCATCAAGTTTAATTCTCTCATTTGTGTACGCAATTGTAAAATAATGAGGCCACTGGTTGGCCAAAGCTTTTCAGTTATTTATAAATCAGTTGCTGTGCGTGGTATTCTTCAGATATGCAGGCTATAAACAAAACCAGCTTCTGAAGGTGCGAGTAGACAATATTTTCATCCAATCTACTCGACTTGAATTGAAAAGATTTTGAACTTCATAATTTTTTGTCTCATCTTTCCAGACTTTTCTAATATTTATTTAGAGCGAAGTTTTGTGTATTTTAAATAATTTTATATGGCCTTAAAATTAGGTCATAATAATCCAAATCCGCTTTAATAAAATATAAGTCTATATTTGTAGTAGTATTTGTGATTTTTTCTTTTACGCGTCTTTCTCGATTCATTTTTAAATCGAATTCGTTCCACATTTCAGGTGAATTGAGCAGGGAAGAGGATGTTCTCGAATGGCTAATCGCGAACAAGTCCACAGGCGATGAGGAGGACGTCATCGAAGATGTCACGGCCAAGACCTTGAACACTCTCATCGGAAACATCGACAACCTTGTCGTGCTTTTCTGTAAGTAACTCACTATGTATCTTCTACTTTTCGGGTAAAAAGCTTCGAATTTTTTGGTTTTGGGACCAGTTTTTTTCAGAAGAAAGTGAAAAAAAAACATATTTAATGTTACAGACGACCACGGCGATGACGAATCCATGACCGTCCTAGGAGAACTCGAGAAGATAGATGACGACTGCGACCGTCACGGTATCCAGTTTGTCAAGATTGACGACAAGAAGGCAGCTAAATCTTTCGGAATTGACGACGTGCCTTCTATCGTATACTTCGAGAAGCAGATCCCTAATGTTTATGATGGTGAGAACTAAGTGACCTTTCTAAGGTTTATTAAGAGAGGCAAGCGGAAGTTCTTGCATTTGCACATTATTATTTTAGACTAATAATATACGAGTAAAGTACTCGTAGTACTTAACTGAAACCGATAAAGCATATTAAGGTTAATCAGATGGGGTAGCAAATTAGTGATCAATCAATATTAGTTGTTGTTTTTTCTGCCTGCCAATGTGTTTAACATTATTTACGGTTCACGACTTTTAGGTATGCCGCGCTACCGCTACACCAGTTTTTATCAAATTCGTAGACTTCAAATAACTTTAAACCTGGCCGTGAGAGTGTTTATAAACACAAAGCTAGTATAATGTTATTACAAACGCTGCACTGCACATCATGTTTAAATTTAGTTAATTATGTTTACAATTATTCTCAGGTGACCTCGAGAACGAAGAAGAAATTCTAGAATGGCTCGTGGCTCAACTCGAGAAGGACGAGATCGAAGACGTCACTGACGAAATGTTAGACAAGCTGATCAAGGATGGAAAGACTGTCGCTGTATTGTTTTGTATGTATTTTTTTTTATAATTGCTAAAAATAATTGCGTATAATTAAATAGGCATTAAATATGCCTGTTTTTACCTCGCTCAGAGGCCATTACTCTTGAAAGCAACAAACTATATTATCGGGGCAAATATCGTAATTTATTATAGGTGGCAGTGACAATAATTTAGTAAAAAACATTCTGAACTTCTTCTGAACAAATAAGCTGAACCACCATAGCTGTCACGACGATATATCGCTTTTATCCGCAAGAGTAGACCCTTTGACAATAAGTTACGAACAACAAGATAAATAGCAGTTATGTTACACAACGACATCTTGTTTTCACAGATGACAATAACGACCGCAAATCGCAGAAAGTACTCAACGAACTGGAGAATATAGACGATGAATGTGACCAACTTGGCATTGCATTTGTCAAAATTGACAACGACGAAGAAGCTAAAGAATACGGCATTGAAAAAGTTCCCACCTTACTGTATTTTGAAAAAGGAATCCCAACATATTATGAAGGAAACTTAGAAGAAGAAGAAAAGGTCCTGGCCTGGCTGAGACATCAGAGTGAGAGCGATGAAATTGAAGACATTACTGACGAAATGCTTGATCTAATCATCGAGAAAATGCAATACGTCGCGGTTCTTTTCTGTAAGTATTTTTATTTTTATATCATACAGACTCTCCGGTCTAAGGTGGTTTACTCATTTAAAAAACACTAAGTGATGCGACTAGACAATCGACATATGACCCAGGAATAGCAGTTTGTTTTATTTTAATTTATCGAACACTGAATAGTTTCCCTGACAAGTGGTAACTCTATACACTCGCAAAGTGTTAGATAAATAAAAACGGAACAAACGGCTATCAATTTTAGTTTATGTTATTTATTCCTATGTTAGTGTTCGAGTTACGTGGCTTGGTGCATATTTGATGGGCAAAAAAAAACAGAAGATGATTTACAGCATCTTTTGCAAGCAAGTTGGTTATTCTTGTCGCCCATACTGGATGTATTAAATGCAGATGCTTTAGTGCATGGGACAGGTTTTTTAGATGAAGTAGGCTTGCCAAACTCCTACATCATCCTTTCAACTTAGCCAGCCTAATCCACAGGAAGGACATGGTCAATACGGAGTTAACTAAGCCGCGGGTTTCATCACGATGTTTTCCTTTACCGTTGTTACCTTGTTTATCTTTTTCTTTGTTTGCCTAAATTATTATAATAGATGTGCGCTTTTAAAGATTTGTAATTTTTTTATTTGAGTTAGTTTTGATGTCGAAGCATTGTAATGAGCGTTAACCTTAACACTGACTGATTCTGGAACAATGCCAGCTTTTTAATTACGCCAGCCAAAATTAGTTTTCGATTACACAAGTTTATACACTGACAAGAACTGACATAAAAATGAAATACAGTTCTTCAAATTAATTTCAGACGACAAGGACCAGAAGAAGAGTCAAAAGATTTTGGTTGAGCTAGAGAATATTGACGATGAATGTGACCAGAATGACATTGCTTTCGTCAAAATTGACGACGATAAAGAAGCTAAAGAATACGGTATCGAAACTATTCCTACAATGGTCTTCTTTGAAAAGGGTATTCCTCATATTTACGAAGGCGATCTGATGAAAGAAGATGATCTATTAGGATGGTTGCTGCATCAGAAGCGTCACAGCGAAATACCTGAAGTCACTGATGAGATGATGGATAAACTTATCGACAGCACTCCGTATTTGGCGGTTATATTTTGTAAGTACATATAAACAAGAAATGATTATGTAGATACATTTGAAATCGCATTAGAACGCCCAGCGACTTTGTCTGCGATGCCTTATTTTATACGTAAACTTCAACTTTTCGTTGCGTCATCTAAGATTAATTTAAGGTCTCTAGGACTTATTGTTTAGGCATTCAGATTATACCCTTTTAAAATGATTCATTTTTATTAATAAATTCATAATAATGTTATATTATATAACACTAAATTATTAAGCTTTTCTGCACGACAAGTAGCAAAATATTCAAATAAAATTTCTTATTAGATGATAAGGATGACAAACAAGACATCCGAATCCTGAACGAGCTTGAAAACATCGACGATGAACTAGAAAAAGAGGGTATCGTCATTGTTCGTATGGACAACGAGGCCGAAGCTAAACAATACGGTATCGACCATCTCCCTACTTTGATTTACTTCGAGGAAAACATCCCAGCTATATACGAAGGCGATCTTATGAATGAAGATGAAGTGTTGGAGTGGTTGATTGAACAGAAAAATAGTGCGACCATTGAAGAAGTAACAGATGAGATCCTGACTGATCTAATTGAGGAGCACGAGTATGTTGTGGTATATTTCAGTAAGTGGCTTTTCCTCATTATAAATAAAAAAAATCGATTCGAATATCTAGCTCGTTCTAATCTATCTAGATAAAAATATAAATTTACAAATTCAGTATTAAGATTTACAGGGTCTCTCATTATTAGGGAATAGTTTTCAAGGAATAGATTCCACACAAAAAAAACATCAAAAATCATTCCCTTATTGAGATGTGGTCTCAGTCGCTTTGGTTTAGCAGTCATGGCAACATTGACATTACGTAAATATTCCAGGTGGCAATTGTGAAGAGGGTGAAGAATGCGATAATATTCTTGACGAACTTGAGAATATTGACGACGAATTAGACGAGACCGGAATTATATTCGTAACCACTGAAGATATCTTACTTGCCAAGAAATACGGAATCAAAACCTACCCTACGCTTGTGTTCTTCAGAAATAAAGATCCTCTAATCTACAAGGGTAAGATGAACTTTATGAAATCTTTTACAAAATAACAGAAATTTCTCAAACTACCCTGGTTTAACAAACAAATGCCTTATATTACAACAATAATCATCGTGTATTTTATTACAGGAGACCTCGAAGATGAAGATGAAGTCTTATCCTGGTTGACTGATGAGAATACGCTTGAAATTCCCGGCAAGATCGAAGAAGTGAATTCCAAAATGTTAGAAAAGATCTTGGAAGAAAACGATCATGTTGTTGTGTTTTTCTGTAAGGAATTTTTAAATTATTAATTAATCGAGCGAGCAAAGCGTACTAAGCGTCTTAACTTTCGAAAATGGCCAAAAAAATATTTTTTGTCCGTCTGTCTGTTCTCGCACAGACAGCATTTTTCAACTGAATTGGTTTAACTTAGTTTTATAAACTTGCTTACACCATATTATATTTTTTTGTCATCGGGGATTTTGATTGGGCTAAGTAGCCTCCAAAAAAAGAGAAAAAAGAGGGCTACTGGATCTCCGCTTTATAGATCTGATTTTGATATGATTTTTTTATTTGAAAGGAAGTAAGTACTTAACTTTGATATAATTTCATAAAAGTTTGGTGAAGATCTGATCAGGATATTTAGCGTGATGAGCTCTTCAAAATGCAGTAGGTAAATTGCTCACTTTTAAAAGTTTGTGC